>CM075350.1:96995000-99495000 GCA_037693485.1 Kitagawia praeruptora
CCGAATTGACTAGTACTCGTAACTAGTGCTTTGTCACGGATTGTTAATTTTATTTTTTAAAAAATATATCTCGACGATCCAACCGTACGGATCTCAAGATATATCTAATTTAGGGATACACCATAATTTTCAAAAAATAAAAAATTAATTTTGTTAGATATCTTAGTAGTCAACTACCGAATTGACTAGTACTCGTAACTAGTACTTTGTCACGGATTGTTGATTCTATTTTTTAAAAATTATTTCTCAACAATCTAACCGTACGGATCTCAAGATATATAAAATACAGTGATATTTCCAAATTTTTAAAAAATAAAAAATTAATTTACTTGGAGATTTTAGTAGTCAACTATTGAATTGACTAGTACTCGTAACTAGTGCTTTGTCACGGATTGTTGTTTCTATTTTTTAAAAACAATTTCTCGACGATCCAACCGTACGGATCTCAAGATATATCTAATTTAGTGATATTACCAAATTTCAAAAAAATAAAAAAATAATTTGGTTGGAAATCTTAGTAGTCAACTACCGAATTGACTAGTACTCGTAACTAGTGCTTTGTCACGAATTGTTGATTCTATTTTTTAAAAATTATTTATCGAAGATCCACTCATACTGATCTCAAGATATATCTAATCTAGTGATATTCCAAAATTTTCAAAAATAAAAATTAATTTGGTTAGAGACCTTAGTAGTCAACTACCGAATTGACTAGTACTCGTAACTAGTTATTTGTCACGGATTGTTGATTCTATTTTTTTAAAAATATATCTCGACGATCCAACCGTACGGATCTCAAGATATATCTAATTTAGTGATATTCCCAAATTTTCAAAAAATAAAAAATTAATTTGTTTGGAGATCTTAATAATCAACTACCGAATTGACTAGTACTCGTAACTAGTGCTTTGTCACGGATTGTTAATTCAATTTTTTAAACATTATTTCTCGACGATCCAACCGTACGGATCTCAAAATATATCTAATCTAGTGACATTCCCAAATTTTCAAAAAATAAAAAATTAAATTGGTTGGAGAACATAGCAGTCAACTACCAAATTGACTAGTACTCGTAACTAGTGCTTTGTCACGGATTGTTGATTCTATTTTTTAAAAATTATTTCTCGACCATCCAACCGTACGGTCTCAAGATATATCTTGTATAGTGATATTTTCAAATTTTCAAAAAATAAAATATTAATTTGGTTAGAGATCTTAGTAGTCAACTACCGAATTGACTAATACTCGTAACTATTGTTTTGTCACGGATTGTTGATTTATTTATTTTTTTAAATTATTTCTCGCCGATCCAACCGTTCGGATGTCAAGATATATCTAATTTAGTGATATTTCCAAATTTTCAAAAAATAAAAAATATTTTTTAAAAAATTCATGTGTCAAAATTTATTAAATAAGACCGAATATGTCAAAATTAGATACATCACTTATATAACGCTTCCATAAGCGTTATGGAAGTGAAAGCGTTATGGAAGTGAATGCACTCACTTAGACAACGCTTTAATAAGCGTTATATAAGTGAATGCACTTTAATTTCTATCTAGAATATGCATAATTTATTTATTTATTTATTTATTTTCTAATTATGTGCAGAATTTATTAATTTATATTTGCAAATTGAATTAAAATATTATTATATACAAAATATCGTAAGCAATATTCAATGACAATAATAAATATATAGCAAATCAGAAAATATAAAAATTGACAAAACTAAACAAATAAAGGTCAAAGAAATATTAATCTATATAAAATTATTTTATCGGATATTTTTCGATTAAGTTATTTTTAGTTTCGGATTTACATCGGATTCAAGTCATATTCGGTTCGGGTAAATTTTTATTCGGATTTGATCGGTTCTGATTATAATCGGATACATGGTTATCATTGGATACAGTATTTCGGATAATTTTTGGTTAAATTTCCGGTTCGGTTAATTTTCGGATCGGGTCAAATCGGTTTTCGGATCGTTATCGGATTTGATTAAATTGGACCGGTTTCGGTTCGGATTCGGATTATTTTGGTTTCGGATACAATTTCGGATAATCTATTTCGGATCCAATTTCGGATTCGGTTCCACATATTTCGGTTCGGTTTTTCGGATCCAGACGCATTTTGCCAGGTCTAGTCTCATATTATCATGCTTGTTTCATATATCGGGATTGTTCATAACATGAGACAAATTACTAATTTACGTCTAATCCATAAGATCAAATATAGTCATGAGTGATCTTGTTGGATTCATATTTATGAGTACTTTAATACAATGAAATTTTTATATTTAAAACTAATATGAAATTGTAGATATTAACGATTAAAAGTGTGCGTTGGCAAACGTGTCCAGTCAAAACAGGAATGATATTTAGAGACGGAGGGAGTAGCATCTATTTGCGGGTAAATTTTCCTTAAAATTTGATTATGTAAAATACATAATCATATATTTTATGACTAATTTTGTATCAAACAAGTCATACAAAACAGAATATCATTGTAACATTATAATTTTCTAAAATCATCTAACAACGAGATCATGTGCATTTCTTATATTCCTTTTTTTTAATAATAAAGTGCTTATAAGCTTACAAATAAGTTGGGTTCCAACAATTCTCGGAAGTGAGCGAGAATCGAACCAATGACCTGAATCGACAAAGAATATACCCTTAACCACTTGGGTTATCTAACCTTGCTCATATTCCTTTTATTTAAACTCTTTTTAAATTTTTGTTAATAGATTGATTTCATAACTTGGCAAGATAATTTTTGATAACATTACAATTTTTGTTTATGTTGTGAGTATCAAATATAATAACTTAGTAAGATAATTGTATAAATTTTAGGGTGAAAAACCAAAATATCCATCATTTAATTTCAGTTGCCCAAAATACCTACCGGGGGAAACCTCCGTCTTTTTTACCCACAGAACACGCATGTGTCACATGCGTACACAGTACAGGCATGTCTCACATGCGTGTTCTTTATTACTCCCTCCGTCTCATAATAAGTTTCCTCTTTTCTCTGGACACGTTTGCCAACGCACACTTTTAATCGTTAATATCTTCAATTTCGTATTAGTATTAAATATAAAAACTTCACTGTATTAAAGTACTCATAAATACGAATCTAATAAGATCACTCATGACTATATTTGGTCTTATAAATTATGCGTAAATTAGTAATTTGTCTCATGTTATGAACAGTCCCGACATATGAAATAGGAAATATATAAAGAAACAGAGGGAGTATTTTTTTTTTTGAAGAATGCCACGCGTGTACAACATGCGTGTATTTTTTTTTTTTTTTAATATAAAACAAGCCCACGCATTGTACCAATGTATATAGCTCATTGGTAAGTTTCTTTGTCAAATGGACAACGCATTGGTAGCATGCGTATGGCTCAATAATTTTGAATTTCACTTTTTTTTTTTAGCAAAATTTTGAATTTGACAACCCTAAACCCTAAGTTCGTATACGGTTTATTCTTCGTTCCGAATATTTTAAAACCCAAAATGGAAACGTTAAATCCCAAAAGTTAATTGTTGAACCCCTAAATTTAATTAAAAATGTATTTTTTAAATTTTAAAATTTATTTTAATGAGGTCCAAATTTTTCCACCAGTTGACCAAGTTAGCACCATTCAATTTATTTTCTTTTCCACCAATCTATTCCACCACTTAGTTTTTTGGTTTTATTTTTGTTTCCACCAGTCTTCTTTTCCACCACTTAATTTTTTTGTTTTATTTTTGTTTACACCAGTCTTCTTTTCCACCAATCTTTTCCACCACTTAGTTTTTTGGTTTTATTTTTTTTTTCCACCAATCTGTTCCACCACTTAGTAGCAAGTGAATTTATGTAATACGCATGGTACAGTTGGGTATTCAGGGGTTACCCAAACAACCCTAAACCTTAAGTTCGTATACGGTTTATTCGTCGTCCCGAATATTTTTAAACCCAAAATGGAACTGTTGAATCCCAAAGGTTAACCGTTGAAATCCTGAGGGAATATAGATAAAATTAAAAAATTTAATAAAAATATTGAATCCGGCGGCCTGATTTTGAAACGCTAACGCGTTTAAAAATCAGGATAAGTTAGGGTTTAGGGTCTAGGGTTTAGGGTTGTTCCCGAATATTTCTAAACCCAAAATGGAACTGTTGAACCCCAAAGGTTAACCGTTGAAATCCTGAGGGAATACAGATAAAATTTAAAATTTTAAAATAAAAATTGAATGCGGCGGCCTGATTTTTAAACGCTAACGCGTTTAAAAATCAGCATAAGTTAGGGTTTAGGATCTAGGGTTTAGCCCTAAACCCTAAGTTTATATACGGTTTATTTGTCGTTTCGAATATTTCTAAAACCCAAAATGGAAACATGAACCCCAAAAGTTAATTGTTGAACCCTAAAAGAATATAAATAAATTTAAAATTTTAAATAAAAAATTTGATATTTTAATGAGGCCCAAATTTCTCCACAATTGACCAAGTCAGCACCATTCAGATTAAATCTTTTTTTTGGTTTTATTTACTTTTCCGCCAGTGTGTTCCACCACTTAGCACCACCATTCTCTTCCACCAGTTAGTTTCACCACTTAGCACCACCATTCTCTTCCACCACTTAGCAGCTTTGGGCATTATTTTTAGGGGAAAAACACTAAAAATCCCTATACGCATTAGTATCATGCGTACATCATTGACAAAAAAAAAACATATACGCATTAGCATAATGCGTACATAGTGGAGACAAAAAAGAAAACACTATACGCATTACTCTAATGCGCATGCCGTGGATATTTAGGGCGATAGATCGTGCTAAACGGCATTTTAGACAATGAGATGCTGAAAAAGAGGTATTTTGGGCATTTTCTCTAAATTTTAATGTTACAACTTAAATTTTATATTATATTCTATAAAAATTGCTAACCAAATGGACAACATAAACAATATCGGAACGAGAAATGATGAGATAAACAGGGGAAGACCCGGTCGATCCCGGCCCAAGGCTCGAAGGCGAGTTTTATTTATTTCAGATAGAATAGTTTATCGATATAGGTAAAAATTGATGTAATTCATTGTTTATTATATATTATATCATTAAATATCTTATTTACACATATATAAATTATAAATATTAAAGTCGTCTATATTTTTAATTTTATTCACTGAATTTTATATATTTTTCATTTATAAAACAAATTAAATCATATTGAATATCATTATAACATTATTTTATCAAAAAAATCATTATAATTCCTAAAATCATTTAAAAAACCAGATCCTCTATATTTCTTAGAATCTTTTTGTTTCTTTTTGTATAAATGTTCATAAATTTTTGTTAAACTATTGATTTCATTTATCACAAATATCAGATTTAATAATCAAACATGATATGATATCAAATTAATATTCCTTCTCCTCACATTACAAATAATAAATATGTTTGATCAACTATCGTCAGTGACACTTCTCGAATAAAATAGTGGATCAAATTTCGTGTGATAAAGAAGTGATCTTTTGATTTTTATCAAAAACTGATACTAGGTGTTAGGGGCCCCCGAATATTATAAGCATTTGGGGCCCAACCCAATAAGCCTTTGGGCTCATTCCCTTTGGAACTATGAAAGGATCAAGCCCATCTGAACAGCCCAGCCGAAGTCGTTAAAAAAACAGTCGACCGTTGTCAGTGTAACGCCTTAACATTTATTACCCTCCATAACTGAGAATCAAGAGAATCAACAACGGTATACTCCTGGACACAATATAAATAAACTCAATTGTCAGGTGATAAACACAATCACACACACTCTGAAATACACTGGTTTTACATAAGGCTTTACGTTTACGTTTCCACTACATTCTATTGATTCTCACACCGGAGGTGAATCGGGAGGTAATTCCCTCACATTCTTCTCTTTGCAGGAGCTATCGAAACCTGTTCTTGGCATACCGAAGGTTGGTGTGTCTGAAGCATAATTTGAGTCCTGACATTTGGCGCCGTCTGTGGGAACGTATTAAGATTCTGAAAATCTTAATACAGAAACTCCCACTTCCGAAGAAATAAGGTAACAGAAGGAGAAAGGAAAAGTCACTGAAGCAGAAGGATCCCAAGGATCAAAGAAACGAGCCTTGCAAAAGAAGGCCGATGAGTTAAGGTTGGAGGCCATAAAACTTCGACACGAAGAGGTTAAGTTGGAAGAAAAGCTAGCACGAGAAGCCCTTCAAGCTGGAGAGGAGGAGCCCGCAAGCGAACCTCAGAGAACCGCTTCTAGAAGCCGAAGAGAAAAAAGGTCCCGACCTCACCAGGAAGAGTCTTCATAATCCGACACACATTCCTCACACCCGTCCCAAGATCCTTCAGACTTGGAGGAGGAAGAAACATGCTCTCAAAGGAAAGACAGGCTTCGACGAATGGAAAAATGTATGTTTGGAGATCAGAAGAGGACGCGTCGGGAGCCCGTTGTGACTGAAGAGATTGAACAGTATAGACTACCCCCAGGTCGTCAGTTCCCGAAAATGACCGAATTTAGCGGCAAGGGAGACCCAGAAGATCACTGTGAAAAATATGAAAGTTTGATGACAAGAATGGATCATGACGATATTATGCTTTGTCGATATTCAGCCTCCTTGTGGTATCGATCGATGAGGCCTAGATCCATATCTTCTTACGATCGAATGAAAAGCAAGTTTTTGAGGCATTATTCCCATCTTTGCCGAAGGGAGAAGGATACCGAATCGTTCATTCATTATCGCCAAAGATCCGATGAAGAGTTAGGCGACTATCTAGCCCGTTTTAAGGAAGAAGCTGGCATGGTGACCAACCTGGATAAAGTCAAGGTAGCAGGATTTCTGACGGCTGGCCTCGACTCAGTTAAAGGGAGAAAGCTTCGGTCGTCCTTATATGATGTTCACCAAAGTCTCTAAACGACATCTATATCCGAGGAGAGAGTATCAGAAGGAAAATGGAGTCTATCGACGGTTACAAAGAATCGTCCAAAGATAGCCGAAGAAAGGGCAGTTAGGGGAAGAACGACCGAAGGAAAAATGACAAGCGTGATAATGATCGAAGGAATGATAGAAGAAATGATTCAAAGAGAGACAGGGAGCCAATGGTGTTTACTCCACTAAACACTCCCATCTCCAAAATTCTGAACGAAATCAAAGGTAGGCCTGCTTTCCGAAGACCAACGAAGCTGAGGGTACCTGATCATAAGAAGAACGAGAATAAGTACTGCGATTACCACCAGGACAAAGGCCACAACACGAACGAATGTTTTCATCTGAAGAGATTGATAAAAAGAATGGTAAAAATAGGTGACCTAAATCAATTTGTTAAAGATTTAAAGGACCGTTTGGAGCCAAAAAGGAATGACTCAGGCCCGAAAGAGGCGAGAAACCGTAACGAAGAGGAGGACAACCCTAGGCAAAGGGAAAGAGACGAAGCCCCTCGATATAGAGGGGAGGTAAGAACAATCATGGGGGGTACAGTACTGGATCGTTGTAGCAAAACGGCCAAAAAGAGCTATGCACGACAAGTCTACAACCTATATCAACATACCGCACAGGGCAAGCAGCCGCAGCCCATCATGTTTACTAAAGAAGACTACGAAGATGTCATTTGGCCGCATGAAGACCCTTTGGTGGTAAATCCGATCATCGGGTAGAACAAAGTATGGAAGGTACTGATAGATGGTGGTAGTTCGGTCAACATTTTGTATCACCGGACTTATAAAAAAATGAGTCTGGGGAGAGAACAGCTAGAATCTTGCAACGAACCCCCACTCTACGGCTTTGGCAACTCACCGGTTCTGATCGAGGGAACTATCGTATTGTCCCTAATATTGGGCAAACCTCCCTGCATTGTGGAAAGGCAGGTGAAATTTTATGTCGTCCGAGTGGATAGCCCGTACAATGGCATCCTCGGGCGCCCTACTTTAACAGCTTTCCAAACTATAGCTTCGATACCCCATTTGAAGTTAAAGTTCCCTAACGATCATGGCATCGGCAAAATGAAAGGAGATCAAAAGGCAGCCAGGATCATTATGCTAGAAGATCTAGACAGATCCGAAGAAGAAACTGAAGAAGAAGGGAAGAAGAAAAGGCGTATGAACGATCAATTCGGAAGCATTCACCACACTATGAACATTGAGCTAGAAACGTTTGGGGACAATCTCTCAAATCCGATAACCGAACCAGCGGTGGAGACCGAAGAGGTCGAATTATATGCAGGCACCTCTGGTCGAATGATCCGCATCGGGAGAAACATGAACGAAGAATTGAAAGCAAAAGTGATTGCTGTAATTCGAGAATACCACGACATATTTGCTTGGGGTCCCGAAGACAAGCCCGGACTTGATCTGAGCATTACCCAACACAGTTTAAATGTGAAAGAAGGAGCCAAACCAGTCAAGCAGAAAAGGAGAAACTTCGCCATGGAAATGCAAAAGGTAATTCAGACAGAGGTGGAAAAGCTTTTGGAAGCAGATTTTATTGAAGAGATCAAATACCCCGAATGGTTAGCCAATGTGGTAGTGGTCAAAAAAGCAAATGGCAAATGGAGGATGTGCGTCGATTACACCGATCTCAATCTCGCCTGCCCGAAAGACCATTACCCGCTTCCCAACATCGACCAACTCATTGATGCTACATCAGGATACGAAATTCTGAGTTTCCTAGACGCCTTCTCCGGTTATCATCAAATCGCCATGAAATATGAAGACATCCCCAAAACAGCATTCATCACTCTGAAGGGAACATACGCTTTCATTGTTATGCCTTTCGGCTTGAAAAATGCGGGGGCCACCTTTTAGAAGATGATCAATAAGGTTTTTAAAGATCAGATCGGAAGAAATATGGAGTGTTACGTGGACGACATAATAGTAAAGTCTTTGTTTCGAGACCACGCCGATGACTTGAGAGAGTGCTTCGAGACTCTAAGAAGAAACAACATGCGAATCAACCCGAACAAATGCACATTCGGAGTATTTAGCTGCAAATTTCTGGGTTATATGGTGAGTGCTCGAGGCATTGAAGCCAATCCAGAAAAAATAAGAGCAATAATCGACATGGAAGCTCCGAAAACAATTCGGGATATTTAGAAACTGACAGGAAGATTGGCTGCCCTAAGAAGATTCATCTCCAAATCGGCCGATAAAGCTTTACCCTTCTTTGAGGTATTGAAAGGTACGACGACTTTCTCGTGCGGTCCAGAATGTGAAAAAGCTTTCGAAGATAATAAGGAGTATCTAACGAAGGCTCCGTTGCTAATGAGACCGGATCCATAAGAGGCTTTACAATTATACTTGGCCGTAAATGATCGGACATTAGGGGTCGTCTTGGTCAAACAACACAATGGAAATCAATAGCCAGTTTTCTATATCAGCCACATGCTAAAAGAAGCAGAAACCAGGTACCCGAATGCCAAAAAGTTTGCTTATGGGTTAGTCATGGACTCAAGAAAACTTCGACATTATTTCCAGGGGAGGACGATACAGGTCACGACCGATTAACCTCTGAAAAAGATATTACAGAGACCAGAGGCTTCAAGCAGAGTTGTTGCCTGGGCCATCGAATTGGGAGAATTCGATTTGGAGTATGTGCCAAGGATTGCGATAAAAGCACAAGCCCTGGCAGATTTCATAGTAGAGTGTTCGTTCGCTGGTTCCGAAGGGGTGCAAGTCGAAGAAAAATTGATCCAAACTCCTGGCAAGTGGAAGTTGTTTGTGGATGGTTCGGTGGCCGGAAGTAAATGCGGAGCAGGTCTAATTCTTACAAGCCCTGAAGGTTTCGAAATATGTCAGGCCATCTGATTCACTTTTTCCTTAACCAACAACGAAGCTGAATACGAAGCACTTCTGGCTGGGATGAACTTGGCAAAGAACCTAGAAGTCAGACACCTTCGGGCATTCAGCGATTCAATGCTGGTGGTAAAACATTTCTCAGGAGAATATGAACGAAGGGACGCCCGAACCAAAGCCTATGTAGCCAGAGAAAACAACAGCCGAGCAGATGCATTATCTAGACTAGCTTCGGCCGATACTCAGAATCTCACAGGTTCAATCTACCTCACTGAAGTCAAAGCGCCCTCCATCAATAAGAAGGTATGTTTTGAGATTCACCAAGAGATAGATTGGATGACTCCAATTCGACTATTCCTAGAAAAGGGGACCCTACCATTGGAAAAAATCGAGGCTCAACAAATCAAGAATCGGGCCACCAAGTACACAATTATAGCAGGGAAAATGTACCGAAGATCGGCAACCGAACCACTGCTGAGATGCCTGGCTCCCGAAGAACAAAAAACAGCTCTGGAAGCCGTTCACGAAGGAATCTGTGGGGAACACTTGGCAGGTCGTTCCTTGGCCTTTAAAATCCTAAGACAAGGATTCTTTTGGCCGACCCTACGAGCCGACGCACTGAGTTATGCAAAGAAATGCAGGCAATGTCAGCTTTTCAGCAACAATCCGAAGCAACCACCCGAAGAGATGACTTCTGTCTTAAACCCCATTCCCTTCGCCATGTGGGTCGTGGATATTGTTGGAATCCTACCTACCAGCACCAGACAAGCAAAATATTGCATTGTGGCAATTGATTACATGACCAAGTGGGTAGAAGCACGCCCTGTGTCCTCCATTACCGAAGAAGCTGCCAAGAAATTTATGTTGGAACAAGTAATCCTCAGATTTGGGATTCCCAAGATTTGTGTATCGGATAACGGGACCCAATTCATCGGAAAGAAGTTCAAGAAATTTTTGGCTTTCTTCGGGATTCAACAGAAATTCAGTTCGGTTGGTCACCCACAAGGAAATGGGGCGGTAGAAGCCGCAAACAGAATAATCTTTGATGGAATAAAGAAGAGGCTCGGAGAAGCCAAAGGGTTATGGGCTGAGGAGTTACCATATGTGCTATGGGCTTATCGCACCACACCGAGATCTTCGACCGGAGAAACTCCTTTTAGTCTGGCATATGGCACCGATGCAATGGTCCCAGTAGAAGTCGGCCTAGAATCATACCGAAGCGAAGTTTTTAACCTCGAAACAAACGAGTTAGGTCTCCGAGCTAATGTGGACTTGTTGGAAGAAGCCAGAGAAGTGGCACACCTAAGGAATGTCAAGTATCAACAGCAAATTGCTTAATACTATGACTCAGGAGTAAAGAAAAGGTCTTTTAAAGTCGGTGATCTAGTCCTTCGGGAATTAGCAACTTCTATGCCAAACAAACAAGGGAAGCTTCAGCCAAACTGGGAAGGGCCCTATGTGATCGTCCAAGTCGTTCGACCAGGGACTTACAAACTAATTGAATTAGATGGGAGTCCGATCAAAAACACATGGCATGCTTCCCGCTTACGTAAGTTTTATCAGTAAGCTTTTTGTAAGAGAAGCTTCAAATTTCGATTATCAATAAAGGCTTAATTTTGTTTGGCCCATTTATATTTGTATCATAACCCGAATGGCCGAAGCATTGCTCGGTTGGGAACAAAAAAACACGTCCCAGTTCGTTCAAAAGGTCTTCGGGAGGCACAATTCGCCCAAAACCGAAAGAAGAATCCTTCGGTCGAACTGCGACTCGGGGGCAACACGAGGCCAGTCCGAAGAGACTTCGCCCGAAACATTGAATTTCTAAAGATTACTCCAAGTAAAGAAAACTTCGAGTATAGGAACACCCAGCCAGAAAACCTCTAAGAGGATGGCCAAAAATATAAAAAAAAATTGTTTAAGCAAAAGGAAATACAAGTTACTTAAAAATCCGAAAATTGCACATGCATAGGAAAAAAAGTAACTTAAAAAAAAAACCCCCGAATTTTTGCCCAATAAACAATGTGAAACAAAAGTGCCCGAAGGCCTTTATTTCATTAATTAAAAATTACAAATTAGCCTAAAAAGGCGAAGAAAAATATATACAATAATTCAAGGGACCGCACTCTCCGGTTCCCCCCATTGGCTTAGCTCGACCTTTCGGTGTGCCATCCAATCGATCAGTTCCTCTGTTAGGAATAATTCATGAGTTGTGATGTTAAGAATATAATTTTACTTATACTTCCTGTATATCCTGATTTATAAAGGATTTAGCACTTTATATATGAAATATGTGTTAGACAGTTATTTGTAAAGTTTAGTCAGGAATGAACAGTGCATCGAGTACTACATGTCAGGAACTGAGATTGAATCCTGATATGTCAAGTTAACTACTGATCAAGTACTGATGGGATGGTCAGATCCTGATGTAAGATGGAATCCTGATATCAGTCGTGTTACTGATGATGTCATTATGGATGCTACAGAAACTGGCAAGTGCTATAAAACAGGATCTTTGTTTGAGGAACAAGCAAGAAGATTTTGTGAAGGAAAGAATTTTCTATTGATGGAAACTATCAACTGGACGGCAGAACATTCTGTGATTAGTTGATAGGAAGCATTATAAATACTCTCTCAATATCATTGTAAAAGAGCGATTGTGATTGAACGAATTATAAGTTCGTTAGTAGCTCTGTATAAGGTTTGTATTCAAAAGATCGAAACAAACAGAGAGATTTGTATTGTCAACAGCTGCTAAAGGTATTTGTACACCTTTGGTAAAGTTTGTATTTGATCTTATTAATACAAACAGAATTTGATTCATTCGTTTATTCTTGTTCATATAACCAAGCAAAAATCAGACACGATTATATAACTTGTATTCAACCCCCCCTTCTACAAGTTATTCGAGTTAACAATTGGTATCAGAGCAGGTTGATTTCGAATAATCATAAAGATCTGCAATCATGTCTGGTTACAAGGATGGGAATACTAAGATTCCTATGCTCAAGAGAAACGAATATACTCTATGGGAAGTAAAGATGTTGCATCATCTGGAAGCAACAGATCCTGATTATCTTGAAAGAATCAGAGATGGACCTTTTATCCCAACTAAGGTTATTGGACAAGCAACTGTTGATGGTCAAGTTGTTCCAGAACATACAGCAGAGAAGCCAAAATCTGAGTGGTCAAATAAGGACAAGGAGAATGTTCTTAAAGATGCTAAAGTGAGAAACATATTATTTAACAGTCTTGAGTCTGTTCTCACTAACTATGTTCTCTTTTGTAAAACTGCTAAGGATATATGGGACAATCTTAAGGTTCACTGTGAAGGAAATAAGCCTGTCAGGAAGAATATGAGGACACTACTTATACAACAGTATGAGTACTTTGAATCCAAGTCTGGTGAGTCACTTACTGATACCTTTGATAGGTTTACAAAACTCATCAATGAGATGGCCATGCATGGTAAATATTATGACTTGGAGGATATGAATACAAAGTTCATGAAAGCTTTGCCTGATTTCTACAATGAGAAGATATTTGTGATTGAGGAAGTTAATGATCTGGTTGAGATATCATTAGAGGCAGTGTATGGAAAATTGAGAGCTTATGAACTTGACAAGCAGCAGAAGAAGAGCATGAGTGAAGTAAAGATGAAGACTGTTGCACTTACTGCTCAATCTGAATTAAAGAAGCTTCCGGAAGAACAGCATGAAGAGATTGCTGTAAAGAACTCAAGAAAGAAGAAAAGCAAAGAAAGTTCTGAGTCAGAGACTACTGATATGGACTCTGACAATAATGATTCTGAATCTGAGATGCAGGAACTCTTTGCTATGTTTGCTAAAGCTTTCAAGAAAGGAAGATTCAACAGGAGAAGATTTAGCAAAGGACCTTTTCAAAAGAAGGAGGAGAAGAAGAGTGACAAAGGCAAAAGTACAATTGTCAAGCTTGATAAGGCCAAGATCAAGTGCTTTAATTGCAGCGAGCTTGGACACTTTGCTAGTGAGTGTAAGAAGCCTAGGAATTCAGGAAAGGGTAATGCACTTATGGTCACACTGAAGGATTGGGCTGATTCCAGTGATTCTGAAGATGAATTGGATTATGACAACATTGCACTGATGGCAAATGTTTCAGACAAACCTGGATCTCCAAAGAAAACTTCTCCATCCTCTGTTAAGGTATCACTTCACTCTCTTGATTCATTTGATAACTTAAATTTTGATGAAATTAGATCTATCCATGCTGAGTTTAAGAATCTTATGACTAATTTTAGAATTCTTACTTGTGAAAGAGATGAACTTAAGATTAAGAATGATAAATTAGTTGATAGAAATAATTTTCTTGAATCTGAGTTAATTCAAATGGAAGAATACAAGTTATGTTCTGATAAAGCTAAGCATGATTACAGTGTTATTCTTGAGGCTTATGACTATGTCAGAAAAGAACTAGAGGAAGAGAGAGATGTGATTAAAACCATTAACAATTCTGGTAAAAAGACTCTAGAAATCTTTGAAAGTGGAATTCGTGGTAAGGTTAATGGTTTAGGTTTTGATAAAGCTAGACAAGAAGGAAAAGTAGTTATTGTCAATGATGATAGTAAAGTAGAAGCTAGCACATCTAAATCTGAAGGTAAGAAAATTGTTTCTGAACCTAATCATGTTAAATTTGTTAATTCAAAAGGTACCCCTGTTGTACACAAAAGGATTAACAATAGTAATTCAGATGAGAAAGTGTTAGAGAAACCTAAGAATGTAAACATAGGGTTTCTGTCTAAGTCTCAGTTGAAACAGAGATTAGATGGTCTTTCAGAGTCTAGCAAGATCAAAAGAAATAGGAATGGAAAAGAAGGTATTAACAAAGAGAATAATTACAAGAATGTACCTGATGCACCTAGGAAAAAATGCTATAAGTGTGGAAATCATAATCATTTGGCCCTAGACTGCAATCAAAAACCTTCTTGGAAAACTGAGTCCAGATTCCCCAAGACTCAGAAAATTCAATACCAACCACAAAAAGCTTGTTATCATTGTGGTAGTTTACTTCATTCCATTTATATGTGTAGAGAATATCATGAACTATATTATGACTATTATTCTTTAAAATCTGAAACTCCTAGTCACAAACAGTTTGTGAAATCAGAGTCTAAGGTTGACTCTGCAACAGGTAAAGTAAAGGTAAAATCTTCAAAGCCTGTTGTTTCTAAATCTATTAAGAAAGGATCCAATCAAAGTTGGGTCCTAAAAAATTCTAACTAGTTACTTTTTGTTTGCAGGGCACAGGAAAAAAACATTCAATTATCTTGGACAGTGGATGCTCTTGACATATGACTGGAAAGAAGTCCCTGCTTACAAAGTTTGAGAGGAAAGCTGGCCCATTAATATCTTTTGGAGATGGCAACAAAGGAGAAACTCTGGGATATGGCTCAATTGTTTTGGGGAATGTCATCATAGAAAATGTAGCACTGGTTGAAGACTTGAAACATACTCTTTTAAGCATAAGTCAACTGGGTGATAAAGGTTTCAAATCAATCTTTGACAGAGAAGGATTCAAAATCTTGAATATGCAGAATGAAGACATTGTTCTAACTGGTCAAAGACATGGTAACATATATGAAGCCAGCTTAAGTGATACATCTAAAGGAAATGTTAGATGTCTCTACAGCAAAGCAACAAGTGATGAAAGCTGGAATTGGCACAAGAAACTCTCACATCTCAACTTTAAGAAGCTTAATCAACTTGTTAAGCATAATCTGGTGAGAGGCCTACCTCAGGCAAATTATGTGCGAGATGGACTTTGTGATGCATGTCAGCTTGGAAAGCAAAGAAGAACCACTTTCAAGAGCAAGACTGAAAATTCAATTACTGAACCATTTCACATGCTACATCTTGATCTGTTTGGTCCAGTAAATATAATGTCTATCAGCAAGAAAAGATATGCTCTAGTGATAGTGGATGATTTCACAAGGTTCACATGGGTGTTCTTTCTACACAAGAAGGATGAAGCTCCTCAGCAAATCATTGAACTTGTCAAGAATATTCAGAATAACTCTGAGTACAAAGTCAAAGTACTTAGGAGTGACAGTGGTACAAAATTCAAGAATTCTACAATGGAGGATTATTGTGCAAACAATGGAATCACTCAACAGTTTTCTGCACCTGGTACACCTCAGCAGAATGGTGTAGTGGAAAGAAAGAACAGGACTCTCATAGAGGCAGCAAGAACCATGCTTGCAGATGCAAAACTTCCAACCTATTTTTGGGCAGAAGCTATTAACACTGCATGTTTCACTCAAAACTATACCTTGGTAAATAGTCATGGAAAAACTCCCTATGAGATGATCAAAGGAAAGAAACCAAGTGTGAAATATTTTCACATCTTTGGATGTAAATGCTATGTCCTAAAAGTTCATCCAGAACAACTTGGAAAATTTGAAGCCAAATCGGATGAAGCAATCTTTCTAGGATATTCAGCATCTAAGGCCTTCAAAGTTTATAATCTCAGAACTCACATTGTTATGGAATCAATTCATGTTGCATTTGATGATAAGAAATTTGGAATTCTGCAAACTGATGAGAGTCATGACAAATTGGAATTTGAAAATCTGAAGAATTCTGAGATGCTCTCCAGTGATGATGAAGGTTCTCCAGAAGGAAATTCTATTGCTTCTCAAAGGAATGCTACTATTGAGGGGGAGCAAATGAATCAAGAAGAACGCAGTGATCATCAGGAGCAGACTAGCTATTCAGAGTCTACTCCATCAGGAACTGATCTTTCAGAGTCTATTGAGGAAAGATCAGTAACTAGCAGCAATATGGAATCTATTGATCAAAGGGGAGTTATTGAAGGCAGAGAGAATTCTTCTACAAGAGATACCACTAACTTAGGGGGAGAGACTAGCAGAGTCAATCTACCACCTATTAGAAAATGGACAAAGGATCATACTGAAGATTTGATTATTGGTGATCCAAATAGTGGTGTTCGAACTAGAAGATCAATTCAGAATGAATGCTTGTATAGTTGTTTTCTCTCAAAGAATGAACCTAAGAAGGTTGAAGAAGCCTTACAGGATCCTGATTGGGTAATTGCAATGCAGGAGGAGTTAAATGAGTTTAAGAGAAACAAAGTCTGGAAACTGGTACCAAGACCTAAAGATATATCTATTGTTGGTGCAAGATGGGTTTTCAGAAACAAGCTAGATGAATCTGGTATGATTGTAAGAAACAAAGCAAGACTGGTGGCCAAGGGTTATTCTCAGGAAGAAGGCATTGATTATGATGAGACCTTTGCACCTGTAGCAAGATTGGAAGCAATCAGAATGTTTCTTGCATTTGCAGCTCATTCAAAATTCAAGGTATACCAGATGGATGTAAAGAGTGCTTTTCTAAATGGCAAACTTGATGAGGAAGTGTATGTGGAACAGCCACCTGGATTTGTTGATCCAAAGTTTCCAAATCATGTCTACAAACTTGAAAAGGCACTCTATGGACTAAAGCAGGCACCAAGAGCATGGTATGAGACTTTGTCTAAATTTCTTCTTGAAAATGGCTTCACAAGAGGTACAATTGACAAAACTCTATTCTTTAAAAAGATAAAAGGTGAATTGCTTTTAGTTCAAGTTTATGTTGATGGAAGGTCACAACAGGAAAAGGAAGCTGATTAGTATTGATTTTTATCTTGATAATACCCTGATTTATTTTATGAAAATCAATTTTGGATTTTATTTTCCAAAAATCGTGGGTAACCGCACTTTTCAGGGACTGACACCTGTCAATCTACGTGTCGACGTGGGATAGTGGTCTGAAAGATTTGTGAAATATATTTGTTTTGAAACTCTAATCGTGTAATTGCTTTCTCTAATTTCACATTCTCTAAAGCAAAAACACTCTCGAGTTTTCAAAATCACTAATCCATTTCATGAATTTTTCAAGTTCTTTTCAGATCAAACATGGCAGCTCAAAGAAGATTACCTAAGTCAGTAGCCTTCAAGTTTGGTGACTGTGATTTTATGACGAACAATAATGTAGCAGCTATCACCAACAAGGAAGGAGTATTAACTGATTTTCATCCAATCATGGACTTTCTGGCGTATGGACCATTAAGTTAGGCATTGACAACATCTCCACAGATTAATCAAGCAGCTGTTACACAAGCTTGGGAGAATGCTGAGGTAATTGATTCTACTCAGAGTCAATCAGGTAAGATTGTTCTACACTTAGGACAAGATTCTTTTGATATTACTGAATCTGTTGTTAATTCAGTACTTCACTTACCTGTTAGTTTGAATTATGAGAATGTACCATCTGATGATGATGTAAGAACTATGTTATCTGTATTAGGCTATAATGGATCTTTAGATAACATGAGCCAGTTAAGAAGATCTTGTCTTAGGAAAGAGTGGTCTTTCTTCTTTGATCAATTAGCTAAATGCTTTACTGGTAAATGTAGTTCTTTTGATCAAATTACTTCTGTTACTTCACATATTGCTTACAATTTGCTTTACAACAGAGTAATTAACATTGGTCACATTATCTTAAATCAGATTAGTATTAAACTTGGGTTAAGAGATCAAAACAGGAAAATGGTTTATTATCATAGATTTATGCAAATGTTTATTAACCATTTTATTCCTGATGTTGAAACTAGATTTGGTAGAGAACATTGTGTTTCTTCTTATGTACAGCAAAAGAGAATTTTCTCTGACATTACAAAGAAGGACAATGAAAAGAATCTAGATGAAATACCTGCAATTCATTATCCACATCATGTTCAGGTAATTCTTAAAACTCATCTTCCTACTCTTTACAATTCTTCTTTCTTTTGTGGTGAAATGGCTCAGGAATCTCATTTGGAGGAGAACCCACCTGTGTCTACCCAAGTAGCCCAAAACATTATAGTCTCTGAAACAATTCAAGAACAAAGTCTTAATCCACAGCCTATTGTTTTAATGAAACCAACCTCTGGTGTTTCTCAAAAGACATCAGTTGTAAGGAAGAGAAGATTTGTTGTGTCAAGTAGTAGTAGTTCTAGTGAAGATGATGATAATATATCTCGTGCTGAGAGAGAAAAATTGAAGGCTGCAATTCGACTTTCTAAGCTAGGACAAAGAGATGAAGCACCTAGTCAGAGCCAGGCTGCAGTTTCTCAAAAGACTGTAGTACTTAAAAAGGGAAAACAGTTACTGGATACTGTCTCTCAAAAGACTGTGTCTATTGAAAAAGGATCTCATCCCAAGATCAATTCTATGTCTACACCTCTTGAGTCTTCTCATTATAAATCTTTTGGTCACTATACCAGGAGAACAAGGAGAAAGATTCAATTATCACCTACACACACAGAGTCTAGTCCAACTAATATCATGCAGGACTCTACAAATGAAGCTACAATCAAGTCAGCAAATGACCATAAAGATCTGGATATTGATTCTTCATGGGAAACTACATTATCATACAGACTCGCTATGGGACTAATTTCTCTCAAAGTGAAATTGTCAAGGCCTGTTCTAGATTTTCTGGTTGAAAGAGTACCAAAACTTTTATTTCCAGATGAATATGGACTTCTACATCAAAGACTTGACTTAATGAAGATGTATTTCTATGTACCTATCAGAAGACAATTAGTCAAGAAATTTGGACTCTCGAAGCATGTTGCACTTCAATCACTTCTTGCATATTTATTTGACAAGGATGTCATTATTGAAGATGCTTCAGCTGACAGTGAACAACTGGAGGAAGTAGATAGAGGAATGCAGTCAACAGAAGATACTATTGCACCAGTGGTGGATAGTAGGAAAGATCAGATCACAGTCACTGCAACACAAGAACCATCTAGTCAGAGGTTGGATGACTCAGGAGCTGTGATAGCTGATGTTGAAAGGTCTTCTGTGATGACTGAAATTGCAAGTGAGAAACCCTATGATATGGGAGGAATAACTTTGACTGATTTTCTTGAAGATCAAACGAACATTGTTCAGTCAGAGTCTATCCACCTTGAGGGTGAGTCTCAGCAAACAACACTTAAAGAAACTATGATGTCTAATGAAGTATTACTAAAGACATCAGAGTTTAGTAGAGAACCTGAAAGTGGTATACTGGAGCATGTAGTCTCTGGAAGGAAAAAAGATGATTGTAAGGGTTCAGAGATTATAGCAGCTCACTCCTTGGAGAAAACCTCAAGCCCCATGCCAAATGAGGAACCCTCTCTCCATGAGAGTTCAGGTATAAAAACTTCTTCGAAACTCTATTTTTCTGTAGGTCATGACTCATGAGAGCACTTATCTAAATTTGAGTGATACACTTGAAAAGATGGATATTGATCCACAATCAGAGCGGCTGGCTCCTGACCAGGCAAAAGGAGAGGTAAAAAGAGTGTTGACTTTAGATAGTCAAAGTGAGATTGAGGGTATGGATGATCAACTCCATAATGAGGGAGAGAAAATTAGGAAAACACCATCGTTTGATTTCTGGGATCAGGTTTTTCCTGAATCTTGGTCTAATAATCTTGGTATGGATGCTGGTACTTATTCTTTTATCAAGATGTATGAGAAGAATGACTTAGCAAAGCACAACTCAAAGCCAGAAGTTAAAGCTCAGAAGCAAAAAGAAAGGCTTGCAGGAATTATAAACAGAAGAGGTGAAAGGCTAAGACAAACTTCTACAGAAGAGTCAGGATTTGTAGATGTTAGTACACAGAATACTGGTGAAGGACAAGATGATCATATTGCAGCTTCAGATCAGAAAGATGAAGATGTTTGTAACTCTAATCGAGTTTTATTACTTGAATATCATTCTACACAAGCAACTTCTTCTAAAAGAATTGAATCTGAAGATATTCCAAACACTTCCAAAATTGAAGTCAATTCTGAAGTTCTACAAGATATTCAGAAATCTCAAGTTGAAATTCAATCAAGACTTCAAACACTTGAAGATAACCAAGTCACTATTATGGAAAATCAAGCAGTTCTGATGAATCTCATTTGTTCTGTTACTAAATCTCTTGGAATTAATGTTGCTGATGTCAAAAAGGGGGAGATAAAGATAATTCAAAGACAACAACAACAACAGACTGGGGATAAAAGAAGAACTGGGGGAGATAAAGATTGTGACAGAGGTGAATCTCATCATGGAAGTGGTAAAGGAAAAGAAGCATCAAATAGTTGAATTCTTTCTTTTAAGTACTGGATACTATGTCTATATCTGAAAGAGGAGGTACTTAACTTCATGATTTCTGAATTCGTAAATTTTATTCTGATTGTATTGTTATATGTTTTGACATCAACAACTCAGATTTATGCTTCAAATTTTAAAGCATAAATAGGGGGAGATTGTTAGGAATAATTCATGAGTTGTGATGTTAAGAATAGAATTTTACTTATACTTCTTGTATATCCTGATTTATAAAGGATTTAGCACTTTATATAGGAAATATGTGTTAGATAGTTATTTGTAAAGTTTAGTCAGGAATGAACAGTGCATCGAGTACTACATATCAGGAACTAAGATTGAATCCTGATATGTCAAGTTAACTACTGATCAAGTACTGATGGGATGGTCAGATCCTGATGTAAGATGGAATCCTGATATCAGTCGTGTTACCGATGATGTCATTATGGATGCTACAGAAACTGGCAAGTGCTATAAAACAGGATCTTTGTTTGAGGAACAAGCAAGAAGATTTTGTGAAGGAAAGAATTTTCTATTGATGGAAACTATCAACTGGACGGCAGAACATTGTCATGTATAGATTATCTTTCTATGATTAGTTGATAGGAAGCATTATAAATACTCTCTCAATATCATTGTAAAAGAGCGATTGTGATTGAACGAATTGTAAGTTCGTTAGTAGCTCTGTATAAGGTTTGTATTCGAAAGATCGAAACAAACAGAGAGATTTGTATTGTCAGCAGCTGCTAAAGGTATTTGTACACCTTTGGTAGAGTTTGTATTTGATCTTATTAATACAAACAGAATTTGATTCATTCGTTTATTCATGTTCATATAACCAAGAAAAAATCAGACACGATTATATAACTTGTATTCAACCCCCCCTTCTACAAGTTATTCGAGTTAACATCCTCTGTATCGGCCATCATCTTGTCATTCTGCTGCCACAAAGCATCGTTCTCGTTGAGAAGCTCTGCATTTTCGGCCCGAGTAGTAGAAAGTTTGGCCTTCAGCTCCTCGATTTCCCTCTCCAACGAAGGAATCGTCTGATTAATCTGCTTCCCTTGGTGATAAAGCAGGAGATCCTGATCCTTCACCTTTTCGGACACAGAAGCGGCCCAAGGGGTAGCCTGGAAAAAAAAAGAATTAAAAACCATGTATAAAACAAGAACAAATTCGGTGAGAAAAACACTTCTTACCAGAGAAAGATGCCCCAAAAGATTGGTGGTAGCTTCGGCTATATCAGCAGCATCATAAAGGGAACGGTCCTTCGGAAGAATGAAGGACTGGCACAGATCCCCGAAAATCTTCTTGGAAGCCGCTGAAGCAGGAGCCCCAAAGGAATCTGCCTCCATCACAGCCCATGAGGGCCGATAAGAGTTCTTATTAAACTTCGTACCCTCGACACGACTTTTCTTCTCTGAGATGCTTGGAGGATCATCCTTCGGGGAGGAAGGAGGAACAGAGGAACCAGCAGTTGGCAAATTCTTAGCACGTCTCTCTGCCGCTCTCCTCCTCATTTCTGATCGACTCGACACTGGAAAAAAAAAGAAGAAAAAGTGTTAGTCGCTACAAATCATCAAATCAACCACATATCAAGATGAAGGAAACAAACATCAGAACACACTTACTGATTATCCGCAAGCTGAGTGGGAAGAAACTGGAGTTTGATAGAAATCAGAGAAAGGATGGAGAAGATTTGAGCGAGATGGAGTGATATGTGATTGAAAGCATATATTTATAAAAGAAATTAACGGCCCTGATGAAGTGCCGCTTGAACAACCTTTGCCTAGGATAAAAGCACGTTCTTCCCAAGAAAGGAGCGGTCAAACTTCCATTAAATGGGGGAAATACTAAGAGTCTCCACATTCAAAAAAAAGAGGTGTATGTGGAGAAAAGATCTTTGTCATGACACAAATAAAAGTCCCAGTCTGCCCAAAAGGTTGTTAACTCGAATAACTTGTAGAAGGGGGGGGGGGTTGAATACAAGTTATATAATCGTGTCTGATTTTTGCTTGATTAGATAAACAAGAATAAATGAATGAATCAAACTGTTTGTATATATAAGATCAAATACAAACTCTACCAAAGGTGTACAAATACCTTTAGCAGCTGCTGACAAAATAAATCTCTCTTTCTCTCTGTTTGTTTCGAACTCTCGAATACAAACCTTATACAGAGCTACGCATACAAAATCAATCGCTCAACTTTCATGCTCTTTTTAAAATGATATAGAGAGAGTATTTATAATGCTACCTATCAACTAATCACAGAAAGATAATCTATACATGATAATGTTCTGCCGTCCAGTTGATAGTTTCCATCAATAGAAAATTCTTTCCTTCATAAAATCTTCTTGCTTGTTCCTCAAACAATGATCCTATTTTATAGCACTTGCCAATTTCTGTAGCATCCTTAATGACATCATCAGTAACACGACTGATATCAGGATTCCTTCTTGCATCAGGATCTGACCATTCCATCAGTACTTGATCAGTATTTGACTTGACATATCAGGATTCAATCTCAGTTCCTGACATGTAGTACTCGATGCACTATTCATTCCTGACTTAAATTCTATAGACTACTGTCTAACACATATCTCCTATACAAAGTGCTAAATCCTTTATAAAATCAGGATATACAAGAAGTATAAGTAAAATTCTATTCTTAACATCACAACTCATGAATTATTCCTAACCATCTCCCTCTATTTATGCTTTAAGATCTGAAGCATAAATCTGAGTTGTTGATGTCAAAACATATAACAATACAATCAGAATAGAATTTATGAATTCAAAAAAAATCATGAAGTTAAGTACCTCCCTCTTCAGATATAGACATAGTATCCAGTACTTAGAAGAACGAATTCAACTATTTGATGCTTCTTTTCCTTTACCACTTCCCTGATAAGATTCACCTCTGTCATCCTTAGTTCTTCTTTTATTTCTCCCAGTCTGTTTATCTCCTCCCCCAGTCTGTTGCCTTTGAACTATTTTTTCTCCCCCGTTTTGACATCAGCAACATTAATTCCAAGAGATTCAGTAACAGAACAAATGAGATTCATCAGAACTGCTTGATTTTCCATAATAGTGACTTGGTTATCTTCAAGTGTTTAAAGTCTTGATTGAATTTCAACTTGAGATTCCTGAATGTCTTATAGAACTTCAGAATTGACTTCAATGTTGGAAGTGTTTAGAATATCTTCAGATTCAAGTCTTGTAGAAGAAGTTGCCTGTGTAGAATGATATTCAAGTAATAAAACTCGATTAGAGTTACAAACATCTTCTGATCTGAAGCTGCAATATGATCATCTTGTCCTTCACCAGTATTCTGTGTACTAACATCTACAAATCCTGACTCCTCCTTAGATTGATCAGATACTGTTGATGTCTCAATTCTGGCTGATATTGGTAGTACAAACAAAGGAATACTAGGATCATTAGTGTAATAACCCGGATTTTTCGAGAAATGATTTTATTATTATTTCAATAATAATAATGTTTTCTTAAAATGAGGAGGAATTTTTTTTTTATTTAATTATTTTCGATTAAGTGGAACCTGGTCCTCCTTTTTAAAAATTTTATTGACTGAGTAGATATCTCGAGTCAATAGTTTATTTGGGCTGAGATTTAATTTTTGGTTGTGGAATTATTCAGTAAAGATTTTATTTTAAATTATTGAAAAATTTGGAGATTTTAACATCCTTAGAAAATGATTATTTTAATTATTTGAGGATTTGTAGAAATTACTCGATTAATATATAAAATCGAGAATTCGAGGTTTTACTAAAACATTAATGTTTTTAGTTTTTTATAAAGCCCTGTAAATTGTGATTTATGAATCACAATTATTATTTTTATGAATTGTTTTTATAAATTATTAATAATTTGTAAAATGCATATCAATTTAGAAAATTTAGATTTAATTCTAATTCTTTCTCCAAAAGTCTTTAAAAATATTCTATTATTTAATTATGCTAGAAATTTTATTTTTTTTTTATAAATTAGAGTTATTAGTTTAAAATATTATTTATAGTATGTAGTAATTAATTGGGTGTTTAATTTGTTATTGGGCTTAAAGCCCATTAGGGTTGATAAAAACACACAGCACATCACAGATACATACATCGATACACACATACAACACACCGCACAAACAGATCGGGGGAGGGGGAGAGAATCAGTGAGGGAAGAGAAGAGAAAGAGAGATTGGGGGTTTAATCTTGCAACCCAATTAGCTGATTATACATATATATATTTATATACACGCGTGTGTGTGGTGTGTTAATAGTGGAGGAGAGGAGGCTGGTGAAGATGGTGGCGACCAGCGGAGGCGCGGCAGCGCCAGGCGGAGGCTGTGCGTAGTGGTGGCAGGAGGAAACTCCGGCGAACTGGTGGTGGTTTGTGCAGTGGTCGAAGAGAGAGAGAGAGAGAGATGGCAGGGGAGGAGAGAGATGGTGGGGTTGTTCGATGGTCACCGAAACCGAAATGGTATAATTTCGCGTTTTATTTATTTAATTTTCATATCAAATTAGTTATAAATTTTGATAGTTTAATTGTTGTAGTTAAATTAGTTTCAAATTGTGAGTTAATGTGTTAATTGTTATAATTAGATTTTATTGAATTTTGAGAATATTGTTGTGATTTAATTAGATTAAATTACGAGCTTGGTGTTTGATTTCCGTAATTTAATCAGTTGTCGTAATTTAATTGGATTTAAATGACGAGTATATTATTGAATCTCCACGATTTAAATCGGAGAGGTAGTGGTTAAATTATAATTATTTTGGTTAATGGTGAGCCGGTTGTATGCTCGGGCCTTATGGTTGTTAATTGTTAATTATTAAGTGTCGGATAGTATGTAAAGTTATGTGACTTACTTGTTATATATGGTCATCGATAAATGTTTACGTGCTAAGTGCTATAAGTCGAGTCATAGAATTTGTCGGATGTCACATATGTCAATTACTTGGTATTTGTTTACAATTGGTTAAATGATAATCGATAATGATTCGGGTATAAAATTGAATTGCTAACTGTAATGATTATTGGTGGATTGGTGATGTTGGTATTATTTGTGGAATTCATACGAGTTGACTAAATGGTAAATGCTTATGTGCTAAATGGTGTAAAGTGAGTCGTAGTATTTGATGGCTTTACTAATTATGAATGTTATATGTTATTTAGTTTAACTGCGAGGAGTCGTAAAGAGATCATAAGTTCTAAATGTCAGTATTTAAGGACTTGTGTAATTCTCTTCGGCTAGATCCTCGGGCTTACGAATATCAATGATTGATTGTCACCAGTATAATTAATATGCTCAAGTGATATGATCATTGACATAGCGTAAGTAATAGTTAATGCTAGGGGTTGTTCCCTAGGGCTTACGAATATCAATAATGGATTGGCACGTGTATCATTAAAATGCGTGAGTAATACGATTATTGATGTAGCGTAAGTAGTAGTTAATGCTAATGTAAATTATTATGTGTTTACTGCATGTCGAGGCAGAATTTCTTATGTGCTAGGTGCCGCATGTCTGGGCGGGTACTTTTCTTACTTGTTTACTTTTATGTTGCTTCAAGTTGAGGCAGCTTTATTTTTTTGTAAAAACAGGGTTGAATTGTTTATGATTGATATTGAGGGGATGTGCCCATAGTCCGATAAACGAATACTTCATGCCGAAATTTTCTGAAAATCCCCTGCGATTAAATTTATTTAACTTATTTGACTTCAATGGTCTAAAGGCATCTTTTGGGTGCTAACTGTTTAGGTATATATGTGTTAAGGAATTCATTTCGAGGATTAATTGTGTCTTGGGGATTAATTGTCCATTTATGTATTAATTTGAGGATAATTGTTGTCTCGAGGATTTAGGTGCTCAGTTGAAGATTAGTTGTGATTTGAGGATTATCTATTAATTAAGTTGTGTCATAGAATGTCAATGGCATTATAATTGTATATGTTAAATGAAGTTGACTAAGTGATTGTAGGGTTATGATATGTGTGATACCAGGAAGTGTCTACGTTTTAAAAAAAAGGGACTCTTTTAGTGTCAATGGCTATTACTAAATGTGTTATGTGCATTAATTGGTATTTGAGTAGTCAACTATAGGGATAACAACTATAGTACGACTTTAGGCGACTTAGTGGTAATTCTGAGTTGTGTCTACTCGAGATACATGGTTGGACTGACACGTACTCGTAACTATTTCAGTACCATTAGGGTATAATCAAGTTAGAGCGACGTGCATCAAAAAGGAAAGATCGAGGCGTCGTATGAAGAAAGGTAAACTACCTCCATGGAGATGCTTGGACGAGGTGCGAAGGATTTATTCGCAGTTTTTGTTTTCTGCTAAGGACTAGAGGCAAGTTTATTTATGCATACTCTATCGTTCAGAGTATCTGTGTTTTGAAATATATGAAAATGTGTGGATTAGATTTAAATCCATAATTCACTACGCCATAAACGCACATACGCAACCCCCATTTTCAGTTGCGTAAGGCCTGAAAAGCGTTGCGTAAGGTCTTACGCAACGCTTTTGGGGCGTTACCAATACTGGCGTTGCGTAAGACCCCTAATACAACGCTTTTCCAAGCTATTGCAACACTTCGAAAAGCATTGCATAAGAGGGCTTATGCAACACCAAAAGCATGCAAACGCAACACTATATGGGGTTGCATAAGATGTTTCAGCCATGTCAGCATGCTGACATGGAAGCAAGGTGCCACATCAGCATGCTGACATGTAAGCAAGGTGCCACGTCAGCATGCTGACATGTCATTAGTGGGGCCAACAAGTGCCACGTCAAAAATCGAGGGGCATGCCACGTCATCAGTGGGGCCCACCAAGGTGCCACGTCAGCACTGGGGGCCACATGCCACGTCAGCAATAGGGCCCACATGCCACGTCAGCAGTCGGGACCACTATCTAATTGAACACTAGTTGAGGCTAATGCAACAATAATTTTTTCTTTTAGGCAACACCATTCTTTTTAAATGCAACATCATTTTTTTTATTGCAACACTAAATCTACAATATTGCAACACCAAATAGAGTCAAATGCAACACTTTTTTACAAAAAAATTGAAATGACTACTTTGTTTATACATTAATCCCAAAAATTACAAATCTTACCAACATATACTAAAAACCAAGTAACTGATACTAATTCTAAAAGACTGCTATCCATGACCTCTCGAAGGCGTTGCTGCTCATGGTAAAGGACTTGTACAACAGTTTGAACAGGAAGCCTATCACTCTGAGCAGCATGATCACATGCCTCACGAGATAATTTCTGGCAGTCCATCACACTGCACACTTTCTTCCTTTCCATGTCACTTATAAAAGGATGGGCCTGCGATAAGCAATAATAAAAAGAAGGGTTATTATCTAGGTTAATCCACGAGACTTCTTACTAGAAGAGATGTGTTTTAAGTTTATCTGAATATTTCAGTAAAGTTGTGCTGGAGTGATACCTTACATCAAACTCAGATTCACGGCCTGAGGTTGTCATTTCTATGACTGGCTTGTCCATTACCCAACCACCTTTCCCTACTCCTGTTGCTGACATTGCCATAAAATTGCTCCAATTTGCACATTGCTGATAAAGATATTTATCCCCTGAGGCAGTACAGTTTAATGCTTAACATCAGTACTAATAGAAAGATAGTCCAACTATTAATAAGATTAAGCCTGTCATCTGACCAAATTAATTGGAACATAGCCTGTCATCTCTCAAAAGGTGACCTTGACACTGCATACACAGAAGTTGTCCGATCTGGTGATGATCTTGTTCTGATTGAACTTCTTGAAAAACCTGGTCCTGTACTGGAAGATTTATCACAGAAGATGGCGAATGATGTACTTAGAACTTTAGCAACGTACTTCTTGGAACAAAGATTTATTAATTCAATGATTAGTTTACGAACAGGATTTTACAGCAATTTATATTTTGAAATGTTTTCATTATCTCATTGAATCGGACAGATTATAGCATCCATGCACATATATGTTACAATCAGTAAAGCTTATATGTTACAATCGGCAGCTTACAAGTTAGAATCATCAATCAGTAACATTCAAAAGCTATCAAGTTATTCAACATATAGCCTCTAATAAAGCATCAACATATCAAGATCAAAATCAAAATAACATTAAAATCGTGCATATAAAGATCAAGCTGCATAACTCTATGAATATGAATAGAATGTGGCAATTTTTGTAATACAGTTTACTCGGTAAAGCATGTAATAACATTCCAGGAGCTGAAGATGGATTGTAATTAGAGTTGAGTACCTTAGTGACAAGTTCTCTGCCAGACTCGAGCAATATTTGTAATCCAAGAGTTGCCATTACTGAAGCAAAAACGATAATACCCTGCAAACTTAAGCTTAATTATATGTGCATTTAATAATGCAGCAGCCAGATATAAGGGAAAATCATAAGGAGCTGTACGATGTATGTTGTTCAAGAAGATCAGTAACCTCAAGTCTAAACCAAACAAACTATCATGACAAGACAAAGGGACCAGAGTAAAATAGATGCTTATTACGCTACAAGCATATTATAGTTCTATTTATAAGAAATGCAAATGCTAAAACGAGTTAATTTTTAACATTCTATTTTGATCCATTTTCAGATTTAATTAATTACGGCATTGCAGCCACAGGCCATTTGCCTATGCACAATGTCTGTCGAATTTCATATAAGATGTCAATAGCATATTAGAATTCTATAAATTTAAAAATACAAGTACAGCAGGAACATGGTTTTCACAAACCATCACAAAAATTCTGATCATGCAGCACATCAAAGTAGAAGTTCAGTTTACTGGATTAGTTTAAACTAACAAAGTTGCCTTTAATCAGATGACAACTTCATGACAAAATAAAGGCATAGAAGATATTTGCAACAAGAAATCCAAACAGAAGCATGATGGAAAAAATAACCATGCAAGTGCATATTGCCACATTCTATTCATAGAGTTATGCACGATAACAATCAGCTTATACTCAGTCATATAGCCTCTAATAAAGCATCAACATATCAAGATCAAAATCAAAATAACATTACATAACTTCAACAGCTAGAGTATAAAATATTCTTGAAGGCCAATAACCTATCAAGTTGACAAGATTTGGATGATGCAAGAGGCTAAGCATAAGAACCTCCACAAGAAATTCTCTGTTCTTGAAGGCCATTCTGATCAAGCTGTTTTACAACAACAACCTGTAGATGAAATAAATTAAACGCTCGTAGCAAACAGGATATAATTCTTGAACAAAACAAATCCAAAGCTTATATACAGAAGAAATAAGGGAGCATAAGTTACCTGTCATGTGCTTTCGAACCGTCCTTTATAAACACATCCAAATCCACCTTCACTGAGCAAACACTCGGGCCTGAAGTTCTTAGTCGCAGCTGCAAGCTCACAAACTAAAAGATGGTACTTGCCCACCTGCAAACAGAGTGGCTGCTTTATTTGTCTTTTTCATACTTGGTCACTTAAATATATAACATATCAATTATCAATCTTCTGACCAGTCCACGAAATGATACTGTATGTATACAAACAATAAAAAGCTAAGAAACACTGTGTAACACCCTAGTCCCACATCGAGGAGATTTGGGACTTCTGTTCAGTTTATAAGGCAAAGTACTACTACCAATTGCACCAACAAATCATGATCTTTTGGGGGCCTGTGGTGGGCTTGTGGATTACCCAAGTTGACTGCATTTGGGCCAGTTTACTTTGGCTTATTTCGGATTCGGAATCGGGACTCGACCCGATTTTTGAAAAAGGCTCGGGATTTGACTAGGGTTGTCACATATGGTATCAGAGCCGACTCTCGAAAGCTTGATTCGTCAAGTTGCCGGAGGTGGGGACACGAAGGTTGGTGGTATTTTCCCACAATGGATAGAGATCGAAGGTGGGGACACGAAGCCAGCCGGTATTATCCCACAATGGCTAGGGAGGAACGATCTTGGACCTATGGGATATCCCTTCAGGCCTGACGAGGACGTCAGGAGTTTAAGTGGGGGAGTTTGTAACACCCTAGTCCCACATCGAGGAGATTTGGGACTTCTGTTCAGTTTATAAGGCAAAGAACTACTACCAATTGCACCAACAAATCATGATCTTTTGGGGGCCTGTGGTGGGCTTGTGGATTACCCAAGTTGACTGCATTTGGGCCAGTTTACTTTGGCTTATTTCGAATTCGGAATCGGGACTCGACCCGATTTTCGAAAAAGGCTCGGGATTTGACTAGGGTTGTCACATACAACTGTAACAGCCCGACTTTTCGGACTATTAATTCTAAATCGAAACTAAAAGGAAATACAGTTTTATTAATCAAAAAGTCTATTACAAAGGTACTTATTACAATAGCGTAGCTAACAATGACAGTCTACTTCGAACCTAAGATCCTTGAACTCCAATGCTATCCGCTCGATCTTATACGGAACCTGAAAATTGTAAGTAATGAGCTATACAGCCCAGCAAGTAACCAATCGATCCAACTAGTTGGGCAACGTAATGTATATACACGTATAAAATAACACAGTATTCAATATGATACGATATACGTAAAAAAATAACTTTCGATACACATATTCTTATTCGATACGATACCACATAACAACAATAACTTGAAAACCATAATTCATACCACGACCACTACAACCCGGTGATAACGGTCCTAAATTTTCAGAAAACTGCCACTACAACCCGGTGACTCGGTCCTTATTCTTATTCGATATTTTCGCAAACCATGGCATAAATCAGAGTCCCAAAATTATCGTATAGACACCACATAGATACACATATACATGTATGTAACTTCAAATATAATCACTTAGCCCAAATTTTGATAACAAATACTTACACATAACACATAATTTTGAAAACACTAGAAAGAACGATCAGAAACTTACCTCAACGCGGAAAAACAAGAATCCAAAACATGTAACCACTCCTGATCAGATCTGTATTTAGCCTTTTTGACCCACTAAACGATGTTTTCTTGGAAAACTCAAAGCACGAAAGTCGTAGAGAATGAAAAGACCTTTCCGAAAAGTGTAGAATCAACGAATTCCGACTTACGATGAATTTTCCACGAATTTTACAAGACTGCTGAATTGCGTTTATAAAACCCTACGAATTTTGTTATAAAAGATGAGGAAGAAGAATATGATGTATTTATAATGTCTTACAACCCTAATTCCAGACCTACTAGTAATCCGTATTCAAATCCGATCCATATTTTAGGCCCAATTAAGCTAAACCAATTTTAAATCCTATTTATTATCTAATTTTAATCCTTTTTATTCTCTTATTCTTTATTATTATTATTCTAAAAATTACGGGATATTACATACTACCCTCCTTAAAAAGAATTTGGTCCCCAAATTCACAACAGTCCTAGACTCCAAAAAGTTCGTGATACATCTATTCCTAAAGTGTAGTCCTAAGGATCGCATCCTTGAGAATGTACTACTCCCATACCTAATACACTCCGAAGGACAACCTGCTCTTGATACCAACTGCAATAGCCCGACTTTTCGGACTATTAATTCTAAATTGAAACTAAAAGGAAATACAGTTTTATTAATCAAAAAGTCTATTACAAAGGTACTTATTACAATAGCGTAGCTAACAATGACAGTCTACTTCGAACCTAAGATCCTTGAACTCCAATGCTATCCACTTGATCTTATACGGAACCTGAAAATTGTAAGTAATGAGCTATACAGCCCAGCAAGTAACCAATCGATCCAACTAGTTGGGCAAAGTAATGTATATACACGTATAAAATAACACAGTATTCAATACGATACGATATACGTAAAAAAATAACTTTCGATACACATATTCTTATTCGATACGATACCACATAACAACAATAACTTGAAAACCATAATTCATACCACGACCACTACAACCCGGTGATAACGGTCCTAAATTTTCAGAAAACTGCCACTACAACCCGGTGACTCGGTCCTTATTCTTATTCGATATTTTCGCAAACCATGGCATAAATCAGAGTCCCAAAATTATCGTATAGACACCACATAGATACACATATACATGTATGTAACTTCAAATATAATCACTTAGCCCAAATTTTGATAACAAATACGTACACATAACACATAATTTTGAAAACACTAGAAAGAACGATCAGAAACTTACCTCAACGCGGAAAAACAAGAATCCAAAACATGTAACCACTCCTGATCAGATCTGTATTTAGCCTTTTTGACCCACTAAATGATGTTTTCTTGGAAAACTCAAAGCACGAAAGTCGTAGAGAACGAAAAGACCTTTCCGAAAAGTGTAGAATCAACGAATTCCGACTTACGATGAATTTTCCACGAATTTTACAAGACTGCTGAATTGCGTTTATAAAACCCTACGAATTTTGTTATAAAAGATGAGGAAGAAGAATATGATGTATTTATAATGTCTTACAACCCTAATTCCAGACCTACTAGTAATCCGTATTCAAATCCGATCCATATTTTAGGCCAAATTAAGCTAAACCAATTTTAAATCCTATTTATTATCTAATTTTAATCCTTTTTATTCTCTTATTCTTTATTATTATTATTCTAAAAATTACGGGATATTACACACTGTCACCTTCGCTCTGTTAAACATTGAATAGAATGTCGCAACTTCATATACACGAATAGGAGCAACTTCGATGACCTTTGCTACCTTTACCAATTAAAGAGTTTACATTGTGAGCACACAAATGAAAAGATTTATATAAAAATTTGTTGTGTTTTTTTAACATGGTGATCAAAATAGCAAAATGAAAGATGGTGTATAATAACAAAACATATCAGTTCTTGCAGGAAAAACTTGTTCAAAATATAACTACTTAGCCTTAACATGTATGTATATATATATGACTTTAACATGTATGTATATATATGACTTTAAGGAAGCCACCCTCAATGTTGCTGCTGAGCAAGATCCAACAAAGGAATAACTGCAGATTGCTTGTAGTTAGAGGGATAATGAGATAAAAGTTCCTTCACCTACAAAGATCAGGGGATAGATATAAATTAATATTCTAATTCCTTGATCAATAATAAGAAGTAAGTTGCATATTCAACCGTAACATTAACAGATAAGGTATTTGACACATGACTGTTGATTTAGACTGCAAATTGACAATCGCTGGTCTTTAAGTGTAAGGTGCACTAGGTTACAAAAATGACTGAGAAGATAGATCTACCACCCACACAACTTGAATCTTGTAATCGAGATGTTTTAAGTATTTAAATGTAATTCCATACCCGAGGATGAATGAAGGAAAGAACTGATTTGACCTAATGCTGTCAACACAACTGGTCATGCTTATAGTGTATATCAGTTTCTGTAGTATTTGCCTTAACTCTTAACCTAATGTATGTATATACCTCCATGCTAATAATCCACCCTTCGGAATTAGCACCATATATACCGCATCTTCCTCCCTGAAATCAGCAAAAGCATAAATTTAATAAAAAAAATCCAGAATTGATAGTCGGCAGCACATATGGAACTGAGATAAATACAAAGAGGTGGATCCAAAACAAATCTTCCAAAAGTAAGAAACACGGAAAGATTATATGTATAATTAGGGCTTATATATAATTTGGGGGATTTAGATTTAGGATGATTTTGTCGAAATTGATGGTATGAACAAATTAAGGAGGATTTGAGGAGTATTATTATGTATGGATTATGGGTGCTGGTTGGTCGGAGAAGGGAGGCACCACCGTAGTCGATAGGTTGCCGGCGATGGTGGTTGTGTTGTAGTAGCGGAGATGAGGAAAAGAGGGAGGAGAGTTGTGTGTGAGATGAGGAAAGGAGGGAGGAGAGTTGTGTGCGAGATTGGGAGATGAGAGAAAGAGAGAGATGGAGGCGGAGAGTTTAAGTTTGTGTGAATTATTTCGTTTGGGGGGAAAATATCCGCCCAAAATTTTCACCTGGGGACATGTGCAAGACCACGTATACTCACTGCCTTTTTATCAAAAAAAAATGCTTCTTATATTTTTTTGTATAATATGATTTTAATTTTTTTTATTTTAAATTTACAAAATTTTACAAAATGAAGAACATGATTGGATACTTGTAAAAAATCTAGGAAATTTTTAAAAAATTTCCACATCACTAAAATCGTTATATCTTGACATCCATACAATTTGAACGTCGAAAAAATAATTTAAAAATAATAGATTCATCATTCGGGGCAAGACTAGTTAAAAAGAAGGTCGACTTTGACTTGTTTGACCGTTATAAAACCAAACCAAATAAATATAGGAAATTTTTTAAAAAATTACTAAATCACTAAAATCGTTATATCTTGACACCCGTGCGATTTGAACGTCGAAAAAATAATTTAAAAAAATAGATTCATCATTCGGGACAAGACCTATTAAAATGAAGGTCGACTTTGACCGGTTTGACCGTTATAAAACCAAACCGAATAAATATAGGAAATTTTTTGAAAAATTACCACATCACTAAAATCGTTATATCTTGACATCCGTGCGATTAGAACGTCGAAAAAATAATTTAAAAAAATAGATTCATCATTCGGGACAAGACTAGTTAAAATGAAGGTCTACTTAGACCGGTTTGACCTTTATAAAACCAAACAAAATAAATATAGGAAATTTTTTGAAAAATTACCACATCACTAAAATCGTTATATCTTGACATCCGTGCGATTGGAATGTCGAAAAAATAATTTAAAAAAATAGATTCATCATTCGGGACAAGACTAGTTAGAAGGAAAGTCCACTTTGACCGGTTTGATCGTTATAAAACCAAACCAAGTACATGTAGAAATTTTTTTGAAAAATTACCGCGTCACTAAAATCGTAACATCTTGACATCCGTGTGATTGGAACGTCGAAAAAATAATTTAAAAAAATAGATTCATCATTCGGGGCAAGACTAGTTAAAAGGAAAGTCCACTTTGACCGGTTTGACCGTTATAAAACCAAACCAAGTACATGTAGGAATTTTTTTGAAAAATTATCGCATCACTAAAATCGTCAAATCTTGATATCCGTGCGATTGGAACATCGAAAAAATAATTTAAAAAAATAGATTCATCATTCGGGACAAGACTAGTTAATAAAAGAAAATAAATATCTAATGCAACACTTCAAACAGCAAATGCAATACTACTGTTACCTAATGCAACGCTTCTGCCACGTTAGCAAATGCCACGCCAGCATAGGTGGGTCCCACTTCTGCCACGTCAACAATTGTGGGTCCCACAATTGCCACGTCAGCATGATGGACCTCCTGCCACGGCACCCTTGTGGGTCCCACACTGCCACGTCAGCAGTGGTGGGTCCCACATCTGCTACGTCATATGTTTTTTAAAAAAATATAAAAATATCTAATGCAACACTTCAAACAGCAAATGGAACACTACTGGTATTTAATGCAACGCTTTCTGCCACGTCAGCAAATGCCACGTCAGCAAAGGTGGGCCCCACTTCTGCCACATCAGCAATTGTGGGTCCCACAAGTGTCACATCAGCAAATGCCACGTCAGCACATGTGGGTCCCACTTCTGCCATGTCACAATTTATTAAAATAAAAAAATATCTAACATAACGCCATCAGTTAGTGTTGCATAATGTGAAACACTGTGGGTAATACGCAACACTAAATTATATCTAACGCAACACCAGTTCAGCTCAGTTGCAAAAGACCCAAAATTTCTATCTAACGAAACGCTTTCTGTGCAACGCTTTGTAAAAAGGGTTGCGTATGCTCACTTATGGCGTAGTGATTGCAAGTTTTCCCACTCTGTGCTTCCTCATCAAAACCATACATTTCTGGCTTTGCTAATGTTATTAAGTTCTGATTATGCAAATGGTCAAAACCCCATGACTTATAATATTGTCGATGGGCGGTGATGTTTTTATGATTATACCTTTTGATGTATACGGTATATATTTATAAACTTTTCGTATTATGGAAGTGGACCATATATTATATGTATCGGAATAAGAAAGGCTCAGAGGGTAGAGCATGTATTGAGTTGTAAAACTTAGCCCGCGTGGCGGGGTTATTTTCTATTATATATTTTCGAAAACCCGGACAAAGCTTTTTAAAAGATATTTCGCAATAATTAACCTAAAGGCAACATCACCAGCAAATCAGTGGTTATTTAATTAGTAAATACTTCTGAAGCATTTACGGATTAAATAAACCTAATTCGTCTAATTAAATTTATTTAATTGGATGAATATCATTTTCAAAACGTTTTCTTAAAATCGCTTTGTTCCGGAATGATAACAAAGATATTCCCATGGTTATAAATTGAATATTTTCGTTTATAAATATCAGGAATGATATTGATAAAATGTGATTTGGATGTTTATTTGATTTAATGAATATTATTATAATATTCAATTAAAAGGGGATTTATTAATTGTTTATTTCTTATTGACCGAGAATCAGTATTTTGAGATACAGAGATAGTTGTGGAAACCCGGAGGGATTCCAGCGACCGATTATTATTCATTTTGAGGAATGTTATTTACGAACATTAACTATAATTCCAGAAAGTATTAATTTCTTGGAAATGATTCGAGGATTATTATTTGAGTATTATCTCATTCGGGGAATATTATTTTAATAATTTCTCATACGAGCAACATTATTGAGTGTCAACTCATTCAAGGATTAGTATGTGAGTATTATCTCATTGGAGAAATATTTTTTTTAATATATTCATTTAAAAAGGATCTATGTATGATTTACTACCTATCAACTGGGAATCAGTGTGAATATTTAACAAAGTGGTCAAAGTCCGGAAATGGCCGGAGGGGTAATAATGTGGTTTTGGTTAATATATTCCAAGGTTTATATTTGGGTGTTTTGGAGGTTATTAAATACTTCAATATTATTAATAAATATTATTCGAATATTTATTTTAATAAAAGACGATTAATTGGATTATCCTTTTAAAAAGGGGATCATTAGGTAGTCATTGCCTATTGATTATTAAATTGTATAATCACTAAATTCTCGAGGATGATTCAAGAGTTATAAAATGCTAAGTGAAGGTTACTTAGGGACTTTCATAACCAGTAAAATATTATACTGTGATTCTACCGAAGCAAGTTTTCGAACCTATTTCTTGTTGATGTGTTATTATTGCTGATATGTATATGCTAAGTAGAAAAGCATGACTATTCTTGAAAGGTATATACTGTGATATTATTCTATATATATATATGCTAGTGGAAAGCATACTGATTGGGGGAAACATACTGTGATACTGGATTATGATTTGAGGAATGGCTTATAACTAGATACTGAATATTAGCTATGAGCCGGATTTTATAATTACCCTTAGCGAAGGGAATATGAATCGTATCTTTGTAAAAGACCGGAAGTCGGTATTTCGTATACTTTCGAAGATATATTCTCATAAATATATCGAATAACTATTACTGTGTTTAATGAATATTATTTTGAATATTCATTTAAAGACTATTTATTTAATGAATATTATTTTCAAATATTCATTCGAGGTTTAATTATTAAGTGAATATTATTTTCGAATATTCACTTGAGAACTTATGTATTATTGATTACTTTGTTAATTATGTATTTAATGAATATTCTTCGAATATTTATTAGATACTTTTAAATTAGCTTTTTAAAGCGAATTATCTTATTCATCTTCGACCTTCAATAATTGTATGGAATATTTCTGAGACTTATTCTTATCAAGGAGAGGTTCCCAAAACTTTATTTTCCATTTAAATCAATCTTATAGGAAGATTTAAATACTCGCTCAAAACTTCCAAAAATAATAAAGAAACCCTACTTAAGAAATGTTATTTATCTAGTGACTGCCCGGTCATAAATTATTCGTTTCACTCGCAACTTGGTTGCTATTATGCATTAACTCTTTGTGTACCCACTCATCATTCGAGGGGTAAGAATGTTGGAACAAGTTGATATCCATTAACAAGCAGCAGTTTGGGAAATATTGGTGAATTTTCCTTTCCAACTAGATACGACTACTTTGTGGAGTCTTATCAACAAGTGTTACACTTGGGGAAAGGGGGACGAGCTTTACGTTTCAGAGTCATGGATTTATTTGAACTAGGAGTCGTGTGTAAGAGGCCGAGTCGCGCGGTCCATCACAAGGCCCAACCGTTGGCCAGGGAGTTACTATTAAGGGCTGTAAACAAGTAAATCCGTCAGTTCTTCCTTCTACCGGTAGTAAACTATATTGGGCTGTACCATCTTCGACTGATCATCGAAGAGTGAGATAGCTGGCGCGTGATAACTCCAGTATTAGTTCATCTCCCAAATTGGGAATTTCCTGCAACACGTTTCGAAGAGACTTCTTTCAGGTTGACGGGTAAATCCCGCAACACGTATCGAAGAGACTTCTTTCAGGTTGGCAGGGGCTTGAAAAGTGTTCAAAACTTATGTTTTACAATGAATTCATGCAGTATCTAGAACTTCAAGGTTATTCAAATAAAATTGGCATGCGTTTTAGTGCACTCTTGAAAGTTTTTGAAAGATGGTTCATCGATTATTGATGTTAAGCCTCTAATGGCTCGTTTCAAAAACTTTGACTCTCTTAATATCAGTTATCTCTGATTCTTAAACTTATCAAGTGGTTAAAGAAATTATATCCCGTACAGAATATCAAACTGTAGGGTGTTGTGATAAAAGTGATATACTTATATGTATATACTTTCAGACTTGTGGAATACTAAAAAGGGAATCTTTTTATGACTTGGTTTCTGTTTGATGAAAACCCTTGTAATAGCAGTGTATTGAACTGCGTATTTTGACGAGCTTTTGTAAAGGTTATTGAGATTACAACTTATACCATTTTGCTAAGGTATGAAGCTTACTATGGTTATTATGATCTCATATTGTTCATTTGATGTTATTTCAAATGTTATACTTCCCTTATTGAAGTTTCATAGTTATAAATGTTTTGGATATGAGATTTAATATCGTTGGATATTGAATACCCCTTGTGTGTATTGGTGTATTTATATTGTTAAGCTCTAGTATTAACTTGCTGGGCAATTCTTTAGCTCATACTTGCTTGTTTTAAATATTAACCTTTCAGAGGAAGGTAGACGATTGAGGCTTATCTGCATGGCTCAGAAGAATCAGGAAGTACGCCTTATGAAGATGATTAGCTCCAGAAAAGTCGTAGGTGGAATAAGTTATATGTAAGTATTGATGTGTAATATTTATATTACTTTGTACAAGATAGCACTAGTTGCTGGTGTACTTCTCATCGAAGGTATATTGGTAGTATAGGATTTATAATACGCAATATGATGTAATTGAATGGTTGTAACGAATTGAGTAATGTAAGGATTTTAGTTCTTTTTTCTAGCCCTATAACCCAAAAGATGCTTGGAAGTTGGGGTCTCAATTGTGGTATTTTAGTTGGTAAATGACTACAGGTGGTTTAATGTTGTTTAAACAGGTGATTCGATATTAAGGATTTTCGCGTGACTACCAAATCCTAGACCCCAGAAATGGTATCAGAGCTTAGGTTATAGTAAACTAGAAACGAGAGTGAGTAGGAGTGTGTATAGTTATGTGAGAACGTCAGAACTCATGTAGAGTTCATGTTGGACTATTGGATGTAGTGCCAATGATTAAGTTAAGGTTGGAATGTTATAGTGAGGAATATGTTGAGAAGGACCTCACCTTGGGTGGTTGTGGATGTCAGCTAAAGGATCCTCAGAGACAAGTATTGGTCGGCAGAGGGGCATAGATCGCCCGGGGTATGAATTTAAGATGATTTTAGGGGATTCATTGAAACAGTTATGTATTCTCCGAACTATAGGAAATTTCAATATGATGATGAAGGATAGAAAGTTGGTATCTAGTATTGTGGCAAGGATGTGTTGAGAACATACTCATGCTGTTAAAATTCTGAAAAAGGAAGTAAAACAAGATCACTATGAAAGATTATTAATCGAAGTTGCAGATGTTTAAACCCTCTCGGGCTTAATAGAGTTTGAGGTAATATTATGAATGGATTGGTGGACAGACACTGATTGTTTCAATTGATTATAGAAGTAAAATGGTAAAGATGAGATTGGTCAATAAAGATGAAATATGTTTTACGAACCGAGATGGACTGAGAAAGTCTAAGAAAGACTAGTACGAAGGCTGTTATGCCAAAAATGGATAAGCTAAGTAGCACATGGAATTGTCATGAGGACAGGAACATGTGGTATAAAGATGGTTATAATGGTGACTGGATCTAAGTATGTATTTTTCTAACAATGTTCCGGAATATCGCCCATTCGACATGTGGAATTCGTCGTTGCTAGGGGCGACACTGGTATCGAAGTCTTCTCAAAGAATAGAACGTTTGCGTGAGATGCTTGCGCCGAGTCGAATAGAACTCCTTACTATTGTAAATGCCGATGGTTGAATCTTTAACGACTATTACGAGTCGACGATGACGTCGGTTATCGAGCACCTTAGGGTGTGCATGGAAAAGAAGAATGTTATAATCGAACAATTATCCGTCAGAGGAGCCGACATAAAAGGCATCCGTGGAGACCTTGGCATTACCCTCCCCATTTGTGAATCATTTTGATTACTTCCCCAATCTGTGAATTATTTGATATCTCCCCATTTGCAAATTATTTTGATTACCTCCCCAGTCTATGATCTATCTTGACATCTCTCCAAGAGAGAATTTTGATAATGAATATACTCCCTCTTCGAAGTTATTCTTTAATACTTGTGTTAAACCATATTTAATTTCGATTGTACCAGAATCTGTCATTATCCCTACCTTCAGATTTCTGAAGCCCTATCGAATGATGTTATTTCAAACCTCCATTTTCCTTCAATAGTGGATGATTCTATGGTTGTATAGCACCACTTGCTTGTTGAATACCAATTTCTTTCTGGTTATTCTTTTCTTTGGAAATCACACCTCTGAATCCGTTCAATTCAACTCCAAGGTGTCCCTTTGAGAATTAATTGTCAAAATACGATAATTATTAACTTGACTTTGAATTGCTTTCATACTTCTCAACTTCCACTGAGATGAACAACCCTATACATATAGGGGCCACAAGGACTATCTGTCTGTGTGATGGAAGTCTGACGGGACGTCGTCACTTGTGAGTTTTGAAATACAAGAAGGGTAAATACCTTTAGTAATGTCTTAACTGAGACACGCAACGCGAGTTCTTATGATCATATTGATCTCTCAGTAAATTCTATTATCTCAAATATGGTTTATTTTAAAACTCATGATCCTATGGTCACAAGTGGGTGACATTTGTCTTGAGATGATAGCTATCTTTTCAAAGCTCCATAATTCTTGTTATCTCTAATAAATTTGAAGGGGATGCCAACCAGGTCGAGCAAGTCAAAACTCGCTGATAGAAACTAGATTCAAACGGAATCACCAAAAGCAAGAGCGAATTCCAAGGCGAATAGAATATCAGTGACGTATCAATAGAATTAATAAATTCTTTCTCTCTTAATGATGTTATGATTAATGGAATGAGTGCAATCTCTCTCTCAAGGATGTTTTGTGAATAAAATCAGTGAACTCTCTCTCTCGAGGATAGTATGATAATCGAAAGTTGGTCAAGATATATGTGTGAAAGGAATAAGGTGGTAAGACTCCAATGGTAACTGTGTCAAATAGAGATCCTATGGTTGGATTGAGGTTTCGGAGAAGTTGTTTACGAATGGACACTATCTCCGGTTTGGCAGAATAAATGTTGATGATGAAAGAGTTAAGGAATCCCAGTAGTGGCCTTAGCTGATTCCGTGGACGGAATCCTTTTAAAGAGGGTAGACTGTAATAACCCGGATTTTTCGAGAAATGATTTTATTATTATTTCAATAATAATAATGTTTTCTTAAAATGAGGAGGAATTTTTTTTATTTATTTAATTATTTTCGATTAAGTGGAACCTGGTCCTCCTTTTTAAAAATTTTATTGACTAAGTAGATATCTCGAGTCAATAGTTTATTTGGGCTGAGATTTAATTTTTGGTTGTGGAATTATTCAGTAAAGATTTTATTTTAAATTATTGAAAAATTTGGAGATTTTAACATCCTTAGAAAATGATTATTTAAATTGTTTGAGGATTTGCAGAAATTACTCGATTAATATATAAAATCGAGAATTCGAGGTTTTACTAAAACATTAATGTTTTTAGTATTTTATAAAGCCCTGTAAATTGTGATTTATGAATCACAATTATTATTTTTATGAATTGTTTTTATAAATTATTAATAATTTGTAAAATGCATATCAATTTAGAAAATTTTGATTTAATTCTAATTCTTTCTCCAAAAGTCTTTAAAAATATTCTAGTATTTAATTATGCTAGAATTTTTTTTTTTTTTATAAATTAGAGTTTTTAGTTTAAAATATTATTTATAGTATGTAGTAATTAATTGGGTGTTTAATTTGTTATTGGGCTTAAAGCCCATTAGGGTTGATAAAAACACACAGCACATCACAGATACATACATCGATACACACATACAACACACCGCACAAACAGATCGGGGGAGGGGGAGAGAATCAGTGAGGGAAGAGAAGAGAAAGAGAGATTGGGGGTTTCATCTTGCAACCCAATTAGCTGATTATACATATATATATATATATATTTATATACACGCGTGTGTGTGGTGTGTTAATAGTGGAAGAAAGGAGGCTGGTGAAGATGGTGGCGACCAGCGGAGGCGCGGCGGCGCTAGGCGGAGGCTGTGCGCAGTGGTGGCAGGAGGAAACTCCAGCTAACTGGTGGTGGTTTGGGCAGTGGTCGAAGAGAGAGAGAGAGAGATGGCAGGGGAGGAGAGAGATGGTGGGGTTGTTCGATGGTCACCGGAACCGAAATGGTATAATTTCGCGTTTTATTTATTTAATTTTCGTATCAAATTAGTTGTAAATTTTGATAGTTTAATTGTTGTAGTTAAATTAGTTTCAAATTGCGAGTTAATGTGTTAATTGTTATAAATAGATTTTATCGAATTTTGAGAATATTGTTGTGATTTAATTAGATTAAATTACGAGCTTGGTGTTTGATTTCCGTAATTTAATCAGTTGTCGTAATTTAATTGGATTTAAATGACGAGTATATTGTTGAATCTCCACGATTTAAATCGGAGAGGTAGTGGTTAAATTATAATTATTTTGGTTAATGGTGAGCCTGTTGTATGCTCGGGCCTTATGGTTGTTAATTGTTAATTATTAAGTGTCGGATAGTATGTAAAGTTATGTGACTTACTTGTTATATATGGTCATCGATAAATGTTTACGTGCTAAGTGCTATAAGTCGAGTCATAGAATTTGTCGGATGTCACATCTGTCAATTACTTGGTATTTGTTTACAATTGGTTAAATGATTATCGATAATGGTTCGGGTAGAAAATTGAATTGCTAATTGTAATGATTATTGGTGGATTGGTGATGTTGGTATTATTTGTGGAATTCATACGAGTTGACTAAATGGTAAATGCTTATGTGCTAAATGGTATAAAGCGAGTCGTAGTATTTGATGGCTTTACTAATTATGAATGTTATATGTTATTTAGTTTAACTGCGAGGAGTCATAAAGAGATCATAAGTTCTAAATGTCAGTATTTTAGGACTTGTGTAATTCTCTTCGGCTAGATCCTCGGGCTTACGAATATCAATGATTGATTGTCACCAGTATAATTAATATGCTCAAGTGATATGATCATTGACATAGTGTAAGTAATAGTTAATGCTAGGGGTTGTTCCCTAGGGCTTACGAATATCAATAATGGATTGGCACGTGTATCATTAAAATGCGTGAGTAATACGATTATTGATGTAGCGTAAGTAGTAGTTAATGCTAATGTAAATTATTATGTGTTTACTGCATGTCGAGGCAGAATTTCTTATGTGCTAGGTGCCGCATGTCTGGGCGGGTACTTTTCTTACTTGTTTACTTTTATGTTGCTTCAAGTTGAGGCAGCTTTATTTTTTTGTAAAAACAGGGTTGAATTGTTTATGATTGATATTGAGGGGCTGTGCCCATAGTCCGATAAACGAATACTTCATGCCGAAATTTTCTGAAAATCCCCTGCGATTAAATTTATTTAACTTATTTGACTTCAGTGGTCTAAAGGCATGTTTTGGGTGCTAACTGTTTAGGTATATATGTGTCAAGGAATTCATTTCGAGGATTAATTGTGTATTGGGGATTAATTGTCCATTTATGTATTAATTTGAGGATAATTGTTGTCTCGAGGATTTAGGTGCTCAGTTGAAGATTAGTTGTGATTTGAGGATTATCTAATAATTAAGTTGTGTCATAGAATGTCAATGGCATTATAATTGTATATGTTAAGTGAAGTTGACTAAGTGATTATAGGGTTATGATATGTGTGATACCAGGAAGTGTCTACGTTTTAAAAAAAAGGGACTCTTTTAGTGTCAATGGCTATTACTAAATGTGTTATGTGCATTAATTGGTATTTGAGTAGTCAACTATAGGGATAACAACTATAGTACGACTTTAGGCGACTTATTGGTAATTCTAAGTTGTGTCTACTCGAGATACAAGGTTGGACTGACACGTACTCGTAACTATTTCAGTACCATTAGGGTATAATCAAGTTAGAGCGACGTGCATCAAAAAGGAAAGATCGAGGCGTCGTATGAAGAAAGGTAAACTACCTCCATGGAGATGCTTGGACGAGGTGCGAAGGATTTATTCGCAGTTTCTGTTTTCTGCTAAGGACTAGAGGCAAGTTTATTTATGCATACTCTATCGTTCAGAGTATCTGTGTTTTGAAATATATGAAAATGTGTGGATTAGATTTAAATCCATAATTCACTACGCCATAAACGCACATACGCAACCCCCATTTTCAGTTGCGTAAGGCCTGAAAAGTGTTGCGTAAGGTCTTACGCAACGCTTTTGGGGCGTTACCAATACTGGTGTTGCGTAAGACCCCGAATGCAACGCTTTTCCAAGCTATTGCAACACTTCGAAAAGCATTGCATAAGAGGCCTTATGCAACACCAAAAGCATGCAAACGCAACACTACATGGGGTTGCATAAGATGTTTTCAGCCATGTCAGCATGCTGACATGGAAGCAAGGTGCCACATCAGCATGCTGACATGTAAGCAAGGTGCCACGTCAGCATGCTGACATGTCATTAGTGGGGCCAACAAGTGCCACGTCAAAAATCGAGGGGCATGCCACGTCATCAGTGGGGCCCACCAAGTTGCAACGTCAGCACTAGGGGCCACATGCCACGTCAGCAATAGGGCCCACATGCCACGTCAGCAGTCGGGACCACTATCTAATTGAACACTAGTTGAGGCTAATGCAACAATAATTTTTTCTTTTAGGCAACACCATTCTTTTTAAATGCAACATCATTTTTTTTTATTGCAACACTAAATCTACAATATTGCAACACCAAATAGAGTCAAATGCAACACTTTTTTACAAAAAAATTGAAATGACTACTTTGTTTATACATTAATCCCAAAAATTACAAATATTACCAACATATACTAAAAACAAGTAACTGATACTAATTCTAAAAGACTGCTATCCATGACCTCTCAAAGGCGTTGCTGCTCATGGTAAAGGACTTGTACAACAGTTTGAACAGGAAGCCTATCACTCTGAGCAGCATGATCACATGCCTCACGAGATAATTTCTGGCAGTCCATCACACTGCACACTTTCTTCCTTTCCATGTCACTTATAAAAGGATGGGCCTGCGATAAGCAATAATAAAAAGAAGGGTTATTATCTAGGTTAATCCACGAGACTTCTTACTAGAAGAGATGTGTTTTAAGTTTATTTGAATATTTCAGTAAAGTTGTGCTGGCGTGATACCTTACGTCAAACTCAGATTCACGGCCTGAGGTTGTCATTTCTATGACTGGCTTGTCCATTACCCAACCACCTTTCCCTACTCCTGTTGCTGACATTGCCATAAAATTGCTCTAATTTGCACATTGCTTATAAAGATATTTATCCCCTGAGGCAGTACAGTTTAATGCTTAACATCAGTACTAATAGAAAGATAGTCCAACAATTAATAAGATTAAGCCTGTCATCTGACCAAATTAATTGGAACATAGCCTGTCATCTCTCAAAAGGTGACCTTGACACTACATACACTGAAGCTGTCTGATCTGGTGATGATCTTGTTCTGATTGAACTTCTTGAAAAAACTGGTCCTGTACTGGAAGATTTATCACAGAAGACGACGAATGATGTACTTAGAACTTTAGCAACGTACTTCTTGGAACAAAGATTTATTAATTCAATGATTAGTTTACGAACAGGATTTTACAGCAGTATATATTTTGAAATGTTTTCATTATCTCATTGAATCGGACAGATTATAGCATCCATGCACATATATGTTACAATCAGTAAAGCTTATATGTTACAATCGGCAGCTTACAAGTTAGAATCATCAATCAGTAACATTCAAAAGCTATCAAGTTATTCAACATATAGCCTCTAATAAAGCATCAACATATCAAGATCAAAATCAAAATAACATTAAAATCGTGCATATAAAGATCAAGCTGCATAACTCTATGAATATGAATCGAATGTGGCAATATTTGTAATACAGTTTACTCGGTAAAGCATGTAATAACATTCCAGGAGCTGAAGATGGATTGTAATTAGAGTTGAGTACCTTAGTGACAAGTTCTCTGCCAGACTCGAGCAATATTTGTAATCCAAGAGTTGCCATTACTGAAGCAAAAACGATAATACCCTGCAAACTTAAGCTTAATTATATGTGCATTTATTGAGTTGTAAAACTTAGCCCGCGTGGCGGGGTTATTTTGTATTATATATTTTCGAAAACTCGGACAAAGCTTTTTAAAAGATATTTCGCAATAATTAACCTAAAGGCAACATCACCAGCAAATCAGTGGTTATTTAATTAGTAAATACTTCTGAAGCATTTATGGATTAAATAAACCTAATTCGTCTAATTAAATTTATTTAATTGGATGAATATCATTTTCAAAACGTTTTCTTAAAATCGCTTTGTTCCGGAATGATAACAAAGATATTCCCATGGTTATAAATTGAATGATTCGAGGATTATTATTTGAGTATTATCTCATTCGGGGAATATTATTTGAATATTTTCTCATACGAGCAACATTATTGAGTGTCAACTCATTCAAGGATTAGTATGTGAGTATTATCTCATTGGAGAAATATTTTTTTTAATATATTCATTTAAAAAGGATCTATGTATGATTTACTACCTATCAACTGGGAATCAGTGTGAATATTTAACAAAGTGGTCAAAGTCCGGAAATGGCCGGAGGGGTAATAATGTGGTTTTGGTTAATATATTCCAAGGTTTATATTTGGGTGTTTTGGAGGTTATTAAATACTTCAATATTATTAATAAATATTATTCGAATATTTATTTTAATAAAAGACGATTAATTGGATTATCCTTTTAAAAAGGGGATCATTAGGTAGTCATTGCCTATTGATTATTAAATTGTATAATCACTAAATTCTCGAGGATGATTCAAGAGTTATAAAATGCTAAGTGAAGGTTACTTAGGGACTTTCATAACCAGTAAAATATTATACTGTGATTCTACCGAAGCAAGTTTTCGAACCTATTTCTTGTTGATGTGTTATTATTGCTGATATGTATATGCTAAGTAGAAAAGCATGACTATTCTTGAAAGGTATATACTGTGATATTATTCTATATATATATATGCTAGTGGAAAGCAACTGATTGGGGGAAACATACTGTGATACTGGATTATGATTTGAGGAATGGCTTATAACTAGATATTGAATATTAGCTATGAGCCGGATTTTATAATTACCCTTAGCGAAGGGAATATGAATCGTATCTTTGTAAAAGACCGGAAGTCGGTATTTCGTATACTTTCGAAGATATATTCTCATAAATATATCGAATAACTATTACTGTGTTTAATGAATATTATTTTGAATATTCATTTAAAGACTATTTATTTAATGAATATTATTTTCAAATATTCATTCGAGGTTTAATTATTAAGTGAATATTATTTTCGAATATTCACTTAAGAACTTATGTATTACTCCCTCCGTCCCACCCAATTCTTAACATTTTTTTTGTTACTTTCTGGCACGCATTTTAAGGTGAATTTTAAGGATAGTTGCATAACTTATTTTTGAAATTTTCTTTTTTTGTATAAAAATAGGATTGTTCTATTTTTATACAAAAAAAGAAAATTTCAAAAATAAGTTATGCAACTATCCTTAAAATTTACCTTAAAATGCGTGCCAGACACCCTATTTTGAAATGTTAAGAAATGGCCGGGACTGAGGGAGTATTGATTACTTTGTTAATTATGTATTTAATGAATATTCTTCGAATATTTATTAGATACTTTTAAATTAGCTTTTTAAAGCGAATTATCTTATTCATCTTCGACCTTCAATAATTGTATGGAATATTTCTGAGACTTATTCTTATCAAGGAGAGGTTCCCAAAACTTTATTTTCCATTTAAATCAATCTTATAGGAAGATTTAAATGCTCGCTCAAAACTTCCAAAAATAATAAGGAAACCCTACTTAAGAAATGTTATTTATCTAGTGACTGCCCGGTCATAAATTATTCGTTTCACTCACAACTTGGTTGCTATTATGCATTAACTCTTTGTGTACCCACTCATCATTCGAGGGGTAAGAATGTTGGAACAAGTTGATATTCATTAACAAGCAGCAGCTTGGGAAATATTGGTGAATTTTCCTTTCCAACTAGATACGACTACTTTGTGGAGTCTTATCAACAAGTGTTACACTTGGGGAAAGGGGGACGAGCTTTACGTTTCAGAGTCATGGATTTATTTGAACTAGGAGTCGTGTGTAAGAGGCCGAGTTGCACGGTCCATCACAAGGCCCAACCATTGGCCAGGGAGTTACTATTAAGGGCGGTAAACAAGTAAATCCGTCAGTTCTTCCTTCTACCGGTAGTAAACTATATTGGGTTGTACCATCTTCGACTGATCATCGAAGAGTGAGATAGCTGGCGCGTGATAACTCCAGTATTAATTCATCTCCCAAATTGGGAATTTCCTGCAACACGTATCGAAGAGACTTCTTTCAGGTTGACGGGTAAATCCCGCAACACGTATCGAAGAGACTTCTTTCAGGTTGGCAGGGGCTTGAAAAGTGTTCAAAACTTAAGTTTTACAATGAATTCATGCAGTATCTAGAACTTCAAGGTTATTCAAATAAAATTGGCACGCGTTTTAGTGCACTCTTGAAAGTTTTTGAAAGATGGTTCATCGATTATTGATGTTAAGCCTCTAATGGCTCGTTTCAAAAACTTTGACTCTCTTAATATCAGTTATCTCTGATTCTTAAACTTATCAAGTGGTTAAAGAAATTATATCCCGTACAGAATATCAAACTGTAGGGTGTTGTGATAAAAGTGATATACTTATATGTATATACTTTCAGACTTGTGGAATACTAAAAAGGGAATCTTTTTATGACTTGGTTTCTGTTTGATGAAAACCCTTGTAATAGCAGTATATTGAACTGCATATTTTGACGAGCTTTCGTAAAGGTTATTGAGATTACAACTTATACCATTTTGCTAAGGTATGAAGCTTACTATGGTTATTATGATCTCATATTGTTCATTTGATGTTATTTCAAATGTTATACTTCCCTTATTGAAGTTTCATAGTTATAAATGTTTTGGATATGAGATTTAATATCGTTGGATATTGAATACCCCTTGTGTGTATTGGTGTATTTATATTGTTAAGCTCTAGTATTAACTTGCTGGGCAATTCTTTAGCTCATACTTGCTTGTTTTAAATATTAACCTTTCAGAGGAAGGTAGACGATTGAGGCTTATCTGCATGGCTCAGAAGAATCAGGCAGTACACCTTATGAAGATGATTAGCTCCAGAAAAGCCGTAGCTGGAATAAGTTATATGTAAGTATTGATGTGTAATATTTATATTAATTTGTACAAGATAGCACAAGTTGCTGGTGTACTTCTCATAGAAGCTATAATGGTAGTATAGGATTTGTAATACGCAATATGATGTAATTGAATGGTTGTAACGAATTGAGTAATGTAAGGATTTTAGTTCTTGTTTCTAGCCCTATAACCCAAAAGATGCTTGGAAGTTGGGGTCTCAATTGTGGTATTTCAGTTGGTAAATGACTACAGGTGGTTTAATGTTGTTTAAACAGGTGATTTGATATTAAGGATTTCCGCGTGACTACCAAATCCTAGACCCCGGATTTGGGGGTGTTACAATTAGGAATATCTTCTGGTACTGGTGATGTAGAAGTTTGTCTTAGCCTTTCACCTCTTCTGTTTATAATTCCTGCAAGCCTTTCTTTTTGCTTCTGAGCTTTAACTTCTGACTTTGAATTATGCTTTGCTAAGTCATTCTTATCATACATCTTGATAAAAGAATAAGTATCAGCATCCATACCAAGATTGTTAGACTAAGATTCAGGAAAAACCTGATCCCAGAAATTAAATGATGGTGGTTTCCTAATTTTCTCTCCCTCACTATGGAGTTGATCATCCATACCCTCATTCTCACTTTGACTATCTAAAGTCAACACTCTTTCTACCTCTCCTTTTGCCTGGTCAGGAGCCAGCCTCTCTGATTGTGGATCAATATCCATCTTTTCAAGTGTACCACTCAAATTTGGATAAGTGCTCTCATGACCTACAGAAAAATAGAGTTTAGAAGAAGTTTTTATACCTGAACTCACATGGAGAGAGGGTTGCTCATTTGGCAAGGGGCTTGAGGTTTTCTCCAAGGAGTGAGCTGCTATAGTCTCTGAACCCTCACAAACATCTTCTTTCCTTTCAGAAACTACAGGCTCCAGTATACCACTTTCAGGTTCTCTACTAGACTCTGATGTCTTCAGTAATACTTCATTAGACACCCTAGTTAGTATGTCACCGTCTTTAAGTGTTGTTTGCTAAGACACACCCTCAAGGTAGATAGACTCTGACTGAACAATGTTTGTTTGATCTTCAAGAAAATCAATCAAAGTCATTCCTCCCATATCATAGGGTTTCTCACTTGCAATTTCAGTCATCACAGAAGACCTTTCAACATCAGCTATCACAGCTCCTGAGTCATCCAACCTCTGACTAGATGGTTCTTGTGTTGCAGTGACTGTGATCTGATCTATCCTACTATCCACCACTGGTGCAATAGTATCTTCTGTTGACTGCATTCCTCTACCTACTTCCTCCTGTTATTCACCTTGAGCTGAAGCATCTTCAATAATGACATCCTTGTCAAATAAATATGCATGAAGTGATTGAAGTGCAACATGCTTCGAGAGTCCAAATTTCTTGACTAATTGTCTTCTAACAGATACATAGAAATACATCTTCATTAAGTCAAGTCTTTGATGTAGAAGTCCATATTCTTCTGGAAATAAAAGTTTTGGTACTCTTTCAACCAGAAAATCTAGAACAGGCTTGGATAGCTTAACTTTGATAGAAATAACTCCCATAGCCAGTCTGTATGATAATGTAGTTTCCCATAAAGAATCAATATCCAGATCTCTATAGTCATTTGCTGACTTGATTGTAGCTTCATTTGTAGAGACCTGCATGATATTAGTTGGACTAGACTCTGTGTGTAGGTGACAAATTAATCTTTCTCCTTGTTCTCCTAGTATAGTGAGCAAAAGATTTATCCTGAGAAGACTCAAGAGGTGTAGACACAGAAATGATCTTGGGATGAGATCCTTTTTCAATAGACACAGTTGATCGTTTGAGAGACAGTATCCAGTAACTGATTTCCCTTTTTAAGTACTACAGCCTTTTGAGAGACTGCAGCTTGGCTGTGACTAGGTGCTTCATCTCTTTGTCCTAGCTTAGAAAGTTGAATTGCAGCCTTCAATTCTTCTCTCTCAGCAAGAGATATATTATCATCATCTTCACTAGAACTACTACTTGACACAACAAATCTTCTCTTCCTTACAACTGATGGCTTTTGAGAAACACCAGAGGTTGGTTTCTTTGAAACAACAGGCTGTGGATTAAAACTTTGTTCTTGAATTGTTTCAGAGACTATAATGTTTTGGGCTACTTGGGTAGACACAGGGGAGTTCTCCTCCAAATGAGATTCCTGAGCCATTTCACCACAAAAGAAAGAAGAATTGTAGAGATTAGGAAGATGAGTTTCAAGAATTACCTGAACATGATGTGGATAATGAATTGCAGGTATTTCATCTAGATTCTTTTCATTGTCCTTCTTTGTAATGTCAGAGAAAATTCTCTTTTGCTGTACATAAGAAGAAACATAATGTTCTCTACCAAATCTAGCTTCAACATCAGGAATAAAATGGTTAATAAACATTTGCATAAATCTATGATAATAAACCATTTTCCTGTTTTGATCTCTTGACCCAAGTTTAATACACATCTGACTTAAGATAATGTGACCAATGTTAATTACTCTGTCATAAAGCAAACTGTAAGCAATATGTGAAGTGACAGAAGTAATTTGCTGAAAAGAACTACATTTTCCAGTAAAACATTTAGCAATTTGATCAAAGAAGAAAGACCATTCCTTCCTAAGAAAAGACCTATTTAACTGGCTCATGTTGTCTAGAGATCCACTATAACCTAATGCAGACAACATAGTTCTTACATCATCATCAGATGGTTCACTTGCATAATTAACATTAACAGGTAAGTGAAGTACTGAATTAACAACAGATTCAGTAATATCATAAGTATCTTGTCCTAAGTGTAGAACAATCTTACCTGATTGACTCTGAGTAGAATCAATTACCTCAGCATTCTCCCAAGCTTGTGAAACAGCAGCTTGATTTATTTCTGGAGATGCTGACAATGCATAACTTAATGGTCCATTAGCCATAAAATCCATCACAGGATGAAAATCAGCTGATACTCCTTTCTTGCTGTTGATTGACTTTCCTTTATAAACCCTTGATGTCTTTTGCCTTTCTTAACTCCAAAAACATACAAAACCTCTCTTTAAACATAGAGCTTCCACAAAACACAATGACCTTCAACCTAATCTTTCGATTTCTCACAGATGATGAACACCAAAGATTCAATATTCGTCTCTTTGAAGAGATGACTTTTCTCATCGTTTTAGACATGGTTAGTGTTAGGTCGAATACACAATAAGCAATCAAATACTGTATGAGTAACTTAACAAGAACACACTGTTTAACAATTAAAAACTGTTTGGAATTAACAATTCCTCTCTCAGTGATGTAAATATCACAGAGAGCTGCTTAGGTTACAATCAATGAATTTCTCAATGTTCGACTACCCTTCTAGGGTTAACCTAACTGTATTTATAGAACATACAGCTTCGTACAATCAGTAACTGATTCTCCTATAATCAAGCTATACAATTGATATCAATCACGATTGCTCCAGTCTTCCAAGTCAACTCAATCTCTTTGACAGCTTTCCAATCTTCAAAGATATTGCTTCCATACTGATCTTGCATCAACCTTTAAACACTGTTGACTCTTCAGACAATATCGCTACAGAGTTTACCAACCTCTGTTGCGCTTCCAGTCAGTGTTTAACTAAACTCTGACTGCTTCCAGCTAAACTCTGTTTTGTCACTATAGCTTCCAAACACTGTTCTCATCAATCATTTCTAACAATCTCCCCCAACTTGTCCATTAGCAAAAATGTACAAGTTTACAGTAAATGATGATGTCAAAACAAATACAAAGTTTTACAGTGTTTAATATACAAACAGAGTTTAAGCTATTACTTAACAAACTTACAACTTTTGTCTACCTAACTTCCTCAAGATCTGGAGCTGTTCTGAGATAATCAATCAACAACCTTCTCTCAGCATGTTCAAGTTCAATCTCCATAGCTTCCTTGATTTCTTTCAAATCTGGATCATTCTCATCAGTTTGAAAAATAGCAGCTCTGAGATCATAGATCTTGTTTCTTCTCATCTCATTTCCCAACCTGATGTACTTCACTTCTTCAGACTTTACATTGAAATCCAGAACTGTAATTCCAAGATCTGTTTTCAGCTTTGTAGTTCCCTTCTCCATTTCAATCAGATTGCCATTCCAATCTCTGTATTTAGGAACATACTTTTCAGCAGACTTTGTTCCTGTAACCACTTTAGCTTTCTTCATATATTCCCTTATAGAATTAGTAATAAGCTGTGTTCTACGATTTCTAACTCTAAAGATATGCAGGACATACTGAAGTTCCTCAAATAATTTTAGCTTGATTGCTTCTTCATTCACTCTATACACTGACCCATCTGCCATAAAGTATAACAGAAAGTGAATGTCTAAGCTTCTTTGACGAACTACCTGAACTGACTCCAGCTTGTCTAGATTTTCTTGAGTAATACCAGAACCAAGAGATACAAGTGCAGAGGGATCTCTTGGACTGTTACTAAATCTCAAATCTCTTGTTGAACATAATCCAGAAGTATTTCTCCCTGGTGGCTTTCCTGAACATGCAACATTATGTTGATAATCACCAGTCACTCCTGCTTCTTCTTGCACTGGAATCTTTGGCCTTGAAAAACCAGGTAAGGGTTTACTTTGTGGTTGTACAACTTGTGTGGCAACAGAGGTTGTAACAATCATTTTGCCTTTGTTCTCCTCATTCATTACCCCTTTTAACTTCAATTTAGCATCAAGAGAAGACTTTCTGATCAACTTTTCTTTATCTTCTTCTTCTTTTTCTTCTCCTTCAATGCCAGTTAATTTCTCTTTGATTTCAATGCCTTTAAGAACAGGCTTTGCAGTTTTAACAACTTTCACATTCTTCTTTGCTTTTTCAGACTTTAGAACTTTCAAATGCTTTTCTTGTAAACTCTTCTCTTCAGCTTTAGCATCTTCTAAAGTAACTTCCTCTGCATTCTCTTCCATGAAAAGCTTAACAGCTAACTCCTCATCAGTCTTTGGATTTGATATTAATTCCAAACTCTTGGTCTTTGAAGTACCTTGAGTTTCAGTGTTTATTCCAACAGACTGTGATTTAAAAGATTTGCCAGATCTCAGAGTTTGCTTTTCAGAGTTTAACACCTTACTCTTATCACTTGCCCCTCCATCTCCAGCATCATCCTTTTGAGTCAGAGTTTGAGAAACTTTGCATTTAGACTTAGCAACTCTCTCCCCCTTTTTGACATCATCAGGAATGAGTATGGATGTAATGAGCTCCAAAGAGTTAGCAATGGAATCCACCTTAGAAAACAAAGCAATTTGATTTTCTTCAACTTTTCCTAGTCTGGCAAAGAGAGTGTCTTGAACTTTGGATAGCTGTGCAGCTTTTATTTTGGACTCTCTTTCCATCTTCATTTCTCTTGACTGAATCGCAGTCTTCAAGGAAGCAATTTCTTGTTTTGTATCAGAAAAATTTCCCTCCAGAGTTTTAACTTGTACCACTGTTGCTTTTAAGCATGATAAAATCTCTGGATTTGAAATTTGACTAGCAGTCTGCTTAACAAAATCAGCTGCTCTCCCTTTTGGAAAAATACAGTCTTGTTTATACCAATTGGCAGCAGATTTAGCAAGATACTCTTCTTCAATTGCATGAGATGGACAAGGCTGATCAAAAGATTTATGCTTATTATCAGTCTGTGCAGGTGCACTCACAAATGAATCAGAGTTTGCACTGCTGTCAAATTCATCTTCAGCACTTGCATCTTTAGCTTGAGCATCTTTTAAAGAACCACTGTGCTGAGCTGTGTCAGCCACAGTTTCTGTAACAACTTCTGCAACCTTTTCAATAGTCTCTTCATGTTGCACAGGCTCTGCAACAGAGTTTGCCTTTGTAGCTTCAACAGGCATAGATTCAGAATTCTCCTTAGTTGCCTGATCAACTTCATCACCTTTGTCTTGAATTGGAGAAGATACCAGCTCTGTGTGTGATGCTTCAGCTTCAGGAACTTTTACTGCAAGCTCATCAGCTACACCAGGAGCTTCAGTATAAACAATAGGTGAGATAGGATCAGAGAATGGTTCAATTATGTCAAAAATATTATCCATTGGTGAAAAACCATCTCTGTTATCCTCTTCTACAGGCATTTTATCCTCTGTAGGTATTTCATCATTAACAATATCCTCTGCAGGCATTTCAACCTCTGCAGGTATAGAAACATTTTCTTCATCCTCAACAGTAGGTGTTTCATGGGAAACCACCTCTGGAGCTTCAACAATTTGCTCATCATCAGACTCTGAAAGAACTAATCTCCTTCTCTTGACTTGATGCACTACGGTCTCCTCTTCATCTTCACTGGAGCTCTCTTTAGGTGGTGAAAATGAAGGTCTGTTTGCCTTTTGTTTCATTCTTCTTGTATAAACAGCTCCATGTTGTGTCTGTTTAGCCTTTGAGTGTTTAGTGTTTTGGGCAGTATGTTTCTTTCTTTTTGGCTGTTTCAGTAGGTGCTGGCTCAGAGTTTAAAGTTTCAGTGTCTAATGGTTCAGTGTTTAATGTTTCAGTGTTTAATGGTTCAGTGTTTAATGTTTTAGTGTTTAATGGTGGAGAGTTTATTGTTGGAGAGTTTATTGGTGAAGAGTTTAAGGTTTCTGGTTGTGGTTGATGAGATGTAGTAAGTACAGTGGTTGTGGGTGTTGTGGGTGTTGGTTCAGAGTTTATGGTGTCTATTGGTTCAGGCATTTGTTGTGGTGATTGAGGATCTTGTGGTTGGTTTACATAGTTCTGTAAGGCTAAAGGCATAAACATATCTGGTATATGCTGTTTAGTAACATCTTTGTTTGTCAAATCAGAAAACATTCTTTTAGCAACTTGAAAAGACTGAATCACATCAGCTTCATCAATTGGAATGTTAGGCACACAGGCAGTAAATAGCAATTGACAAAAACGAGCAAAATAGACAGTAGTAGTCTCAGACAAACGCTCTCCCAAGTTCATTAGTACTAGTCTACCAAAATCGAAGTTACCTCCATATAGTAGAGCATGACCAATTTGGAGAGTATCCAGAGGAAGTGCATCCCAGTTTGTTGTCTTCTTTCCAAAAGCCCTTGTTATACAATCGAAAAAGAAACTCCATTCCTTTCTCAAACTTGGCCGTCTCAAAGACCCTATCTTATTCAAGTTTCCTGCACATCCAATTTGCTCCAACATTGTCCTCAAGCGATCATGACCAACAACACTGTAAGAAGTGTGTGTCTCAAAATCTAGAGCATCCCTAATAGTAGTTGGAGTAATAATATACTCTGATTCATCATGAGTGAAAGTGATTGTGGGAGTGCCAGACTCTTCTCCATCATCATATACAGAGTTTGTCCAGAAGGCGGCAATTTGTGAAGCAGATAGTGTTGGTGGTGCAGTTAAAGCCTTCCCTATTTCAGAATCTTTCAAGAAGTTTTGGAACAAATGAAACGCCTTTGGAGCATTTACATTCTCCAGTGGTGCTGCATAGTTGCTAGGAAGAAAAACTAACCCTGCTGCATCAAACGCTTTAGTTGCCATTAGTAAGATATGATACGAAGAGATTTAGAGAAAAGATGTGTATGCACTGTAAGTGTTTATCAAAAGGTGAATGAGAATGTATGAGAATCTTGAAAGTGAATGAGTATGCAAGTAACTGTGAGTGGGTGAATGTGAATCGATATGGAGTGAGAGACTAAAGACGATTAGAGTAAAATTAAAACTCAATCGTTTATTTAGTAAAAGCGCGCAACTGTTGTAGAGTAATGTGTGAGTGGGACACTATCATGGGACACGTGTCAAACAACCAATGGAGCACTTAATAATTACCGCTGTCATTCCTATAATCACGACACTTACACTAATTAACAGTTGTCAACTACCTCAATTACTTCAAAATAATCAAATCATCTAAATGAAACTGTACCTTAGAGTACTTAACACAACTCAACAGTGTTTATCACTTTTCCAATTTTATCACTAACAACCCTTTCAAAAATTGCACAGTTGTGAATATCAGTGTGTGTGAAGCAGAGTTTACTGAAATCAATTTTTAGAGCATCTAGTATTTCATAACATCCATAACAAAAATCAATAAACACTGAATGCACAAACTCTCATAGTAAACACTGATTGTTTGATGAATGCTAAACTCTGTAGTTACTGTAATACAGAAATCTGAAAACTTCTATTCCCTTTGATGTCCATGATTATCCAAGTAAGCACACAGTCTTTAAAGACAAAAATATCAAGAGATAGAAATCAGAGCATCATTCAGTGAATAACAGTCATGAATTTGATAACCTCACAAACTCTCAAAGCACACAAGTGTTTAGGTGAAGTGTTTACACTCACATTCAATCAGAAATAGCAGAATATACCATATGCTTGAATGTCCACCAATTCTACACTACTTTGTATACATGTATGCACAAATCAAAAGGACTTTATTCAGGGTTGGAATGAGATAAGATCAAACAGATGAAAAAGATGTTTTATTCATAAGTGAATATCAAGCTGAACATTTCAATAGACCAAAGTGTTCAGTCACACTGTTAGTACATATTTGTACAAGATCAGTATATATGCCTTTTTCTCTTTTTTTTATTATTTTTTTTTATTATTTTTTTTATTTAGCATATATACTGAGTAAACTTTTCTTTTCTTGAGGAACACTCATCTGCTTGAGAAAAAAAATATAACTGCTCTTAACACTTCAGAGTATAAGAAAAATAAGCAGTTAATAAGGCTCAAAGGGGTTTACTAAGGATGGAAATTATGAACAGTGTTTATACAGTGTTTGAACAAAGTTCAAGAGAATTTTGAACAGTGTTTAAAGAAAAATGGTAAATCCTATTGCCTTTATCATTTTCATGCACACACATATCATGTAGTCTCAAAATGGTTTAATACAAGTTCTAGAGAAACATACTACCTAATGAATATCACACAACAATAAATACTGATTGATAGAAAATGTATCAATCACTGATTTGGCTCAACCTCTCACAGGGCGTATACATGAATCTGAACTCATCAAACTAATCAATGACACATCTCAAGTTTTATGGTTTTCACAAGTACAAACAAGGAATCATCATGAACCATACCTTTGGAAACAGAATGTCACTAATCAGAGTTTAGAGTTCATCAATAACCAAAATTATTTATGAGAGGCAATGCACACAATATTCATAGACTGAGAGTTTAGGACTGAATAAACTAAGAGATGCTATAAATATGAAACAGTATCATGCTGTGTTGATTTACTGCACAAAGTCTGATTAGATTACAGTGACTCAAAAAGAATCATGATTTATTTACTGAGAATCATGCTTCATACATTTTTCTTCATTGGCGTTTTCATTCAGACAATAATCAATTCTGAATTCACTGAGTGTATCTAACATGTTAACAGTGTTTAACAGACAGATATGCTGACAGAGTTTAACAAGGTTTAAACATAAGCATGCATAACAGAGTTTAACACTAAGGTTCACATAGCACTTAACAATTTACAGAAAACATGAGCAATAAGTTTTTGAGTCTAACCAACATTTCTAGTCAAAACTAGATACCATCCCTAGTTCATTGACCAGTCTTGTAAATGTAGCTTCACTCAATGGCTTGGTGAAGATATCTGCAAGTTGTTGTTCTGTAGACACAAAGTGAAGCTCAATGTTGCCTTCCTCTACATGCTCTCTGATGAAATGATACCTTATGCTGATGTGCTTTGTCATTGAATGTTGTACTGGATTACCTGTCATTGCAATAGCACTTTGATTATCACAGTAAATAGGTATCTTGGTATACCTTAATCCATAATCCAGCAGTTGATTCTTCATCCATAAAATCTGTGCACAGCAGATACCAGCAGCAATATACTCTGCTTCAGCTGTAGATGTAGATATTGACTTCTGTTTCTTGCTGTACCAGGAAACAAGTCTGTCACCCAGAAATTGACAACTTCCACTGGTGCTTTTTCTGTCTATCTTACATCCTGCAAAGTCTGCATCTGAATAACCAAGTAGTTTAAACTCTGATTCTCTTGGATACCACAGCCCCAAAGTCATAGTGCCCTTGAGTTACTTAAATATCCTCTTTACTGCTGTTAAATGTGGTTCTCTTGGATCTGCCTGGAACCTTGCACACAAACAAGTTGCATACATAATATCAGGTCTGCTAGCTGTCAAATAGAGTAAAGAACCAATCATTCCTCTATAACTTGTCATATCTACTGATGACCCTGCATCTTTGTCCAATTTTGTTGCAGTTGCCATGGGAGTTGTTGCAGATGAACAATCAAGCATACCAAATTTATTGAGAAGGTTTTTGGTATATTTTGCTTGATTTATAAAAATTCCATCATCTGTTTGCTTTACCTGTAAGCCTAGAAAATAACTAAGCTCTCCCATCATACTCATTTGATATCTTGACTGCATGAGTTTGGCAAACTTCTTACAGAGTTTATCATTAGTAGATCCAAAAATGATGTCATCTACATATATCTGTACTAAAAGCAAGTCACTACCAGTTTGGAAGTAAAACAGAGTTTTGTCAATAGTACCTCTGTGAAATCCACTTTCTAGTAGAAATTTGGCAAGGGTTTCATACCATGCCCTTGGTGCCTGCTTAAGTCCATAGAGTGCCTTGTCTAACCTGTAGACATAGTCTGGATATTTTGGATCTACAAACCCTGGTGGTTGTTCCACAAACACTTCTTCTTCAAGTTTTCCATTCAAAAATGCACTTTTTACATCCATCTGAAACACTTTGAATTTCATGTGAGAGGCATATGCTAGAAAAATTCTAATTGCCTCCAATCTAGCCACTGGAGCAAATGTTTCATCATAGTCTATTCCTTCCTGTTGTGAATAGCCTTTTGCAACCAGTCTTGCCTTGTTCCTTGTGATAACACCCTCACTGTCAGTTTTATTTCTGAAAACCCATTTAGTACCAACAATGGATCTGTTCTTGGGCCTTGGTACAAGTGTCCACACTTCATTTCTTTCAAATTCATTTAGCTCTTCTTGCATTGCTGTTATCCAGTCAGCATCTTTAAGAGCTTCTTCCACTTTCTTTGGCTCAGTTTGTGACAAGAATGCATGAAACAGACATTCATTTGTTGTTGCACTTCTTGTCCTTACTTTTGCATCTGGATCACCAATAATCAAATCAGGTGTGTGTGATTTAGTCCATTTTCTTGCAGAAGGCAGATTGCTTCTGTCATCATGTGATCCTCCCCCTTGATCCATGCTCTCCTAATTTTCTTGGTGTCTTTCTTCATTTTCAGATGCTCCCCCTGAATGTGACTTCTCAGTATTATCAACAGAGTTTGAATCAACAGAGTTTGATTCAGAATTATCAACTGAGTCACTATCAGTGTTTGAATCATCACTTTGATGTGATTCTTCATGCTCCCCCTCAACTGGTTCTTCCCTTGTTTCTGATTGAAGAGTTTCTTCAGTATTTACCAGTAGAGGTTCAGAGTTTAGATGAACAGAGTTTGTCAAATCAGTCTGATCAGAGTTTACTTTTTCAGAGAATAAATCTTCATTTTCAAAGTGCAGTTGATCATGTTCATTTACATCTTCAAGTCCAGTTATTTTCTTGTCATCAAATGACACATGAATTGATTCCATGATCACTCTAGTTCTCAGATTATAAACTCTGAATGCCTTTGTTGACAGTGGATAGCCAACAAAAATTCCTTCATCTGCCTTTAGGTCAAATTTGGTCAACTGTTCAGGATGAGTCTTCAACACAAAGCACTTGCATCCAAAAATATGAAAATATTTTAGATTTGGCTTTTTCTTCTTCAACATTTCATATGGTGTTTTACCATGCTTGTTGATCAGTGTTGCATTTTGAGTAAAACAAGCAGTTTGAACTGCTTCTGCCCAGAAATATGTTGGCAACTTTGCTTCATCTAGCATGGTTCTGGCAGCTTCTATCAAAGTTCTGTTTTTCCTCTCCACTACACCATTTTGTTGTGGAGTGCCAGGTGCAGAAAACTCTTGTTTTATCCCTTTACTCTTGCAAAATTCTTCCATTGATGAATTCCTGAACTCAGTTCCATTGTCACTTCTGATTATCTTCACTTGATTCTCTGACCCTTTTTCCAGTTGTAATATATGTTCTGTCAGTGTTAATGCAGTTACATCCTTCTTTGCAAGAAAATATACCCATGTGTACCTGGTATATTCATCAACAATGACTAGAGCATATTTCTTCTTTCCAAGAGACATCACATTCACTGGACCAAAAAGATCAACATGTAGTAGATGATAAGGATCAACAATTGAAGACTCAGATTTGCTTTTGAAGGTGGCTTTTCTCTGTTTGGCCTTTTGACAAGAATCACACAGGCCTTCTACATTCAACAAGGACTTTGGTAAACCTCTCACAAGATCATTCTTTATTAGCTCATTGATATTGTTCAGATTCAAATGAGAGAGTTTCTTGTGCCACTTCCAACTCTCTTCACTGGACATTCTTGTTGACAGACACACTGCTTTGCCATCAGTGTTTGTTGACAATTTAATTTCATATATGTTATTGTGTCTGTTTTCAACTAGAGCAACTTTCCCTGTAGATTTGCTGATCACTTGACAATATTCAGGCTGAAAATCTACATGATATCCTCTGTCACAGATTTGACTCACAGATAGCAAGTCATGTTTGAGTCCTGGAACCAGAGCTACATTTGTGATGATGACATTTCCAAGATTAATATTGCCATATCCCAGTGTATGTCCTATGTTGCCATCTCCATAGGAAACTTCTGGGCCAGCCTTCTCCTCAAACTCTGATAGCAGGGCTTTATTTCCTGTCATGTGTCCTGAACATCCACTGTCCACGACTAGGGTACTAACCCTGTTGCCCTGCAATCACAAACAATCACTGATTATTAGTTTTAAGGATCCAGACTTGCTTGGATCCTTTGGCTTTCTTAATTCTGTTAGCTTTTGCAGCGGAATTTACATTAACAGAGTTTAAGCTAACTTTTTCAGAGTTTACATTTGCAGAGATTACTTTAACCCATTTCAAATTTGGCTTGGGTTCATAGTAATTATAGTAAATAGCATGATAATCTCTGCAAGTGTAAATAGAATGCCAAGTACTTCCACAGTGTTTGCATAAAGTCTGTGGTCTAGTTCTCACATAATCACTCTTTACTGCAGTTTTAGAGGGTAAAGAATTAATGTTCTTATTCTTACTGCAGAAACTAGCAAGATGATTAGTGCTACCACAATTAAAGCATGTTTTTCTAGGAGCTAATGAAGCAAGCATTGGCTTAATTCCTGAGGTTATGCCTACCTTTCCATTTCTGTTTTTCTTAGGCATTCTCTGTTTGTTGACAGACTTTATTTCCTTAAGCTTATGCTTGAGTTGTTTATCTGTCATTAAACCAATGTTAGCCTCTTTAACAAAAGTTTTAGCATATGACTCTTTAACAGCCTTTTTCTGTGCTTCAGTCTTAGGTCCACCTGTTCCCATGACATTACCTTCAGATGAACGATGTGGTCTAACTTTTACCTGATTTTCAAATCTAAGTTCATCTCCCTCAGAGTAACCTAGACCTACTGTGTCTGACTGAAACACTTCTTGAGTGTCTTTACCAGAGTGTGTCCAAGTTTTAATGATGTGTTTAGTATCCTCCAATTCTGATTCTAGTTGCTTATACTTACCTAGCAACTCCTGTTCAATAAACACTGCATCATCTCTCTCTTTCTGAATTTTATTCATATTCTCTAGCTGTTCCTCAACAAGTTTATTTCTTTCTTTAAGTTGAGAACACTCAGACTTTATCCTTTCATTTTCTAAAGTCCGATCCCTATAACTGATATGCAATGCTTTAAGATAAATTCTCAGTTCAGTTATATTATCAGTGTTATAAGCATAGGTAGTTGGAGGTACCTTGAGATCATCATTTTCAGTCTGAGTAGTAGCCATGAGAGCATAGTTGACTTCCTCATCTGAATCTGAAGTGTCTGCCCAATCTCTGCCTTTGGTGTAGAGTGCCTTTTCAGTTTTACCCTTCTTGCACTCAGGAGCATAGTGACCCATCTCCTTACACTTGTAGCATTGAATTTCAGACTTATTTTTCTTACCAGATTTGAAGTCCTTTCCCTCAGATTTCTTGAAATTCTTCTTGTCAGACTTTGAGTAGTCCCTGGAGAATCTCTTTCCCTTCTTGAAGTTCTTGTATCCCATCTTCTTGAAGGTCTTTACCATCAATGCAGCCATTTGCATCATCTCCTCATCATCTTCAGAATCAGATGATTCATCTGTGTTTGAGTCAACATCAGTGTTTGATGACTCATTCTCTGAATGTATGACTAAGGCTTTCCCTTTTGCCTTTCTCCTTGATGCCTCCTTCTTTGATGGTTTCTCCTCAACCTTAAGAGCAACAGACTTTGACTTTCTACTAGATCTTTTGTTTCTCTGCTCCAATTCCAATTCATGAGTTTTGAGCAGCCCATAAATTTCATCAATTTCTGTTTCACCAAGTTCATAATTATCTCTTATAGTGGTTGTTTTCACATCCCACTTTTCAGGTAGAGAAAGAAGAAACTTGAGATTTGAGTCTTCTAAATCATACTCTTTGTTAACCAATGACAAATCATTGAGCAGTTTACAGAATCTGTCAAATGTTTCTGTCATGGTTTCATCAGACTTTGCCTCAAAGTGCTCATACTCCTGAGTGAGTATGTTTCTTCTGTTTTTCTTGATTGCAGGAGTTCCTTGACACCTAACCTCAAGTGCATCCCATATTTCCTTTGCAGTTGTGCAATTAATCACTTTATTAGACATAACATTGTCTAATGCACTGTGAAGTAAATGTCTCACTTTTGCATCCTTTGCAATAGATGAAAGATCCTCAGCAGTTAGATCTTTCTTTTCCTTTGGAATGACCTTTGATTCCTCACCAGCAGCAGCAGCAGATAATTTTGTAGGTTTGTGAGAATCTTCATAAATTCTATCAAGGTATTCTGGATCTGTGGCTTCCAGAAACATGGTCATTTTTACCTTCCAAATTGCATACTCTGATGGCCTAAGTATAGGAACCCTTATTGTCTCATACCTACTAACAGTAGTAGGGGCTTTCTCAGATGGTGGAGGTATCTCTGCCATTGATTACTCTTGTGTTTGGATCTTTAACTGTAATAAAGTAACAGATTAGGCTCTGATACCACTTGTTAGGTCGAATACACAATAAGCAATCAAATACTGTATGAGTAACTTAACAAGAACACACTGTTTAACAATTAAAAACTGTTTGGAATTAACAATTCCTCTCTCAGTGATGTAAATATCACAGAGAGCTGCTTAGGTTACAATCAATGAATTTCTCAATGTTCGACTACCCTTCTAGGGTTAACCTAACTGTATTTATAGAACATACAGCTTCGTACAATCAGTAACTGATTCTCCTATAATCAAGCTATACAATTGATATCAATCACGATTGCTCCAGTCTTCCAAGTCAACTCAATCTCTTTGACAGCTTTCCAATCTTCAAAGATATTGCTTCCATACTGATCTTGCATCAACCTTTAAACACTGTTGACTCTTCAGACAATATCGCTACAGAGTTTACCAACCTCTGTTGCGCTTCCAGTCAGTGTTTAACTAAACTCTGACTGCTTCCAGCTAAACTCTGTTTTGTCACTATAGCTTCCAAACACTGTTCTCATCAATCATTTCTAACAGTTAGAGTAGATCCATATAATGTCCAGAACCTTCTCTTAGAACATCCATCTGTTGGATACAATCACCCTCTAACCTCCTCAAAACTTAAGGATGCAGAATTTGGCCGAGAGTCTGAGGTTGATCTTGATGGAGATGTTATACATTCAAGTCAGCTATTCTCATTCAAGTCTCCCAGACAAGGAATCCAGGAGTAATCATCAAAGTGACTCTTGAGATGCTCCTTGTCCTGAAGTAGATCTTTGGAGACTAAGAACAGCAACAACTTTAGACAAGAATAGAATTATCAGTAGAAATTAGACAAAAAGATATTTGTATTTCATTTCCATGTATGTAATGCTTTCAATTAATGAAAATACAATTTCTTATTATCTACTTGTCTATTGTTCCCTGTTTATCGAATGATCTGACTAATGGTATAAATTATCAGTATGCACAAATTAAAACTTGCTGGCACAGACTTAACAAAACTCAGAATTAGATTACTACACAAAGTAAACGTCAGGATCTGAAACAATTTTCACAATCCTGATACTGACACAATACTGATGACATCAGCATCCTGATAACAATTCTAATCCTGATGATTATTAACAAGTCTATCATACTGAAATTTATCAAGGCAAAGTGTTATAGCTTAAGCATTTAACAATCAAATATAGATCCTGACAAGAATATCAAGTCTATAAGCTGAAAACAACATACCTTGCTACTTTTGCAGATGTTAAAGATCTAGAAATTTAACATTCCTAACTCACTTACTAATCTACTGAATGTAGTCTCATCAAGTGGTTTAGTTAGAATATCTGCAAGCTGTTTGTCAGTAGAAACAAAATGAAGTTTCACAGTACAATTCTCAATATGTTCTCTAATAAAATGATACCTGACATCAATGTGCTTAGTCCTTGAATGTTGAATTGGATTTTCTGCAATTTTGATAGCACTAGTATTATCACAAAACATAGGAATATTACTAAGTGTCATACCATAATCCATCAACTGATTTCTTATCCAAAGGAGATGTGCACAACAACTGCCTACTGTTATGTACTCAGCTTCTGCAGTTGAGGTTGAGACAGATTGTTGCTTCTTGCTTGCCCAAGAAATCAATCTGTTTCCCAAGAATTGACATGTACCTGTAGTGCTCTTCCTGTCTATTTTACACCCTGCATAATCAGAGTCTGAATAGCCAATTAGGGAGAAGTCAGATTCTCTAGGATACCACAAACCAAGATTTGGAGTTTCTTTGAGATATCTAAAAATTCTCTTTACATCAATTAAATGAGATTCCTTAGGATCACTTTGGAATCTAGCACATAAACAGGTAGAAAACATTATATCTGGTCTACTTGCAGTTAAATATAACAATGAGCCTATCATGCCTCTATAACTAGTATTATCTACACTCTTTCCCTTAGGATCAGAGTCTAGTTTAGTGGCTATTGCCATGGGTGTTTTTGCAACTACACAGTCTTGAAAGTCAAATCTTCTTAAAAGATCTTTGATAAACTTTGACTGATTAATGAAAATACCAGTCTCAGTCTGTTTGACCTGCAAGCCTAAGAAATAATTTAATTCACCCATCATGCTCATCTGATACTTAGACTGCATAAGCTTGCTAAACTTAGCACACAACTTTTCATTAGTAGAGCCAAATATGATATCATCAACATAAACTTGAACTAAAAGCAATTCACCTTTTATCTTTCTAAAGAATAGAGTTTTGTCAATTGTACCTCTTGTGAAGCCATTTTCAAGAAGAAATTTAGACAAAGTCTCATACCATGCTCTTGGTGCCTGATTTAGTCTATAGAGTGCCTTGTCAAGTTTGTAGACATGATTTGGAAACTTTGGATCAACAAATCCAGGTGGTTACTCCACATATACTTCCTCATCAAGATTGCCATTTAGAAAAGCACTCTTTACATCCATCTGGTATACCTTAAATTTTGAATGAGCTGCAAATGCAAGAAACATCCTGATTGCTTCCAATCTTGCTACAGGTGCAAAGGTCTTATCATAGTCAATGCCTTCTTCATGAGAGTAACCCTTGGCCACCAGTCTTGCTTTGTTTCTTACAATCATACCAGATTCATCTAGCTTGTTTCTGAAAACCCATTTTGCACCAACAATAGATCTATCTTTAGGTCTTGGTACCAGTTTCCATACTTTATTTCTCTCAAACTCATTTAACTCCTCCTGCATTGCAATTACCCAATCAGGATCCTGTAAGGCTTCTTCAACCTTCTTAGATTCATTCTTTGAGGGAAAGCAAATGTACAAGCATTCATTTTGAATTGATCTTCTAGTTCGAACACCACAATTCGGATCACCAATAATCAAATCTTCAGTATGATCCTTTGTCCATTTTCTAACATGTGGTAGATTGCCTCTGCTAGATTCTCCCCCTAAGTTAGTGGTATCTCTTGTAGAAGAAATCTTTCTACCTTCAATAGCTCCCCCTTGATCAGTAGAATTAGTAGATTCCATATTGCTGCTAGTTACTGATCTTTCCTCAGTAGATTCTGAAGGATCAGTTCCTGATGGAGTAGACTCTGAATAGCTAGTCTGCTCCTGATGATAACTGTGTTCTTCTTGATTCATTTGCTCCCCCTCAACAGTAGCATTCCTTTGAGAAGCAATAGAAATTCCTTCTGAAGAACCTTCATCATCACTGGAGAGTATCTCAGAATTCTTCAGATTTTCAAATTCCAATTTGTCATGGCTTTCATCAGTTTGTAGAATTTCAAATTTCTTGTCATCAAATGCAACATGAATTGATTCCATAACAATGTGAGTTCTGAGATTATAAACCTTGAAGGCCTTAGATGTTGAATATCCTAGAAAGATTGCTTCATCCGATTTGGCTTCAAATTTTCCAAGTTGTTCTGGATGAACTTTTAGGACATAGCATTTGCTTCCAAAGATGTGAAAGTATTTCACACTTGGTTTCTTTCCTTTGATCATCTCATAGGGAGTTTTTCCATGACTATTTACCAATGTACAGTTTTGAGTGAAACATGCAGTGTTAATAGCTTCTGCCCAAAAATAGGTTGGAAGGTTTGCATCTGCAAGCATGGTTCTTGCTGCCTCTATGAGAGTCTTGTTCTTTCTTTCCACTACACCATTTTGCTGAGGTGTACCAGGTGCAGAAAACTGTTGAGTGATTCCATTATCTGCACAAAAATCCTCCATTGTAGAATTCTTGAATTCTGTACCATTGTCACTCCTAAGTACTTTGACTTTGTACTCAGAGTTATTCTCAATATTCTTGACAGTTTCAATGATTTGCTGAGGAGCTACATCCTTCTTGTGTAGAAAGAACACCCATGTAAACCTTGTGAAATCATCCACTATCACTAGAGCATATCTTTTCTTGATGATAGACATAATGTTTACTGGACTAAATAGATCAAGATGTAGCATGTGAAATGGTTCAGTAATTGAATTTGCAGTCTTGCTCTTGAAAGTGGTTCTTCTCTGTTTTCCAAGCTGACAGGCATCACAAAGTCCATCTTGCACAAAATTTGCCTGAGGTAGGCCTCTTACTAAATTGTACTAAACAAGTTGATTAAGCTTCTTGAAGTTGAGATGTGAGAGTTTCGTGTGCCAATTCCAGCTTTCATCACTTGTTGCTTTGCTATAAAGACATCTAATAATTCCTTTAGATGTATCACTTAAGCTGGCTTCATATATGTTACCATGTCTTTGACCAGTTAGAACAATGTCTCCATTCTGCATATTCAAGATTTTGCATCCTTCTCTGTCAAAGATTGATTTGTAACCTTTATCACCCAGTTGACTTATGCTTAAAAGAGTATCTTTCAAGCCTCTAACCAGTGCTACATTTTCTATTATGACATTCCCAAAACAATTGAGCCATATCCCAGAGTTTCTCCTTTGTTGCCATCTCCAAAAGATATTACTGGGCCAGCTTTCCTCTCAAACTTTGTAAGCAGGGACTTCTTTTCAGTCATATGTCTAGAGCATCCACTGTCCAAGATAATTGAATGCTTCTTTCCTGTGCCCTGCAAACAAAAAGTAACTAGTTAGAAATTTTTAGGACCCAACTTTGATTGGATCCTTTCTTACTAGATTTAGAAACAACAGGCTTTGAAGATTTTGCTTTTACTTTACCTGTTGCAGAGTCAATCTTAGACTCTGATTTCACAAACTGTTTGTGACTAGGAGTTTCAGATTTCAAAGAATAATAGTCATAATACAGTTCATGATATTCTCTACACATGTAGATGGAATGAAGTAAACTACCACAATGATAACAAGCTTTCTGTGGTTGGTATTGAATTTTCTGAGTCTTGGGGAATCTGGACTCATTTTTCCAAGAAGGTTTTTGATTGCAGTCTAGGGCCAAATGATTATGATTTCCACACTTATAGCATTTTTTCCTAGGTGCATCAGGTACATTCTTGTAATTATTATCTTTGTTAATACCTTCTTTTCCATTCCTATTTCTTTTGATCTTGCTAGACTCTGAAAGATCATCTAGTCTCTGTTTCAACTGAGACTTAGACAGAAACACTATGTTGACATTCTTAGGTTTCTCTAACACTTTCTCATCTGAATTACTCTTGTTAATCCTTTTGTGTACAACAGGGGTACCTTTTGAATCAACAAATTTAACATGATTAGGTTCAGAAACAATTTTCTTACCTTCAGATTTAGATGTGCTAGCTTCTACTTTACTATCATCATTGACAATATCCATTTTTTCTTCTTGTCTTGCTTAATCAAAACCTAAACCATTAACCTTACCACGAATTCCACTCTCAAAGATTTCTAGAGTCTTTTTACTAGAATTGTTAATGGTTTTAATCACATCTCTCTCTTACTCTAGTTCTTTTCTGACATAGTCATAAGCCTCAAGAATAACACTATAATCATGCTTAGCTTTATCAGAACTTAACTTGTATTCTTCCATTTGAATTAACTCAGATTCAAGAAAATTATTTCTATCAACTAATTTATCATTCTTAACCTTAAGTTTATCTCTTTCACAAGTAAGAATTCTAAAATTTGTCATAAGATTCTTAAACTCAGCATGGATAGATCTAATTTCATCAGAATTTAAGCTATCAAATGAATCAAGAGAGTGAAGTGATACCTTAACAGAGGATGGAGAAGTTTTCTTTGGAGATCCAGGTTTGTCTGAAACATTTACAATTAGTGCAATGTTGTCATAATCCAATTCATCTTCAGAATCACTGGAATCAGCCCAATCCTTCTGTGTGACCATAAGTGCATTACCCTTTCCTGAATTCCTAGGCTTCTTACACTCACTAGCAAAGTGTCCAAGCTCGCTGCAGTTAAAGCACTTGATCTTGGCCTTATCAAGCTTGACAATTTTACTTTTGCCTTTGTCACTCTTCTTCTCCTCCTTCTTTTGAAAAGGTCCTTTGCTAAATCTTCTCCTGTTGAATCTTCCTTTCTTGAAAGATTTAGCAAACATAACAAAGAGTTCCTGCATCTCTGATTCAGAATCACTGTTGTCAGAGTCTATATCAGTAGTCTCTGACTCAGAATTTTCTTTGCTTTTCTTCTTCCTTGAGTTCTTTACAGCAGACTCTTCATGCTGTTCTTCTGGAAGCTTCTTTAATTCAGATTGAGCAGTAAGTGCAACAGTTTTCATCTTTCCTTCACTCCTGCTCTTCTTCTGCTGCTTGTCAAGTTCATAAGCTCTCAGTTTTCCTTACACTGCCTCTAATGATATCTCATCAAGATAATTAGCTTCCTCAATTGCAGATATCTTCTCATTGTAGAAATCAGGCAAGGCTTTCATGAACTTAGTATTCATATCCTCCAAGTCATAATATTTACCATGCATGGTCATCTCATTGATGAGTTTTGTAAACCTATCAAAGGTATCAATAAGTGACTCACCAGACTTGGATTCAAAGTACTCATACTATTGTATAAGTAGTGTCCTCATATTCTTCCTGACATGCTTAGTTCCTTCACAGTGAACCTTAAGATTGTCCCATATATCCTTAGTAGTTTTACAAGAGAGAACATAGTTAGTGAGAACAGAATCAAGACTGTTGAATAATATGTTTCTCACTTTAGCATCTTTAAGAACATTCTCTATGTCCTTATCTGACCACTCAAACTTTGGCTTCTCTGCTGTATGTTCTGGAACAACTTGACCATCAACAGTTTCTTGTCCAACAACCTTTGTTGGAACAAAAGGTCCATCTCTGATTCTGTCAAGATAATCAGGATCCGTTGCTTCCAGATGATGCAACATCTTTACTTCCCATAGAGTATATTCGTTTCTCTTGAGCATAGGAATCTTAGTATTCCCATCCTTGTAACCAGACATTATTGCAGATCTTTATGATTATTCGAAATCAACCTGCTCTGATACCAATTGTTAACTCAAATAACTTGTAGAAGGGGGGGTTAAATACAAGTTATATAATTGTGTCTGATTTTTGCTTGATTAGATAAACAAGAATAAACAAATGAATCAAACTGTTTGTATTAATAAGATCAAATACAAACTCTACCAAAGGTGTACAAATACCTTTAACAGCTGCTGACAAAATAAATCTCTCTCTCTCTGTTTGTTTCGAACTCTCGAATACAAACCTTATACAGAGCTACGCATACAAAATCAATCGCTCAACTTTCACGCTCTTTTTACAATGATATAGAGAGAGTATTTATAATGCTACCTATCAACTAATCACAGAAAGATAATCTATACATGACAATGTTCTGCCGTCCAGTTGATAGTTTCCATCAATAGAAAATTCTTTCCTTCATAAAATCTTCTTGCTTGTTCCTCAAACAAAGATCCTGTTTTATAGCACTTGCCAGTTTCTGTAGCATCCTTAATGACATCATCAGTAACACGACTGATATCAGGATTCCTTCTTGCATCAGGATCTGACCATTCCATCAGTACTTGATTAGTATTTGACTTGACATATCAGGATTCAATCTCAGTTCCTGACATGTAGTACTCGATGCACTATTCATTCCTGACTTAAATTCTACAGACTACTGTCTAACACATATCTCCTATACAAAGTGCTAAATTCTTTATAAAATCAGGATATACAAGAAGTATAAGTAAAATTCTATTATTAACATCACAACTCATGAATTATTCCTAACAAAGGTCTTCGGGAGCCACAATTCGCCCAAAACCGAAAGAAGAAACCTTTGGTCGAACTGCGACTCGGGGGCAACACGAAGAGATAAGTTCCACCCGAAGAGGAGTTCCACCCGAAGCGGTGAATCCTAAGAGACTTAATACAAGGATGAAAAATCCCGAAGAAACTCCGTCCAAAGCACGGAATTTCCGAAAACGAAAATTATTCCAAGTAAGTGATTTTCAAATATATTTTTAAATACCGGAATTATCGAGAAATGCATAAAGGATATTTCAGGTATGATTCATTAATACTTAAAGAATTACGGGGAGAAAGTTATTCTAGAATTAATCAATCATGGAGCAAAAAATTAAAGGAAATTCAGCAAAAATAAGCCCGAAGGCAAGAATACATTGCAGGCCCGAAGGCAAAATTACATCACAAGCCCGAAGGCATAAGTTCGTTACAAAGAATTACAAACTACTTATTCTGAATCGGAATCGGAGGAAACAACCAAAGGTAAATCGGGTGCCTCTGGACGAAGGACTGGATCGTCTTCAGGATTGAAAAGGATTTGCTTATAGTCAAAACCTGCCTTGTGAGCAGCAATGACAGCATCATCGTATCCCACTGCAAAACCCCTATCTTCGGATCGGGAGATGGTCTTCCTCGCCTTCTTCAGTTCCTTCCTCAAACGGCGCAGCTCCAATCGATCGGCCTCCTTTTCTTCGGTCAGCTTTTGCTTCTCCCCAATCAGGGTGTCATTCTGAAGGATAAGATCATTCTTCTCTTATTGAAGAAGGCCTTCTTTTCGTTGAGACTCCGCCAGAAAATCCTCAAGCTTCTTTACCTGGTTCTCCAAAGGATTAACCTTATCCTTTAGAGAACCGATCTCTACATTGAATCCCCGAATGATGGCAGCCTGATCTTTGACCTTTTCGGTCACAGCGGCAGCCCAAGGAACGGCCTGAAAATGCACCACAAAAGGCATCAAATCGAGGAAAGGGAAAAATGTATATGTAAAATAAAGTATATTTAAGGGAACTTACCAAACTGAGGTGCCCTAGCATGTTCTTGCAAGCTTCCACAGTAGGAGCTGCATCATAAACCAAGCGATCGGCCGGAAGAATAAAAGAACTGCACAAGTCTTGACATAATTCCTTGGCAGGCTTCGGGGCAGGAGCACTGAAGGAGTCAGTGTCCACGACACCCCAGGAAGGACGATAAGTCCTCAAGACGGGAATTGAATCATCGATCCTCCTCTTCTTCTCGGATTTACTTCCGTCCAATACGGGAGATTCCGAAGGGATCACAGCAACAATGTTAATGGTAGGAATCTCTACCCTTTCAGTCTGCATCGGCGTACTTTCTTGCACCAATAGGGCAGCCTCTCCCTCTTGTAGAGTCGAAGCAACATTCCCTTGAGAAGTGCTCCCAGGGCCACCAGCTAACAAGGCCTTCCTTTCGGCCGCTCTCCTCCTCATATCGGCCGCTGCAGACACTGAAAGAAAAACAATAAAAGGAGGTCAGCTATTAAGAAGTAAAATAATACTAAAAGTACCCATCATGTTCTTCAGCCAAGCCCCATCTCTAGTAGTGGACAAAGGGAGCTTGTTATCAGGAACTAAGGGGTTATTTAGCTTTCGGTAAAGAGTATTCTTTTCATTGGAAAGAGATTTAAGCTTGACCCTATCAGTCTCAACTTCCTTCCACTCCGAAAATCTATGAAGACCAGAACCAGTGACATAGCACCAATGGTCGTGCGTCTTCTTATTGCTTGAGTTAGTGGCCGCCCAATCGGAACGACCTACTCTTCGGGTAATGTTATAAAAACCCGGAGACTTAGCATTCTTACGAAAGTCATAGTGATGCCAGAAAAGAACCGACAAAGGAGGAACCTCATGCTACAGGCATCGGTACTGGAAAACGTTCATGTGAATAAAGCTATTCGGGTCTAGCTGACTGATTGCTATACCCATATCCCTCAGAAGAACTTTTGTAAGGGGCAACAAAGGAAATCGAAGCCCACATACGAAAGCAGTCTTCGATACACCCGTGGCTATCTCTTCGGGTTGATCATTGACTGAGATGCCGGGAGTGTCGTATATACGATCGGTAGAATTGGGTAGAAAACAACGATAACCTTCGGGAAAATCGAATTTGACCCTAAAAGTATCTAAGTCCTCTTGTTTCAAGACAGACGATTGATTAGCGGCAGCATATACAGTGCCATCCTCAAAAAGCAAAGCAGGAACATGGCCAACGGCGTGACCCGAAGGACCTGTTTCAGGGTTTGCCATCGAATCTGGAAAAAGAAAGGTGAGTCGTTAGTCCGATACTCGGGGACAGAAAGACAAAAAGTAAATAATAAACTATAACCGAAGGAAATCCCCGAGTATGAATAGACCAACGACGAATTGAAGAAGACAAAGAAAAGGGGGACTACGACGAAGGAAGTTCTTACACTCAGAATCAAGAAAAACAAATTGGACACTCAAAGGAACTTTACACATTGTAAAAACCAAACGCATTATCTAAAAGTATTTTTAAAAGAAAAACATCAAAGATATGCAAAGTAATACGGAAAGAATGGACTTACTTGTTGAAGAGAGTGGTTGACGACGAAAGTTGAAAATCTGTTGATTGCTCTGAGGTCTCGCACAAAAATAAATCCAGAAGGCAAATAGAGTAAGCAAGATACACGGACGTGAATATATATACAGAAATGAATGGATGAGATGTATAGACGGTTCAATATCCCTGTCCCAGATGATGACACGTGAAGGACCGTTTAAACAAAATGGATGCGAATTGAATACAACTGTCGCCTCAAAAGGCGCGCCTTCAAGGGAAAGACACCGATCGACTGGACTCTTCGGCCAAGGTAGGCTTCGGTCTTATTTCCAAACCGACCGAAGCCCGGGGACATGTTAGGGGGCCCGAATATTATAAGCATTTGGGGCCCAACCCAATAAGCCTTTGGGCTCATTCCCTTTGGAACTATGAAAGGATCAAGCCCATCTGAACAGCCCAGCCGAAGTCGCTAAAAAAACAGTCGACCGTTGTCAGTGTAACGCCTTAACATTTATTACCCTCCATAACTGAGAATCAAGAGAATCAACAACGGTATACTCCTGGACACAATATAAATAGACTCAATTGTCAGGTGATAAACACAATCACACACACTCTGAAATACACTGGTTTTACATAAGGCTTTACGTTTACGTTTCCACTACATTCTACTGATTCTCACACCGGAGGTGAATCGGGGGTAATTTCCTCGCATTCTTCTCTTTGTAGGAGCTATCGAAACCTGTTCTTGGCATACCGAAGGTTGGTGTGTCTGAAGCATAATTTGAGTCCTGACACTAGGGATGCGTCAAAAGGATATAACTTAATTGTACTCAATGATGATTTATGTATAATAGTATATGGTATCAACAAGTATATGTTGATCTTCAATCTTACAAGTTCTTATGATTTTTTTTTCTTATAACCGTCATCCTTTGCTTTTTAATCAGTAGTTAACTTGATAAATAAATTAAGTTTTTTGTGTGCGAAGTATAGCCGACAATTTGGTACACGACACGAAAACGACACAAAAATTACGAGTTTAGATTGATCTTTACGGTATACGAATATGAAAGTACACGAATACGAAATTATACGGATGCATTTAATGTTAGTTTTGAGTTTATCCTTGTATACATGAAATGAAATAAAAATACACAAAATAAATAAATATTTAAATAATTTTATTAAAATTATATGAATACACGTAGCTGAAGGATGGTTTCCGTATGGATTATGATTAAGTAGCTCGTTGCGTGGGAAGATGTGTGGACAATTCATGCACGAAAATGTAGGACATGCCACGTGTTCAAATTAATGACAGTGAGCTGTATATAACGATCATGACATCCACGTTTTTTCAAAGGGGTATGTATGTCATTTAGGCGTTTGTTCAGTCGGCCAATGTACTACTCCTACAGTCCTACATTTACAAAGTACGTAGGAATTCATTTTTGAATAAATTTCGAAAATCAAAACACAACGATAATTAATAGACCCAAAAAAAATTTAAAACATAAACCTATACGGATTAGTTTTTTTTTTTTAGGAGAAAACGTAAACTTAAAGTTATGCGAATTTTATTCTTACAATTTGTTGCATGTTTTAATTTTTTGATTATGTATATTTATATATCTTACAAATGAGTATCTATTTTAATAAATTTCGGGAGGAGAGAAATCGAACCCAGAATACTTATGGGACAAGCACAAGTACGCACAAGCATACGTTATTTTTACTCTTATGTCTAACCTTGAGAGTACACACTGGAATACTGGATAGCCTTGTTTCGAGATATATATCCCTTGTGGTCGACTTAATTAAATAGTGGGTGCACCAAACGAGCACTTGCCACGCTTATTATTTGAAGCTCTTCCGTGTCCAAGTTGCTTATAAATTCTACACCCGCTTGACACTCCACAATACCTGCAATTCTTCTGTTTCATTTCATTTTCTTGTGAAGCTAGTAGGTAATAATCTTCTTGACTTCTTTGTTACCAAACACTAGCTGATCTCCGGGTAAAGAAAATGGGAGCCGCAACATGCGTTGAAATTATCTTGGCTATCTTCCTTCCCCCACTTGGTGTTTTCCTCAGACATGGCTGTGCGGTCAGTATACAAGCTTTCTCTTTTATTTTTTTTCTCATAATTTTACGTATTTTCGAAAACACGGAGTGGTGATTCGAACTTATACAGGAAAAAAAGAATTTCGACATTATGCTATCAACGAAACCTTGAATTTTCAATTTATGCAATATTTTCCTTTTTTCCAAAAGATTTATCAAGGGTCATGTTACTTGGACTCGGATATATTATTAGAATTGTCATGCGTTATGTTATTTGGATTCGGTTATAAGTATTCGATATAGATATATGTTCAAATGTTTACTAGGCAATATTTTAAAAAATATACATATTTTTTGTTTAAAATAAAGATGCAAGTTTGAGTTTTCATGTTCGAGTAGCGAATATCCGACATTGGTAACATGAAAAATTCGAGTAACATAGTCTATTGGTTTTTTTTTTTCTTTGTTTTCAGCTAAGAACAACCATAAACTGTTGTGAAATATATCATAATATTTCGATGTTGTACCGTGCAGGTGGAGTTCTGGATTTGTTTGTTGCTGACAATCCTGGGGTACATCCCAGGAATTTTATATGCTCTATACATACTCACCAAGTAAAATTGATCCAATATCTATCCAGCTCTTTCTGCCTCTTGGTCGAAGTTGTTCGTGGTCTTGTCAAAGGGTCCATGTAAAAGTTTGTTTAGTTCGTTGTGTGTTTTGTACTAATGGAATTCTGATTCTTTTTCAATGGGGTTGCGGATATTTTATTAAGATATTATACTCTTTTGTAAAGTCGTTGGATTAGTTGTCATGATATGTTCATGTACTTGTTACTAATAAAGCTTGTAAATTCATTTTCGATGTTACTGTTCTTTGTCAATAAAGTGGCCATGGTTTGACAAAAGCTTTTGATACCTTCCAGCAATAAAGTTAATAATTGTCCGACATCTAGCTATTTTTTTCATTCTAAATAATTTTTGTAGAATTATTTAGACATCTTTTTTTTTAGAAAATAACATGCCCGAATCGAAAGCTGAAACATTTCAAAATCAAAAATAAAGTTAATAATTTAAACATTTGCAAGATATTTTCATATGATAGCCTGTTTTGGCTAAAAAGAAATGTTAGTGAATTTTAACTATTTTATGTCAAATTTAAAGATCATCTTGAGATGTCGAGTTTAAATTCAAATATATCGTATCATTTTAAGGTGTTGAGATGTCAAGTTTAAATTCAAATATATCGTGTCATTTTAAGGTGTCCAGATGTTGAGTTTAAAATCAAATATAACGTGTCATTTTAAGGTATCGAGTTGACTACAACCAGCTATTAAATAACCAAATTTAATTATGCAACAACTTTATAGATAAGATCTAACAAATGCACTACTTGTGATTTGTAATCGGGCTTCACCACCTTTACTCTTAACGGATTTTAAGAATCGCCTGTTTGTTCAAGACCAGATGCTTCCTTTGTGCTTTTCAAACTATCATGGACTTCATTTTGAAGCTTTGATGCATCATCGTTTTGGGCTTCCTTTGTGGGACTTGATTCATCACTTTTTCCTTGAATTGTAGGATTGGGGTCTTGGGTCTCATTTTTTGTCTTAGATGCAAATTCTTCTTGTGCTTCACTTTTGAGTTGGGCAACATCATCTTGGGCTTTAGAACTATCGAGCTCAAGTGTTGGATTGGTATCAGTTTCTTCAACTTTGTATTTGTACCATGTAGCCCAATAGAGATAGTTGATGAAATTTATGCAACTAAGAATGGCTAAAAACCAATAAAAGAGATTCAAGTTGTTTTTGTTCAAGTCTAGGCCATGCAACCACCCTAGTTTGCTTGGAGTTACTTTCTCAGTAACTGAATTAATGATATCAACAAAAACACTGCTCAAAAAGTATCCGAAAGACAGAGAAATAAATGTAAATGAAGTTGACATTGATCTCATCCCCACCGGAGCCTCCCTATAGAAAAATTCGAGCAATCCAACATACGTAAACATGTCGGCGATACCAAAAATGCCGTATTGAAAAGATAGCCAAAAAAGGCTGATGGGATTTTTTGGATCGATGAGGGACTGGTTTCGTCTTTTAACTTCAACAAAACCTGCAACAGCCATTGAAATCGCGGAAAGAACTAGCCCAACTCCAACACGTTGGAGTTGGGTAATTCCCGAGGGATGGCCAGAGATTTTTCGGGCAAATGGAACAAAAATGAATTCGTAAAAGGGGAGGAGAATGCTTATGAAAAGAAGAGGGATAACAGGAATTGAAGCTGCTGGGAATTTGTACGAGCCCAAGTGCAAGTCCATTATATTACCTTGTGCAAGCGAGAAGGTTTGGAGTTGAGCCAAACATGTGTTCATTATTATTGTGCTAAATAGTATGGGCATCATTCTTGTTAGAATCTTTACTTCCTCAACTTGATTCACAGTACAGAGTGTCCACGGCGTTGTGCCTTCTGTGCGGTATATTGCAGCTTTGTCTAACCAACTGCAAAATCAGAAAGTCTAATGTTCACAATGATACAAACATAATATTTTACGAATGTATGGACCAATTGATTGTCCTTGTAACGAAGGACTGTTAAAGAGTAAATGATATTTTCTGTCTAATGGTTAGTACAGTTCATAAAGCCAAGACCACTTAATTGTAGACTTAAACACTTAAACAGTAGAAGACCATACCAAACTAATCCCATTGGAAAAGAGGGTCCATAAACGGTGTGAAGTACTCAACTTACCCCTCCTAGCAGTTTAGAGCCTGTTTCTGCTAAACACTAGAGGATCCCTTCTAATTTCCTAAACCGTTGCATTATGGTCCGGCATAAGTATTCAGTCAGAGGACACAAGTACTAAGAGTTCATTAGCATCTGGCTGACCTTAAACAACTGTTGATAAATAAGAAAATAAAATTGATTTTGAGTAGAATCATTGCCTGAATTGATTAGTGTGTGAAAGTTTTGGCACAAGTGTGGCTTCTTCCTTGGACTCGTATAGTTCATTGGCATTCTCAGAAAGTGACAATTTCCTGTTCTTGAATGCTGCTACCAGAACCTGTCAAGCACAACAAACGTATGATTAGCTCCAATCTATTCCAAAACTTCGTCAGGAAAGATTGTCACATCTAATTACCATTAATATATATAAGTGATGTCAAATCTGAAAATAAGTTAGTATATTCAGTAATCAGTTAAGAAGAATTGTCTATACCCGCAGAACTTGTATAATGGGACTATCGCCCGGTATTTGTAGACGATAAAATGTAGTCCCAAGGGAAAGAACACTAAAGCCAATGAAACTAAGTATTGTAGACAAGAAAAAACCCCACCACCATCCATATGTCAAGCTAATTTTCACGATCACAGTGACACCAATTATTGAACCAGTTGTTGTGCTGAGCAAAAGCCAATTAAAGTATCTTCCAAGGAGCTTGGCTTCCTTTGGATCATTCCTATTGAATTGATCGGCGCCAAGAGAGGGAAGTGAACCCCTGACACCACCACTGCCCAATGCTAGTAAAGAAAGTGAGATATAGAACATGAATGCAATGTTGCCTTCTAGGCAACTTGATCTTTTGCAATTGCCCAACTCTGCACAATTTGTTGTTCTGCAACTGCTCGGATGCAAGGATTTAAGATTGGCTTGAATTGTCATCAATGCAAAAGCCTACAGAGTATACATCAATTCAGGAATGTGCAAGGTTGAGGTAATTTAGTTAAGAAACTACTTATTGAATGTCATACTAAGGAGACATTTGTTTACTGCTTATACGTTATACCGAATGTCTATATTTCTTGCTTAATGAAACTAACAATTTTTAATTAAGATAATATATGTGTATTTTCAAAATCTAAGATACAAAGAATTAACCATTTAATTTGAATCATATAAATAAAACAAATGGCCCCCAAGTAATTTTGACAATCTAAGAAAGAAGTGAAATATAGTTGGTACCAGAACTTCGATGCAGCCAAAGATGAGACAAGTATGAAATCTGTTGATATAGGTGTCCGAGATAAATCCACCGACAAGGGAGAGTAAGAAAGAGCAACCCATGAAGTTCGTCATGGTATTTGCAGCACCAGCGAGGTCAAAGTACAATACTCTCATGAAGTATAGGAACATTGTCACTATAACTACTATAAATGCCGTAGTATCCAACGAAGTCAACCCTAAAAACCAGAGGAGCGTACATATTAATTATCATCATTCTAACAGGCCAACTTCAAGAACATGTATCATTTTTCTAACATCATAAACTTTTAGATCAATAGCTGAACGTACCACAAGGTACTTGCATTCCTCAAACTATTCTGCTATATTTGCTAGGAAGAAATCAATAGCTTGGAGGATACTAGAATAAAACTTGTACTACATTGTGAGTAAATCATTACAATTTTCATTTTTCCTACATTACATTCAGACAAATTTAAACTAGAACCGAGAATCACCAATTTAGGGACAAATATTTTTTTTCATACTTTCTCTACTCATGAACTTCAAAAACTTAAGTTAGATGATCAACTGTCCAAAATCAGAAGGAGTCGGGGTAAAACGAATGGATGAAACATATAAATAGCACTCCTCATCAATAAAAAATAAATGTGCTCATGCTAATTTTATGATATAATAGATGTAGGGGGAGGTTTAAATACGAGCACATCTCCTAAACCAAGTTCTAATAGCATGCATTTCATGACCAACTCCTCGAAAACCTTAACATGGAGTATATGTTTTGAGAAAAACAACTAAATGGAAGATTCAAATAGAGCAGCACTAGCTATGACAAAAATATAAGTAGTAAAGTAAAACAAATCTAATTAAACAAGTTTTTCTAACATGCAAGTGATTAATTGCTTACCGAAAATAAAGGAGGCAGCTGTAAATCCACCCTTTTTCGGGTTGAGAAACCGGTGGAACTTGCCACCATCTTCTTCCCCCTGTAAAGCCATAAGATGAACAAAACATGGTTAAATAACATATGAATTTATACAATTAGATAGATGAAATCAGCTTATTAGTAGCTTAATTACTGACCATGATTGGTAATCACAAAGTTTGGAATATAGAGAGAATTTAATCTGGCTACTGCTAGTAAGTAGAATGTGAGTTATGTTTAATATATTGTTGGTGAATATAGAATCTACTTGCGAATATATAGGCTTATAAACACGTTGGGCAAATCGTACTAGCCATCAAACATATCGCCATTTCTTGTAGTAGCATTTTAGTGCTTAGATTTGGTGACTGGAAGGGGAAGTAATAAAATAAAATAAAAAGGTTGTAGTTACGAAAGATAACAAAATATAAACAAAAGAAAGATCCAAGTTAAACAGCATTATGACAAAATATTTCCATCTTAGTTGACGTCTAACTATGATTGTGGTGTACGTGTGTGTATGTAAATTCTACTCAAATTAGTGCACCAGGTATTACCAATATTCTGGCATGTAAACCTCGATAAATGTATACGTTCGGGACTGGAAAATTTTATTCATTAATCGAGATTATTCATTTATCGAGATTAAAAATACATTGTCTTTATTATGTTGGTATCGAAAAAAATTATTTATTTGATGAGATTATTCATTTATCGAATATTTATTTATCGAGGTTCTACTTCGTGGCCACTATTCAGAACTAAATTCTCAAGTAGGTTTTTTTTTCTTTGGGAATCGAAGTAGTTATTGAAATGCTTGATATAAAATCATTACCGGTTTTGTAAAATTTATGCAATAAAATAGAAATCTATTCTGATTTCTCAAGAAAAATAAAATTGTAAAATTCCATGTTATCGCTAAATTTTAAGTTGAGATAAGAATTTTGAGATAAATTTTCCAAATTTTATAATTGTTGTTGACGTACGGCATATAAAACATAGGAACAAATTACATGCATCCATGCACCCTTCTTGTAGAAATATACACATGTCTGTTTCTTTCTGGACAAGTTAAAATTGAGAATTTCTATAGTACGTTGTCAAGCCGTTTATGATTTTATTAAACTAATGATAGAACCCAAATCTTTTTTTTTTCCCACATTGATTCTGTTATTTTAGTATCTAGTATTCTGATACATGGGGTAATGTGCATAATTTATGTTCATCAGGAATGGTACATAGAATTTGAATAAAAATTAGAGAATAATGTTCCTGAGGTTACCTCAGGAACTTACCTGAGATATTCTTTATAAAATAACTGGCCCCGCAGGGGCAATTTTGTAATAACTTAACATGGTCTTCTGTATTTACAAAAATAACCTTATTTTTGTATTGTTTTTTTAATTAACTCATGAAACTTACCTGAGGTAAAAATTATGGGGGTGTTTGACAAATCTGCCATACAACTTATAAGTTACTTATTTTGGGAAAAATTTCGTATTTACATAAATTTTTTAGAGAAAAATGTGTATCGGGAGTTTAATATTCATTATCCTGCAAAAATAAATTACTTATTTCAGAAAAAAATATACATATTTTCTAACTTTTGTCCAGAATAAGTAACTTATTTCTGAAAAATAAGATTTCCCAAACGGATCCTAATGTTTTTCAACTTTTTACGAGATAATTGTGATCTATGGGGATATGATGATCACTGATCAGTATACAGGAATCCAGGCTTTGAATTTAATTATCCGGACTTTATTTGGAGTCTTTAAATTTTTTTAATTTATATAAATATTTTTAAATTTGGGCTTAAATTTGATTTTTCAAGCTTTGAATCTGGTTGGATTTTGATGAAAATAGGAGACCTATTTTAGACCAATGAACCAAATCAGATCGGACATGACTGTTTTGGAATTTGGTTTTCCGAATATTTTTTAATATCAAACCAAATTTGGGATTTGTTTAACATGGGTAATTAACGATATGAAGTTATGAACCCAATTGATCAAATGGAAATAAAGCCACACAAATTTTTGAAGAAATGATCAGCAATGATTAACTAATAAAACCCATACAATAAATATAATTTTTTAAATTTTTATATAGAAAGTTATCACTCTTGTTATAGGGAGAAATTGGTATAACAATATTTTGGAGGTTTGTTGGATTAACGGAGCAAAATACTGATATTTTGCTAGTGAAAGAAGAACAAGGATTAGTATTTTGGTGTTTGGGTGTGCCTCAACTTGTATGGTAATTTCAGGGTTAACTGTTTCTCATCCCATATCAAGGTGCCTACGTACCCTATTTATAGAGATCAAGCCATACATAGTTCTTAGAGAATAAGATACCTAGACGGGCTAGAATTTTAGGAGATAAGTCATGGCCCAAGCCCACTCGCTTTAGGGCTGACATGGCAACGAGTCATCAATTCTGCTCATGATCCATGGCCCACTAAAGGTTACTCATGGCTACATGATGCTAGAACTATGCGATGCTCCTAGCGAAGTTGGAGGAGAGCTTGTGAGGATCTCGCATGCGACCCTGCTAGGTTTAGTCATGCGATGCAGGCCCCAAATATAGAGATACTAATGCGATCTTGCTGGGCTTAGCTATGAACCTTCATTATCTACTCATGCGACCTCACTGGGCTTAGCTATGAGCCTTCATATGGAGATACTTAATAAGATTATCAAATACAATGCTGTTCATGATGGAGACGTGGCCCCGGGCGATGCGATCCCGGGGGCTGCGACCCCGGGGATGCGATCCCGAGATCGGGCTAGCATTAAAATGGAGATGCGATCCTGAGGCCGACTAACGATATGAAGTTATGAACCCAATTGATCAAATGGAAATAAAGCCACACAAATTTTTGAAGAAATGATCAGCAATGATTAACTAATAAAACCCATACAATAACTATAATTTTTTTAATTTTTATATAGAAAGTTATCACTCTTGTTATAGGGAAAAATTGGTATAACAATATTTTGGAGGTTTGTTGGATTAACGGAGCAAAATACTGATATTTTGCTAGTGAAAGAAGAACAAGGATTAGTATTTTGGTGTTTGGGTGTGCCTGAACTTGTATGGTAAATTCAGGGTTAACTGTTTCTCATCCCATATCAAGGTGCCTACGTACCCTATTTATAGAGATCAATCCATACGTAGTTCTTAGAGAATAAGATACCTAGACGGGCTAGAATTTTAGGAGATAAGTCATGGCCCAAGCCCACTCGCTTTAGGGCTGACATGGCAACGAATCATCAATTCTGCTCATGATCCATGGCCCACTAAAGGTTACTCATGGCTACATGATGCTAGAACTATGCGATGCTCCTAGCGAAGTTGGAGGAGAGCTTGTGAGGATCTCGCATGCGACCCTGCTAGGTTTAGTCATGCGATGCAGGCCCCAAATATAGAGATACTAATGCAATCTTGCTGGGCTTAGCTATGAACCTTCATTATCTACTCATGCGACCTCACTGGGCTTAGCTATGAGCCTTCATATGGAGATACTTAATAAGATTATCAAATACAATGCTGTTCATGATGGAGACGTGGCCCCGGGGGATGCGATTCCGGGGGCTGCGACCCCGGGGGATGCGATCCCGGGGGATGCGACCCCGGGGGATGCGATCCCAAGATCGGGCTAGCATTAGAGTGGAGATGCGATCCTGAGGCCGGCCTAGCATGAGACCCCAAGCGTGAGATAGTGTCTTCAAAGGATTTATCTTCAAACCCTATTATGAGATAGAGGTGAGACGATCCCTAATCAGGCCTCATGCTTTGTAGATCAATCTTCAATATTTAAGCCCATTAAGAGATATTTGAGCCCATTAATAGAGGTGGATCCCTAATGTAGTCCATTGGATCTGTTTAGGACCTATGCCGAGATTCGGGCATAACAACCCTCATTTTGATTTTACAAGAATAAACCTAGATTATCTAACTCCCGCACAATAAACAAGCGCCAATTAATTTTTCGAATGAATACAAGCTACACGAACTAGTACGTCGATGATTTGATTTTTTTTGTCAAGATCGATGATTTGATTTAAATAAAAATTAATTCGATATAAATTTTGTTATGCACTTGTTTACATAATATATTTTAGTTGCATTACGGAAATACGGTAATATAAAGGGCTTTTTTCATAAATATATAGGAAAAAGTAAATTTTTGCACATTTACTTTTGTTAAGAATAGTTATTTGCAATTTTACCAACCTAAGTTTCAAAATTGCAAAAATACTAGATATTAGGGTTACCCTTTCCCTCCCCCCTCCTTCCTCCCGCCGCCTTTCATTCCCTTCCGTCTACTTTTTTTTTACTTTTTTTTAAGGTGGGTGCTATTTGGGTTACAAGGCCCCACAGGGGCATATTCAACTAAATGCAACCACATGCAACTAAATTTCTGATTTCAAGTTCCATTTTTTAGTTATCATTTTCGATCTCTTTATATATATATATATATATATAGGCTAGTGATCAAATAGAAACCACTTTTAAAATAAAAACTAGAAACCTCTACTAATCTAAGGCTTTAACTAAATTTAATGTCACATTTAAACACCCACAACCAATTTAAATACACCCTCCCACAACCCAACTCACACCCACTGCCACTACCACCGCCAGTGTCCGCCACCATGTTTTCCGGCGACATCCGATCATCTTCTCCGACAGGCTTGAATATTCCGACGAGCTGGAAATTTAAAGATCTGGCTCCTCCTTTTCCTTTCCAATCTTTGGGCCCGCAGGGGCTCTATCTTCATCATCTTCCTTTGCCATTCCGACGACCTACTCCGACGATGGGCCACCAGAGATCAATCTTTCACACTTCCCACCACCATCACTTTTCCCTCTCTCTTTCATACTCCCTCTTTTCGCCGCCTTCATAATTTCCTTGCTTCCTATCCCCGGATCAGCCTCCAACTTCCATGACTCCACTATTATCTTCTTCTCCACCGTAACATTTAATTAACAATCACCAAAATTTGGTGATTTTCTACTAAAAATAGGTGATTTACCTTTAGATGTGGTTGTCTACGCTCATATTCGGGCGTTATTCTGATGAAAATGAGTAAAAGAGTTCAAATCGTAAGTGATTATGATGATTTTTGTTGATGATAGAACAAATTATTGTAGTTTTGGTTTGTAAGACTTGTTCATTAAAAGCACTAATTAGATGCATCAATATTGAGTGAATGGTGGTGACTGGGGATATAATGATTATAAATATAGTGATTATAAAAGGGGTTGGTTGTGATGATATGTATGCAAGAGTTCGGAGACGTGAGAGAAAGATGAAGGAGGAGATAAAATTGTGCTGGGTTTGTTGAGTCACGTGAAAAAAATAGAAGCGTGGCGCGTGCTGTTATATGTGCCTGCCTAATATGTTATTGGTTTCTAGTTTTTAGTTTTATAATGGTTTCTATTAGAGCGCGATCCTATATATATATATATATATATATATATATATATATATATATAGGCAACCACATGCAACTTTTTTTTTAAGGTGGGTTGATTTTGGGTTTCAAGGCCCGCAAGGGCATATACAACTGAATGCAACCACATTCAACTAAATGCAACCACATGCAACTAAATGCAACCACATGCAACTAAATTTCTGATTTCAAGTTCCATTTTTCAGTTGTCATTCAGTTCGAAAAAGAGGTTGAAAATGACAACTGAAAAATGGAACTTGAAATCAGTAAATGAATGCAACCACATGCAACTACATTCAACTGAATGTAATTTTCGTTTTTCAGTTGCATTAAGTTGAATATGCCCCTACGGGGTCTTGCAACCCAAATTCACCAAAATCACCCAACCATTTTTTTTAAAAAAATGTTGAATGTGGTTGCATTTGGTTGAATATTGCCCCTGGCGGGGCCTTGCAACCCAAATCCACCAAAATCACCCCACCTAAAAAAAATAAATTGAATGTGGTTGCATTTGGTTGAATATTGCCCCTGGAGGTAGGGGTGTGCATTCGGTTCGGTTAACCGAAAAACCGGGAAAAAAACCGAAAAAATTCGGTTCGGTTAACCAATTTATATAATTCAGTTCGGTTTTCGGTAGGAAAATTTCCAAAATTTCGATTTTCGGTATTTCGATTTTTTACTCCGGTTAACCGAAAAATCGAATAAAAAACCAAAATTATAATATTTTTATAAAATATATAAATATTAATAATAAGTTAAATAATTCACAGCCCAGCCCTAATCTCAATAATTCACTCAAACATAACATTACAGACAAACGAGGCGAGAGACATAACATTACGGACAGGGGCGAGAGACTTCCCTTCATTTGCTGATTATATAGCATTCTCATAGAATCTGGTTTAATAGCTGCAGGCTTTCGGATATTAACTGTGAACTAGACATTATTTTTTTTCATTGTGCTGTGCAGGATGTTTACTACAAGGATTTTTCTGAATGTTTTCTTCTGCAATTCTAGTAGTTTTTATTAAATTCGGTTTATAATTTCGGTTTTCGGGATTAACCGAAATTTTTAAGTTCGGTTCGGTTAAAAATCGAATTAATTTCGGTTCGATTTTCGGCAGCCTTTTTTAAGCAATTTCGGTTTTGGTTAACCGGAAAAAAAAAAATTCGGTTTCGATTTCGGTTAACCAAATGCACACCCCTACCTGGCGGGGCCTTGCAACCCAAAATCACCCCACCTTTAAAAAAAGTTGAATGTGGTTGCATTTGGTTGAATGTGGTTAAATGTGGTTGCATTCAGTTGCAACCAAAATATCACCCCACCTTTAAAAAAAAGAAACTGTTGAAGTCGTGGTTGCAACCCAAAATCCATCAAAATAGCATCCCACCTTAAAAAAAAGAGTTGAAAGTCGGCTGGGAAGGGAGAAAGTTTAACGCCCCCAAATCCAGGGTCAGGGATATGGGTCGCTACTGCGGAAAACCTTAATAACCAAACAATCACCTGCCAATATTATATCTAACACATGACATCCGATCCCAAACTACCAAGAATCTTTTCAGGTTATAGACTTGGAAACAAGAAATCCAAAACACTTATAATAATAACTTCTTTTATTAACTCACAACTCTTATTACAACAATCTCTTATACAATCTTATGCTGTTGGTATCACCTTGATATAAGGTATACAACAACCACAATATTCTAATACAACAAATAATACAACACATGAATATGAATACCATACCAGTCTAACTAAACATCTAGTAGACTAACTCAAAAGACAGAATCGCTCTGAGCCAAACATCAACTCGATCCATGACTTGCCCTGCTCCGAGCTAAACTAAGTCAACAGCATCAACTATCTATCTCTGTAAAATAAGATTTAAAACAAAAGCAAGAATGAGCGAAAGAGGCGCTCAGCAAGTATATAATAGAGTATACTAAAATACTTTTAGAAAAACTTTGAAGGTTTTTAAAAATCCAACTTGTGGATGATACCATTTTCGAAATGTTTATAACGAATATTTTTCAATAGAAAAGAGAGTTACGGAATTTAATAAGGAATTCACCTCGACAGCTTAATTAAAAAGATTTTGATATTCATCTCAACAATTTTTATAGCGACTTTCGATAAAAACTATGAATAATTGAGCGACAGATGCTTCAGCTACTAAGAGACAACATACAAGAAATTCCTAATTATTCATTATCTCACTCTTGTCGACTAAGCACTTACATACTTAGCTACCAAACCGGCCTGACAATAATGAGTTCACGAATAAATAAGAAGATCTCAATTCATTCTCGATTTTTAACCATCATTGTGCAACAAATGCTCTAGCGACAATCTGAATCTCGAATTAATATAGAACAATTCAAAAAGATTCGACATTTGATTCTCAACAATAAAAATATGATTTTTCAGAAGGAATAACCATCAAAGATTGGAACTACGATAAGACGCTACGAGCTAAGCTGGGTGATCAGCCCACGATAAAACTCCGAACCCGTATATCCAATATGGTGTTCATCAAATGTAAGGGGATCCCAGGCACACATTGGCCTTATACATCATCAGGCTCCACTGCTACCGATGACGTAAATATATAAATTGGTGACTGGCGCCTCAGTCAAAAAGGACGTTCCAATATGATAAGGATATTTAAATAAAAGGGATTCACATTCCCAACTGATATTAAAGCGTGTCATAATCATGACAGAATGTAAAACAGTTCTTATATGGGAAAGAGCAATTGTAAACTTTCATAACACAATGGATAAAATCACATGCTTGGGATAAGTTGAAAGCAGTTATAAAACTGATTAAAAAGACCTGAACGATTTCTCATGAATTTATGAGTTTAAAATAAGGCATTTGCAGAACATTTTTAAGAAAGCATAATATTATACTTGAGCATTCAGCATAGATATTTTAAAAACATGCATACTCTGAACGAAAGAGTACGGTTAGTAGACTTGCCTTAGGTCCTAGCTAATAAGTACGCTTGACGATTTAGAGAGAACATTCCTTCGTTTGTCCCGCGTGTCCAATCCTCTGATTTGATCCTCTTTCGATTCGATACACTTGTGATTGCCTCCAGTTTGATTCACCACGATCGAGTTCGCACATCGATTCTATAGTTAACACAAGACGATACTTTAGTCTTCGGAATAAACATACGGTCTACCGACGCTAGTACGCACACTTTAACACGTTTAACTTAATCATAAATATTTCTATAAAAGGAAAAAGACGGAAATGTCCCCATAGAATTGGACACTTCCCGGTGTATTCAACACCTCACAACAACCATCAATATATAACCAATCAATATACACTTAATATCTTTAACAAAATAATGGCTCTTTGCCCGACAATCTTAAATCACAATTAGAAACCTTTGCACTCAAATTCTTTGATAACATAAATCATCACATTTAAACCTATAAGATGTTAATGACCAAAAACTCAAGTTCATATTGCATACTTAAACAAAACACTCAAATAGAGTTCCATGCTTTAACAATATTTAATAAATTACACAAAATCAACACTTTAACATGAAATCTTTTTTTTTAACATCATCTCGAATGTTATATCTATCTAACGTAAAAATTTTAGTTCGAAATGATCATTTTAACTAGGTCAAGTACCAACCAAAACTTAATAGAAAACAGTTTTGTAAATTCTGCGCAACTTACACTCTAACAATTATCATAAATCGGAAATATATCATTTGAACTCAAAACCACTTTTATTACAAACCTGAACCTTATACATTTCTAACATAAAAATTTTGAATTGAAAATATCAGTTTGTCTAGGCTAGGTATAGAGCCAAAGTTGGTTTAAAAACAGAGCTGTTGGTTTTGTAAAACTCACACTCAAACATTTTTAGTAAATTGATACATCAAGATTTTAACATGAAATTTTTATGGGATCCCCCTCAACCCCTCCTCCACCTACAGTAAAAATTTCAGCTTAAATTACAGAGTTTAAGTGAGTGAAAAATGGCTCCAAAATCAGTAACCCGAGAGGTTACTCTGTTCTGTGCAGGTTTTACTAAAACGTTGATATCTCCTAAACCGCTAACTCAAATAACGCACCATTTTCTGTTAGAAAATGTGGGTTTTTAGACCCACATTGTCGAGTCATTTTGAGCTCCGATTTGAGTGTGCCTTGTGTGCGTGTTTGCAACAAGTGGTGTTTGGAGAGTGTTCTCCTCCGCGAGGGCTTTCCAACGCATATCTAAACATTCAAAACGACTAAGGGATGGATGAGTTATGATTACTCAAAGTTGGTCCCTTAAGAGTGGAAATTTTGTTGTAGAACTTGAAGTCCCACATTGATAAGGAAAAAGGGGTGTCTTTTGCTTTATATAGTATAACACAAGTGGAGTGTTCACTTGTGTTGGTTGAGTGTTGCTCCATTTCCTACGTGCGCGCAGGGGGGTGCAAATCATGGGATTTCGAGGGAAAATTCGTGGCTTCGCAAGCCTTCAGGTTTTCCGCGTGTGCGACCTGCGGACACGAATGCAGCAGAAAATTGGGCCGAATAAACCCGGACTAGTTTTGCTAATTATTATTTCCACTAGGCTTGAGCTTAAAGATCTGACTAAATTAATTCGAATTTGGAATTAATTTTGGTAAAATCAATTCCGTTTTTATAACGGATTTTTTGCCATTAATTCAAATTTGGAATTAATTGTGGTAAAATCAATTCCGTTTTTATAACGAATTTTTGCCACCGCCTTACCTTAATTAATTAACGCGGTTAATTAATAAAGTAAAATTGCCACCGACTTTTTAATTAGCACAGCTAATTAATTAGGGCAATTGTGTAGCACACAAGTTTTCCTATCCTATATAAACTCTCGTAGAGCCTTAGGATTATTCATTCGAAAAACACATCCTCTTCTCAAACAGTCTTTTCTTCCCTTCGGTGATATTCTTGCTCGATTTCAAGCTCGCTGAGAGTGATGCTGTTTAGCTTCGCTGCAATCCGTTTTATCCTGGGAGGTGTTTCGCTCGCACATACAGTGAGGGCAAATACGCTTTAAGGAGACAGTCACGCACTGGACTCGGGTTTTTACGTTCTTGTCTCCTCTTTTATTCTGTTTGTTATTCTGTTATTCATACACACGTTTGCTATTATTTGTACTCTTTTCACAGATTGTCCAACAATCTTAAAGCGTATTTATTTACATCTGTGATCTGTACTTACGGATTTACTTGTTTGTTTGAGTGACAGAATCAATGGAGAACCAAAACATGAACAACACAAACATGATGGTTGATCCCAACGCACAGATTGTAACATCTGATGGGGATCACCAGCCTCCGTTAAACCCTATCGCACATATTGTAACATCTGATGTGGGTGCAACGCCAGTTGGACATGTGCCTCTGGGACATGTGCATGTGGGACAGATTAATGTTCCAATTGGATTGACTCCGTCAGGTTTCGTTCCTACGAACGGACATGCGGTGCCTATTGGTGTGAAAACATCGGTAGTACAGATGCCTGTCGTGCCTAGCACACATATTGCACCTGTTGTGCCTACGGTTCCTACAGTGCCTGCTGCACATGCTGAGAAACCTAAGAAGTTAAATGGTACGAACTTCAAATGCTGGCAGCAAAAGATGTTGTTTTATCTGACCACTTTGAATATGGATCGCTACCTCAGGGAGGATCCACCGTTGCTCACTGCTGAGAGTAACACGCAAGCTGTTTATGCTGTTGATGCTTGGAAGCACGCCGATTATATCTGTCGGAATTACGTGCTGAATGGTTTGGCTGACTCGTTATATAGCGTGTACAGTACAAAGCCAACATCTAAGGTCTTATGGGAGTCACTTGACCATAAGTACAAAACCGAGGATGCTGGGGCTAAGAAGTGGATTGTTGGCCGCTTTCTTGATTATAAGATGGCGGATTCTAAGACTGTGGTCAGTCAGGTGCAAGAACTGCAAGTGATCATCCATGATATTCATGCTGAAGGGATGATCATAAGTGAGTCTTTCCAAGTTGCTGCTGTGATTGAGAAGCTGCCACCTGGATGGAAAGATTTCAAGAACTACCTTAAGCATAAGCGAAAGGAGATGACTATGGAGGATCTGATCGTTAGACTTCGTATTGAAGAAGACAACATGGGATCCGAGAAGAAGATGAATGTTGCCACTGAAAAGGCAAACATGGTGGAACATAAGCCCAAGAAGAATAATTCTGGTAAAGGGGCAAAGCTGGCACCCAAGGGAGGAATTTTGAAGACGAAGTTTCAAGGGAAGTGCTTTAACTGCGACAAAGTGGGTCATAGGTCTTCTGAGTGTAGGAAGCCTAAGAAGCCCAACAAGAAGAAGGAAGCAAACATGGTCGATGATATCTCTAAGGAGATGGGTGATATAACGCCCTAGAAAATATTGTATTTGTTATTATTATTATTTAATTATTTAATATTAAATTTGAATTATAGAGGTGAAATTTTTTGGATTGAATATATGTGACATCATGTTTACATGTGTATATGATGATTTATGTGTGCCGTGTGAGTTCGGGTATTTTTATTTGTATTTTTGATGATTAAAATCTATTTAAATCATGCATTATTGATCTTATGAGATTTTTATAAAATCATTGGAGTTGATAAAAATTAGGAAATCTTTTGTAATATTATCTTTGTGTAATTATTTAGTTTTTAAAATTATTGGGAGTATTAATTTGGGTGTTTATGCATTTTATAATGATTTTAAGAATTTTATTGCATTTAAAGGATCTTAAATTTGTAAAATTTATATTTAATTCGTTATGGATCCTAAAAATATTTTAAAAATATGTGAGTGTTTGTAATTTTATACTCTTTATTTTAAAAATGAAAATTTAAATTTTCACCAATTTTCCATTTACAATCAATTTTTTTTAAAAAGCTATTTAATTGATTTTCAATATGTTTTTTTTCGGCATGGTTAGCATTTTGCCCATGTCATTTTCTTAACCATATCCACGACCACCAATTCTCATTTCTTCTTGAGCCTTCCAGTCTTCCAGATTGTTCTGGGGTTGTGTGGGTGTCCTTTCCATCTAACCTCTTGAGCTCTCATCTCTCTCTAAAAAAATCTCTTTCAATTTCTTTTCAATTCTCTCAATCTCTCTCTCGTTTTTCCTTTCGCTCGGTTTGTCACAGCCTTGTTCGACGTTTCTTTTCCCCACCTCTGCTTTTCCTGCGATTGTGATGCTGTGATGGTGGGTGTGTGTACGCTGGTCGCAGTGCGTGTGTGCGTGTTTAAACATTGCTGGGTCTGGTGTTCGGTCTTGTGAAGTCTGATTCTAGTTCTTAATTGATAAGCTATGTGTTTAAATTCGACTTTGAACTTGTTCCTGATGTTGTAATATGGTATGCTACTGCTGTTTTTGTATTGCTGTGTTGCAGTTTGTACGTTTGGCTGTGTGTGTACAGTCGATTTGTGTTCGAAATCAGGGGGTTGGCTAGAGAAAAGAATGAGGGTGGTACGCATATGTGATTGTGTGTATGTGTTAATGTGCAGGTGGGTTGAGTTAGGGTATGTTTTGTATGTGCCGAGAGATGATGTTGGGATGTTGATGGTGGCAGCAAGAGAGGTGAGGAGAAACAGGGGAGTGAGGTATATGTTATGTGGTAAGTGTTAGTGTGCCGAGGAGGGGAGATGCCTCTGTTGTGTTATCGGAGAATAATGGAACAGGACAGGGGGTGTTGTAGTTGTCATGCTAGTTGAGTGTGTAAATGGAGTGTATGGGTTGGACAGGAACGATGAAGGGGTGAGTGTATATAACTGTGGTGTATGTATGTGCTGGTGGTGCTGCGTTAATGTGGAAAGAAAGAGACAGGCCGAGAGCATTGGGGAGTAAGGGGAAAACGTGAAAGAGTGACAAGAGAGGCAGGAGATTCCATTGGTGTGCGTGTGGTGTTGAGTCCTTAGGTAACATGGATTGAAGTGTGGATTTTTGAAGGGTGCGAGTGTGAGGGGATACAGGGGGGAGGTCCGGTAACCAAGTGTTATGAATTTATGTAAAGGTAAGAAATCAAGGAAGCATGATGTAGTCTGTTGGGTCTTGTGATGATTATCATGTTATTATATTCTAGTTTTTGTTTGGCCGGAATTCGAGTTTTGTAGTTTTAACCGAAGAGATTTTAAACATTAAATTCCTATGATTTATTTTTTAGGTACTAATTGAAATGAATTAGTGGTATTATGGGTGGTGATATCAATTGGTATTAACAGTTTGAGATTGCGTGCCAAGGATTATGTATGTGCAGATTTTCGAAGCTTGGTTATATACATAAATGTAATCCTTTCAAAATTTTTGTTAGAATTATTTTATAAACCGTATAGTAATTTGGTAGGAATTATTTGTACACTGATATGATGTATGGATATAAAAGTGAGTTAATATTATGTGATAAGTGTTATGTGGTTATATATTACTACTTTAAGAATATGATCAGTGTGTACTTTATGTGTTAAGTTATAAAGCGTAATAGGAAACGCTTGGGTAGAACATAATTAGTCAGTTCTGGTTATTGGCGTACTGAAATAGTACTATACCTGTATATATAGGTGCAAATAGGAGGTCAGCCAAAAGCCAACGCGCGTGTAGGTGGAATATGGAGGAATGAGATAATTATCGGGACTGGCAAGTAATGAAGGAGAGATGAATGTATGATCCAGTAAGGACCAATGTATAAGGAAAGAGAGATGGATGTAAAGAGAGTAAAGAGTTGAGATATTGGAATTGGAAACTTCATGTATTGAGGCAAGTACACTATCCCTCACTTATTGTTCAAGTGATGTGAAATCTTTTGTATTATTTATTGTTCTTTCGAAATCCCTTCTTGCAATCAATTATACTCTTCATATTTATTCTGAATAATGTGAACCTGTTCTGTTAATTATGTGATGTTCCTTTCAAATCATTTTGTTAGTGCATATACCTTTTATTTTTATTCCAGTGACATTCTTCTTCTATTAATTAACAGATATTCATTCTCAAATTATTCTGTCATTATTTATTTTCATCACCTATCGTTCAGGTGTTAATTTCTTTTAAAATTATTTTATATCAATATTCATCGTTTTTATTAATTTTCCTCAAAGAACATTTTTCTTCGAATGGTTGTAAATTAATTCGAGATTTATACTGTTGTTGAAGCATGTGTTGCTCAGTGATGGTTAAAATCGAGAATGAGTTGAGATCTTCTTAATTATTCAAACTCATTATTGTCATGCCGGTTCTGGCAGCTAAAGCCTATGAGTGCTTAGCCGACATGAGTGAGATCTTGGGTAATTTAGAATTTCTTAAATCTTCATTTTAATCTATTCAAATCTATTCTGGTTGTTCAGACTTTACAGCGTAATTTCATAAATTGATAATCCTTGAATTAAGTGGTTATAGCCAGTGTAGTAACTTAAATCATCTGTTGAACTTCGAATTTTCTTTGTTCCCAGATTTCTTATAATTGTTGTTCAATTTCTTGAATCTTAATAATTGCTCCGTTATTTAATTGATTTATGTTTCCTTGTTGATATATTATATTATCTTGCTGAACCCTACCATTTTTAGCTAAATCTTATTGCTTGTTGCTATGATTCCTTATATCGAATGCTTCCTTGAATCGTAATCTTATTGATGTGTTGTTCATAATTCTTTATATCGAATGCCTCCCTAATCCTTAATTTTAATGTTTCTCCCTAAAATGGTTTAATTAATTAAAGATGTTTTAAAAATTCCTTATACTGGGCTGATCTGTTATCAGTGAGTATGAAGGATTTAAAAGTGAAATGTTTTAAAGGTTTTAAAGATTTGATGTGGGGGAATTCCGGTAAAATGTTTTCCACGGATTCCTTCAGATTGGAGGCGTAAGAGGCCGGGTGACGCCGGTCCAGCATGTTTTATTTTGTGCTGTAGTTCTGGTGGGACCAGTCCAGCACCTTTTAAAGGCCAATGTGTTGCCTAATTGGGAACCCAATTTATGTCCAGACGGACCGAGGGTCCGGGCTGGGGACTTTACGTGGCTGATCACCCGTATGGTCCATAGTCGTGAAAAAAAAAACTCCAATCAACTTAAAATGCTTTTAAAAGGGTTTTATGAAAAGTATGTTCTAAAGATGAAACAGTTTTAAAGAAGGAAATGTTTTGATAGAATATATATATGTTGCAAGGTAAATGGTTTCTAGTTTCAAAATTGTGGATATCAGAATTAGTTGTTTTCTATCTTGATTAAAATTGGGAACTCAGTAAAACAATGGGATTAAGGATGGATAGAAGTTTCCCAGTTATTCCCTTCTCGAGTAACATTGTACGTGAAAGGGGAGTAAGAATGATTGAGGAATTTCTTGATATTCTTTTTCTCAAAGTTTTATCTGAGGCAGTATGGTTGAAGAAAATGAAAATTTCTTATTTCTCTGATGGAAATTGAATGTTCTTTTGAGATAAATAATCATTGATATTGTTCATCAATGAAGTGTTGAGAAATTGTTGTTTCACTATACTATATACTTGCTGAGCATTGTTGGCTCACTCTTGCTTTATTTTCCCTAACCTTTCAGTTAGGATTAAGGGTGAATGTCTACATCGTACAAGTCATATGAGAGCAATGAGGCAGCCTATACAGGATAGATCTCGAAGTCAGAGCGGGTAAGCACGGATTGAAATTAAGTTTCAGATTAGACGGTATAGTAATTGTATTCAGAGTAGTGAAAGAAATTGTAATAATTAGTATAGTTTAGATTCTTGTTTCATACCATAACCTGGAATCGATCCTCGGCGAGGAGTCGTTGGTGTTTTTTTTTTTATTGTATTTGTCAAATTAGAATTTGGTTGGGTTGAATTACAGGTGGATAGTCCGAATTACGAATACTTCATGCCAAATTTTTATAAAATTCCCCTGTATCAAAGTCTATTTATTTATAAAAAGTATATTTTCAGTATTGGGAAATCGGGGCGTTACAGGTTGGTATCAGAGAGACAGGTTATGGTCACTGAAACAAGTTAGGATTCTTAATTTTACGTATTTAAGTGGGACGTTAGATAGAACGATTTAGGATAAGATTCGCCTTAGGTTATTAGGACAACGGTTGCGACGTTAGTATTTTGACATATCGCGCGAGCCAGAATTCGATTCATTCGAAGGTTCGACTTTTGACAAAGCAGTTGATTTGGCACCGCCTACGTTAAATAGACGATCGGAGTTACCAGCTTGGAGGATGCTACGTGCGGAACTTCTTGTATGTTCTAGAATTTATTTTGCGACTTTAGTTACCCCATGAACGACATAGAAAGTGCGAAAGGATGGTAAACAAGATGTGAAATGCGATTACTAGCATGGGTTGGAGTAAGGTTATGGTTCTTCATTACTAGCTGTGATTTCATTTAACTTATCGATTGAGGAGATTTAACCTTTGTTTTTGTTCCTTCTTATTTTATCAATACCTTATCACCTTTGATAATCAACTATACTTCAATTGATGCCGAATTTTTCTGATTCATTTAAACACATTCCTACTCTCAAAGATACCTCTATTTTTCAGGGGATCACTTGATTTAACATGATGCATATAAATTATTGAGATCCTTGTGTTCTTTCTATTTTCCCCGAATATTTGTTATTCCTTATTCAACATTGTATATATAAACTTTTAAAACTTTTGAATTCTTTTTGTTTCTCTCTGAATACTTGACCTTATTTATTCTGACTGGATGAACAACCCTATGTATATAGGGGATTCAGGGACATCTTATCTATGTGATAGAAGTCTGGTGGGACGCCACTAATTGTATTGTCATGAAAGTACAGAAGGCTGGCCCCCTTCTTGTGCTATGGCAGTTGACCTAAGTGACAAATGCAACCTGATAATAGTTCAATGATCATATTGATCTCTCAGTTAAATTCTTTTATAAAATTTTTATCAAACAAAACTCATCTTGTACTCATACACGTTAATACATGTCTATTCTATTGATACCTTTTGTTATAAAACCTTGTGATATCTAAAAGTGACAAGTGATTGAAAGTAAAAATGATGGAGATGTTTGTCGATTCAGAATTTGATGATCATGTTTGAGAATTGAGGTTAAAGTAGAGATCGAATATCAAGTTAGATTACGTAGTGGATTGACAACACACGTACAAGATTTGATAATACGGAGAGACTGATTTTGGTTAAGGAGCAGATGACAAGGACATGAGAAGAGCATATATACGATTTCTAAGTACGAGCTTTGCGAATGGAGAGAATTATAATTTTCAGGATATGACGAGAGGATCGAAGTGAATGCCGTGACGACGAAGCAGTAATGAATCGGGAAAGGCCTAAGGCGCCAACAGAGATCGAAAACTTTGAAGTACCAGCTAAGGATTATCGAAGGTTGTCAAAGATTTTACCAAGATAGCTATAGTAGTGGACAAACCTACCAATCAGGAAACCAAGGGATAAAGGTGGAGAAATCTTTCAGGAGTCAGTGAAGAGATTGAAAACCGTCCCAGAGTCAGTGCAACCGGATGGACAAAGAAAGGATGAGTATGGTTATGAGTAGGAGCGTGGAAGTGATATCAATTATTAGTCGCGTGGATTTCGTTTTAAAGATTTTAATTATTTACCTTATTATTTCAAGTCAAGGCAGGTTTTGTTGTAGTTCTGTATAAGAATGAATTATTAAGGATGATTGGGTTAGTAATGAAGACGTTGTGTGCAGGACATAGTCCATTATACGAATATGTCATGTCCGATTTTCGATAGACCAGGATCGTCACGTGCGAGTGATAAGTATCTAAAGGTAACGAGGCATGCAAACCAAAGGATTAAGTTTATGTTAGAAATTCGAAGGCCTACAGGATGAGCCTATCGATATGTGAATTGATATAAAGGAATGCTAGTGTGGAAGAAATGACATGGAAATTGAAGGAGAAATGGTTGAGAAATACCGTCATTACGATTTCTTAAGATTGATTCTGAGGACAGAATCCTATTAAGGGGGGGAGGATATAACGCCCTAGAAAATATTGTATTTGTTATTATTATTATTTAATTATTTAATATTAAATTTGAATTATAGAGGTGAAATTTTTTGGATTGAATATATGTGACATCATGTTTACATGTGTATATGATGATTTATGTGTGCCGTGTGAGTTCGGGTATTTTTATTTGTATTTTTGATGATTAAAATCTATTTAAATCATGCATTATTGATCTTATGAGATTTTTATAAAATCATTGGAGTTGATAAAAATTAGGAAATCTTTTGTAATATTATCTTTGTGTAATTATTTAGTTTTTAAAATTATTGGGAGTATTAATTTGGGTGTTTATGCATTTTATAATGATTTTAAGAATTTTATTGCATTTAAAGGATCTTAAATTTGTAAAATTTATATTTAATTCGTTATGGATCCTAAAAATATTTTAAAAATATGTGAGTGTTTGTAATTTTATACTCTTTATTTTAAAAATGAAAATTTAAATTTTCACCAATTTTCCATTTACAATCAATTTTTTTTAAAAAGCTATTTAATTGATTTTCAATATGTTTTTTTTCGGCATGGTTAGCATTTTGCCCATGTCATTTTCTTAACCATATCCACGACCACCAATTCTCATTTCTTCTTGAGCCTTCCAGTCTTCCAGATTGTTCTGGGGTTGTGTGGGTGTCCTTTCCATCTAACCTCTTGAGCTCTCATCTCTCTCTAAAAAAATCTCTTTCAATTTCTTTTCAATTCTCTCAATCTCTCTCTCATTTTTCCTTTCGCTCGGTTTGTCACAGCCTTGTTCGACGTTTCTTTTCCCCACCTCTGCTTTTCCTGCGATTGTGATGCTGTGATGGTGGGTGTGTGTACGCTGGTCGCAGTGCGTGTGTGCGTGTTTAAACATTGCTGGGTCTGGTGTTCGGTCTTGTGAAGTCTGATTCTAGTTCTTAATTGATAAGCTATGTGTTTAAATTCGACTTTGAACTTGTTCCTGATGTTGTAATATGGTATGCTACTGCTGTTTTTGTATTGCTGTGTTGCAGTTTGTACATTTGGCTGTGTGTGTACAGTTGGTTTGTGTTCGAAATCAGGGGGTTGGCTAGAGAAAAGAATGAGGGTGGTACGCATATGTGATTGTGTGTATGTGTTAATGTGCAGGTGGGTTGAGTTAGGGTATGTTTTGTATGTGCCGAGAGATGATGTTGGGATGTTGATGGTGGCAGCAAGAGAGGTGAGGAGAAACAGGGGAGTGAGGTATATGTTATGTGGTAAGTGTTAGTGTGCCGAGGAGGGGAGATGCCTCTGTTGTGTTATCGGAGAATAATGGAACAGGACAGGGGGTGTTGTAGTTGTCATGCTAGTTGAGTGTGTAAATGGAGTGTATGGGTTGGACAGGAACGATGAAGGGGTGAGTGTATATAACTGTGGTGTATGTATGTGCTGGTGGTGCTGCGTTAATGTGGAAAGAAAGAGACAGGCCGAGAGCATTGGGGAGTAAGGGGAAAACGTGAAAGAGTGACAAGAGAGGCAGGAGATTCCATTGGTGTGCGTGTGGTGTTGAGTCCTTAGGTAACATGGATTGAAGTGTGGATTTTTGAAGGGTGCGAGTGTGAGGGGATACAGGGGGGAGGTCCGGTAACCAAGTGTTATGAATTTATGTAAAGGTAAGAAATCAAGGAAGCATGATGTAGTCTGTTGGGTCTTGTGATGATTATCATGTTATTATATTCTAGTTTTTGTTTGGCCGGAATTCGAGTTTTGTAGTTTTAACCGAAGAGATTTTAAACATTAAATTCCTATGATTTATTTTTTAGGTACTAATTGAAATGAATTAGTGGTATTATGGGTGGTGATATCAATTGGTATTAACAGTTTGAGATTGCGTGCCAAGGATTATGTATGTGCAGATTTTCGAAGCTTGGTTATATACATAAATGTAATCCTTTCAAAATTTTTGTTAGAATTATTTTATAAACCGTATAGTAATTTGGTAGGAATTATTTGTACACTGATATGATGTATGGATATAAAAGTGAGTTAATATTATGTGATAAGTGTTATGTGGTTATATATTACTACTTTAAGAATATGATCAGTGTGTACTTTATGTGTTAAGTTATAAAGCGTAATAGGAAACGCTTGGGTAGAACATAATTAGTCAGTTCTGGTTATTGGCGTACTGAAATAGTACTATACCTGTATATATATGTGCAAATAGGAGGTCAGCCAAAAGCCAACGCGCGTGTAGGTGGAATATGGAGGAATGAGATAATTATCGGGACTGGCAAGTAATGAAGGAGAGATGAATGTATGATCCAGTAAGGACCAATGTATAAGGAAAGAGAGATGGATGTAAAGAGAGTAAAGAGTTGAGATATTGGAATTGGAAACTTCATGTATTGAGGCAAGTACACTATCCCTCACTTATTGTTCAAGTGATGTGAAATCTTTTGTATTATTTATTGTTCTTTCGAAATCCCTTCTTGCAATCAATTATACTCTTCATATTTATTCTGAATAATGTGAACCTGTTCTGTTAATTATGTGATGTTCCTTTCAAATCATTTTGTTAGTGCATATACCTTTTATTTTTATTCCAGTGACATTCTTCTTCTATTAATTAACAGATATTCATTCTCAAATTATTCTGTCATTATTTATTTTCATCACCAATCATTCAGGTGTTAATTTCTTTTAAAATTATTTTATATCAATATTCATCGTTTTTATTAATTTTCCTCAAAGAACATTTTTCTTCGAATGGTTGTAAATTAATTCGAGATTTATACTGTTGTTGAAGCATGTGTTGCTCAGTGATGGTTAAAATCGAGAATGAGTTGAGATCTTCTTAATTATTCAAACTCATTATTGTCATGCCGGTTCTGGCAGCTAAAGCCTATGAGTGCTTAGCCGACATGAGTGAGATCTTGGGTAATTTAGAATTTCTTAAATCTTCATTTTAATCTATTCAAATCTATTCTGGTTGTTCAGACTTTACAGCGTAATTTCATAAATTGATAATCCTTGAATTAAGTGGTTATAGCCAGTGTAGTAACTTAAATCATCTGTTGAACTTCGAATTTTCTTTGTTCCCAGATTTCTTATAATTGTTGTTCATTTTCTTGAATCTTAATAATTGCTCCGTTATTTAATTGATTTATGTTTCCTTGTTGATATATTATATTATCTTGCTGAACCCTACCATTTTTAGCTAAATCTTATTGCTTGTTGCTATGATTCCTTATATCGAATGCTTCCTTGAATCGTAATCTTATTGATGTGTTGTTCATAATTCTTTATATCGAATGCCTCCCTAATCCTTAATTTTAATGTTTCTCCCTAAAATGGTTTAATTAATTAAAGATGTTTTAAAAATTCCTTATACTGGGCTGATCTGTTATCAGTGAGTATGAAGGATTTAAAAGTGAAATGTTTTAAAGGTTTTAAAGATTTGATGTGGGGGAATTCCGGTAAAATGTTTTCCACGGATTCCTTCAGATTGGAGGCGTAAGAGGCCGGGTGACGCCGGTCCAGCATGTTTTATTTTGTGCTGTAGTTCTGGTGGGACCAGTCCAGCACCTTTTAAAGGCCAATGTGTTGCCTAATTGGGAACCCAATTTATGTCCAGACGGACCGAGGGTCCGGGCTGGGGACTTTACGTGGCTGATCACCCGTATGGTCCATAGTCGTGAAAAAAAAAACTCCAATCAACTTAAAATGCTTTTAAAAGGGTTTTATGAAAAGTATGTTCTAAAGATGAAACAGTTTTAAAGAAGGAAATGTTTTGATAGAATATATATATGTTGCAAGGTAAATGGTTTCTAGTTTCAAAATTGTGGATATCAGAATTAGTTGTTTTCTATCTTGATTAAAATTGGGAACTCAGTAAAACAATGGGATTAAGGATGGATAGAAGTTTCCCAGTTATTCCCTTCTCGAGTAACATTGTACGTGAAAGGGGAGTAAGAATGATTGAGGAATTTCTTGATATTCTTTTTCTCAAAGTTTTATCTGAGGCAGTATGGTTGAAGAAAATGAAAATTTCTTATTTCTCTGATGGAAATTGAATGTTCTTTTGAGATAAATAATCATTGATATTGTTCATCAATGAAGTGTTGAGAAATTGTTGTTTCACTATACTATATACTTGCTGAGCATTGTTGGCTCACTCTTGCTTTATTTTCCCTAACCTTTCAGTTAGGATTAAGGGTGAATGTCTACATCGTACAAGTCATATGAGAGCAATGAGGCAGCCTATACAGGATAGATCTCGAAGTCAGAGCGGGTAAGCACGGATTGAAATTAAGTTTCAGATTAGACAGTATAGTAATTGTATTCAGAGTAGTGAAAGAAATTGTAATAATTAGTATAGTTTAGATTCTTGTTTCATACCATAACCTGGAATCGATCCTCGGCGAGGAGTCGTTGGTGTATTTTTTTTTATTGTATTTGTCAAATTAGAATTTGGTTGGGTTGAATTACAGGTGGATAGTCCGAATTACGAATACTTCATGCCAAATTTTTATAAAATTCCCCTGTATCAAAGTCTATTTATTTATAAAAAGTATATTTTCAGTATTGGGAAATCGGGGCGTTACAGGTGACATAGACCTCTGTGCTACGGTCTCTGAGGTGAACCTGGTTGGCTCTAATCCAAGGGAATGGTGGATTGATACGGGAGCTACAAGGCATGTTTGTTCGGACAAGGCGATTTTCTCTAGCCTTAAAGCTTCTGATGCTGGTGAGAAGCTCTACATGGGGAATTCAGCAACTTCAACCATTGAAGGGGAAGGCACGGTGATTCTGAAGATGACTTCTGGAAAGGATCTGACTTTGAAGAATGTACTTTATGTGCCTGATATTCGCAAGAACCTTGTGTCTGGTTCCTTGTTGAATAAGCATGGCGTTCGTATTGTAATAGAGTCAGATAAAGTTATTTTGTCTAAGAATGGTATGTTTGTAGGCAAGGGCTATGTAACCGATGGGTTTTTTAAGCTCGATGTGATGTCCGTGAAGGACAATAATGAAATAAAGAATTCTTCTGCTTACTTGCTTGAGTCTCCTAATTTATGGCATGCTAGATTAGGACATGTTAATTTTGACACTTTACGACGTTTAAGTGCAAAAGATTACATACCAAAATTGGATATTGATTCAAAACATAAGTGTGAAACTTGTGTTGAGGCAAAATTAACAAGAGCATCGTTTAAACACGTGCAAAGAAACACCAAGGTGCTAGACCTAATACATAGCGATATATGTGATTTAAAATTCGCTCCAACTAGAGGAGGAAACAAATATTTTATTACATTCATAGATGATTGTACAAAATACTGCTATGTATATTTGCTTAAAAGCAAAGACGAAGCTATAGATAAATTTAAAATCTATAAGGAAGAAGTTGAGACACAACAAAATGAGAAAATCATGACGATACGTAGTGATCGTGGAGGTGAATATGTTGAACCTTTTGGGGAATTCTGTTCACAACATGGTATAATCCATGAGGTAACTGCACCATACTCCCCTCAGTCTAATGGAGTGGCTGAGAGGAAGAATCGTACTCTCAAGGAGATGATGAATGCGATGTTGTTAAGCTTTGGACTTCCGCAGTCGATGTGGGGGGAAGCCATCTTAAGTGCAACTCATATTTTAAATATGATGATCTGCAAGAATAAGGATGATAGTCCTTATGAGATGTGAAAGAAAATGAAACCAAGTTACCAAAATCTGAAAGTGTGGGGGTGCCTTGCAAAGGTACTAATTCCTACACCTAAGACGGTGAAGATTGGTCCAAAGACTGTGGATTGTATTTTCATCGGATATCCACCACACAGTACTGCATATCGGTTTCTTGTTCATGAATCGAAGATTTCTGACATTCAAAAGAATACGATTATGGAGTCAAGGAATGCGTCATTCTTTGAGAATGTATTTCCTTGTAATCCTGGAATCGAACGCCCTACGACGTCTAAACGACCTCATGAATCTTTAGAAGATGACAATGAGAATGATGAAAGTGAAGAAGGAAATGTGGGGGTAGTGAGAAGGAGCAAAAGACAAAGGAAGGAGAAATCCTATGGGTCAGAGTTTCTGACTTATTTGCTCGAAGAAGGTGATCCGAAAACCTATAGGGAAGCGGTAACATCACTTGATGGACCTATGTGGAAAGAGGCCATCAAAAGTGAAGTTGATTCTATCTTACAGAATCATACTTGGGAGTTAGTGGACTTACCAGCCGGTAGTAAACCACTCGGTAGCAAGTGGGTTTTCAAAAAGAAATTGAAACATGATGGCACCATCGATAAGTATAAGGCCAGACTTGTAATCAAAGGATACAAGCAACAACATGGCCTTGATTACTTTGATACATACTCTCCAGTATCGAGAATAACATCTATAAGGATGATGTTTGCTATCGCTGCAATGCGAAAGTTGACTGTACATCAAATGGATATGAAGACAGCTTTTCTAAATGGGGATATAGATGAGGAAATCTATATGGAACAACCTGAAGGGTTTGTTGTCCCTGGACAAGAAAGAAAAGTCTGTAGATTGGTGAAATCATTGTATGGCTTGAAGCAAGCGCCTTTGAAATGGCATGAGAAATTTGATGAGGTTGTGTTAGCCAGTGGTTTCAAGATCAATGAATGTGATAGTTGCGCCTACTACAAGGATAACGAAAATGGATATGTTATGATGACATTGTACGTAGATGATCTACTTATTGCCGGTAGCAATGATAAGGTGATCAAATCTACTAAGGACATGTTAAGGGCAAGATTTGACATAAAAGACATGGGTCTAGCAAATGTAATTCTGGGAATTCAAATTTCTAGAACCTCGGAGGGTCTTGCCTTAAGTCAACCATATTATGTTGACAAGATTCTTGAGAAATTTCTCAAGCATGATGTCGAGACAGCGAGAACACCTGTGGATTTGACCTTGCATCTATCCAAGAATAAAGGTGTAGGAGTCTCACAGCTGGAATACTCACGAATAATTGGAAGTCTGATGTACTTAATGAGTTGTACAAGACCAGACATTGCATACTCAATTAGCAAGTTGAGTAGATTTACGAGTAATCCAGGAGCTGATCACTGGAAAGCGATCATACGAGTACTAAAGTACTTGAGGGGAACTCGAGACTATGGTTTGCATTATGGCAGTTATCCAGCAGTACTAGAAGGCTATACTGATGCAAACTGGATATCTAGCAAGAAGGCATTAAAGTCTACGAGTGGTTATGTGTTTACACTAGCCGGAGCAGCAGTGTCATGGAAATCCTCCAAACAAATGGTAATAACTCATTCCACGATGGAAGCTGAGTTTGTGGCATTAGATAAATGTGCCGAAGAGGCTGAATACTTACGCCAATTTCTGGAGGATATTCCGAGATGGCCAAAGCCTGTGACTGCAATAGGACTGCACTATGATAGTTAGTCTGCTATTGGCAGAGCACAGAGCACAATGTATAATGGAAAGTCCCGTCACATACGACGACGACATAGTTCCATTAGATAGTTAATGTCAACCGGAATTATCACTATTGACTTTATACCGTCAAAGGATAATATCGCGGATCCGCTAACCAAAGGGTTATCAAGAGAACTGGTTGACAAATCATCGAGAGGGATGGGCCTTAAGCCTATTGCTTAACGGCGTCATGGTGGACACCCAACCATTGCTGACTGGAGGTCCCAAGAACTTGGTTCAATGGGCCAACTAAATCATGATGACCAAATCACTGTGGGGGTAACCCCTGGCCTATTCCTATGATGAGAAACAGTGAGACCCGTAAGGTACGAGGGTAAGCTATTAAGCTTTTAATGATCTTTCGGTGATTACATGGAGTTCAAGGTTTGAACGCATGGAAATCAGTTGAGTAAACGCGGGTTACTCTATAAGATAAAGATCACCTATGTGGGAGAGAAGTGGGGCCGCTTCAAAGGAGAATTGCGAGGCACAATTCTTTAGAAACTCCTGCAGAACCAGGACGATGTTCCATGGCCAAAATGGACATAATCATGAGAGCTGAACGAGTCAGAAAGGATATAGTGATAAGTATATCATCGCTTACATAAACGGTCGAACAGTTCAAAGAGCAAACCTCCACTGTCTACCAGTAAGGTCGGTATGCTTACTCAAGCGAAGGTTCAAGGAGCAAACCTCTACCTATCGTATGCTATATCTGATCGAAGAATTATCACCACATCGAATTCCGTTTCTGTCTGTCTGGTGTGTGCTACTACGATATCAATCTCATCCATGTGGGGGATTGTTAGAAAATGTGGGTTTTTAGACCCACATTGTCGAGTCATTTTGAGCTCCGATTTGAGTGTGCCTTGTGTGCGTATTTGCAACAAGTGGTGCTTGGAGAGTGTTCTCCTCCGCGAGGGCTTTCCAACGCATATTTAAACATTCAAAACAACTAAAGGATGGATGAGTTATGATTACTCAAAGTTGGTCCATTAAGAGTGGAAATTTTGTTGTAGAACTTGAAGTCCCACATTGATAAGGAAAAAGGGGTGTCTTTTGCTTTATATAGTATAACACAAGTGGAGTGTTCACTTGTGTTGGTTGAGTGTTGCTCCATCTCCTACGTGCGTGCAGGGGGGTGCAAATCATGGGATTTCGAGGGAAAATTCGTGGCTTTGCAAGCCTTCGGGTTTTCCGCGTGTGCGACCTGCGAACACGAATGCAGCAGAAAATTGGGCCAAATAAACCCGGACTAGTTTTGCTAATTATTATTTCCACTGGGCTTGAGCTTAAAGATCTGACTAAATTAATTAGAATTTGGAATTAATTTTGATAAAATCAATTCCGTTTTTATAACGGATTTTTTGCCATTAATTCGAATTTGGAATTAATTGTGGTAAAATCAATTCCGTTTTTATAACGAATTTTTGCCACCGCCTTACCTTAATTAATTAACGCGGTTAATTAATAAAAGAAAATTGCCACCGACTTTTTAATTAGCATAGCTAATTAATTAGGGCAATTGTGTAGCGCACAAGTTTTCCTATCCTATTTAAACTCTCGTAGAGCCTTAGGATTATTCATTCGAAAAACACATCATCTTCTCAAACAGTCTTTTCTTCCCTTCGGTGATATTCATGCTCGGTTTCAAGATCGTTGAGAGTGACGCTGTTTAGCTTCACTGCAATCTGTTTTATCCTGGGAGGCGTTTCGCTCGCACATACGGTGAGGGCAAATACGCTTTAAGGAGACAGTCACGCACTGGACTCGGGTTTTTACGTTCTTGTCTCCTCTTTTATTCTGTTTATTATTCTGTTATTCACACACGTTTGCTATTATTTGTACTCTTTTCACAGATTGTCCAACATTTTATCCTACACAAAATAGACTCCAAGTAGAACAATTTTCATCAAGAGATCACTGCCCAGAACAGGACTTAAAAGTCTCGAATAAACAGAGTAAAACATGACAGTTGCTGGAAAATTTCTGGACAACTAACTTAACACACAAAATCTTTGTAACTTGGATTAAAAATCAAAGAAACCAACATGCAACTAGTACAATCAACATGCATTTCAAAATCTTTCACAAAAATCACCAAGAACATCAACCCAAGGCTAACGAATCTAAAAATCAAAGTTTACAAGATTTTAAAAATTCAAACCCTTAAAATAAAAATGACATGCAAGCATATATAGGTATTAATCTATCAAGAACAACAACCATACTAACAAAACCAACCACCGGATCATTTTTAAACTTCATCTAAAAATAACCCACTTAGAAGATTTTATAACTTTTACAAAACTTTAAAATCCACTTTTTGATCTTTGACATGCAAGCTCTCAAATTCATTTTATATACATAATCTAGCCAAGATATATCATAATTTAATAATATCCATCAAGTTTGAGCAAGAAAATCAAAACTGTCTTCAATCTATACATACACCGAATATATACATACATGCACACACAAAAACTTGAAAATAACCTCAACTCATCCTTGTTAAACACATAAACAACTATAATCAATCAAGAATTTGTATCAACAAGAAGGTATATGTTGGATTTGTGAAGAACAAGGGAGAGAGAGAGAAACTCACGAAATGGGAGAGAAGAGAGAGGAGTGTCTCGGTGAAAATGAGAAAAAGAAAGGGGAGAAAGAGTATTAATACTTACAAATGTATTCTTTTAATCTTATCACCCCACTAACACTTAAACATTTATTCTAATTGCTAATAATTCAATTTAAATTGGTTTTTGTAAAAATTCTGTAATTTCATATTTTTAAAATAAAATTCACCCAATGAGAATCATATGCATATTTTTAAAATATTTTTGGGACTTGTAAATAAAAAGATATGAATTTTACAAGAAATAGTCTTTTAAAAAGAAATGTCCTTTCTAAAATCATTTAAAAATTCAAAATGCCCAAAATAAATCAAACTCTTATTTTTATAATCAAGAGTATATAATTAGGAACACACTTACCAAAAATATATTTTTATGAATTGTAATCATTAAACTAGAGATTTTACAAGATAATTTATCTAAAAAGAAATTCATGCTTTAAAAATCTCTAAAAATTATTGGAGCCCAAATAAAATAAACTTGCATTTTTAAAACATTTCTAAATACTGAACAAACATTATTAAAGAGATTTCATGATTTTTCAATGCTCCAAGAATTTTAGAAAAATCAAACAACGCTTAGAAATAGCATTTTAAATGCATAAAAAAAATTCATACATGCACATTTAATCATGCAAGTGCACATATAAGTCACATAGACATATCAATTTAATTCAGATAATTCATATAATCACTTAGGCAGTTAAGTCACATTGACTTATTTCACAAAATTTAAAACAAATTCATTTTCCACTTAATCATACACAAACAGCATTTAATCACATAAATGCTCCACAATTGAATAAATATTATAAAATAATATTTAACTATTCTCTTATCTCATCACAACTATCGATCAACGTAAAATAATAATAAAAATTTAATTTTGAAAATTCGGGTTGTTACAGTCTTCCCTCCTTAACAGGATTCCGTCCTCGGAATCCGCAGAAGAAAGAACGGGGTTCTAAGACGCACCGCTTTCCTCCGACTGAAATTCCCAAGGCCTACGGCAATCCCCGCCACTTCGCTATCTCGCGACTCAGACGATTTGGTACACACATCTTCAGTTCTTCATATCCATAGTGCTTCGGGTTAAACTTGTGAAAAGAATATGGAGAAGTCCCTAATCGCCACGATTCCACTTTCAACGTACAATGTCGATCGAGGAACCTAACAATCGGAAGATCTCGATTCATTCCTTATTCAACTGTTTACCGAGCAACAACGCTAGAACACGAACACCATGTCGCCAGACACAAAAGAATAATGATAACAACTGAAATGATGGAATCCTTGAATAAAAGAGACTCCTTATCAATCTGAGTGTCACACAATGTGATCATGATTAAAAAGCTTTAGGCAACCATTAAAGGTTACAAAAGAATAACTGAGAGATCAATATGATCCAAGAAACTCAACGTTGCATGTCTTAGTTAAGACATTACTAAAGGTAATCAGCCTTCTTCTATTGCACAACACACAAGTGATGGCGTCCCATCCAACTTCTATCACACAGACAGATAGTCCTTGTGTCCCCTATATAATAGGGTTGTTTGTCTCAGTTAGAGTAAGGAGTTTTGAAAAGAAATTTTCTGATTAAACAAATAAAACATCATCTTACAACAAGAAACTTTCTAACGCACACCTTGGACAAAACTAAGCAAATTCCAAAGGTGTTTTCCCCGAAAGAAAGATTTAACGGGAGAGGATACTAGCACATGACGAGCAAGTAGTGTTGTACCACGAATAAATTTTATCCACCATTAGAAAAATTAAGGCGGAAGTTCAATTTGAACGAACCTATCAGGGCCTCAGAAAAACCTGAAAAATAGGTATCATGCCAGCCTCTGACACAATCAAAACCCAACATTCGGGTGAACACAAAGTTTAAAAGAACTATATCTTAAAAGACGGAATATATCTTCTAACGAATCTCCATTGAAGAAGTATCAAATAAATTATAGATGAAAAAGAATATTGGCCCGATCTCCACAGATGCATCCTTTATCGATTCCTCTGATGAACGATTGATCAATTCTAAACTCTCTTCGCAACATCTTAAGATACACGATACCCTGCGCCGATAATAACTCACAGTAATCTCTAAAGACTCTACTGCCACTATCTCCAATCACAAGGAATTCTACTCGACTCGAAACCATCAACCTAAGGTAGAATCCTAATCTCGACTTACTCATTGGAACTATATCCGATAGTCCAGCACAAACTCTATGTGAGTTCATACACCCTCACATAACTATATATATAATCCTACGCTCTCTCTTATTTCTAGTTTCTATAACCTTAGCTCTGATACCAACTGTAACACCCCTAAATCCGGGGTCAGGGATATGGGTCGCTACTGCGGAAAACCTTAATAACCAAACAATCACCTGCCAGTATTATATCTAACACATGACATCCGACCCCAAACTACCAAGAATCTTTTCAGGTTATAGACTTGGAAACAAGAAATCCAAAACACTTATAATAATAACTTCTTTTATTAACTCACAACTCTTATTACAACAATCTCTTATACAATCTTATGCTGTTGGTATCACCTTGATATAAAGTATACAACAACCACAATATTCTAATACAACAAATAATACAACACAAGAATATGAATACCATACCAGTCTAACTAAACATCTAGTAGACTAACTCAAAAGACAGAATCGCTCTGAGCCAAACATCAACTCGATCCATGACTTGCCCTGCTCCGAGCTAAACTAAGTCAACAGCATCAACTATCTATCTCTGTAAAATAAGATTTAAAACAAAAGCAAGAATGAGCGAAAGAGGCGCTCAGCAAGTATATAATAGAGTATACTAAAATACTTTTAGAAAAACTTTGAAGGTTTTTAAAAATCCAACTTGTGGATGATACCATTTTCGAAATGTTTATAATGAATATTTTTCAATAGAAAAGAAAGTTACAGAATTCAATAAGGAATTCACCTCGACAGCTTAATTAAAAAGATTTTGATATTCATCTCAACAATTTTTATAGCGACTTTCGATAAAAACTTTGAATAATTGAGCGACAGATGCTTCAGCTACTAAGAGACAACATACAAGAAATTCCTAATTATTCATTATCTCACTCTTGTCGACTAAGCACTTACATACTTAGCTACCAAACCGGCCTGACAATAATGAGTTCACGAATAAATAAGAAGATCTCAATTCATTCTCGATTTTTAACCATCACTGTGCAACAAATGCTCTAGCGACAATCTGAATCTCGAATTAATATAGAACAATTCAAAAAAAATCAACATTTGATTCTCAACAATAAAAATATGATTTTTCAGAAGGAATAACCATCAAAGATTAGAACTACGATAAGACGCTACGAGCTAAGCTGGGTGATCAGCCCACGACAGAGCTCCGAACCCGTATATCAAATATGGTGTTCATCAAATGTAAGGGGATCCCAGGCACACATTGGCCTATACATCATCAGGCTCCACTGCTACCGATGACGTAAATATATAAATTGGTGACTGGCGCCTCAGTCAAAAAGGACGTTCTAATATGATAAGGATATTTAAATAAAAGGGATTCACATTCCCAACTGATATTAAAGCGTGTCATAATCATGACAGAATGTAAAACAGTTCTTATATGGGAAAGAGCAATTGTAAACTTTCATAACACAATGGATAAAATCACATGCTTGGGATAAGTTGAAAGCAGTTATAAACTGATTAAAAAAACTTGAACGATTTTTCATGAATTTATGAGTTTAAAATAAGGCATTTGCAGAACATTTTTAAGAAAGCATAATATTATACTTGAGCATTCAGCATAGATATTTTAAAAACATGCATACTCTGAACGAAAGAGTACGGTTAGTAGACTTGCCTTAGGTCCTAGCTAATAAGTACGCCGATTTAGAGAGAACATTCCTTCGTTTGTCCCGCGTGTCCAATCCTCTGATTTGATCCTCTTTCGATTCGATACACTTGCGATTGCCTCCAGTTTGATTCACCACGATCGAGTCCGCACATCGATTCTATAGTTAACACAAGACGATACTTTAGTCTTCGGAATAAACATACGGTCTACCGACGCTAGTACGCACACTTTAACACGTTTAACTTAATCATAAATATTTCTATAAAAGGAAAAAGACGGAAATGTCCCCATAGAATTGGACACTTCCCGGTGTATTCAACACCTCACAACAACCATCAATATATAACCAATCAATATACACTTAATATCTTTAACAAAATAATGGCTCTTTGCCCGACAATCTTAAATCACAATTAGAAACCTTTGCACTCAAATTCTTTGATAACATAAATCATCACATTTAAACCTATAAGATGTTAATGACCAAAAACTCAAGTTCATATTGCATACTTAAACAAAACACTCAAATAGAGTTCCATGCTTTAACAATATTTAATAAATTACACAAAATCAACACTTTAACATGAAATCTTTTTTTTTTAACATCATCTCGAATGTTATATCTACCTAACGTAAAAGTTTTAGTTCGAAATGATCATTTTAACTAGGTCAAGTACCAACCAAAACTTAATAGAAAACAGTTTTGTAAATTCTGCGCAACTTACACTCTAACAATTATCATAAATCGGAAATCTATCATTTGAACTCAAAACCACTTTTATTACAAACCTGAACCTTATACATTTCTAACATAAAAATTTTGAATTGAAAATATCAGTTTGTCTAGGCTAGGTATAGAGCCAAAGTTGGTTTAAAAACAGAACTGTTGGTTTTGTAAAACTCACACTCAAACATTTTTAGTAAATTGAAACATCAAGATTTTAACATGAAATTTTTATGGGATCACCCTCAACCCCTCCTCCATCTACAGTAAAAATTTCAGCTTAAATTACAGATTTTAAGTTAGTGAAAAACGGCTCCAAAATCAGTAACCCGAGAGGTTACTCTGTTCTGTGCAGGTTTTACTAAAACGTTGATATCTCCTAAACCGCTAACTCAAATAACGCACCGTTTTCTCCTACACAAAATAGACTCCAAGTAGAACAATTTTCAGCAAGAGATCACTACCCAGAACAGGATTAAAAGTCTCGAATAAACAGAGTAAAACAGGACAGTTGCTGGAAAATTTCTGGACAACTAACTTAACACACAAAATCTTTGTAACTTGGATTAAAAATCAAAGAAACCAACATGCAACTAGTACAATCAACATGCATTTCAAAATCTTTCACAAAAATCACCAAGAACATCAACCCAAGGCTAACCAATCTAAAAAGCAAAGTTTACAAGATTTTAAAAATTCAAATCCTTAAAATAAAAATGACATGCAAGCATATATAGTATTAATCCATCAAGTAGGGCTGTCAAAAAAATCCGAAAAATCCGATATCCGCCCGAAATATCTGCATTCGTATCCGTGAAAAAGCGGATATTATCCGTATCCGAAATAAAACGGATATTATCCGTATCTGAATTCGACACATGCGGATACGAATATGGATATGGGCATATTCGTATCCGAAAATATCCGTATCCGAAACTAAGCATATATATATATATATATATATATATATATATATATATATATATATATATATTTTCTTATAATTTAATTATTTATTAAAAACTTATTTTATCATTCACCCTAAAAAGTTATTTTCAATTTTCAAATACACAATTGATATTTGATAATACTAGTATACCACGAGTCCACGACCACATTGACTACATACCTTGATACCTAATCGGCTAAGCTAATCCACACACAATCTCTATTCTTATTTCTCAGCGGCGCCCCTTCTTCTTTTTTCAGTTCATCGATCCCTAATTACAAACCCTAATCCTAATCGGCTAACCCTAATCCTAATTGTTCGTATAAGGTATGTAATTTAACAGTAGTTTAGTTTGATTGGGTTCTTGTTTAGTTGTTTCTTAATTATAAGGTTCTTGTTTCTTAATTTAATAGCAGTTTGATTGGGTTATTGTTTCTTAATTATAACTTATAAGGTTCTTGTTTCTTAATTTAACTGCAGTTTGATTGGGTTGCTAAATCGTTCAATAATGGAACAAGGTATTTCTTATTCTTTGAATCTTTGTTTTCGTTTTTCATCACATTATTTATATTAGATGCACAATTTTTGCTCAAGTAAGTCATGTAAGTCATGTTTTGCTGAAGTTTGTTACGCGAGTATGTTTTGCAGATTTGAGAGATACCTAATATATGTTTATAAATCGTCCGAAGTCTTGTATAATATATAGTGTTTATTTGTCTAATCTAACTTGATATAGGGAACTTCCTCCACTTGCTCGTACAGTTTAAAGCCTAGGACTATATTTTCATTTTGATTTCTCCTTCTTGGTTGAGCTTTTGTGTTTGGGATCCATGTTATGAAATATAAAATGGATCATTGTCCTTTTCTCTGAAAAAATTCATACATGGAGGGAAGAATGTCAGTTAGACTTTAAATATTAGGATTTCAGAAAAGAATTAAATCTTTAAATCCCTTCCAGCCATACTGCTAAAGAGATTGGAAACCACCAAAAGAAAGACTAGTATGGTCTTAGACTGGGCTGAAAGGGGCTCAATTCTCTTTGTTTACTGGTCTGTTTATAAACATATAGATATAGATTTGTCTGTACTTCCTTGCTTGCTTAGGTCTACCTTTAATTTTAAATAAGGTGCTTATGTTCTTTAAAATTGCAGAAAATGCTTCAGGTTCCGCATCATCAAACTCAGTTGGCATGGTATCGACGAAATGTCCAGCAAATATCTCTCAGAGTGATAAAGATTGTATTGTAACTTTACAAGAAGATGATGTGGCTGGTGAACAGAAGGAACAACGAGCCAAAAAGCCGAAGGTACTAACATCAGCTGTTTGGGAACACTTTAATCGTGTTAAAAGTCTAACAAAAGAAGGTACGCAGAAAATTGATGCTTATTGTAAGTATTGTAATCAACATTTCGATGGGGGAAGTAGTAAAGGAACAACCCATTTAAAAAATCACGCAGAAAAGTGTCGAATGAGGTTAATAAAAGTTCCTGTGTCTCAAAGACTTCTAGGAAAACAAGTTAGTAGTGAGGATTCTCAACCCAAATTAGGAGTTCATAAGTTTGATCCAGCTACGGAGAGATCTATGTTTGCCAAAATGCTTGCTAAACATGATTTGCCATTTTTGATGTCCGAATATGATTACTTTCGTCTCTGGATCTCTTACGTAATGCCTTCTTACAAGCATCGGACTAGAAATACAGTAAAAACTGACTTGTTAGATGTGTATACGGCTGAGAAAGATCGAATTTATAAGGAAATTGAAAATCTGAATTCTAGAGTTAGTCTTACCACTGATGGGTGGAAGCCCAAGCATCAACAACGATCATACTTTTGTGTCACTTGTCACTATATTGATGATGATTGGGTTTTGCATAAGCGGATTATTTCTTTTCGTGTAGTTCCATACCCACATCATGGAGTTAATCTAAGTGAGTGGTTGAAAGAGAGAATTTTAGAGTGGAATATTGATAACAAGCTATCTTCGATTGTTGTTGATAATGCTTCTAATAATTCGGGGATGCTTTCGGGTATCAAAACATGGTTAAATGGAAAAAAAGCACTTGTTCACAATGGTGACATGTTTCATATGCGTTGTGTGCCACACATTCTTAATTTGATTGTGAAGAGCGGGTTAGAATTGCTAGATGAGTTAATTGAAAAAATTCAAAAAACTGCAAGATATATTGCATTATCAGTGCAACGAGATGAGAAGTTCACTCTTGCCTTGTCTCAAACCAAACTCAACACTAAGCGACGCATCCCCTTAGATGTGGACACCCGTTGGAACTCAACGTATGAAATGTTAGTTGCATCTCTTGAACTCCGTCCTGCTATTGAACGTCTAAAAGAATTAGACTCTGATTATAAATATCTGCCTTCAGAAATTGAGTGGGAAAATGGAAAGAAAGTGTGTGAGTGTTTGAAGATCTTTTCAGATATAACAAAAAAACATTCTGGTGTCAAATATCCAACTGCAAATCTATATTTTATTGATGTAATTGAAATTCGCAGAAGTATTAAGATGTGGGCTGAATCCGGTGATGAGTGGATTAGTCTGATGGGTTCAAAAATGCAACTTAAATTTGACAAGTATTGGGATGAATGCAATAAGTTGTTAACGGTTGCTGTCATTCTTGATCCTAGATATAAGATGGTCGTTGTCTCATATGCATACAAGTGTGTGTATGGTATCCTTTCTGATTTTCATGTAGATGAGATACGTGAGTTTTTATTGCAGATTTTTAATGAATATTCTGATAAATTTGAAAAAAATAGTGAGTCTGTAGAAAAAGTGGGCAGTGGGGGAATAGTTGGAAGTTCAGTTGGTGGAGGATGGTTGGGTGGTTTCCAAGATTTTGTTGCAAGTAGCAATTTAGCGGAACACTCCAGAAAAAGTGAGTTGGATGAATACTTAAAAGAAGGTTTGTTTCCAATGGATGTTGAAACTGAATTTGACATTCTTCATTGGTGGAAACTTAATGGTCCTAAATTCCCAATACTTGCACGGATGGCGCAAGATATACTAGCTATACCAACTTCTTCTGTTGCATCCGAGAATTCTTTTAGTAAGTGTCGGAGAATTATCACAGACACTCGTTCCTCTTTAAATACTGATTCGGTTGAAACCTTAATGTGTGTCAAAGATTGGCTCCCGGACGTCAAGGATGGTATTTTCTTAATAACTTCTGTGTTAAAATTGTTGTTTTAATTAATCAATATTGTGCTTCTTGTCCATGAATTTAAAATTATTTTTATTCTTAATTCTTTATAGGTAAATCTGAAAAAGTTGTCGAGGATGGTTCATCTACGATGTGTGATACAAGCTACAGTGACTGGGAGGTAGACTTTTGAAGGTGAATTTTGCTCATTTTCTTCATTTTAATTTATGCTCATTTTCTTCATTTTCTTCATTTTAATTTCTGCATTCTCAGTTTTTTCACATTTCATAAGGCTTTCTGCCTTTAACAACATATACAGTATATATGTTTAAATCTGATGTAATGTATTGGTTGATGTACTGAATTGATAATCCTTAAAATTGTAGTGTTCTGTATGTTAACTGTTAAGAAGCTCTTGATCCTGATCCTGTGGTAAATCTTGTGGGAGTTCACCCATGAAAGATACCCTTGATTGTTGCTCAACCTCTCCAACGCTGTCCTGTTCCTTGATATAAACCAAATTCTGTAACTCAAACTCTGGTTTATATGTTTGAATGTCAGCCTTTGTGGTCTAACCTTTACTTTGATTCCATTAGGCGGCTTAACTTCTAAGAAGTAAGTGGAATTAGGACTGCCCACATTTGTGAATCGCTTTTTAATCATTTTGCTCTTCATTCCAGGCCTGAAAACGACAGAAATAGAGGGATAATTAAGGCTAAAATCCCTGTTCTTCTGTATTATATCCTTGCAGCTCACATTCCTGTGAGTAATTGTGAAAATATCAGATATTGTGTATTTAAGTGTGCATAAATGAGTGACGTAGTCATCTGGGCTGATATCGTATATCAGTTATATATGCAGTTGTCATCAGTGCAGATTTGACAGCAGCTGGTGTCCATTTGATTGGCCGAGCTTTGATTTTCTGGCAAGAAAATTGTTACTGATTTGATGTCTAATGTGTTTACCTCATTGTCTGTTTGGTTGTTAAATATGTTATTTAATTTATTCACTCACTGGCATTTATATTCAGGTGCAGAGCATGGGATTGAAGGACAGGAAGCAAGAGTGTATGCAAAGAAAAAGAGTGTGCTGATTTGTGGTCAAAGAAATGATCTTGCACTATGCAACATATGTTGTTTTTTCTTTGAAAATATGTTGCAAATAGTTGTGATTCTATCTGGCCAGGATGCCCATGTTTATGTTTGAGAATTCTTGCTAAACTACGATTTTAAAGTCTACATTTGATGCTGAATAATTTAATTTGTAATTTGTAATCCTTAATTAGTCTACATTTTTTTTTTTTGCTGATTTTTCAAAAACGGATCCGGATATTATCCGTATCCGGATAATATCCGGCGGATACGGATTCGGATGTTTTCCACCTCAAATTCCCGGATCCGGATACGAATTCGGATATGGTTTTAAATTCCCGGATACGGATTCGGATATAGGTGAATCCGTATCCATATTATCCGTTTGACACCCCTACCATCAAGAACAACAACCATCTAACAAAACCAACCACCGGATCATTTTTAAACTTCGTCTAAAAATAACCCACTTAGAAGATTTTATAACTTTTACAAAACTTTAAAATCCACTTTTTGATCTTTGACATGCAAGCTCTCAAATTCATTTTATATACATAATCTAGCCAAGATATATCATAATTTAATAATATCCATCAAGTTTGAGCAAGAAAATCAAAACCCTCTTCAATCTATACATACACCGAATATATACATACATGCACACACAAAAACTTGAAAATAACCTCAACCCATCCTTGTTAAACACATAAACAACTATATGTTATACAATCTGCGATAAATACAAACAGTATAATATTTGTGCGTGTGTGAGTAACAGTTATGTGTATAATTAAAACAGACAAAAGAGGAGACAAGGAACGAAAAACCCGAGTCCAGTGCGTGACTGTCTCCTTAAAGCGTATTAGGCCCCCACCGTATGTGCGAGCGAAACGCCTCCCAGGATAAAACGAATTGCAGTGAGGCTACAGATGAGCGTCACTCTCAGCGAGCTTGAGACGAGCAAGACCTATCACCAGAGGAAGAGAAGAGGCTGTATAAAAGAGAAGGATGTGTGTTTTCGAGTGAATAATCCTAAGGCTCTATATGAGTATTTATAGGCTAGGAAAACTTGTGCGCTACACAATTGCCTTAATTAATTAGCCGCGCTAATCAATTAAATCGGTGGCAATTTCCTTAACACAATTGCCTTAATTAATTAGCCGCGCTAATCAATTAAATCGGTGGCAATTTCCTTAATTAATTAACCTTGTTAATTAATTATGTTAAGGAGGTGGCAAAAAATCCATAGTAAAAACAGAATTGATTTTACCGAATCAATGAATTCAAATTATAATCGAATCTATATTCCAACAATCCCCCACATGGATGAGATTGATATCATAGTAGCACACACCAGACAGACACAGAATTTGATTTGATGATAGATTCTTCGATCAGATATAGCATACGATATGTAGAGGTTTGCTCCTTGAACCTTCGCTTGAGTAAGCATACCGACCTTACTGGTAGACAGTGGAGGTTTGCTCTTTGAACTGTTCGACCGTGTGTGTAAGCGATGATATACTTATCACTATATGACAAAATGTATATAGCAGCTGTGTATATATATATGTAAGTGGAAGAACAGAAAGAAGAGAGTAATGCTCTGTGTTTTATATATCTTGTGTAATATTACAATGGGAAGAGATACTATATATAGGAACTGAGATGCCCCAAAGTCTAACAGGAGGTGCCTAACATTGGTAACAAAGTCATAGACGGTGCAGCCTCTAACCTAATGTTGCTGACTTTTGACACTCCCCCTCAAGTTGATGCATATATATCACTCATGCCCAACTTGCCAATAAGTGGATGAAGCATCTTCGGATTTAAACCTTTGGTAAATATGTCAGCTATCTGGTCCTCTGATCTTACAAAGTGAATACCAATGGTATCGTTATTGATCTTCTCTTTTATGAAGTGTCGATCAATTTCGATATGTTTGGTCCGATCATGTTGAACCGGATTATGTGCAATGGCAATAGCGGCTTTGTTATCACAATGTAGCTTCATTGGAGTTGCAGATGCAAGTCCCAATTCTTCTAGAAACAATATTATCCACAATAATTCACGTACACCTTTAGCCATAGCTCTATATTCTGCCTCAGCACTAGATAGAGCCACCACAGGTTGTTTCTTGCTTCGCCAAGTAACCAAATTGCCACCAACAAATGTACAATACCCTGAAGTAGATCGTCTATCGTCTTGACATCCGGCCCAATCTGCATCTGTATAGCTTTCAACCCCGAGATAATTGTTTTTAGTGAACATTACTCCTTTTCCAGGAGCAGCCTTAAGATACCTTAATATCATATAAACTGCATCCAAATGTGGTTGACGAGGATCATGCATATACCTACTAACAATTCCCACCGCATATGATATGTCTGGCCTTGTATGTGCAAGGTAGATTAGTCGACCGACTAACCTTTGATATTGAGATTTCTCGACACTTTCACCAGCGTCTCCACAAAGTTTATGATTTGCTTCTATTGGAGATTCTGCAGGTCTACATCCCAACATCCCCGTTTCATTCAGAAGATCAAGTGTATACTTCCGTTGTGAGAGGAAGATACCACCTGGACTTCTAGAGACCTCAATACCAAGGAAATACCGTAGTTTTCCTAAGTCCTTCATCTCGAATTCAGAGGCAAGCTTGCGTTTAACATTAGCAATCTCACAGGTGTCGTTGCCGGTGATCACAATATCATCGACATAAACAATCACCACTGTGATTTTTTCACCTCGTCTTTTCACGAACATGGTGTTATCTGAGTTGCTCTGTTTGTAGTCAAATTTAATCATTGCTCCCTGAAATTTGCCAAACCAGTCCCTTGGAGACTGTTTTAACCCATAAATAGTCTTCTTTAGCTTGCATATTTTCCCAATGGTCGCAGCTGTAGAAAAACCTGGTGGAATATCCATGTAAACCTCTTCTTTCAGGTCTCCATGTAAGAATGCATTTTTTACATCCAATTGCTGAAGTTCCCATCCAAGATTTGCTGCACATGATATCAAGACTCGAATAGAGGCCATCTTTGCTACTGGGGCAAAAGTTTCCTGATAATCAATCCCGTAAGTTTGAGTATACCCTTTTGCTACAAGCCTCGCTTTGTACCTATCAATCAGCCCATTAGGTTTCTGTTTCACAGTGAATACCCATCTGCATCCTACTATCTTTCTTCCAGCGGGAAGATGAGTTAACTCCCAAGTGCCATTATGTTTCAAGGCATTCATTTCCTCTATCATAGCATCTTTCCATTTAGGATCACATAAAGCATCCTGCCAAGTATGCGGAACAGAAACACTAGACAGGGATGACACAAAAGCAAGTGAAGATGGAGATAATGCATTATAAGATACAAAGTTTGAGATAGGATGGTTAGTGCAAGAGCGTACACCCTTTCTTATAGCAATAGGAAGATCTAGAGTAGGATCAAGAATATTACCATTTTCTGGCTCAAACACAGGAGATGCAGGATCTGTCTCGAGGTCAGAGGTCTCTGGATGCGGTAAAGTGGTGATATCATTTCTTTTCCGCCTGGAATATGTAATTAAATCTGGAATATCCAATCTATTTAGATCATCTGACTCATTACTCGTATGTGGAGGAGGAATAGATAACCTGTTTGAGCTAGTGTTTGGAATAGGTATAAATGGAAGTGTTTGTGACTCATCTGTTGCTTTACTATCAAGACTGTGTCGGTTTATCTCCCCCTGAAGCAAGGAGGAGGAACCCGGAGAAAAATAAGAAACATTCTCCCAGAAACTAACATCATGACTGACAAATATGCGACGTGAGGGAGGATGATAACATTTATATCCCTTCTGAGTTGGTGAATACCCAATGAAAACGCAGCGGAGGGCTCGAGAATCAAGTTTATCCCGAGAGGGGGCATGATTATGGACAAAACATACACTCCCAAATACTCGAAGAGGTAGTGGGTGCGAAGAAGGTGTAGGAACACAAGACAACGGTGTTTTGAATCTTAAGACACTAGAAGGGAGACGGTTTATAAGATATGCAGCAGTCATGACTGCCTCTCCCCAAAGATATTTGGGAACATGCATTGTTAACATAAGCGACCGAGCAACCTGTTGTAAGTGACCAATTTTCCTTTCGGCTACCCCATTTTGTTGAGAAGTTTTGACACACGAAGTTTGATGAATTATACCACATGTGTCCAAATAAGATATAAATGGGCCTCCATATTCAGTACCGTTATCACTCCGAAGAATTTTAACAGAAGCACTAAACTGTGTTTGTACCATGTGGTGAAAAGATTTAAAACACTCGAAAACTTCACTTTTTTGTTTAAGGAGATATACCCAAGTAAGCCTAGAATAGCAATCAACAAAGACAACAAACCATCTATACCCATCATGTGTAGGATGTCTAAATGGACCCCAAACATCAGTATGAATAATAGAAAACAAAGTAGAACTTCTTTTATTTCTGGATGGATAAGAGGATCTTTTATGTTTGGCTAGTTCACATGGTTCACAAAAGAAATCTTCTTTCTTACAGTGTTTTATTAAGGCAGGGAATAGATGTGTTAAAACACCAAACGATGGATGACCTAACCGTCTATGCCACTGATACACAGATTCAAAAGTAGAATTTAACTTGGATGACACCTGATAAGTTGAGGGAGAAATAGAATTTCCTTCCATCACATAAAGTCCATCTACCACTTTACCATTGCCAAGGACCTTGCCTGTCGCCAGATCCTGAAATACACAGTGGGAGGAAAAAAAGGTTACTGAACAATTAAGATTTTCAGTAATACGTTGAACAGATAATAAGTTTGCCGTTAAGGAGGGAACATGTAACACATCAGATAGTGGCAATGATGATGAGAGGCAGTGAGAAGTGCCTTGTCCATGAACAGGTACAATAGCTCCATTGGCAACACGAATATTGCCGGTTTCACCATTATATGTTTCTAGGAAACTAGAATTTCCAGTCATATGTGCTGATGCTCCGGAATCAATAATCCATGAATTATGACATTTATCGGAGGTAAAGTGACAAGATGTACCTGCATGAGCAGAATTAGCTGTATGTGGAGTGGTGTTCATTTGTGACATTAATTGCCGGAGGGTGTTGACCTCTGAAGCAGTCATCGTCCCTGTTGTTGAAGAATAAGACTCACATTCTGATGCAGCATGATGAGCACTAAAGGGAATTCCTCTACCCGTGCTTCTGCCAGATGAGACACCTCGGTAACTACCTCGGCCACGCCCTCCTCGTCCTCGAATTCTGAGATGAGGGTGCAGGATAAAACATGTTTCACGAGTGTGGTTTAACTTCTTGCAGTAATCACATTGAAGACTGAATCTTTCACCCATTAAAGCCATTGGTACCTGTTCAGGTTGTTCTGGCTCAGATTGCTGAACATTTCCAGTTAAGAGTGCAGATCGTTCAGAAGAGACAACCGGAGCCATACTTTGCTTTCGACTTTCTTCTAACCTGACACGACCATAGGCTTCTTCCACAGTAGGAAATGGAACTTGTCCAATAAGTTGATTTTTAATTGAATCATACTCATCAGACAATCCATCAAGAAACTTCATCACCTTTTCTACAGTCATCATCTTTTCATATTTTTCTTGATCTTCAGCATGTTTACACTCAAATATAGTGTAATGTCCCAATTCACTCCATAATGATGTAAGCTCAGAATAATACTGAGCTAATGTGTGGCTTCCTTGAGCCAATGCCCACATCTTCCGTTTGATCTCAAATTGCTTGGCTACATTTCCGGAGAAGGAATATGTCCGAGTGAGAGAATTCCACACATCTTCAGCGGTATCAATGAAGATATATGTTTTTCGAATATCAACCTCCATAGAGTTAGATAGCCACGAACACACCATGGCATTTTCGGATTCCCAATCATCGAAACTAGTATCACTTTCCAAAGGTTGTTTGGCTTTCCCGTTGATATATTTCATCATTCTATGAGATTTAAGTGCCATTGTACAAGCTTTGGACCATTCCAGAAAATTTTTCCCGTTGAATTTAGGACTTACATACGGAGTACTATGAAATCCAGATTTCATGCTACTTGTAGCACTACTTTCGGATGCATTATCTAACACCCTACTACTAGATGTATTCTCTAAAACTTCCACCATTTTATACTAAAATAGTGTAATACCCAATCAATAAGTATTGAACTTAATATGATAATATCTACTGCTATATATCTATATATCGTAGTTTATATAGACTGAATAAGGCCCAGCAGGAAATCAACAAATTTTGACAGGAGGAAAATCAACAATTTTTGACAGAAAAAAACAAAACTGCTCAGATTCAAGAGATAGTACCACGGTTGGATTCGGTTTTGGGTGTAGAACAAGAGTCCCTGAAGACGTTTCTGCAAAAAACGACCGGAGGAGGCCTCACGCGCCGGCGCGTGCGCGCGTGTGGCGGCGCGGACGCGCGTGCGGCGGCGCGTGAGGGCGCGTGGGAGGCTGTTTTTCCAGTTTTCTTTTTCCTGTATTCTCCTCTTCTCCTGCTCTTTCCAGTGATATGCTTATATTTGTGTTTGGATGTGTTTTGAAAAACGATATTTTTGACAGTTTGAGCAGTTTGAAGCAGCTTGTTCTGGGTTTTTCTGGGTATCTTTTTCTGTTTCTGGGTGTGTTTCTGGGTATCTTCCTTCTGTGTTTCCCTAGGATTTCACATGCTCTGATACCATGACAAAATGTATATAGCAGCTGTGTATATATATATGTAAGTGGAAGAACAGAAAGAAGAGAGTAATGCTCTGTGTTTTATATATCTTGTGTAATATTACAATGGGAAGAGATACTATATATAGGAACTGAGATGCCCCAAAGTCTAACAGGAGGTGCCTAACATTGGTAACAAAGTCATAGACGGTGCAGCCTCTAACCTAATGTTGCTGACTTTTGACACTATATCATTTCTGACTCGTTCAGCTCTCATGATTATGTCCATTTTGGCCATGGAACATCGTCCTGGTTCTGCAGGAGTTTCTAAAGAATTGTGCCTCGCAATTCTCCTTTGAAGCGGCCCCACTTCTCTCCCACATAGGTGATCTTTATCTTATAGAGTAACCCGCATTTACTCAACTGAATTCCATGCGTTCTAACCTTGAACTCCATGTATTCACCGAAAGATCATTAAAAGCTCGAAAACTTACCCTCGTACCTTTCGGGTCTCACTGTTTCTCATCATAGGAACATGCCAGGGGTTACCCCCACAGTGATTTGGTCATCATGATTTAGTTGGCCCATTGAACCAAGTTCTTGGGACCTCCAGTCAACAATGGTTGGGTGTCCACCATGACGCCGTTAAGCAATAGGCTTAAGGCCCATCCCTCTCGATGATTTTACAACTATCTCTCAGTATAACCAGATTCTCTTGGTTTAACTAGATTATCTAAGTTTAACCATCTGGTTTAGTGGATCCACAACATTATCATTTGACTTCACAGAGTCAATCCTGATAACACTACAAGAAAAGGGTCAATAGACATCAGTTTCTGGCCGATGTCTATGTTATTTTGGATGTGATGTCTAGGTGGGAGATGTCTATTCTAGACATCAGTCAGAAACTGATGTCTATGCTAACATAGACATCGGTATTTACTTCAATACACATCGGTTATTCTACAAAATAGGTTACATATAATTAATTTTATAAACAACTTGCATGCCTTATATTCTAGAAAACATATAATAAACTAAGTTATTTTTCACATACACATCACTTTCTTTTTTTTGGAAAAGATGTCTATTTGGATATTAGACATCATAGTTTTAGAAAATAAAATGATGTCTATAGCTATCTTAGACATCATCCTATACTGATGTCTAATGTAGGTATAAACATCAATTTTTACAGAAAAACTCATTAATATGTGTCTCTTAGACATCAGATTTTATAAATAAAAAGTGATTTCTATTTGTTTTTTAGACATCAGACATTGTAGAAAAAATGTGATGTATATCTTTGTTTTAGACATCATTATTTGGTAAAACTTTTGATGTATTTGTTACCTTGGTAAGTAATGGTCAGATGATACAAAACTGTATTGGACTGTATTGAAGTAACAGATACTTTTAAGTATATAAATTAAACATGTGACACTCCACAAAAAATGGTCACTTAGATTACATTTTATACTTGATTACAAGAGGGTGAAGTGTCTGCCTTCGACATAAACGATCAGACAAAGATCATTGAAAGGTATGGGCCAGCATAATACAGTCTCTCTTTGACATATCCATTTGTTAGGTAGCCATCTGAATCTCCGTACCGATCACCTACAAAGCGATCACTGCTGGGAGGATACCTGGATGTTTTATATAGTAAAAGTGATGAACATACATTTATTAGCTTTCTGCGACACATAAAATAAAAACCAAAGCAGTAAACTAGCGCTTACTGTAACAAGGCTGATTTGATCTTCATACCTCTCATAAAGTGCTGGAACTGTAAAAGCAATGACGAGGCCTGTTTAGAGTGGCCATTTGTATAAGTTAGCAATACTCGAATAATATGTAAACTGCACAAAAATAACTATACGTTTGGTATTAGAACAATCATATCAAGGCAAAGTTTAAAATAATTCAACTAAAGAAAATATGCAACATGAGTTCAAGAAACCGATAGAAACTTGCTAATGTAGCCCAATGTAAGGAAGTCCATAAAGTAGCCAATCACAGATATTAAGATCAGGTTTGTGGCAACTCTCATAAACATCTGTATGTCTTTACCCATTGCAATATCCTGGGATATAGAGAGCAATGCATTAATGTGCTTTCGGAAAAAGGATGTTGCTTGACTCACTATTTCTTCAGATAGCTAAAAATCTGGTAAAGGTGGATCAGATCTGTTCATAACCATTTACAAGAGGATAATAAGATAGCAGCTCAAATATTTTGTGACAACATATAATCACGTAATTAATAGTCTAACTAGACATTCAGACACTGTATTTTAATCAAAAGGGACACAATTAACATTACCACAGTTTGGACAAAAACAAAATTAAAACATCGACCAAGGGGCTACTTTGCATATATCTATAGTGAACCATGTTGCCCTGCAGGTTTCAAATTTACAATGAACCAAAATTTATTTTTACTAACTGAGACACGAAGCTTTCCAGGCTTTACTTCTTTGAGTATCCTAACAAGTGGTTCTTTGTTACATTCAATGATACTGCAAGATTCTTGTAGACATAAAATTAATTTAGATAAACAAGCGCTTCATCTACACTATCTGCTATCGGGAAATCTAGACTCGTAGTTCTGGGGCAACTACAAGATAATTATCAAACTCAGGTTATTTGATTTTTATTTAATATATAAATTTGGTAAAAGCTAAAAGAACGTTCAATTACCAAGAATGTTGCTATGATCATCATCCCAGCAAACCATCTTCCATGAAGAGCATGCTGAGCACTCACTGAAGCTTGAGTATTATCAAATCGCAAGTACACAAACCCCGTAGTATTCCTGCATTTGCAACAGGAAATAATTAAAGAAATAGCTATAGTTATTTTACTTGTAATATACAGTTGGTGATTAAATTTCAAAACTTAGAAACAAATTTTGAGACAAACAATGCGTTATGCTTAACTTCAGTGTTTTTTCCCTAAGTAACTCTAGTGCACTTTTTCTTTTTTACTTTTAATAACTTCAGTGTATTTTACTTCTGATATTGCATTTGAAAACCTTGATCAGTTGAATGACTCTGAGAACATGACATGTATGGCTGTTTACGCTGAGGATTTCCTTGCTCCAGGCCTTTTTGTAACTGTTGTTCATAAAACGAATATTCCTCGGGTTTCTCCCACTAATCATCCAACCAATAGATAATTTAGCATTTCTGCAAGTCTAAACCAGAATAAGAAACAGTTCAAACAAAGTTTTGTGAGGAACTGAATCGGCTCTCACAAGTTGCACAATTGTAGTAGTACAAGTGTCCTTCTGGACAAACATGCTCACTCCAATCACAATCTTTAGAATCTGTTGGGTCATCACTGAAAGGCTCGGGAGAAGCACAATACCCCATTGAAGTTGGGACCTGTACAATGCTATAGAATCTATCACATGCAACCTTCCGGTCCAAGAAGACCTACTAGAAAATAAAGTTCACACTGACACCTCTTTAAAATCCCTCAAGAATTAAGAGAGTGATACAACATAATAGAAGAACTAAACAGCCCTTTTGCTTCTGCACTTTACTATCTCGACACAGAACAGTGAAACACCAATACTTACCTGATGTGATGTATTAGGATGTCTACCGACTTGGAGGATCATTAAAATATGGTACCGGCCTGCAGCAAGCAGAAACCATTTAGAACATCTCGATACGCTATTAAAAAGAGTGAAATGAACAAGGGAGTATGATAATCTTCCATACAACTACAAAGTCCTAATCAAAGCAATTTATAAAAGCAAAAGACAAATGTCTATTCAAATTTTAACATTATTTGACATCGTAAGCGTATTATCTGGGAACAATCGACATTTGAACATAAAAAACACCTACAAACTATGTTAAGAAGCAGAAGATAAATAACTATGCTATTTATTTTATGAGTCCAGCTTCAATGCTTAGGTTAAGACTTAAAAGGCATTCAATTAAAGTGATCCGCTAGCACAGTTATCAGATTATGAATCAAAATTCCCTGTATCAGGTTTATTGATCAGGTTTATTGAAGAAGACAATAAATAAATTTTCAAGCAGTTAATGACAAGAACAATTTAATTTAGTTGGAACAAAATAGAACACCTGTTGACATGTCCTCTGAAAGTATTTGCTCTAAGAGTTTTCCCAAAGTGCATCCAGGAAGCAGAGAAATCTATACAGAATGACAGTAACTAATAGTTTCAGAGACAAAAAAAAAAATCAAATATACACCCTACTAGAAGGGCAGAAGTCATCAAAATGCTGCTTAAAAATGCTAGCAATATTCGAAAATCAAGCTCCATAAAATCATATGCTATATAAATTATCACCTCTAGATATAGGTTGTATAAAATCATCCATTAACTTGTCCAGCATTGTTTCCAAGCCAAAGTCATCAAGGACAACACCAAATTTGTTCATGGTATTTGGACGCATTATTCTGAATTTGTCTCACGAACCCATTTTTCAAAATTATCTACCCAAGAAATTAGAACTTGATAAGAATAGAAGCTAAACTAAAAGTGAACTAAAATCAAAATCAAGAAATAGCATTAAATTAATTGATTAACAATCACTAAAAATCAAGAATCAAGCATTAGAATCAATTACTTCTGTAATTACCAAAATTTAACACTGCTAAACAAAAACTAACGAAAATTAATTAGTACAAAAAGAGTTAAATGAGACTTACAATGTCCAATTAAGGGTGGCAAATTCCAAGTTTTGCATAACTAATCCCCTGCAAAACATCACAAAAATTCCAACAATACTCAACAATTCATCACCCAAAAAGCATATAACAAAAAGGGCTTTCAAGAATTACACTAAAAACACATAAACACACATAATACACATACATGAAAACAATTATAGGTACAAGAAAAACATACCAGCCACAACCACAACCAAGTGACAGAGAACCAAAACCAAGTGAATGAGGTCCTGTTAAAAAAATAAATTCAAAATAATTAGGGTAATACATCCAAGTAAATAAAAACACACAATTTAAGAAATTAGGGTTTTAATTTAAAAAATCCCAAATTAAGAAATTAGGGTTTTGATTTTAAAAACCCCCAAATTGAAGCTCATCAATTTCAATACAGAAGATAGACCCTAGAAATCGTAGAGGAGATATTCGTGTAAATTAAGGCTGGAGGAGACCCAAATATTCTTACCAATTTCGACAAAGATGAGTACAACAGCAGCAAAGAGAGACGAGCAAAGGTGAGCAGCAAGCCGGACGGAGGTGAGCAGGTAGTCGTGGTAAGTAGAGGTAGCACTGAGTGGTGGTGGAGGTGAGAGATCGAGATTCAGTCGCGAAAGAGAGATAGAGATAGAGAGAGAGAGAGAGAGAGAGAGAGAGAGAGAGAGAGAGTGAATGAGAGTATCTGAGAGTTTGAGTTTTTATTTTTTATGTTTTGTGATTTAATTTGTAAAGGGGGAATAATTGTAGGCGGGGAGAATATTTGGTTAGGGGGGGGGAAATTTTGATTTAGGGGGTGAAATTTTTGCTAAGGGGGGAAACAAAATCAAGGGCGCGTTTTTTCATTTTTTAAAGAGTGATTTTAGACATCAGTTTTAAAAACAGTGATGTCTACGAATAACATAGACATCAGTTTAATGCGGGATGATGTTATTACAACTTTTAACATCAGCGGCATTTACGATTGATGTCTAAAGTGTGATGTCTATTGACTGTTTTCTTGTAGTGTAATTCTCGTTCAGAGTAGTTGTTTAATGATATTATGTCCTCGTCATAGAGGCGAGACATATCATTACATACATAACAATGTAATCTCCCAATTTGTAAATTATTCAAATAAAATATGCATATTGAAGACACATTTTCTTGTCATTTAGGAATATCCTTTACAAAGTGACTACCAATTCACCCTCTTACATGCACATATATTATGCAAAAGACTCGTATTCCATCAAGAATCGAGCTATGTTTAATCGTCTATTTAGGATTTCCATGACATGGCTGCTTACGTTAATGTGAACTAAATTCACTAATGACTTTTAAATTCCTAAAGTCAAACATCTAACATCCATACTATATCCACATAGTACAATTAGATATCGTTTGCAATGCAGCCCAAACTCACGAGTATATTTCAAACACCTTAGTCTCATTGCAATCACTTTCAAGAGACCAATTTTGATTTGACTCGTGCATCTACTCAGCTTACCAACTATGTAGCCTATGTCTGATTTTGTACCATTTTGAAATGTACAACAGACTTTCAATCATTCTTGAAAGATCCTTGTTCATCTATCCTTAGATAGATACATCATATATATTCATTCTAGATATACTAGATTTAGTTACGTTGATCTCTTCAAGATTCACATCACTAACGTGTGACATGTATCCTTTAGGACTTTTAAGTTATTAAGATTTTAATCTCCAAAATCAAAACTTTAAGCCTCATCCAAATTGCTAGAGATGATCATCTTGTCATTACTTCTCGTAATGATCAGATCACTCACGTGCAATTACAATAATTTCTCATCCAAATTACTAGAGATGATCATCTTGTCATTACTTCTCATAATGATCAGATCACTCACCTGTAATTACAATAATTTTAACATCTCATGTGTAAATAACATATACACATTTGTCAATTCATTGTTTTTCTATCAATTTTACATCTCAACATTGGCATGTCACATTTTGGTAATTACTTTACCAGTCATCAGCTAAGGCTTCAAATCGTAATTGACATTACCAATTTTTAGCGTCCCAAAAATTAGTAATTTCAATTTATCTCATTACCAAGTTTAAGTGTCCCTAAACTGGCAATACTCATTCACTGAGTTACCAAATTTGAGCGTCCTCAAAGTGGCAACTATATCGTTTGTTATGAAACCATAGCATATCGCAACAATATCAAATTTCATATGCATATGCCAATTTTCGTATCTATGTTGTTTCAATCAACATAATCACCAAAATACAGACTTTCTACCCTTTCCTTAACAAGAGAAACCAAGAAAGACTGTTCCAAAGTTCATTGATGTACTTCTAAATTTCATAACGCTGATAATTTAAGTATCATCTTGATGAACCATATTCTTGTAACTCAAGAATATAACATAGAGTAAGTTATGTCTTCACTTTTGACTATAATCTTTAAACTATCAGTCTGGCCTTTTACTTTTCTTTGACCCATATATTTATTTTCTAAACTTGAAAATTTGATTGGGCCCAAATGACATCTATCTCGCAAGAAGATCCATACGTCTCTCTATTTATTAATCGCTTCTCTCTATTTCTTAACATCCTTTTTCCCCCACAAAGGATATAGAGAGATCATATTTATTTGAAAAGTGTCACAATCCATTTTCTAACATACGTGTTAGAAATCTTGACTTATTGACTTCTTAATTCTAGTCAATTTCTCTATTGATATCATTTTTCTCATAGGATTATCAGAAAAATTCTCATAACTTCTCTCAAGCTTTGAGGTTTACCATCAAGCAAAATTTCAGACATTTTTGGACTAACAAATTTTCCTAGTCTTTTGCTCTGTCTAGGTTCAACCTCATATGCATCCAATAACTCGTAAATTTTCCCGGATAAATTTAATTACAAATTTACAAGGAACTTCTAATTCATCATAGAAGCATTCCTAGATTTTGTAATTGCATTATAATGAATCTTATACATTAGATTCATCTGCAGACCACAGGATATCGTTAGACTTCATCGTTGTCTATATATCCATCCAAAATATCACAATTGGCTTTTGAAACTCCTTTAACCTTTATAGGTATAAGTATCAAAACATCTTCAAGATACCCCCACATTTTAAATATATCTAAGAATGTTTCTCTACATTCTAGAATTCTCAGAAAATTTTATTATTTTCGCTTCAAGATACCCCCACATTTTAATATTTCTAAGAATGTCGAAACCATTCCAGAATTAATAGGAAATTCTATTATTTCCTTTCAAGGTATCTTGTTTAAGGAATGATTAGTCTCTACGTGACTAATATCCTCATATTCAGTGATAGTCTGAACTGATCAACATCGCTTTCATCTTCATTAGAGTGCAACTCAACCTGCAGCTACTCCATTTGATTAATGCGAGTAATGTGCATTAACCTCATGAATATATCCACATTGTGAACAAACATCACCTAGTGGTTATTCAGTATCAAAGTCATTCCTTACCCTCTTAATTTCGTATTAAGTTGGTTATCTATCTTGAGCTTATAGAGCGCTAATTTCTCTATTTAGCTTCATTTTTACTCTTTAACGAGTACACATAATCAATGTATTACTATAAAGTAATTACACAACTTGTTATCACCTCTCACTAGAGCAGGTTTCAAACGACCATGATCCCATCATAAAAAAGATTCCCAATTTTTCCTTGAATTAAATACTTCAAATCAACATTCATCAATGGTTTGATTTCCAGGTTGTCGGAGAAGACACAATGGTCTCACTTAATACCCAACTTCCTTACAGGCATGGCCCGTTGTTGACAAAATCTCCCCATATTGAAATCATTGAAAATTCGTATTTAATTCTGTGTTTCATAAACACAGAAATCTCATAATCGTTTTGTTTAATGATAAAATCTCGAGTCGTTACGGATTTTACCTTGTTTTTATTAAAACCTCTCAGGTATTAATATCATGTTCAAAGAACTTTCTTTTTCTTCTCACTGAAAAATTCAACCATTGAATTTCTCTTAAATTTCAATTTGATTCATAAAAGAACCTAATTTTCTGGCTCACCAACTAGTATAACCAGTATAACCAAAAGAGGTCCGGGGAAGAACATAAACTTCCAATAAACCCATATTCAGTGATCCTTGATCAACTGATGTGTTAGGGTCACCATCGTTCTGGATTTCTCCAAATTTCAGCATACAGAGCTGATCGCAGTGCCGTATTAGGTATCACATGGATCACCATAATATGCTCGTGTGTAATTGCCGTAGCAAACCGACACCAACAAGATATTATATAAAATAACCAGAGGAACGAATCCAACTAGAAAATAATTAATCTCGTATCGACCCTCATCCTGTACTTAATAAGTAACAGGCCTGTTAGGTTTTTCAACATCTCGAAACATCCTACCAAGATTGATATTTCAAAAGAAATTTTCTTGAAATCTTTCCATCCAGGTGGCAGCTTTTCAATTACAGCAGCAACTTGGAAAGACTCACTTATGATCATCCCTTCAACATGAATATCATGGATGATCACTTGCAGTTCTTGCACCTGACTGACCACAGTCTTAGAATCTGCCATCTTATAATCAAGAAAGCGGCCAACAATCCACTTGTTAGCCCCAACGTCCTCGATTTTGTACTTATGGTCAAGTGATTCCCATAAGACCTTAGTTGTAGGCTTCGTACTGTACACGTTATATAACGAGTCACCCAAACCATTCAGCACATAATTTCGACAGATATAATCGACGTGCTTCCAAGCATCAACAGCATAAACTGTTTATGTGTTACTCTCGGCAATGAGCAATGGTGGATCCTCTTTGAGGTAGTGATCCAGATCAACATCTTTTGTTGCCAACGTTTGAAGTTCGTTCCATTGAACTTCTCATATTTCTCAGCATGTGCAGCAGGCACAGCAGGAACATGATAGGATATATTTTTATATATATTTTAGATGATTTTATTCCCGTATTTAATTGCATTTTGCATTTATTTGGATATTTATTTAATAAATATTAATGTTTTATTGTAGAAGACAAGAATTCCTAATTTTGGAAGAATTTGGGCTTAAAGAGCTATTTTGGAGCTAAAAATGAAGAAATTCGGATTTATTGAGCTATACCCGCTTTCTACGGTATTTAATTCATATCTGGAGTTCCAGGAGTCGGATTTGGACGATCTTACAGTCCACGCGAAGCTTGTGAAATTTTCTTTAATTCAAGGATGATGTGTAATGAGCAAAATCCGACTAAAGCAGTCCGTAATCTGAGGAGAAAGTAGCTGCGTTTTTTCCAATTTTATCAAGGAATCTCATTTATTCCATTTAAAACATTTAAAGTGTTTTTGTCTTTCAAGAGTGGGACTAGTTGGTGAAGGTTGAAAAACATCTTAGCCGAAAGTGGAGGAATTGGCAAGCAAAAGAAAGAAAAAGAATGGTAAAGTGGTGTGCTAATAATGGTTGCTAATCATGGAGGCATATTAATATTTTTGGAGGAATTATTGAAGATGTGCTATAAGAGAAGAAGCTTGCACAGGAGTTTAGGGACATCTTAGATTAGTTTTATTTTATCTTAGCATAGCATAGCATAGGAATAGACTAGAATACACTGCATTCATTTCCTACATCTTTTGTTACATTCGGCTACTGCAAGTTATTCAAGGATTAGGGGCTTGATTTTCTTCTCTTTTATGTACACTTTCTTTGGCTTAATGTAAGGTATTTTCTATTTTCTCTTGTTTATTAAATATATATTTTAGATTGATTGTTATATAATTTTAGTTGTTCTTAATTTTTATATTAGTGAGTAGTTGTTCTAGGGCATAAAGGGAAGCCATGTTTGCATTATAATTCTGGCATGATTTTCATAGTGGTTTGATTGATTATGGTAAATTCTAATCGATTATGTTTTGGTATTTAATTTGTGTTATCGGCCAATATCACAGATTAATTATATGCGAATAGGGGTAATAGATCGAGAGATTTTACTCACTAGAGGCACACATACGGTTAGCGGAATTGAATTTTAGTGCGAGAGCATAATTGGATTTCCGAGAGCGTTAATGCTTGAGAGAGATTAACACATGTTCTAATTACCCGATTAATTAAATTACTAAAAGTGATTATATGTGTAAGCACGTTTCGGGAATGTTGATGCTTGAGAGAGATTAACGAGCCCTAAATTGCATGACCATTTTGATCGCTTTAGCTAAGAAGCCGGATATTATGTAAACATGGTGGACCTAATTGTCCTAGATTTCAAATTCATTGTTGATCCCTTAATTAATTAGTTAAATTAATATAAATAATTAGTTAGTAAATATTTTCATAACTATCGTTTTTCTCGAGAAACAATTAAATTAAAATTGATAAAACCCGCCTCCCTGAGAACGAACTTAAAAATATACCGCATCAAAATTGGCGCCGCTGCCGGGGAGGCAAAAAAATTATTAATTTTAAATTAATTGTTTCTTGCAGTTTAGATTTTATTTTATTCAATAAAAAAAAAACACAAAAATATTAATTTCATAAAATTTTCAGTGATTAATTTTGTGTCTCAATTTGTGTTTAATTCGAAGCAAAACAACCCTCCCCTGTTTTATTCAGTTTTTTCCTCTGTCTTTCTTATTCGCCCAAACCTCAAACCCATTTCCTTATCTCCCCACTCTGCAGCCTCCACCCACCCATCGCCAATCCCATCTAATCGCCTCTGGTTCTCTTCACTTCTCCTTCTCCCCGCTCAAACACCGGTCTCCTTCCTACCACAACTCCGTTCGCGTCTCCGTCACCCACAACCATACCCCCAGTTCTCATTCTCCTGTTCTTCTTCGTCGAACCATCCACCTCCATCACTCCGATCTCCCCCACCGTGCCGCCAACAAACCACACATCCTTCTTCGCACCTCCACCCATTCCCTCTCCTCCTCATTCTTCTTCTTAATTTTCTTGCTTTCTTTTCATCATTTTCTGCAAACAACACAAACGAGGTTCGGAATTCGCTGATTGTGTGTCGTGTGGTTTCGTTTTAGTATTCGTTGGTTCTGAGTCCGTGTTGCTGTGTTTGCCGTTTAAAATTGAAAGTCGAGTTCCAGTTTTCCTTTTGCGAAGTCCTGTTTTGTGTTTGATTTCGTTGAGCCTCGTATTGCTGCTGCGTGTTGAAGTGTAGAGATTTCCGAGTCGAGTCGCCATTGTTGTTGAATGTTGCTGGTAGCCGAGTCTCTGTATCGTCCGAGTAGAGTTGTACTGCTAAGTTGTTTATCGTTGGTTTTGTTTGTCGAGTTCAGTTCGTGTATAGCTGAGTTGCTTTGTTCCGATTTCTGCGTTTTGTTTAAGTTCTGGGTCGTTGTTATTCGAGTTGTAGTTGTTGTTCAGACAAGTCTTTGAGTCCGGTCATTGCTTGAATTTGAGTCCGAGTTTTTATTTGTTCATGTCTGTGATTGAGTCTATTTTCCGAGTATTGCTGCCGTGCTGTTTGTTTATTCCTGTTCCGCGTTTTCTCGATTTTGCTTTCGAGTTTTTGGTTGTGAATGCTGTTGTGTAGTCTGAGTAATATTGTTGCATAATATCGAGTCTTGCTGTTCTGTTTTCTGCGTTCGTGGTCGAGTTTATGCGAGTTGCTGCGAGTTCCTAACTGTTTTGTACCGAGTTGCTGTTCGAGTTCAGCGTCTTTAGTTCAGTTTGAAGGTTTCTGCGTCGATGTATTGACGACTGATTGTTTGTATTTGGTTTTCGTCGCTGTGTAATGTCGATGTCACTGTTAGAGTTTTCCGTTCTTGATTGTAATTCGTTAAAGTTAATTATGCAGCGTTTCGGTTTTGGTACTGAGTCGAGTATCGGTGTTCATTGGTTTCGAGTGTGTATTCGAGTTAGCTGTTAAGAGTTCCTACGAGTTAACTCGTTGGTTTTGTTTGTGTCGATTTTGCTTTGTAATTTGATTGTTGCCTTGTAGTCTTGTTTGATAACCGAGTTGCTGCGAGTTCTTAATTCTTGAGATTGTTGTGTTTTTGGCCAGTTCAGTTTACGAAGCAATCATTTTTCTAAAATTTTCTGTAAATAATTTTAAATTCAAGTTTTAAAAAAAAAATTGTGAGAGAATAAAATCTAGTTTTAAATTAGAATTTTTAGAGTAATTTAGTTTAAGAATAATTTAGATTTAGGATAATTTAGATTTAGATCTAGTAAAAATAAAAAAATAAAAAAATAAAAAAAAAAAAAAAAATATTTTTTATTTAGTTTGTTAAATTTTGTGTTAATTTTTTTTTTAATTCGTCTATTTTTTTTTTTTTTTTTAACCGGGAACTACCCCACACACTTGTATGTGGGATTTCAAACCCGGGGAGATATATCGCTGAGCCCTACCACCCAGTACTCCCACGTAAATCCGAAGTGTAGTGTGTTTACAGGTCTGCAATGGATGAAGTTGATACTTTTGCACATCTTTCTTTCCGAGTAGAGGCATTGACTCGAGAAATTGCCTCGTGGAAGACTGCAGAGCCCACTACATGTCCGATGAGTACAAATGAGATGTCACAAGTGGCCCCTGAAACTTACACTCGCTGTGAAGTTTGTGGAATGTATGGTCACTTTGGTTTTGAATGCTATTACAATGTCTATAATTCTCAGAGTGCTCAGTTGGGACAAATGAATTCTTTTGAAGAAGGATATGGGTACAATCAGTATTCAAACACTTTTGATCAAGAATGCGTGAATCAACCAGATTTTTATTACCAGGACAATGGTGCTCAAAATTTTTCATATCATAATCAGCAACAGTTTGAGCAACAATATTATCAGTCATATGAGCAGCCGCCACAGCAAGAATATCAATATCCTCCTCTACAAGAACATCTACATGTTTCTCAACCCAGCGTAGATATGCAAGCTGATCAGACAAAGGAGATGTGGGATATCTTGAATAAAATGCTAAAGACGATGGAAAAATTAGAAACTCAAAGTTTGGCAATTGAATCTCAAATTGCACAGTTGGCTAATTCTTCTACTACAGGGCAGCTCGCCTATTTACCATCATCATCTACCCGATCCGAAGAGGACCTGACTGCTATCAATCTCATAAGCGATCAGGAATATGATAGTTTTTCCATGTATGTTGATGATGAGGCCATTGATAAAGAGAAGAAGCATGCCACCAATGACGAGATCAATGATGTTGCTGCTACCGAGAACAATGTGACTGATGATGAGGCTACAAAGGAAATCAATACAGAGATGGTTGTTATTTCTCTTCCGCAACCTGTGCCTAAGCTACCATGTATTGATAAATTTGCTCTCGATCTAGCCTCTACTTACAAGGCTTCTTTGCTCAAGAACACTTATTTCAAGGTTGATGTGATAACAAATATTGTCCAAGATGATATTTCTCAAATTCTGGTTGAGGATCCATACAAAGTGGCTCCTACGTTTCAAGCTCTAGAAGAGGGAGAAAATGGAAGTGTCTACTTAATCAATGATGCAATAAGCCAAGATGTTCGAATGGCTCATGTGAAAGTCATGAGTGAAGAAAAGCCACCACCAGAGCCTCCACCTTATATTAAGGGAGTTCAACATTTTCGTGGTGTCGAATTCTATCGTTGTTTTATCACAAAGTTTTCCAAAATTGCAGAAGCACTTAATCAATTATTGCTTATTGATGTCATATTTTATTTTATTAATGCTTCTTTGGAAATTTTGTGCAGGATTGCAACAACTGTTGATGCTCGTGGTGGTCCCGTGCAGCAGGTTTTTGGTCTTTTCGGAGCGGCACTCCATGCTTCGACATTCAGTGCCTCGACACTTCATGTATTAGGGGAGTATTTCTTACTTTTCTTTGTATTTCTTATTTCTCTTTTATATAATTGTTCATTGAGGACAATGAACCACTTAAGTGTGGGGATGAGTTCTCGATGATTAAAAATTCAAAAAAAAATTATTATATATTAAAAAATTCAAAAAAATTAAAAAATAAATTAAAAATTCAAAAAAAATTAGAAAATTAGAAGATTATTTGCCTCGTCTCATAGTGTGTTAACAAGGATAGGTACACATCTTGTGAGCATATTTTGCATGATTATTTGACATGTCATATCTTTGAAAGTTATTTGTTACTTGATGATTCCTTGTACGTACTTGCGAAAATTTTAAAAACTTGAGATACATCATTGTCAATTTTAGTGAGTACTGAAGCATGCTTTCACCTTGTGAGATCTTGAGCCTAATTTGTGATTGATACATTCTATATCGATCAATTTTTATTGTTGTGTGTTAGTTCATCATTAGGCATGTTGCTCTAGAACTTGCTTTAAACCATTTTGAGATTACATGATATCTGTATGCATGAAAAATGATAAAGGCACTAGGATTAACCGTGTTTATCCAAACAATACCCTTGAATTATATATCCTTAGTGAATCCCTTTGAGCTTTTTATCCGTTCTATTCGTATATCACCAATCTAAATTCTTGAGCCTACTTGTTTATTCTTCTCTTGATTTACTAGTAGAGCACTTTGATTCATTTGGGGGTTGGTGAGTGCATAATGTGGGGATATCTTTGTTAAAGTGTGAAAATTTGGCGGGAATCGTAAAAAAGAAAAAAAAAAGAAAAATAAAGAAAAAAAAGAAGAAAAAGAAAGAAAAAAATAAAAAGATCAAGTGGAGTTGTGTTCATTGGTTTGTGCAATATGAAAGTAGAAAAGTACATGGTAATATGTGCTTGGGTTTAATGCTTGTGAAAGCCTGATCACCTTTTACATGATCAAAATTTCATGTTGAGTGCTTTAATTAAAAATGAACATTGTGCTCTGTTAGTTTGTCAAGTTAGCCACTTGTCAACCTTTTTCTTGATTCCCTACCCTTCACCTTAGCCACGTTACAACCTTTAACAAAGACCTTTTGATTTGTGCATGCATGTATTCAAAGTAGTGGAGATTTGGTGGACAACCAAGCATATGGTAGCACATGACTTTAATTGATTGAACTTGAACGAATACACTTCACCTATACACTTGTGTGATTTGAGAGTTATGTGAGATTTTCTATCCATAGCATGTTACTCACTGAATGCGGCATTGATATTTATTTCATGATCTTTTTGTCTATCTAGACTGTGTGCTTACTTGGATAGTCTTGTACAAATGATGCGTAAATTGAAAGACTTGTCTTTTCTGTATTGTGTAATTAAGTTTTGCATGTGTGGAGTACTATGATAGGTTGCATACTTGAGACTTGGCAGGTAAAAAATGGATTTTGTGGGTAAATTCACTATAAACCCTCACGAGACAACACTCGTCCTACTAGGGCTGCCTAGGGGTTTAACGGCTTGTTGCATGTGCTCAATGCAATCGTGTCATCTACGAAAGTGATATTAGTTAGGATTTAGTTTTTATTTCACTTATTTGCCCGAGGACGTGCAAATGCTTAGTGTGGGGATGTTTGATAGGATATATTTTTATATATATTTTAGATGATTTTATTCCCGTATTTAATTGCATTTTGCATTTATTTGGATATTTATTTAATAAATATTAATGTTTTATTGTAGAAGACAAGAATTCCTAATTTTGGAAGAATTTGGGCTTAAAGAGCTATTTTGGAGCTAAAAATGAAGAAATTCGGATTTATTGAGCTATACCCGCTTTCTACGGTATTTAATTCATATCTGGAGTTCCAGGAGTCGGATTTGGACGATCTTACAGTCCACGCGAAGCTTGTGAAATTTTCTTTAATTCAAGGATGATGTGTAATGAGCAAAATCCGACTAAAGCAGTCCGTAATCTGAGGAGAAAGTAGCTGCGTTTTTTCCAATTTTATCAAGGAATCTCATTTATTCCATTTAAAACATTTAAAGTGTTTTTGTCTTTCAAGAGTGGGACTAGTTGGTGAAGGTTGAAAAACATCTTAGCCGAAAGTGGAGGAATTGGCAAGCAAAAGAAAGAAAAAGAATGGTAAAGTGGTGTGCTAATAATGGTTGCTAATCATGGAGGCATATTAATATTTTTGGAGGAATTATTGAAGATGTGCTATAAGAGAAGAAGCTTGCACAGGAGTTTAGGGACATCTTAGATTAGTTTTATTTTATCTTAGCATAGCATAGCATAGGAATAGACTAGAATACACTGCATTCATTTCCTACATCTTTTGTTACATTCGGCTACTGCAAGTTATTCAAGGATTAGGGGCTTGATTTTCTTCTCTTTTATGTACACTTTCTTTGGCTTAATGTAAGGTATTTTCTATTTTCTCTTGTTTATTAAATATATATTTTAGATTGATTGTTATATAATTTTAGTTGTTCTTAATTTTTATATTAGTGAGTAGTTGTTCTAGGGCATAAAGGGAAGCCATGTTTGCATTATAATTCTGGCATGATTTTCATAGTGGTTTGATTGATTATGGTAAATTCTAATCGATTATGTTTTGGTATTTAATTTGTGTTATCGGCCAATATCACAGATTAATTATATGCGAATAGGGATAATAGATCGAGAGATTTTACTCACTAGAGGCACACATACGGTTAGCGGAATTGAATTTTAGTGCGAGAGCATAATTGGATTTCCGAGAGCGTTAATGCTTGAGAGAGATTAACACATGTTCTAATTACCCGATTAATTAAATTACTAAAAGTGATTATATGTGTAAGCACGTTTCGGGAATGTTGATGCTTGAGAGAGATTAACGAGCCCTAAATTGCATGACCATTTTGATCGCTTTAGCTAAGAAGCCGGATATTATGTAAACATGGTGGACCTAATTGTCCTAGATTTCAAATTCATTGTTGATCCCTTAATTAATTAGTTAAATTAATATAAATAATTAGTTAGTAAATATTTTCATAACTATCGTTTTTCTCGAGAAACAATTAAATTAAAATTGATAAAACCCGCCTCCCTGAGAACGAACTTAAAAATATACCGCATCAGAACAATATGTGCATTAGGCACCACAGGCATAATAGACGTCTGTACTACCGATGTTTGCACACTAGTAGGCACCGTATGTCCGTTCGTATGAACGAAACCTATCGTAATCGATCCAATCGGAACATTAATATGTCCAATGACAGTATGTCCCAAAGGCACATGTCCCATAAGCACATGTCCAACCGGCGTCGCACTCACATCAGATGTTATAATCTGTGCGTTAGAGTTTGGCGGCGGCTGGTGATCCCCATCAGATGTTACAATCTGTGCGTTGGGATCAACCATCATGTTCTTGTTGTTCATAGTTTGATTCTCCATTAAATCTGTCACTCAAACAAACAAGCAACTACGTAAGTACAGATCACAGATGTAAATTAATACGCTTTAAGATTGTTATACAATCTGCGATAAATACAAACAGTATAATATTTGTGCGTGTGTGAGTAACAGTTATGTGTATAATTAAAACAGACAAAAGAGGAGACAAGGAACGAAAAACCCGAGTCCAGTGCGTGATTGTCTCCTTAAAGCGTATTAGCCCCCCACCGTATGTGCGAGCGAAACGCCTCCCAGGATAAAACGGATTGCAGTGAGGCTACAGATGAGCGTCACTCTCAGCGAGCTTGAGACGAGCAAGAATTATCACCAGAGGAAGAGAAGAGGCTGTATAAAAGAGAAGGATGTGTGTTTTCGAGTGAATAATTCTAAGGCTCTATATGAGTATTTATAGGCTAGGAAAACTTGTGCGCTACACAATTGCCTTAATTAATTAGCCGCGCTAATCAATTAAATCGCTGGCAATTGCCTTAACACAATTGTCTTAATTAATTAGCCGCGTTAATCAATTAAATTGGTGGCAATTTCCTTAATTAATTAACCTTGTTAATTAATTATGTTAAGGAGGTGGCAAAAAATCCATAGTAAAAACGGAATTGATTTTACCAAATCAATGAATTCAAATTATAATCGAATCCATATTCCAACACTATAATCAATCAAGAATTTGTATCAACAAGAAGGTATATGTTGGATTTGTGAAGAACAAGGGGGAGAGAGAGAAACTCACGAAATGGGAGAGAAGAGAGAGGTGTGTCTCGGTGAAAATGAGAAAAAGAAAGGGGAGAAAGAGTATTAATACTTACAAATGTATTCTTTTAATCTTATCACCCCACTAACACTTAAACATTTATTCTAATTGCTAATAATTCAAATTAAATTGGTTTTTGTAAAAATTCTGTAATTTCATATTTTTAAAATAAAATTCACCCAATGAGAATCATATGCATATTTTTAAAATATTTTTGGGACTTGTAAATAAAAAGATATGAATTTTACAAGAAATAGTCTTTTAAAAAGAAATATCCTTGCTAAAATCATTTAAAAATTCAAAATGCCCAAAATAAATCAAACTCTTATTTTTATAATCAAGAGTATATAATTAGGAACAAGAATACCAAAAATATATTTTTATGAATTGTAATCATTAAACTAGAGATTTTACAAGATAATTTATCTAAAAAGAAATTCATGCTTTAAAAATCTCTAAAAATTATTGTAGCCCAAATAAAATAAACTTGCATTTTTAAAACGTTTCTGAATACTGAACAAACATTATTAAAGAGATTTCATGATTTTTCAATGCTCCAAGAATTTTAGAAAAATCAAACAACGCTTAGAAATAGCATTTTAAATGCATAAAAAAAAATTCATACATGCACATTTAATCATAGTGCACATATAAGTCATATAGGCATATCAATTTAATTCAGATAATTCATATAATCACTTAGGCAGTTAAGTCACATTGACTTATTTCACAAAATTTAAAACAAATCCATTTTCCACTTAATCATACACAAACAGCATTTAATCACATAAATGCTCCACAATCAAATAATTCTTATAAAATAATATTTAAATATTCTCTCTTATCTCATCACACCTATCGGTCAACGTAAAATAATAATAAAAATTTTATTTTGAAAATTCGGGTTGTTACAGAAAGGAGGGGAGGGGGTTGACCTAGTATTTTTGCAATTTTGAAACTTAGTTTAGTAAATTGCAATTAATTAGAGGAGATGGTATTTTTGCAAATAGAAACTTTGAACCTAGTATTTTTGGTAAATACCCAATATAAAATCATGATATTATATGATATAAACAAAAGTTTATATTAAAATCAAAAAATATTTAAAAGACTAAGTTCTAAAACTTATTTTCAAATTATGTAAAATTGAAAAGTAAATATAAAAATTCATATACTAAACATGTACTCCCCCTTTTTTTTATAGTTATTGTTTAACTTTTTAACACACATTTTAAAATATTTTGATTGTATAATAAAAAATTATTATTTTTAATTTTTGGCAAAAATATATGACTTGAACTTTAATTTTCAAAAAGATTTTTTTTTTAAATTATAATTTGAAGTATGTTGTCAAAGAGAGTACTGTAACATGTTAAATAAAAAAACAGGAACGAATTGGGGAAGGAAAATGTAGTAAGTTCATGCTAAATTGATGAATTGGTGAAGCAGCTTAATAATAAAGCTAACTGTAGCAGCATATATATCACTATCACTGTATGTATAAACCCTCCTTCCTTCCATTTCTATAGCCTTGTTTTGTTGTAAGTATCTGTTTCTTATCTGTGTGTATATGTGATCGCGTACCCCTTTCATTTTAATTTCTACATGCAATTATAATTATATTACTAGTTTTGTCATCTGTTTCTTGTGTTCAATTTCAAGGAGGAGTGCTTAATTCACAATACCAGCCTTACAATTGCAGCATTATGTAACTTGTATTTTGTTATTGCATGTTGTTATCATCAATTGTGTGTGCTATCTGTGTGTTTTTCCCAATAATCAATAAATTTTATGTTTTCTATTTTATTTGTGTAACACTAACCTATAACTAGTGTAAACCCTGGAGTAATCATTGCAGAGTTTTTTTTTTTTTTTTACAATTATCGAGAATTGGATTGATTTGTTATAATTTTGTTGGTATTAGGGTTTTGTATTCCCTGGCAGAGATGTGTTGATTGTTATGTGTTTGTTTTTTAAGCAGTTGAAATGAGTTCGTTTAACCCTGCATTCGGTGGATTTGGATATGATCATGCTACCAAACCGATTTTTTCACCTGCCAATCTGTTTCCTCCTGCATTTGGACATAGTAATCATTTTGGGTATGATATACTAGCCGGTGGAATTGCAGTGCCTCCATTTGGGCATACTGGTAATCATACTTATCCGTATGGGTATCCCGCCACTGGTGGTGGAAATTCAACGTCTCCATTTAAATATAGTTATCCTTTCGGGTTTGCCCCTAGTAACGTTGGAAGTTCAGCGCCTGCATTTGCCCAAAGTCATCCTTTTGGGTTCACCCCCAATAACGGTGGAAGTTCAGCACCTGCATTTGGGCATAATAGTAGTCCTTTTGGGTTCAACCCCACTAATGGTGGAACTTCAGCTACTAAGTTAGGGCAACGTAACTCTTTTGGATTCACCCCCGGTGGAACTTCTGTGCCTACATTTGGGCAAAATAGCACTACTCCTTTTGTGTGTACCCCTGCTAATGGTGGAACTTCTGTGCCTACATTTGGTCAAAAAAGTACTCCTTTCGCCCCTGCTAATGGTGGAACTTCTGTGCCTGCATTTGGTCAAAATAGTACTCCTTTTGGGTCTGCCCCTGCTACTGGTGGTACTTCTGTGCCTACATTTGGGCAAAATAGTACTCCTTTTGGGTATGCCCCTGCTAATGGTGGAACTTCTGTGCATACATTTGGTCAAAATAGTACTCCTTTCGGATCTGCCCCTGCTACTGGTAGAACTTCCGTGCCTACATTTGGTCAAAGTTGTACTCTTTTCGGGTCTGCCCCTGCTAATGGTGGAACTTCCGTGCCTACATTTGGGCAAAATAGTACCCCTTTTGGGTCTGCCCCTGCTAATGGTGGAACTTCCGTGCCTACATTTGGGCAAAATAGTACTCCTTTTAGGTCTGCCCCTACTAATAGTTCCGTGCCTACATTTGGGCATAGTACTTTTGGATGTGCTCCTGCTAATGGTGGTACCTCAGTGCCTGCATTTGGACGAAGTACTAATTCTTTTGGGTTCACCCCTAGTTACACAACAACCTCAGTGCCTCCATGGCAACATAGCAATCCTCATGGGTCAATATTCCCCAATGGTGGAACTTCAGCGACTACACTTGGGGAAGGTAGAAGTTATTTTGTGTCTGCCCCAGCTCCAACTGATGGTGGAACCTTTCATTCCAGAGGATCTACCTCATTTTCTCAGACCCCTGCTGTTAACGCATCAAGTTCCCCAGGATTTGGTTTTGGTTGTGCTACGACTTGTAGCCAACCAACCTTGCCAGCAGGTAGCAGCTTATCTGGAACTGGTTCACATCTTTTTGGAACTCAGAATCAAATATCTGGTGAGTGGTTATTTACTTTTCTATTTATCTGATAGTATGATTTACTTCTTACTTAGCATATCTTTGGGCCTTTATAGGGAAAGATTCACTACTCTTTGGTAGTTTTATTTGAAATATAATGATATTCTTAAGTTAATGAATCTAAAAGGCAGCAAGTGAATATATCCGAAGTTTTCATATCTGATGCTTCACTACACACTTTCTGCACAAACCAGACAGCAAGCAGGCAAACTTCCAAGTATAATTTCTTTGGAAACTCTTGTGTTTGATGTACTTTTATTGGCATCTGCATGACAACTGAATTTATTCTACCTCTTCTACTATTTTTATAGTTTTGGTGGAAAATTGACAATTTACTCTATATGCAAAGGCAGAAGTAGATAGTGCCCTTTTTTTTAGTTTACATCCAAATAGCTAATGTCCTAATCAGTTATGACCTTATTATATGTGATAATGATAATATGATTTTATGTTGGCATGTCAAGTCAATCTAATTTTGGCGAATGTTGATTTACTCTAATCAGTACTGCTGCTATTACTTATTAGTTTTAGCCTCGACCAAAGTGTTTTATATAGTAGGTAATGACTGTGTTTTTATTTACTTGTCCCATTCCGTAGGATCTACCACACATTTTCAGACTCCTACAATGAATGCATCAACTTCCCCAGGATTTGGTTTTGGTTGCACAACTTCTGGCCAAGCAACTACGCAATTCGGTACCAGCAGCAACTTGTTTGGATCTAGTACATTTTCTGGCGGAATTCAGGTTCCATATGCGGGTTAGCATCTATCTTTATTATCTCAATCTGGTATTACATATAGTTAATTAGCATATTTTGAAATTTATAGGGAGTTCAATACTGTTTTTTTTCTGGTTTTTTCTGAAAATAAATATAGCAACTGAATCTCTTCTTTTCAGGCGACCAATTTAAAATACCATCACCTGGGGGTTCAACTTCTGAATCGTTCACTTTCAGTGTCAATCGTGGAGGAACTAGAGCAACACCTTACACTGAAACTGTTGAGCTGGATTTTAATTCGCAACTATCTACAAGAATTATGTCCATATCTGCTATGCCTGTTTTTAGAGATAAATGTCATGAAGAGCTGAGGTGGGAGGACAAACAGTTGGGAGATAATGGTATGCTTAAGTTTCTCATGTCACATCTATTTGTTTGCTTATTGACGAGGAGTGTTAGTAACAAAACCTGTTGACGTTTTAGGCAACATACCCCTATTTCACAGCATAAGAGGTGGACAGTCGGCAATTGGAAGCCAATCTAAAGGTAGCAAAGTAAAGGCTTACACTAAAACCATGGTAGGTGAGGATGCTAGTAGAGCTACGTCAATATCTGCCATGCCTGTATACCTAGATAAAAGTCACGAAGAATTAAGGTGGGAAGACTATCAGTTCAATAATGCAGGTGTGTGCCTGACTTTCTAAAGTATGTCATTTTTCTTTGGAACTAAGATAATTTGTAACATACCCCTGTTTTATTTTTGCAGGTGGTGGAGTTTACCCTGCTTCAGAACAATTGAATTGTTTCATGAATCCTGTTTCTAGCACTGGTAGCTCATTTCTGAATGCCATGAATTCTTCTGTCCCACCCAATTTATATTCTTCCAGCCCCCCATGCTTTGGCATTCCAACCTTTAGCAATCCTTTCAGTTCTAACTCCCCTTCAAATGATTCACGTGGGAGGGCTTATACTTCAGTAACTCAGCCTCCCTGTATAACTCAGCCTCCCTCTATGTTTGGTCCAACCATGAGGTGTACACATCCATCTTCCTCAATTATGAGTGCATCAGCAAGTGAAGCCTCTACATCTGGACCCAGTTTATGTAATTATATTTCTTCTGCACCATGTGCCTCTATATGCAGTACTTCTGTTACAACACCAGTCACTGCATCTGTTCCTTGTAATTTCCCTCCAAGTGTATCAACTCTTCATGCTGTATACCCTTCTAGATGTATGGTTGAGACTCCGCCTGCAGTTCCCCATATATCAGCTGAAACTCCAAAAACTACATCAGTGAGATATGGGATTTCCAGCATACCTGTAAGTTCTTCATACATCTAAACACTTCGTTTTCCTTTGGTATGCTTGAGTGTTGGTAAATGCGAACTTACTTTCTTAGCAACAGTAAGGAGTAAGGATGTACAGACTGGATTTGAACTTTCATAGAATACTTTTACCTATTAAAAAAAAAAATCCACAAAAAGTGAAACGTTTTATTTGTGTCAGGTGTTCAAATCAAATAAGAATCACTACAATAATACTTGAATGAGAACTGGGGTTTGGCTTAGTAATAAGATATGACCATGTCAATAAATAAAGTAGAGAAAATTGCAGTTATAAAATTTATAGATTTTAGTAAGATGCCTAGGCATATCTTGTTTAACCCTGCCTCCCAACATGTTTGAAGAGACATGGTGGTACTGTTGTCAGAACAAGTATGCTGTATCTTCAAGTGTCTTCTATCACATGACAATTTTGTTTATTGGTGTCAAGCTATTATAGTTCATGACATGTGCTCTTTTTCTTTCCAACAGGTCAAGCACTCGGCAGATGAAAAACAACAGCAGTTGCTGAAAGCAAAATGGAATTGTGACGATGATGGTCCAAAGGTAAGATTCATGACACTGGGGTGATTGGTATTATTCTATTAAAATCATGTATTATTTCTCGTCCTTTCTCGTTGATGGATAAAATATCATGGAACTTCGGTTTGTTGATTTGTCACCTCATGCCTGTTCAGGTGTCATTTAACGCTGATGCTCACGGGACGACTACTACAGCCAGGAAGAAGGTTCTGCTTCGGCTGAAGCACAATTCAGGGGTTTTGATTTCGGATCCCTCTGAGGAGTGGAATCTAAGAATTGACTTTGAGAATATCTTTCATATTAAGCATACATCTATTCATGTGTACGAGAACGGTAAGTTTTTTGTAAATTAGTGTGGTGCTTTTATGAATTTTTGTTTATTTGTTACTTTCAACAAAGCTTCATATAGAACAAAAAAGTAGGTAAATATGTCTATACTCCTCTTTTATGGTTAAGTCTCTGTTTTTCTTCTATGTTCATGTTTTTACTTCCATACAAAATTCTTTCAGGTGAAGTCTCTGTGGAGTTGTCTAAACCTCTTGGGGATGGTTCTATGCAGGATAAAGTTGGTAAGCCGTAGATAGAATATAGAGATCCCTTTGGTCTTTCTATAACATTATAATAATTTGTGCTTCTCAAATACACAGAAGTTTAAGGATCATTAGCTTACATAGGGAAGGGTTAAAAAAATCTTACGCATATATTGGTCATCAGTTATTAGTTTTTTGAATTATCTTTTTAGCTGTTGATAATACATCAAGCGGCACTGTCTGTGTGTGTGTGTGTGTTGCGATACCAACTAAATGTGAACATCATAACAAATGTTATTGCACAAACTATTTGTGGAAATATCTTCTGGTAAATGATGCCATCTGTGTTACTTTAATATTGAAGATTTGTTGCTATGTCATGTTCTGTAGTTGGTTAAAGTTACACTAAGCAGTTAAAGATATTGTATCTTAATCCTCTTATGATCCTAGTTATATTTGGAAGTGTAGTGAACTAGTGATGAATTTAGGCTTTCATAGCGTTGTTAATTCCCCTATCTATCATTTCATCAACAAGCCGTTAACATTCTCACTAAACTGTCATAGGAAATCCTGGTGAAACCTTTGCTGCTGAACACAGCCTTAAACCCAGTTCTGTTAATGGTAATCATCCCTTTGAAAAGGAAGTTCCTTCAGATGTTTCTGGGCTGTTGCCAAAGCTCAAAGACAGTGACTACTTCATTCAACCGCAACTCGAGGAGTTGGCAATAAAAGAAAGCTTTGAGCCGGGTTTCTGCAGCCATGTGAAGGATTTCGTTGTCGGTCATCAGCGTTATGGGCGCATTAAGTTCTTGGGAGAGACAGACGTGCGGCAGCTTGATGTCAGCTCACACATTGTGTTCAGAGATCGTGAGGTAATAATTTCTATGGATGAGAACAAGAAACCACCAGTTGGGCAAGGCTTAAACAAGGCAGCAGAGATTACCCTTTGCAACATTAAGTGTGTCGATAAAGCTGGAAATCAACACATAAATGGACCAAAGGTTGACAAGTACAGAAAAAAGCTGATGAAGAAAGCAGCAGAACAAGGTGCTGAGTTTGTGTCGTATGATCCTGTGCAAGGAGAGTGGAAATTTAGAGTTGAGCACTTTTAGCGTGAATTATAAGAAAATCTTTGAAGTAGGAAGAAGCTTCTTTTGTTACTATGAAAATACTTTACTGTGTGTCTACTTTGCCACGACGTATATTTTTTTAGCCCAGTTTTTTAGTGATTCTGCTTTTACTAGCACAAAAATTAGAAAATTTGAGCTTTGCTTGTTCAGGGTTTTACAGTGTGCTTACTTCCAGCACATATTCCATAGGCCAGACCCCAAAATAACCGTTACACGCTCTGTTAAATTCCACCTTACGCAATGCTCTTCTACTCTTAACGTATCAGATTGCATCCCAGGCATCAATCTCGAACACATTCATATTTTTTACACGAATTCTGCCTAATTTGCACGGTTATCTATTGGAACACCGCGTAATAATTTTGTGTCTATTAGACTATGGTGAATGGTTTATCTATTTAGAATGAATATATTTTTGTGTGCTTGTGTTTTATTTTATTGAACCTGAATAATTGACGTGACAATTATATTAAGAGGGGTGTATGAAACAAAGGCCTAAAGAATTACTTGCTGAACCTTCGTAACAGTCATCAGAATCTTTGTTGTTCTACAGCATTTTTGCCATTGAATGAACTTTTTGATTTTATATCTGCCAACATAAACCGGACTGGGACTAAAATACACAAGGTACAACTAATTTTTAAAGGTAGTTTGGAGCTAAAATAATTACTAATTTTATTTTTTATGAGATGAGCGTTTTGAAAGTGGCGACTGGCGAGCGTATCCTCGGTGGCGTAATCACAAACGTATATGAGTAATGAGCAAGTCGAAGCAAAGGTAAAATTTTAACTGGGGCTAAAATTATTTTTCTCAACTAACTATTGAAATCCTATCCGAACAAATATTTCAATTTTATAACTATTTTTCGAAGTTCATTCGGGGTTGAAGCAGTGTCAGCCCCAGCCTAACAGCCAGGTTCCGCCAGTGTGCATCCTTCCAACTGGTGCATAAAACAACTTTTGATTTGATTGATAGGCATATTATCACTCAGATCTAGCACAATAGAATCACTAATAATATACTACCTCCGTCCCATAATATATGACATGTTTACTGTTTACGCGTACTTCAATGTGTTTAAAAAAGGTACTTGTATACATGGTTCTAAAAATCCCCGATTTAGCCGATTAATCCCCGATTAATCCTCTGTAAGGTAACCAACCGATTCGATTTTTGAAATCCGATTAATCCTGTGAAGTTATTTAAAATGATATGTTTAATTGTAAATTAGACTAATATATTAAATATTATTATAATATCCGATTAGTACTCCGATTAATCCTTCCGATTAATCCCCGATTACCCGATTAATCTTAAATCGGTAGCTCAACCGATTTATACCGATTACCGATTTTTACAACCATGCTTGTATATAATATTTTTTCATAATTTTTGTTTTGTATAAAAGTTTAAAGTTCAAATTTTTATACAAAATAAAAATCATAAAAAAATATTATATGAAAGTATCTCATTTATGCTCTTAGAAATCCGTACATAAAGTGATAAAGGTCATATATTATGGGACGGCAGGAATATTTGTTATTAAAATCTGCCCATATGACATGATACGAAGATAAGAAGAAATACACCAAACTTTTACGCTTGTGTGTATTTCTGCTAAGATCACACTATATTCAGTGAGAACACTGGATGGTCGGCACCTGGATTTGAGACATGCTTACCACCACTTCAAATTGTCACAGCCGTTGGTTCGTAATTTTACATTTTATGAACAAGTCAGAAGCAAATTGTTGTTTCAAAATCAATTAACGGTCACTCATTGACGTTAGTTTGGGTGTCGAATTGCTAAAATAGGCCAAAAGCTTAGGAGAATGTGAAAGGAATTTCTGAATAGCAGTCAAACAGAGTGCCTCATATGAAGACGCTGTCTAGCTATGTTAATACAATACAACCATACTTCCACTAATTCAACCAAGTGCCTTCTCTAAGGACATCCTACCTCTAAAACTCCAGTTAGCATATGACTTTTAGAGAACAATCATGTGGATGAGATACAACTACTGGAAATATATGAACATATTTGACAAAAACAAAATAGGCACCTGTGCTAATTTCTGCCTATACCTGTCACCGCGTAACAACTAATTGCACCTGGACAAGCCTTACTTCTTTCAACTACCCTTCTTCAACATAAGCTTCTTTCATTTTAACCTTCTTCGTCGTAGTCTTCATCATCATCATCCATCCTTGAATTGAGCTTTGCTATATTAACAGGGTCAATGGCTATCCTATCCATTTCAGAAAGAGACCATCCAGGATACTCATCTTCACTTCCGGGCATTGTCGGCATTGCTGATGGCAGGCACTTTGGAGCCTCAGCAGGATTTTTATCTATAGCATTATCCTCCACATCAGCATTTAAGTCGATGTTCCGCGAAGCTGGATTGGAATTATCACTGATGTTGACACTATCTTTGGCAACCTCCAACTCTGAGGCATCATCTACAACCCCTGTTGCTGCTACTGGCAGCAAAATTCGGTTATTGTTGGAGTCATAGTCAAAGTCAGTCTGGGCAGCCTCTTTATCTGCTGCTGATCGAGCACCCCGGCCCCTACCTCGGCCTCTTCCTCTTCCCCTGCCTCTTCCCTTGCTACTGGTGCTGCTCATTTGACCTGCTTCATGCTGCTGCAGGAAATGCATGTAATGCTCTATTAACATAAATTTAATATTCTAGGGTTAGTAGATTTTCTGCGGTAAATCAACTCAAACTTATCTCTTTTTTTTTTCTTTTTTTTTTTGTTATTCCATTTTATTTCTTGTCCTACATCAGAAATATGGACCACGATAGGCACATGCCCTGCCTCAAATTTTCTTCTTTTGTGATAGTTTAACCATGTATTTAGTCATCTCAGAATGATATAATCCCATCCGCCGTAGGTATAGTACTATTAGTAGTCGTCAAGTAGTATCAGCATATTAGCTATGATCTAAGACCTACGAACTAGTTGATGCAGAACAAATTGTGAAACAACGGATACATGGGATTAAAACAAGAATACTGATATTTAGCAAAAAAAAAAAAAACAAGAATACTGATAAACTTGGGTAGCTTAACTGTAGAAAATCCACTACCCCAAGAGTTTCCCAACCATAGAAGGGAGAAATTAAGATGGATCGCAGCCCATGAATGAGACTCAAATCAATCTCGATAAAACAATCACATTACATTATCCAAGTCCAAGATAATATGTGGGGATTACAATACTTATATAGGGGATAAAAACCCTACTAAAATAACCTAAAGTACTAAGGCCCGTTAACAATTTAGCTTATTATATAAATTGACTACATGTTTAATACACTACTAGACCCGCATCTAAAACACATAGATAGATATACTACTTATCTCACACTAAAGGTATTTAAAAAAACAGCAACATGTATGAATATTCTTCTTCATGTTCCGAACTATTCCCCATCACTAGTTAGTATTGCATTAATATAGGGACAAGTAAGCCTGGTATTAGGGCCAGTGTGGTCAAAAGCATTATACGCACCGAGGCGCCAAACTCCCTGGAGCCTAGGCGCGAAGCGCAAAAGCGATGCACGCTTCATCGAAGCACGGCACACAGTTTACAAAAAAATCTAAAATATTTACTTGAATATTGATCTATAATTACTTAGGTTTATAACTTGTCATACTTCATAATATATTAAATCACACTTTTACGACAAAAATAAAATAATTTATAATATATTAAATCACATTTTAGGGTAAAAACAATCCTAAAATTTTAATTGTCAATATTGAAATTCAAAGTTCATAGCTAACTTCCAGCCAGCTTCCGACATTGTTGCTAGTAATAATTTCATTCTTCACCTTCATCTTGAAAATCCTCATCCAAATCATCTTTACATCTAGAAGTGATCCCTTCAAATTTGAAATCTTGTTCTTGAAAATCCTCTTCTTCATCTTTATTAGGGCTTTGATGTTTAATTTTTGTTTTGGGTTATATTTGTTGGGTCTTAAACTCACCCAATAACATTAAACCTATTATTATCTTCCAAGCTTCACTAAAGCGCACTTTTTTTACTTCTTTTGTGCTTCGCTCTTCGAGGCTATGGGCACGCACTACATGGAAGTTGCTGTGGCTCACCTTTGTCAAAGCGCTTGGACCCTGACTGAGTAGATGATTTTTACAGTTTTATATATTTTGCTCTGCGAATCACAAATGAACTGGATGTCCTTATCCCAAGCCATGTTTCTCTCGAACTGTCAATCCCTCTCCCCTTACGGGATTTCCACTTATTTCTCACCTACAATTTTTACTTGTCGAAGTAGTCAGAAAGCTAAGTTCCTGCCAATTGTCAAGTAGGCATCAGAACTAAGCAATCTAGTCACTGCATCTCTCTCTAGCACCTATATTTGGTGATTACATATCAGACATGAGATATATATTCACTTACCCTACCTGTATATAATGCTCCCAGTTCCCACTCAATATACATCCATATATTTTCCTATATTACTGAGCCCTATAAATATAATGGCTCTTCCTCCCGTTTTACCTCCCCATATGCTTACATTATTAACACATGTACTTTGATGTATATTGTATGTGCCTAACATATGAAGAAATGAAAGAGTGGCACATGAAAGTATTGAGCACTAGCTCTCAAGCCGTGTCCTTCTTTTATTAGTTCTGATTGTATATTTTTTGTGTAATAAGTATCACGGGAAAAAAACCTGGCCCGCCACTGGTCCAGATTCATGTTAATATTCTACTTTTGAAACTCCTAAGGCTTTACTACAATATAACCTGGCTCCCGATTACCCTTGTTCTCTACCTAGTTGCTTGCAATCATCATTATGGTGCCCTGACGATGTAGCTAATAAGAGTAAGATTGCGGCTCCAACTATTTCATGTCAGAAGAAACTCAAGTTGAAAGTAAAAAAAAATGTTGATAAGATGCAACAGCTACAGTCTACAACACCGTGCTATGATCATGATTCACGACTTCATATTTATAAACTCATCTAACGACAAAGTTTACACTTCCATTTAATGACCTCACAATAAGATGCATTTATAACAGGGAATACTTAAAAAGAACCATCCAAATTCTGCCCTTGCAGATTAGCATTTATGAAAAGAAAAATGGAGAAGTGGATTATTGTCAGGATAGTATCCTTATTACTAGTATTGGTATTGTGTAATTAGGAGAAAGTACTGTTAGTAAGGAGAAGTGTTAGTAAGGGCAGTTTAGTACTTTTACTATTACTAAGTGAAGAAGTATATAAGTAGACTACCAGTTGTAATTTCATTATGCATATCATGAAAAGGAATTTCATTCCACCAAATCTGTCTCTCTCTAGTCTTTCTCTCTCTATAACTAACTCTCAGAAACTATGTCTTCTTCTACAAGCTATCTCTGTTCTTCTCTGGATCTCTATCTGATCATCTACTATCTCTATTAATCTCTTAGATAATAGCTCTATATCTCTGTTAGATTACATTTACAGTTCTATAAACCAGAAAATCCAAAAACATTCAAATATTTGAAAAACAGGAACCCTAGTTCCTGACAAATTGGTATCAGAGCATCAGAATTGATCTCCTACTGCTTCTACTGTGTTTATCTCTTAGATCTGTTAAATTTCTGTTGTTATTAGCTAGAGATGAAGATGTTTATGTTGATTGAGTTCGTTTCTAGTTAAGTAAGTTGATATTGTTGGAGAAAACTACAAAAAAAATAGTAGTGATAAGCATTGTTAGTGTGGTGAATAGATTCTCTGCTCTGTTCTGTTGTTTTTGTTGTTGATCTGAGATTAGAAGTGAAGTTTTGCTTGTTTGTGAGCTTTGTGGATAAATCTGTGTGGTGATCTGCTGAAAGGAGTTGTATTCTGATAATCTGTGGTGATTGTGAAGTTGTTTGAGATTTCTGTGAGGATTTGAGTATTGCCTACAAGGTGTTTGATCAATTGTGTATGAGAATGAATTGTTATAGAAAACAAGAGTCACAATACAGAGTGAAGGAAGAAGAGGAGAGGCAATATAATGAGTTGCTTCAGGAAGTACAACAACAGGTTGTGGCTTACAAGGAGAGAACTAATGCTAAGCTTAGGAAGATTGAGGAGTTGGTAGACTTAGCTGTACAGAAGATGAATTCACAATCTAAAGGAAGGCAAGAGGAGTTTGTGAATCCATTTGGAAGACTGGAAAAGAAAGATGACACTAAGAATTCCTTAAGGCATCTCAAGCTGAATTTTCCTAAGTATGAGGAGGGTAAAGGAGTGGCTGATTGGCTACAAGATTGTGAACTGTACTTTGACATCTATGGAGTGCAGGAAAACAAGAAGGTTGTAATTGCAGGAATGCATCTGGAAGGAGTAGCTAGAAGCTGGTATCAGGTTTTCTCTATGGAAAAGACAAATTGGCAATGGCAGGAGTTTTGCATCCAATTCACTGCAAGATTTGGAGCAAAAGAGAGTGAATTGCTGTATGAAAAGTTTAAAAATCTGAGGCAAGAAGATTCAGTGGAGCAGTACTGTGAGCAATTTGCATTGTGTATGGAACATCTAAAGGTGCAGATGCCTCAATTGACAGAGGAATATTTTGTTGAGAGTTTTATCAGTGGCCTGCAAGAAGAGAACAGACAAGTTCTCAAACTTCTCAGTCCCAAAACTGTGGAAGGAGCTTTCAAGAGAGCTAAATACTGTGCTCAAGGTAATAAAAGTTTACAAACTAAGAAAGCTGGTGGAAAACAAACATGTATGTTGGGCAACAATACTGTATGTAAAGGAGAATTGTCTCATATGCAAGAGATATATGGGTTGAGTTCTGCAAGCAGGATTGATACAGAGTATTTCAGTAACAAATCAGAACAGAAGAGAGGAGTTGTTGCTAAGGCTTTGTGTGACAAAGGAAACAGAGGTCAAAGTCTTCAGAAAGTTAAGGACAAGGCCAAGCTTGCTGAGAATGATGGGAAGACAGATTGTGTACCTACAGTGATTAAGTCTGAAGGGAAGTCAGAAGGAAGCAAGGAAGAAATTCAGGACTCACCACCTTCAATGGAGGTTTCAGTCCATGCAATTGAAGGAGCTTATAGTAATAGAACTATCACTTTAACTGGTAAGAAAGGAAACAAGGAATTTTCTATACTAGTGGATGGAGGAAGTACCCATAGTTTTTTGGATGAGAAAACTGCACTTAAGCTTAAGTGTGAGGTGGTAGAAACTGCTCCTATGCAAGTTTTGGTAGCTAATGGAAATCACTTACTTAGCAAGCATGAGTGCTCTAATTTTGATTGGAAGGTCAGAGACCAGAAATTTCAGACTACTATTAGGACTCTACCTATGGGCAGCTATGACCTTGTGTTGGGTGTGGACTGGTTGGGGTCACTTGGTCCAGTGACCTTTGATTTTAAAAATCTGTTGTTGCAGTTTGAGCAAGGACGGGTAGTGACTCTGAAAGGCAACAGCCAACAAATGAAACCTAGTTTGCAACAGATGTCTGCCAAAGAATTTGTGAGAAGTTGCCAGAGGCAAGAACATGGACTGATGTACATCATCTATGCTAAACCTACAACAGACTGTAATCAACTGGATAAGGGTTCCAATGAAAAAGAACAGCAGTTACAGCAGCTGTTAGAGGAGTATGGGGATATCTTTCAATCTCCAGAGGGATTACCTCCTCATAGGGAGATAGAACACTCCATAGAATTAAAGGAAGGCTCACAACCATTTTCTATCAGGCCCTACAGGCACTCATTTGATCAAAAGAATGAAGTTGAGAAGCTCATTTTGGAGATGTTAGATTCTGGTGTTATAAGGCCAAGTAGTTCCCCTTTTGCTTCTCCTATCTTGTTGGTTAAAAAGAAGGATGGTACATGGAGGTTTTGCATAGATTATAGGAAACTAAATTCTTTGACAATCAAGAATAAGTTTCCTATTCCATTAATTGAGGAGCTCTTAGATGAATTGAGTGGAGCCAAAGTATTTTCTAAGCTTGATTTGAGAGCTGGGTACCACCAAGTGAGGATGAAAGCTAAAGATATAGAAAAGACAGCCTTTAGAACTCACTTAGGACACTATGAGTTTACAGTGATGCCTTTTGGCCTCACTAATGCACCAGCAACTTTTCAGAGTTTGATGAATAAAGTATTTGCTCCCTATCTCAAAAAATTCACACTGGTCTTCTTAGATGATATTCTGGTGTACTCTAAAGATGAAAAGGATCATTTAGATCATTTGGAGCTGGTGTTTAAGGTGATGAGGCAGCAGAAACTATATGCTAAAATGTCCAAATGTGAATTCCTGCAGTGCCAAGTGGCTTATTTGGGCCATGTCAATTCTAAAGCTGGTGTGGCAGTGGATGAGAATAAGGTCAAGGACATGTTGGCCTGGCCAGAACCTAAAAGTGTTAAAGCCTTGAGGGGGTTTTTGGGATTAAGTGGCTATTATAGAAAATTTGTCAAAGATTATGGTACAATTGCCAAACCTTTGACAACACTACTTCAGAAAGATAACTTCAATTGGGATGAGACATTTAATCAAGCCTTTCTAAAGCTGAAAGAAGCAATGGCTAGCACTCCAGTACTGAAGTTACCAGATTTTTCAAAGCCATTCACAGTTGAGTCTGATGCCTCTAACACTGGAATTGGGGCAGTTCTAACACAAGAAGACAGGCCTCTAGCTTACTTTGGTAAAGCTTTAGGAATTAGAGGACAAGCAATGTCAACCTATGAAAAGGAGTTAATGGCTGTGGTTTCAGCAGTTAAGAAGTGGACTCCTTATTTGATGGATAAACACTTTTATATCAAGACTGACCATTGGGCACTCAAGTTTTTGACTGAGCAGAAGATAAGCAACTTGCTGCAACAGAAATGGATCAGCAAATTAATGGGATACAATTATACCATATTGTATAGGAAGGGAAAGGAAAATACTGTAGCTGATGCTCTCTCCAGAATGCATGAGCATGTTCAGCTAGAGAGTGGTGAAGGGACCAGCAGAGTTTCAGCAGAAGACCATGAGGACATGGTGCATTTGAAGGAGGAAGGATTGTCAGGATAGTATCCTTATTACTAGTATTGGTATTGTGTAATTAGGAGAAAGTACTGTTAGTAAGGAGAAGTGTTAGTAAGGGCAGTTTAGTACTTTTACTATTACTAAGTGAAGAAGTATATAAGTAGACTACCAGTTGTAATTTCATTATGCATATCATGAAAAGGAATTTCATTCCACCAAATCTGTCTCTCTCTAGTCTTTCTCTCTCTATAACTAACTCTCAGAAACTATGTCTTCTTCTACAAGCTATCTCTGTTCTTCTCTGGATCTCTATCTGATCATCTACTATCTCTATTAATCTCTTAGATAATAGCTCTATATCTCTGTTAGATTACATTTACAGTTCTATAAACCAGAAAATCCAAAAACATTCAAATATTTGAAAAACAGGAACCCTAGTTCCTGACAAATATGCAATACTATCAAACCTGTGCAACTAATGTTTCTACCTATTTGAACAGAAATCTCCCCAAAAACAACAGGTGCAAAACTAAAAATATTTATGTTAGCTTCAGACTGATGAGTTTGAAATGCCTGTGACTGAAGAGGGGTGTTATTGAATGCTAATGGGTCACGTTGTATTGATTATGGGCGGCTTGGAAAGATGTGCAAAATATATTATAGTGAATTAACTTATCTCATTATTAGATCAAGATAGATATGTAACTTACCGCCCTGTTCCTCTTTGATTCTTCATCACTATCATTGGCTTCTTCGGACGTAATTTTCCTGCAAGAACACAATTAAAGTTGCATTCATTTATAAACACTAGCACAAAAATTAAGATCTGATCATAATCCCTTAAGATATGCCAAAATGACAAACAGCACCAACAATAGCAGCAGTTAGCAGTAACCTTTTACACAGGAAAACATGGAGGGAAATAATAGAAACTTAGAAAGCTTCATACCTTCTCTTTGTCATGTTAACATCATCACCCCCAGCATCAGTGTGTGTGTAATCAGGAACCTTACTGACGACCTCCTTCAGAAAATCAAATACATTGTATCTTTGTACACAATGTTTTCTGCATTGCAACAAATTAATGAGTTTAACATCAGCAGGATATCAATCGACAAGCAAAGATGATTCAGAATAGACAACTAGAGCACAAGCATGCCAACAGAAACCATAAGTTTACAGGGAGATCTGCATCTGTGATGCATCCTCATGTGTCGTCAACAGGGCACGTGTAGTCAAGACGTGGCAAGAAGGGTAAAAGGGTCCAAGCATATAATATTGAAGGGTAGGATGGTAAATGCAGAAGAAAAGAGAGACAAAAAGGGGGAGAGTGGAGAATTAGGGTTATCGATTGTTTAGTCTTATCTTTAGTATTGGGAGAGTGTGGCCTCCCGAATGTTCACATCTATCTGTAGTAGCTTGCTGGTCTTTTCAATTCAGTGTAACGGAGTGATAATTTATACAGTAAATCATAGTTTAATTATTGTTGAGATTGAATGATAGTAATCTATTACAGCATCTTCATTACATAGGTCTTTTAAAATTCTTTATTTTCTATAATATGGAAGAGTAGCTGGAAAAATTATTAGAAAATAAAGTGGATTCAAACAACAAGTTTACTTACAAGTGCAACGAACTAACAGTTTTTGCTCCTCTCTGAAGTGTTATGTCATATGTACGATCACAAAGGTCTTGCAAAAATAGTTCCAAAGCTTTAGCTGCAATGATGTTCAGTCAATCTATGCAACAAATGGAACAGAAATTCTAAAAGTCAGAAACAGGCTAACGGCTAGCTACTCACAAACTAATACAGGCACAGCCATGGCTATCTTCCCTACATCCTCATCAGCTTGCATAATTTTTTTGATACGAGCCTGCAAAAGAGTGTTGCTTTGTGATATTTACAACAAATACGAGTATATTCATAAAAAAATTGCATAAGTTATCATCTTATGCTTATCACTACTTGAATATGATTTACATAATTATTTACTTATTCTTCTTACAATTATTAATATAGAATAGTTGGAGATTGATAGTAAAAGTTCCTATATATAGTACACTATATGAGTTCCGACTCCAAGCCAGAGAGAAGCGGTCACAATTTAAAAAGGTTCAAGTAGTTTACCGATATCATCATGCCAGTTAGTCGTGGAACATGGAATCATGAATGACACTTGTAATAGCAAGTTTGGTCCACAGGACATGAAACTAGCATCATAAGTAAAGAAAGTGAATAAATCGCAGAGTGGCTTCCTTTTTGTAGTAAAACCCTACACATTTTCATCCTACTTTCATATTTTCACCTGTACTTGGTCACAAATTCTATTTCTGTTACATTAACTATAGCCAATTTATGGACTTGAGCAGTGTTACATGGAACTGGTACGTGGTATGAGTATGGGTACGTGGCGAGAACCCGTTAATAGTGGAAAAAGTATGGGTTCGTGGCAAGAACCCGTTAATAGGATACGTGGGTCAATTTGAGGACCCCTTTAATAGTTACTTTGTAAAAATTTTAAACATTACAATGTGTCATGTTGTCACGAAGGGGACAACATAATAATTCTACTTCTAGCTTTTCTGTTTTTTACATTTCTTTGTGCCCAAACTGGGTCTCGTCTTCTTCCTTCTGCATTTTCAAAGTTTTTAGAGTCATCTCGCATCTCAAATTGTCGAGCTCAAACTCTTCCTTTTTTTTACTCTTTATGATCACAAATCTTAGTGTTCTGTTACCTCACTTTATGATTTGTGGGTCGCCAGATTTGGTGAAACTGATTGTGTTCCACAGTAAATCAAGACGAGTAAACCAGCGCCAGCAAATCGTGTAGCACCGGAATTGAGTAATCCCATCCAAATATAGCACTCTACCTATCATTATCTCTCATTCAATCTCACACTCAAGCTTCTAATGTTTCACAATTCATTTACAAAATGTTACAAGGTACTGAATACTAACAAGACAGCTAACATAAGTGCCGGAAAACAACCAAAAAATTCTAAAAATCACTAGGCAAGTCTAGGCGAATGATGTACCTTTACGCTCTAGCATTTCATCAAAGCATTAATTGGATGTATTTAAATACATTTTTTTATTTATAAAAATTAAGTTATTATAAATTAAACTCATAAATTAATTAATAATAAAATATATTAACTTATTAGTGTAGTATGTTTAATCGTTACCTAAAATTTTCTATTGTATTGATTATCAAAAATAATAATATAATATTCTTCTGAATACTAGGGGGGGAACTAATATTTCAAGGTAACTAATAAGGAAAAACTTGTAAAATGAACGATAAATTATTGATAGAATCTAGTCTGGATGTATGTATATTCGATATTATTATGACCTCGATTTTCGTGCATGCCTAGATATTACTAAAGACGATATTATTATGACCACGATTTTCGTGCATACCTAGATATTACTAAAGACGTTTATTATACTCAGCATCGTTATATAAGTTTTTTTCCTTAATCTCTTGAGTTTGTTTTTTCTTAATCTCTTCGATAACTTTCTTTTCCTTGTCTTCGTTTCAAAGAAGAGGCGAAGAAACCTCCAGCCATTCGCCGCGTGTGTACAGCCATGATGTGTTCCCAGAGGGGTTAGTGAAGATTGCTGGATGGATCAGCACTGGTATCTATGCAATGGTCAGTTTCTCCATTGCTCTCTCTCTCTCTCTCTCTCTCCTTCCCTCCCTCTCCCTCTATGGTATATTAATGTTTAGGTTCCTGGTTACAGTTATGTCTGATTTGCTTCCATTTAGTCCGATTTAGTCTGATTTTGATTTTGTTCAATATCCCTAATGTTATCCAATTACCCCCAATTCAATTTTATCCAATTACCCCCAATTCAAAGTGTTTTCTATTTGCCCTAAAAACGCCCAATTGTCCAATCCCGATAAAATCAAGGCACTCTGCCTCCGCCTCATTAATCCGCAATTTGTAAAACACCGGCCACAAAAATCAAACCTATAGCTCCCAAACAACAATTACCAATACATAAACAAAATAATAACCATTAATAACCTGCTCACCCAAACAAAATCAATTTCCCCCTAAAATTCATCTACAATCACCACCAAAACCAAACATAACATCATACAAAACCTAATCACACAAACAAACTAATTTTGACCTAATTATCAAGTACAATCACCAACACTACAAAATACAACATAATTCAATCAATCATAACAATTATACTCAAAACAAACTTACAATTAAAAAGACAAACAAACACAATCATTAAATAAGTGAAAATTAAGAGAAAAATAAACATACATACCGCAGGGAATCGAGTGTCGAGCTTCTTCCTCATGGTGTTAAATTGAAACCAATATATTATCAAATTCAAACGATATTTAAGGGAGAGATAATATCATTAAGTAATCAAAAGCTTCATAATCGCTGTATGTATGTATGTATAGGTGTGTGTATATTATAAATTAATTAAAATCCTTCCTTATATGTTGAGATCCGAAGCACTGGTGTGAGTTTTTGCTCGCAATAGCAATTTGGTGCTTATACGACGACTTTCGCAATAATAATATTTTTATAAGAAAATGCAAACGAGAAATTTTAATATTTAAGCTATTTTTACTCGTATTTTATTTAAAATTATTTTCCCTTCTAATTTAGATTTCAGTTACACTTAGATTATACAGGATATTGTTTATTGATGATATTGTTTATAGATCTATATTTGAAGTTATAATAAGTTGGCCTTTTGTCATCGAGTAGTACTACATATCTCGAATATTTTCCAAAAAATACTCTAATGACATAGGATAAGTACATGGTTGATTTTAATGTATAGGTGTATATGAATTCACACGTGAAACCATATTATTATCGGAAAATTACTTAATATATAAGTGACATATCAACATTTGCGAAAAAATTGGGAACTGTTTCGAGATACCTATCATTTTCCTTTTATACATAATTTTATTTTGATTTGATATATCTAGTCTATCTATTTGATAAATTTAGATTTTGCATATATCACTTTTTTTTTAAAATAAATTTTACATATATCACTAAAATCATTTGTACATTTCAAAAAAAAAACACTTGTATCAATAAATTTTTGCAAGTATCGTTAGTATTGTAGCTCGTGTAGACTCTTTTTTGTTACTAAATTAAATTATAAGGGCCATACCCTTTTTTTTTTTTGCTAAATTATAAGGGCCATACCCTCTCCAACTCCAACTCCGGTTACCAAATTAACAGATCTTGTGGTGATGGCCAATAATACCCTCTTATTAAGGCATTCTTAAATGCGTAATCCCTGATTTGAATTGTTTGTATATATGTATGTATATGTGGATCGGAAAAAAAGGAAGTAGTCGAGGGAGGAGGGGCCAGTAGGGAGAGAGAGAGAGTGACTGAAAAACCGGCCAGTGAATGGAAGATCTAAAATGCCTGATAGGTATTACCCGTATTAATAATGCGTAATATCCTTCATTATCCAAATTTTAAATGCGTAATATGCTTGTTACCCATACATTAAATGCGTAACACACCTATTACTCATATATAAAATGCGTAATAGCATGTTACCCTTCCTAAAAATGCGTAACAAAATCTGTGAAAAATAAAATATAGCTATCACTCTTTCCTTAAATGCGTAATAAAGTTGTTACCCCTTCTGTAAATGCGTAACATCTATTACCCAGGCTACAAATGCGTAACAGCGGGGTATTTTCGGGGTATTTTTGGCCAGGTTTTAGCGCAGTACTATTTATGTAACAGGCGAGCAGATTTGTGTTATTTTTGTCCTTTTCCCTAAATTAAATTATAAGGGCCATACCCTTTTTTTTTGCTAAATTTTAAGGGCCATACCCTTTTTTTTTTTTGCTAAATTATAAGGGCCATACTTGCTGTTACCATAAGTCCATAATCTTCTATTCTAAAAATGCAATAACACCACGAGTCATAGGTGAAAACAAACATTAAAGTCCTTCCCAGCCACATGAGTGCCATATTCTACAGTTTCAGTGGCCAAATGAACGGTAAATGTTTTCGAAAATCAGAGTGTTTTTTCGACAATTATTGATTCAGGCATCAGATGAGCATGCAGCAAACAAAACTTTTACAAGAGTTTAAACTTAAAAGTAACTTGCAATAAAAAGTCTGCAGGAATATATAATAGGGCAACTTAATATTAGGTTTCTGCAGCTAACAAACATTCAGATAAATCAATCTCACTAGATCCCCACAGCAGTCGGGGAAATCAACTAGATCTATGGTGTTCAGAATCACCTACCCTGATATATAAATAAGCAGAATTAAGAGCCCTGCACATTACAAACAAACTAGAGCAAACATGTCGAAAAGAGATTCCAGAACGTCAAAGATACTACAAAGCTACATTTGTTCATCACCTCAAATCCACGCCCTTGACACAGTATACAGCACTATATCATTTTCAGATTTTCTAGGCAGAAGGTGGTGTGATTTCAGGAGGCACCATATCTTCCTTTTCCAAAGCAGCAATTTCAGGAGGCACCATTTCTTCCTTTTCTAAAGTGGCGATTTCAGTAGGCACCATATCTTCCTTGTTTAAAGCAGTGATTTCAGTAGGCACCATATCTTCCTTTTCTAAAGCGATGATGCGCTTTGTAGCGAACAATTCTTTAAGCACTTTCACCTCATTTTCGATAGGGGTCAATCTATTCATTTCAATGTGAACCCTGCTAAAAAGTGCCTCGAACTGGTTACTATAGCCAGCATATGCTTCAGTGAACTTCTGTTCAATCATCAGTCGCTTTAGCCTATCTTCATTCTCTTGCTGTTGGCGTTGCTTCTCTAGCTCTGTGACGCTCAATACAAGGCCACCTGGACCAGCATCCTTGTAAATAGGTTCTTCAGGAAGTTGACAGCGCTGTCTGTATTCCAGGAAAGATCTCCTGTTTTCTTTCAATGCCTCCCTGTAGCCATTCACGACCTCCGCAAATAGACCAAGCTCACGTTCAAGCCTGTAAATCTCCGCATCTTTTTTCTGTACCACTTCATGGTTGCTCCTTTGTAGACTTTCTATGTAATTGTTCCTTTGCTGCAGCTCCCGAAGTAAATACTGCTGACTCATATTAATATCATTATAAGCCTGTTCCTTCTCCGCATACATGATCTTGGCTTTTTCCATTAGTTGTGCAGCTTGGCCCATGCAAAACCCAAAATCCGAGGTTTTCTGATCCCAACCAACGTCAGTCCTGATTCTCTTACTTCCATTAAGATGTGATGTATCCTGCTCATAGTCAATGGCTCTCTTGTGACCATTACCATACATGGACGGACCACCCATCATCAAATTTGTTTCAGCATTTGAAGCAAAAAGCTCAATCGATGAGTTTTCATGAATTTCTTGTCCCTGCAAATTTAAAGGCAGCTGGGCAGTTTCAAATGCTTGGAGTAGATCTCCTGGCAAACCAGCCGCTCCTGGTGAACCATAATTTGGCGGAATATTACGTTCTATTACACGCTCGAGTATTACATCCTCATCTTCCTCATCTTCAACCTCAACCTGCTCATCCGTATCATCCAAAACCAGCTCATCTACTTCCACCTCGTCCACATCATCAGCATCTTCTGATTCCTCCCTCCTTTGCAATTGTTCCACTTCTTCCATCTGCTCCCCCCTTCGCATGTGCACCACATCTTCTATCTGCTCCCCTTGTATGTGTTGCTGCCCATCCTCCATCTGCTCCCCTTCTTTCATCTGTAGCTGCTCATCCGTATCATCCAAAACCAGCTTATCTACTTCCACCTCGTCCACATCATCAGCATCTTCTGATTCCTCCCTCCTTTGCAATTGTTCCACTTCTTCCATCTGCTCCCCCCTTCGCATGTGCACCACATCTTCCATCTGCTCCCCTTGTATGTGTTGCTGCCCATCCTCCATCTGCTCCCCTTCTTTCATCTGTAGCTGCTCAACTTCCTGTTTTCCTTCATCGTTGCCATCCAAACCCCTGCCTTCTCCTAAAAAACAAGGACGCAAGAAAGGCTTTACCCCATGGTCACTTCCAGCCAACCACCAACCATCCTGCTTTTTCTCCTTGCACTCTTCAGCATCCATCACGTCAACACCATTAATCTCTTCTGTCTCAACTATATCTTGCTGACCCAGAGCTAATTCTATATTAGGTCCTTCGAAAACAACATTGTCCTCTTCAATATCAGTGTCTTCTTTCACTTTTTCAACTTCTGTCCCATTAAGCCCTTCCTTCACGTTTTCCACCAATTCCACCTCGTGCAGCCTTTCACTCGCCAAGTCCCCTTCTTCCGCTACCTCCTGATCCACCACATGGGGCTCTTCCACCAAGTCCTCATCTTTCTTCATTCCCTCCACCTTCACCTCTTTGTTTTCCTCTTCGCTCAACAATCTTGCTTCAATAATTCTCTCATTAGCCACTGACTTTACAAACTCTTCCTCGAACAACTCTTTACGCTGAGACATCATTTCCATAACCTCCGCCTGTCTGTTGTCCTCTTCGCTCAGTAATTTCCCTTCTTCCTTAATTCCCGCATTAGCCACAAACTTTTTACCCTGTTCCCCGAACACCTCCATCCGCTGAGACTTAATAAAGTACTGCAAATGTGAAGCATAATAACACTTCCGTAACTGATCCCTCTGTTTCAACTCATTCTCCACCATAACCAAAAACAAACCACCCCAATCCACTCTCTCCGGATACCCATCTCTAATCAACCCCATCCAGTCCTTAATCTCACTCGGCATAACCCAATCATCCCCACGCAAAACCACCGAAGTCCACACAAAATCCTGCAAAAACTTAATACAATCATCCGACCACCTCTCCCCTTCCGCATCCAAATCAATAGCCTCCTCCACCGCACTCCCAACTACCTTCTCCTTCTTATTTTTCGGCTTTGGCACTGGCAAGTTCAAAGCCGTAACAAAACCACGCCTACTCATATAAATCCTTAACCCATTCACAGAACCAAATCTCTTAACACTATCATAAGACACAATAAACTGACCAATAACATCAGCTCTAATCTTATTATCAAACTCGAGTCGAGCAAAATCCCACAAACCAAGATTCTTCAACACATTCTCATACTTATCAAAATCCAGAGTCTTAACAGGCATAAAAGTCAAAAATTTGACAGATTTAAGCAAGTTATCAACTTTTCTATCAATTGTTTTTTGTCTTCTCAAATCACATCCTTTTCTACGTTTATAAACTTGTCTACGATTATTTATCTTAGTAGTAGGGCTAAGAACATTACCTAAAAATTCATCTTCATGTTCATCTACATCAAGAATGACTTGGGTCTCTTCAAGGGTCGGGTCGGATCTTTTTGGTTCTTGAATTCTTGACATATCTAGGGTTTTTGGAGATTGATGATCACTTTGATGAGTGATTTCTTCAAGATTTGAAATGGGGTTTTCGATTTGGGGGGAGTTTTGTTGTTGAATTGAAGGTGGATCTGGGTCGGGTTGTTGAATTTGAGAGGGACTTGCCATGGTGAGTTCTTGATTTCTAGGGTTTGATTTGGGGTTTTTTTTAAGTGCAAAACTCTCATCAGCGTCAGGGCCGTTGCTGAGTGTTATATATATACCCGCACAAATTATTACAATCTTCTTTTCGTGTACTAGTGATGTTTCACCTTTACTTTTTCCTACTCCAAATTTGAATTACTTTTTAAATAATTTTTGTCTTAAAATTATCTTTTATTTAATATTTTTTAAAAAGTCTTGTTTGCAACTTGGATAAGAAAAGATTGTAGTGTTATAAAATTGTTGCTTAATACTGTATATATCGGATAAGATAACAATCCAATTTTTAATACTTTTATAAGTAGAAATTATGCCTATATAGAATAATAGAGTTCAAAGTGTGATTGTTTAATTATATTTGTTAAAATACAAATTTTAAAAATGGCGGCAAATAGATAAGATAAAGAGCACTGAAAGAGAAAATAGGTTAAATAAGTGCTAAATAATTTTTAAAATTTTCAAATTGAAAATGTTTACACATTAATTCGAAAATAAATATATTCTTATATTCACATCATAAATTAGCTTCCCCAGGTGATATAATTTTTTGCAATATGTAATTTGTCAAAAAAAAGCATAATATCTATATATATTATAATGGCAGGAGATCGGAAATGCACCAGAAACGTTTAAAATATTTTTCTTGAATTCTCATTTTTTTTGTTTTTTTTATTTAATTCTTTTTTTGCATTAAATAGTATCTTAATAACATATTAATGACATCTTAATAATCATTAATTACACTTATGAATACATACATACATACATACATACATATATATATATATATATATATAATAATAATAATAAACTTACTTTATAAATATTTGAGCATTATCATTATTATTCAAATTTAAAATATCAATTATGTGTAAAATTATGATTATTTTCATGTAAATTAGCGACTTAAAATTGTTCACATTGCATCATTTTTTATTACATGTTGAAGATTTTTGAAAACTTTTTTCAGACGATTATAGGACAAATGATCTTAACTTCTCAAGCAATTTTTAATCGATAATTGTGATATATATATATATATATATATATATATATATATATATATATATATATATATATATATATATATATATATATAAAATAGTGGCAGGAGATCGGAAATGCCCCAGAAACGTTTAAAATATTTTTCTTGAATTCTCATTTTTTTGATTTTTTTATTAAATTTTTTTTTGCATTAAATAGAATCTTAATAGCATATTAATGACATCTTAATAATCATTAATTACACTTATGAATATATATATATATATATAATAAATTTACTTCATATTATTTATAGAAAAGATTGACAAACTTTATTTGAGCATTATCATTATTATTCGAATTTAAAATATTAATTATGTGTATAAAATTATGATTATTTTCATGTAAATTAACGACTTAAAATTGTTCGCATTGCATCATTTTTTATTACATGTTGAAGATTTTTGAAAACTTTTTTCAGACGATTATAGGATAAATGATCTTAACTTCTCAAGCAATTTTTAATCGATAATCTATATATATTATAATGGCAGGAGATCGGAAATGCACCAGAACATTTAAAATATCTTTCTTGAATTCTCATTTTTTTGATTTTTTTATTAAATTCTTTTTTTTGCATTAAACATTTAAAATATTCTCATTGAACATTACCAACACTACAAGGGAGACTACAACTTGTAATATTTAGATAAAATTGTTTATTTCGATAACATAATTAAGGAAAACAAATATGGAATAAGCGATTCCATGCGGCTATTGTTTTTTCTTAATCGAACAGTTGCGGGAATCATGGTATGCAAGTTCCTTGCAAGTATGGCAAATCCTTTTTCGACGTTTTGGAGCATGTACTTTTTCAGATTATAAGTTTGATGCATCATACGAGTCTGCATTTGGGTTCTCACCATCATCAATTGTGGTGTGAAAAAAAAACAATGTTAGTAAGGGTTAAATCAATAAAGGAAAATCGCATCAACATTACAAAACAACGCATGAAGAAGTGAATTCATGGAAAAAAATTTACCAGCATGAGCAACACCCATGTTCTCCATAATAAACCAAAATGAATTGAGTTCAACGCTGTGTGAATTCAGGGAGATCCTTATACAAAAATGATTTGATTATAGTTATTACTGTTATTGATTTAAGCAATATATTGATTCAAAAAAAAAAAATCTTCAAATATCCTAAAAAATAACAATTAAATTTGATAAATGATGAAACAACAGACTGGCCGGAATCAATCAAGATTGACTGATTGATTGTCAAACTTAGATTGATACGATTTATCTAAATAAATATTTAAGAAATTTTAGATTACCTACTTTGCCCTTATTACTCTAATAAGGTATGTTTGTACTAAATTTTAAATTTAAATGCCATTATTTAACAACCATCCTATCAGAATGTAATCAATGGTTTAGAAGGCGGTCTCTCAGTTCTCTAGCTAAGGTTCTCCCTTGAGTATAGGCCTATATATATATATATATATATATATATATATATATATATATATATATATATATATATATATATATAATAAATTTACTTCATATTATTTATAGAAAAGATTGACAAACTTTATTTGTACATTATCATTATTATTCAAGTTTAAAATATTAATTATGTGTATAAAATTATGATTATTTTCATGTAAATTAATGACTTAAAATTGTTCGCATTGCATCATTTTTTATTATATGTTGAAGATTTTTGAAAACTATTTTCAGACGATTATAGGACAAATGATCTTAACTTCTCAGGCAATTTTTAATCGATAATTGTGAAAATCTTTATAAGTTATGAATGTATAATCTTTTGGTTAAAATATATAATTTGCAAGCAATTTTTAATCGATAATTGTGAAAATCTTTATAAGTTATGAAAGTATAATCTTTTGGTTAAAATCTATAATTTTTATAAAATAATATTGACAAATTTTTTATTTTTACATAATAAACTCAACCATTGTATTGACCGATTAAGTTGATAAAAATGTTATATACATGTTGTTTCATTATATTGTATTATAATAAATTATTATTCTAATTAGACTTAATTGCAGGAGGATGGGTTCAACTTTTTTTTTTTGCACAAAAATGGTTCAAATATAAAAATATACAATGTGATGACCTAACTATTTTTTGAAACAGATGAATGTATTCAGTTTATGATTTAATTACAACATAATGGCTGAACAATGTTTTTTTAACACAAAATGGCCCAAAAATAAACAATAATATTTAGACTAATTTAGACGGAATGCAAGCATCTGCTTGAAAAAAATATTTGGGTCATTTTTGTGAAAAAAAAATATAGTTGAGGCCATACTCCTACAATTAAATCTTCTAATCATATAAATTCTTATGCTACTATTGAGCATGTATGTTATGAGAGTGGTGTCGGTTTTCAAAATATTATTTAGTTATATTTAATATTGTAATTGTTACTTTTAATATTTATTATATTTTTAAGATTATTAAAAATTTTTGATATATAATGAGAGTATTATTCCAAATAATAATTCATACACCCGTTTTAAATCACTTTTTTAAGAAAATTTTAAAATATTAATTAACTTTTAGTAGCTAATAATAAAAATTTATTAACCGCGCGAAGCGCGGCAAAATTGCCTAGTTCTCTATAAGAACATTGTATTTATAGTTTTGTGTTCTACCGTAAAAAAGAAAATGAACTATCACGTAGAGTGATCAAACATAAAAACGGGTATTTATTAGAGCAAATTCAATGGTTGTGTTAAAATAGGTGGAGCTATTGCTATAATTTAATACCAAAAAGTGATTTTTGATGCTAAAATAGTATCATGTCTCCAATGGTTTGTGCTAAATCTTGTTCTAAATTTAAATAACTCTCCAAGTACCCCACTATTTTGAATATATGTACAAAATTGATGTACCTCATCTACCATTTCCCTCTATTTTTTCACTTTTTGATGATGTGGCAAATATAGTCATCTATATTTTGTGCTAAATATAGCACAAACTATAGCATTGTGCTATTTTAGCACAAAATTTAGCACACCATTGGAGTGGTATTTTTTACTTTTTGTGCTATAATATAGCTATAGCACAAGATATAGCACACCATTGGACATGCTATTAAATAGAAAAACGGGCATGAGATTGTGTTATAAAAGATTTTTACTATAAAGTAAGGATTTCCGTAGGAACATTTTTGTAAATATCAATTTTTTTCAGTAATTTACATAAATAACCTTAAATTAGTATTAGAATTGTTTTAACCTCAGGATTCTACCTGGGGTCAACCTCAGGCACATGAAACCCTTTATTTAAAATACTACTTTTTTAAAGTTTTTTTTTTGAGATTTTATCATTTTCTCAAAATATTATTTTTACAAAAATACGGAGATTGCATTCAGTTGCATTTGAAAACCTCATTTCAAATCTTGAAGAAATCAGTCATCAAAAGGATCACCAATCTCCAAAAACCCTAGATATGTCAAGAATTCAAGAACCAGAAAGATCCAACCCGACTCTTGAAGAGACCCAAGTCATTCTTGATGTAGATGAACATGAAGATCAATTTTTAGGTAATGTTCTTAGCCCTACTACTAAGATAAATAATCGTAGACAAGTTTATAAACGTAGAAAACGAGGTGATTTGAAAAGACAAAAAACAATTGATAGATGTTAGAAATGATTGATGAGAACAGTGTTTGGAAGCTATAGTGACAAAACAGAGTTTAGCTGGAAGCAGTCAGAGTTTAGTTAAACACTGACTGGAAGCGCAACAGAGATTGTTAAACTCTGTAGCGGTATTGTCTGAAGAGTCAACAGTGTTTGAAGATTGATTCAGAATAAATATGGAAGCAATATCTTTGAAGATTGGAAAGCTGTCAAAGAGATTGAGTTGACTTGGAAGACTGGAGCAATCGTGATTGATATCAATTGTATAGCTTGATTATAGGAGAATCAGTTACTGATTGTACGAAGCTGTATGTTCTATAAATACAGTTAGGTTAACCCTAGAAGGGTAATCGAACATTGAGAATTTCATTGATTGTAACCTAAGCAGCTCTCTGTGATATTTACATCACTGAGAGAGGAATTATTAATTCCAAACAGTTTTTAATTGTTAAACAGTGTGTTCTTGTTAAGTTACTCATACAGTATTTGATTGCTTATTGTGTATTCGACCTAACAAGTGGTATCAGAGACTAATCTGTTACTTTATTACAGTTAAAGATCCAAACACAATAGTAATCAATGGCAGAGATACCTCCACCAACTGAGAAAACCCCTACTACTGTTAGTAGGTATGAAACAATAAGGGTTCCAATACTTAGGCCATCAGAGTATGCAATCTGGAAGGTAAAAATGACCATGTTTCTGGAAGCCACAGATCCAGAATACCTTGATAGAATTTATGAAGGTCCTCACAAACCTATAAAGTTAACTGCTGCTGCTGCTGGTGAGGAATCAAAGGTCATTCCAAAAGAAAAGAAAGATCTAACTGCTGAGGATCTTTCATCTATTGCAAAGGATGCAAAAGTGAGACATTTACTTCACAGTGCATTAGACAATGTTATGTCTAATAAAGTGATTAATTGCACAACTGCAAAGGAAATATGGGATGCACTTGAGGTTAGGTGTCAAGGAACTCCTGCAATCAAGAAAAACAGAAGAAATATACTCACTCAGGAGTATGAGCACTTTGAGGCAAAGTCTGATGAAACCATGACAGAAACATTTGACAGATTCTGTAAACTGCTCAATGATTTGTCATTGGTTAACAAAGAGTATGATTTAGAAGACTCAAATCTCAAGTTTCTTCTTTCTCTACCTGAAAAGTGGGATGTGAAAACAACCACTATAAGAGATAATTATGAACTTGGTGAAACAGAGATTGATGAAATTTATGGGCTGCTCAAAACTCATGAATTGGAATTGGAGCAAAGAAACAAAAGATCTAGTAGAAAGTCAAAGTCTGTTGCTCTTAAAGTTGAGGAGAAACCATCAAAGAAGGAGGCATCAAGGAGAAAGGCAAAAGGGAAAGCCTTAGTCATACATTCAGAGAATGAGTCATCAAACACTGATGTTGACTCAAACACAGATGAATCATCTGATTCTGAAGATGATGAGGAGATGATGCAAATGGCTGCATTGATGGTAAAGACCTTCAAGAAGATGGGATACAAGAACTTCAAGAAGGGAAAGAGATTCTCCAGGGACTACTCAAAGTCTGACAAGAAGAATTTCAAGAAATCTGAGGGAAAGGACTTCAAATCTGGTAAGAAAGATAAGTCTGAAATTCAATGCTACAAGTGTAAGGAGATGGGTCACTATGCTCCTGAGTGCAAGAAGGGTAAAACTGAGAAGGCACTCTACACCAAAGGCAGAGATTGGGCAGACACTTCAGATTCAGATGAGGAAGTCAACTATGCTCTCATGGCTACTACTCAGACTGAAAATGATGATCTCAAGGTACCCCCAACTACCTATGCTTATAACACTGATAATATAACTGAATTGAGAATTTATCTTAAAGCATTGCATATCAGTTATAGGGATCAGACTTTAGAAAATGAGAGGATAAAGACTGAGTGCTCTCAACTCAAAGAGAGAAATAAACTTGTTGAGGAACAGCTAGAGAACATGAACAAAGTTAAAAAAGAGAGAGATGATGCAGTGTTTATTGAACAGGAGTTGCTAGGTAAGTATAAGCAACTAGAATCTGAATTGGAGGATACTAAACACATCATTAAAACTTGGACACACTCTGGTAAAGACACTCAAGAAGTGTTTCAGTCAGATACAGTAGGTCTAGGTTACTCTGCGGGAGATGAACTTAGATTTGAAAATCAAGTAAAAGTTAGACCACATCGTTCATCTGAAGGTAATGTCATGGGAACAGGTGGACCTAAGACTGAAGCACAGAAAAAGGCTGTTAAAGAGTCATATGCTAAGACTTTTGTTAAAGAGGCTAACATTGGTTTAATGACAGATAAACAACTCAAGCATAAGCTTAAGGAGATAAAATCTGTCAACAAACAGAGATTGCCTAAGAAAAACAAAAATGGAAAGGTAGGCATAACATCAGGAATTAAGCCAATGCTTGCTTCACTAGCTCCTAGAAAAACATGCTTTAATTGTGGTAGCACTAATCATCTTGCTAGTTTCTGCAGTAAGAATAAGAACATTAATTCTTTACCCTCTAAAACTGCAGTGAAGAGTGATTATGTGAGAACAAGACCACAGACTTTATGTAAACACTGTGGAAGTACATGGCATTCTATTTACACTTGCAGAGATTATCATGCTATTTACTATAATTACTATGAACCCAAACCAAATTTGAAATGGGTTAAGGTAAACTCTGCAAATGTAAACTCTGAAAAAGTTAGCTTAAACTCTGTTAATGTGAATTCCGCTGCAAAAGCTAACAGAATTAAGAAAGCCAAAGGATCCAAGCAAGTCTGGATCCTTAAAACTAATAATCAGTGATTGTTTGTGATTGCAGGGCAACAGGGTTAGTACCCTAGTCGTGGACAGTGGATGTTCAGGACACATGACAGGAAATAAAGCCCTGCTATCAGAGTTTGAGGAGAAGGCTGGCCCAGAAGTTTCCTATGGAGATGGCAACATAGGACATACACTGGGATATGGCAATATTAATCTTGGAAATGTCATCATCACAAATGTAGCTCTGGTTCCAGGACTCAAGCATGATCTGCTATCTGTGAGTCAAATCTGTGACAGAGGATATCATGTAGATTTTCAACCTGAATATTGTCAAGTGATCAGCAAATCTACAGGGAAAGTTGCTCTAGTTGGAAACAGACACAATAACATATATGAAATTAAATTGTCAACAAACTCTGATGGCAAAGCAGTGTGTCTGTCAACAAGAATGTCCAGTGAGGAGAGTTGGAAGTGGCACAAGAAACTCTCTCATTTGAACCTGAACAACATCAATGAGCTAATAAAGAATGATCTTGTGAGAGGTTTACCAAAGTCCTTGTTGAATGTAGAAGGACTGTGTGATTCTTGTCAAAAGGCTAAACAGAGAAAAGCCTCCTTCAAAAGCAAATCTAAGTCTTCAATTGTTGATCCTTATCATCTACTACATGTTGATCTTTTTGGTCCAGTGAATGTGATGTCTCTTGGAAAGAAGAAATATGCTCTAGTCATTGTTGATGAATATACCAGGTACACATGGGTATATTTTCTTGCAAAGAAGGATGAAACTGCATTAACACTGACAGAGCATATATTACAACTGGAAAAAGGGTCAGAAAATCAAGTGAAGATAATCAGAAGTGACAATGGAACTGAGTTCAGGAATTCATCAATTGAAGAATTTTGCAAGAGTAAAGGGATAAAACAAGAGTTTTCTGCACCTGGTACTCCACAACAAAATGGTGTAGTGGAGAGGAAGAACAGAACCTTGATAGAAGCTGCCAGAACCATGCTAGATGAAGCAAAGTTGCCAACATATTTCTGGGCAGAAGCAGTACAAACTGCTTGTTTTACTCAAAATGCAACACTGATCAACAAGCATGGTAAAACACCATATGAAATGGTGAAGAAGAAGAAGCCAAATCTAAAATATTTTCATATTTTTGGATGCAAATGCTTTGTGTTGAAGACTCATCCTGAACAGTTGACCAAATTTGACCTAAAGGCAGATGAAGGAATTTTTGTTGGCTATCCACTGTCAACTAAGGCATTCAGAGTTTATAATATGAGAACCAGAGTGATCATGGAATCAATTCATGTGTCATTTGATGACAAGAAAATAACTGGACTTGAAGAAGTAAATGAACATGATCAACTGCACTTTGAAAATGAAGATTTATTCTCTGAAAAAGTAAACTCTGATCAGACTGATTTGACAAACTCTGTTGATCTAAACTCTGAACCTCTACTGGTAAATACTGAAGAAACTCTTCAATCAGAAACAAGGGAAGAACCAGTTGAGGGGGAGCATGAAGAATCACATCAAAGTGATAATTTAAACACTAAAAGTGACTCAGTTGATGATTCTGAATCAAACTCTGTTGATTCAAACTCTGTTGATAATTCTGAGAAGTCACATTCAGGGGGAGCATCAGAAAATGAAGAAAGGCACCAAGAAAATCAGGAGAGCATGGATCAAGGGGGAGGATCACATGATGACAGAAGCAATCTGCCTTCTGCAAGAAAATGGACTAAATCTCACACACCTGATTTGATTATTGGTGATCCTGATGCAAAAGTAAGGACAAGAAGTGCAACAACAAATGAATGTCTGTTTCATGCATTCTTGTCACAAACTGAGCCAAAGAAAGTGGAAGAAGCTCTTAAAGATGCTGACTGGATAACAGCAATGCAAGAAGAGCTAAATGAATTTGAAAGAAATGAAGTGTGGACACTTGTACCAAGGCCCAAGAACAGATCCATTGTTGGTACTAAATGGGTTTTCAGGAATAAAACTGACAGTGAGGGTGTTATCACAAGGAACAAGGCAAGACTGGTTGCAAAAGGCTACTCACAACAAGAAGGAATAGACTATGATGAAACATTTGCTCCAGTGGCAAGATTGGAGGCAATCAGAATCTTTCTTGCATATGCCTCTCACATGAAATTCAAAGTGTTTCAGATGGATGTAAAAAGTGCATTTTTGAATGGAAAACTTGAAGAAGAAGTGTTTGTGGAACAACCACCAGGTTTTGTAGATCCAAAACATCCAGACTATGTCTACAGATTAGACAAGGCACTCTATGGACTTAAGCAGTCACCAAGGGCATGGTATGAAACCCTTGCCAAATTTCTACTAGAAAGTGGATTTCACAGAGGTACTATTGACAAAACTCTGTTTTACTTCCAAACTGGTAGTGACTTTCTTTTAGTTCAGATATATGTAGATGACATCATTTTTGGATCTACTAATGATAAACTCTGTAAGAAGTTTGCCAAACTCATGCAGTCAAGATATCAAATGAGTATGATGGGAGAGCTTAGTTATTTTCTAGGCCTACAGGTGAAGAAAACAGATGATGGAATTTTTATAAATCAAGCAAAATATACCAGAAACCTTCTCAAGAAATTTGGTATGCTTGATTGTTCATCTGCAACAACTCCCATGGCAACTGCAACAAAATTGGACAAAGATGCAGGGTCATCAGTAGATGTGACAAGTTACAGAGGAATGATTGGTTCTTTACTCTATTTGACAGCTAGCAGACCTGATATCATGTATGCAACTTGTTTGTGTGCAAGATTCCAGGCAGATCCAAGAGAACCACATTTAACAGCAGTAAAGAGGATATTTAAGTACCTCAAGGGCACTATAACTTTGGGGCTGTGGTATCCAAGAGAATCAGAGTTTAAACTTCTTGGTTACTCTGATGCAGACTTTGCTGGATGTAAGATAGACAGAAAAAGCACCAGTGGAAGTTGTCAATTTCTGGGTGACAGACTTGTTTCCTGGTACAGCAAGAAACAGAAGTCAATATCTACTTCTACAGCTGAAGCAGAATATATTGCTGCTGGTAGCTGTTGTGCACAGATTTTATGGATGAAGAATCAACTGCTGGATTATGGATTAAGGTATACCAAGATACCTATTTACTGTGATAATCAAAGTGCTATTGCAATGACAGGTAATCCAGTGCAACATTCAATGACAAAGCACATCAGCATAAGGTATCACTTCATCAGAGAGCATGTAGAGGAAGGCAACATTGAGCTTCACTTTGTGTCTATAGAACAACAACTTGCAGATATCTTCACCAAGCCATTGAGTGAAGCTACATTTACAAGACTGGTCAATGAACTAGGAATGGTCTCTAGTTTTGACTAGAGATGTTAGTTAGACTCAAAAACTTATTGCTCATGTTTTCTGTAAATTGTTAAGTGCTATGTGAACCTTAGTATTAAACTCTGTTCTGCATGCTAATGTTTAAAACTTGCTAAACTCTGTCAGCATGTCTGTCTGTTAAACACTGTTAATATGTTGGATACACTCAGTGAATTCAGAATTGATTATTGTCTGAATGAAAACACCAATGAAGAAAATGTATGAAGCATGATTCTCAGTAAATAAATCATGATTCTTTCTGAGTCACTGAAATCTAATCAGACTTTGTGCAGTAAATCAACACAGCATGATACTGTTTCATATTTATAGCATCTCTTAGTTTATTCAGTCCTAAACTCTGAGTCTATGAATATTGTGTGCATTGCCTCTCATAAATAATTTTGGTTATTGATGAACTCTAAACTCTGATTAGTGACATTCTGTTTCCAAAGGTATGGTTCCTGATGATTCCTTGTTTGTACTTGTGAAAACCATAAAACTTGAGATGTGTCATTGATTAGTTTGGTGAGTTCAGATTCATGTCTACACCCTGTGAGAGTTCGAGCCAAATCAGTGATTGATACATTTTCTATCAATCAGTATTTATTGAAGTGAGATATTCATCAGGAAGTATGTTTCTCTAGAACTTGTATTAAACCATTTTGAGACTACATGATATGTGTGTGCATGAAAATGATAAAGGCAATAGGATTCACCATTTCTTCAAACACTGTTCAAAATTCTCTTGAACTTTGTTCAAACACTGTATAAACACTGTTCATAATTTCCATCCTTAGTAAACCTCTTTGAGCCTTATTAACTGCTCATTTACTTATACTCTGAAGTGTAAAGAGCAGTTATATTTTTTTTTTTGCAGATGAGTGTCTCTCAAAGAAAAGAAAAGTTTATTCAGTATATATGCTAAATAAAAAAAAGAAAAAGAAAAAAAAAGAGCATATATACTGATCTTGTACAAATATGTACTAACATTGTGACTGAACACTTTGTTCTATTACAATGTTCAGCTTGAACTCACTCATGAATAAAACATCTCTTTTCATCTGTTTGATCTTACTCCATTTAAACCCTGAATAAAGTCCTTTTGATTGGTGCATACATGTATTCAAAGTAGTGTAGAATTGGTGGACATTCAAGCATATGGTAGATTCTGTTATTTCTGATTGAATGTGAGTGTAAACACTTCACCTAAACACTTGTGTGTTTGAGAGTTTGGGAGATTATTCAGTTCATGACTGTTATTCACTGAATGATGCTATGATTTCTATCTCTTGATCTTTTTGTCTTCAAAGACTGTGTGCTTACTTGGATAATCATGGACATCAAAGGGAATAGAAGTTTTCAGATTTCTGTATTACAGTAACTACAGAGTTTAGCATTCATCAAACAATCAGTGTTTAATATGAGAGTTTGTGCATTCAGTGTTTATTGATTCTTGTTATGGATTTTATGAAATATTAGATGCTCTAAAAATTGATTTTAGTAAACTCTGCTTCACACACACTCATACTCACAACTGTGCAATTTTTTTAAAGGGTTTTAGTGATAAAGTTGGAAAATTGATAAACAATGTTGAGTTGTGTTAAGTACTCTAAGGTACAGTTTCATTTAGGTGATTTGACTATTTTGGAGTAATTGAGGTAGTTGACAACTGTTAAATAGTGTAAGTGTCGTGATTATAGGAATGACAGCGGTAATTATTAAGTGATCCATTGGTTGTTTGACACATGTCCCATGATAGTGTCCCACTCACACATTACTCTACAACAGTTGCGCGTTTTTACTGAATAAACGATTGAGTTTTAATTTTACTCTAATCGTCTTTAGTCTCTCACTCCATATCGATTCACATTCACCCACTCATAGTTACTTGCATACTCTTACACATTCAAAATTCTTATTCATTCTCCTTCACCTTTTGATAAACACTTACAGTGCATACACATCTTTTCTCTAAATATCTTCGTATCATATCTTACTAATGGCAACTAAAGCGTTTGATGCAGCAGGGTTAGTTTTTCTTCCTAGCAACTATGCGGCACCACTGGAGAATGCAAATGCTCCAGAGGCGTTTCATTTGTTCCAAAATTTCTTGAAAGATTCTGAAATAGGGAAGGCTTTAACTGCACCACCAACATTATCTGCTTCACAAATTGCTGCCTTCTGGACAAACTCTGTATATGATGATGGAGAAGAGTCTGGCACTCCTACAATTACTTTCACTCATGATGAATCAGAGTATATCATTACTCCAACTACGGTTAGGGATGCTCTGGATTTTGAGACACACACTTCTTACAGTGTTGTTGGTCATGATCGCTTGAGGACAATGTTGGAGCAAATTGGATGTGCAGGAAACTTGAATAAGATAGGGTCTTTGAGACGGCCAAGTTTGAGAAAGGAATGGAGTTTCTTTTTCGATTGCATCACAAGAGCTTTTGGAAAGAAGACAACAAACTGGGATGCACTTCCTCTTGACACTCTCCAAATTGGTCATGCTCTATTATATGGAGGTAATTTTGATTTTGGTAGACTAGTGTTAATGAACTTGGGAGAACGTTTGTCTGAGACTACTACTGTCTATTTTGCTCGTTTTTGTCAATTGCTATTTACTGCCTGTGTGCCTAACATTCCAACTGATGAAGCTGATGTGATTCAGCCTTTTCAAGTTGCTAAAAGAATGTTTTCTGATTTGACAAACAAAGATGTTACTAAACAGCAAATACCAGATATGTATATGCCTTTAGCCTTACAGAACTATGTAAACCAACCACAAGACCATCAATCACCACAACAAATGCCTGAACCAATAGACACCATAAACTCTGAACCAACACCTACAACACCCACAACCACTGTACCTACTACATCTCATCAACCACAACCAGAAACCTTAAACTCTTCACCAATAAACTCTCCAACAATAAACTCTCCACCATTAAACACTGAAACCTTAAACACTGAATCTTTAAACTCTGAGCCAGCACCTACTGAAACAGCCAAAACCAAGCCAAAGAGAAAGAAACACACCGCTCTAAACACTAAACACTCAAAGGCTAAACAGACACTACCTGGAGCTGTTTATACAAGAAGGAAGAAACAAAAGGCAAACAGACCTTCACTTTCACCACCAAGAGAGAGCTCAAGTGAAGATGAAGAGGAGATTGTAGTGCCTCCAATCAAGAAAAGGAGATTAATTCTTTCTGATTCAGATGAAGAGAATGTTATTGAAGCTCCAGAGGTGGTTTCACAGCAAACACCTACTGTTGAGGTTACAGTGAATGTTGAAATACCTGCAGAGGTTGAAATGCCTGCAGAGGATATTGTGGCTGACAAAGTTGAAATACCTGCAGAGGTTGAAATGCCTGCAGAGGATACTGTTAATGTTGAAATACCTACAGAGGATAAAATGCCTGTAGAAGAGGATCACAGAGATGGTTTTTCACCAGTGCATGATGTTCTTGATTCAATTCTTGATCCTATCTCACCTGTTGATCATGTTGAAGCTCCTGGTGTAGCTGATGAGCCTGCAGTAAATGTTCCTGAAGCTGTAGCATCACACACAGAGCTGGTATCTATTGCTTCTCCTATTGCAGACAAAGGTGATGAAGTTGATCAGGCAACTAAGATAATTTCTGAATCCATACCTGTTGAAGCTACAAAGGCAAACTCTGTTGCAGAGCCTGTGCAACATGAGGTGACTATGGAAAAGGTTACAGAAGTTGTTGAAGAAACTGTGGCTGACATTGCTCAGAACAGTGGTTCTTTAAAAGGTGATCAAGCTAAAGATGCAAGTGCTGAAGATGAGTCTGACAGTAGTGCAAACTCTGATTCTTTTGTGAGTGCACCAGCACAGACAGATAATAAGCATACACCTTTTGATCAGCCTTGTCCATCTCATGCAGTTGAAGTAGAGCATCTTGCTAAATCTGCTGAAAATTGGTATAAACAAGACTGTATTTTTCCAAAAGGGAGAGCAGCTGAGTTTGTTAAGCAAACTGCAAAGCAAATTTCAAATCCAGAAATCTTATCCTGTTTAAAGGCAACTGTGGTACAAGTCAAGACTCTAGAAGGAAATTTTGCTGAAACAAAACAAGAGATTGCTTCTTTAAAGACTGAGATACAGTCAAGAGAATTGAAGATGGAAAGAGAGTCCAAAATAAAAGCTGTCCAGCTGTCTAAAGTTCAAGACACTCTCTTTGCCAGGCTAGGAAAAGTTGAAGAAAATCAAACTGCTTTGTTTTCTAAGGTGGATTCCATTGCTAACTCTTTGGAGCTCATTACATCAATACTCATTCCTGATGATGTCAAAAAGGGGGAGAGAGTTGCTAAGTCTAAATGCAAAGTTTCTCAAACTCTGACTCAAAAGGATGATGCTGGAGATGGAGGGGCAAGTGATAAGAGTAAGATCTTAAACTCTGAAAGGCAAACTCTGAGATCTGGCAAATCTTTTAAATCACAGTCTGTTGGAATAAACACTGAAACTCAAGGTACTTCAAAAACCAAGAGTTTGGAATTAATTTCAGATCCAAAGACTGATGAGGAGTTAGCTGTTAAGATTTTTATGGAAGAAAATGCAACAGGAGTTACTATAGAAGATGCTAAAGCTGAAGAGAAGAGTTTACAAGAAAAGCATTTGAAAGCTCTAAAGTCTGAAAAAGTCAAGGAGAATGTGAAAATTGCTAAAGCTGCAAAGCCTGTTCTTAAAGGCATTCAAATCAAAGAACCAGTTGGTACAAATCAAAGAATGCAAGTATTTAGAAAACCAACAGATGCAGAAGCTAAGCAAAAGCTGAAAAGTATTGTTACAACCTCTGTTGATACACATGTTGTACAGAAAAATGAAGACACAACCTCTGTTGCTGCACAGGTTGTGAACACACCATTATTGTCTTCTCAGTTGAAATCAACATTTAAGAAAGGTGCTCCTCATGATTCAAGACTAGAAGCTACAATTCCAATGGATTTTACTGATGGTAGAGCTTTATCTGGTAAAGTTGGATACAACAAAGAAGGCATAGGCTCACACAGAGATAAAAGGCAATATGTTGGTCCTAGAGATCCTTCTTCACTGTCTGTTCCAGGTCGTGGTGTCACTCAAGAGAGTTTAGACAAACTGGAATCAGTACAGCTTGTATATCAGAAGAGTCTAGAGAAGGATTTCTTGCTATATTTCATGGCTGATGGAACAGTATTTAAAGTTTCTGAAAAGGATATCGAATTAAAATACTGGGAAGAACTTGAATATGTTCTGTATATTTTCAGAGTGAGAAATCAAAGAGCTCAGTCAGTTGCAAATGTGCTTAGACAAAGAATGATTCAAAACCTTGCAAGAAGACAAATGAAATTCAACAGCAAGTATGTTCCTAAATACAGAGATTGGAATGGAAATCTGATAGAAATGGAGAAAGGGACTACAAAACTGAAGACTGATCTTGGAGTTACTGTTCTGGATTTCAATGTAAAGTCTGAAGAAGTGAAGTACATAAGGCTGGGAAATGAAATGAGAAGAAACAAAATCTACGATCTTAGAGCTGCTATCTATCAAACTGATGAGAATGATCCTCAGTTGAGAGAAATCAAGGGAGCTATGCAGATAGAGCTTGAAAATGCTGAAAGAAGGTTGCTTATAGACTATCTCAGAACAATGCCTGATCTTCAAGAGATTAGAAATTAAAGTCTGTAAGAATTTTTCTTATTTTCTGTAGAATTTGTTAAGTAATAGCTTAAACTCTGTTTGTATGATTAAACACTGTAAACTTTGTATTTGTTTTGACATCATCATTTACTGTAAACTTGTACATTTTTGCTAATGGACAAGTTGGGGGAGATTGTTAGAAATGATTGATGAGAACAGTGTTTGGAAGCTATAGTGACAAAACAGAGTTTAGCTGGAAGCAGTCAGAGTTTAGTTAAACACTGACTGGAAGCGCAACAGAGATTGTTAAACTCTGTAGCGGTATTGTCTGAAGAGTCAACAGTGTTTGAAGATTGATTCAGAATAAATATGGAAGCAATATCTTTGAAGATTGGAAAGCTGTCAAAGAGATTGAGTTGACTTGGAAGACTGGAGCAATCGTGATTGATATCAATTGTATAGCTTGATTATAGGAGAATCAGTTACTGATTGTACGAAGCTGTATGTTCTATAAATACAGTTAGGTTAACCCTAGAAGGGTAATCGAACATTGAGAATTTCATTGATTGTAACCTAAGCAGCTCTCTGTGATATTTACATCACTGAGAGAGGAATTATTAATTCCAAACAGTTTTTAATTGTTAAACAGTGTGTTCTTGTTAAGTTACTCATACAGTATTTGATTGCTTATTGTGTATTCGACCTAACAATAGAAAAGTTGATAACTTGCTTAAATCTGTCAACTTTGTGTCTTTTATGCCCGTTAAAACTCTGGATTTTGATAAGTATGATAATGTGTTGAAGAGTCTTGGTTTGTGGGATTTTGCTCGACTCGACCCACCACAAAATCTTTGCATCAATATCATCAACATATTTTTTTAATTACAAAAGGGACGTAATTATGTATAAATCCTGTATTATAAAAAATCGAGTTATACATTAGCACTCATGCAAGCAATGAAATTATCAACTTTTTTGAACATTTAAGGAGACTATAGACGTCCTTAAAAAAATGAGACTAGCAAACAAGGTTTTGAAACATAATAAATAATAAAGTTAGTGAGCTGATTCATATATATGTGCACATCTTTTGTTGAAATTGAGACTAAATTACTCTATTATACATCTTGAACTTTATGTCATTCTTTGTCTATAATGAGAATAGTTTGGTCATAAATTTAACAAAGGTGTGCACCTATAAATTAAAGGTGTGCACATATTATTTAAAGTTAAGTTTCATTCACAAAAGTAAAGTTATGTAATATTAATTAACAAGCTCATTGAAAATTTTAAAGTGTCACTTTATATTATTTAGATTAAACTACAGTATGATGGTTTGTAGTTTAATTTATTTGCAAATTGATGGCTAATTTGATTTTCATGCCAAAACAAAAAAACAATGGCTAATTATATATTTTTCAAATATTTTAAGGGCTTCGCTTCTATTCCATTAAATCAATCGTTTAAAACTAACATTGATCAGGGTAAAAAAGTCAAAACAAAACTTTAAATTATTTATCATAAATGGTGCTTATACATACATATATATACTCGTTTGTTGCTTTTGATACACTCTCAAAATATTATTCTGTATCATCATCCTAAAGCTCATTGCCACGATGTATTAGGAGATAGGCAGTTGTATTAACACAACATTCTTTGGATGATCCACTTCATACAACAACAATGGATATAATTATAAAGTTTGGAGCATAATATTTTAGACTTCCTATAAAGGAAAAAAAAAAGAGAATAAAGACATCAACTTTTAGAGTTTCTAAATAGGCACACATCCAACTCACATTGATAATTGACCTTATGTATAAAACCATCTTCGCCCCTCCGGTCCTGGTGTCACTACGACTCAAATACATGAAGAGAGAGAGAGAGAGAGAGAAAGAGAGAGAGATATTTACCGAGAGTGGTGGACCTGTAACATAAAAAATTAGGTCTTGTAGATAGCAATTAATAAAAAGGTAGAAATTGAAGTGATAAAATGTAAGAAAGTGTGTGTGTGTGTGTGTGTGTGTGAAATGAAAGGTGTGAACCTTGGGAGCGGTGATCGGTGTTGCGTTAGGCAGGGTGTTTATTTCGAGTCATGATTTGCCGAAAAAAATGACGCTCATGATCTCACTACGACTCAAATACATGACTAACATCATAACAAAAAAAACATTAAAAATTAGTCTACATGTACCATATCTAGAGCTTTTTATCCACTAAAAGTAAGAACAGAGTGACTAAGTGAGTGACCTTACAAAACAAGATATTGCAACTCAATTACTTGAATTACGAATTACGAAGTCCAATATATGAATTTATTTCATCCCTTATTAATCACAAGATCGAATAAAAAAACGGACATATAAAAAATGTTCACCACATAGATGAATAATTAGACTACAAATATTTAAAAAAAAAACATTATTTCAAGATCAAGTAGAAATCAATTAACTGCATGTCATTGTGCTAAACTAAATTTAAGAATTGCACTGCATCTTCTATGATTTCAAAGATCTTGAATTCGAACTGGTAAAGACTAGCGTGACTTCAGATTGATCTTACAGATTAGTTCTACTAAAAGCAACACCAAGAACCTATATCATGCAAGTTCTAAAGGATGCTACAAGTTTTAAATGTAATAACATAATTTTTACAAGATTTCTACAACGTAATTCGATCAAGTAATTTTGTTTATCTGATTTCATTTGTTTTAAGTTTTTTAAAGGAATATAATGATTATTATTGATATAATGAATATCCGTGCTTATTCTGGAATTATCTGAATTTCTTGACTTTCATCTTAAGTGACACTTTCATTATAAAAGCAAACCAGGTTTGCTTCCTCATATGCACTTAATAAAATAAATCACTTCGTATTCATGTATGGTACTAATAATTCATTATTACATGAGAGCCTACCAATATAATATTTACGAACTTGATCAAACAGTTTTGGAATTTTCAATTTAAAAAATGAAACCACCAAAAGAAATACATGTAATTTCAACTCAGGTCTCCTAACTAAAAATTAAAATCAATTACGAAAATAGAGGTTTAATTTACTTTGTTATTGGGTTACCTCCTATAAAATTCTAGTAAAAAACTCTAATTTAGCACTACAAGAAATTTGTTATTTACCTATTACTCCCTCCGTCTCTAAATATGTTTCCTGTTTCCTCCGGACACGTTTGCCAACGCACAATTTTGATCATTAATATCTTGAATTTCGTATTAGTATTAAATATAAAAACTTCACTGTATTAAAGTACTCATAAATACGAATCCAACAAGATCACTCATGACTATATTTGGTCTTATAGATTAGACGTAAATTAGTAATTGGTCTCATGTTATGAACAATACCGACATATGAAATGAGCAACATATAACGAGACGGAGGGAGTAATGTTTTACCTACCCATTAATTATTGATGGTTAAAAGTTACTTTTACTTACCAATGCTTATACGTAGAAATCATTGGTAGATAAAAAACAAGGTATTGAAAATTTTCAATATAGTATCCACATATATTATACATAAATCTATTATCTATCTATCTATCTATATATTATCTATTATATATACTAACTTTTAGCCCGTGCAAGACACATGTTATTTTTAATTTTTTATAATTTGTTTATAGTTTAGTATCATTATATTATAAATATTAATTTTAATATGTTATTAAAAGAATTCGAACCTTACATCTTTGTATATAATAATTTTAGTATTAAATATAAATTACTATGTTGTTGGCGGGAATCGAACCTTAGACATCTGTATATTTTAACAACTTTTAGTATTGTTGTATCTAACAGTCATGATATATTTGGGCTGAATATCTAACGGTTGTGAATGGAGGATAATCAAAAATGAGGAAATAACAAAAAATAGGGGGTTAATTAACCAAACTACAAATTATACCCCCTTTCGCTTATTATAGTATAGTATAGATAGTATAGATAATAGCCCAACAAGGGGCTAAAACTAGTGAGACATTTTATTCAATTTTAATGGTGAGACATTTTATTCAACTTGAAATGTCTAAATTACCCTTATATTTGTTATTTTTAAATAAAGTAGTTAAATTCGGGGATCGAGGGCGAGGATGTCACTCTCCGGCTCCGAAGTGACCCGATATTCATCCATAACTACACTATTTGTACTCATTTAGGAAATACAGATTACATGCCACAAATAAGAAAATGTATCGTTCGTTCTAAGAGCTAAATTAGCAACGTTGCGTAAGTTAGTAACTTCTTACATTAAAATCATAAGCATTGTTAATTTGTCAACTTATATTTGGTAAATCTAAAATATTTTACATTTTTATCGATAAACGAACAATCAAAAATTGCTATAATTATGTTTTGTGCATGTTTTTTTTTGAAAATGATCTGTGGCGGGTTATTATCACTCAATTGATCAGCTAAATTAGCAACACTTATAGGTTAATAATTAATCAAGTCGTATCTGCTATACATGAGAAATTGCACCTTATTTTCCATAAACAAATTAAAGAATGCTAAAATTATATGTTGTACAAAAAAGAAAAAACTAACTAACATACAATAATATTATATTACCTTTTTCAAGGTTGCACTTATTGTTGTACCAATTTCCTAAATACTTTTCAGAATTAACAACGATGTTTTTAAAATTGACAATTCTCTTTGACCATTCAAAATGTGTTTTTATAATTTTAAATGGATTTAAATGTTGTGTTTTCTATTATTTATAATTTTTAAATAAATTCACATAAATTAAAGTGTACACAAAATGAAATAAGAATATCATAACAAAATAAGTCAAAAAAAAAACAAAGATCTATAAAAATTAAATTGATAATTTCCAAGTAATGCTATTACACCTGTATTCGGTTCCTTCTAAAAAATAACACGTACCTCGCACGGCTTATTATGCTAGTTTCTAGTCAGGCGGACAATTTCCCGTTATGTCTTTTTAGAGGTTAACTACGACAACTTATATCCACATGTCAATGACGTGTCAAATTAATCTTAGACATTATATCAATATTCCAGCATCCGAAAACTAAACGTAGTTTACATACAAAATGAATAAAAAGGATATTATACTATTATAGTATATTATATTAACTACTTTTTTATTATATTTAACTTTTCTAAAAATAGGACACTGCTTTTAGATTTTATAATCAACTATTTTTCAAAGTTTCAACTTTATTTTAAGTATTTCTCACGATTTAGATGTTACTCAAAATTATAATATTAAGAATAATCAATATATATAATTAAAAATAGAAAGATACCAAAAATAGGATATTCCTAGTGTATAAGGTTATATAACTTCGTGAAAAATGACAAAACTTAAAAATAAAAATTTGTGAAAATATTATGCAACCATGTTGACTTCAATGCTAGCAACGTTTCATCACAATTTCACGATTTCTTTGGTTCTATATTCATCAAATCATTGATGTATTTCCGGATCTAGATTTTTTATGTTAATGTTTTTAATAAATATAATGGTTCTACAAATACGTAAACTATTCGTGATAATAGTTGGACTTGTGTAAGTAACTGTCTCCATAAATATATCTCAGGTTAACTCATCACGATGGTAGAGATATCTCCATTCCAACCACATTATATTCTTAATATCGTAATATATTCGATAGTTGTCTCACTTATGTCAGTGAAATTTTTCAAAGACTTTGAAATTAAACTGGTAAAGACTGGCGTGCCTTCATACTGATCTTACAGACTAGTTATACACTTATACTAAAAGCAACACCAAGAGCTACACCATTCAAGTTGTAAAGTATGCTACAAGTTTTATAAATGTAATAATGCATTTTTTACAAGATTTTTACAACGTCATTCGATCAAGTAATTTTGTTTACCTGATTTCATTTATTTTAAATTATTTTTAAAGGAATATAATAACTATTATTGATATAATGAATATCCGTGCTTAATTTGAAATTATATGAATTCTATAACTTTCATCTTAAGTGACACTTTCATTATAATAGCACTATCAGGTGTGCTCCCTCATATATTTACATTTAATAAATTGAATCCGAAAGTTAAACAACCGCAGCACATGACAGAGTTGAGGCCTATTTCGTTGAGTAATGTTCTTATGCGAATCTTGTCTAAAGTCATGACTAATCGCTTGAAACCATGCTTAAACTCGATTATTTCGGATAAGCAGAGTGCTTTTGTGGAAGGGCATCTCTTTACGGATAATGCATTGGTTGCATATGAGATAAATCATCATATTCGAAGGAAAACTCAAGGAAAATATGGTATTTCAGGGCTGAAAGTTGATATCTCAAAGGCTTATGATCGACTTGAATGGAGTTTTATTGAAAAAATGTTATAATTTGGTTTTGACATTACTTGGATTGCTCGAGTTATGGTTTGCATTAAAACCGTTTCTTATAGTTTTTTGCATAATGGAGAAGTGTTTGGAGAGATGGTACCGCACCGTGGAATTCGTCAGGGTGATCCTATTTCACCATATTTATACATAATTTGTGCGGAAGGGTTGAGTGCGATAATTAATCGTAATGAGAGTGTTGGGTTGATTCATGGGTGTGCAATAGCTCGAGGAGCGCCTTCTATATCTCATCTATTGTTTGCGGATGATTGTTATCTATTTTTTCGAGCTACGAAAGTAGAGGCAACAACTATGAAAGGTATTCTGTCTAGATATGAAGCTTTGTCTGGACAGTCTATTAATTATGCCAAATCAAGTGTTACTTTCAGCCCAAACACATCAAGTGCAGACATAATGGACGTTTGTGAGGTGCTCTCAGTGCAAGAATCTAATGTGCCTGGTAAGTATTTAGGGATGCCCATGTATGTAGGACGAAAGAAGAACGAAGTGTTTGGTTTTTTGGTTGATCGAGTAGCTCAAAAACTGCAAGGATGGAATAATGTTCCTCTGTCCAAGGGTGGAAAACTGACCCTGTTGAAGACAGCAGCACAGGCTATCCCGAATTTTTGGATGAGCCTTTTCTTAATCCCTGTTAGCATTTGTGAATCGATTGAAAAAAAAATGAATGGGTTTTGGTGGGGTCAAGGTGCAAACAATCGTGGAATCAGGTGGATGGCGTGGGATAGATTATGTGTTTCAAAGTATGGGGGAGGTTTGGGTGTGAAAAGGTTAAGTCAGTTTAACACGACAATGTTATCGAAGCAAGGATGACGAATCTTAACAGAGGCAAATCCTTTGGTTTCTAAGCTTATGAAAGCAAGGCATTTTCCGAATACAGATTTTTTGAATACGGAGTTGGGAGGGAGTCCAAGTTATATGTGGCAAAGTATTTTATCCGTTCAAGACGCAATTAAGAAGGGTTGTCGAAGGAGAATCAGTGATGGAGCTAGTACTAAGGTCTGGAAGGTTCCCTGGCTACCTTGTGATGAGAATGGTTGCATAACCACAGACTTGGTGCCTGAACTCCATGACATTGATGTTCAGAATCTGATGGACAGTAACCAGGATGTTTGGGATGACGACGTGTTGGATGATTTGTTTAATGTTACCAATCCCTGCTCGAAGTAGATGTGATTCTTGGTTTTGGATGCTGGATAACAAAGGCCAGTTTACAGTGTGGAGTGTGTATAAGCAATTACAGGGGTTGTATGATATGCAGTACAAGAGTTTTTGGCATAAATTGTGGTCCTTAAAAATTCCGAATAAAGTTGCTTGTTTCTTGTGGCGTGTTTGCAAGGGTGTTTTGCCAACGTTATTGGCACTGCTGTCAAAACATGTCCAGGTGAATGTGGTTTGCCCCTGGTGTCATATGGATAATGAGAGTGATGTACATATTTTCTTCGAATGTGACTTTGCCAGAACTGTTTGGTCCATGACTGGGTTACAAGATCACATAATAAGGCATGTCAATGAATCTTGTTTTGACATTTTTGTACGAGTTTTTCAGGTGGTTACGCGTGACCAGTGTGCCTTGATTGGGATGGTTTGTTGGAGTTTGTGGAATCGGCGAAACAAGTGGGTGTGGGAATGAGTAAATGGGTCTACTTTTGTACTAAAGCTGCAGCTGTGAATTTGCTGTAAGAATGGAGACGAGCTCGTGAAATAGATGTTAGTCGAAGGTCTCGAGTGGAGAATGGATGTATGGGTTGAAAGAAGCCACCTGATCAGTGGATTAAGATCAATGTGGACGCTGCTCTCTTTCGGGATGGTTTTATTGGAACTGGAGCAATAATCCAGGACTCAGCTGGTCGTTTTGTTCGTGCGAGAGTAAGTCGTATAGTTGGTAATTGGCAAGCTCGAGAGGCTAAAGCCTTGAGTTTGAAGGAGGCTCTTTTCTGGGTTAAAGAGCTCGAGTATGACTACTGTGTTTTTGAATCTGACTCAAAGCAGTTGGTAGATGCTTTAAACGGTGAAGGTGGAGCAAGTTATTTTCATACTATTGTTTCCGATTGTAGTGATTTATGTAAGCACTTATTCATGTACGTGCTAGTTCAATTTGTCCGTAGGTCTGCGAATGGTGTAGCACACTTATTAGCTACTCATTCTACGTCTGGTCCGAGGGAGTGGGATACTAACCCTCCCGAATTTGTTCATCATGTATTGAGTTCTGATATTAATTAAGTAATGCAAGTACGTTTTCTTCAAAAAAAAAAAGTTCATAAGCGAGAGATTTTGAGTTTCATTACCAAATATACAAAATAGGGTAGTATTATATATATATAGCACATATACATAAAAAATCTGTTGAAAATGTATTTTGGCCAAACTGCCCTCGCCCAAGTTAACTTTTAACGATGGACTTAGAGGGTGTTTGGGGTTGCTTAAAATAAGTTACTTTTGACTTAATGGAGGTATTTTTAACTTAAAGGAGAAAGTAAAGTTGTTTGCTTTAAGTTGAATGAATGTGTTTGGGTAATTTTACTTAAAGTTAAATGGGGATTTAATAATTTTGACTTAAAATGAAATTTTACTTAAAAAAATTTTAAATTCATAATATTTAAACTTTGCAAGAGTTTTGGAAGTTTTTTGAAAAAAAAAAAAAAAACTCCATAAGTCATAAGTCAAAAGTACCTAAATGGAACTTATGGCTTAAAGCAGTTTTTTAACTTAAAGCGGGCTTAAAGCCCTTATTGCCAAACACTACATTTTCTAGTTATTGGTTTTTTTAAGCAATAAGCAACTTGCCCAAACGGGCTCTTAATCTAATAGAGGTTGAGTCCTTAAAGTGCATTAAAAAAATATATTTAGCCATCAAGTTGGCAAGAAAATTAAGTTAGCCACTAGCCTGCAAAAAGAATAAATTATAGGCAATCTTGCTACAATTTAGTAATTTAGTCTACTATTTAACATTGTACTATGTATTTCGTATCAAATTGACTAGACAAACAATAGATAAAGTCAAAAATTCTCTCTAAAACTAGTTCGAATACAAAATTAAATAACTTATTTTTCTAAACTTTTATATTCTGAATAGGATCTTATACCATTCAACATGTGACAAAATTTCCTTCTCTGTAAGTTATTTAAAAATTTATTATAATTGTATTGATATGAAGAATAACAGCTTTAAATAAATATATTAAATTTTTCTTCTTTATTTTAAAGTGGTTGCAAACCTTTTACAAATGTGTTAAAAAAATAACCACGATAAATGAATACACTTAAAATTGAAAAAATTCATTTAATGGGAGTATTTTTTATTTTAATATTATATCTAATTATCGATTAATGGATCTGAACTCATTTTAATATTAATTATATTTACTCTTATGATATAAATATTTTAAAATTTAATACTAGAACGTATCAAGAAGATAATAGTTAAAAATCTAAAATTTTTATCATTTTGTCTTTACACTCAATAATATGCATACATGCATTATAGACAAGGTTCTAAAAATTGCTAGACGGATTTAGCACCGCCTACCTTCTAACGATTAATCGGGATTAATCGAAATGATTAATCAGGATATTAATAAAATATTAATTGGATGTATTTATTTATTTTTTATATATACTTGAATTTTAATACTGAAAAATATTTTTTATACATGTAAAAATATAAAAATCTTCATTTTAATATAAACATGATAAATGAATTCACCCTTTTATATGTAAGTATATTTTTTTATTAAAGAAAATTACATTTTTACAATTTTTTGCTTAATTTGACTATTTTTTAAAAACATTTTGACTGATTAATCCCACCTAAATTTTTACCGATTAATCCCGCCTAAATTTTTACCGATTAATCCCGCCTAAACCCGCCTAGATCCAATTAATCGTCGATTTTTGAAAAAACATTTTACATAGATTTTTATAAAAATTAGACGTTTTTGCACCGCCTAGCATTTAGGCGTCGATTAATCGACCGCCAAGACTGATTTTTAGAACACTGATTATTGATATAAATTAAGTAGAGTATATTTGAATTATTTTAACATACTTGAGATAAAATATAAGATTATATGCTTAAAATATTTGGGGTTATATTTGTAGTTTGATTAATCCCATTTTTGGTTATTACTTTCATTTACAACAGTGAGATCTGCAACTCAAATAAATGATGATCGTTGGATAAAATACTAAAAGTTGTTATATATAGAGGTGTTCAAATCCCACCAACAATATTTTAATTTAAGATTATTATTAAAAGATGTTCTATAGAAAGGTTGAATGTTCGATTCCCGCCAATAACATACTAAAATAGATTTAATGCTAAAAGTTGTTATATACAATTATACAAATGAACATATTAAATATAATATTTTTAATATTATATATTAAAAATATATATATACTACACTATAAATAATTTTTTTTAAAAAGTAACCGTGCAAAACACGTGTTATAAGATAGTGCATTATAATAATTTAATCTTTTATGATTACATATGGCCGTTAAATATTCCACTAAAATATATTCATTAATGCATTTACCGAGATTATTCATTTATCCTAGGATCCTAAGTTGGAATCGAAAAAAATTATTAATCTAATGAGATTACTTATTATTCGCAAGATTTTTTTTTTTGGAAAAAATATCCCAAGTTGAAATGTTAAACATTTCAAAAAATCAAGTTAACATTTCAACTTTTTGAATCGGGTCTAGCGGGAAGCAATAAGCCCATCATAGGCCCTAGCCCACTAAACAAATTTGATTTTTGTCTTTGGTGCCGCACTTCACCTATCCTACCAGGCACCAACATTATTCTTTACTTTTTTTTTTCTCGTCAATCCCAAGAAAAAGCTTCCCATTTCATCCTCTGTTCCGACACAACAATCAAAACCCCATGTTACAACACCCTTAAAAAAGACAAAACATGGCCACCGCAGCCTTCAAATCCAGTTCAAGAAGATCAACTTCAGACAAGGCCCCACCAAAGAGAAGGCCTCAAAGATCTTTAAGTGTGAGTGCTGTTTCAAGAAGAAGTGAATCTGACATTGATTTTGATTTCTTGAATAAAAGAGACAATCCCCTCTTTTTGAACACCAAAGATTCACCACCTGGTCAATGTATTAATGATAATGATGATGATGATGTTAGAGTTGAGACCTTGAAAGGTGGAATTGGATTTGGGTCGAAGGGTGATGATGGGTCTGGTTTGAATTTGGATGCTGGTTTGAAATCGAATGTTGGTCAGAGGGGTCGTTCGATTAGTCGAAATGTCGATAATCGGAGAAAGAATGGTGTTGGTAGGAGTTTGTCTAGAGGGCCTTCTGTTTATGGTGGAGCTTCTGAGGTTAGGAATTCTATTTTCTTGTGTGTGTGTTTATACTGTTTGTTTAAATGCAATCTAATGTAGCCTGTTAACTATAAATTTGTGAATTGTAATTCTGTGACTGGTGATTTGTGCTAATGTGACTAGACTAGATTTATAGTTGGTTTGAAATGCTTCAAGGCTAAAGTGGTTTTAAGTGAAAAATTACCCTTATACATTTCTTTGCATATATGACCTTGATGCGAATCATTGTGGTATGGAATTGGATATATAGAGTACGGTGACTTGATTTTTGCAAGTTAATTGTGTATGGTAATAGTTTTAGAATGTGAAGTATCAAATACCATATATATGACCTTTTTCTGGATATGATTGAAATCTTTTGAGTAATAAATGTTACAACAATCTATTAGGATTGATTCCATTATAATTGCAATAGGACATACACGACTTGATTCCAGATGTTATCAGAGATTTGGGAAGAAATCTACCAAAGAAGAGATTGGTGGACAATCAGAAACTTAGGATCTCATTTTTTACATAGTCAATTACTAGAAACTACTTTGACTAGTTATAGACAAGTAAAGATTTGCAATATCTTCAAGGCTGCACACTTAGGTTTAGTACTTAAGTAGGTAGTCTTATTTCTCCAGATTTTACTACAAACTACTAGTCTACACTTCAAAACGCATACATCTAGTTGTTTTTTTATAAGTCAAAAAGTTGAATTGTGATTATTAGAAGGGGAATTGACTTGTACACTCCACTTTCAAAATTTGACGATTGCATGTGTGAAGATGAGGAGAAATATTGTAATTTCAGTAAGTGCTGCTGTTGACAACTAAACTTGGTTTCTCTCTCTTTTCAACAGTAAATCAGTTAGTAAGAGGGTTTTCTATATTCTTTTGTAAATGGAAGTTTGTTTTGTTCGTGTTTTCAGTATTTGCAGAATAAAACTCTTATAAAATTATCTGTTTATTTGCTTATAGAGTGAAGTGGAGCGAGAATCTGCTACATCATTTAATTACGAAAGCGTGAATAATTCAAGATCAGTGTTGAGTAACGTGAGAAGATCTAATTCAGTTAGAAGAGGAGCCTACGAGGTTTGGACTTTATACTTCTACTGAACCTAATGAAAAATATTAATTGTGTTAACATTTTTTCGAATCTGACATTATTGTTACTAAATGTGCTCATCTTTGTAGTATGATGTGGAAAGGGTGTCCCCTAGACTATCAAGCTATCAAAAGACAAAGAATTCGACTAACATTGCATCTAGTGACAGACAAAAGACTAATTTGGTCAGGAATCAAAGCGGTACACTACAAAGGACAAGCTTGCAATCAGTTTCCAGTCGCCATTCAGTTACCACAGCTTCAGATGATTCTGTGGTAAGCTCTATATAAATTTAGCTGACAGTCAGATTTTGGTTATCCCATCTCCAGTTTATATAGTGATGTGTTGGATGTTTAAAACATGATTTTCTTTTTAGACAAGTTTCCGAAATCCAAGTTGGGACGATGAAATCTCAACAGGTTCCATGTCAGAAGCAGAAGAGAAAACTATCAAAGCCGTTTGTGAACAGATGAGGGTGAGTTACTTGTTCAATTAGACTTTGGAAAGTCAATGTGGTAATGACACTTGAGCAATGGTTTTCTTTACTAATGTGAAAGTCTGAATTAAAGTTTTTTTGAATTTAATTACGTGGCAATTTACATGTTTTACTTTGGATACTCCAGGGGAGTCGCACGGGAAGTGTCACTCCTACAAGTGAAATATATGAAACTGTTCGATCTGAAGTTCAACGTGCCATCTCTGGTATCCAAGATGACCTTCAAAACGTAAGTTGGCCGTGCCTTCTTCTTTGAAATTCAATTTATCACAACTGATTTAGTCTGTGGAGAGTCCTCAATTAAGCTTCTTCATCTTTACAGTTTTATATTATAAAATACTCCTGTCATCTATTTATTCAAATATTTAGGCTTTTATGTTTTATGTTTGGCGAAGTCTAAATTCTCTCTTCTGTTCCTCCTAATTGTTTCTTTAATGTATGCATTTGCTTGCAAGCCACTTTGTAATTATTTAATTTTAATCAGTTTTGTGTCTTACTGATACTACATATCTGACTTTTGGAATCCTATTTTGATAGTTATGTTTCGCTGTATATTTCCTGCAGTCAATAAGAAGAAGCAATGCTGCTGGAATTGCAACTGCAGATGTTACAAGTATTGCTCCTGACTCTGTCAAACCTGGTGCTGTAGAATTGGTCTTGGACATCAGAAGGGAATATGCCACAAAGCTCGAGGAGGTAACTGTATTACCACCAGGCTTTTGAGTATAGTATGAAAAAGAGAGGATGGTTTATATCTTTTAGTTTAAACACAGTCATAAAACATATTTTCACTCTCTTCAATCTTCCTTTTAGTTTTATGTATGGAACATTTGAGATTGCTCATTAATTAGATCCATAATAATGCATTAGCTAGGGGCCTACATATTTTAATTCTTTGAGGTTATTGATGCAAATATTGATCTACTTTTGAGTAGGAATGCATCCTTTCTTCTCCATGTCAGCCTAATGCTGATCATGGAGAAATCATGATGTTCTTGTATAGGCTGGTCTTACATGTTTGAGGATGGTTCTCTTGATTTAATCATACATTTGGACTAAAAATGTCTTAATTAATGCAGTCTCAAGAACGGGCTAGAAAACTTAGATCAGATCTTGCTGTTGAGGAACATCGTGGTCAGGAATTGAGTAGAATACTGAAAGAGACACTTCCAGAACCAAAAGTATCTACTATTCAGAGATCTTATCCAGGAAGAAGAGTAAGCAACTTATTCTGTTTGTCAAAATTATTAAAATGTTAAATTATGAAATCAGCTTTACAACTCACTGGGATTGTACTCTGCCATTGTATAAAAATGGTGTTCGTATGGACAATTTGTGTATGTCCTGAGTCTCCTGACACTATCCTTTATGTGGTCAACAGACTAGCAGTGAACGGAAAAGGATGTCAAAACGTTTGACAGAAGAAGCCATGTCATATTTTGATGAATGTGTATCCATTTCAACGTTTGATAGTTCTGATTTCTCTGCGGCGGAAGACGCATCTGTGAACTCCTTTCGAGATGCAAGGCTGATGGGCTCCAGTTCATCGTTACCTCAAGTAACTCCATGCATTTTGCCAACTAATGGCCCAAGCAATTGTCTTGATCGTGAAAAGGTTTACTTCTATCAGACTTGTGTTCTTATAATCCTTTACTGTAAAATCTACACCAGTAACTGTATATCGTATAACCATATCCATATACAGTTAAGCTTTTAGAATACTCAGTAATCAGTAATCACTAGGTGACTAGGTCCAATAATATGATAAAGATACACATAGGACTATAGGAGTAGATAAGTTGATGGATGTGCTTTTGTGAGTGAAACTGATATACAGGGGCTATATCGATGATATACTGTTGCCTGATGTGTTATAATCAATTGCAAAGAAGTGATCATATTTTTAGCTATTAATGAGATTTCTGGGATTCGTGATGAGAGCAAGGCAGAGTAACATCTTTAGTTCTTTCACCTTTACTCCATCCATACTGCATCGGTATCCCTCAACTATTGTGTTCCCTTTATGCTCATCTGTAACCTGGTTCCAGCAACATTATCTCTTGTTTATTGTGATCTTGCTGCCACATGCGTCATGTGCATAAATTAGAGTCATCATGTTGCAAGTTATAATTTTTTTTTCTTTTGCTTTATATTTCAAACATCTTGCCATTATATTCTAAGTAATAGATTAGTTATTTTCCTTGCAAGACTTTTAGATCTAAACTAATGGCTTGTTAAAATTCTAATTTTTCCAGTTTCTATTATAGTACGTCAAGGTAACCATTTTACTATAAACGATGCTTCTCTATGGACTAGATGAGAAGTTTTTTTTTTAATTATTTTAATCCCTCGACCATTTAAATTCGTTATCATGCATTTCTCTTTACAGTTTACATCTTGTCCTCCAGTTTTCCTTTCCATTTAGAAAATCAAGAGGTACAAAACATGTGCTGTAGCCAGAAAGCAGGCAAAACTTAATTCTCTTATGTTGTCTACTTGTCGTTTGCTTAACAGGAATAATGTTTTCTTTATGCTTAACAGGATCTGGTTGATCATGGTCAGTCGATGCATAATGCCAAGGATTCTGTTCTAACAGCTAATGTCAGCCCTTTGGTATCTGCAATAGACGGTGGAGATAAGAGTGCAGATTCTGGTAGGAAATCCCAGTTTTCCTTAGCTCGAGAACCAATATCAACCACTGGTCTTCAACAAGAGATTAAGAGTTACATAAAAAATTCTGTGGTAGACCTTGACAATGATTACACCAGCTCGAAGATCACAAATTTTAATTCCTTCAACATAGAGGATTATGATTTACAAGGGCATGCAGAAGGCTTGTTGTTTGACAGAGTATCAAATAAGAACAGAATAGAATCGGGGAGTTTGCATCTCTGTACTGCCGGTATTGGTTTCTCATTTTCACCATTTGCTTCTGTTTTGTGAAATTTGTTGGATTTTGTTTTGTCTTTTAAATTGCAATTTTGGGAATGTATCTACAAGTTATACCTGATTCAAATCAGTCAGTGGTTATGATAAAACAAGCCAAGGAATATGTAAAGAAATATTGTAAAAGGGGTTTATCATTATCTCATTAATACATTTAGCATCTGCAGCAACACTTTTGTGTTTTTCGGGGTTCTGTTATGGGTTCAAACAATCTTTTTTTGTTTGCTCCGTCCTCAAAGTTGCAGGCTTAAGCATAGATATTTTCTTCATATCTTCTGTCGGATTTGCAGGGCTTGCTCCAGTCCTCGAGTCAAATTTCTAGACTTAGAACTCATAATTCCCCAGTTAGAGACACAGTGCATAATCATTAATTTAGCTAGGTAATGTGGAGATAAATTTGAATAGAAATGATTTTATTCTAATATAATTTCTAATGAATGGTATTGCTATTTTTGAGGGAACTTCTGTTTGGATTGTAATGAGTTTTTCTTGTTATTTCTATAAATATAAAAAAATAGTTGATAACATCGTAATTGCTTTACAGAGAAGATTGAAAACTGATTTTAAATGAAGTTAGAGTACGTGATTTTGTAGGCAATAATTTATTTATCTTGATAAAAAGTAGTTTTGATCTTTAAAATAGTTCCAAGATTAACTCATTTTTTTTCAGGAGTTCCAAGATTAACTTAAAATTAAGTTTTTTGACATTATTAATCCTTAGCAGTGTACTTAAAATAAGCAGCTAAGTGCTGAAATTCATGTCTAAGTCTATCGAAGATATTAATAAAACATTTGAATATGAATTAGCTAAAACTTAATCAGGTACAAGCTTCTTTCTAAGAAGTGAAATTATATGGTAGAGACACTAGAATGTAATAGGAGTGAAATTTGAGGTAGAAAGCGGAAGCTAGTACGAGAGAAAACAGTTTAAGAAATTAATCATTCAAGAAAAATGGTTTAATATTAATAAGAAAAATAAGAAATATAGGGAAGTACCAGTTAATTAAACAATCTTTATAAAGTAATATTTAGTTTTAACATGCCTCGGCATATAAATAATTTTAATAGATGAATATTCAGCTATAATACTGGGATTAGTTCAAAATATGTAATTACAGCAAATCATCAAAATTATCAAATTCATTTATGTGATCATATCCTTTCCATGAGAAGTTCCCTTTTAGTTTTTGCCCCTCTGCTGCAACTATCCTCAGCCTGGAACTTCGACTTTCAGTCTTCTTTGTCTTGAATGGCTCAAGCTAGTGAATTTCTTAAATTTCTACAATCTGGTAAGTTTTTCTTCATGCCCTTTTGTTATGATATGTAGGTTTTATTTCTCTCCGTTTGTACTCTGCTTCTTGAGTGATGTATCCATGTTTATATGTAGCTAATTCATGTGCTTTTAGTTTAAAGATGAATCTTTATTGATATGGTTTATGAAACTACATAATCATATGTCTATATCTTTGTTAAATGGATCTGTTTGCAAGTTTAGTTCATATAGGGTTCTTGAAATTATTTATTGCCTTTTCACTCTATCACTGTAGGATTTTATTCTCTCAACCTTCGTTGATTGAATAAAACTGGTAAATTTTTTTAATATATTATTTTACTACTTTTATATTAAATGATGAGCAAATATAGTAATGAAAACTGAGTACCGACTCCCTTATTGTAAAACATATGATAGTTATAATCTTATTTGATACTACACTTGTTTTTATTGTTCTTTCGGTATGCTATTATTTCGGTAAACATTCTTTCCCACAGTTAGATTGTTAGATATGCATAATCATTTTAAATGTTTTTGGAAACACACCCCTTATTATAGACTATTAAGTTGCATTAACGTTTTAGCAGGTTCTTTGCCGATTTCAAGGGTAAATACTTTTTCCCCATCTCAGTCAGAACTCTAACATGAGGAACGAATGACGTGCTGCATCGGTATATGCAATATTATTTTGTTAGATGGTAAACTAATATATAATAATAAGAACTATGTCGTAAAAATTGCTTTCTAAATGCAGTGAGGAATGATTACTATTGACAAAGGTTTGCAAAATTTCGAAATTAAGTGGTTTAGAACAGAATTTTCTAAACTTTTTCTTCAATACACTGCATCGTTTTGTTCGAACTTTGAAGAGTTTGGTATGATAGTCAGACTTATAAGAAGTAATGCAAAGTAATTAAATTATGTTTATCAGCCTTACTAGTGTACATGTTTAGTCTGACTGGTTTGGGTTGTGTACAACCTGTTAGGTCCCGATCTGATCTGCTCTAATATAATTGAAATAAACACTTTTATTGATAAACACGCACACGGAAAACACAATATTTAGGTGGTATTCGAGAGACCACCTGCTCTCCACACACTTGGGTGGTATTCGAGAGACCACCCACTCTCCACACACTTTTCACTCAAACTTATTTCTTGATACCTCAATCATACAAATGACTTCTATATTTATAACCCCATATCAACTCACAATCCCTAATCCCTAAATTAAAGCTAAGATATTACACTGTTAGGTCCCGATCTGATCTGCTCTAATATAATTGAAATAAACACTTTTATTGATAAACACGCACACGGAAAACACAATATTTAGGTGGTATTCGAGAGACCACCTGCTCTCCACACACTTGGGTGGTATTCGAGAGACCACCCACTCTCCACACACTTTTCACTCAAACTTATTTCTTGATACCTCAATCATACAAATGACTTCTATATTTATAACCCCATATCAACTCACAATCCCTAATCCCTAAATTAAAGCTAAGATATTACATATCCCACCAAATCCTCCCTTTCAAATCCTTAATTGATAAAACTAATTATTCAGATTTGTAACTGATTTATTAATTATTATTTTTATTATGGTTCCTAACACAACCCTAGACCAAACTGGCACCTTATTCCGTTATATTTTGTAAAAGGATTGTAGCTGTGAAGTGGTCGAAATAATTTGTTGCAAAGACTGTTATAATAATCCCTGTTGGGGCTATTGATCATCCTTTAAACTAGAGAAAACTATAGAAGGGCATCTATTGACTTAATTTTTTCATCTGCTTATGCCATAAAAACCTGGGTTTAGTTTAGTGGAGTACTAATTGGAGTATTACATGCATATTTGCAATATTTTAACTAGAACATATTGCAGAACATATAGTACTTCAATTAGTACTCCATCTAAGAGTACTCCATCGAAACTTTTTCCAGTAAAACCATGTAAATAAATGTATAAAATATCCAATTTTTAAGAGTTAAGCTCTATAACTTTTTTTAACTCTTTAACTCTGCTCAATGCTTTTAAGAAGGATGGTTTCCCTTGATGAGGTATATATGTCCGAGTTCCTCTTTGCTATAGGCGATGTCGTGTTGAGTCCCGGTTCATTATGACATGCTTATCTACTCAACTTTCATTGGTAGGTACTTTTGCTTGGTGTCCTGGTTTATTATATTTTATTAAATAATTTAGATAAGTAGTTGGTGGCTTCTCTCCGGGCGCGTGCATGCGTGCATGTAGATCTTCTTTTACTCGATCCTGCTTATATGATATGAGGCATTGATTGTTTTCATACATATAAGTTACTCGGATGACAATCTAAGGGATATTTTTTAGCACTCTCAAGTATAAGAATAACTATTAGTTGGGGTATTTCATCTCAACAATGTAATGAGACATTAATGGTTCGCTCATACGAGAGGGGATCATTTAAGATTTTGGGAAAGTAATACAGATTAGAGATAACATAACAACTTCAATGTACCTATGTTAGGTAACCAACTCTTCCAAAACCTTAAAGTGTCCCGAGTGTACAATTTGACAAAAATAATATAACATGCAAATAAATAATTTAAACAATTGGGGGTGGGAGGACTCCGTGCTCTGATACCATGTTAGGTAACCAATTCTCCTAAATTTCTACAAGGATCTTAAGTTATATTCTAATAATTTCACAATGTGACACTTGTCTGCTCATGTTGAACGTAATTTTTTTGGCAATTTAATCATTCTGACGGATGGAGATCTGTAACTGATGCACATGATTTTCATGCAATTTCAACTCTACAATAAATGAACAGATAAGAGTCATCGGATAATAATACAGATAAGAGTTAGCATATACCGACTTCATATGCCATTATCTATGTTTGGTAACAGCTCGCCCTTGGCATTCAGACTTCAATGTACCATTGTCTATGTTTAACCATATTATCCGATGACTCTTATCTGTTCATTTATTGTAGCGTGGAAATTGCATGAAAATTGTGTTTACAGTTAGAGATCTTCATCCGTCAAAGTCATTAATTTGGCAAAAGAAAAAAAAACATTCAACATATAGCTAAAAGTTGATTATATAAGAACAGCTCATTTTGGGCTCATTTTGGAGGCAGTACATTCACATCAAAATACTGAGCTTGATACTTTCTTTGCTCTGCTGCCTTGGGTAACATTGCGGTGATGAATACCTCTGGTAACCTTGATTTCCTTCCAGCTCCTATGGGGCACGGAGGGGTGGTACCAGAATCTGAACATGAAGCAACTAGAGATGATGATTTTTGCAATGAGGAATTGGATGTTGACGTGCTAGAGAGGAGGATCTGGAGAGATAAAATGCTCGTGCGACGGCTTAAAGAGGAGAGAGGCAAGGCGGGGTTTCATATTGCTAAGCAACATCAGTCCCAGGAGCAAGCACGGAGAAAGCAAATGTCTCGGGCACAAGATGGTATCCTAAAGTACATGTTAAAAATGATGGAAGTGTGTAAAGCTCAGGGTTTTGTGTATGGTATCATTCCTGAGAATGGAAAACCGGTCATTGGAGCCTCTGACAATCTTCTTGCATGGTGGAAGGATAATGTTTGGTTTGATAGGAATGGACCTGCTGCAATCGCGAAACATCAAGCCGACAATTCCATTTCGAGCAAGAATGAAGACTGCAACTCTGCTTCCCCTGCCCATTCTTTGATAGAGCTCCAGGATACCACTCTGGGCTCACTTTTGTCTGCTTTGATGCAGCACTGTGACCCGCCACAGAGGTGTTTTCCATTGGAGAAGGGCATTTCCCCACCATGGTGGCCTACTGGAAATGAAGAATGGTGGCCTCAGTTATGCATCCCTAAAGACCAAGGAATTCCTCCATATAAGAAGCCTCATGATCTGAAGAAAGCTTGGAAGGTTGGCGTCTTAACTGCTGTGATCAAACACATGTCTCCCGACATCGCAAATATCCACAAGCTTGTGTGGCAGTCCAAGTGCTTACAGGACAAGTTGACAGCCAAGGAGAGTGCTGTTTGGCTTGCAATTATCAACCAGGAGGATTCTTTGTCACCAAAGAACCCTGATTTGTGCCACACAAATTCCATGGTTGGTTGCAATGGGTCATATCTCACCTGTGAGACTAGTGATTATGATGCCGATGGAGTGGAAGTTATCCAGAAGATTGATGTTGAGGAGTGCAATCCCCATGATGCCAACCTCTTCAACTTGGAAACAGCTCTACCGGGGAACATGCTGATAGTGCCACCACTTAGTCCAGTTAATGGAGAGCTCGATGGAGTCATCGAATTTGCTCTAAAAAGAAAGCCACCATCTGATGCGCCGGTCATGGCCATGGACCAGAATGCATATACATGTGATAGTGACTATCAGTTAGGGTTCTATGACAAAAATTCAAGAAACAATCACCAGATCAGTTGCCCACACCGAATTGATTCTTCTCAAGGAGTATCTGTACAAACCTTCCAGATCAGCAATGATGATGGTGCTTCCTTCTCTATGCCTTTTGCTCAACCCAAGCTAACTGATGAACCGGTGAAAAAGCCAGCTCCGCCAAATGATTTTGCGGTTAACCTTCCGAACGACGGGGAGAAGACGATTTCTGAACTCATGTCTTTCTATGATAACCATATTCATCAGAATCAGCATATTGGCATTGGTGATCTTAACATTGTAGAAGATCATAATCTACTGCAGCAAAAGTTTCAACTCGGTGATAACCTTTTTGGACAGGGTTCAATGATGGGAGGTAACATTTCTAAAGAAACAAGCATTCCCCTAAATCAACCTATGTTTCCATGATCCATCAACAGATTTCCAGTTTGGTCAGTATGAAGAATATGATCCAATCTTTGATGCCAGTCTTAATGAAAACCTCTTGGACTTCCAGTTCGGTTCGCCATTCAATTTAGCAACAGCTGACTTCACTGCAGATTCACTTCCAAAGCAGGACGCATCTTTGTGGAGAGGCTGGGGTAGTTCATTCGACTGTGGACTCGGATAAACTTCGGAAGGCAGTTTCGTGTTGTGTTGTTATGCTAGGAAAAGTCTTTTCTGTTTTGTTAGTTCTTATTTACTACCTATTATTGTCGTCGAATAGATTTATGAACTTGGTCTCTTCCTGCAGGTTTATGTTGAATTAGGGCCTGTCTAGGTGTTGTAAATCTGGGTTGGAAACAACCCCATATTCCTTAATATATCTTTATAATTTGTTGTCAGCCTTTGGTGTATCGGCTACAAGTCGAACCTGGTTTGCAAACTACAGTATTACAATATATAATTTATGTTATAGGCTAGTATCCCTTTTTTGTATGTTTCAAGCGTGATCCGCAATTGGGTGCTTGACATTGCTATAATGCATCTCTTATAATTGCAATGCTTGTGTTATAGCAAAGTACCGATAAAATCAAAGGCAATCTCTTATTATCATTTGTGAATGTTAGCAATCCGGTATGTAAACCAAATTATACAAAGCAACAAAATTTCCAAATTCAAGCAAATAGGTGAATCAGTTCCTGTGTGTAGATCAACTGGCACAAAATTATTTATATCGCTTTGTAAACAATTTATGGTGCAAGACGGGCGTAAAGTAGTGCATATATAGAGATAAATTGTGAAAGAGGGATTGGTGCTGGACAAAATGAGTACAAAATAATCGTAATATTTCGTGAGTTCGTGTAGATGAGTTGACATGAAAATATACTACTGAGGAGAGCTGCAGTCAAAAAGAGAAGGTAAGGAGGGAAAATGAAAGATTTGGTCTTATTTGCAGGACAATGGCATATGGCAATAAAATGGAGCCACTGCAGGCCTTAGCTCTATAATCAACTTCAAGTTTTGAGATTTATAGTAATTCAATATATAGTTGACGACTATTTTAGGACTAGAATATACAATTTCGCTTTGTTTGGATCCAAATTAGAAGAAGAACAAGACGTTTTTTATTTGTCAACATGCAACTAAAGAACATAGGAACGAAGCATCACAAAGCTTGAATACGTTTGCGAGTTTCTTTATATTGACATTTTTGTCAGACTGGCATTTTCTTTGATGGGGAAAAAAACAAAGACCGACACCCGCAAATTTTTAAGTGCTCCCCTGATAATGACTGCCACCCAAGCCTGTATATAATCAGCTGTTCACAGAGATTTGATAGTAGAAACCAGATGGGCAAGGCAAGCAAATGGCTTCAAAAGTTCTTGACAAGGAAAAGGGAGGATAAAGAGGAGTACAAAGGTACTTCTATCTCTTTAGAAGACTCGGTGCTTCCAACAGCAATTTTTCCTGGAACTCCAAATCATAAGCGAAGGTGGAGCTTCGGAAAATCAGCAGCAAGCACAGATAACAACCATAAGACTAGTAGATCGCTTGATGCCATAGACAGTACAAGACTGGTGCCACTGGACTTGTTGGAATATCGGAGTGAGCAAAACAATGGCGCAAACCATTTAGTGACTGTTTTTGTAGCAGCGAAGTATGAGAACGAGCAGAAATATACCACTACTGTACCTGTGTCGCACAATGAAACTACCTACAGAGTAGTTTCAGCACGATTTGCAGCGGCTAAACAATTTAGAGCTCTTGCGGATGCTGCTGCGACCAAAATTCAGGCCTTCTTTCGTGCTCACCTGGTAAATTTACACAAGTCTTCCTTCTTCTTTTTTATTCTTATCACCGACAAATTTCAGAAAAGATGAAATGATATGAAACATCGTAGGTGTTTTGTGTCTCGAAAATGCTAATATATATACCAAATTCCTTGCAGGCAAGAAAAGCCTTGAAAGCTTTGAAGGGGCTGGTGAAGATTCAAGCACAGGTGAGAGGTCACCTTGTGAGAAAACAAACAAGTGAGATGCTAAGATGCATGAATGCACTAATGTCGATTCAAGTCAGAGCACGATTTCAGAGAATTCAGATGACTGAGGAACCACCTATAATAGTGAAAAGAAAGTTAACTCACAGAGAACCAGCACACGATCAGCTAAGAAGAGGACACACTGTGAGTTTCAGTTTACACCTTCAGAGATTTCAAATGTACCTTGTTCTTTATAGCTTCACTAATTAAATGATAATATTATTTTCATGTAGGATAATTTGAATCTCACTGAAAGAAGAGGATCCTCGAGGTGGAATGAAGACATTCTAAATCATCAGCAAATAAAAACCAGGGAGCATTATTCAGAAAGATTTTCAGTTTCGAAACAAGAACTTCAAAGTCAAGTATACACAAATCCATCACCATTCACCAATACATCTTTTAGGCAATACGAGGAATTTTTTTACGGAACACCGAATAGGATATCCCAGCAAAAGTATAATGTGTCTAACTTTGGCCACGTAAAAGCACCAGAGTCACCTTCAGTAGATTACTCAGGTACTACATCTCACAGCTCTCAATTTGGGCATAGTCGCATGGCAAACACACAATCCTCCAGAGCAAACCTCCGGTCTAGTAGTGAACCCAAGCAGCGGCCTTCCAAAAAAAAGACTATGCGATCACCATCATTTGGAGGCATAATTGCAACACCAGATAATCGGGGTCAAGATCAGTCTTCAAATGGAAAAAAGAAACAACCACCTTGGTCGATCAAGAGGTACAGAGCTGCAAAGTCTAGCAAGGATATCGAGTATGACTCAAATCGCATAGGAACTAGCAGTTCATCCTCCTACAGAAGTCTTAGGCATGCTAGTTAAGTAATTAAGTACTGACACTTCCATAGCATATTGTCGAGACAACAATTACAAAATGTTAACGTTCTGATTTGGACTTTTACCTGCAGTGAAATTTATATTCCCACAATCAACGATTTTTACCAAGGACTTCGAGAATTAGTTTGTGTTGTTTACAACAACAATTTATACCAAGAACTTCGAGAATTAGTTTGTGTTGTTTACAACATCAAGTTTATATTTTGTTTTCAGAAAAAAAACATCAAGTTCGAACATGATATTTTTAAGAAGTTTGAGTGTAATATAATTTGGGGTAATGACCAAAAATACCATTTTTTTAAATTTTATTACACAAATACCAATTTTAATTTTTTTGGCCAAAAATACCAACATATTATGCATTTACAAAATGGGTAATGCTATTACGCATTTGAGAAATGGGTATCATGTAGAAATTTTTTAAAAAAACGAAAAAAAAATTTAAAAAATATATTTAATAGTGTCACGCATTCTAAAAAATATTTAATGGGTATCAAATTTTGTTTTTTTTTTTTTTTTCATTTTTTTGTAATTTATATGTATTACCCATTTATAAATGCGTAATACTATTACCCATTTTTCAAATGCGTAATGCACTGGTATTTTTGGCCAAAAATTTCAGAAGTGATATTCTTGTCAAAAAGTTTTAAGAAAATGGTAAAAATGTCATCATCAATCAATCTATATATATATATATATATATATATATATATATATATATATATATATATATATATATATATATATATAAAAGAGGATACACGGGAGCTTAGGTGACACTCTACGATAATCTCAATCCATTTTTTCTAATTTTTTAGAATTTTAAACATTAAAAGATTAAAAAATATTTTTAACATATTAGAAGTATAATAGGTGTTCGAATTTATAGAGTAAAAGAGTTATAATTCATGTAGAAATGTAATAGGTGTTCGTATTTGTAGAGAAGAAATTTAATCTATTCTACATCGAAAAGGTATTCAAATTTATAGGAAAAAAATTATATAAAGAAGATACGGGTAATTATGATGAAGCTTATACCGCTTCAATCAATATACTATCAATTTATTTTAGAGAGATTAGATGGCGCCTATATAATTGTATCAATCTACTGTATAAATGTCTATTTCAATTATCATCTAAGTTTGGTATGTATATTTCATTGTTTCTCCTGTTTGCTCATGTATTAATATTTTATCAACTTTTTATTGGTTATTGTTATGATGAAGTGTTTCTGCGGTAACTAATAATTAATATATGAGTTATTGGTTATTGCGAGAGGAAGAGTGAGGGCGCAATCAATGAATTTCAATATGTTTACATATATTTGAAATAGAATAAGGGTTCGAACTTGAAATAATGCCCAAAATACCCAATTTTCTAGTACTCACTCCCCAAAATACCCATTTTTGAAAACGTCGCCCAAAATACCCCTGGGATACGCCGGTTGGAGAGGCATATCCCGCCTGCCACTGTTCAGCCTCTCTCCCCCGTATCTCTCTCGTCTCTCTCAATCTCCACCGTCTCTCTCCACCTCCCCTCCCCGTCCGGCCACCTCCACACCTCCTGACTATACCAAAAGAATCGTCACACCTTTATCTTCGTTTTTCCCCACTATACCAATCCACTTATTGGTAGACTGAGTGTAAGCAGAGATGTAGTATTTGAAGAAAACAAAAGTTGGAATTGGAATCGAGAGGTGATTGAAAACAGTCACAACAATGGTTCTTTTGTGTTGATCGAAGCTCCTGAACAAGCTCAACAGGAAGGTTCAGAATCTGAGATGCATACTCCCATTCATTCACATAGAGAATTTGATGTGCACACGCCCATTCCGTTATATAGGTTAGGATCAGATCAGTTGAGTTCTGGCAGCAGTTCTGATAGCAGCAGTTCAGAACCAAGAAAATTCAGGTTATTAAGCGATGTGTACAATGATACAGAGGAAATAGAACTACCAGATGATGAGCTATTATTACTTGGTATCGAGGAACCCAACAATTTTGAACAAGCTGAAAAAGAAGAAGAGTGGAAGAAAGCTATGTAAGCAGAGATGGAATCGATTGAGAAGAACAAAACATGGGTCCTAACTGAGTTGCCACCTTGGAGAAAAGCGATAAGCCTCACGTGGGTGTACAAATTAAAGAAAAATACAGATGGCGAGATTATGAAATACAAAGCAAGAATCATTGCAAAAGGTTATGTGTAAAAGAAAGGCATCGACTTTGAAGAAGTTTTCGCCCCAGTCACAAGGTTGGAGACAGTTCGTTTGTTGCTCGCACTGGCAGCTAAGAACGGGTGGGAAGTGCACCACCTTGATGTAAAATCTGCATTTTTGAACGGTGAGCTTATGGAAGAAGTGTACGTAAGTCAGCCCGAGGGTTTTGTAGTTGAGAATCAGAGACACAAAGTATACAAGTTGTTGAAGGCATTGTACGGGTTGCGACAAGCAAGCTATGCAAGCAGAGATGGAATCGATTGAGAAGAACAAAACATGGGTCCTAACTGAGTTGCCACTTGGGAGAAAAGCGATAAGCCTTAAGTGGGTGTACAAGTTAAAGAAAAATACAGATGGCGAGATTATGAAATACAAAGCAAGAATCGTTGCAAAAGATTATGTGCAAAAGAAAGGCATCGACTTTGAAGAAGTTTTCGCCCCAGTCACAAGGTTGGAGACAGTTCGTTTGTTGCTCGCACTGGCAGCTAAGAACGGGTGGGAAGTGCACCACCTTGATGTAAAATCTACATTTTTGAACGGTGATCTTATGGAAAAAGTGTACGTAAGTCAGCCCGAGGGTTTTGTAGTTGAGAATCAGAGACACAAAGTATACAAGTTGTTGAAGGCATTGTACGGGTTGAGCCAAGCCCCACGGGCTTAGTATGCATGTCTTAACATATGTCTGAAGGAACTGGGCTTTGTAAAATGCCCGCATGAGCACGCCGTCTATACAAAGAGAGAAGGAAATGAGTCTCTAATTGTTGCCGTGTATGTTGATGACTTACTGGTGACTGGTTCAAGTTTTTCAAATATAAACAAGTTTAAAAGAGAGATGAAAAAGGAGTTCGAAATGAGCGATATGGGCAAGCTTTCTTACTACATGGGAATCGAAGTAAACCAAGGAAATACTGGGACTGAATTGAAGCAAATGGCTTATGTAAGAAAGTTGTTAGAAAAAACAGATATGGCTGAATGTAACTCGGTTAAATATCCAATGGAACCGAATGAGGCACTTAACAAGGATGAGAAGGGAAAGGCTGTGAACGAGACAAAGTATAGAAGTATTGTTGGAGGACTGAGATTTTTGGTGAATACGAGACCAGACTTAGCATATTCTGTGGGAGTTGTGAGTCGTTACATGGAGAGGCCCACTACCATGCACTATAATGCTGTCAAGAGGATACTGAGGTATATAAAAGGAACTTTGAACTATGGTTTAGTTTATTCAAAGGGTGTGGGTAATTATATTCTGTCTGGTTATTCGGATAGTAACTTGGCTGAGGATACTGATGATAGGAAGAGCACAGGGGGAGTAGTGTTTTATTTGAATGAAAATTTGATAACTTGGATTTCACAAAAACAGAAATGTATGGCGCTTTCCTCCTGTGATGCCGAGTTCATGGCTGCAAACGTAGCAGCATGTCAAGGTGTGTGGTTGCGAAACTTATTGAGACAGATAACTGATATTGGTGATGCTCCAGTTGTTATATACGTTGATAACAAGTCTGCTATAGACTTAACAAAAAATCCTGTTTTCCATGGTAGAAGCAAACATATTGATAGAGTATATTTTTATACATATTTTAGATGATTTTATTCTCATATTTATTGTGTTTTGCATTGATTTGGATTTTTATTTAATAGATTTGATTGTTTTATTGTAGGAAATAAAGAACTCATGACTTGGAAGGATTTGGAGCAAAAAGAGCTATTTTGGAGATAAAATAGGAGAAAATTCGTATTATTGGGCTACACGGGCTGCCTGCACTGTTTGGGCCATATCTTGAGTTCCAGATAGAGTATATTTTTATATATATTTTAGATGATTTTATTCTCATATTTATTGTGTTTTGCATTGATTTGGATTTTTATTTAATAGATTTGATTTTTTTATTGTAGGAAATAAAGAATTCATGACTTGGAAGGATTTGGAGCAAAAAGAGCTATTTTGGAGATAAAATAGGAGAAAATTCGTATTATTGGGCTACACGGGCTGCCTGCACTGTTTGGGCCATATCTTGAGTTCCAGAAGTCAGAATTTGACGATCTTACTGTCCACGCGAAGCTTGTGGAATTATCTTTAATTCAGAGGTGGTCCAGTAAGCAAAATCCAACTGGAAGAGCCCAGAAACAGAGGAGAAAAAGAAGTGACGAATTTTACAAGAAAATCCTATTCAATTATGGATATCTTTTTGTAAATTGATTAGGATATTAAAAATACTTTTATTAGGAGATAGATATCAGATTTTATTAAGGAGTTTTATTATAAAAAGAAGGAGAGAACGTGGGAAGAGATATAGATAGACATATACAGACGTTTTTTTACATAAGTTAGGGTTTTGGTTTTTCTCTCTTCATCTCTTCCTTTGTAAGCACTTGGTTTAATTTGGATCTTCATTGTTCTTCGTTAATACAAAGTTTGAGGTATTCTTTATTCTCTTGTTTTATTATTATATGTTTTACATGGCTTCTTTCATTATTCTTATTGCTTTTACTTCTACCATGAGTGAGTAGTTTAATTCTAGGGTATTAAGGGGAGCCATGTTTGCACCATGATTTGGGCTTAATTTGATTAGTAGATTGATGGGTAAAGAGTAATTCTGATTGATATGTTATAATTCTTAATTTGTATAATTGCGCAATATCACAGATTAATTGATTGCAATAGGAGTAATAGATCGAAAGATTTTACTACTAGAGGCTTACATACAATTAGCAGAATTGAAGGTGAGTGTGAGAATATCATTAGATATTCTGAGAGTGTTAATGCTTGAGAAAGACTAACCATTGCTTTAATTACTTAATCCCATTGAAAAGCTATACTTTTGTGATTTGTTTGGTGTAAACATGGTGAACCTGAATTGCCCTAGATCCTTTAATTAATTGATTTAAAACCTTTGTTAAATTTGTTTTAGTAGTTAATAAAATTCTCAAATAATCGTTGTGACTAGAAACAATTGATAGCAATTGAATTGAAACTGAAACTGTCTCCTTGAGGATTCGACCCGTATTTGCTAGTATCTACTACAATTGATACCGTGCGCTTGCGGTTAGACGTAATTTTACACATCAAGTTTTTGGCGCCGCTGCCGGGGAGACGCCTAGTTTCTATAATTTTAGTTTGATTGTTTTAGATTGTTTCTCTTGTCTCTTTGGAACACTTGTTCCAATTGAGACCGATCTTACTGCTTTTCCTTGTTTAGTTGTTGATGCCCAAGACCAGGTCTCAAACGAAAGAAGATCAAGCGAAAGAGGATACAACTCCTCTAAGTCCAGATTCTGGAATTACTTGTCAACAATACATAGATCAACAAAGGAAAGAGAAGCAGCAAAGGATATCTGAACCAAAGATTGAGATGGGGGACCTTCCTCCCAAATCTTTGAAGAATTACTCACAGCCCTCTCCGAGTGGGGTACCTACTGGCCTTGCTATGCCAGCGATTCAAGCAGCAAATTTCGAGATCAAGCCTGCTTTGCTCACTATGATCCAACAGAATCAATTTGCTGGGATTGCTTCTGAAGACCCTACACTTCATCTGCAAAGGTTTCAACAGCTCTGTTCTACAATTAAACATCAGGGAGTCACTCCAGACCAGTTGAAAGTCATGTTGTTCGGTTTCTCTCTTCGTGATAAAGCTCAAAAGTGGTTGAACGATATTGACCTGACCAAGTGGGATGAGATTGCTCAAGCCTTTTTAACTGAGTTCTTCCCTCCCAACAGAACCGACGATTTGATTGACAAGATGATGGGTTTTAAGCAAGATTATGGTGAATCTCTTCGGGATGCTTGGGACAGATTCAAGGATTATCAACGTGCATGCCCTCACCATGGTCTTGAGAAGTGGTTTCTTCTTAAACGCTTCTACAATGGTCTTGATCCTGAGACAAAAGGTATGGTTGATAACGCTGCAGGTGGCATGTTTTTAGATAAAGGAGTTGATGATGCATATGCTTTTCTTTCAAATTTGGCTGCCAATCACTTCAGTAATCCGAGAGCAACCAAGAAAGGGGGTAAACTTGAAGTGGATGTTTATTCTCTATTATCATCTTAACTCGCTGCATTGACTCAGGAGATCCACTCATTGAAGACATCTCAGCCCTCTACTCAACCTATGAGCATCAATGCATTGTCATCCATGGCTCCTATGAATAATCCTGTTTGTGAAGTCTGTGGCATCCAAGGCCACTTTGGTAATGATTGCCAATACAATGCTCAAAATTCACAAAATTTTCAGATGGAGCAAGCAAATGTTTTCCAACAGAGGCAGCAGTATAATCCGTACTCCAACACTTACAATCCTGGTTGGAAAGATCATCCGAACTTCTCGTATAAGAACAATAATACTCAGAATTCAAATGTTCCTAATCAACAGCAATATCAGCAGTCGTACCAGCCTCCTCCACAGCAGCAGTATAGGCCTCCTCAAGGACCTATGAATCCCCCTGGATTTCAAAGGCCTCCTCAGAATTATGCTCCTCAAGCCAATCAAGCTGCACAGGCTGATAATCAAGGTGATATGATGAAGATATTGTTACAAATGCAAACAAAGATGAACCAGATGGAGATTCATAACAAGATGTTGGAAACTCAGATTGCTCAAATGGCTAGTTCTTCATCTACAAGGCAACAAGGCTCTCTACCAGCACAATCAACTCAGCCAAAGGAAAATGTGAATGCCATTGCTCTTAGGAGTGGTCGTACATATGATGCTCCTCCAATGCCTACTGACGATGTTCCTGTTGAGAAAGAAAAAGAGAATTCTGAGGAAGACAAGGTAGAGAAAGTTGTTGAAGATACAAACGAAGGTGAAACTGAAGAAAGCAAGAAAAAGGACAAAGAGAAGACTGCAGTTACTCCTCCACCATTTGTGCCAAAGCTCCCATTCCCTAGCCGGATGAACAGAACTAAGGTGGACCAGCAGTTTGGTAAGTTCATGACACTTGTCAAGAATCTTGAGGTAACAGTTCCTTTCACTGATTTAATTTCTCAAGTTCCATCATATGCAAAGTTTCTTAAGGATATTCTCACTAAGAAAAGGTCTTTTGGTGAGGTAGAGACAGTAGCTTTTACTGAAGAGTGTAGTGCTGTTTTACAGAATAAGTCTCCACCTAAGCTTAAAGATCCTGGTAGTTTTTCGATCCCGTGTCATTTAGGTGCATTGTTCATTGATAAAGCTTTATGTGATTTAGGCGCTAGTGTCTCAGTCATGCCTCTCTCGGTTTTTCAAAAACTAAATATGGGAGAATTAAAATGTACACAGATGACTTTGCAAATGGCAGACCGTTCGATAAAATATCCACTTGGAATTTTAGAGGATGTGCCTGTTAGGGTTGGAAAATTCTATATTCCTGTAGACTTTGTAGTTCTAGATATGGAAGAGGATAGTCAGATACCTATTATTTTAGGTAGACCATTTCTTTGTACTGCAGGTGCTATTATTGATGTTAAAAGTGGGACTCTCACATTGAGCGTTGGTGATGATAAAATTGCTTTTACTCTAACCTCTGCTCTTAAATCCCCTTTGCTTGAGAATACTTGTTGCAGTATTGATGTTGTAGATGAAATTGTCCAAGATTATACTCCTCAGATTCTATTGAATGATACATTGGAAGCAGTGCTCATGCTTGAAGCTTCAGAAGGAGAAGGACATGCTGAAGTCGATTCATTGATTCTTGAGTTGAATGATCACAACATTGATTCCATTGACAGTTCTTCAGTTCGAGATCTCTCGAGTATTAAGCTTGGGAAACTTCCACCACATTTGAGGTATGTCCTTTTCAATAATGAGCTAGTGATTTTTGAAGAGGGGTATGATAACGTGTTGCGAAGGTGGAAAACCAATGATAAGGAAGAAGAAAGTTTTGTTCAGCCGGTTGAGTCGAAGAAGCACTCTAGGGGTGTGAAGAAGAAAAAGAAGAAGATTTGGCCGTTGGGTAGTAAAATCAAGTTGAAGTCTGATGGAAGAGCTTTGTGGAAAGCAAACAATCAAGATGTCAACGTTCGTAGGAATGGTTTTTCTGTTGAGGATGGTTCAGTAATTCTTTTGAAACCGCCTTGAGTTGAGGAAGTAACGTCAAGCTATTGACGTTAAAGAAGCGCTTCGTGGGAGGCAACCCATGTATTAGTATAGGAAAAAAAAATTTTCAAAAAAAAAAAGAAAAAAAAAAGAGTAAAGCAGAAGAGGACCGCGCATCAGGCGCCAGAACAGCGCATCAAGCGCCATGTAACGCAGAAGGAGCCTGCTCATCAGGCGCCCAGCCCGCGCAGGAGCCCCCAATCACGCAGGACGGACCCGCGCAACAGTGCTGTACCGCGCGAAAGACCCTGTAACGCAGCCTGCTGCTGCGTTATACCCCCTCTGCCCAGAAATATTTTCCGAAAATTATGTTTTTGCTCACAAAATCAACCCCAAATTCAATCCTAACCCAAATTCTTTTAATCCATAATTCCTATATCTATCCTACATCAAATCCTAACCTCTCCAAATTTCTCCTACACAATTAAAATTTTTATTCAACCTATCCATCATCTTATATATACACACCTATCCATACAAATCCAATTCCTCTTCTATTTTTTTAAAATCTCCAAAAATTCAATTCTAAAGAGGAATTAATTGCAAGTTCACCTCTTCAATTCGTAGTGGGTTAATTTCTTCTCTCAAATTTTATTTTGATTACGAATTTGTGTTCTTGTAAATTGGGATTTATATTATTCTTGATATATTAGGGTATTTTTGGTGTGATATTGCTTGGTAATTTTTGGTGGAGCTTCTTTTGAGTTGGGTATTGATTCTTTTGGCTCGTAAGCATGGGAGAGATAGTGTTAATGTTGGGAAATTTTCGTTTTCGACGGTGGAGGTTAAATTTAATCGGTTGATGTGAGGCTAATTGCTAAGGAAAAGGGATTTTTGCGAGGATAAAATTGTTGGGTTGGTTCATATGATTGGTGAGTGGTTCGGAAGTGGTGAGTGGATGGCTCCTAAGCAAATGAGGGATGGTTTTCACACCTGACATCTTGATTCCAGGGGAGTTTTCTTCCTTTTCTTTTTATTGTAATTTTATTTTATTTTTAGTTGTAGTTTTGTATCTTGTTCATAGTTCATTGGGGACAATGAACCGCTTAAGTGTGGGGAGGTGTTCTCAACGTAGTGTATTACTTGTTAAAAAAAAAAATTAAAAAATTAAAAATACCAAAAATAATTCTAGCCATGCAATTTGATTAGTTGTTGTATTTTGCTTGATACACCCATGCATGCGTAGAATTCTTGTGTTCTTGACGCTTTTGTATGAGAAGTGACGTGCTTTGTTCTTGTGCACACACTTACACTAGCAAGTTGAAGCTGGTAGACTTAATTGGATGTTGTAAGTGATTAGAATGACATGAATATGTGCAAGATGACTTGGTTTTCATGCTTTGAGTACAAGTAGGTGCGTTAGAGAGTCTTGTTACCTGGGGTTGATTATGTTTTGTCACACCAAGTTAGTTTTGAACCTATATGCATATCTTTTGCATGATTTTTCGTTTGCTTGAGTGTCCACATGTTGTTTACATTGCTAGCACTTACTTGAGATCTTTCTTGAAATGCATGACATTAATTGATGATGAGATGATAAAGGCACTTAGGTTTAACCTCGTATTTCCCATATTTCCACACCATTTATACATGATCAATTAGTTAACCCTTTGAGCCTAATCCTATTCTTTCGGTGACACACCACATTACTTGCCATTATCCTTTTTATTCTATTGGCCTTACATTGAATTTGAACCTAAATTGTCAAAGGCTAGTATCGTGCTTAAGGGAGTAATAAGGTGTTCATAAAAGGGGGGTTATTGATGATCATACTTTTGGGAAATATTAATTTTGGGTTGATGCTTGCTAGTCGAAATTCATAAAAATATCTATGGATCATTGTGTTTATTCTTTAGCTCTCAAGAAAAAAGAAAAGAAAAAAAAAAGAAAAAAAAAGAAAAAGAAAAAAAAGAAAAAAAAATAGAAAAAAAGAAGAAAAAAAATGAATAAATTTGAGAGCATTTTTATGTTTGTATGATCCTTCTTCATTCGACTAGTCAAGTTATTATGTAAGGGTTATTGAAAAATCCAAGTGTGGGGAAGTATTTGTTGTTTTAATAGAAAGGGAATTGAATAATGATTATTGTTGGGTACTAGCTTTTGGCATATTAACCTGTTTTAGCTTTACTTGACATACATGGTCCCTAGCCCACGCTACAACCCGAATAAAGACCTTTTGATTGTCACCAGTGATGTATGTTGTGTTGAGAGTGAGATTGATTGCGAGTGTCAAGTTGTGTTTATGATTTTGTTGGAATTGAGTGATACACTTAACCTTGTTCTTGAGTGAATATTCGTTTTTGAGTGAAAGGTGAGTTATTACTTGTTTTGGCATAGGAGATCCCAGGTTTAGACTTAAAGATGTATTTCTTGTGGGCTTAGCATGATTATCAACGATTTTTACACTTGGCATGAATTTTTATGACCTTCTGCATGTTGGTTGAGTAGACTACGTGAATACTTGCACTTTCGACACCAAGACATCGTATGTTTACTTTGATTCTTAAGTTGATGTGGCATGAGAGGACTTGTGTGTGTGGTGTTGTGTTAGCATTGATCTTTTGCATGGTTGGATGAATTTTGTGGGTACATTCACTATAAACCCTCACGAGACAACACTCGTCCTACTAGGACTGCCTAGGGGTTTAACGGCTTGTTGCATATGCTTAATGCAATCGTGTCATCTACGAAAGTGATGTTTGTTAGGACTTAGTTTTTATTTCGCTTATTTGCCCGAGGACGTGCAAATGCTAAGTGTGGGGATGTTTGATAGAGTATATTTTTATATATATTTTAGATGATTTTATTCTCATATTTATTGTGTTTTGCATTAATTTGGATTTTTATTTAATAGATTTGATTGTTTTATTGTAGGAAATAAAGAATTCATGACTTGGAAGGATTTGGAGCAAAAAGAGCTATTTTGGAGATAAAATAGGAGAAAATTCGTATTATTGGGCTACACGGGCTGCCTACACTGTTTGGGCCATATCTTGAGTTCCAGAAGTCAGAATTTGATGATCTTACTGTCCACGCGAAGCTTGTGGAATTATCTTTAATTCAGAGGTGGTCCAGTAAGCAAAATCCAACTGGAAGAGCCCAGAAACAGAGGAGAAAAAGAAGTGACGAATTTTACAAGAAAATCCTATTCAATTATGGATATCTTTTTGTAAATTGATTAGGATATTAAAAATACTTTTATTAGGAGATAGATATCAGATTTTATTAAGGAGTTTTATTATAAAAAGAAGGAGAGAACGTGGGAAGAGATATAGATAGACATATACAGACGTTTTTTTACATAAGTTAGGGTTTTGGTTTTTCTCTCTTCATCTCTTCCTTTGTAAGCACTTGGTTTAATTTGGATCTTCATTGTTCTTCGTTAATACAAAGTTTGAGGTATTCTTTATTCTCTTGTTTTATTATTATATGTTTTACATGGCTTCTTTCATTATTCTTATTGCTTTTACTTCTACCATGAGTGAGTAGTTTAATTCTAGGGTATTAAGGGGAGCCATGTTTGCACCATGATTTGGGCTTAATTTGATTAGTAGATTGATGGGTAAAGAGTAATTCTGATTGATATGTTATAATTCTTAATTTATGTAATTGCGCAATATCACGGATTAATTGATTGCAATAGGAGTAATAGATCGAAAGATTTTACTACTAGAGGCTTAAATACAATTAGCAGAATTGAAGGTGAGTGTGAGAACATCATTAGATATTCTGAGAGTGTTAATGCTTGAGAAAGATTAACCATTGCTTTAATTACTTAATCCCATTGAAAAGCTATACTTTTGTGATTTGTTTGGTGTAAACATGGTGAACCTGAATTGCCCTAGATCCTTTAATTAATTGATTTAAAACCTTTGTTAAATTTGTTTTAGTAGTTAATAAAATTCTCAAACAATCGTTGTGACTAGAAACAATTGATAGCAATTGAATTGAAACTGAAACTGTCTCCTTGAGGATTCGACCCGTATTTGCTAGTATCTACTACAATTGATACCGTGCGCTTGCGGTTAGACGTAATTTTACACATCACATATCGACACACGGTATCATTTCATTCAAGATTGCATTGAGAGATGATAAGTTGATGTGAAACATGTTGGTACTACGGAGCAGCGAGCAGACATACTTACAAAAGCAATGTCCAGAGTTAAGTTCGAAGAAATGCGTTCTGCATTGGGAGTTAGAGAACTGGAAACATGAGTTTGAATTAAGGGGGAGAATGTTGGCAATAATTCAAATTTCGATCAGTTCTACTTATTTAAGGGAATAACGTTTTTGTTATCTTCTAGATGGCAGCATGACATGGTCAATCTCCTAGTTGAGAGATTTTAGCTGTTAGAATAAGGTCCAGGATTTTCTTCTTTTTTTTAGTATGTAATTGATTTGTTTTGTTCTATTTAATCTTGTAATCGTTTGCATTTTATTCAATGAGAATAGTAGTTTTCCTCTCAACAATATCTTTGCTTGTCTTTGTTTTAAAGCCTACATTTAAATGTTGGCAATAATTCAAATGTTGATCAGTTATACTTATTTAAGGGAATAACGTGTTTGTTATCTTCTAGATGGCTGCATGACATGGTCAATCTCCTAGTTGAGAGATTCTAGTTGTTAGAATAAAGTCCAGGATTTTCTTCCCGTCATATGATTACTAGCACCATTATCAAGGTACCAAACATTTGAACCTGCAACATTATCTTTATTCGCAACAAGTTTGGGTTTTACCCCTTCTTCATTGAGAAGCAACACCTTTTTATTTTTCTCCTCACATTCAATAAATAACAAAGTAGGTTCTTCATCTAAAGTTCGAGACAAGTTTACCTCCTGATTCTTTGGATTCTCTTTCTCCTTTGAACGATCCTTTTCGCTTCGCGGCTTGCGACATTCACTTGCATAATGCCCGTAAACATTGTAGTTAAAACATTTTACTTGACTCCTGTCTCTGCCTCTATTTCCTTCATCATTACGGCCCTGGTATCCTCTCCCAGAACCACCTCCTCTTTGGAAACCTCTGCCTCTGCCACGAAACACACCAGTGCCCCTTCCTCTCTGTCCATAATTGTTATGAACAACATTCTTGTTTGTTTTTTTCGACCACTCCTCTTGTGTAAGTAAGAGTTGCCCGCCTGTGTTTTCAGATTTCCCAATCATTCTCTCTTTGTGTGCTTTGAGACGGCCTACTACCTCTTCAACCGTCATAGTCTTCAAATCTACAAATTGTTCTATGTTTGAAGCTATCTGTAGAAATTTGTCCGGGACTGCTCGTAGTATTTTTCTTACCACACTCGACTCCTCCATTGTTTCTCCCAGAAGTCGGATATTCATTACAATACCACTCAATTTCATGCAAAAATCATCAATCTTATCAGTCTCCTTCATAACTAAAAACTCAAACTCTCCCTTTAAGGTCTGCACTTTTGCTTCTTTTGCTCGATCTGCACCCATACACATTACTTTGATCGCTTCCCACGCCTCCTCCGAAGTTTCTTTATCAACAATGGACAACAGAACGTCTTCAGGAACTCCCTGATAGATCGCTGCAAGGGCTACCTGGTCCGTCTTATCGTCAACGGCTACCTTTGGATCCTTTTGCTCAATCGTATTCCAAACTCCTTGCACTTTCATGAACACCTTAATCTTTATTGACCAAGCTGTACAATTGTTTCTTGTCAGCTGTGGGTAGTTTAAACCTATGGAGCCTCCTTCTTTAGCCTTGGACATTTCCATGGCTTATTTACTGTGTTTGGGTTGATACTTTGGCATACAAGATCAGAACCTTACAGCTCTGATACCAAATGTAGGCTTTAAAACAAAGACAAGCAAAGATATTGTTGAGAGGAAAACTACTCTTCTCATTGAATAAAATGCAAATGATTACAAGATTAAATAGAACAAAACAAATCAATTTCATACTAAAAAACAGGAAGAAAATCCTGGACTTTATTCTAACAATTCTGGACAGAGAGGAAGGGGCACTGATGTGTTTCGTGGCAGAGGCAGAGGTTTCCAAAGAGGAGGTGGTTCTGGGAGATGATACCAGGGCCGTAATGATGAAGGAAATAGAGGCAGAGACAGGAGTCAAGTAAAATGTTTTAACTGCAATGTTTACGGGCATTATGTGAATGTCGCAAGCCGCGAAGAGAAAAGGATCATTCAAAGGAGAAAGAGAATCCAAAGAATCAGGAGGTAAACTTGTCTCGAACTTTAGATGAAGAGCCTACTTTGTTATTTACTGAATGTGAGGAGAAAAAATAAAAAGTGTTGCTCCTCAATGAAGAAGGGGTAAAACCCAAACTTGTTGCGAATAAAGATAATGCTGCAGGTTCAAATGTTTGGTACCTTGATAATGGTGCTAGTAATCACATGACGGGAAGTAAATCCAAGTTCAGGGAATTAGATAAAGAAGTGTCAGGGCAAGTTAAATTTGGAGATGGTTCCATGGTTAAAATTGAGGGAAAAGGCACAGTGGCTTTGAAATGCAGGAATGGCAAGGAATGTTTGTTGTCAGATGTGTACTATATTCCATCTTTACGAAATAACATAATCAGTTTGGGACATCTATTGGAGAAAGGTAACAGGGTTGTCATACTTGGAGAATTCTTATGGGTTTATGGTGATGATGGAAAGTTGATTTTGAAGGTCAAAAGGTCTCCAAATAGGTTGTATAGAATCATCATTGAAGAAGTAGATGCCACCTGTCTATTGTCGAAAGCTGAAGAAACAACTTGGTTATGGCATTCAAGGTTCGAACATGTGAATTTTGGTGCTATGAAATTGATGTCAAATAATGGAATGGCAGTTGGAATACCAGATTTTACACAGCCCAAAGAAGTGTGCTCAGGTTGTCTGTTGTCGAAGCAAGCCAGGGCACCGTTTCCTTCACAGTCAAAATTTGTAACAAAGGAAAGACTGGAACTAATACATGGAGACATATGCGGTCCAATTTCACCACCTACACCAGCTGGAAATAGGTATTTCCTCTTCTTGGTTGATGATTTTAGTAGAAAAATGTGGGTATTTATGTTAAAACAGAAGAGTGATGCATTAGCGGCGTTTAAGAAGTTTAAAACAATAGTTGAAAATGAAACAAAAGCTACTATCACTGTGTTTAGAACTGATCGAGGTGGTGAATTCACCTCAAATGAGTTTTAGCATTTTTGTGATGAAGCAGGCATTCAGAGGCATTTGACAGCGCCATATTCTCCACAGCAGAACGGAGTAGTTGAAAGGCGTAATCGAACAGCAGTAGCTATGACAAGGAGTCTATTGAAGGAAAAGGAGATGCCAGCCATGTTCTGGGGAGAGGCTGTTAGACACGCCGTTTATATTTTAAACAGATTGCCCACTCGAGTTTTAAAAGGAGATACTCCCTATGAAGCTTGGAAGGGAGAGAAGCCCAATCTTGGGTTTATCAAAACTCTCGGGTGTCTTGCACACATGAAAATAGAGATGGATCATGTGCAAAAATTAGATGACAGGAGTAAGAAGATGGTCTATCTTGGAAATGAACCTGGAAGCAAGGCACATCGATTGTACGATCCACTTACTGGTAGACTGAGTGTAAGCAGAGATGTAGTATTTGATGAAAACAAAAGTTGGAATTGGAATCGAGGGGTGATTGAAAACAGTCACAACAATGGTTCTTTTGTGTTGATCGAAGCTCCTGAACAAGCTCAACAGGAAGGTTCAGAATCTGAGATGCATACTCCCATTCATTCACATAGAGAATTTGATGTGCACACGCCCATTCCGTTATATGGGTTGGGATCAGATCAGTTGAGTTCTGGAAACAGTCTTGGCAGCAGTTCTGATAGCAGCAGTTCAGAACCAAGAAAATTCAGGTTATTAAGCGATGTGTATAATAATACAGAGGAAATAGAACTACCAGATGATGTGCTATTATTACGTGGTATCGAGGAACCCAGCAATTTTGAACAAGCTGAAAAAGAAGAAGAGTGGAAGAAAGCTATGCAAGCAGAGATGGAATCGATTGAGAAGAACAAAACATGGGTCCTAACTGAGTTGCCACCTGGGAGAAAAGCGATAAGCCTCAAGTGGGTGTACAAGTTAAAGAAAAATACAGATGGCAAGATTATGAAATACAAAGCAAGAATCGTTGCAAAAGGTTATGTGCAAAAGAAAGGCATCGACTTTGAAGAAGTTTTCGCCCCAGTCACAAGGTTGGAGACAATTTGTTTGTTGCTCGCACTGGCAGCTAAGAATGGGTGGAAAGTGCACCACCTTGATGTAAAATCTGCATTTTTGAACGGTGAGCTTATGGAAGAAGTGTACGTAAGTCAGCCCGAGGGTTTTGTAGTTGAGAATCAGAGACACAAAGTATACAAGTTGTTGAAGGTATTGTACGGGTTGAGACAAGCCCCACGGGCTTGGTATGCACGTCTTAACAGATGTCTGAAGGAACTGGGCTTTGTAAAATGCCCGCATGAGCACGCTGTCTATATAAAGAGAGAAGGAAATGAGTCTCTAATTGTTGTCGTGTATGTTGATGACTTACTGGTGACTGGTTCAAGTTTTGCAAATATAAACAAGTTTAAAAGAGAGATGAAAAAGGAGTTCGAAATGAGCGATATGGGCAAGCTTTCTTACTACCTCGGAATCGAAGTAAACCAAGGAAATACTAGGACTGAATTGAAGCAAATGACTTATGCAAGAAAGTTGTTAGAAAAAACAAATATGGCTGAATGTAACTCGGTTAAATATCCAATGGAACCGAATGAGGCACTTAACAAGGATGAGAAGGGAAAGGTTGTGAACGAGACAAAGTATAGAAGTATTGTTGGAGGACAGAGATTCTTGGTGAATACGAGACCAGACTTAGCATATTCTGTTGGAGTTGTGAGTCGTTACATGGAGAGGCCCACTACCATGCACTATAATGCTGTCAAGAGGATACTGAGGTATATAAAAGGAACTTTGAACTATGGTTTAGTTTATTCAAAGGGTGTGGGTAATTATATTCTGTCTGGTTATTCGGATAGTAACTTGGCTGGGGATACTGATGATAGGAAGAGCACAGGGGGAGTAGTGTTTTATTTGAATGAAAATTTGATAACTTGGATTTCACAAAAACATAAATGTGTGGCGCTTTCCTCCTGTGAAGCCGAGTTCATGGCTGCAAACACAACATCATGTCAAGGTGTGTGGTTGCGGAACTTATGAGACAGATAACTGATATTGGTGATGCTCCAGTTGATATAAACGTTGATAACAAGTTTGCTATAGACTTAACAAAAAATCATGTTTTCCATGGTAGAAGCAAACATATCGACATACGGTATCATTTCATCCGAGATTGCATTGAGAGAGGAGAAGTTGATGTGAAACATGTTGGTACTACGGAGCAGCGAACAGACATACTTACAAAAGCAATGTCCAGTTAAGTTCGAAGAAATGCGTTCTGCATTGGGAGTTAGAGAACTGGAAACATGAGTTTGAATTAAGGGGGAAATTGTTGGAAATAATTCAAATGCTGATCAGTTCTACTTATTTAAGGGAATAACGTGTTTGTTATCTTCTAGATGGCAGCATGACATGGTCAATCTCCTAGTTGAGAGATTCTAGCTGTTAGAATAAAGTCCAGGATTTTCTTCCTGTTTTTTAGTATGTAATTGATTTGTTTTGTTCTATTTCATCTTGTAATCGTTTGCATTTTATTCAATGAGAAGAGTTGTTTTCCTCTCAACAATATCTTTGCTTGTCTTTTTTTTAAAGCCTACATTTGGTATCAGAGCTGTAAGGTTCTAATCTTGTATGCCAAAGTATCAACCCAAACACAGTAAAGAAACCATGGAAATGTCCAAGGCTAAAGAAGGAGGCTCCATAGGTTTAAACTACCCACAACTGACAAGAAACAATTATACAGCTTGGTCAATAAAGATGAAGGTGTTCATGAAAGCGCAAGGAGTTTGGAATGTGATTGAGCAGAAGGATCCAAAGGTAGCCGTTGACGATAAGACGGACCAGGTAGCCCTTGCAGCGATCTATCAGGGAGTTCCTGAAGACGTTCTGTTGTCCATTGCTGATAAAGAAACTTCGAAGGAGGGGTGGGAAGCAATCAAAGTAATGTGCATGGGTGCAGATCGAGATTAAATAGAACAAAACAAATCAATTACATACTAAAAAACAGGAAGAAAATCCTGGACTTTATTCTAACAGTTAGAATCTCTCAACTAGGAGATTGACCATGTCATGCTACCATCTAGAAGATAACAAACATGTTATTCCCTTAAATAAGTAGAACTAATCAACATTTGAATTATTTCCAACAAGGGTTGGGTTTCGAGCTCGAAAATCAGAATGAATCTGAATCTACTATTATCTCAAATGCTCAGAATGAAAAATTGGTAGCAGATTTAAAATTTGAAGAGTTTTCAGTTGCAATAAAACAAATGCATCCGGATAAGTCAGCAGGCCTAGACGGATTCAATCCAGCTTTCTTCCAACAATTTTGGGATCTTTTAGGTCGAGACATATTCAACTGTTGCAAATGCTGGCTCACAGAGTATAAATTCCCAGCAAATCTCAATGATACAACTCTGGTTTTGATCCCGAAAAAAGATAATGTAGAGACAATGGCTGATCTTAGACCAATCGCTCTCTGCAATGTGTTGTATAAAATAATTGCAAAAGTGTTAGCAAATAGATTAAAGGCCATTCTGCCTCATATCATCTCAGAAAATCAATCGGCTTTTGTGCCTGGGAGAAATATTACTGACAATGTTTTGGTAGCATTCGAAATGCTGCATTACATGAAAAAGAAAAACAGAGGTCAGGAAGGAGAGGTTGCTCTGAAACTTGATATCTCTAAAGCATACGATCGAGTTGATTGGTGTTATCTTTGTACAAGAATGGAAACCATGGGTTTTTCGGATAAGTGGATCAAATGGATGATGCTATGCGTCTCAACTATAAGCTACATAATCACGTTTAATGGCAAAACTGTTGGCCCAATTAACCCTAGAAGAGGGTTAAGGCAAGGAGATCCCTTATCTCCCTACCTTTTTCTTTTTTGTGTTGAAGGTTTGTCTCATAAAATTTCATTAGCTGCTAATGAGGGAAGTATCAATGGCTGTCAAATCGCTCCTCAAGCTCCCAAGGTAACGCACCTTCTTTTTGCAGACGATAGTTTCTTATTTTTCAAGGCTAATGCTATAGAGGCAGTTAGAGTTAAAGCTCTTTTGAATGATTATGGAATAACCTCGGGTCAATCTATTAATTATCAAAAGTCAGGCATTTTCTTCAGTGCCAATGTCAGACGTGACAAACAACAAGAAATAAAATCTCTGCTGGGTGTTAACAATGATCTTGGAAGTAGTAGATATTTAGGTCTTCCATCTCTAATTGGAAGATCTAAAAAATCTATTTTTAACTTCGTGAAAGAGAGGGTGTGGAACAAAGTTCAAGATTGGAACAATAAGAGACTGTCTAAAGCAGGGAAGACAATAATGGTTAAGAATGTGGGACAAACTATTCCATCCTATAGTATGTCCTGCTTTCTTCTTACTAAATCACTTTGTGGAGAAATTGAGAGGTTGTTAAACGGCTACTGGTGGCGTTCAAGAAGTAGTAATGCTGGAGGTATTCGCTGGATGGGGTGGACTAAAATGGCGATTTCTAAACGAGACGGAGGGCCGGGCTTTCGTGATCTCCACGGATTTAACATAGCTCTCTTGGGAAAACATCTATGGAATTTCTGCAGTAAGCCTGACGCTTTAGTTGCTAGAATATTCAAAGCTCGATACTTCAGTAATAGTCATATTCTACAAGCAACTAAAGGTACAGAGTCTAGTTTCATCTGGAAGGGCATATGGGAAGCGAAAGAAAGGTTGAAATCTGGCTTTAGGTGGATTCTGGGTGATGGCGCTAAAATTAGAGTGTTCAAAGATCCATGGTTAAAAGGAAAGAGAGATTTCTGTACTGAGAACTCTCATATGAATGTGGTCAGGAATGATTTAGCTTGTAGCTACTTCCGTTCGAACAGCAAAGACTGGGACGTGACAAGAGTGCAACAAGATTTTCATGAAGATGATGTTCAATTGATTCTGCGAACGAAAATCCCAAAGATGGAGGTCCAAGATAGAGTAGGTTGGTCTGGTACAGTAAATGGTGCATACTCGGTGAAATCAGGATACCATTTTTGGGGAAAACTAAACTCTGAGGCGAATGTGGAATCGAATTCAAAAGGATGGTTGAGGTTATGGAACCTTAAGATACCCCATAAAATGAGAACCTTCTTATGGAACTTCTGCAAGAATAATATTCCAGTACGGTGGTTGCTCAGGAGCAAAGGAGTGGTAGTGCCAATTAATTGTCCTATGTGCGAGTCAGACATTGAACACTTATCGCATATTTTATTCGATTGTAATTTTGCTGTTGAGAGTTGCCAAATTGCAGGGCTCAATTATGATATGCGGAATGTCGAATGGGTTCATGAATGGCTTCTTGGCAAGATTAGCGATGAAGATGAGGAAACGGTAATCAAAATTGCAGAGGTTTTATACTGTATTTGGTTTGCCAGAAACAAAAAAGTCTGGGATAATCTTACTACCCCTGCTTCTGTAGCAATGGAGATCAGTAATAGGCAAGTGAAGGAGTGGCAAGCTGCAATGGAGCGTAAAATGCAGTGCAATCCTGCCCAGCACACAGAAGTTAAAATCACAAATTGGAGTCCACCTTCACAAGGTCGCAGCAAACTGAATGTTGACGCTTCTCTAGGTAATGGGGGGAACGGCTTTACGATTGGTATGCTCATCAGAAATAATCAAGGTCAGTTTGTAGCAGGAAAAACCATTGGTTTTCAGGAGAGTATCTCAGCTATGGAAGCCGAAGCACATGGAATCCAACTAGCCATTGAATGGATTGAGGAAATGGAGATGCAGCATATTGATATCGAGAATGACTCAGAGATGGTTGTCAAGGCTATTAAGAATGAAGAATGTTATTTCTCAGAAATTGGTCATGTTATAGACTTTTGCAGTTCAAAGCTTAGGTCCAGACAAGATTTATCTATTAACCACGTTAAGATAAAAGCAAACAATGCAGCTCACCTTATGGCTAGAGTTCCATGTTTGCCAAATTGCTCTAACGTCTTTGTGTCTCCTCCAAGAGTGTTGTTGGAGACGTTATTATCTGATTGCCTTTAATGAATTTTATTTCCTTTAAAAAAAAAATAGATTCCTAAATTGAATAAAATTCTTAACATAAAAATTTGTAAATATTTTTTCTCTCGAGTAGTTTCAACTGAACAATAACTGTTAAATTCACTGAATTAAAGATAGATTTCTCGAATTAAAAAAATGGATAAACTGTACGAACTGGTTAATAATTATTGGGGGTTAACCTGAGTGACTTGTAATAAAATAGTATATAAGGACAGGGTGAATATGATAAATGGTACATCCTATAACCACCAACAGGAGAAGACAAGACGAGAAGAGAGCGATTTCTAACAGAGGTAGATTTTACCACTTTTGAGTTTTACAATTTTACTGTAATCATGGTTGCTTAGATTACAATAATGCAAATTTGATTTTGAATTTATATTTTATTGTGCTAAAACATGTCAATTTTATTATGTTCCAGTTGTTGTTCTTGTTGCCTATGCTGTTTGTTGAGAAGATGATCCCAGCTGGTGCTAAAATACGTGCTAATCAAAACACTGAGGATAGGATCAGTAATATGCCGAGAGACTTAATACATAATATACTAGATCGCATGCCTATATGCGATGCTGCAAAAACAAGTATACTGTCGAAAACTTGGAAGAATATCTGGGAAACACATCCGGATATACTACTCATAAACCAGTTAGTAGATCAACTGTTATTGTTACAAATGAAAGCGCAGACCATCAGCAAACAAACTTGTCACCTGACTTTAGTGAAAAAACATGTAAAGAAAGTAGACATATTGAAAGGGTTGAGGAAATTGCTGAGAAGGATCTTATGGCATTGAATGAGTCAAGAAAGTCAAGGAGACAAATAAGAGAACCTACATGGCTAAAAGACTACTAAGAGGCAAGAAACACTAGTTTACACATGTAAACATCTGAAAGTGTAAAGACACAACAATTATAGGGCAGAGATCTATTTTACTATCTTTATGTTTGTCATATGTATTGAGGTCTGGAGAGGAAAAAGATAATCAGAATGAATTAGTTTCTCTTTTATGCCATTTATCCTTTAGCTTCTCCTGTAGTGTAGTCTGCTGAGACTTAAAATCAGCTTCAGTTATCCTACATGAGAGATAAAAAAGCTGCCACACCTCGATATATTCGAGTAGTTAATTCGATCCTTTTAGCTCATGTTGGTCCTATCTTGAAATTTTGTTTGTGCATTCCACCTTATTTGCTTCATGACACTCCATATCCCTGTTTGTGTGGATCAAGCAATTGCCTGAAAAAGGGGTTAGGGTGAGCTTCATAATTCATTTTAAAATCCGGTCAAAGATATGCCCTCTTATTTCTTTTCTTGTTCAGATTTAACTAGGTTATATCTTGACAACTGGAAACTGAATCCACCCCATAATTTTAGTGGATTCCGTAATCTTACAACAATTACCCTTAACTTTGTTGTATTCACTGCCGATATGTTATTTGGGACTCAAGTACAACACTTCCAATTGTGCGATTGTGCTGGAATCGAATATCTGGACAGCCAGCTTACAAATCACGATAAAAATATCAAATTTTTAGATATAGTAAGAAATATAACAATGGAGGGGCATTATTCTTTGGATTACAGCCCATTTACCGACATAAGGAAAAGCTTCAACTTACGCAGGCTTCTTGGCAATATGCCTAGCATTGAAACTCTTAAAGTTGATGGCACTGAAAGTTCACCAATATTTAGATTTCTTTGCTTCTTTCAATTCATTTAAGTCTCTCGCCATCTAACCTAATTATATAAATAGTTTTTTGATCCAGGTTTAACTTTACACAATCATCTTACCTCAACAATGGAGAACTTGAAGACACTGAAATTATATAATGTGTATGCGATTTCAAATGCCTTTTGCTTGCTCAGAAGTATGCCCATTTTGGAACACCTTGAGATAGAAGTGGTGAGAGTTAGTACTAAATTGTTTATTAATCGTTAATATATTGCTGAAGCTTGTTAAGTAACCAACTCATTTAAAACCTTAAGGTGCTAGAGGGAGGTCTTAAATGGATCTTATATTATATGTTAACACTCTCCCTCACTCGAAATCCCATTTTTGGGTCGAGAGTGGATCACGGATGCCCATCTTTGGGGCATAAATTTGCCTTTGTGTCCGAAATAAATTGTGAGAATATTGGGAGTCGCGGAGAGTCGAACCTGGGACCTCCGCGTGCCTGAGCTCTGATACCATGTTAAGTAACCAACTCATGTAAAACCTTAAGGTGTTAGAGGGAGGCCTTATATGGATCTTATATTATATGTTAACAAAGCTTAGATAAGGCACCAACTGATAATTTACTCTTAATTTTAACTCATGCTACTGTATGTGTTTGTTATATTCTTGTTACGCAGGGTCCTCACATCCAGAGGGATTGACATAGAGTTAACAGTTGAGCAATATTTGGAATCACCATATCGTACGGACATAACGTTGAACCAACTCCAAAATGTGACCATGCGTAATTTTTTGGGTTCGAGGGCCGAGCTTCTTCTTACAAAGCTTTTACTTGCATATTTCCCTTCACTTAAAAAAATGACTTTTGTGCGCAACACTGTAGTGGATGATCTTAGAGAAGATTTTCGTATTGCACGAGAATTATTCCAGTTCCATAGAAAATCCCCAGTAGTAATATTTGGAGGAGTTAAGTTATTGTGAGAATATATCGCTGGACTTAGTAACTATCGCTGTAGACTGTAGTGGCTCCTCATATTTTTTTACTTTTGTGAAAACATTTTCGCAGGTGTTGAGATTTAAGAAAGCTGCATAAATTTATTTGTAAAAACAGTTTGGCTGCCTCTGTTTGGATTTTATAAAGCTGCGCATTTATGTGTCATTAGTCAATTAGCCATCATCTCATGTTATTGTAGCTGTGTACCTGAAACTGTTAGAATATAATATAAGAACCATATAAGGCCTCACTCTAACACCTTGAGGTTTTAGATGAGTTGGTTACTTAACATGGTATCAGAGCTCAGGCACGCAGAGGTCCCAGGTTCGACTCTATGTGACCCCCAATATTCTCACAATTTATTATGGACACGAAAGACAAAAATTATGCCCCAAAGATGGGCGCTCGTGATCCACTCTACCAAAAATGGGCTTTCGAGTGAGGGGAAGTGTTAGAATATAATATAAGATCCATATAAGGCCTCCATCTAACACCTTGAGGTTTTAGATGAGTTGGTTACTTAACAGAAACTTTGTTGGTGTTTAGAGCCTTGTTTTATCCCACGGGTATCGTCAATACGAGAAGCAAATTGTTGTGTGGAGACCTGTGTAGCTGAAACTTTGTTAGTCTTTAAAGCCTTGTGAAAGTAATCCGACATACGTTGGTGTAAGTAGTTCTTCCTTGTGCTCTCTTTGCTTTGTATCTAAGAATAGGGTTGTATAATTCGAGTCGAGTAGGGTATTCCCTAAACGAGTTCGAATCGTCTACTAATGAGCTAAGTCGAACCGCTCGTTTAAGTTAAATAAGCTCAAATCTTTAATCGAACCCGACTCATTTAGTAAATGAGTCGAGTCAAATCCACTCGCGAGCAACTCAAATCAAATTTAAGCGAGCTGAACCGGGTTTACTCCGCAAATTCAATAATGAAAAACATTAAAAAAAATTAAGTAATTTCAGTAATCAAATAATAAAAGTAAAATTTTTATAATTATTAATTTGAAATATAAATGAGTTCGAGCTCGAGTTGAGCCGAGTTTACAAGCTTGAACCAAGCCGCCCACCTCGAGTTTTCCCTTAAGACAGTGATAGATTCCGATTTCAAATATTTTGTTTGATAATCATTTTCTTATGAATACTATTAGCAGGTATCTTTGGTTGAAGATATGATCCTCGTCCATTTAGGATACACTATATGGTTACCTTTAGTTGGAGATATGATCCTTGTGCATTTAGGATATACTATATGGTTACAGAAAGAGTACCTACTAGTTATAATATAATGGCAATATGCAGTTCTAAAAAGAACCTTCTTATAATATAGACTTTCGGAGAGAATTTTAATTTCATCAAAAAATTATAAATAAAACTTTTAAAAATAAAAAAATTGATTTTTATGTAAACTACTAATGACATATAAATTTTATAAAGGATTTAACACATAAAATTTGAACAAAAAATATGATCCGAATTTGATTCTACAGTAGAATCATTTTGAATAAATTTGATTTTACAATAGAATTACTTTGGATTATTTCATTAATTTTTAAGAGAAAATATTCCTAAAGTTAACTTTAGGAAAAATTTCTAAAGTTAATCTTTAAAAATATGTGATTTTAATTATTTGCTACCTTTTATTTATAAGGACTTCGCGGGGGCATTAATCATTGAGATGATGTGTCTTGATTTTATTGGTTAATTTTAGAAAATTTTCCCAAAATTAACCTTTGGTTCCCTTCACCAAATTTTTAATGATTTTCCAAAAAAGTTGTGCAATTTCATTTTTAATTTTTAATTTAAATTTTTAATTTTATTTCATACAAAAAAATAAATATATGTATTTTGTGATGATTGCCTCTTGATATATATGATGGTTCTCTCTAGAATACCACCCATAATATAATAGCACTAAAGCTCCAACTAACATTACCAAATACTATCATAATATTAATTTTATATTTTTATTAGTTTTTGATATGTGTTATAAATTTTAATTGTATATTATAAATAAGTTTTCATATAATCATTACTTTCAATAATTATTTAAATTTTAATTTAATATAATTTAATATTAATATAAGTTAGGACATGCCTGGTTAAAATTTTAAAATAAATATGTTGTTGACGGGATTCGAACCATTGTCATTACGTATTAACTTACGTTTTCTTACAATAAACGTATATGAATTTTAAATATATTGTATTAAAGATTGAAAGATGTGATATAATTGATATTTTTAAATCTTTATAAAAGATAATTTCTTCAAATAAAAGTAAGCATGTTTTAATTAAAAAAGGCAATCGGTTAAATATCATTAACTATTTATTTTAGTATTTATTAATTTGAATAAAAGATCGAACACGTCCGAAAACCAAAACTTTAAATATTACAAGTAGACATGGCAATCATGTCGTGCCGTGTACTTTTGTATTTCATATACTTGAAGGTAAAACCCGTAATCACCCAAAATGAATTCGTATACTTGAATGTGAAACCTATATCCGCCCGAAATAAATTCGTATACTTTCGTGTATATATTATATAAAATTAAAAATAAAATGTAATTAAAATTTATTAGTAAATATTATATTCATATGAAATATACATAAAAATTTTACATTTTCATATATAAATTTAAATAGAACTCTATAAAAACTTATAAATATGTATATTTTTGTGTAAAATATATATTTTTATAAAAATAATATTAATATATACATAAAATCTAGAAAGAATGACATAAATACCCCATTTTTTAATAAAACTGACGAGAATAACACAAATCATGGACGATGGTCATAAATACCCCTCTATTACGCATTTGGGAAAAGAGTAATAGATTTTATACATATTACGCATTTGGAAGAGGGGTAATAGACCTGTCAGGAAGTCTATTATGTATTTGGAAAATGGGTAACCCTTATTACCCATTCTCCAAATGCGTAATAGATAAAAAATCTATACTAGTTACCCCAATATCAAATGCGTAACCCTATTACTCTCATATGAAATGCGTAATAGACGGGTATTTATGGCCATCATCAGTGCTTTGGGGTATTGTTGTTATGTGATATAGCTTTTTGGGGTATTTTTTGCCAAAGTTCTAAAATCTATGACTAGTAAATTATAAACATCTTTATTTCGTGTATCCAAAATGAAAATCCATATCCGATACTAAATATATCGTATAATTGCATGTTCGTGTGTTACGTGTACCGAAAATCAAAACTCATGTTCATATTTTTCGTATCGTGTACTAAATTGCCGGGTCCAATCACGGTCTATGATATGGCTGAAAAATTATTCTGAAGTTCTCGTATAATTTGTTGATCCTTGATCCTTTCCCGTGTTTGTCATGTCAATTTTTAGATAATTTTTGTATCATAATGTCGATAATTATGATGTACTAGCGTAACAGCCCGTGCAAGTATATAGACACTACTAAAACTGTTGTAATGAATATTGCATGTTGTAATGAATATTGCATAGAATGGGTTAGTAACGTGAAGATTGTGCCAAAAAATTTGTTGTGAGGAAGATGCTCAAGTTTGGTAGAGTAAAATGTGCATTGTGGAGTTAAATTTTTTTACAGCGTCAGATGCGTAGGGAGATTTGTTCATCGTGAGTAGTAAGGATCTTAGCATCCGAAAAGATTAAAAAGATTAAGTTCGTTGAACCGCAAATGCAGCAGCAGTAGTGCCGAGCAATGAGCCTTGTTTATATGGATGAGTAATGATCTTGGGAGCCGACGGACGCGGGTCACCAATAGGTCCATAGACAAAAGAGTATATGTATTAAAAAAATTATCACGTTCAAATCTGATGTGCCTTCTCCCTGTGAGCCTTCACAGTGTAGCTTATCTAATAATGGGCATTACATTAAGTATCAGAAAAAAAAATATCTTGGACTTAGTTATATTACATTATTGATAGGATATACATTGCCAATTTCAGCGAGAATTTTATAGAGATGCTCTTTCACCATCTTTTTGGTAAAAAATACCTTCTTCTCCACCGTTTACTCCATTGAAGTAAGGCAAGGGTACTCTGCAGTGGGACTTGCAGCCCTGAAACCAAGCAATGCATCAAAAATACGACACCAGGCATGAAACAATTGACAGAGTATATATATACACACAGATAGCAATATTTAAGTGTATATAGAGGAATACATTTTATTTATTTATTATGATGCTAGCTAAGTACTGAGTTAATGTTGTTCACATTTTCAGCCTGAAAAATGCATGAAACGGCTTACAAATTTACCAGAAAGTTTAATATTGCAAATGTCTCTCTTATTTCTTTATGTACCAAGGTTATAATTTTAGTGATAAGGATGCGTGGTATTAGCTTGTCACGTTATTAACACAGTCAAAGTATAATCTTGTGTTGAACGAAAAAAAACCTTCTTTAAGGTTTTGTGAAGCTGAATAAAAAATCCACGGGCTAAAATAAGACATTTGTTGCCCTTTTGAAACTCGGCCACCTCAGCGTCCAGGTACCAACAACGCGCTAAAATCAAGTGTGAACATCAGCAAAGATATGAATGTTTTTTTGCCATAGCTTTCCGGGAGCAGAAATATCAAAATGAGCTCCGCGACAAATATGACATTTTTGGTGAGCACCTTGAAAATCTTAGAGACCACGACAATCAATATTACAAATACTTGTAGCACTGGTTAAATATAGATGACATACCCGCTATATATCTGTAACCAAAGCAATATTTAAATTATAAATTATGAGGTGAAAGTTAGTAAATGGTACATGGACAGGACCAAATGTGTCCGAAAAAATGACTCTGAGAAGTTTGTATAAGCAAAAATGTAACATATACCAAAATTATTTAGATGATTACAAATCCGATAGTTGTTGCTTTATCAAAATATCGACCAGGTTTATACTTCACACGTACAACTACACTATCCACCAAGGATCACAGCAAGGTATTTAAATATGGTGTGAAAGAGAACTAATCATAATGGCTTAAAAATATTTTTCATATAACCAACTCTAACAGACTCTATTATCAATTTCACAAATATTGGCCAAATTTTTGTCCATAAATTAGTAGATAAAAGAACTAATTTACCGGAGAGATAGTACAGAAACATGTATTGATCAGGCAATTAGACAGCAAGGAAGTTTATTAAGAAACTAACTATACTGCCTTGTAGTGTATCACAAATGTAATCGCCAACTAAATTTGGTTTTAATAGCCTACCAGCCACATTGAATATGGAAAAAGATTTCACAGAAATTAAATATATATTTTCCAAATATTAAGCTATCAATCCACATCATGTCAACTACTCACTACTATATTATGGTTCTCTAGAAATTTAAGCCTGTCTTAATATAGAAGAAAATGAACTTGGATGAAGGGATTTTCTGGACCAAAAATGTAATGAATATTAAACTGCAAAAGATATTATAGGGCAACATTTAGATAATACCAATGAGGATTTAAGGGGACTAAAGGAAGACAATAATTTTTAATAGGTTAATTCAAATCGGTGAAAAGGAATGATCGAGTAGAAGAATAACATGGATAAATGTCAACAAAATTAGATTAAATTTCATCTTGTTCACCCCCATTTCATATTAAAGTGAAATAACTCACATAATATCAATCATCAACCATGTTATGCCTTCATTTCATGTTAACATTAAACCTAATTTGACTTGAAAACCTAAGAAAAATAATTAACTCAATCAAACCCATGAACCATTTTAACCACAATTCTGGACTCTGGATAATTTTAGTGTTTGATAAAACATTAAAGCAAAATTAATATTTAAACTACAATATGACTTCCCATATATATTGTGCAAGTGCTTTATCATACAATATAGCTCTGTATTTCACGTTCAATAAATTATTACATTTATTGATTACTATTTTTAAATTTATTAGAGAACATGAAGCACTTTTCTTACCTCAATAAATTAGAAACCTTACATAATTTCATGTTCAGAAGTTTTTAATCTATAAGAATTCTAATGTAGCTTAACGGAGTAAGATATTTCTAGGGTCTGAATTTTATTCAACTCAAGATGATAATCCTATTGTAGATATAGATTAAGATGTTTAAGGCCTCACAAAGACGCCAAGTTTAAACTCTTAGAATTTCAAACTTTACAAAGAAATCTAAATTTCCATTGGCATAGCATCTATGTGCAGGTGGTAAGTTTGCTAGTAATTAAATTGAATTTAGGATCTGTGTGCACCGTGCAGCATGCACAACCAAGTTTTTGACACCCTGTGCTTAATTATTCTATGTCCTTACATGTAAAAGAGACAACATTTCTTTTGCTTCTAAAAGTTTTTCATGGTGCAAGAATTATAATACCTAATAGCTGGTTTCTGCCATACTTGAGAGGCATTTAGTTTTCCTAATCATTCTCGGTGCAAGTCATCTTACTAAGAAAAGTATGAAGGTGACATGAATGCCTACTAATCATGCACTAAGGTTCTGCATACAATTTTCTAAGCACTATATTTTGCTCATCTGAATAGCAATTTGATTACCTTGTTAAAGTAAAAAAGTCGAGAGAATTTAGATAAAACTTCTTACTCAGCAAGTGCAGAAGGATCCCACGAAGAAGGCACTTTTTTCTTCACATCAGCGAAAAGTAAAATGTGAGGCCTTGCCAATTTAGTAGAGTGGAATGAAAACCAACCATCAAATGCAACAACTAATACAGATAGCTGGTGGCGACAATCACAATCAGAGGTATGTAAATAGAAATTCAAAATTCAACATAATCCTAAAAATCTATATAGGCAGATTCTACAGGACTAACATCACATTATTATAATCTAGTAAGATTTTTACCTGACCTTTTTTTAGCAATATGGAAAGTACAAGGTACCTGCTATCATCATTATAAATAATAACGCACATAATACGTGCAAAAATATGTATTACATTAGTTTCAATGATAAATAGCTAATAATAGCAAAAATTTATAACCTATACGTTATGGGTTTAGAAATATCCACCTAAACACTTGTTATGAGTTTAGTTCTATCTAGAGCTCATACGAGATTAGCACCATCCAAACCCATACCATATTTTGACAAACCAAAGGACCCCTAACTATGATGACTAAACAATGTCTACCAGATAATCCTAAGCAGCACTTACGATACACACTTTGATTTTGTGTAAGATGAGGTAGGAAGAAAGATGAAACGCTAATAACATGAGGAATAACCATTCACAATTGCTTGAAATGAGGCTTATGTCGTACTTTGTTTGTTTATAGAGCAGCTATCCAACAGAAAATTACACACCAAAACTTATGTACGCTTTATAAACATACTATAGAATAACAAAGAAAGCTAATTGAAATGAACCAAAATATCATATATCTATCACAATTACGGGAAATAGAAACCAAAAGCATGTCAATCCATACAGGATCATCACGATTCACCAATATGAGTATACATAATTCTATTTACAAGAAGTATCTTAAGCTATCAATATTAGTGCTTCTCAGATAGTTAATAATTTCAAAACAAAGGTTTAATGCCTTTGTTCTGTTTCGAAAATGAGAAGTGATCTCACTATTGCACTATGCATGCTTGCAAATCAGTGCTTGTATGTAACTTTTATTTCTGTAATTGCATATAACAACATTACTCTAGTCATTGAGAGATATTATCAATACAAGAACCAAATCCAACAATCTTCTGAAAATTTGAGATGTATCTTGTATGTCTATGGCTAAATCTATACATGATTCGGTATGGAGAGTGATTTTTTTGTACTTTGTGCCTTGATTAGCATGAGCATTACAACTTTTTTCCCACAATCAAACACCCGAAGTTTGGGATACCGGATTCTTCACCTAAGTGAAGAATCCGGATTCTTCACCTAAGTGAAGAATCCCTGCTACATAGAATACAGTCTACATTCTTCAATCTAGTTACATATTTTAGTTGATGTGCCTCCCCAGTACGTAACATGATCTAGAATTGATTACAGGTACTATTGAAGTTACCGGCTAGTTGCAACAAGTAATATTTGATGACAAGTAATAGTTGCATAGATTAGCAGTACAAGTAACATATCAAATTCCTGGATATTTCTAGCAAATCTCCACTAATTATCTAGGCTTGTACAAAATGGTTGAGCCATTCAAACAATATTTCCACATGTCTACAAGAACTCCTATAATGAATTCAGAATGCTCGTGTGTGTGAAGCTCTCGTTTTTACTTCATTTTGTAGAGTAAATATCATGTTGTAACTTTGTTCCATCAGCATATCATCATTTTAAAGTGATGAAGCAGGAAGGTACCTAGATTTTGACGGTTACAAATATTCCAGTTGATGAAGCAGGAAGGTGAACTAGATCAGTGAGTCTGTTAGGTTAGGGGACTTACACAATTCGAGATTCACAAACACCAATACAGAGTGCGCACACACACCAATCAATAATTGACAAGATCTACCAAAGCGCAAAACAAGAACACACAAATACTTGACGTAGAAACACCCACGCCCCAAACTCGTATTATTAATCAAAACAGTTATCAATAATACATCAAAACAATAACACCTTAACGGTGTCCCAACCCTAATACTTGAGCCAACAATGCTCAAGCATCTCCCAAACAATACTTAAGACTACATCTCTTAAGCTTTCACCTCTATCAAACAAATACAATATGACTATGTATATATAGCCACCAAGACTTACCATACTTGTTCTACAAGTCTTACCATACTTGTTATACAAGCCTTCCAATTCTTGGCACCTAATTTCCAAACTTTGTGATCAAGACATACCATATATAATAATTGTCTAAACATACAATTATTACCTTACCCATATATCTTGGACCACCCAAGCCCATAACATATATTGGGTTGAAACCCAACAATCCTCCCCTTCAACCCAATACCCACATCGGATTGAAAGGTAACCCATCAAGCCATCGACGTCCATTCGCCAACGCCTCCCCTCGAACAAGAATCCCCTCTTGCTCTTCCAATCCTTTGAGTATCGCTAAAACCCGTTTAGTGAACTCCAAACCAAACCATCGTTCTTCACCATAACGATGTATCCAACTACAAAATCACGTGCATCAACCACCACGAGTGCTCTTCCACATGTTGAGTCACCCAATACTTGCTTTCACAATCCTTCGGTCTCCTGAAGAAAATCACTAGTATCATCCAAACAGTTCACCTGGTTGATCAAGCCATTGAAACAATTGCGATGACCTCTTCCATCTTCTTCCATCTTGAGTCCGAACACAGGATTGATCCACGGTGCAAGTCAACCTCCAAACCGCACATAACTTTGTCTCCACCCGCTTTAGTAGCAATCTCCTTGTCAGCAAATCCTTCTCGAACTTTCCCTCAACCTCATCCATCACGAACCCGAACCTTGGCTTTGATACCACTTGTTAGGTTAGGGGACTTACACAATCCGAGATTCACAAACACCAATACAGAGTGCGCACACACACCAATCAATAATTGACAAGATCTACCAAAGCGCAAAACAAGAACACACAAATACTTGACGTGGAAACACCCACGCCCCAAACTCGTATTATTAATCAAAACAGTTATCAATAATACATCAAAACAATAACACCTTAACGGTGTCCCAACCCTAATACTTGAGCCAACAATGCTCAAGCATCTCCCAAACAATACTTAAGACTACATCTCTTAAGCTTTCACCTCTATCAAACAAATACAATATGACTATGTATATATAGCCACCCAAAACTTAGCCACCAAGACTTACCATACTTGTTCTACAAGTCTTACCATACTTGTTATACAAGCCTTCCAATTCTTGGCACCTAATTTCCAAACTTTGTGATCAAGACATACCATATATAATAATTGTCTAAACATACAATTATTACCTTACCCATATATCTTGGACCACCCAAGCCCATAACATATATTGGGTTGAAACCCAACAGAGTCCTGATTGTCAAGAAAGTATATAACTTGGTTTCAGCTGGTGTAAATTCAGGCGGTTTCTGATTAAAGGTTTGGAGCAGTGGAGCTCCCTTTCAATGATTTTGTAGGTTTTATATCGTGCTATTGACTAGATATTGTGATGGTGACCTATTGTTCTGCTGTAGTTGTTAGCAAGGGTGGAGTCTGAGAACTGTTATCGGAGGCTACTATCAGATAAAGAATGAAGTTAAGGCAAGATAAATGAATAACGTGTCTTTCAATGTTACTTGAGGATGCAATTTGTACTTCCAGCTTGTTAAATTCTGTACCCTCTCGCACTCTGTTCTTTGCTATCCAAGTTCTAAATGTTGAACGTACTCTGTGTTGAGATTTAGCTGATCAATTAAGCCAGTCTGTTGTCATTTCATGCTCATCTCGACCACTTCTGTCCTAGTTTGTCTTGATTCAATTCTCTATCATTTGTTCTTTTCTTTGTTTTATCTTTTTTCATCATCCACTTATCTACTTTTTGTGCAACATATTTCATCTGCTTGCTTATGTTTTGGGGTGGGCATCTGTAGCCATTACCTTGGGGCATGGATTCAGGAGCGAACTTGCTTGCAGCAAACCAAAACTTATCACCGATAATTATATACCTAAACTATGACATCGGCGTCCTGCCATTCAAGATTTAGCATCCTGATCTTCAGGATATAATCAAGATTCAAGAACACTTGACAATAACCTGTTTAAAGTCTGCATACATCATTAAGAATGCAGAATGTCACTAAACTCTCTTGCTCTCTGCAGTCTACACAGTGAATGATCCTCTAAATCCCAGGCCCAAGTGATAGCTTTAATGTGCAACTCTTAGATGATACAAGAAGGCAAATGTAAGAGGCTTATAGGTCTAGCTAAGATGTTGTGCCAGTAGAAGCAGAATGATTTACTTAAAACTAGCATGGTCCATGGATGTACCTTAAAGAGTAAAAAACTGAGAACTAGTGTGCTTTCTAATGAAAATGAGGTGCACTTATAGGTTTAGAAATTCATTGTAAAGCACACATCATATTACAAATTAAGCAAATGTGTTGGAGTTGTGATTCAAAATTGTAACTCATGAAATAAATGTATTTTATTGTGTTTTATGTCTATTTAATTAGAGGAGATTTGTAACTCCATAGGCTACTTATGTGGCACTAATAGTGCTTATGTGATTTGTATGAGCTCTATATAAAGAGTATTGTGATGAGTAAAAATATATGCTTCTACCAAATATTATCTCAAATAATCTTTCTCTCCCTCTTATATCAAAAACACCAACATGGTATCCGAGCCTTATTGATCTTAAGGGATCTGTGAGTGATGTGAGTGCATGAGAATTTCAAGTTTGTGGAGGACGTGGAGGATTGAATCTGGGAGGGAGATGCAACCTCTTGGATACAATCCAACACTAAATCGAATGAAGTATTTTGAAGATGGGTCAACCAAAGGTTCCGATGAATATGAAGGAGGGTCAAGAGGAATTGATAACAGGAGGCAACGAATTTCAGCATGTCAAGTTGATGAGAAAGAAACCATGGCACATCTAGCCATGGACGAATTACCTTTTTAAAGTTGAGGGTGAAAATTCACCATGGAGAGAAGTGCTCCAAAATTTTAGTTATTTAATAATGTCAATAAGATGTGTTTATGGAGAGAAGTGCTCCATTAAATTTGATTTTGGAGAGAAGTGCTCCAAATGTATAAGTTGGTGAGAAGTGCATCAACAAATTGGATATGGTGAGAAGTGCACCATGTTTATGGAGAGGAGTGCTCCATGTTTGTGGAGAGAAGTGCTCCATGGTTGTGGAGAGAAGTGCTCCATGTTTGGGTGATGATGGGAAGTACATCGTCGTTTAAATTTTTTTTAGTATAGTTTACAATTTCGAATCAAGAGGGAGTGTTGGAGTTATGATTCAAAATTGTAACTCATGAAATAAATGTATTTTATTGTGTTTTATGTCTATTTAATTAGAGGAGATTTGTAACTCCATAGGCTACTTATGTGGCACTAATAGTGCTTATGTGATTTGTATGAGCTCTATATAAAGAGTATTGTGATGAATACAAATATATGCTTCCACCCTATAATTATCTCTCTCCCTCTTATATCAAAAACACCAACAAAATGACAGCATTCATATCCAGCATGTCCATAAATATGCAAAACAAACAAATACCTAAGCACTTTTGAGTACATGCCTTGGCCTGCAAAGCCACTTGATCCATATAAAAGTGAGAGTAAAAAAGCTAATAAACGAGCATTTGATGGACTATTCCTCCGGCGTGCGGAAACCACCAACATCCAACACATACGCTCCATCCATCATATCAAGCTTGACTGTCTCTATTGGATTGAACTCCATTTTGTCGCGGGCAGTAAAAACAAAACGGTCAGTTGAATTCATATCCGTTGCCTGTATAGAGATCATGTAGTGCCCAGCAGTTCTAAGATATGCACGAGCATTAAGGACTACTGACTTCGCCTCCTTACAATACTAAATAGAACATAACAAGTCCATGAGAAGATGATATAGCATTATTTGAAAGTAATTTACAATCAAAACATGGCATAAGTATTTATACAAACACTTAACACAAAAAGAGTACAGCATAAGTATTTCACTAATTTTACTTAGAAATTTATACAGACAATAATCTATGATATCTAATCTATCGCCAAGTATTAAGCTTATATGTGTATCAGACACTTTTTCTCTGATGCATATAAAGAGATTCCCAATTCTGTGTATCTGGCTGGCTAATCTATGATACTACAATACAAGATGTATTATCGCGTTAGAAAGATTGTTAGTTACCTAGGCAATTTTCCTTAAGAGTATGAGATTAAAGAAGTGAGCTGCTGTGGAAACACTAATGATACACTACAGTCTATCTTCTTCAATTTAGTTGCATATTTTAGTTGATGTGCCTCCCCAGTATGTAATATGTAACATGATCAAGAATTGATTACAGGTACTATTGAAGTACCGGCTAGTTGCAACAAGTAACAGTTGCATAGATTAGCAGTACAAGTAACATATCAAATTCCTGGATATTTCTAGCAAATCTCCACTAATAATCCAGGTTTGTACAAGATAGTTGAGCCCTTCAAACAATATTTCCATATATCTACAAAAACTCCTATAATGAATTCAGAATGCTCATGCGTGTCACTGTGTGTGAAGCTCTCTCATATTTACTTCATTTTATAGAGTAAATATCATGTTTTAACTTTGTTCCACCGGCATATCATCATTCTAAAGTGCTTATTAGGTACCTAGATTTTGACGGTTAAAAAAATATATCAGTTAATGCAGTGATGAGGCAGGAAGGTGAACTAGATCAGTGACTACTGATTGTCAAGAGAGTATATAACTTGGTATCATCTTGTGTAAATTGAGGTTGTTTCGGGCTAAAGGTTTGGAGCAGTGGAAGTCCGTTCAATGATTTTGTAGGTTTTATATCGTGCTATTGACTAGTATTGTTATGGCAACCTATTGTTCTGCTTTAGTAGTTAGCAAGGGTGGAGTCTGAGAACTGTTATCGGAGGCTACTAACTAACTATCAGATAAAGCACTTAACACGGAAGAGTACGAAATATACCAGCCCCGGTTGCACACGATGATAATCAATCTCAGCAAAGAGTACATCCACCATACCAACAAGCATGCGGTACTGGTGATGAGAAAAACACCATTTCGCATTAATAGTCAAAACATTTGGTCTCTTGCCCGCCATTTCTACAACATTTTCAGAGAACCCAACTACATAGACCAAACCCTCCTGCAAATAAAAAAAATGTTAGCAAAATACTATAAAAGCACACATCTAGGCAAGGTATAAATGATAGAGATAAATGACCGATAATAGACCACATAACTTACCGAGCCAACAAGATCAGACAAATCAGAAACTGTAAGTCCACGTACATTTCCCAGGTATAAGACACGAGAGCCAGGTTTCTGAAAAACAAAAAATGAAACATACTTATTAAAATTAATTAATTACACAGCTCATATGCTATTCCAAGTCCAACAAACGATCATGCTTACAATCCATATATTGGTAACACCATGATGGATTGCAGCACCCAACTTTGACCTATGCGGATCCCATACTCTGTACTCTTCAGTTCTGTCCTCATTCTGAGATATAAAGATTGAAAATAATTTAGAGTACTGTATTATTTAGGGTTCTTGTTTGCGGGCATAGTAAATTGGATTACATTCAATAGAAATGAGTGATGGTATGACCATGAACTCTACACTTCTGTCATTTTCTCCAAATATAGAAGCCAAAATCATCATCGTGAGTTAAACAGAGTTCCCTTTTTTTTGTATCTTTATTAATTAGATATTGGCCTATTGGGGTGTATTATATACTTAATTAGAAGAGATTCTATTGTATTATATACTGGTTTCAGCCCTATGCATCCATTAGTTGTTAAGCAAGCAAAAGTGGAGGCGTTGAAGAAGCATGTGGATAATGAGAAGGCCAAGTATCTTAACTCGGTTGAAGTTACTGGGGTCATGACCCTAAATAACCTAAAGACTAGCCTCCCTATTGTATTTCAGGCATTGATGGAGTTTGCTAGTGCCTATAGTCAGGTATTTGAGGTCATTCATAGTGCCACACCGTAGAGTAATCGAGGGCACTCACTATGCCACACCATAGAGGCATAGAGTATTTGAGGGCACTCACTCTGTCACACCAGTCATCCGGGCGGATTTTTTTAGCCCAGTGTCTTTATTTTTTTTCTCCTTGCGAGGGCCTTCTCAAAAATTTTAATCTGGGGTATTTAGTAACATTATCTATTTACTGGCAGTGAAGAATGTTAGTGCAGTTTTATGTATATAAAAATTATATTTTTCAAAAAGTTTCTGGCTTTGTAGCAAGATAATCTAGATATCAGATATATCTACTTGCAGCTTTCCATATGGACCATATGGCATGCAGTTTTCATCAAAATCCAAAAGGTCTTCTTGGAATGTAACTGGTGCAGATGCCATTTTGTAAAACCACGGCTTAAACATTCATTCGAGAACACCAATTCGAGAACACCATATTCAATTGCAACTGTGAGCTTAATTGCAGACAAATGAGATGAAATAATAGCTTCCTAAATTAATACTACCTAAATAGTAGCAAGAGATTCTATTAGTTGATATGTATTGTAATTTATTATTGCTTCCCGAAATGAATTCAATTCTATGTTATCATAATTGAATGCAAAAAAAAAAATGCTACAGCCTCAACACAAAGCACGTCTAATGTTATAACGTATGCTAGAAATAGAAGGAAGGGGCAGAAGTGTAACTAGAGGATCAGGGGTATCAAGGTCATTGCAGTCAGAAGAGGATAAAGGTGTAACGGAAAGTAGGGCAAAGCATGATTGAGGTATTTGGTGAATTAGACTCTTGGAGAGCCGCCCCTCTCGAATGTGGCTTGTATTTCTTTTCCAGTTGTATGAACCCTAAATCTATCCAGTACCAGTTCATTATTGGAATATAATCTAAACAATAGTATTGCTTGATCCACTAGCCTCATTTTAGGAGTAGATGCTGCATGTCTTAGGAAGTGGAAGTTGCTGCATGTTTCCAGGAGTTACTTATTTTGTGGAAGTTGTTGTTTACTTTATTCTCTTTATATATTTGATGTACGAGTGAGTGAAATTAATGCAATCGTTTTTCTTGCTTTACATTCCTTGTGTTATCTCATTCTTAGCTGTGCACAAGTTCATACACATATACATTAGCTATTTCACTAACATCTGGTATCAGAGCTTTGTGCCTGGTGAGTGCCACGAACACAGACGATGGAAGGAAGCAAGAGCAAGGATGGATCGGTGACATTGAGCTATCCAATGCTAACAAGAAGTAACTATACGGCTTGGTCACTCAAGATGAGAGTCTATATGCAGGCTCATGGAATCTGGGAGGCAGTGGAGGCAGTGGAAGCCACAGATAAGGAAGCTACAGTCGAAGACAAGGTAGACAAGGTGGCGTTAGTCGAAGACAAGGTAGACAAGGTGGCGTTGGCTGCCATTTATCAAGCAATCCCTGAAGACATATTGTTGTCTGTTGCTGAGAAGAAAACAGCCAGGAGCGCATGGGAGGCCATCAAGACAATGTGTCTTGGTGCAGATAGAGTGAAGACTGCTCGAGTTCAAACTCTGAAAACGGAGTTTGAGAACCTGAGTATGAAGGATACAGAAACAGTTGATGAATTTTGCATGAAGTTAAATAACTTGGTGACAAATATTCGTACACTTGGAGAAAAAATTGAAGAAAGCTACGTAGTAAAGAAGATACTAAGAGCTGCTCCACCAAAATTTCTGCAGATCACATCAGCTATCGAGCAATTTGGAAAACTCGATGAGATGTCTGTTGAGGAAACAATTGGGTCCCTAAAGGCATATGAAGAAAGGATTCGGGGACAAGTTCAACCGGAGAACACTAATGGACAACTGCTATTAACTGAGGAGGAGTGGGTGAAGCAAGAAAGCAGAGAGGATAAGCTCCTACTCACTAAAGAAGAATGGATCAAACGAAGGGGTCAGAAAGATCGAGGCACTAGCAAATATCAGGGGGGTCGAGATAGAACCAAAGGGAGATGCTTCAACTGCGGTATCACCGGCCACCACGCTATTGACTGTCGTAAACCAAGGCGTGACAAAGCATACAGACTTGAAGCTAACCTATCAGAGGTCCAAGACGAAGAGCCAACCCTCCTGTTGGCAGAGAAGAGCAACACTGTGTTGTTTAATGAAAACCAAGTCGTGCCCAGATTGAAGCAAGTCGAAGAAGAGAAAGGAGAGTCCAACGTATGGTACTTAGACAACGGGGCAAGTAATCACATGACCGGACAACGTTCAAAATTCAAGGAGTTAGATGAAGGGATTAGGGGACAGGTGAAATTCGGAGACGGTTCCACAGTCGAAATTAAAGGAAAAGGCTCAGCAACGTTCAAATGCAAGAATGGAAGAGGTGGTGTTTCATGAAGTATACTATATTCCCACCCTCTGCAACAACATTATAAGCCTTGGGCAATTATCTAAAGAGGGAAACAAGGTAATTTTGAATGGAATTCACCTATGGGTGTATGACAAACGTGGACGTCTCCTTATGAAGGTGAAACGGTCAACTAACAGGCTTTACAAAATCATCCTTGAAACCAACAAAGATAGCTGCCTAATGACAAAAATTGAAGAACATTCGTGGTTATGGCATTCTCGCCTAGGCCATGTAAATTTCAGGGCCATGAAGATGCTATCTGATAAAGATATGGTACGAGGAGTTCCAAAGGTAGTTCAGCCAGAGAAGACATGCACGGGATGCCTGATGGCAAAGCAAACAAGAAACCCCTTCCCTGGTCAAAGTGGTTTTCGTGCCACAAGAGTGTTGGAACTAATCCATGCAGATTTGTGTGGACCAATAACCCCAGAAACTAAGGCAGGTAACAAGTACTTCTGTCTCTTAGTTGATGACTATAGTCGATACATGTGGATTTATATGTTAAAAAGTAAAGATGAGGCATTGGAGTGCTTCAAGAAATTCAAGGCAGTTGTCGAACGAGGCACAACAGAAAAGATAAAGACATTAAGAACAGATAGGGGTGGTGAATTCTGCTCAAATCAATTCAATTCTTATTGCGAGGAGAATGGTATCTCGAGGCAATTTACAGCTCCATACTCTCCTCAACAGAACGGGGTCGTTGAGCGACGGAATAGAACCGTTGTAACTATGGCTAGGAGCTTCTTGAAGGAGATGCAGATGCCCTCTAATCTATGGGGGGAAGCGGTTCGTCACTCTGTATATGTGCTAAATCGCTTACCAACTAGAGCTTTGTCTGATAAGACACCATACGAAGTTTGGAAGAGGTACAAACCGGATATCAGACACATAAGGGTATTTGGTTGCGTAGCACATATGAAGGTGCCAAGTGTGTACACATCTAAACTCGATGATCGAAGTAAAATGGTCATCTATTTGGGAAGAGAACCAGGGACAAAAGCTTGTAGATTACTTGACCCAGAAGTTGGAAGAATCCTGGTGAATAGGGATGTTGTATTCGAAGAAACTAGAGCCTGGGTTTGGGATGCACAACAACAAGATGTCTTGTCGTCTCAAGCACCATTCAGTGTAGTTGGTGTCAACTTGAATGAGGAAGATGAAAATGTGACAGAAGAAGAAGACACGAATGGATCGACCGGAAGCAACACTGTTACAGACGAAGACAATGCAAGTATGGGCACACCAGAAAATTCACCTTCAAGAACTGAAAATTTGTCCCCAAGAACAGGGAGTCAGAGCTTGCAGTCTGAAACTTCACAAGATAACAGTGAACAACCAAAGAAATTTAGATCCCTCAGTGACATATACAACGAAGCACATGAAGTAGAGCTGGAAGAAGAATTATTTCTATGTGGGATTGATGAACCAGGAAGTTATGCTCAAGCAGCAAAGGAGAAGGCATGGGAGCAGGCTATGAAACATGAAATCGATGCAATAGAAAAGAATGGCACTTGGAGGTTAGAGGAGTTGCCACATGGGCAGAAACCAATAGGTTTGAAGTGGGTTTACAAGCTGAAAAAGGACACTAACGGGAAGGTAATCAAGCACAAGGCAAGGCTCGTTGCGAAGGGGTACGTACAACAACAAGGCATAGATTTCGAAGAAGTTTATGCCCCTGTCACTCGGATGGAAACGGTGAGACTCCTATTAGCTCTTGCAGCAAAAAATGGATGGGAGGTACATCACATGGACGTCAAATCTGCCTTCCTTAACGGGGACTTGGAGGAAACCGTATTTGTATCTCAACCTGAAGGGTTTATCAAGGAAGGCAAGGAACACATGGTCTATAGATTGGATAAAGCTTTGTATGGCTTGCGACAAGCGCCGCGTGCCTGGTACGCAAGGTTAAAGAAATGCTTGGAAAAACTTGGATATACCGCATGTCCATACGAACCTGCTGTATACACAAAACGAGAAGGGAGTAAAGTTCTGGTGATAGGTGTGTACGTTGATGACCTCCTAGTGACTGGTACAAGCTTGCAGAGTATCGAAAGTTTCAAACGCCAGATGAGTGCAGAATTTGAAATGAGTGATCTAGGTAGGTTATCTTATTATTTGGGAATTGAGGTTGATCAAAAGAAAGAATATACGGAGCTTAAACAGTCCACATATGCAAGGAAGCTGCTAAAAAAGGCTGGTTTGGAGGATTGTAACCATTCTAAGTATCCCATGGAGCCAAAGATACAACTCGAGAAAGATGAAAAGGGGAAAACAGTTGATTCAACTCTGTTTAAAAGTCTGGTAGGAGGATTAAGGTACCTGGTCCATACCCGACCAGACATAGCTCATTCAGTTGGAATGGTCAGCAGATTCATGGAACGTCCCACTGTGATGCACCTGAATGCTGTCAAACGGATACTACGCTACGTAAAAGGAACAATTAACTTTGGTTTGATCTACTGGAAAGGGGTTGGAAATTACATATTATCAGGATACTCGGATAGTGACTTTGCTGGGAGCATCGAAGATAGGAGAAGCACGGGGGGGATGGCATTCTACTTGAACGAGAGCTTGATTACATGGGTATCGCAAAAACAGAAGTGTGTAGCCTTGTCGTCATGTGAGGCCGAGTTCATGGCTGCTGCTGCAGCTGCTTGTCAAGGGGTGTGGTTGCGGAACCTGCTCAATCAGATAACCAACTTAAAACATAGCCCAGTTGTTATTTATATTGACAATAAATCGGCAATCGATTTGGCTAAGAACCCGGTGTTTCATGGACGTAGTAAGCATATCGATGTCCGCTACCATTTTATTCGAGAATGTGTTGAGCGAGGTGAAGTTGTTATTAAGCATGTTCGAACAGAGGAGCAGCGAGCTGATGTCTTGACCAAGACTATGTCCATAGTTAAGTTCGAAAAGATGCGTGCTTTGCTGGGAATTCAGAATCTGCAGAGTAATGTTTAGATTACAGGGGAGTGTATTGGAATATAATCTAAACAATAGTATTGCTTGATCCACTAGCCTCATTTTAGGAGTAGATGCTGCATGTCTTAGGAAGTGGAAGTTGCTGCATGTTTCCAGGAGTTACTTATTTTGTGGAAGTTGTTGTTTACTTTATTCTCTTTATATATTTGATGTACGAGTGAGTGAAATTAATGCAATCGTTTTTCTTGCTTTACATTCCTTGTGTTATCTCATTCTTAGCTGTGCACAAGTTCATACACATATACATTAGCTATTTCACTAACATTCATTGCTCTTTTATTGCTTAATAGTATTTAGTTATATTATTGTGGAGTTCCAATTAAGGTGATTACAGTGCAGTCTCTAGCAAAGTGGTATCAGAGCCCTTGTTGCGATATCATGGCACCCACCACGGTCGAATCGGAGCGATTGAGTAAGTTGGAGGAACAGCTAGAGACAAGCCATCGTCAAATGAGAGAGACCCTCACTGTGGAAGTGAGCGCCGCCGTCAAGGCCGCCGTAGCCACTATGCAGCAAACCCTCATCACCCGATTCACTACAACCTTTGACGAGATCTCAAAACAACAAGACGAAAAATTAGCAGCCGCCATCACTCATTTGGAAGGTCGCATCACGCGATCGAGAGACACCCAGGAGTCCATCATCTCGGCCATGAGGGACGATCAACTTCGGTTTCAAACAGACATCAGATCTACGGTGACCTCTCTTAAATCAGGGTATTCCAAGCCTGTAGATGGAATTTTCGTCCCAGGAGGCGGAGGGATAGGCATGGGGGAAGGCAGTAGCAGTGGTGGGGGAAAAAGAGGTGGTGGAGCTATTGGAGTCGGGTCGGGTTCAGGTGGAGGCCCGGGGTTCATCGCAGACGGGTCGGGGCTAGTTGTCGGGTCTGGTTTTACGGGTCACACGGGGTAGAGTAACGATAGTAATCGGAACTCTTGGCGTCATAAAAAGCTCGATATGCCTGTGTTTGATGGGTCTAACCCAGACGGATGGATTTTGAGGGCTGAGAGGTTCTTCGAGTTTTACAGCCTAACAGAAAAAGAGAAGGTAGAGGCAACGGTGGTTGCTCTGGATGGGAAGGCCTTACTATGGTACCAGTGGGAGCACCGAAGGCGACCAATCGAGACATGGGAGCAGGTTAAGGCTCTGTTGAGGAGGCAATTCCGCTCACAAGCTACCGGTACCCTCCAAGAACAGTGGCTGGCCCATCGCCAAGGAGGTACGGTCTCCGATTATCGCTTGAAGTTTATAGAGTTACTAGCTCCACTAGATAATGTGTCGGAGGACTTAACTCTGGGGCAGTTTCTGAATGGGCTACGTGAGGACATAAGGGCGGAGGTCAGGTTGCTGGGACCCTTGTGCCCCTTCCTTCTATTTCTAGCATACGTTATAACATTAGACGTGCTTTGTGTTGAGGCTGTAGCAAAAAACCATAATTATACCAAAAGATATTACAATACATAAAACACAAAACTCAAGACAGATAAAAACCAAATATAAAACTCACCTGAACACGTATTAATCTTTCGCCAAAAAGAGCTTCCCCGGGCACTAGATTTTTTGTACACAAGATACCATCTTCACCCTTGACACTGAAAAGTCCTTCAAATCTATGCGGCACAACCCCGACTTGTTCTTGTACAGAAGGAGATGATGAAATGACAAGGGGACTGTCGGTGTGCATTCCAGTACGCCTTTGGTTGATGTAAAGACGGGCCAGGTCCATTTGGGCCCTCTCCAACTGTCCAGGCTGCATAAAATCATAATTTAGGGTTAGTTTGGAATCATATACATGTATGTTGAAAGTTAGAAATTAATAAACTACTGTATTATAATTTATTATTTATATATTATGTGTAAAAGCCTGATTTTATATATTATAAAGTAGAAATTACGTTATAAACCTAAGTACTTATATATGTATAATAGTATATTTCAGAATTATATGTTAAATGTCCAGGAAGGTTTGCAACAACATACCTGCAAGCAGAGGAATTGGTCAGTCTTGTCCCGTAAAGCACGCATGACGTTACGGATGAGAACAGAATGTCGGGCGCCCAGTCCCGTTCCTATTACGATCTGATGTCCCATAAATGGATCAGAAGTTCCAATTTGATGGAGCTTGGGTGGTTTTTGAGCATGATCCAAGAGGAACTGTTTTAGCTTCTCAGTCACCTTTGCTACCGAGGAAAGAAGATACAATTTTCAGTAAAAAGGGTAGGATACAAGGAAGAAGGTGTTTTAGAGGGAAAAGAACTTACATGTAGATACAGCCTGCATTTCAGCAAGAGCATCATCAACCGATGAAAAGGGTAGATACGCTTTGAGCTCTAAGGGTTGGGGGGAGCGATTGATGTATTCCTCGACTTTTTTGAACCTGAGAAGATCAACTTCAGTAATGCCATTGGCAAGGAAAAGCGCATATCCAGTGGCACATTCGAAAAGGAGGTGAACGGGCTTAACTTCCTGAGAAACAAACACCAAATACAAGTGTATCAATTAATCAAACTGATTTCACAAGCCAAATTTAACAATAATTTTTTAATAAAGATTGTGAGAGTTTACTCGTATAACCAAACAACAAACAAATATACTTAGAAAACACACCAGTATAATCATCATTGAGTTAATGACAAACCCTAATCAAACAACAAACAAATATACTCAGAAAGCACCAGTATAATCATCATTAAGTTAATAACAAACCCTAACCAATTAAATTAAATTGTTTACCCTCCCCCGGCGACGTTCTTCATTTGCAATAGTGATGAAAGACATCTCTCTTTTTCTTCTTCGTGATTGCGAAACAGGATTGGACATTGTAGAGAGATTTGTTAACCTAGAACCACTTTGCACACCCTAATTTATTAGTATTTCATATCAAGTAATTCAAATTCATAACCTAACCATCCAAATTTATTTTTTTATGATTTAGAGTTTAGTAACATTTTAATGTGCTAATCGACCCATAGGTTTTGGATTTGTGTCGGTGTCAATGAATTAACAAATTAATACTCATTATAAAAGGTATAAGTCAAAATATTCAATGTTTCAAAAAAAAAAGTCAAAATACTCAAAAAAAAATTCCAATTTTAAAATTTAATTCGCATTTTAATGTATTAACTACTAAGCAACTCAAAATTAATTTATCTAAACAACTCAAAATTAATTTATATTAATATAAATCCCCAGAATGGCATGACAACGGCTTTAATTTAAGCAAACCCTTATAATCTTTGAAGTTTCTATCTCGAACAATCCTTTATTGTTGGACAGTAGGGGTGAGTCCGGTTTTAAAATACAGATTGGATATTCCGTTTTTCGGATCATGAAAAATCTATTCTGGTTCCGGTTTAATCGGATATCCGAAATTCGGATATCCGAAATTCGGATATCCGTTTAAACCGGATAAAAAATCGGATAATCCGGGTCCGAATTAATTAAGTTTGTATAAGTATGTGAATTTTATTACATTTTCAATAAGTTATCCTTAACTTTATAAATGAAAAATTAATTAATAAAATTTTAGATATCATCATCTCATTTTTTAACATGTGTATATTCATTTTTTCTTAATTTTATTTTGACCTATCATAAACTACCCTTCATTTCTTTAATGAGTTCTTATTATTTTCATTGGAGTTAGAAATATAATAGTTGTATTGGTAACTCACTACAAGAAATCTGGCAATAGACGACACGTATCAGACAACACCCATGGAAAAAAGTGTTGCCCGAAATGATCAGACAATTGGTATTTTCCTACTCATAGAAAGTATTGTCTAATCCTACATTCACACAATGGGCCAAAACCATTGTGTGATCAATCTTACCAGACAAGCATTTCTTGACCAGGGGTGTTGTGTAAATGCATAAGTATTTTTAGATCAGACAAGTGTTTTTAGGTCTGTTGTCTAAGTAGCAGTCATACAATATGTTATCCATAGTGTTGTGTGACAGTTAACCAACACACAACATTTTTTAGAAATATTATGTGAATGAAGGATAGACAATACTTCATAAAAAGTATTGTTAGAATGAGACAAGTGGTTTCCAATGTGGTATTGCGTAATGATATTTAACACAAGTGCTTTACATAGTGTTGTATGAACTTAATCCAACACACAACAGGTTTAGGCCTATTGTGTGTTTCAACTCATACAAATGTCTTCTATTTAAAACTGTTGTCTAATAAACTATACATAAAAAAAATATTTAAAAGATGACTAACCTACCAAATTGGCATCCAACAAATCAACAAAGGCCAAACAAAAGAGAACAAACCAACCAACAATCTATCAAGAGTTATAGTTACAAATTAAAGAGCCCAAATTAATTTATTACATTACGAAAGTTGTATTAGTTCATCAAATGTTATTGGTTGACAAGTAAAAGCAATTTTAATACTAGTACTACATAATACAAGAATTTAGTGTAAAGATCTAGGCTCAGACCTAGTTCTACTTCTTTAAATCTCTAAGCTCTAACTTCATTTATCTCTGTTCCAAATGTTACTTCCGTAAATACACCATAATGAACCATAATGATTCATAAAGGCTAAAACAAAGATCCTGCATCACTTTGCATGTGGGTTTATGACAATGTCCGGAACTATGCCTTGCCTCGTGAAAGGGAAGTTCTCCTGAGATTCAAGAAAACCTAGAACACCCTTTTACCCGTGCATACTAGAACACTTATCTCCAAGACTTGGAAAACTTATCTCTAAGACTTGAGGACCGAACCTACACAATATAGTCAACTTTGTAAGTGATGGTAATGCAATGTATGTTATTGTTTTTGTCCAAGTACAAAGAAAGCATTTCAAAGAGGTGAACATCAAGGGTGTAGAGGAAATTAAAAGCCACGAGAGTATCATTTATCTTTGTCTCATTTACATATATTTATTTTTAAAAGATTAGTAAGACACCCTTTGCGATTGTGTATAACTTAATTCAATAACCTATATAAAAAAAACCATATCAAATACAGAGGGCAAGTCAAGCTTCGGGCTGATCCCATTAAGAGGTATTAAACAGTTTCACATGCCTGAGAACTTAAATTCAGAAACAAGCTATTTAATACCTTTTCATGAGGAAGGTCTTGCCAATCAGCACCTCGTCGCTTAGGAATTATTTGACATCGAATGAGATTAAGTTCATTCATTTCTTTTTATATGTGGTCTGTCAAGACCATCATGTTTGCACGGATTTTCTTCTGGAACCAGGAGACATGATCACTTTGATATTGCATATGAAAATTAAGAAGGCAGAGTAGTTGTCATTCAACATTGTACTTCACATAAATTATATGCTTCATTTCTCTACTAGTTTGGTAAATGATTAACAAGTAACAATGGTAAATGATTAACAAGACTTCCTGATAGCCAACTTTAACTTAATTATGTTAGGGCAATTCCAACTGTCCAAAGTGGATGGTACTAAATGCAGTTCATTTTTACTAAACACAGTTCATTCAAATTACATTTAAGTCCTTCTATGTATTAAATGTGTAGCTACTACAGTGTTTGCTGATAAGGGCGAGATATACTGGAGTATTAATTATAGGGTGCCTTAATTACATAGTGACTGTAACGAAAATTCATATGAACCATCTGGAGTACTCCGTTTTAAAACACATAAAATCACAACAAATAAATTATTTTAAGTTTACCTTAAATATCAAAATTTTACATAATCATAATTTAAATATTTAGTTTTAAATAGTTTTAAGTTTATTTTAAATAGTGTTATGTCATATACACTTAAAAAAATTAGTTTAAAATATTTAATATCATAAATTAATAAAATAATATAAAAAGTTGTTTTACTTCATTATTATGTATTTTTGATATTTTATAGTAAAATTTCTATAAATTAATATAATTGGGACATGTGAATTTTATTAATTTATAGATGTTGTTAATTAAAATTTAAATTTATATCGTCACCCTTATATTGGATCAAAAATATAATTGAAAATATTAATTTATCGTGTTAACGAATATTGATATATGTTGAAATATTATTTATAATAATTTTAATAATAAAATTATTCTTTATATTAAATAGATGATAAAAGTAATTAATAAATATCAAAATAAATAATATTACACGAACAATGCTTAAATGTACAAAATTATTATTTAAATTGGCTGTCAAATGACATGTGACACATTTAAATTTGTTTTAACATTTTTTTTTAACTTTCCGTATATTTACTCTAACATAAATTAGCCATTCTCTCCATATTCTTCAAAATAATTATTATTTATAATTTTAAATAACAGGATACAATATTTTTAAAATTGATATGAAATTAACATATTTTAACATATTATAATCATAAAATAATTGTACATAAATTATTTAAACTTAAGTAATTTTTTAATACCGTTAACATTTTTTTTTTTTGAATCCTAATACCATTAACATTACATTGACATTATTGTAAAAGGCAACGTTGACTAAGTTTTGTAAAAGGATGTGCAAATACCGTGCAAATACCTCTGTAATCAAGATGTGTCAATAAATGCTCTTGCACAGAAAAATAAGTTAAGTTAAGGATATTATTGTAATTACACCAAACTGTATTTGGCAATTTTGACCTGCATTCAGAAATTATGAAAGTTAATATTCACTACGTCAAAACTACTCGACAGTAATTAAATAGAACAAGCAAACTCAGACTCTAAACTACAACTAAACCTGACTCAGAAATGCAGCAAAAACAGAATTCACAAAATCGAGTCAATAAACCCAATAGCAAAACAGAAACAATAAATCCAAGAAGTATCTCCTCACCACTACCATGAATTACAAAATGTAGACACAAAATGAGCGTTACCATGAATTAGGAAGTATAAATCCAAGAAGTATCTCCTCACCACTACCAATCCCACCTCTGTTCTTCATCATCGCAACTCGACCGCCGCCTGCTTCATCACCTCGTTCTCCCACCTCCTTCATCAAACACCACCACCCAACACTGCTCCACTCCATTCCGTTCATCTCCTCCGTAAATCCAATTAGCTACGATCCTTCAACTATAAACACAGACATACACATATAAAAAAAAACAAGGGTAAGAGATATATCATTGTCTTCCAATAAGTCTTTTGACATCAAAGATTGTCCTCTCGAAATTGTTCCAAGATTTAGTAAACACCAACACAAGAATAAGTTGTTCCGAAGACAATGATTAAAGAACGGCTCATCCAAGAAGAATTTCGCATGGCTTCAAGCTGCAATTGGCTCGTTAATGATCCTCACAACATTCAGACGAGCTATGTAAATCCAATTTGGGGAAATCCCAGAAAGAGACTGAAAAAGTAAGTTAGAAGATAAAAAAAAAAGTTTGAGAAAAATAAAGACCTTATCGGGGAAAGAGTTTTTTAGGGCGGGATGTTCAATTTTTCCCCAATTTTTCGGCGCCACACACCCCGCTCATGCCCAATAATTTTTAGGGTCTTTTTCTAATAAGTCCCATTTACAAAAGGTCAATTATAATTGTATACCATATTTATTTGTAATTATAAACATATCCCAAATTATAAATATATCCCATTTTTTAGTGTAACCATGATTAATTCAAAAAAAGTAATCAGTGAACCTCGTTATAGGAAGTAATACTTTCACTATGTTTTTGTTAAAATCTCATATAACCCGACCTTTTTATTTTTTGATTATTTTTTGCCAACACTAAAATAAGTGTTTATTAACATTTGTACGGTTCGATCGTCGAAAAAATCATTCAAAAAAAGTATTGAGTGAATATGGATCGTGCCTCGTTACAAGAAGTAACACTTTTACTACTTTTTTGTTAAAATCTCATACAACCCGACCTTTTTATTTTTTGATTATTTTTTCCCAACACTAAAACAAGTGTTTATTAACATCCGTACGGTTTGATCGTCGAAAAAATCATTCAAAAAAAGTAAACAGTGAACCTGGATCGTGCCTCGTTATAGGAAGTAATACATTCACTATGTTTTTGTTAAAATCTCATACAACCCGACATTTTTATTTTTTGATTATTTTTTCCCAACACCAAAATAAATATTTATTAACATTTGTACGGTTCGATTGTCGAAAAAATCATTCAAAAAAAGTATTGAGTGAATTTGGATCGTGCCTCGTTATAGGAAGTAACACTTTTACTACTTTTTTGTTAAAATCTCATACAACCCGACCTTTTTATTTCTTGATTATTTTTTTCCAACACTAAAACAAGTGTTTATTAACATCTGTATGGTTTGATCGTCGAAAAAATCATTCAAAAAAAGTAATCAGTGAACCTGGATCGTGCCTCGTTATAGGAAGTAATACTTTCACTATGTTTTTGTTAAAATCTCATACAACCCGACATTTTTATTTTTTGATTATTTTTTTCCCAACACCAAAATAAATGTTTATTAACATTTGTACGGTTCGATCGTCGAAAAAATCATTCAAAAAAAGTATTGAGTGAATTTGGATCGTGCCTCGTTAAAGGAAGTAACACTTTTACTACTTTTTTGTTAAAATCTCATACAACCCGACCTTTTTATTTTTTGATTATTTTTTCCCAACACTAAAACAAGTGTTTATTAACATCCGTATGGTTTGATCGTCGAAAAAATCATTCAAAAAAAGTAATCAGTGAACCTGGATCGTGCCTCGTTATAGGAAGTAATACTTTCACTATGTTTTTGTTAAAATCTCATACAACCCGACATTTTCATTTTTTGATTATTTTTTCCCAACACCAAAATAAATGTTTATTAATATTTGTACGGTTCGATCATCGAAAAAATCATTCAAAAAAAGTATTGAGTTAATTTGGATTGCGCCTCGTTATAGGAAGTAACACTTTTACTACTTTTTTGTTAAAATCTCATACAACCCGACCTTTTTATTTTTTGATTATTTTTTCCCAACACTAAAACAAGTGTTTATTAACATCCGTACAGTTTGATCGTCGAAAAAATCATTCAAGAAAAGTAATCAGTGAACCTGGATCATGCCTCGTTATAGGAAGTAATACTTTCACTATGTTTTTGTAAAAATCTCATACAACCTGACATTTTTATTTTTTGATTATTTTTTCCCAACACCAAAATAAATGTTTATTAACATTTGTATGGTTCGATCGTCGAAAAAATCATTCAAAAAAAGTATTGAGTGAATCTGGATCGTGCCTCGTTAAAGGAAGTAACACTTTTACTACTTTTTTGTTAAAATCTCATACAGCCCGACCTTTTTATTTTTTGATTATTTTTTGCCAACACCAAAATAAGTGTTTATTAACATTTGTACGGTTCGATCGTCGAAAAAATCATTCAAGAAAAGTATTGAGTGAATCTGGATCGTGCCTCGTTACAAGAAGTAACACTTTTACTACTTTTTTGTTAAAATCTCATACAACCCGACCTTTTTATTTTTTGATTATTTTTTCCCAACACTAAAACAAGTGTTTATTAACATCCGTATGGTTTGATCGTCGAAAAAATCATTCAAAAAAAGTAATCAGTGAACCTGGATCGTGCCTCGTTATAGGAAGTAATACTTTCACTATGTTTTTGTTAAAATCTCATACAACCCGACATTTTCATTTTTTGATTATTTTTTCCCAACACCAAAATAAATGTTTATTAATATTTGTACGGTTCGATCATCGAAAAAATCATTCAAAAAAAGTATTGAGTTAATTTGGATTGCGCCTCGTTATAGGAAGTAACACTTTTACTACTTTTTTGTTAAAATCTCATACAACCCGACCTTTTTATTTTTTGATTATTTTTTCCCAACACTAAAACAAGTGTTTATTAACATCCGTACAGTTTGATCGTCGAAAAAATCATTCAAGAAAAGTAATCAGTGAACCTGGATCATGCCTCGTTATAGGAAGTAATACTTTCACTATGTTTTTGTAAAAATCTCATACAACCTGACATTTTTATTTTTTGATTATTTTTTCCCAACACCAAAATAAATGTTTATTAACATTTGTATGGTTCGATCGTCGAAAAAATCATTCAAAAAAAGTATTGAGTGAATCTGGATCGTGCCTCGTTAAAGGAAGTAACACTTTTACTACTTTTTTGTTAAAATCTCATACAGCCCGACCTTTTTATTTTTTGATTATTTTTTGCCAACACTAAAATAAGTGTTTATTAACATTTGTACGGTTCGATCGTCGAAAAAATCATTCAAGAAAAGTATTGAGTGAATCTGGATCGTGCCTCGTTACAAGAAGTAACACTTTTACTACTTTTTTGTTAAAATCTCATACAACCCGACCTTTTTATTTTTTGATTATTTTTTCCCAACACTAAAACAAGTGTTTATTAACATCCGTACGGTTTGATCGTCGAAAAAATCATTCAAAAAAAGTAAACAGTGAACCTGGATCGTGCCTCGTTATAGGAAGTAATACATTCACTATGTTTTTGTTAAAATCTCATACAACCCGACATTTTTATTTTTTGATTATTTTTTCCCAACACCAAAATAAATATTTATTAACATTTGTACGGTTCGATTGTCGAAAAAATCATTCAAAAAAAGTATTGAGTGAATTTGGATCGTGCCTCGTTATAGGAAGTAACACTTTTACTACTTTTTTGTTAAAATCTCATACAACCCGACCTTTTTATTTCTTGATTATTTTTTTCCAACACTAAAACAAGTGTTTATTAACATCTGTATGGTTTGATCGTCGAAAAAATCATTCAAAAAAAGTAATCAGTGAACCTGGATCGTGCCTCGTTATAGGAAGTAATACTTTCACTATGTTTTTGTTAAAATCTCATACAACCCGACATTTTTTATTTTTTGATTATTTTTTTCCCAACACCAAAATAAATGTTTATTAACATTTGTACGGTTCGATCGTCGAAAAAATCATTCAAAAAAAGTATTGAGTGAATTTGGATCGTGCCTCGTTAAAGGAAGTAACACTTTTACTACTTTTTTGTTAAAATCTCATACAACCCGACCTTTTTATTTTTTGATTATTTTTTCCCAACACTAAAACAAGTGTTTATTAACATCCGTATGGTTTGATCGTCGAAAAAATCATTCAAAAAAAGTAATCAGTGAACCTGGATCGTGCCTCGTTATAGGAAGTAATACTTTCACTATGTTTTTGTTAAAATCTCATACAACCCGACATTTTCATTTTTTGATTATTTTTTCCCAACACCAAAATAAATGTTTATTAATATTTGTACGGTTCGATCATCGAAAAAATCATTCAAAAAAAGTATTGAGTTAATTTGGATTGCGCCTCGTTATAGGAAGTAACACTTTTACTACTTTTTTGTTAAAATCTCATACAACCCGACCTTTTTATTTTTTGATTATTTTTTCCCAACACTAAAACAAGTGTTTATTAACATCCGTACAGTTTGATCGTCGAAAAAATCATTCAAGAAAAGTAATCAGTGAACCTGGATCATGCCTCGTTATAGGAAGTAATACTTTCACTATGTTTTTGTAAAAATCTCATACAACCTGACATTTTTATTTTTTGATTATTTTTTCCCAACACCAAAATAAATGTTTATTAACATTTGTATGGTTCGATCGTCGAAAAAATCATTCAAAAAAAGTATTGAGTGAATCTGGATCGTGCCTCGTTAAAGGAAGTAACACTTTTACTACTTTTTTGTTAAAATCTCATACAGCCCGACCTTTTTATTTTTTGATTATTTTTTACCAACACTAAAATAAGTGTTTATTAACATTTGTACGGTTCGATCGTCGAAAAAATCATTCAAGAAAAGTATTGAGTGAATCTGGATCGTGCCTCGTTATAGGAAGTAACACTTTTACTACTTTTTTGTTAAAATCTCATACAACTCGACATTTTTATTTTTTGATTATTTTTTCCCAACCCTAAAACAAGTGTTTATTAACATCCGTACAGTTTGATCGTCGAAAAAATCATTCAAAAAAAGTAATCAGTGAACCTGGATCGTGCCTCGTTATAGGATGTAATACTTTCACTATGTTTTTGTTACAATCTCATACAACTCGACCTTTTAATTTTTTGATTATTTTTTCATAACTCTAAAATAAGTGTTTATTAACATTTGTACGGTTCGATCGTCGAAAAAATCATTCAAAAAATTATTGAGTAAATCTGGATCGAGGTAAATTTATGGGATTTTTCTAATATTTAAAAAATCGAGGTAAATTCGTAACTTAACTTCCATTAAAATGGAATTTTTTATCCTTTTGTTGAAATTTAATAAATAATAATAAATTAGTAATAGGAAAATTAATTAAAAATAAATTTATTTGTTTCCTGAGGCCAAAAAAGGGCAGTAATATTCCCCCCAAACAAAAATATTCAATGTTTTCAACTCCCCCCAAAACACAAATAATTCATATCTTATCAAATACCTAGTCTCGCCTATCTCCCCCTTATCTCTCCCTCACAAGTCTCCCTCTCTTGCCCTTTCGTGTAGCCGCTCGGCCTGCTCTAATACTCAGTGCTTTCAACTCTCCCAAAACAAAAATTATTCACATCTTAGGGTTTAGCAGATCTCACATCTATGTTTCAGTTGGGGGCTTAAAATTGGGGTTTTGGGTTATGGATTTCAGTTGGTACTTAAAATTTGGCTTAGAACTATGCTCGAGTTCAGATTTTTACAATCGTGATGAAGACGACTAAAGGCGCTTATCTTAAAGAGCTTGGCAAGAAAGAATTGAAAAGGGGTAATCTTTTTATTCAATTGTTATGTTTTAATTGGCAATCAATTATTTGATGATGTTTAGTTTACGATTTTTTCGCAGAATAGGAAAGAGAGAAATAAGGTGAGGGAGGTGGGGATTTTGAAGAAAGATCTCGATATGCTTAAGGAGCAGATTGATAAGTTGGAAGCTATGAGTAAGTTTTACGCTTTTGTGTAATCGTGCTATCATTCATGTCTGAAAGGAAGCCTGTTTATCTCTGCTGTGTAAATGATAATCTTCTTAGCATATTGATGTGCCTTTCTGAATATGGTGCAGATGGTGCTCATGACAAAGCAAGAAAGTACAAAAAGAGATAACTCGAGGATTGTGTACAGAGAACTAATTCTCGGATTTAATGCCTTTTTGCCAAAGGAATATGTAATCACCGTTCCCAGGGAGGATGAACCAACCCCTCCAAGAAAACCTGTTAGATTCGGAGATGCAATGGGCTTTATAAACAAAATTAATGTTAAGCCACATTCTAGTCCTATTCTCAAATAATTGTGCCTATAGAAACTTCTGTCTGATTTGCGTTTCTTTTTTAAAAGGTTTGAAGGTAATGAGAATGTGTACAGGAGTTTTCTCCACATTTTGGACATGCACGGGAAGCAAACCAAAACCATCAAGGAAGTCAACCAAGAGGTCTTTTAATTTTGTCCCTCGTTATGTATGTTGTTATATTGTTACTTGTCTCCATTTTCCCCCCTTTCTTAGTAATTTGGATCATGTTGCAGGTTGTTAGTCTTTTTGGTGACCAAATAGACCTCATAGAAGAGTTCGGTCACTTTCTACCTGGTCCCTCGGGACAACCTTCGAATAATTCTCCTCACTCTAAAAGAAATCATATCTCTCATCATAATTATAGGAGTTCATCCGTGTCGGCAATGAGGACTGGACGTGCGAGGAAGGTATTTCTTGAATTATTATGTCTGTAATATGCTGATTTCTTTGCTTAGATCGTGCTAAACTCTTTCTCTCTTTGGTTGAAGGCTGCAGCTTCGCATGATGGTCGACACTTTAATGTTGATGAACCTGACCCAAATTTTGATAGATTCTCGATGGGGATCAGTAAAGACCTGTACAGGAAAAGTAGTACAGAAATGGAGAGAAGGGACGGTAGCCAGTGGAGGAAAAGAAAGATGGACGATAGAGATTGTGATTATGGTGGTGTTCATCATGCATCACCCATTTGTAAACCTGTTCCTGAGATTGAAGAGCCTGACCAATTTTACCAAGGTGCGAATTGTGCTTCATTCTTTGTGTTATTCATATATAAGTGGGTACCGTACTGCTGAGTAATATGCCTCATCAAAAGAGTATATGATGCAACTCAAACCTTTTTCCAATGATGTTGGGAATGTTTCTCTTTAAATTTTTGATTTTGGGTTCTGATCAGTTTCAATTTTGTCAAGGTCTTGAGATATTTCTATTGTTGGTTTCTGATGTAAAAGTAATCTTATTTATATGTTTTTAGTTGGATCCTGAGCTGGAATTTGATCGTGAAGTGTATCCTCTTGGTCTAATTCCAAAGGCAGGTGTTGTAGTTGGTGTTTCACAGAGAATGTCGTTTGCACATGTATAGACTTCCTGACAGCAATTCTTTCCGCAAAATGGGTGCCAGCTGAAAGTATACCGATGAACATTTAGACAGGTCCATACAGAGGAGATGGAGCTTTCCACAATTAATGCATTAATAACTCTTGCCAAATGTTTCCTTCGGAAGGCTTGTAGAAAAGTCAATTCTTGTGGTAATAGATTGAAATTTAGTCAGACTGATCTACATTGTTTTCTTAATTGTGATATTAGATGAAAATTTTGTTCAGTTTCCTTGCCTGCCAATTTCTTGATCTACGTTGTATCCTTGGCTGCCAATTTTGAGTGGTTCAAACTGATTTCTGTCAAACTGAAATCTCTGTATTACCATTGTCTGACTACAAGAAACACAAATAAAACTGTTGTTTAAAGAGAACACATAAAACAAATAAAAACTGTTGTTTAAAGAGAACACATAAAACACATAAAAAGAAAGACCATTGTATGACTACAATAAACACAAGAATTTGGAAAGAATAAACCGTTGTGTGTTGGAGTTCTAACAACACTTTAAGATAAGCAATGCTTTGTATGTAGGGAACTTCAACAACGATTTCCTTCATAATAAACAATTGTGTGACAGGAACTCATGCAATGCATTTGTTTCTAAAAACCATTGTGTCGCACACGGTAGAACAACTGTTTTTATTTCAGAAACCATTGTCTTTTTGACTGAACAACAACAATCATAGTTTTGAAAACACTTGTCTCAAATGATTTCAGACAAGAATTTTTCAACCGACTGTTGTTGTTTCTGGGTATCAGACAACACTTTTCAGGTAATTTTTATTTTCAGACAACGTTTGCTGTGTGTTGTCTGAGGTGTGTATCAGACAGCTTCTCAATAGTCAACAGTTTTTCGTACATTCAGACAACACGTTTTGTCTGTTGTCTAAAGCAAAAATCCTTGTAGTGACTATGTAGGTGAGCATATAATGAATTTTCATAAATTTTGTCAATTAAGAAAATTGTATGTAGGATGTGAGTAAATAGAATAGAGAAGAGGGGTAGAAAACTATGTTTACGGGTCCTGTTGTTTTACTATGATCTCAGATTAATATAGAGAGAACATTTAAGTAATAAGTAGTAAAAGTAACGACTAGATTACTTATACTTGCTTAAATTTCAGAAAATAGCAGTTCTGATCTTTGGTCCTGTGATGTTTTGTGTATGGTTGTAGGCATTTTATTGAGTAGTTGCTACATACCTGACAATATGAAGTGAGAAGAGCGTAAAGTGTTAATATTAAAATCTTCAGGAGTCTGTTCTGATTATTAATACTAAGTTTCTTTTCTTTTCTAAAATGCTTATTGCAAAAGCCAAGTATAAATAAAATAAGATAAATCATATGAATGATCAATGTAGAGACGTTGAGAAAGAGATGATGCGAACATCTCTACTTGCACCAAAGAACAAATTTGTACAAAATAAGGATATATTGTTTTGGGTAACACCATCTGGGAAGCTTCTACTCTTTAACTGTTAGCTGAGAGTTAGAACCTGACAAGAGACACGCCATTGTTTTTGCTTATATAGTAAAATTGCAGCAATAGGGAGTAGTTCCTAAATGGGTTATTTTTTTTAGAACTCCTCGACGGGTTCCCTTTTTTTCGAGAACTTCTATACGGGTTCCTTTAATTGTAAGCTATATTTATTTTGTTATCCTCGACCTCATTCATAATGATCTAAAGGTATTTTGGGGTTTAGAAAAAAGCTGGCTTGTGTAGGCGTTCAAGATGAACCACCAAAAATCTGAAAAAATATTGAATAAAGAGAATTCATACAACTGAAGTTACTTCCAAGATGCTCTGCCTATGCTACCTTATACTACATGAAACCTAGCTAATTATGGACAATAATCACTAGGACACTTGTGTCTAGCACTCATAACTATTAATGAGTATGTTGGGAACACACTTTGAATACAAAATACACTTTGGTATCCTATGTGATACACTTTGGTATCCTATGTGTCAACACCCCCCCCGCAAGCTTGGCATTTCATAAACAGGAGAAACATGAAATCCAAGCTTGGACAGAAGCAAGCTAAACTGAGGAGAAGGGACACTTTTAGTAAATATATCAGCAAGCTGAGAAGATGTGGGTAAGTAGGTAAGTTGAATTAAACCTTCGAGCACCTTGTCACGAGTAAAATGACAATCAATGTCGATGTGTTTCGTTCACTCATGGAAGACCGAATTCTTGGCAATGTGCATAGCTGATTGGTTATCACAGTGGAGTGTGACCGGAGTAAGATTTTGGATATCAAGCTCTGCTAAAAGACGGACCAACCAGGTGACTTCTGAAGCGGCTGAAGCCATAGCTCGGTACTCAGCTTCAGATGAAGATCTAGAGATGGTAGATTGCTTCTTAGAACGCCAAGTCACTGGAGATTGTCCCAATAGAAGAACATAACCTGTGACTGACTTTCGAGAATCAGGACAGGAAGCCCAATCAGAATCCGTAAAGGCTTGCAACTTGATGTCAGATTGAGCATTTAACAAAATACCTTGACCAACTATATTAGCTACATATCGTAGAGTGTGAGATAAAGTAACTAAATGTGTGGTACGAGGATTTTGCATAAATTGGCTTAGAGATTGAACCGCAAATGCTAAATCAGGACGAGTGTTTGTGAGAAAATTAAGTTTCCCTACAAATGAATGATATAACTCAGGATCATCAAGCAACTCACCTGCATCTGATGTGAGCTGAATGTTTAGTGGAAGAGGAGTTGTGACTTTCTTAGACAAATCAAAACTACAGCCTTCAATCAACTCGTGTGTAAACTTCTTTTGGCTAAAAAATAAACCATCGGGAATGTGACAAACTTCTATGCCCAGAAGGTAATGAAGTCTACCAAGATCTTTGATAGAAAACTCGTGATGTAAGAAAGCCTTGAGATTTTGTATAGCAATGGAATCAGTCCCAGTCACAATACTGTCATCAACGTATACAGCAACAACACATATGCCATGATTTGATTTCTTAATAAACATACTATAGTCATTCTTTGACTGATTAAATCCCTGACCAATCAAGGCTGAAACAAGCTTGGCAAACCAGCGTCTACTAGCTTGTCGTAAACCATATATGGATTTCTTAAGGCAACAAACCTTGTTCAAGGGATTAGGAATACCTGGGGGCACTTTCATGTAAACTTCTTCTAAGAGGTCACCATGTAAGAAGGCGTTGTTGACATCGAGTTGATGTAAATCCCATTTATGCTTAGCAGCCACTGCAAGGATAGTTCGAACTGTAGCCATTTTTACAACAGGGGAGAAGGTCTCTTCGTAATCTATCCCATATTTTTGATTAAATCCTTTGGCTACTAAACGTGCTTTGCATCGTTCCAGCGTTCCATCTGCTCTGAGCTTTACTTTATACACCCATCTACATCCTATTGCCTTCTTACCTTTGGGAAGATCAACAAGCTCCCACGTTTCATTAGTATGTAAAGCCGTTATCTCTTTATTCATAGCTTCGGTCCATAAAGGATGTTGAGAAGCCTCAATATAAGATGATGGCTCCTTGATATCACATAGATTTGACAGAAAGCACTTATGAAAAGTAGGTAAATGCTCAAATTGAACAAGACTGCACCAATGAGATGAGACCTGGGAATTCAAAATTGCAGAATGACAAACATAGTCATTAAGATAGCTTGGTCTAGAACGAATTCTAGTTGTCTGACGTGCAGGTGATGATGTGTTCAAGTCACTTAGATCAGGTGGTGAAATATGAGAAGAACGAGGTAGATTGGAACTATGATTATCAGGTGCATTTGTAGGTGTGTCAATAGAGCCGATAGCATTGAGGAATGCATTATCAGTAAGATCAACAATTGATGTCACAGTAGGCAAGTATATAGTTGATGGAAATGTACCAAGATCAGGTGCAGCAGTGGAATGAAAAGGGAAATGTTTTTTAAAAAACTTGACATCTCTTGAGACACTGATTCGATTAGTAGCAATGTCTAAGACTTTGTAACCTTTGTGATGCATATCATAGCCCAAGAATAACCCAGGGTGTGCACGTGGATCAAATTTGGTACGATGAACTTTAGGAGAATTGACATAGCATAGGCATCCAAATGCTCGGAAATGATCTATATCAGGACGTTTACGATATAAACGAAAATAAGGTGAATCATTTTCCAAGACTTGTAATGGCATACGATTAATGATATACGTAGCACACAAAATACAATCTCCCCAAAATTTCAAGGGTACCTTAGATTGGAATGATAAAGCCCGAGCAGTCTCGAGTAAGTGTCTATGTTTACGTTCTACGACCCCGTTTTGTTGAGGAGTGTAAGCACAACTCCTTTGATGTTCAATACCCTCCTGCTGGAAGAATTTAAACAAATCACCCTCACAAAATTCCTTTGCATTATCGGAACGTACACATTGAATTTTAGACTGAAATTGAGTGGTGACATAAGCAACAAATTTAATCATAATATCAGCAACATTAGACTTGTATTTAAGCAAATGAACCTATGTGAATCTGGTAAAGTCATCGACAATTGTTAAAAACATAGCACAGCCAGATGGAGTTGGAGTTTGATAGGGTCCCCATATATCCAAATGTAACAGTTGAAAAGCTGAAGTAGTTTTAATAGAACTTTGTGGAAAAGAGAGACGTGTTTGTCTCGTAGCAGGACAAATCTGACATATTACATCTGTTAAACAAGACTTGATATCACACTGTGGTTTGACAACCTTAAGCTGGGAAAAGGGCATATGACCAAACTGAAGATGCCATAATTTTGCCTCATCAATAGCAGAAAAACAAGCTTTACTTGACAGTCCAGAAACCTCATGAGCTAAATTTAAATTGTGCAACCCTCCTTGTTGATCACCAAGAAGCATCAGAGGTCTCTTCTGAGAAAGGTCCTGAATGAAGCATTGATTAGAAGTGAACTGTAGTTTACAATTCAAATCTGTGCACAGTTTTTGAACTGAAATTAAATTGAAGTGAAAATCTGGAATGTGTAGAACATTTTGTAATTCAATATCCGGGTTCAGATTGACTATTCCAACATGTTGTATAGCACTTTTCCTACCATCAGGAACCGTTATGAAATTACTTAGATGATCCACAGTTTTATAGTCAGTAAACCAATCCAAGTTCGTACAAATATGATCTGTAGCTCCGCTGTCAATTATCCATTTGGCATTATTTTTAGATAAAAAACAAAAATTACCTGCTAATAAAGCATGAGCATTGATAGATGAATTGTTGTCATCTTGAGAATGGTCAGTAAGCTGTTGCTTGTTTAGCATTGTCAACAAATGATTGTATTGAGAAACTGAAATTGATTTGGTTTTATCATCCTCATTATCAGATTGATGAGAAGTGGCAGCAACCTTTCTATCCTTGGTTTTAAAACCAGGCGGATACCCGTGAACTTTGAAGAAACGTTCCAAGCTATGACCTGGAATTTGACAGTGGGAACAGAAATATTGTGCTCCTGGCTTCTTCTGCGAGTTGTATTTTGTACTCCTCGCCTATAGTTGCCAGCAGTAGGTCCTGAAGAACTTGAACCAGTTGGTATGGTAGTGTTTTGAAACTGTGCCTTCGGATTTACAAAACTTCTCTTCTCAGAGTAAAAGGCCATAGATTCATTCTGCGTATTCTGCTTAGCCAGTTCTTTATGCTTTTCTTCTTGAAGAAACATTCGAAAAGCATTAGCAATGTTTGGCAACGGGTATTGCATAAGTAAATTACCTCTAATAACTGAAAACTCGTCATTTAATTTCATCATAAATTGAAGCATTCTTTGATTGATAAGTGGAGTTTATATCTACTTGGAGCATTCTAAATCGGCTTAAATTGATTGTCTTGGACTCAAGTTTCTTGTAGTTTTGATGTGTTTTGTTTAATTGTGCAGGGTTGAAGAAATATCGATTAAAGGTGTAGTTTCCGTCATTTTTGGAGCATTTTGTGGAGTTGATTGATGATAAGGAATGAAGAATGGTGGCTAATGTCAACTCCTAATAAGTATACAAGTCATTAAGAATGAAAGACGGAAGCTCGTGCAAAAGGAACGGGAAGAAACGGTGAAAAAACGAAGAAAAATCAAGTTTTCGCAGAACGCAGCCATGCTGACAGCCCCGCAAGGCTGTCAGCGCCGTGTAGTGCAGATTGGAGCCATGGTGACAGCGCCCCAAGGCTGTCGGCGCGGCGGGTTGCTGCGTGAAATTTCCAGCTTTTGTTCTTTTTACGATTTTGGCCATATCTTGAGTTCTACAACTCCGTTTGAGGCCCGTAAGCAGTCCACGCGAAGCTAAAGAGATTCTCTATCATTCTAAAGTGGTTCAGAGGTCCAAATACAACTGGAACGGCCCAGAAATATTGAAGAAAAGTCAGCTATGAATTTTCCTTAAAAACCGAATCAGTTTAGGAAACGTATTATGTGCCGAACTGCAGAAATTCAACTTTGACAAGGAAATTGCTATAATTCCTACTTCTAATAAGTATGGTAATTGCTTTGGGCGGCTAGAACATTCCAGAATCAGATCTACACATGGAATTTGCAATTCTATTCTCATTCAAGAACGGAAATTGCCAATCTTCTATTCCAACTCTAAAAAGGCAATTGTTTGGTGGACAAGACTTCTAGAGCCTATATAAACACATCCAACCCTTGTAATTTGTATCATTATCATTAGGAGTAGAACTATTACATATCAATTACTTAGGTTTATTTGTATATTTTCATACTTTGTCTTTATCATGGTTTCACTTGATCCCATGATGACGAGAGGTTCGATTATGAACTAATCGTTGTCATGGGATTCTAACGGATTTATTTATGGAGCTTTAGTATCTTGATTGCTTTAAAGATCTGTGTGTGATGTATATCTGATATCCTCGTATGGTTATGCTTAATTGATAGATGCGTCATGAACATCTAATTTGTTAATCTCTTGTGAAGTGAAAGTGGATCTTGAGATTTAGAACTTGTCATGCTAGCATAGGTTCATAATTTCTTATCAATATGATTCGTGGTATGAGATGAAAATAGTTATACTGCCCTGTGTGATCTTTATGGATAACTTGCTCTTCAACCGTTATGTTTTCAAATTCTATAGACATATAGGGTCTAAGCATAATTGGTGTCTATTCATCTTCTATCTCTTTTGTGGATGTATGGGTAGTTTGGTATACGTATGCTGGCAGGTAGCGTGTACTTGTTTCGTGTTATCCGATTAGATATCATAACCATTGCATATAGTGATTAAAGGCGTCAGATCTAAGCGAAGTATTTAATGAAGTTAGGATTCCATGGTTTTTCTTGCAGAAGTAATTAGATTTCAATTCTTGCTAGTTAGTTAATTTTTAGTTTTGTTAATTTGCTTTTTAGTTAATTTAGATAGTTAAAAACCATATTTGTTATTTGTGTTAGCAGTGCATAATAACCATAACCAGATCTCTGTGGGAACGAACTTGACTTATATCTGTATTACTTGTGACCACGTACGCTTGCGTGATTTAGTGTTAACAAGTTTTTGGCGCCGCTGCCGGGGATCATCGGTGTTTTATTTTTGGTTTATGTGCTTGTCAATAGTGGTCGTTAGCGTTCACTTACTCTGATTTCTTACTTAGTTAGTTTGTTCGTAGTGTTTCTGGTACTTGTCAGAGAGCATTATCGTTGAAGATGGATTTTCTAAATTACTATGGAGTTCAGCAGGTGGTTAGTGTTTGTGAGCTATGTGCGGGCGCACATGAAACGTATCAGTGCTAGAGCAACCAAGGTGGTATTCAACAACCTCAGCAGCCTTATCAGCAGTATCAAGGTCAACAATATGGAGCACAGCCTTACTATCCTCAGAATATTCTGCAACAGCAGAACCAGAATTTTCTGCAGCAGCATGACCCGTGGAAATCTCAACCTCTGAGTTATGAGGAACAACCATATTTTCAATACCATCCTCAACAGTACCAGCAAGATGTTCCAAATATGTCATATTTCTTTGGTAGTGATGAGTTTCAACATCAGCAACCTACTCCTAATTTTCATTCAGATGAGGTTGTAACTATGCAGGAGCTTAGGATGCTTGAAAAGAGTAATGAGGAAGGTCTCAAATCTTTGGAGATTCTAGTTGCTCAAGCTGTGAGAGCCTTGGAACAAGAGAAAGAACAATTCATACCAAAAGCAATTCCAGAAAATAACGATGACTTGGAGCAAGGTACTGCATGCATAATTGAAGAAGACAAATTCTAAGAGGAGGTTAGCGTTCACAAGACATGTGAGGAATTTGATCAAGCTAGTGAGGTGGATGATTTGGAAAGGGCACAATTTGAGACAGACATTGATGAGCTTCGCAAATTTCAAGAATTGGTATGTGTGTACCAAGAGGACACTGATGAGCTACGCAAATTTCAAGAATTGGTATGTGCGTTCCAAGAGGCTGATGATCATGGGAAAGATGCAGGTCTTCTACTTGTCTCAGAGTTTAAAGATGGAGGTAGAGCATTAGAGCCAATGGAGGAAGTTCTCTTTGAGGAACCAAAGGCTTCAGCAACTTACATTTACCCTCCTCCATTATATTCAAGTGAAGCCCGCGAATGTGTGTTGTTCTACAAATTGACAGATTTTGGTTCAACAGATGAAGGCATTGGAATAGGACATAGTTGTTACACGAATAGGCCAAACGAGGAGAAGTGGCAGAAAGTGTGCCGCCGTGATGACGATGAATCCTTAATGGAGGCTTGGAAGTAACGTTAAGCTATTGACGTTAAAGAAGCACTTCTTGGGAGGCAACCCAAGGTATGTTTTTTACTTTCCCTTGTATTTACTTCCATTCAATGCGGACATTGAATATTTCAAGTTTGGGGGTGGTTTGGGGGATTAGTAGTAGTTGTTGTATTATGTGTTCATGTAGGATTTCATGCTTTGCATATTAGTAATAGTAAATTATGCATTTATGTTCGTGTTATCTACATTTGTTTCATATAGGACATTCTGTTTTTATGTTCGTATATCATGTGAGTTCATAATAGTTGCATTTGCACTCATGCTTGATAGGAATTTTGTGTTGTTGACGCTTTTGATTGAGAAGTGATATGCTTTGTTCTTGTGCACACACATACACTAGTAAGTTGAAGCTAGTAGACTTATTGAATGTTGTAAGTGATTAGAAGGACATGAATATGTGCAAGATGATTTAGTTTGCATGCTTTGAATACAAGTAGGTGCGTTAGAGATATTTTTGCTTGGGATTAAGTATGTTTTTCCACCAAGTGAGTTTTTCAGCCTTATTGCATATTTGTTGCAAATTTTTCGTTTGCTTGAGTGTCCACGGATTGTTTGCATTGCTAGCAGTTGTTTGAGGTCTTTCTTGAAACACATGACATTATTTGACGATTAAAATGATAAAGGCATTTAGGAATAACCGTATATTTTCCCATATTACCACACCATATTTACATGATCAATTAGTTAACCCGTTGAGCTTAATCCTATTTTTTTGGTGACATACCACATTACTTGCCTAGACCTTTTTCTTGTATTGGTCGTACATTAGTTTGAACCCACATTGTCAAAGGCTAGTAGAGTGCTTAAGGGAGTAATAAGGTGTGCAAGGAGGGGTTATTGTTCTTCTTACTTTTGGGGGAAATATTGAAAATTGGGTTTGGTTGTTTACTTGATAGTCGACATGTGTAATAAATTCATGGGATCATTGTTATTGTTTATATTATTGTTTTATTTAGCTCTCGAAAGAAAAAAAAAGAAAGAGAAAAAAGAAAAAGAAAAAAAAAGAAAGGAAAAATATATATTATGAGAGCATGTTTGTGTTTGTTGTGATCCTACTTTAGTCGACTAGTCGATTGTTTTGTTGGAAGAAAAATAGAAAAATTATGTGGAGGGGGGGGGAATAGGGTGTTGTGTATGATTTGTTATGGTACTTACTAGCTTTTGACACTTCACATGTTTTGGCTTATTTGACATACCTTGTCCCCAGCCCCGTTACAACCCAAATAAAGACCTTTTGATTATCATCATTGATGTATGTTGTGTTAAGAGTTAGATTGATACCAAATGTCAAGCATGCTTATGATTTTGTTGGAATTGAGCGATATACTTACCCTTGTTCTTGAGAGAGTATCCTTTTGTGAGTGGATTGTGAGTGTTTACTTGTTTTTGCGTATGAGATCCCGAGTTTTGTCTCAAATATGTACTCTTGTAGGCTTAGCATGTTTAATAACTTGTTCTTACACTTGACATGGGCTTGTGAGAACTTATGCATGTTCATTGAGTAGACTATGTGAATACTTGCACTTTCGACACCAAGACATTGTGTATTTACTTTGATTCTTAAGTTGATATAGCATGAGAGGATTTGAAGGTATGGTAGGATATTAGTGCTAGATTATTTCCATTTTCATATTAGTTGCATTCATGCATTGCATTGCAATGGATTTTGTGGGTACATTCGCTATAGGCCCTCACGAGACCTTACTCGTCCACTAGGGCTGCCTAGGGGTTTAAAGGGCTTGTTGCATATGACAAATGCAACCGTGATCACCTACGGAAGTGGTACTAGTTAGGTAGAGTTAGTTGTTTATGCTTGAGGACAAGCATCGATTTAAGTTTGGGGGTGTGATAAGTGGAGTTTATATCTACTTGGAGCATTCTAAATCGGCTTAAATTTATTGTCTTGGACTCAAGTTTCTTGTAGTTTTGATGTGTTTTGTTTAATTATGCAGGGTTGAAGATATATCGATTAAAGGTGTAGTTTCCGTCGTTTTTGGAGCATTTTGTGGAGTTGATTGATGATAAGGAATGAAGAATGGTGGCTAATGTCAACTCCTAATAAGTATACAAGTCATTAAGAATGAAAGACGGAAGCTCATGCAAAAGGAACGGGAAGAAACGGTGAAAAAACGAAGAAAAATCAAGTTTTCGCAGAATGCAGCCATGCTGACAGCCCCGCAAGGCTGTCAGCGCCGTGTAGTGCAGATTGGAGCCATGCTGACAGCGCCCCAAGGCTGTCGGCGCGGCGGGTTGCTGCGTGAAATTTCCAGCTTTTGTTCTTTTTACGATTTTGGCCATATCTTGAGTTCTACAACTCCGTTTGAGGCCCGTAAGCAGTCCACGCGAAGCTAACGAGATTCTCTATCATTCTAAAGTGGTTCAGAGGTCCAAATACAACTGGAACAGCCCAGAAATATTGAAGAAAAGTCATCTACGAATTTTCCTTAAAAACCGAATCAATTTAGGAAACGTATTATGTGCCGAACTGCAGAAATTCAACTTTGACAAGGAAATTGCTATAATTCCTACTTCTAATAAGTATGGTAATTGCTTTGGGCGGCTAGAACATTCCAGAATCAGATCTACACATGGAATTTGCAATTCTATTCTCATTCAAGAACGAAAATTGCCAATCTTCTATTCCAACTCTAAAAAGGCAATTGCTTGGTGGACAAGACTTCTAGAGCCTATATAAACACATCCAACCCTTGTAATTTGTATCATTATCATTAGGAGTAGAACTATTACATATCAATTACTTAGGTTTATTTGTATATTTTCATACTTTGTTTTTATCATGGTTTCACTTGATCCCATGATGACGAGAGGTTCGATTATGATCTAATCATTGTCATGGGATTCTAACGGATTTATTTATGGAGCTTTAGTATCTTGATTGCTTTAAAGATCTGTGTGTGATGTATATCTGATATCCTCGTATGGTTATGCTTAATTGATAGATGCGTCATGAACATCTAATTTGTTAATCTCTTGTGAAGTGAAAGTGGATCTTGAGATTTAGAACTTGCCATGCTAGCATAGGTTCATAATTGTTTATCAATATGATTCGTGGTGTGAGATGAAAATACTTATACTGCCCTGTGTGATCTTTATGGATAACTTGCTCTTCAACCGTTATGTTTTCAAATTCTATAGACATATAGGGTCTAAGCATAATTGGTGTCTATTCATCTTCTATCTCTTTTGTGGATGTATGGGTAGTTTGGTATACGTATGCTGACAAGTAGCGTGTACTTGTTTCGTGTTATCCGATTAGATATCATAACCATTGCATATAGTGATTAAAGGCGTCAGATCTAAGCGAAGTATTTAATGAAGTTAGGATTCCATGGTTTTTCTTGCAGAAGTAATTAGATTTCAATTCTTGCTAGTTAGTTAATTTGTACGTTTGTTAATTTGCTTTTTAGTTAATTTAGATAGTTAAAAACCATATTTATTATTTGTCTTAGCAGTGCATAATAACCATACACTGTTGCATAGGTGCGTTTACTGAATTAAAATCATAACCAGATCTCTGTGGGAACGAACTTGACTTATATTTGTATTACTTGTGACCACGTACGCTTGCGTGATTTAGTGTTAACAAGTTTTTGGCGCCGCTGGCGGGGATCATCGGTGTTTTATTTTTGGTTTATGTGCTTCTCAATAGTGGTCGTTAGCGTTCACTGACTCGGATTTCTTACTTAGTTAGTTTGTTCGTAGTGTTTCAGGTACTTGTCAGAGAGCATTGTCGTTGAAGATGGATTTTCTAAATTACTATGGAGTTCAGCAGGTGGTTAGTGTTTGTGAGCTATGTGCGGGCGCACATGAAACGTATCAGTGCTGGAGCAACCAAGGTGGTATTCAACAACCTCAGCAGCCTTATCAACAGTATAAAGATCAACAATATGGAGCACAGCCTTACTATCCTCATAATATTCTTCAACAGCAGAACCAGAATTTTCTGCAGCAGCATGACCCGTGGAAATCTCAACCTCTGAGTTATGAGGAACAACCATATTTTCAATACCATCCTCAACAGTACCAGCAAGATGTTCCAAATATGTCATATTTCTTTGGTAGTGATGAGTTTCAACATTAGCAACCTACTCCTAATTTTCATTCAGATGAGGTTGTAACTATGGAGGAGCTTAGGATGCTTGAAAAGAGTAATGAGGAAGGTCTCAAATCTTTGGAGATTCTAGTTGCTCAAGCTGTGAGAGCCTTGGAACAAGAGAAACAACAATTCATACCAGAAGCAATTCCAGAAAATAACGATGACTTGGAGCAAGGTACTGCATGCATAATTGAAGAAGACAAATTCCAAGAGGAGGTTAGCGTTCACAAGCAATGTGAGGAATTTGATCAAGCTAGTAAGGTGGATGATTTGGAAAGGGCACAATTTGAGACAGACATTGATGAGCTTCGCAAATTTCAAGAATTGGTATGTGTGTACCAAGAGGACACTGATGAGCTACGCAAATTTCAAGAATTGGTATGTGCGTTCCAAGAGGCTGATGATCATGGGAAAGATGCAGGTCTTCTACTTGTCTCAGAGTTTAAAGATGGAGGTAGCGCATTAGAGCCAATGGAGGAAGTTCTCTTTGAGGAACCAAAGGCTTCAGCAACTTACATTTACCCTCCTCCATTATATTCAAGTGAAGCCCGCGAATGTGTGTTGTTCTACAAATTGACATATTTTGGTTCAACAGATGAAGGCATTGGAATAGGACATAGTTGTTACACGAATAGGCCAAATGAGGAGAAGTGGCAGAAAGTGTGCCACCGTGATGACGATGAAGTCTCACGAAGAGAGGATCAGGCCAACTATTATCATCCTTAATGGAGGCTTGGAAGTAACGTCAAGCTATTGACGTTAAAGAAGCGCTTCTTGGGAGGCAACCCAAGGTATGTTTTCTGCTTTCCCTTGTATTTACTTCCATTCAATGCGGACATTGAATATTTCAAGTTTGAGGGTGGTTTGGGGGATTAGTAGTAGTTGTTGTATTATGTGTTCATGTAGGATTTCATGCTTTGCATATTAGTAGTAGTAAATTATGCATTTATGTTCGTGTTATCTACATTTGTTTCATATAGGACATTCTGTTTTTATGTTCGTATATCATGTGAGTTCATAATAGTTGCATTTGCACTCATGCTTGATAGGAATTTTGTGTTGTTGACGCTTTTGATTGAGAAGTGATAAGCTTTGTTCTTGTGCACACACATACACTAGTAAGTTGAAGCTAGTTGACTTATTGAATGTTGTAAGTGATTAGAAGGACATGAATATGTGCAAGATGATTTAGTTTGCATGCTTTGAATACAAGTAGGTGCGTCAGAGAGATTTTTGCTTGGGATTAAGTATGTTTTTCCAAAAAGTGAGTTTTTGAGCCTTATTGCATATTTGTTGCAAATTATTCGTTTGCTTGAGTGTCCACGGATTTTTTGCATTGCTAGCAGTCGTTTGAGGTCTTTCTTGAAACGCATGACATTATTTGACGATTAAAATGATAAAGGCATTTAGGAATAACCGTATATGTTCCCATATTACCACACCATATTTACATGATCAATTAGTTAACCCGTTGAGCTTAATCCTATTTTTTTGGTGACATACCACATTACTTACCTAGACCTTTTTCTTGTATTGGCCGTACATTAATTTGAACTCACATTGTCAAAGGCTAGTAGAGTGCTTAAAGGAGTAATAAGGTGTGCAAGGAGGGGTTATTGTTCGTCTTACTTTTGGGGGAAATATTGAAAATTGGGTTTGGTTGTTTACTTGATAGTCGACATGTGTAATAAATTCATGGGATCATTGTTATTGTTTATATTATTATTTTATTTAGCTCTCGAAAGAAAAAAAAAGAAAGAGAAAAAAGAAAAAGAAAAAAAAGAAAGGAAAAATATATATTATGAGAGCATGTTTGTGTTTGTTGTGATCCTACTTTAGTCGACTAGTCGATTGTTTTGTTGGAAGAAAAATAGAAAAATTATGTGGGGGGGGGGGAAATAGGGTGTTGTGTATGATTTGTTATGGTACTTACTAGCTTTTGACACTTCACCTGTTTTGGCTTATTTGACATACCTTGTCCCCAGCCCCGTTACAACCCAAATAAAGACCTTTTGATTATCGTCATTGATGTATGTTGTGTTAAGAGTTAGATTGATACCAAATGTCAAGCATGCTTATGATTTTGTTGGAATTGAGCGATACACTTACCCTTGTTCTTGAGAGAGTATTCTTTTGTGAGTGGATTGTGAGTGTTTACTTGTTTTTGCGTATGAGATCCCGAGTTTTGTCTCAAAGATGTACTCTTGTAGGCTTAGCATGTTTACTAACTTGTTCTTACACTTGACATGGGCTTGTGAGAACTTATGCATGTTCATTGAGTAGACTATGTGAATACTTGCACTTTCGACACCAAGACATTGCATATTTACTTTGATTCTTAAGTTGATATAGCATGAGAGGATTTGAAGGTATGGTAGGATATTAGTGCTAGATTATTTGCATTTTCATATTAGTTGCATTCATGCATTGCATTGCAATGGATTTTGTGGGTACATTCGCTATAGGCCCTCACGAGACCTTACTCGTCCACTAGGGCTGCCTAGGGGTTTAAAGGGCTTGTTGCATATGCCAAATGCAACCGTGATCACCTACGGAAGTGGTACTAGTTAGGTAGAGTTAGTTGTTTATGCTTGAGGACAAGCATCGATTTAAGTTTGGGGGTGTGATAAGTGAAGTTTATATCTACTTGGAGCATTCTAAATCGGCTTAAATTGATTGTCTTGGACTCAAGTTTCTTGTAGTTTTGATGTGTTTTGTTTAATTGTGCAGGGTTGAAGAAATATCAATTAAAGGTGTAGTTTCCGTCGTTTTTGGAGCATTTTGTGGAGTTGATTGATGATAAGGAATGAAGAATGGTGGCTAATGTCAACTCCTAATAAGTATACAAGTCATTAAGAATGAAAGACGGAAGCTCATGCAAAGGAACGGGAAGAAACAGTGAAAAAACGAAGAAAAATCAAGTTTTCGCAGAACGCAGCCATGCTGACAGCCCCGCAAGGCTGTCAGCGCCGTGTAGTGCAGATTGGAGCCATGCTGACAGCGCCCCAAGGCTGTCGGCGCGGCGGGTTGCTGCGTGAAATTTCCAGCTTTTGTTCTTTTTACGATTTTGGCCATATCTTGAGTTCTACAACTCCGTTTGAGGCCCGTAAGCAGTCCACGCGAAGCTAACGAGATTCTCTATCATTCTAAAGTGGTTCAGAGGTCCTAATACAACTGGAACGGCCAATAAATATTGAATAAAATTTAGCTACGAATTTTCCTTAAAAACCGAATCAGTTTAGGAAACGTATTATGTGTCGAACTGCAGAAATTCAACTTTGACAAGGAAATTGCTATAATTCCTAATTCTAATAAGTATGGTAATTGCTTTGGGTGGCTAGAACATTCCAGAATCAGATCTACACATGGAATTTGCAATTCTATTCTCATTCAAGAACGGAAATTGCCAATCTTCTATTCCAACTCTAAAAAGGCAATTGCTTGGTGGACAAGACTTCTAGAACCTATATAAACACATCCAACCCTTGTAATTTGTATCATTATCATTAGGAGTAGAACTATTGCATATCAATTACTTAGGTTTATTTGTATATTTTCATACTTTGTTTTTATCATGGTTTCACTTGATCCCATGATGACGAGAGGTTCGATTATGAACTAATCGTTGTCATGGGATTCTAACGGATTTATTTATGGAGCTTTAGTATCTTGATTGCTTTAAAGATCTGTGTGTGATGTATATCTGATATCCTCGTATGGTTATGCTTAATTGATAGATGCGTCATGAACATCTAATTTGTTAATCTCTTGTGAAGTGAAAGTGGATCTTGAGATTTAGAACTTGCCATGCTAGCATAGGTTCATAATTGTTTATCAATATGATTCGTGGTGTGAGATGAAAATACTTATACTGCCCTGTGTGATCTTTATGGATAACTTGCTCTTCAACCGTTATGTTTTCAAATTCTATAGACATATAGGGTCTAAGCATAATTGGTGTCTATTCATCTTCTATCTCTTTTGTGGTTGTATGGGTAGTTTGGTATACGTATGCTGACAGGTAGCGTGTACTTGTTTCGTGTTATCCGATTAGATATCATAACCATTGCATATAGTGATTAAAGGCATCAGATATAAGCAAAGTATTTAATGAAGTTAGGATTCCATGGTTTTTCTTGCAGAAGTAATTAGATTTCAATTCTTGCTAGTTAGTTAATTTGTAGTTTTGTTAATTTGCTTTTTAGTTAATTTAGATAGTTAAAAACCATATTTGTTATTTGTCTTAGCAGTGCATAATAACCATACACTGTTGCATAGGTGCGTTTACTGAATTAAAACCATAACCAGATCTCTGTGGGAACGAACTTGACTTGTATCTGTATTACTTGTGACCACGTACGCTTGCGTGATTTAGTGTTAACATTGATCCTCTTGCCTTTGTGTGATTTTTTGTCCAAGATCACAAGTGCACTTATTACAAGTGCATTGTGGCAGTGGATTTGCATCAGACATTGAATCCCATATAGTTTTGATCTTTGTAAAGAACTCAGAGATGCTGTCATTCCCTTGTTTCAAATCTGCTAGTTGTTGTTCGAGTGAGTATACTTGAGTCATTGAGGTGTAACCGAATCGATCATTGAGATCAGTCCATATTTCTTTTGCAGTTTTCAAGAACAAGACACTCTTAGCAATCAGATCATCAAGATTGAATATAATCCAAGAGCTCACGAGATCGTTACATCTCTCCCATGCTCTGCCTTCCGGAGTAGATGAATCTGGTTTAACTAAGCTTCCATCAACAAACCCTATTTTGTTCTTTGCTGATAGGGTTAACACCATTGCTCGTTTCCAGTTGTTATAATCAGAACCATTAAACTTTGTGGATACTAACTGGGTTGAACCAGCCTCGGATGGATGAATGAAATATATGCTAGATGGATCCTGATTAGGAAGTAAGGATGTTCTAGTTTGTGTGACATTTTCAGCAATAACAATATCAGGTTTTGAAAAAAGATTTCAGAAATGATTGAAAGATTTATACACTCGATTTGAAGATGTTTGACAGAATTTTAGATGAGATCAACACATGACTCTCTGATACCATGTAGGCGTTCAAGATGAACCACCAAAAATCTAAAAAAATATTGAATAAAGAGAATTCATACAACTGAAGTTACTTCCAAGATGCTCTGCTTATGCTACCTTATACTACATGAAACCTAGCTAATTATGGACAATAATCACTAGGACACTTGTGTCTAGCACTCATAACTATTAATGAGTATGTTGGGAACACACTTTGAATACAAAATACACTTTGGTATCCTATGTGATACACTTTGGTATCCTATGTGTCAACAGCTTGCTCATCTCCTATTCAAATTTCGAATTAATAAACTGTGAGATTTCATTTTTCTAACTACCAACACATGTATGTATTCCTGTCCTAAATAAATAATACAGAGTATTTGTAATACGGCTTACAGTTACTTTTTGTTTATACACTTGAGAGTTATGATATATTGTAAGTTGTTCCTGGCGGTTTTTGCAGGTTTGTACTCAATCCTGCTCACTGAACTCATGTCATCTGTTTGTAAACAACGATTTCCTGTGGATTTGAGACATGTTTCCAAGATTTTGAGAAAGAGAAAGGAATATATGTTGCTGTGATAGAGATGTTCAAAAAGCCTGTAGCCCGAAGCCCGACCCGATCCGGCCCGAAAAAAAGCCCGAAAAGCCAGGCCCGAAAAAAGCCCGGCCCGGTTCGGCCCGGCCCGGAGGCCTAAAATGGGCCCCCTATTTTTCACGAAGCCCGGCCCGAAGCCCGATAAGCCCGGTTAAAAGCCCGGGCTTTTAAAAAGCCCGGATAAAGCCCGGGCTTCTAAAAAGCCCGGATAAAGCCCGGCCCGAAGCCCGGATAAAGCCCGGCCCGGATAAAGCCCGGTTAAAGCCCGGATAAAGCCCGGTTAAAGCCCGGATAAAGCCCGGTTAAAGCCCAGATAATTTTTATTTTGTTAATGTAACTATTAAGATCTTCAACCAAATTAATTTTTTATTTTTTGAAAATTTGGGAATATCATTTAATAAGATATATCTTGACATCCGTACGGTTGGATCGTCGAGAAATATTTTTAAAAATATTGAAACAATAATCTGGGATGAAGCACTAGTTACGAGTACTAGACAATATACCAGTGTTTTATTAAGATCTTCAACCAAATTAATTTTTTATTTTTTGAAAATTTGGGAATATCATTTAATAAGATATATCTTGACATCCGTACGGTTGGATCGTCGAGAAATATTTTTAAAAATATTGAAACAATAATCTGGGATGAAGCACTAGTTACGAGTACTAGACAATATAGTAGTGTTCTATTAAGATCTTCAATCAAATTAATTTTTTATTTTTTGAAAATTTGGGAATATCATTTAATAAGATATATCTTGACATCCGTACGGTTGGATCGTCGAGAAATATTTTTAAAAATATTGAAACAATAATCTGGGATGAAGCACTAGTTACGAGTACTAGACAATATAGCAGTGTTTTATTAAGATCTTCAACCAAATTAATTTTTTATTTTTTGAAAATTTGGGAATATCATTTAATAAGATATATCTTGACATCCGTACGGTTGGATTGTCGAGAAATATTTTTAAAAATATTGAAACAATAATCTGGGATGAAGCACTAGTTACGAGTACTAGACAATATAGTAGTGTTCTATTAAGATCTTCAACCAAATTAATTTTTTATTTTTTGAAAATTTGGGAATATCATTTAATAAGATATATCTTGACATCCGTACGGTTGGATCGTCGAAAAATATTTTTAAAAATATTGAAACAATAATCTGGGATGAAGCACTAGTTACGAGTACTAGACAATATAGTAGTGTTCTATTAAGATCTTCAACCAAATTAATTTTTTATTTTTTGAAAATTTGGTAATATCATTTAATTAGATATATCTTGTCATCCGTACGGTTGGATCGTCGAGAAATATTTGTAAAAATATAGAAACAATAATCTGCGATGAAGCACTAGTTATGAGTACTAGACAATATAGTAGTGTTCTATTAAGATCTTCAACCAAATTATTTTTTATTTTTTGAAAATTTGGTAATATCATTTAATTAGATATATCTTGTCATCTGTACGGTTGGATCGTCGAGAAATATTTGTAAAAATATAGAAACAATAATCTGCGATGAAGCACTAGTTATGAGTACTAGACAATATAGTAGTGTTCTATTAAGATCTTCAACCAAATTAATTTTTTATTTTTTGAAAATTTGGTAATATCATTTAATTAGATATATCTTGTCATCCGTACGGTTGGATCGTCGAGAAATATTTGTAAAAATATAGAAATTACACATATATAATTTTTTTTAAAAAAAAGCCCGAAAAAAGCCCGGCCCGAAGGCCTAAAACGGGCCTCATATTTTTGCGAAAGCCCGGCCCGGCCCGGCCCGATTTTTGAAAAAGCCCGGCCCGGCCCGGTTGTTAAAAAGCCCGGGCTTTTTAAAGCCCGGATAAAGCCCGGCCCGAAGGGCTTTTTGTGCATCTCTATGCTGTGATGGCATAAAGTGCACAGAGATGTCGTACCCATACATGAGCACTTGAGCACTGTATTACAAAAGTGTCAGTGTTATCTGAGATTAAATTTGACTTGCATGAAACTGTGTAAATAGCTTTTTAGTTAAACCTTCATTGTATATATGTATTTTCTTATTGTATGCATGTCTTTTACAAAAATTATTACGGAATTATTAGTTTTGTGTTTTGAATTAATGATAGAATCAGTGGATGTCATTTTTTATGGCTTTTAAAAATTATGTCTTACCTTTTTAACTACATGGCATGTAGAGAATTGTTGTTGAAATTGAACATAATCACCTTTGTCCTTTGCCTCTTCCATTTTAGTTTTTTAAAATTCGATTGCAATTTTGGTATACAAATCCTATATAAGATAACATTATTACATGTACAATTTTTAATGCAAGGGGATTTAATAAAGTAGCTAACATTAGCATCAAGTGGGAGAGTAATCAATAAAACCTAAATGTGTAAAAAACAATTTAAAAATGTAAGTTTATTTATATAAATAAATTTAACACCTAATGAAAAGCTATTTTTTAATCGAATTATTACGTTGTTTATTTTTTTATATAAGATTATTTAATTTATACATACCGGAACATACTTTTAGAACCTTTTAAGAAGCATGACAAAAATGATCTTGAGAACCTTTTAAGGATTTATAGGATCAATTTCAACACCTAATTTATATTTATATTCTTAATCACAAAAATACTTTGAAAAATGACCATTATTACCCGTAAATTTTAAAAAAAAACAATTCAAATTACAATTAACTTCATGTCCAATTTGGTCATTCTACTCAAATAAATTAATTAGTTATTTTTGTCTATCAAATAAATTACATTTAAAATTGTTTATGTATATCGAATAAACTAATTAGTTATTTTTGTTAATATAAAAGAGTCTAGAGATTGCATTGGATTGACGTCGAAAGAGGCATATAATTTATCATATAAAATTATTTAAAAAAATTATAGTAACTTATTTAATGTTGCATTATTTTTTCTATAATTATTGTGAATGATTATAGTAACTTACTTAATGTTATATAAATTATTTAATTATATAATTTTACCTTTTTACCGTTTTTAAACTAACGTAATTTTGATTCAATTTTAATTTTGTGGTTGTTTGATAAAACTTGCTTATTAACGGTATAATTTTTTTAAAACTAATAGTTCATAAGTATCACTAATGCGACTGTGTTTTAATAATTATAATTATATAAATTATTTTATCCAACAAATTTAATATAATCTTGATCGTCTAAATTTAAAAATATTCAATTATTTCTTTGTGTCATTTCAATTTTAATTAATGTCCTATTAAAATATTACAAATTTTTTAAATTATAATAAGAAGATAAATCAAGTTTATGTATTTTTTTTCGTTAATATTAACGCGTCGAGGTGTCGCCGTGAGGCGACGACGAGCAACTTTTACCAATATATAATTTAACAATCCTGTTTTTAAATCAAATACGCCTATGATTTTACAAAAAAATTATTTCAAGATGAATAACGTCATACATGTACGACATTAAGAAATTATAAAATCCACAAAACAAATATCATTCCGTGTGCGAAGCACGTGCAATATTGGTAGTATATATATATATATACATATATGTATATATGTATGTATGTATAAATATGTGTATTAAATATAAAATCATTAGTAGATTAACATTAGTGAAAAATTAATAGATTATACAACATAAATGTATGCATACATGCATGTATGTATATATGTATGTATAATTAATAATTATACAGTATTAAACATTAATACGTATGAAATATGTTAATGTTAAAAGACCAAAATAACCCAAAAAACATATAATAAGGATAAGGGTAAAATAGTCCATGAATTAAATTGTTCACTAAACCCCCTTGTTAGTAACTATTTATGATTTTAGTACGTACCTGCCAGCCTCTGGATGCATGCAGCAGTTTCAATATTAAATATCATGATAGCTTTTTCTATTTAACACAACGAACACTTGTATTATACTTCCGTGAACACTCTCGATCTACACTACATATACATATAGCTCATAAAACACTCTCTCTCCTTCGATTCATTTCACTATCAAACCAACAACATGAGTCTAGCAGCAGCTCCCATGGCAAAGTTCAAAGTGAGTAAGACACGTCTCAAAGATTTCATTGTTCCTCTCCGTCACTGCGTTGCCCACATTTTAGGAGATACGAAGAACCGCGTTAATTTTGTGATGTTACCTGTGTTAATAGACATTGAGAAGGTTGATAGGTATTTCTGCATTTTCTTGATAGCTGCTCAATTAACAATTGTACGCGTCTTGATTCCAAAAGTAGATCTTTATGTTGTTGCTGCCCGGGGAGAGGCAGAAAGAAAGCCATGGATTGTCTTGAGGGAGAAAGATGGTGTTCATAAAGAAACACTGGAATTTCTAGATCAAAACAGTTATAAGGTTCCAAACCATGATGGCACTGGTTTTCTTCATCCACTGATGACACCATTCAGGGCTGACTATCCAAGCATGGAAGGACGCTCAAAAGGTAGAGAAGAGATCAAGTTGGGAAGGGATGAATTGATCTAAACAATCTGTAGTATTTTTAAGCGAAATTCGAATGATGTTCCAAGTCTAGCGACTGCATTTATAGTTGTGGTGGAAACCATTTCCGAAGCACTTCGTTTTCATTCGGCTTGCGATTTTATCAATGATCGTTTTTATAAAAAGGTTGGTGCTACACCAGAGAGGAAGATTGTACAGCAACAAACAGATTGGAAAAAAATTTCGGAGCATTTAATTAGATATGCACATGATAGAAGACGAAATCAATTTGTTCTTGTTAGAGGAGAAGAAGTGTCCACTGATGATGCAAAGACAATTATTGCATTGATTAAAGGTTTTAAAATTGAAGAACTTTGTCACGATGAGAGCTATGGTGATGGTGAATGTAGTACCGTGAAATACAAAAAGGAGAAGAAGAAGAAGAAGAAGAAGAAGAAGAAGAAGAAGTATAAATAGTCTGTAAGTTATTTATTTAGACCATCAACTTTAAGCTTATGTTTTCATGATAATGTACTTTTTCAATTCAAAGAGAGTTTCATTAATATAATGCTTATCTTTTTAGAAAAAGGTTTGGAATTACATGTTATGTCATTAATTTAATAGGAGAGTTTCATTTTGCCGATTGTTATTAAGCATAGGTGAATAAGAAAAGTAATCTACTAATACTTAACAACCATTCACTACGCCATAAACGCACATACGTAACCCCCATTTTCAGTTGCGTAAGCCCGGAAAAACGTTGCGTAAGGTCTTACGCAACGCTTTTGGGGCGTTACCAATACTGGCGTTGCGTAAGACCCCTAACGCAACGCTTTTCCAAGCTATTGCAACACTTCGAAAAGCGTTACGTTAGAGACCTTATGCAACACTAAAAGCATGCAAATGCAACGCTACAGGGCGTTGCGTTAGATTTTTCAGCCATGTCAGCATGCTGACATGGAAGTGAGGTGCCACGTCAGCATGCTGACGTGTAAGCAAGGTGCCACGTCACAAAATGGGGGTGGCTGCCACGTCATCAGTGGGGCCCACCAAGGTGCCACGTCATCAGTGGGGCCCACATGCCACGTCAGCAGTGGGTACCCACATGCTGACGTCATCAGTGGGACCCACATTGACACGTCAGCAGTGGGGTCCACTTTAAATGATAAAGTGTGATCAAGAAACTTAGTCGAGAAAAGTTAGTACAACCAGGATATAACGGTTTCTTTCCCTCATTAACATGTCGATAAAACCTTTCAGCCTCTGCATTTGGTCTACCTTCAAACTTCTTACCCATACATTTAAACATAAAGTCTAAATTATTCCCAAAATCCACCCCCGTTTCATAATCCATGGAGTCATTACTATTTCCTAATTTCGTTCGTGAAACATCATAAATCCAATTGACATGTAACGGCGATGGCCCATTGCAAACCAGATGATCATAGATGACATCTTCTGTATGCCAGTTACGATCCATACAGTTTTTGCAAGGGCACTTCATTTCATCGCCTAGACAAGAAACAGGGAATGCATTTTTCAAAAAATCTTTTACCCCTTCCCCATATCCAGCACTATATCTGGGAAGTCCTATCCAAATATTACTCTCATCAACCATTACAGCAATATATCCACTGCCTAGTAAATCTAAACTTCTATACGTGGCTAACAGTTTCGACAAATCACCAAGGCCGAGCCTGTAAGGTTTAAATATATTATAATCTGCCATATGAAAAAGGCTTTTGTAACGAACATTGTAATTGTACTATAAGTAGTTTAACGCTAGAGTGTAATGAGAAGAACAGATGCACACTTAGAGAATTAGGAAAAATATATAACAAGTTTAGCTAAAACTTGTCAATATAGTTGCTAGTACATTGACAAAATAGGGATGAAACAATGAAAAAAAATAGACATGAAAACACACATACATTACAGTACTCTCTCTGTTTGTCTCCCTCTCTCTCTCTCTCTCCATCTCTCTGTCTCTCCAATCTTCTTGTTAGCTCTCACTCACTCTAACACTCAACAAATATCAAGCACATAAAACACAAATACAAGTACATAAAACCCTAGACATGAAAACCGTAGATTTAATCACATGCAATAATTATTTAACCAAATCCAAGATAATCAAGCACATAAAACACAAATACAAGTACATAAACCCCTAGACATGAAAACCCTAGATTTAATCACATGCAATAATTATACCCAAATCCAAGTTAATTAGAGATTTTTACCTAGAGAGAAACCGTGAGTAACGAAGATGTTAACTGAAAGCCCCAATTGAAAAAGGCCTAATTCCAACTGCAAAATGAAATGAATCTGTGAGTACAGAGAAGATGTGTAAAAAAAATGAATCTGTGAGTACAGAGAAGAGTATGTGTAAAGAAGATTATGTTTAAACCGTCGGTGTATGCAATTTCAGTGTGGGAGAGTCGAGAGTCGAGAGTCGAGAGTCGAGAGTGTTTAGATCTGGGAAAGTACTCACAATAATTGGGGGAAAGTATAGCTTTAGTTTTGGGGGGAAATTGTCCGCCTCTTTTTCACCGTGCAAATCACGTGTCCTTCATAACACATATTAATGTTGTCTTAATTCTCAAATGATTTTAATTTTTTTCAAATTAAATGATTTTAATTTTTTTTATTTGAGTAATATTCCATTCATTAATGATAAGTCATAAGACATCTATAAAAATAGTCGAACAACGAAAACATAAACAAATAATGATTAATCCATAATCAGGCAATTTGTTGAAGATGATTAATGATTTTAATTTTTACTTGTTGGATAAAAATTTTAATATTTTTAAAATAATAATTATTATTAGAATAATATTTTTTTAACATCCACGCGATTGGAACGTCGAAAAAATAATTTTAAAAAATAGATTCATCATTCGGGACAAGACTAGTTAATAAAAGAAAATAAATATCTAATGCAACACTTCAAACAGCAAATGCAACACTAGTGATACCTAATGCAACGCTTCTGACACGTCAGCAAAATGCCACGCCATCATTAGTGGGTCCCACTTCTGCCACGTCACCAATTGTGGGTCCCACAATTGCCACGTCAGCATGTTGGGCCACCTGCCACGTCACCCTTGTGGGTCCCACAATGCCATGTCAGCAGTGGTGGGTCCCACATCTGCCACGTCATATTTTTTAAAAAAATATACATATATCTAATGCAACACTTTAAACAGCAAATGCAACACTACTTGTCTCTAATGCAACGCTTTTGCCACGTCAGAAAATGCCACGTCAGCATTAGTGGGTCCCACTTCTGCCACGTCATCAATTGTGGGTCCCACAATTGCCACGTCAGCATGATAGGTCTCTTGCCACGTCACCCTTGTGGGACCCACACTGCCACGTCAGCAGTTGTGGGTCCCACATCTGCCACGTCATATTTAAAAAATATATATATATATATCTAATGCAACACTTCAAAGAGCAAACGCAACACCACTGGTACCAAATGCAACGGTTGCTGCCACGTCAGCAAATGCCATGTCAGCAAAGGTGGGCCCCACTTCTGCCACGTCAGCAAATGTGGGTCCCATATGTGCCACGTCAGCAAATGCCACGTCAGCACATGTGGGTCCCTCTCCTGCCACGTCACCATTTATAAAAATAAAAAAATATCTAACGCAACGCCATCAGTTAGTGTTGCATAATGTGAAACACTGTGGGTAATACGCAACGCTAATCTATATCTAACGCAACACCAATTAAGCTCAGTTGCAAAAGACCCAAAACTTCTATCTAACGAAACGCTTTCTGTGCAACGCTTTGTAAAAAGGGTTGCGTATGCTCACTTATGGCGTAGTGATTGGGGAAATAAAAACAAATTAATCCACCAATTCTTTTCTTATTATCTAACTACCGTTGAAGAGTTTTAATCTTTCTGTATGGATTTTAATTAATTTAATTTATATATGTGTTTGTTTGTAAACGATATCCTGTAATTTATAAAGCTATGTATCAAATGTTCAAAACGTATTCAGTGCTTATTTGATTATTCTTGGTCTCCTGTTTTATTAAATAGTCTCATGTGATGTCCTCCTTTCCTAGTCTAAGTGTCATCATGCTCAAGCTTTTATCAAATTACATATTAAAAAGCCATGTTTATGATACAGGTCGTGTATAAATTATTGGAACAAACGTGTTATTTGTTAGCTCAATGATTGCATCTTCTATTAGTTAAGCCTGTGTAAATATTTATGGTTTGGTAGTTTAATTTTAACTAGCTAGCTCTTTAGCCCGTGCAAAGCATGCACATAATAGAAGACGAAATCAATTTGTTCTTGTTGGAGGAAAGAAGTGTCCACTGATGATGCAAAAGCAATTGTTGCATTGATTAAAGGTTTTAAAATTGAAGAACTTTGTCACGATGAGAGCTATGGGGATGGTGAATATAGTACCTTGAAATACAAAAAGGAGAACAAGAAGAAGAAGAAGAAGAAGAAGAAGTAGTAGTATAAATAGTCTGCAAGTTATTTATTTAGGCCATCAACTTTAAGCTTATGTTTTCATGATAATGTACTTTTTCAATTCAAAAGAGGTTCATTAATATAATGCTTATCTTTTTAGAAAAAGGTTTGCAATTATATGTTACGTCATTAATTTAATAGGAGAGTTTCATTTTGCCGATTGTTATTAAGCATAGGTGAATAAGAAAAGTAATCTACTAATACTTAACAACCATTGGGGAAATAAAAACAAATTAATCCACCAATTCTTTTCTTATTATCTAACTACCGTTGAAGAGTTTTAATCTTTCTGTGTGGATTTTAATTAATTTAATTTATATATGTGTTTGTTTGTAAACGATATCCTATAATTTATAAAGCTATGTATCAAATGTTCAAAACGTATTCAGTGCTTATTTGATTAGTCTTGGTCTCCTGTTTTATTAAATAGTCTCATGTGATGTCCTCATTTCCTAGTCTAAGTGTCATCATGCTCATGCTTTTATCAAATTACATATTAAAAAGCCATGTTTATGATACAGGTTGTGTATAAATTATTGGAACAAACGTGTTATTTGTTAGCTCAATGATTGCATCTTCTATTAGTTAAGCCTGTGTAAATATTTATGGTTTGGTAGTTTAATTTTAACTAGCTAGCTCTTTAGCCCGTGCAATGCATGCACATAATTGAAGACGAAATCAATTTGTTCTTGTTGGAGGAGAAGAAGTGTTCACTGATGATGCAAAAGCAATTGTTGCATTGATTAAAGGTTTTAAAATTGAAGAACTTTGTCACGATGAGAGCTATGGGGATGGTGAATATAGTACCGTGAAATACAAAAAGGAGAAGAAGAAGAAGTAGTATAAATAGTCTGCAAGTTATTTATTTAGGCCATCAACTTTAAGCTTATGTTTTCATGATAATGTACTTTTTCAATTCAAAGAGAGTTTCATTAATATAATGCTTATCTTTTTAGAAAAAGGTTTGCAATTATATGTTATGTCATTAATTTAATAGGAGAGTTTCATTTTGCCGATTGTTATTAAGCATAGGTGAATAAGAAAAGTAATCTACCAATACTTAACAACCATCGGGGAAATAAAAATAAATTAATCCACCAATTCTTTTCTTATTATCTAACTACCGTTGAAGAGTTTTAATCTTTATGTGTGGATTTTAATTAATTTAATTTATATATGTGTTTGTTTGTAAGCGGTATCCTGTAATTTATAAAGCTATGTATCGAATGTTCAAAACGTATTCAGTGCTTATTTCATTACTCTTGGTCTTCTGTTTTATTAAATAGTCTCATGTGATGTCCTCCTTTCCTAGTCTAAGTGTCATCATGCTCATGATTTTATCAAATTACATATTAAAAAGTCATGTTTATGATACAGGTCGTGTATAAATTATTGGAACGAACGTGTTATTTGTCAGCTCAATATGTGTATTGCATCTTCTATTAGTTAAGCCTGTGTAAATATTTATGGTTTGTTAGTTTAATTTTAAATAGCTCTTTAGCCCGTGCAAAGCACGGACATGTTCTAAATATCAATAAATTGTTGTTTTTTTAAAGTGTATGTTGTATTTGTAGGTGCGATAAATGAGTTAATATGATAGTTGATTTTCTGTTGTGAGACTAATAATCCAGTACTGACTAGTTTAAATGTAATTATTTTATCTACTAAGATTCGATGTTTGTATTATTATTTTATGTGTGTGCGTCATATGAAGGTTCCTTTTTATATTGATTTGAATTTATTTGTGTCATGTAAACATAATATTTAAAGTATGATTGGAAGTTATATATACATTGTTGTATTGAAGGTGTGGATGATTACAATGCACATGCATGTTTGATATTCATATATAAATTTGTTTGATGCGATATTTTTTATAATTTTCAATTCATAAATATTTCACAGTAGATCTAATAATGAGACATGGTACATGTTAGTGAATATTATCATATATTATTATATATCCACATAAATGTATATATATACACATATATGTATGAATGCATAAATATGCGTATTAATTATAAAATAATTAATAGATTAAAATTAGTGAAAATGTAATAGATTACACAACATAAATGTATGTATGTATGTATACTATGTACTAGCTTATAATCCGTGCGATGCACGGGTTTCTTTTGATATGGTATAAATTTTATTTTATTCTATAATTATGTTTTTATATAATTATTAATTTTAAAAATTATTATAATATTAATTTAATAAAATTTGAAGTAAATTTTATAAATGATTTGCCTGATTTAAAATTTATAAAATAAAATTTTAAGTTAAATATGTCATTAACAAAATTCGAACCATAAATATTTAGTAAATTAGTTTAATCATTAAATATACCATATAATTACATCTAACGGTTCTTATTAATTGCTAAAAATCTAACAGTAATATGGTGTAATATTTTTGGGTATATATTAATGATTGTAAATTTATGTTTTAAATTAAAAGGTTGTGTATTTAATTAGAAAAGAAATTTTAATGATTGGAAGATTATGATTGCAAAATTATGTTTTAAATTTAAAGGTAACGTGTTTTAATTAGAAAAGAAATATTAATGATTGGAAGTTACGATATTTTAGGTGTACACATAAAGGGTAATATGTTCAATTAAAAGTAAAAGTATTTTAAATTGATTGAACGATAAGATATTTTATTTATTTATTAAATTTTAGTTAATAGTACAATTATGTTTTTATATAATTATCAATTTAATAATTTTTAAATTTTAATTTAACATAATTTAATATGCTCATATTTAAGTATTATACTAATATTTTCTTATTATAAATAATGTAATGCGATTTTTAATATATTTTATTAATAATTGAAAATATGGTGTGATATTTTTGAGTATATATTAATGATTGTAAGATTAGTTTTAAACAAAAAAGGTAATGTATTTTAATTAGAAAGGAAATATTATTGATTTGAAAATATGGTATGATTGATGTTTTTATAAAAGGTAATATCTTGAATTAAAAGTAAATGTGAAAATGGCAATAACTAATTACCATTAATTATATTATGTCATTATTTATTTTAATAATTAGGATAACCAAACCGACCATACTTTCAATCTTTCGGCTTTAATATATTAGTATAGATAGATGTATGTATGTATGTGGATTTAATATGAATATTAATTTGTAGCATTTAATAATATATATTAAATATATTGATGTTAAAAGACCAGAATAACCCTGAAAAGATATAGTAGAAAGGAGGGTAAAATGGTCATGTTGATTTAATTTGCTCAGGAAACTCTTGTTGGTGTATTAGATAGACTAGCATTTTGCCCGTACTTCGTACACGGCTTCTTATTTAATTTAAAATGATAATGCCAAAAATTTAACAAATTTGATTGATTTCTTAAAACATCTTATTTAATTTAAATTGACAATACCAAAAATTTAACAAATTTGATTGATTTCGTAAAAAGATATTGTATGCAATTATATAAATAATCAATTATTAGCAAGATATTATATACAATTATATAAGTATTTAATAAAATAATGATATGCTAAAATTTATATAAAAAAGTAGCATACAATTCTATTTTAACAATGTTGAAAATTTATTTAATCCATCAAAATCTGCAATAAAAATAATAAATATTTTTACAAATATTGTTCTCTAATTGAAAACAATAATAAATTGTCTTCATTATTCAAATGCGGAAATAATAATTCCTTCACCCCCAATGACTCCAAAACATTAAATGACTCCAAAACATTAAACCTCATATAATATCAAGAACATGTTATATTAACTATGAGACCTCATAGTTAATATAATGTGTAAATGTTGGAGAACAATGAGATCACATTTCAAGCAATTTTTAATTTTTTTTGTTAAATTTTTTTATGAATGGATAGAGGGTAAAATTATAAGACTTTTGTGTGAAGATGCCCCTAGCGGGGCCCTTTAAAATAGTTTGAAATGTAGCGAATATGTGTGTTCTCACTGTTCTCATTTTAAATTTTTTTTGTTAATTTTTTTATGAATGGATAGAGGGTAGAATTATATGACTTTTTTTGGTGAAGATGCCCCTAGCGGGGCCCTTTAAAATAGCTTGAAATGTAGTGAATATGTGTGTTCTCACTGTTCTCATTCTCACCAGAGCGTGACCATTAAACCGTATTAGTAAATTCATGTATGAAAAAACAGTGTATATATATTATTAATATAGATTCTTTTATTAAAAATAAGTCAATTATACAATTAAATAAGCAAGCCAAAATATCAGATAAATATTCTAGTAGATTTATTGTTTATGTTCAAATTAAGGTCTTTCACCATGGGTGACTTTATTATATTAAAAATATGTTCTTATTGAAATGAATATAATAATTTGAATATATTTTTAAACTACTTATTTTGATGGGTTGTTAATTTTTTTGTGATCAACTTAGAGGGGTAACCAAAAATAAAATTAATTGGAATACATAAACCCATTACCCACGTTATGATAAACAATACCTATAAAATGGAAGTTGCTTATGTGGTTCAGGCTTGTTAATTACTTCAATACTTCATTAGCTTGATCATCATGTGGACCATCTTTCTTTTTATCACTTATGTTGCTGCTATGTAGTCTATCTATAACTAACATCTTTCTTTTTATCACTTATGTTGTTGCTACTTGCTATGTAGTCTATCTGTAACTAAACATCTCTCTCTGCTTGTAATCTATATTTATAAATGCAAACTTCTTCTTGTATTGTATTTTGTTTTCAATATTTAAAATTATGTAGCTGGAGGAGAAGAGAAAGGCTGGAGGTACAATCGTAGTACTACAACATTACTGAAAATAAGTACAATATCATATTAGAATTTTTTGTTCAAATCTAAATTGGGTTGCTCCAAATGTTGTGTAATGACAAAAAGGGGCATTAAATAAATAAAGAAGATTAAAAAAATGAAGGATAATACTGTTTACCAAAAACACAGGTCTCCGCAAGAAGTTCACTTATTCACTTTTATCTTCAAATAATGTATGATTACGAATTATAACAATCACATTTTCCATTACCTATTCTCTCTCAAAAAGCCAACTAAACTGAAAAAAGGGAAAAGTTAGTGCTTTTATATTTTAATATGGAGCTCAAGTGAAAGTGCTACATATGAGATCATATATGAAGTGAAATTGAACGCGAGTAAAGAAGATATTTAGAGCAATGTTTAAGAGCAATGTTACCTGACCCAGAGGGTGAGGCTTGTGACGTGGGTCTGAGCTTCTAAGTATGCTATTCCATATTCCCTTCGGAGACATCCGATAAAAAGTATGTTATTCCATAAGACCTTCTGGTACGTAGCATGTCTACCCCATGAACATTAAGTTGAACAAATCCATAAAGAACATAAACTTGCTTGAAAACAAAATAATGTCTATAAGTATCAAACTGAGTCCCAAGATTATTTACAAATAACATGGTCCGTACTGTGTCAATGTTATTAACTGGTAATCTTTCCAACTACCTTTGTTATTATGACATGAAAAATAAAAAATTGAAAGGCCAAACAAATATTTTAAAGGTACCTTTCTGGTGTCCTGTATATTATTATAACATCGGGTAATTCATTAAAACTTTAATTCTTAAATTCCAAACCAAAATCAAAACCAAACAAATATTATCCTGTCTAATTTTTAATATTGTGAAATCAATAAAAACTTAACTCTTATGGCCAAACTGAAAACTGGAACCAAACATATATGACCCATACGGAGGTCTAGTACACATACCTTAACCCTACTTCAGGGGGTTGAGATGTTAATTTGGTGAAAAACCCAGCTTTCAAATCTGAAAAGTGTAAACATGCATCAAAATCCAGCAGTGTGAAGATTTGAGCGGCTTGGACTTGAAGGTGAAAAATGACAGAGATAGATTTGAGTAATGACAAAACGGAGAATCAAATAAATAAAGAAAGATAAAAAAATAAAGGATAATACTATAGTAGAGGTTTAGATTTGGGTCGATCCAATTGGGTTACTCCAAATGTTGTGTAATGACAAAAAATAGTATATGTTTAGATTTGGGTCGATCCAATCTAATTTGGGTCGCTCCAAATGCTGTGTAATGGTAAAAAGGGGCATCAAAGAAATAAAGAAGATTAAGAAAATGAAGGATAATAGTATCGTTGACAGAATTCGAACCTTAAAATTTTAGTAAATAAATTTAATCATGTAACATATTTAATCATTAGATCTAACAGTTCTAATTTTAAATAAAATTCTAACGGATATTATTCGTTGTATACGAATTTTTATTATATTTTGTTAGTGGTTAGAAGATATGATGTCATATTTTTGGGTATGCAATTAGTAAATAAATTTAATCATGTAATATATTTAATCATTGAATCTAATAGTTCTAATTTTTAACTAAAAATCTAACGAATATTATCCGTTGTATACGAATTTTTGTTATATTTTGTTAGTGGTTAGAAGATATGAAGTTATATTTTTGGGTATGTATTAATTATTGCAATATTATATTTTAAATTAAAAGTCAACGTGTTTTAATTAATAGAAAAAAAAATTATTGATTGGAAAATATGATATTTTAGGTATTTATAAAATGTAATATCATCAATTATAAGTAAACATCTTTTAATTGAAAAAGACAATCAGCTAATTATCATTAATTATATTATTATTAAAAAAATGAAGGATAATAGTAGAGGTTTAGATTGGGTTGATCCAATTGGATCGCTCCAAATGCTGATTAGAGAGAAAAAAATTATTGATTGGAAGATATGATATTTTAGGTATTTATAAAAGGTAATATCATATCAATTATAAGTAAACATCTTTTAATTGAAAAAGGCAATCGGCTAATTATCATTAATTATATTATTAATAAAAAAATGAAGGATAATAGTAGATGTTTAGATCCCCTCAGATCTCCTTTATATATTTATATAATAGTTCTAATTTTTAACTAAAAATCTAACGGATATTATTCGTTGTATACGAATTTTTATTATATTTTGTTAGTGATATTTAATTTCCACCATTAATAAAATTTAAAATGCAATTGAGTTGTATATTTAGTTTTCTCGATTAGTAAAAATTTAAAATGCAATTTAGAGAAATTGATTATTTTAATATGTTTTACTTGAAAACAGAAATTGATTAATTATTAGAAGAAATTTTATTTTTATTTAAGTAAGGGTAATTAAGTAAAAACAATAGGTACCGACCAACCAACCAACCGACCGGCGCCATATAATTGGAAAACTATAGATTTTAGCTAAAGGAAATAGAAAAGGTAACATTTTTTTAAAAAAATTGATTATTTTAATATGTTTTACTTGAAAAAGAAAATTGATTAGTTATTGGGAAATTGTTTATTTATAACTAAGTAAGGGCGTCATTTAATTGGAAAAAAGAGATTTTAGCTAAAGAAAATAGAAAATGTAACATATTTTAGAAGGAAATTGATTATTTTAATATGTTTTACTTGAAAACATAAATCGATTAGTTATTAGGAGAAATTTTATTTATAATTAAGTAAGGGTAATTAAGTAAAAACAATAGGTACAGACCGACCGACCAACCAACTAACCGACCGACCAAACTTTCAATGTTTTAAAATGCAATTTTAAAGGTAAGGATATTGAAATTGTATATTTAGTTTCCTCGATTAGTAAAAATTTAAAATGCAATTTAGATATTTACTTTACTTCATTAGTAAAGATTTTATAGGTAAAAAATAATGAAACTATATATTTAGTTTTCTCTATTAGTAAAGTTTTAAAATGGAATTGAGATTTTTTTAAATCATTTGAATTATTAATTCAAAAATTTGAGAAATTTAACAAAATAGAACCGAGCTATTTGATCGGCGCCACTTTACCTCCCCTCGTTTCTCCTTTATATAAGTATATAGCAGTTCTAATTTTTAACTAAAAATCTAACGGATATTATTCGTTGTATACGAATTTTTATTATACAAGCTTAAAACCCGTGTGATGCACGATTTTTTTTAATATTATATGAATTTTTCATTAATTTAAGTTAATTTTTTTAAAATATAAAGTTGGGAGGCTTAAATTTTTATATGATATTTGATAATAATTATATAAATGTTATCCGTGATATTTCTAGAAAAAGATGACATAATTTATGTGAAAAAGGTAATTAATTATTTTATAGTAATTATAAATTAATTATGTTATTTTACTAAATAAAATTGCTCATAGTTTTTAGATAATGAGAAATTAATGTTGCCCCTGAAATTTCTAGAAAAAAAAGAAATTTAATTAGAAAAAATATAAAAGATGATACGTTTTAGTTGAAAAGGTAATCAGTTAATTATTAGTACTATAATATTATTATTTTATTTTTATTAAATAGAATCGCCCGTGATATAATTGGAAAAAGAGAGATTTTCGTATGAGAAGGGAAAAAAGGTAACGTGTTTGAAAAAGGTAACCGTCCATGATACAATTGGAAAAATAGAGATTTTAGTTAGAGAAAAGAGAAAAGGTAACGTATTTTGGCTCAAAAAGGTAATTAATTATTTAATACTAATTATAATATAATTATGTTATTTTATTATACAAAATTTATCGTAGTTTTTAAAAATAGGGAAATTTTAGTTAGATAAAATGTAAAAGATATTGTATTTTACCTAAGAAGTAAATTATTTAGTTATTGAAAAATAAAAAAGGTAATATGTTTAACCTGAAAAAGGAAATTGATTAATAAAGGAGAATTGGGTCGATCCAATCTAAATTGGGTCGGTCCAAATATTGTGTAATGACAAAAAGAGACATCAAAGAAATAAAGAAGATTAAAAACATAAAGGATAAAAGCTGTAATTTTCCTGTGTAATGACAAAAAAGGGCATCAAATAAATAAAGAAGATTAAAAAAATGAAGGGTAAAAGCAGTAATTTTTAAAATGCAATACTAGCAGACATTAAGAATATATTGATATTGATATTGATTGATAATAGATAGATAGATAGATAATATATTATAATTATAATATTTTATTTTATTAAATATAGTTGCTCATATTTTACGTGACAAAGGAAATTGATTAGTTATTGAAAAATAGGAAAGTTAACATTTTTACCTGAAAAAGGAAATTTATTGGTTATTTGTAACTATAAAAAATTAAGTAAGTATAATTAAGTAAAATAACATGGTAAATTAGTAAAATCAACAGTTACCGTACCAACCAACCGACCAACCAAACTTTTAATGTTTCGGCTTTTATATAATAGTATAGATTTTATTAATGATTGTAAGATATTATTTGATATATTTTGATATATATATATTAATGATTTTAAGATTATATTTTAAATTAGAAAGCAACATGTTTTAATTAGTAAAAGAAAATTAATGATCGGAAGATATGGTAAAATTAATGTTTTCAATTATTTACAAAAGGTAATATCTTTAATCAAAAGGTAAAGTATTTTAAATAAAAAAATGGCAGTAAAAGGTAACATACTTTAATTAGAAAATATAATCAGCTAATTACATTATTTATATTATTATTTTATTTATTAATCGGACAAAACCAAAAATCGAAAATCGAAAACCAAAAACATAAAATTTCAAAATTTCAATTTTAATATAATAATATAGATTTGTTATCACATCTTCCGTCCTTCTCATTTTTTATAAATGAGTTGCATACGAAAATTAAAAAAAAATGAGTAAAATAGTGAGACCAATCAATTTTTAATGTATAAAGTGAATATAATGAAGAAAATTGTAGGTGTAATTATATTTTTTATTTTAAAATTTTACTATTTTGGATAAGTTTTGGAATGTGAAAAATTGAGAAGGTATATACTAAAAAGGAAAATGTAAATGATTGAAAGGGACATAGTAATTATTTTCAACAGCTAAATACTTTTAAATAATATATATATATATATATATATATATATATATATATATATATATATATATATATATATATATATATATATATATATATATATATAGAGAGAGAGAGAGAGAGAGAGAAAGAGAGAGAGTAGGGATCTAGAGAAAATCCATTTAAAAGGAGAACTTAGAAAACTAAATTAAAATATAGCACATATGGTATTCAAACTGATCGTTGGGAGATGAAGAAAAATGTGGTGAAATTAGATTTTAAAAAAATATCACCGATTGACGGGAAAAATCAAATTAAAAACGGAGGGGATTAGGTGGGATTGTGTGTGTGAGGGTGTATTTGATTAGTGTGTGGGTGCCCCTGGCGGGGCCACTGATTATAATACATCCAATGGTTAGGATTAGTACCTTAGTTTTCTTCAATAAAAGAGTTCTCTTTTGATCATTTGCCTATATATATATATATATACTAGCTTATAACCCGTGCGATGCACGAATTTCTTTTGACATGTAATTAATTTTATTTTAAATTATTTTTTTATGTTAACATTATTTTCAATATTGTATTTTAATTTTAAAATTTAATATAAGTTTAATTAATGATATGCATGATTTAAAACTTATATTATACAATTTTAAAATATATATGTGGTTGACGGAATTCAAACTTGGAATATTACTAAATTAATTTATTCGTATAATATATCTAATCATTAGATCTAACTGTTCCGATTTTTTACTAAAAATATAATGATCATCATTTGTTGTATACAATATATATTAATTAATGAAAGATTTTGTTTTAAATTAAAAGTGAACATGTTTTAATTAGAAAAAAATATTATTGATCGAAAGATATGATATTTTAGGTGTTTGTAAAAGGTAATATCATCAATTAAAAGTAAATGTTTTTAATTTAAAAAGGCAATCGGCATATTATCATTAATTATATTATTTTATTATTTATCTTAATAATTAGGATGACCGTGTTAAAAACCGAAGTGACAAACTTTCAATGCCCGTGCGATGTAGGTTTTTTTTATTATGTTATAAATTTATTTTATTATTTATTTTAATAATTAGGATGACCGTGTTGAAAATTGAATTGACAAACTTTCAATACCCGTGTGATGCACGGTTTTATTTTATTATGTTATAAATAATATTTAATATCAAAATTATGTTTTATATAATAATTATTTTTTAATAATTTTTCTAATTTTAATTTAATATAATTTAATATATTAATAATTGGAAAATTTGGTGTGATATTTTTGAGTATATATTAATGATGTAAGATTACTTTTAAATAAAAAAGGTAATGTGTTTTAATTAGAAAGGAAATATTAATGATTGGAAGACATGACACGATTGATCTTCTTAGGTGTTTATAAAAGGTAATATCTTCAAATAAAAGTAAACGTAAAAAAGGCAATCGACTAATTACCATTAATTATATTATGTTTTTATTTATTTTAGGTGTTATATTTTTCATGGTGTGATTTTTTCTGGTATAGTAATGATTGTAAGATTTGTTTTAAATTAAAAATATATGTGTTTTAATTCGAAAGGTAACGTGTTTTAATTAGAAAGGAAATATTAATGATTGAAAGGTATGAAACGATTGATCTTTTTAGGTGTTTATAAAAGGTAATATCTTCAACTAAAATAAATGTGAAAAAGGCAATTGACTAATTACCATTAATTATATTATGTTACTATTTATTTCAGGTGTGAAAAAGGCAATCGAGTAATTACCGTTAATTATATTATGTTATTATTTATTTCAAGTGCTATATTTTTCTTGAAAATTATGGTGTGATATTTTCGGGTATATATTAATGATTATAAGATTTGTTTTAAATTAAAAAGGTAACGTGTTTTTTTTGTTTTTGTCAAGAAAGGGTAACGAATTTTAATTTGAAAGAAAATATTAAGTTATGATACAATTGATGTATTTTGTGTTTATAAAAGGTAATATCTTCAACTAAAAGTAAATGTGAAAATGGCAATCGACTAATTACCATTAATTATATTATGTTATTATTTATCATAGGAGTATTTATTTTTCTTTATAATGAAGGATAAATAAGTAAATTCACGAAGTACTTGTACCAAAACTTTTAATGTTTCGGAATTTATATAATATTATAGATTTTAATTTTAATTAATATAATTTAATATACACATGTTTACGGATTATACTAATGTTTCCTTATTATAAACAAAGTATATTTTTAATATATTTTATTAATAATTGAAAAATATTGTATGATATTTTCGGGTGTATATTAATGATTGTAAGATTAGTTTTAAATAAAAAAAGGAAACGTATTTTAATTCGAAAGGTAATATTAATGATTGGAAGATATGATAAAAGGTAACATCTTCAACTAAAAGTAAGTATGAAAAGGGCAATCGACTAATTACCATTAATAGTATAGATTTTAATTTTAATTAATATAATTTAATATACACATGTTTACGGATTATACTAATGTTTCCTTATTATAAACAAAGTATATTTTTAATATATTTTATTAATAATTGAAAAATATTGTATGATATTTTCGGGTGTATATTAATGATTGTAAGATTAGTTTTAAATAAAAAAAGGAAACGTATTTTAATTTGAAAGGTAATATTAATGATTGGAAGATATGATAAAAGGTAACATCTTCAACTAAAAGTAAGTATGAAAAAGGCAATCGACTAATTACCATTAATTATATTATGTTAAAATTTATTTTAGGTGTTTTAATATATATTTTTCTTTATAATGAAGGGTACATAAGTAAATTCACGAAGTACCAAAAAACAGGTACCAAAAAATTGGTACCAAAAAATTGGTACCAAAAAACAGGTACCAAAACTTTCGATGTTTCGGAATTTATATAATACTAGCTTAAAACCCGTGCGATGCACGAATTTTTTTAATATTATATTAAATTTTTTAATTATTTGAATTAATTTTTTTAAAACATGATTTTTGGAGACTTAAATTTTTAAATGAGATTATATGATGATAATTATATAAATGTTATTCGTGATAATTCTAGAAAATGAGGAATTTTAGTTAAAAATTTAGAAAAGATGATGGATTTTAGTTGAAAAAGATATTCGGTTAATTATAAAATTATTTTTTTATTAGATAGAATGCCCATGATATAATTGGAAAAATAGAGGATTTGGTTAGAAAAATTTAAAAGGTAACATGTTTTAGGTGAAAAAGGTAATTGATTAGTTTATAGTAATTATAAGTTAATTATGTTATTTTACTAAATAAATTGCTTGTAATGTTTTTAGAAAAAGAGAAATTATTGTTGCCCGTGATATTTCTAGGAAAAGAGGGATTTTAATTATAAAATATAGAAAAAAATGATATGTTTTAACTTAAATAATTATATTAATTATATTAATTATAAAATATTAATTAGAAATATCTTCAACTGAAAGTAAATATGAAAAATGCAATCAACTAATTACCATTTATTATATTATATTGTTATTTATTTTAGGTGTTACATTTTACTTGAAAATTATGGTGTGATATTTTCGGTTATATATTAATGATTGTAAGATTTGTTTTAAATTAAAAAGATAACGTGTTTTATTTCGAAAGGACATATTAATGATGGAAAGATATGATACGATTGGTGTTTTTAGGTGTTTATAAAAGGTAATATCTTGACTACTTACCATTAATTATATTATGTTATTACTTATTTTAGATTGTAAGATCTGTTTTAAATTAAAAAGGTAACGTCTTTTAGACTTTTAGTTCGAAAGGAAATATTAATGATGGAAATATATGATACAATTGATGTTTTAAGTTGTTTATAAAAGTTAGTATCTTGACTAATTATCATTAATTATATTATGTTATTACTTATTTTAGGTGTATTTTTTTTATAATGAAGGGTAAATAATTAAATTCACGAAGTACCAAAAATAAGTACCAAAAAATAGGTACCAAAATTTTAATGTTTCGACTTTTATATAATAGTATAGATTTGTTTTAAATTAAAAGGTAACGTGTTTTAGTTCGAAAGGAAATATTAATGATGGAAAGAAATAATACGATTTACTCCCTCCGTCCCTTTGAATTCTTTACGTTTGCGGACCAGTTTCTGGCACGGATTTTAAGGTGCATTTTAAGGATAGTTCTATAACTTTTTTTTGATATTTTATTTTTTTGTATAAAAATAGGACTATTTTTATACAAAAAATAAAATATCAAAAATAAGTTATAGAGGTGTATGTTTTTATGTGTTTATAAAAGGTAATATCTTGACTAATTACCATTAATTATATTATGTTATTACTTATTTTAGATTGTAAGATTTGTTTTAAATTAAAAAGGTAACGTGTTTTAGACTTTTAGTTCGAAAGGAAATATTAATGATGGAAAGATGTGATACGATTGATGTTTTTAGTTGTTTATAAAAGGTAGTATCTTGACTAATTACCATTAATTATATTATGTTATTACTTATTTTAGCTTATTTATTTTTTTAATAATGAAGGGTAAGTAAGTAAATTCACGAAGTGCCAAAAAATAGGTACCAAAAAACAGGTACCAAAACTTTTAATGTTTCGGTTTTTATATAATCATTATTTTTTACATAATTTTTAATTTTAATTAATATAATTTAATATACACATGTTTACGGATTATACGAATGTTTCCTTATTATAAACAAAGTATATTTTTAATATATTTTATTAATAATTGAAAAATATTGTATGATATTTTCGGGTATATATTAATGATTGTAAGATTAGTTTTAAATCAAAAAGGAAACGTATTTTAATTCGAAAGGTAATATTAATGATTGGAAGATATGATAAAAGGTAACATCTTCAACTAAAAGTAAATATTAAAAAGGCAATCGACTAATTACCATTAATTATATTATGTTAAAATTTATTTTAGGTGTTTTAATATATATTTTTCTTTATAATGAAGGGTACATAAGTAAATTCACGAAATACCAAAAAAACATGTTCCAAAAAATTGGTACCAAAAAACAGGTACCAAAACTTTCAATGTTTCGGAATTTATATAATAGTATAGATTTTCGGATATATATTAGTGATTGTAAGAGTAGTTTTAAATAAAAAAGGAAACGCATTTTAATTCGAAAGGTAATATTAATTATTGGAAGATATGATAAAAGGTAACATCTTCAACTAAAAGTAAATATGAAAAAGGCAATCCACTAATTACCATTAATTATATTATGTTAAAATTTATTTTAGGTGTTTTAATATATATTTTTCTTTATAATGAAGGGTATATAAGTAAATTCATGAAGTACCAAAAAACAGGTACCAAAAAATTGGTACCAAAAAACAGGTACCAAAACTTTCAATGTTTCGGAATTTATATAATAGTATAGACTATATATATATATATATATATATATATATATATATATATATATAGGGTCTTGCTCAAATGAGAACCTTTCTCTATTGTGAGATATGAGATCTATTCTCATCCACTCATTTATATAACCTACATTTATCTCCCACCACATCTTGGGATACATTATGAGGGAGGTAATATTAGATCAGATAATATAGTTTAGAGTTGATTAGTATTATTAGTGGGAGATGTAGAGAAACACCATGACTCTTCTTTTGGGTGACAACATTGAAGTTTGAAGGTTTTGTTCTCTTAATCTTTTCTTTGTTCTTATTAGTTTAATTATGTTTTCTTGGTTTACTAGTTGTTTTACTTGTTTAATTATTAGCGAGTAGTTATTTCTAGGGCTTAAAGGGAAGCCATGTTTACACTAATATTGGCATGATTTTCACAGTGATTTGATTGGTTATGGTTAATTCTGATTGATATTTTTAATCGTTAATTTGTGTAATCGGCCGATATCATGGATTAATTATATGCAAATAGGGGTATGGATCGAGAGATTTACCTACTAGAGGCTTACATACAATTAGCGGAATTGAGGGTGATTGTGGAAACATCATCGGATTTCTGATAGCGTTAATGCTTGGAAGAGATTAACTTGACTCTAATTACCTGATTGATTGAATTACTAAAAGTGGTTAATTGTGTTGAATGTTTCGAGAGTGTTAATGCTTGGAAGAGATTAACATACGCTAGTTATAGGATCACATTGATTGCTTTAGCTTAAGAGCCAATTGTGTAAGCATGGTGGACCTGATTGCCCTAGGTTTTAAATAATTTGTTTATCATCTGTTTAATTAGTGTTAATCTTGTTTAATTAGTTAATTAATATTCTTCAATAATCGTTTGTCCCTGAAACAATTAGCGATAACTGAAAAAGAATTTGTAGAACCTGTCTCCTTGTGGATTCGACCCGCTTGCCATCTGTACTAGAAATAGACACCGTGCGCTTGCGGTTAGGTATAATTTGAGACATCACCTAGACCATTGATTATTAAGAATAATTATGAAGCAAAAACAATTAAAGATAATGGCAATTTTTGTGATTATTTTAAAGATTCATGGGCAGAAATACTACATGATCAATTTATTCATGTAACGGGTATGGTTAATTTTGGAAACAATGACAATTACTTCTTGACCGATACCAATCACGATCATTGTATACATGGAAAGAATTGACTAATAGAGTTCTTTATTATAAGACGTCTATAATTATCATGGTTACATGTCATTACATACATCTCCATATACAGTTTGAAGAATAACCAGATCGAGAAACAACAGAGAACAACAACATTATCATTGGGTAATTGTTTTAAAATTAACATTTTTGAATTGTGTACGATTCTGAAGAGTTCTCTAAGACATGTAACTGGGGATTTTCTCAGTGTTTACATAAATTTTTTAGATTCATGTATTTGTTCTTATAGTCTATATTGATGTTGTTTTGTTACTTTGCAGACAAGATTGGGCCCGTTTGGGAAATCTTATTTTTCAGAAATAAGTTACTTATTTTGGAAAAAAGTTAGGAAATCTGTACTTTTTTCTGAAATAAGTAACTTATTTTTGCAAGATTACGAATATTAAACTCCCCATACACATTTTTTCCTAAAAAAAGTTAAGTAAATACGAAATTTTTTCCGAAATAAGTAACTTATAAGTTAAACAATAGATTTGACAAACAGGCACTTAATTAATGAGCAAGATGAAGAACGTTGTCATTCACACTTCTTGTTGACAATTAACCGTATCTTGATGATTGATGTATTATCTAATTTGTTCGTAGACCAGAAAAAATAGGTAAAGGAAATTGGATTTGGATCATTGTTGTTTAATATTTTAAATTTCACTAAGTGTTCTATTATGCTATCCTCTGCATGATTTATACGAAGTATGTGATTTAGCTGAGGGCTAGACTGAATGAAGTTATATGTGATTGTGAGCCTTGGTGATGGCTGACACTTGATTGTATTTTATTTTTACAATGTAATTGTTCATTTACTGAGGATATTCTAAGGTGATCAGTTTGTCATATATTCCTAACGGGTTAAATCTCAAAGTGCTCACTAAAGTGGAGGGCTAGTATCAAATTGCTCACTCTAGTTATCGGCGTCTCATGTATATCATTATAGTTGCAAGTAATGACAACAACGTTGTGTTCGAAAAATAAAAGTAATTTTTTGTTGATTCTGCACTTTTTTTTTGAATGTTACCGCAACTAAATGAAAAGTTATTAAATTCTAGTATTTTAGATAACATATTTAGAATTTAAAAGGTTTATTTACTATTTATTTTTAATTAAAACAAGGAAAATGGCTATAAAATTAAAAATAAATAGTAAATGATTTTTAAAAAATCTAAATATATTATCTGAAATAGTAGAATTTAACAATTTTTCATTTGTTTGCTATAGCATTTAAGAAAAATATGCAGAATTAACAAAAGATTATTTTTAGTTTTTGAACATAATGTTGTTGTCATTACTTGCAACTATAATGATATACATGAGATGGAGTTGATAACTAGCAATTTGATACTAACCCTCCACTGAACACTTTGAGATTTAACCCTATTCCTAACTCTCTGTTTTTACTCTGCAATTCTTCTTGTGTTTATTTTTTTTTGAAACACAGACAGAAACTTGACAAAAAGTTGTGCTCGTAAGCTAGTAGGGATTTGTGTTATTCAAGATTAATCTACATATTTCTTCGGTGGGACATCTAATTTATGCATGCTAGTAGAGGGGTGAAGTACAAGGCCTTGATTGATAAAAAAATTCATTGTAGGTGTAGCCCTAAAATTGAGATTCCGTGTCCCCCCAGCTTTGTTGAGGATTTCCAATTATTTGTTAAGGTGTTCTTTGTTAAAGAAAAGTTATCTGTTCAGGTTTCCTGTCCTCAAGATTCGTTAAAATGTTTTGTTAGATCTTATATTGTGCAGGTGAAGAAGCCTCCTCAGGATCCATGATTCATGTCAATTTTTAATGCACCTACGACTAGAGATGCACAAAAAATCCGAATCCGAAAAGCCCGTCCGATTCGATCCGAAAAAAATTCGGAAAAAATTCGATCCGAAAAAAGCCCGATCCGGCCCGAATCCGGCCCAAAGCCCGAAATGGGCTGTGTTTTTTTCAAGTGAATCTGGCCCGGCCCGGCCCGAAAATAAGCCCGGATTTAAATCCGATCCGGAAAAAGCCCGGGCTTTAATCCGATCCGGATTAAAGCCCGGTCCAATCCGGTTTAAAGCCCGAACCGGATTAAAATCCGGTCCAATCCGGTTTAAAGCCCGGTTTATATTATTACAGTTTATATAATTTTTATTAAGATCTTCAACCAAATTAATTTTTTATTTTTTGAAAATTTGGGAATATCATTTAATTAGATATATATTGACATCCGTACGGTTGGATAGTCGAAAAATATTTTTAAAAAAATAGAAACAATAATCTGGGACAAAGCACTAGTTACGAGTACTAGACAATATTGTAAGTTCTATTAAGATCTTCAACCAAATTAATTTTTTATTTTTTGAAAATTTGGGAATATCATTTAATTAGATATATATTGACATCCGTACGGTTGGATCGTCGAAAAATATTTTTAAAAAAATAGAAACAATAATCTGGGACAAAGCACTAGTTACGAGTACTAGACAATATTGTAAGTTCTATTAAGATCTTCAACCAAATTAATTTTTTATTTTTTGAAAATTTGGGAATATCATTTAATTAGATATATATTGACATCCGTACGGTTGGATATTCGAAAAATATTTTTAAAAAAATAGAAACAATAATCTGGGACAAAGCACTAGTTACGAGTACTAGACAATATTGTAAGTTCTATTAAGATCTTCAACCAAATTAATTTTTTATTTTTTAAAAATTTGGGAATATCATTTAATTAGATATATATTGACATCCGTACGGTTGGATCGTCGAAAAATATTTTTAAAAAAATAGAAACAATAATCTGGGACAAAGCACTAGTTACGAGTACTAGACAATATTGTAAGTTCTATTAAGATCTTCAACCAAATTAATTTTATTTTTTTTGAAAATTTGGGAATATCATTTAATTAGATATATATTGACATCCGTACGGTTGGATCGTCGAAAAATATTTTTAAAAAAATAGAAACAATAATCTGGGACAAAGCACTAGTTACGAGTACTAGACAATATTGTAGTGTTCTACTAAGATCTCCAACCAAATTAATTTTTTATTTTTTGAAAATTTGGGAATCTCTTTTAATTAGATATATCTTGACATCCGTACGGTTGGATCGTCGAAAAATATTTTTAAAAAAATAGAAACAATAATCTGGGACAAAGCACTAGTTACGAGTACTAGACAATATTGTAAGTTCTATTAAGATCTTCAACCAAATTAATTTTTTATTTTTTGAAAATTTGGGAATATCATTTAATTAGATATATATTGACATCCGTACGGTTGGATCGTCGAAAAATATTTTTAAAAAAATAGAAACAATAATCTGGGACAAAGCACTAGTTACGAGTACTAGACAATATTGTAAGTTCTATTAAGATCTTCAACCAAATTAATTTTTTATTTTTTGAAAATTTGGGAATATCATTTAATTAGATATATATTGACATCCGTACGGTTGGATCGTCGAAAAATATTTTTAAAAAAATAGAAACAATAATCTGGGACAAAGCACTAGTTACGAGTACTAGACAATATTGTAGTGTTCTACTAAGATCTCCAACCAAATTAATTTTTTATTTTCTGAAAATTTGGGAATCTCTTTTAATTAGATATATCTTGACATCCGTACGGTTTGATCGTCGAAAATTATTTTTAAAAAAATAGAAACAATAATCTGGGACAAAGCACTAGTTACGAGTACTAGACAATATTGTAAGTTCTATTAAGATCTTCAACCAAATTAATTTTTTATTTTTTGAAAATTTGGGAATATCATTTAATTAGATATATATTGACATCCGTACGGTTGGATCGTCGAAAATTTTTTTTAAAAAAATAGAAACAATAATCTGGGACAAAGCACTAGTTACGAGTACTAGACAATATTGTAAGTTCTATTAAGATCTTCAACCAAATTAATTTTTTATTTTTTGAAAATTTGGGAATATCATTTAATTAGATATATATTGACATCCGTACGGTTGGATCGTCGAAAAATATTTTTAAAAAAATAGAAACAATAATCTGGGACAAAGCACTAGTTACGAGTACTAGACAATATTGTAGTGTTCTACTAAGATCTCCAACCAAATTAATTTTTTATTTTTTGAAAATTTGGGAATCTCTTTTAATTAGATATATCTTGACATCCGTACGGTTTGATCGTCGAAAATTATTTTTCAGATTAAAAAACAATTAGTACAAATATTTAAAAAATCGAAGGCCCGATTTTGGCCCGATCCGGCCCGATCCGGCCCGAAGCCCGAAACAGGCCAAGTATTTTCCTGATAGGCCCGGCCCGATCCGGCCCGATTTTTATGAAAGCCCGGCCCGATCCGGTTAAAAAAAAAACCAGATTTATTAAAGCCCGGCCCGAATCCGGCCCTATCCGGATTTTGTGCATCTCTACCTACGACAATACATTTAAGAAGCCTTGTTGTCTGTGTGAAGAGGAGGCCATCTCAGGCACTTGTTCCATTTAATTACATTTGTTCTTGGAATTCATAGCCTAACCTAAAGGCAACTAGCGACAACCCACTGAAATATGATTTCCTGGAGGATTCAATGATTGAGTTTGGTGTTAATGCTGGGAGCATATTGTGGAAACGTGATAAAAATTTATGATATGGTGGTGGAAGCGGAACACAAACCATGAAGTAGTAGTTCATCTACTAGTAGTAGTAGCCTTGGATTTTCTTGTTTTAAAATAAAAACAAGATATATTGTGAAAGTCTTTTTTATTGTTTTTTATTAAATATTATATATAATTAATTTTGAAGTTAATAATTTTAAATTCAATTCTCTAAAATACTTTAGAGAATCTTCAAAACATCTTAAAAATCTAAAAACATTTTAGAAAATTTCAAAATGGTATTAGAAAATAGTACTAAAATGTTAAAATAATTTAGAAAATTTAAAAATGATATTAAAACACTTTGAAGAATCTTAAAATAAAATTAAAACATTTAAGAGAATCTTCCAAACATTTTAAAGAATTTTAAAATTATTTAAAAAATGATAAATTAATACCTTATATTCCTTAAAACACCTTAAAGAATTTCCGAAAAATTAAGTAAAAAAATTTTGTTAAAATGAATCTCAGAAAGAATCTCTAAAAAGTTGACAAAATCATAACATTTTAGAAAACATCAAAACACTTTAGAGAATCTCAAAAATGGTATATTTCATATTATTCAAAATAACTTAAAAAAAGAATCTTTACTAATTAAAGGAATCTTTACTAATTAATAAAAATATTTCCTGAAATCTTAAAAATTAAAAAATAAAAGAGAAGTAATATATAATTTAAATTGCGAAAATAGAAGAGAAAACAATAATATCTTTAATAATTTTATTAGTAGAACATTTAATGGAACACTCATTCTCATTTTTTTTAAACTAAAAATCTCATTTTTTTTTACTATTAGAACTATTTAAAAAATCTCATTATTCTAAAAAAATAATATTCCCAAAAATTGAAACACCTTAGAGAATCTTAGTGTATTAAATAATATTTTTATATACTTATTTTTTTCAAAATAAAATTTATAATTTTCTTTGAAAATTAAACTACATGTAAAAATATTATAAAAATGTACCAACTTTCTCTTACGTGTTTCAAATCAATAGGAATTTAAAGATAAGAACTTTTTTGAAAAATATTTTTTTGTACTATACATGAAAATAAAATAAAGAAAGTACACATTCTTTCAAATTCCTTAAAAGGCAAAGAACACTTAGTAGAATCTTAACATTCTTATTAACTAAAATAAAATTTTTGAAATCGTAATGAAGAAAAATATACAACACATTATTTTTTTTAAAATCGTAATTCTCTAAGGTGATCTTTTAAGTGTTTTATTGAAAAATTTAGGGCTCTTTTCATAAATAAATAGGAAAAAGTAAATTTTTGCACATTTACTTTTGTTAAGAATACTCATTTGCAATTTTACTAACTAAGTTTCTAAATTGCAAAAATACTAACCCTAACCCTCCCCTCCCCTCCCCTCTTCTTTCTGTGAACATGCGCCGGCTGCACTTTTTTTTTTTTAAGGTGGGGGCTATTTTGGTGGATTTGGGTTTCCTGGCCCCGCAGGGGCATATTCAACTAAATTTGCAACTAATTGCAACTAAATGCAACTAAATTTCTGATTTCAAGTTCCATTTGTCAGTTGTCATTTTCGACCTCATTTTTGAACTCAATTATATATATATATATATATATATATATATATATATATATATATATATATATATAAGATGGGTGATATTTTGGTGGATTTAGGTTTCCTGGCCCCGCAGGGGCATATTCAACTAAATTTGCAACTAATTGCAACTGAATGCAACTAAATTTCTGATTTCAAGTTCCATTTATCAGTTGTCATTTTCGACCTCATTTTTGAACTCTATTTTATATATATATATATATATATATATATATATATATATATATATATATATATATATATATATTTAAGATGGGTGATATTTTGGTGGATTTAGGTTTCCTGGCCCCGCAGGGGCATATTCAACTAAATTTGCAACTAATTGCAACTGAATGCAACTAAATTTCTGATTTCAAGTTCCATTTGTTTGAAATCAGCAACTTAATTTCTGATTTCAGTTGCATTCAGTTGAATATGCCCCTGCGGGGCCTTGCAACCCAAATCCACCAAAATCACCCAAACCAATAATATGTAGTTGCAACTAGTTGCAACTAGTTGTAACTAGTTGAAAGTAGTTGAAAATAGTTGCAACTAGTTGTAACTAGTTGAAAGTAGTTGAAAATAGTTGCAACTAGTTGAAAACAGTTGAAAATAGTTGATTTGGTTGAATATTGCCCCTGGCGGGGCCTTGGAACCCAAAATCACTCAAACCAATAATATGTAGTTGCAACCAGTTGTAACTAGTTGAAAGTAGTTGAAAATGGTTGCAACTAGTTGAAAATATTTGAAAACAGTTGAAAATAGTTGATTTGGTTGAATATTGCCCCTGGCGGGGCCTTGGAACCCAAAATCATTTAGTTGAATATTGCCCCTGGCGGGGCCTTGCAACCCAAATCCACCAAAATTACCCCACCTTTTTTAAAAAAAGTTGCATTTGGTTGCATTTAGTTGAATTTGATTGAATGTGGTTGCAAACAAAAATCCACCCAAATAGCCCCCATCTTAAAAAAAAAAAAAAAAAAAGGGGTACAAAGTCGGCGGCGTCTGTGTTATCAGGGGGTAGGAGAGACAAAATTGAGGGAGGAGGGGCCTAGTATTTTTGCAATTTGAAACTGTTGTTTTGGTAAAATTGCAATTTATTAAGGAAGGTGGTATTTTTGCAAAAAGAAACTTTAAATCTAGTATTCTTGGTAAATATCCAAAAATTTATTAATATTAATAAGTTCTTTGATATTTGATATAATCATGTGAATCCTGTAATGATGGAAACATATCCAGATCAATATATTTTTAACCGATACAATTCACGATTTTGTCTAATACGGAAATGATTCTCCAAATCAATTTTCATTAAGGAAACACCGTTGTAATATAATTTATACGTATAGAACACGTATATATATGTTAATAAGTTCTATATATTTTTTTAAAAATACTTACGGAATTGTTTTAAATTTAAATTACATATAAAAATATTATGTAATTTACCAAGATTGTTACCAATAATAAAATCTAAATAAAACTAAAAAACGTCTAAGAGAATATTGGTGTATTAAATAATATTTTTATATACTTATTTTTTCATATGAAAATTTATAATTTTCTTTTAAAATTAAGCTAGTAAAAATATTATAAAAATGCACCAAGATTGTAAGTTCTCTTAGGTGTACTTCTCACAAGTGCTATGTCTTTATGCAGATAAGGTGTGTAGATCTTTAAGTGTAGATCAATACATTTGGAGAGGGTTCGATTCAATAATCTTATCGAGGATGAATATTGTGTTTGTGCATGTGATTCTTCATAATCTTTAAGGTTGACTGATATGCTCGATAAGATATAAGTTTATTTTTTTTCATTCCGAAGGTGATCCTAATGTATATATCAAGGTTGGTGACTATGTTATTAGGACAACTTTAATACTATTTCATTGGCTTTCATGAGAATTATACATAGAGAGATTCGAGGAACATATACATTTGGAGGTGCAGAAGGTTGATGGTGCACTTGAACATTATTGCAGATTGAGCTCTTGACAGAAGACAATTGTTATGTGTGTTGCTCGTATTATAGGGGCTTAAGGTCCTTGAATGGTTTTTATTTTAGTTTGTTTCATCGGTAGTTGTCTCATGCACTACTACAAAACTGAACTTAGGATATACCACTTAGATAGCGTTTTTCCAGAAGCGCTATCGGAGTGCATTACTTAAATAACGTTTTTTAGAAAAGCATAATGTAAGTTAGTAAATAAAAAAATAAAATTAAATAAAAGATCAAAAATATATACTAAGATAGCGGTTAAGTGAAAAACGCTATTGTAGCTTGCACTTCAATACCGTTTTCGAGACACGCTCTCTAAGTTACCGTATTTTAAGAAATATATATTTATTTTTTATTTATAATTTTAACACTAAAACACGAAAAATATTCATTCGCGTCAGTTTAGGTCATAACCTCCTCTCTCAGCCTCAGCCGCTCAGGTCGCCGCTCACCATCGCCGCTCTCAAAACCCTCTCGCCGCTAATACAACCTCTGTTCTGAACCTCGATCTGTTCTCTACGTCTGTTCGATTTGGGATTAAAGATTAATTTGACTGAGGTTTCATCTCTTAACTCTCTCTCTCTCTACAAAATATACCCTCGCCGCTAAACTAACTACAACCTCTGTTCTCAGTTGAGTTTTCTACCTCGATTTGGTCTCACGAGTACTCAGGTTTCATCTCTCTCCATCTCTCTCTCTCGCTCGCTCTCTCTTTCTCTCTCTCGTTACAAAGTCGTGAAACTTTGGGGGTTCAATTTTAGGGGTTCAATTGATTATAGGTGTGGCAAAATTATAGGTATGTATTTCTACTCCTCTGTTTTCTGTCGTCGAGTCTCTGTTTTTCTTCCTCTTTCTTCTTGTTTTTTTCTGTTTTTCTTATTTGTTGTCGAGATATTTATTTTTGAGTGTGCTAAGTTGAAATGTTATTGTTGTTCTGAGTTTTACAGTTTTGGTTTCAATTGCTGTCGAAGTAGCTAAGTTTAGCGAGTCAGTTTGTTTTCATGTGTTTACAGCTTCGAGTTTGTCGAATTGTCGAGTTTTCATGTTTACAGCTAAGTGTATATAGATATACACATATATAGATTCAATCGAGCCTCCATATATGCCTGAAGAAATGTCTGAGTAAGATTAAATCGAGCTTGAAGACCGCTCTTCTTTCAACCCACGGAGTCATTGTGTCTTCTCTGAAAATTGGAATAGTTTCTGTGCAAATTTTGATTTGAAATCTCAAAGTTGCCTAGAAGCCCTCTAATTGTTTGATATCGATTAAGTGAAGTTCATATAATATTTATTCCAACTCTGACTTTTTTATTGCTTTAAAGCCTGGAAATGTGTAGTAGTTAATTTAACATAAATTCATAGTTGTGGTCTGGTTGTAATTTTTATGTTATAGTAATATTTTTCCATCACAATATAGCAACTTCGGCACACCAGGTGCAAATATGGCTCATATATTGACGTATGTGTATGCATGGGAGCATTTAAGCAAAACAAATGGTAAACTGAGATGCCATGGGTAAGAAGTATCATTTGGTGTTAGTATGGTGACTTCAAAACATGCGAACTTTGCCTTGCTCTTTGTATTGGCAGAATTTGTCTTGATTTTAATTTGCACCTTCTCCTCTGCTAACAGATGTTCAATGGCTGAAGTGTGATGGTTTAGTAATCTCCTTGACAATGGAAATTGAAGTCGCAAACAGGGTGTTTGGTCACCGACGTTTGAAGCTTCTTACGGAGAACCAAAAGAAAGATGTTACTGGTAATTAATCATCTTATTTTTTTCTAAAGTGATTCTTAACTGTGAGAGTTATGGGGGGTGTCTGTGTTTCCTCTTCTCTTATTAAAAGGAGATCAGAGTTTTGACCGAGGTCCTTAGCCGAATACACACATGATTCCACTTAGCCTAGTATGTCTTGGATGTTGAATAATATCTTTTTAAAAAGAAATGTATTTATGGATCTTTAGTTGGTTCTCTTTTACAGAGGAAGAAAGAAAAAGAAATGTGAGAAAACTGCTGCAGAAATTGCATTACTAGTTGAGGAAGTCATGGCCAAGCTTGAATTTGCAGCAGAAAGGATGCACTACTCATGAATGTAGAGCCAAAACCTACTATCGACAAATTTATCAAGCTGCCTTTTCTTACACAAGTCCTGTCAAAGTAAGCTAGTTGTCTTCTTTATTCTTAAGTTGTTTAATATTGTTGTGACCCTGCTTTTTATTCAATTGTAATTGGCTTGGATTGTTATAACCGTAGTGATAGAACATTTGTTACATGTATATTTTAATTAATTGGTGAGTTATTCAGCAACGTAGTAATAGAACATCTGTTACATGTATATTTTAATCTTTGTTCTCATTTTGAAAATGTTAAACTTTACAATTGATTATTATATTGCAGGAAAACATTGCTGGAAAATTTTTAGACAGCCTCGTGAAATGGCTCTCTGACAAATAGAAGCAGAGGAGTATAATAATCATGATTCGTAATTACTGCTCAAGATTGAATGGCTCTGAGCAGTACCTGTCCATGCCAATAGGAGTTTGAGATAAGAATTTCTGACTAGAGTAAAGCTATGAATTGTTTTGCACATAGTTTACGATTAGAGGCTGTAGCTAGAAGACCCTCGTATCAAGGTATCCTTACTTCATTTGTAGAGATTAGCAAGCATATTATGTGAATTTTAGGACGCTTATCATATTACTATTCCATCTCTGCATTCTTAAGTATTTCCGTGTTTTATCGTAGACTGCAAATTTAATTAAATTGTCTCAAATACTTCTCTTTCAGTTATCTTAGTAAAGTAATTTGCAGTACAATCTTACAATGAGAAATGGCCCAGTACTGCCACAAGTTGAGTACAATTCATATGATATTACTAGATAGTATTAAGAAACAAGAAGCACTTCCTTTGGATGCATATGATGTTGCTAGTGATCTTGCAGTAGAGGGAAGAGGGATCCCATGGAGTAAACAAGATCCTGATAACGAAGCTCTGGAATCCATAGCTGCAGAGGTTTACTGCCCTTCCATGTTGCTCAATTCATATTTACAGACAAGGTTGTCTTAGTTAATGTACTGGCAATTTGTTTTGTGGATGTAAGCATTAAATTGGAAATTTTAATAGCAGAATTTATTTATGCATTTTGTGATCAAAATATTATGACTTTCTTTTGCCAAATATATCGTGGAGTATATTATTGTCTTTGTATATTTATTATTTCTGAAAATGGTAAGAATACTACAGGTAAAAAGGAAGGCAGAAAATTAAATATATATATATATATATTAATAAAAATTGTCACTTACATAGCGCTTTAAAAAGAGCTATACAAGAACATGCACATTTAGGAAACACTTACTTAGATAGCACTTCTGGAAATGCTATCTAAGAGCTTCACTTACAGAATGGCGAAAAAAACGCTATCTAAGTGATCCTCACTTCAATAGCGGCTCCTTAGATAGCGTTTAAAAACGCTTTGTAAGAGCTAAAAAAAGCGCTCTCTAAGTACAAATCTGTAGTAGTGATGTTACGAGGTCCTATAATGTATTTTTGAATTTATTTTTCTACTAAACAAGTTTTTCCTTAAATATCTCAATAATTTACCAATATCAATTCATGAAATTGAATCATAATAATTTATTAATATTAAAACAATTTTAACGCAATTGCAGAATTGTCGTCCTAAATGTTACCTTTTTTTTATTCTTGATCTGTATATGGAATGATTGATGTTATTTAAATTGTGAAATAATAATTCAATCAAGAATATTGTGATTTAATTGATCAAATAACTGATTGATATCTAAAAGATATTGCATGCTTTATATTACCCTTCTACCCTTTCATCACAAAAATGGAAATGATACCATTTTTTTTCATATTAAAGACTGATTTGTTTTTAGCCATCAGATTAAAATTAAATGAATGGTTAGATGTGTGGTCTTTGGGTTCCTTATCTAGCATAGGTTCTCCCTTGAGCATGAGCCTATATATATATATATATATGTTGACAATGCAGTCCAGATTCATTGAATCTGTTCTCTTGGTAGTAATATGCAAATTCTCAGGGATTTAATATCTAAATTATCTAGTCACTATAAGCTGTCATGATTCGGTGTAATTACAGAGATTGAGTCTGATTCTTTCTTAGTTTTAGGACGATTCTTTCCTAGTTTAGAATGTATAGCTTATACCTTGTAATCTATAAATAGCCTGATGTTATACTCAATAAAATAAGAACATTTTACCTGTTTTCATGGTATCAGAGCCATAAACATTGCTCTTCCTAAACTTTTTTTTATCATCCATCAAATATGTCAGAACTTTCACACACAAGCCTAAAACCCACCAATGATTCAAACAAGAATCTACAAACTCAAACAAATGAAACTATCATCATTGATTCAGATTTCAGTCAGAATTCCCAAACAAATGAGCTCCAAAACTTGCAGTCATCGTTTAGACTCAATGGAAAAAACTATCTTGTGTGGTCCCAATTAGTTCGGACCTTTCTTAAGGGAAAAGGCAAGCTGGGCCATTTAACAGGTCCTATTCCAGAGGAAAAAGATCCAAAATTTGCAGCTTGGGATGTAGAAGATTCATCCATCATGACGTGGCTTTGGAACTCAATGTAACCCGATATCAGTCGCAATCTTATGCTCTTGCCTACATCAAAAGACATCTGGGACACGGTAAAGCAGACCTATTCAAAGGTTCATGACGCAGCATTAGTCTATGAAATCAAGACAAAAATCCATTCAACCAAGCAAGGTATTCTCTCGGTTACTGATTATTATAATAAGATGAAAAACTTGTGGATTGAACTCGACTACTACCAGAATTTTAAGATGAAGTGCAGCGAAGATGCTGCAATGATGTTGAAGTTTGTTGAAGGCGAAAGGGTATATGAGTTCTTGGCAGGCTTGAATATTGAATATGATCAAGTTCGTGTGCAGATATTTGGAAAAGATCCTTTACCAACTCTAAGTGAAGTTTTTTCAACTGTTCGAAGTGAAGAAGGAAGAAGAGGCATCATGCTTGAAACTCCGTTAAGTGATAGCTCCGCGCTAATTGCAGCCGTTCCTACTGTAGCTGCTGTTTTTCCTCGCAGTGCACAGCAAAATAGTAATAGACCAGACCAGTCTAGGTCTTATAACAGATCAACAAACAACAAGGATGGATTGTTTTGCAATTATTGTAAGAAATCAGGTCATACTAAAGACATATGCTGGAAGCTGTCCGGAAAACCTCCTAGAAACAACACTCCAGGGAGATTCTTGCCTCGGAACTACCAAGCTAATGTTGTGCGTGCAGAAGAAAAGGATGCTACTACAACCCAAGAGGTTAATGGATTTCAGCAAGAAGAAATTGAGAAACTTCGGAGCTTTCTAGCAGCACTTGACAAACCAGTGGGTTCATGTTCCATGGCCCAATCAGGTAAGTTTCCTGTACCTTACTCTCTAAATGATTCAAAGAGCAGTTACAATGGAATCTGGTTAGTAGATTCAGGAGCAACGGATCACATGACATATTCCTCAAACTCTTTCTCATCATATACCCCATGTTCTAGCAGTGAGAAAATAAAAACAGCTGATGGAACTTTGATTAGTATTGCTGGAAAAGGAAATATTAAACTTGTGCCTGACCTATCTTTAAAATCTGTTCTCCATGTTCCTAAATTGGCCATCAATTTGTTGTCTATTAAAAAACTTACAGAAGACCAACATTGTCTCGTAACATTTTATCCCTCATATTGTGTCTTTCAGGATCTGACCACGGGGAAGATGATTGGGCATGCTAAGGAACATGAAGGACTTTACTATCTCGATACAAGTAATAGTGGATATCAAGCTGGTCTATTTTCTCAATCAGTTTCTCAGCCTAGCGCACTTGAAAAACAATCTGCAAGAAAAGCTCAAATCTGGCTCCATCATGTTCAAATGGGTCATCCTTCTTTTTCATTATTAAAAACTATGTTTCCTCTGTTATTCCAGAAAATAAATGTCAATGAGTTTCATTGTGAAGTGTGTCAACTGGCCAAACACCATCGAGTTTCATACCCTTTAAGCAATTCTAGAGCATCAGAACCTTTTTCTTTAGTCCATACAGACGTCTGGGGTCCATCAAAAATTTCAAATATTGATGGGGCTCGATGGTTTGTCTCATTCATAGATAATTATTCTCGAACTACTTGGCTTTTCTTAATGAAAAATAAATCTGATGTGAGTGTTATTTTTTCAAGATTCTATAATATGATCCTTACACAATTTCGAATTCATATTAAGTACATTCGTTCAGATAACGGGGGAGAATATTTCAATAAACAAATGTCATCATTTCTCCGAGATCATGGGATAATCCATGAATCTTCATGTGTTGACTCCCCCGAACAAAACGGGATTGCAGAAAGAAAAAACCGCCACCTTCTGGAGGTTACTCGTGCCTTGTTATTCGAAAAAAATGTTCCTAAACACTATTGGGGAGAGGCTGTTTTAACAGCCACATATCTCATTAATAGGTTACCTAGTCGAGTACTACAAAACAAATCTCCCATTGATATATTGTCTGAATCATTTCCTCATATAAAACACTCACAACTTCCGCTGCGAACATTTGATTCAACTGCTTATGTCCATATACAGAAACAAAACAGAAACAGTAACTTGATCCAAGAGCGTTGAAATCCATTTTTTTAGGATATTCATCGACCCAAAAAGGGTACAAGTGTTATCACCCAAGTAGTCAGAAGTTCTACATATCAAAAGATGTCACATTTGCTGAAAATCAGGCCTTTTATTCAGATTGTCTTCCGCGGGAGCATCAATTGGAAGACAATTCAGATTTAAGCTTCCTCACTTTTGATCTCAACTCAAACATGACATCAACATTGATTCCCAGAAATAGCTCTTTTGAAGATATGACTTCAGAACCTTCCAATACTCCAGTAAATCTTCCCTCAAACAGTCCACCTTCAAACAGTCCAGTAAATCTTTCTCCTAAAATTTCGACACCTAGTTCGAGTCAAAGCACTAATCCAACACCTCTTCTTAGTGCAACCAAGAATCATGTTTCGAATGACCAGCTAGTACCTCCATTACTAGTGTACTCGAGAAGGAAGAAGAATCCTGAATTAGTTGCATCCCAACCATCGGACCCCGTGCAAGATCAATCTGCCATGACAGATAACAATCCAGTCTCCTTACCACCAGAATTCAGTTTGCCTATCGCTCTCAGAAAAGGTACACGTAAATGCACACAACACCCAATAGCCAATTTTATGTGCACACAACACCCAATAGCTAATTTTATGTCATTTACCAACTTATCTACATCACACAAAGCTTTTCTCACTGAATTACATGCTATTAAGATTCCAAAAACTGCTCAAGAAGCACTTAGAAGTAAGGAATGGAAAAATGCTATGATTGAGGAAATGAGAGCACTTGAAAAAAATAAAACTTGGGAGATTGTTAGGCTGCCTAAAGGTAAAAAAACAGTGGGATGCAAGTGGGTTTTTACGGTGAAATATAATGCTAATGGGACACTTGAAAGATATAAAGCTAGACTTGTTGCCAAAGGCTATACTCAAACCTATGGGGTGGATTATGTAGAAACTTTTGCACCTGTCGCGAAATTAAACACCATTCGAATATTATTATCCTTGGCTGCTAATCATAACTGGACTTTAGAACAGTTAGATGTAAAAAATGCTTTTTTACACGGTGATTTAAAAGAGGAAATCTACATGGAACCACCACCTGGGTTCAGTCAAGCTTTTGGAACTAACTACGTGTGCAGGTTACGAAAAACCATTTATGGCTTAAGACAATCTCCAAGAGAATGGTTTGGGAAATTCAACGTTGTTATGAAAGGATTGAAATTCAAGCAAAGCGTGGGAGATCATACACTCTTCTACAAAAGATCCAACGAAAATAAGATCACTGTCTTAATAGTGTATGTAGATGATATCATTGTTACAGGAGATGATTCAGTTGGGATACAAAAACTAAAAGATCATCTATCCAAGGAGTTTGAGATTAAAGACCTAGGAAAACTCAGGTATTTCCTAGGAATCGAGGTTGCACATTCAAAAGCAGGAATATTCATCTCCCAACAGAAATATATTCTGGATCTATTGAAAGAAACAGGTACACTAGGGTGCAAACCTTCTGAAATTCCCATTGATTATCATCACAAGTTAGGTGATAATATAGATAGTCCAGAAGTTGACAAAGGAAGATATCAAAGATTGATTGGGAAGTTTATTTATCTTGCTCACACAAGACCTGATATAGCTTATGTTGTTAGTGTTTTGAGTCAATTTATGCATACTCCGCGAGAAATACACTTACAAGCTGCATACAAAGTCCTTCACTATCTTAAAAGCACCCCTGGGAAAGGTATCCTTTTTAAAAGAAATGGAAGACTTGACTTGGAAGCATACACAGATGCAGATTGGGCAGGATCTTTAGTTGATAGAAGATCTACCTCAGGATATTGCACATTTCTAGGAGGAAATCTTATAACCTAGAGAAGTAAGAAACAGCCAGTAGTTTCTAGATCAAGTGCTGAAGCCGAGTTTCGAGCAATGGCTCAAGGTATATGCGAGTTATTATGGATAAAGATTGTTTTAAGAGATTTGGGGATCAAGTGGGAAGGTACCACAAAGTTGTATTGCGACAACAAATCAGCCATCAATATTGCACATAATCCTGTCCAACATGATCGAACAAAACACGTTGAAATTGATCGGCATTTTATTAAAGAAAAGCTCGAGAGTGGGCTCATATGCATACCATATATCCCGACCAGCAAACAACTAGCAGATGTCTTAACGAAGGGACTTCCTAGTACATCCTTTGGTAGTATTACAAAAAAAATGGGGATGGAAAATATCTGTTCAGCAGCTTGAGGAGGAGTGTTGACAGCTTGAGGAGGAGTGTTGACAATGCAGTCCAGATTCATTGAATCTGTTCTCTTGGTAGTAATATGCAGATTCTCAGGGATTTAATATCTAAATTATCTAGTCACTACAAGCTGTCATGATTCGGTGTAATTACAGAGATTGAGTCTGATTCTTTCTTAGTTTTAGGACGATTCTTTCCTAGTTTAGAATGTATAGCTTATACCTTGTAATCTATAAATAGCCTGATGTTATACTCAATAAAATAAGAACATTTTACCTGTTTTCAATATATATATATATGCTAGTGGTCAAATAGAAACCAATCTTAGAATAGAAACTAGAAACCAACACTAAATAAATTATATTTCATTTATTCTAATGGCCCCGCCAGGGGCACCTTCACAAAAGGTGTTTAAAATTATTGGCTCCATCCAGCAAAAAAAAAAAAAAATGTTCACGCTGACGTCACTGCCACGTCAGCAGTGAACAGTATTTTTTTTTTTTTTTTTGCTGGATGGAGCCAAGAATATTATGAACTTTTTGTATTGGGGTACCCCTAATTTGGTCATTAGATTAGCTTGAAATATTTAATTTATGTTTAGTTTCTAGTTTCTATTCTAATTTAGTTTCTATTAGAACAAGACCATATATATATATATATATATATATATATATATATATATATAAACTTATATTTCAAATTATTAGTGAATCATATATCTGTAGGAAGTATAGATTAAGGATATACCTGAAATCAAAATAACAATAATAAAATACCAAAAAGATGCTTCGAGGCACGTGAAAACCACGTTATCCTTAAAACAGATAAGCCCCTTCCATGTAGTGCTTGAAGGTTTTTGTGGCTTCCGTCTCCCAGGATACAACGAAACGAGGTGATCTTAAGCACTAAAGATCCGCCTCCTACGAACCAAACAAATACTGCTTCTATCTCACGGAAACAGAACCTAGAGCTCTTAGAAGAATGCAAGAAATGCTATAAAAATTTGAAGGATTTTTTGTGTGTCAAAACAATGAACCCAAGGTCTCCTTATATAAGAGTAAAGAAATGTAACTCCCTCATACATAAATTTTATAACCCCCAATATATTAACTTTGTAACCTCCATCAAATAATTAATATAGTAGTTACAAATTAAAACCATGAGTTACAAATCAAATAAAATAAAATGCTATGAATTTTTATTCAAAAATAGTCTAACAATCCCCCACATAAATAAAAATTGACATTGTAAAATGACTCTTTGACACGGAGATAGAGCGCACGGTAGAAACCAGCATAGGATAGGTAGGCGTACACCCTTGAACCTTCCCTTGTAAGAACATATTTACATTTCTAGAATTTCAGTAGTCGTGTTGACCTTGAACTGCCATTCTTTTTTGTGAAATGATGATACATCCCCCACTGGAGTCTTTCCCTATATTTGTTCAGTTCTCACTGTTAAGCCCATTTTGGTCCTGAGCTTTAGCCTGGTTCTGTGAGTTTTTCCCAGAATTAGCCCCACAATTCCTTCTTGAAGCGACCCCACTTCACTCACATAGGTGATCTCTCGAATAATACATATGTATTACTTATTCGACATATCGAAACATGAGGTTCATTAAAAGCATAGCTTAACCTTAACCAAATTTTATCACTGTTTTTCATCATCGGAATGGACCCAGGAGTAAAACCCCCACAGTGATCTCACTAAGTCTTTACAGTTAGGTTGTCCCATTGAACCAAGATCTTGGGATCTCCAATCAACAAGGTTGGGTTTCCTTTGTACCGACTTTTATTATGGGCTTTAGTCCCATTCCTTTCGATGATTTCTCAACTAACTCTCTTATTAACCCTTGGTTAGCGGATCCGCAGTGTTATCTTTGACCTAATATGATCAATAGTGATAACTCTAGTTGAGAGTAGCTGTCTAACGGAATTGTGTCGACGACAAAAATGTTTCGACATTCCATTACAATCTTTTTCGCTATACTCGTGCATCTTAACTTTGGCATATGTCACATTTGGTAATCAATTACCAGATCAACAGCTAAGGCTTCAATCCGTCGTTGACATTACCAATTTTTAGCGTCCCAAAAATCAGTAATATCAATTTATCTCATTACCAAGTTTAAGCGTCCTTAAACTGGCAACACTCATTCACTCAGTTACCAAATTTAAGCGTCCTCAAAAATGGCAACTATATCATTTATTATGAAGTCATAACATATCAAATTTATATGCCAATTTTTGTATCTATGTTGTTCAAATCAACATAATCACCAAAATACAGACTTTCTACTCTTGCCTTAGCCAGAGAAATCGAGAAAGACTGTTCCAAAGTTCATTGATGTACTTCTAAATTTCACAATGCCGACAATTTAAATATCATCTTGATGAACCATATTCTTATAACTCAAGAATATATTATAAAGTAAGTTAGGTCTTTACTTTTGACTATAATCTTTTAATTATCAGTCCGACCTTTTTTCTTTTCTTTGACCCATACAAGCTTAAAACAGATAAGCCCCTTCCATGTAGTGCTTTAAGGTTTTTGTGGCTTTCGTCTCCCAGGATACAACGAAACGAGGTGATCTTAAGCACTAAAGATCCGCCTCCTACGAACCAAACAAATACCGCTTCTATCTCACGGAAACAGAACCTAGAGCTCTTAGAGGAATGCAAGAAATGCTATAAAAATTTGAATGATTTTTTGTGTGTCAAAACAATGAACCCAAGGTCTCCTTATATTGGAGTAAAGAAATGTAACTCCCTCCTACATAAATTTTATAACCCCCAAGATATTAACTTTGTAACCTCCATCAAATAATTAATATAGGAGTTACAAATTAAAACCTTGAGTTACAAATCAAATAAAATAAAATGCTATGAATTTTTATTCAAAAATAGTCTAACAATATCACACAAGACTTTTGAAAATTTACTAAATCTAATCTTCAACTCAACACACTGATTTAAACTATTTTCTTTTTGTTTCCTCCACTACCTTAAAATATATAATTATGTTTTTTTAGAATAAAATATTTTTTTTGAAAGCATGTATCTAGCGGGGGATGCTAAGTTATGGTGGCGGACTCGTGTAGATGATGATGTGAACGCTGGTCGCCCAAAGATTGAAACGTGGGAGTCTTTGAAGAAGGAGCTCAAAGATCAGTTTTTGCCTAACAACGCTGCTTGGTTGGCTAGGGAAGGATTGAAACAGTTGAAACAGACGGGGACTGTGCGTGACTATGTGAAGGAATTCAGTTCTTTGATTTTGGACATCAAGAACATGTCGGATGAAGACAGGTTGTTCAACTTCGTGTCGGGTATGAAGCCATGGGCTCAAGCTGAGCAACGTCGCCAGAATGTGAGGGACTTGACGACGGCGATAGTAGCGGCAGATGGGTTGGTTGATTACAATTTCGTTGAGCATACTACTGAATCGGATAAGTTGAGGGCCGAGGGTAGGAGCAAGGCAGTGAAAGACAAGAAGGAGGACGAAGGAGATAGTGGTGGCCAGGAGAAACCGAAGGGTGAAAAGCACAAGATGAAAACCAGAGGGTGTTTCATTTGTAGTGGGCCTCACTTGATGAGAGAATGTCCGAAAAGAGAGAAGCTGAATGCTATCATTGTTGAGGAGAACCAAGGTAAAGAAGATGGCCTAGTGAGGATGAATCCATTACGGTTGGTTAATGCGCTTCGGGCAGATGTGCAAACGAAGGCATGTGGGCTATTGTATGCTCAAGTTGCTCTGAACGGTAAGGACGTTATGACAATGGTGGACACAGGAGCCACAAGCTGTTTTGTAGCGGACAGAAACATTGGTGCATGGGGTTTGAGCCTAGAGCCAAGTGTTAGTCAGTTTAAAGCAGTGAATGCGGAAGCACGGAAAGTGACGGGTTCAGTTGTGGTGAATCTAAAGCTTGGACTTTGCCATTGGATGATTTTGATATCGTGTTGGGGATGGACGTCCAAAGTCACTTCACCTTCCCAAAGTTCAAGCTTTAGATTCACCACAACTGAACCCGTCACTTGTCGTGCTTCCGCATTCACTGCTTTAAACTGACTAACACTTGGCTCTAGGCTCAAACCCCACGCACCAATTTTTCTGTCCGCTACAAAACAACTTGTGGCTCCAGTGTCCACCATTGCCATAACGTCCTTACCGTTCAAAGCAACCTGAGCATACAACAGCCCACATGCCTTCGCTTGTACATCTGCCCGAAGCGCATTAACCAACCGTAATGGATTCATCCTCACTAGGCCATCCTTGTTAACTTGATTCTCCTCAACAATGATAGCATTCAGCTTCTCTCTTTTTGGACAATCTCTCATCAAGTGAGGCCCGCTACAAATGAAACACCCTTTGGTTTTCGTCTTGTGCTTTTCACCCTTCGGTTTCTCCTGGCCACCACTATCTCCCTCGTCCTCCTTCTTGTCTTTCGCTGTCTTGATCCTACCCTCGGCCCTCAACTTATCCGACTCAGTAGTATGCTCAACGAAATTGTAATCAACCAACCCATCTGCCGCTACTATCGCCGTCGTCAAGTCCCTCACATTCTGGCGACGTAGCTCAGCTTGAGCCCATGGCTTCATACCCGACACGAAATTGAACAACTTGTCTTCATCCGACATGTTCTTGATGTCCAAAAGCAAAGAACTGAATTCCTTCACATAGTCACGCACAGTCCCCGTCTGTTTCAACTGTTTCAATCCATCCCTAGCCAACCAAGCAGCGTTGTTAGGCAAAAACTGATCTTTGAGCTCCTTCTTCAAGGACTCCCACGTTTCAATCTTTGGGCGACCAGCGTTCACATCATCATCTACACGAGTCCGCCACCATAACTTAGCATCCCCCGCTAGATACATGCTAGTGATCGTCACTTGTTCAATAGTTTGAACATGAGCGGCCTTGAAATACTGCTCCATGTCCCACAAAAAGTTCTCGAGCTCTTTAGCGTTCCGGCTCCCCTCAAACTTCTTTGGTTCAGGAACCTTAAACTTTACATGACTCTCCCCTAGAGTCTTTGAAGCACTAGCAGCCACAGTACACCTCAAAACCACCAATTCGTTGTCAAGATTCTCAACCCGCGTCTTCATCCTCTGAGACAACGCATCAATCTTCGTAAAACCCTCGGTCAATTTCAAGTCTAGCTGCTCCATATGGGACTCAAACAACCTTCGCATCGAAGCCATCTCCTCAACCATAGACTGACTATGTTGTTCCAGTGTTGCCCCATCAGCCACCAGCGGTTCACCCAACTGTTCCTCAAGCCTGGCGACACGATCAGTCAAACTACCTTCGCTCGACCTCGTACTCACCGTCATCTCGCTCTAAACCTCTGCTCGTAACCTTATGCTCTGATACCAATTGTCACACGGCTTTTTCCTTGTCCCGAATATTGCCCGTGCGATGCCTAGCTAGCGCCCAACGAAGCCAAGCTAGCGCTCAACTAGTCAGCACTCCCGTTCCGCCCGACTGTCACCTGCACCAAGGTTAGATCTACAATGGACAGATATTGTATATGCACAGATGATTGAATATAAACACACACAATGTTTGGGAACCACCCATATCTTTTATTGCCTTCACTACAACTCAAAAATTTTAGGCGTTCGTCCGTTTACAATGATTACAACTCTTTGCCCTAGCAATCTGTTCCTATCACTATAATGCACTCAAGCATCTGACTCATAATCTCTCTAATTACAATCGTGCCTACCATCTATATTTATAGCCAAACACATTGTATCCTGTTCCTGGTCTTGTTAAAAGTCCTTCAGCAACTCTGACTAGGATCAGCCAACTAGAGCCAACTGATGATGCCAGCCCGCACACAACTACTATGAGGAGTAGGACACCCGCACCTGATGCCCAACTCCTACTAGAATTAGGACGCGCGCGCGCCTGATGCCAACTCCTACGAGGCATAGGACTCCCGCGCGCACACCAGCGCCCAGCACCAAGCCCACTTCTACTCAGACTAGGAATATGCCTCAGCTCACCGTTTCTCACTAGAACTTGGTTTCCAGCCAGCAACAAACCACATACGTGCCCCAGCGCCTTAGTCTTTCGCTCCCGCACACTTAGTCTTTTGCCCCGCATTATCAAACCAACGTCTTGGGTCAAGGCAGCCTACATTTCGGATGCCCAAGCCGGCACTCTTGGTCGCCCTTGTTTACCCACCGTGTCAATGGTCTAACAAACCATCCCCACTAGAAAAACTCGATGTCCTTATCGAGGGGTGAACACCAAACTCTCGAACCTGATCAAACCGGCAATTTTCTTTTTTTTAGAATAAAACATTTTTTTTACAATAAAATATATAATTATGTTATTAATTTAAGTAACTTTAATACAAAAACTTGGAACTCGATCATTTTATAATGGGGTACTTTGACAAATAGAGGAATTACTGATTTTTTAGCCGAAACCTTAATGATTGAAGAGGGGACAAAAAAAATGACTAGAATTAAAATGGCAAAATTGAATTGAAGATAAAAGTTAATGAAGATAATCATCTTTTACAACTTTTATTAGCTATTAAATTGCAATTATTAATGCCAAAGTAATTAGATAGATATAAAAGATTAATAGTAGTATCAATGAGGTGATTGTATAAATAGTTTTATTGATTATATTCTTGTGAACTTTCGCAATTAATTTGAAATTTCAGTATTTTTTAACTTATAAATTAATCCTTTAAAATATTGGTAATAAATACAAAAAATTGAACTTCCAAATTTTGACAAACATTGCATAAAAAACACACAAAGGTAACTTATAAATTTATATAAATTTAAATGAGGAAAACATGATAATCAATATGGACTTGATTTAATTTCCTCCCATATCTTACAAAATATAGTATAATTTTGATATCTGACATAAATAAACTCAAACTCAATTTAGTCATTCATGTGTCTATTTACAATATTAATTTCTAATATCTAAAGAAGAATATGTACCAATGTTTCATTATGTTATTGTGATCAAACCATACAAGGTAATATTTGGGTAATGATGGGAATCTTTAAGAGCTCTCTTATTTCTAAGGTTTGGGAAATTGCAGTAGCTTCTACTTTGTGGTCTATTTGGCTATCTAGGAATGAAAACATGTTTAGCAACAAGAAGGATTCTGTAAAAATTATGATGGATCTAAATAAATTCAGATCATTCAGTTGGTGTGAATCTTTAGATTTGATCTGTACAGATTTGTTCAATCTTTGGTCTGTTAATCCAGTGGGTGCAATTCTTATTTCCAACAAAAAAAGGAGAGCTGATATTTTTCTGACATGGAACACAAAGTTAGTAGTGTTTGTTGATGGTTCTTGGTCGTCCAATAGAGATGGTTCAGTTCAAGCAGGAATAGGAGGTTTTTTATTAGATGAAGATCAATTCTTAAGCTTCATTTTCTCAGGACCTTCAATTGCCAAGCCCCAGGAAACAGAAAAAGAAGCAATCTTGTTTCTTATCACTAAGGTAAGGGAAACTATCTCTCCCTTTGATAAAACTGGTTATCTGCTCTAACTGCTTGACATTGGTGGATAGTTTTATTAAAGCTAGAGCTGGATTTTCTAAGAGAGATCAAAATGCCAGGGGTGATCTCCTATGGTCTCCTGAACTGCATTTGCTATATGTTCCTAGAATTGATCTCAGAGGAGCAGATGATTTAGCCAAAAGTGGCTCTCTCAGAAAGAAAACAATGTCTGCATGGTGTTAAAATGTTCTCAGGAGTTACATTTTGCAAATAAGGTGACTCAGAGATTGGATCCTAGATTATTGATTTCATAAGGCAGTTATTTGCAAAGGTTGTGCAGCCAGGTTTTGGTATTGGTTAAACTCGGGTACTATTATTTAGTTTTCAAATATAAAGATATGCTTGACTTAAATTATATGGGCCGATAGTGTTCATTGGAGTTGAGTCTTGGTTAAAGAATAGATTGGGCTGTTAATTGTGGATTAGTTGGGCTTGGTATCATATTTCAGTTCAAATTTTTCCAGAATTCTCAAGAGAAATTTGAAGAGTCACAGGGGGGTTTTATTTTTTAAATATCTTTTAATTCAAGGATTTGGACGAGTATTAGAGGGGCTAACCTCTGTATATTCGCCTCGGGCAGTCAAAAAGACAATAAATACTTGCATATTCTCGAGATTTTGGGGATATATACACGCCAGGCCAGAGTGTTACTCTCACATTACTATTACTTGTTCACTTTACAGAGCAGTTTTCATCTTTCATTTAGGGTTTAAAATGGAGAAGGGTTGGGATTATCCTGTGGAGGGTTTTTTCAAGGTCAATGTTCACTCGTTCACTCTCAACCAGCCTCTGCCTAATGGCAACGACTCTGGCATTGGTATTGTAGTTAGAGACGATGAAGGGGTTATTATTAAGATGGTATCAGGTTCTATTCAAGATCTCACTGAAAGGGCTAATGAACTATGGGGTTTGTTGGCTGGTCTTCGAACTGCTTTTTTCGAAGGCATTAACAAGATAGAACTGGAGACGGATAATGCTGAGGCTTTGAAGGAATGGGAGGACTGGAGGTGGTTTCTCGATCCGAACCACTCCAGGGTTATTCAGTAACTCGAACAGAGAAAGAAGGACAATAAACTGAGCCTGGTTGTGAAAGTTTGTGAAGAAAGCCAGAACATGTTGGCTCGTTACCTAGCGATTGATGGTGCTAGAAATAGGCACAGGCTGGTTGTCTTTAGGAGGTCTTTTGGCCGGGTCCGTGAGCTCTGGCGTTGGGATATGGGGTTAGGTTCTGCTACTGGTATTTTCGATGAGTTTTCGGAAGAGGAGTACAACAATATGCAGGAACATGAGGTTCTTAATGTGGATGGTGATATGGGTGTTGGGTTTGCTGAAATTTCAGATGAAGAAGAAGAGGCATGGCTGTTTCATGACGTGCATGTGCCTGGGAACTATGATGATGTTCAGGTGGCGGTAGGTCTTCCTGCTCAGGGAATCGGTAATGGTGAGGTGTTAGCTAATGGCCAGGAGGATGATCACGGCGTTGGCACACTGGTTCCTGACGAAATCGTTCGAGCTAGGGATGGAGGGGATGCCGCTGAGATGCAAGAAGATTGATCGTTGCAATCATGTTTAGGGCCTTTGTTCTTGTCCGAGCTTTGGAAATCGGTCGTTTCATTTTCCTGTTTTGTTCCTTTCGTTTAATTATCTTGTTTTCTTATTATCATGCTGAACTTTTGGGAGCCCGTTTGCTTGTTTGGGCTGGTTTGTATTGTTAGATTTTGTGGCCTTGGGCCTTTTTCTAATATATTCGGTTTATCAAAAAAAAAACCACAATTTAATTGTCATGAGCCCAGTCATCTCATATAGAAGATGTTTCCTTACTAATATCATCAAACCGCTGACTTTTCCCCGATTTAGACGGGAAAATAAAAAGTGCATTACCAGTATAAACTGGCCGACCTCTTGAGTGTTTTCATTACCCCCTTCATATAAGCAAGCTTCTGTTAAAGTTGACTAAACCATCAAACCAAACAAAAAATCTCTGTAGAAATGACTAGCTTAGTCAAAGGTTACGCTAGGGTTAGGGAATCACTAATTTGTATTTACTATATCGAAATCATGAGGGCAAATGACCCTGCAGATATGCGTTCCAACAATATACAAAGATGCATGGAATAGAGGCATTCAAATAAATAACTTCCAACAATCACATGCTGTAACCAAAGCTAATAAAACATAAGAATACTACTCAAACACATTACTACCCTTTTTCCTACTTACACTCAAATAACTTTAATTCCTTCACAACAGTAGCGTAACCAGGATTACAAATTAGACGGCGCTGAACTAGTAAGAATGTTTCAACCAGGACTAATGATTTTTTTTCTCACTAGTTTTTATAATTTTTGTAAGGATTGAAAACCAAAATTTTAACTGTTTTTTAGATATTAGCCGGGACTGCAGCTGGAGTCAACCCCAGCCTGGTTCCACCACTTATTTACAAAATTAATGCTGCATAAAAAAAATTTGAGAAGAGCAAAGGCTTGGGTCAGCATAAAACAAATTGAACAGTTCACCATGGATTGCTAAACTGCCCAGAATGAATTAGGACACAACAGAAGTTTGGTTATTTACATACATGCATCAAGTGCATCTTTAATTTCTTTAGTTAGGCAACTTATACAGTGCACGAAGCATATGCATTCTTGTAAGCAGCTGGTTATAATATATGCCAATGACCAAAATTAGTAGATTGAAGATATTTACTCTTTTGTTATTACAAATACAATTCTATAGTGGACATTGTGACTCTATATATCTTAGCCACATCACTGACAATGTGGACCCCTAAACAACAATAAGGCTTAGTTAGAAACAAGCAACGCAAACCTCTAAAATGTGTCCACAGAATCAACAAAGACTCCATCTTCTTGTTCTATATCCTTGTAAATTGATTTTCTTCCATTTAATTCCAGAGGCACTTCTAACGGTGGCGGGCTCTGCACAGACATGATTCAATTCAAGAAGACTAATATTTTTTCTGTAGTTACATTAGTTAACTTTTGCTTTTCAGAAACACTTTAATCTTATCCCGTAATAGTGTGAATTTCTTCACGATACTAGGCACAATTATATACTGTAAAGTGCTTTTTTAATTCTCTTTAAATATAGATTAAAGAGTTTTACCATGCAACGTATAAGAGGCCATTTTATCCCACGGAAAAAGGCATGTTCTTTGATTTCATTTGGGCCACTTTTCGATCCCAAGCGGTTATCAGGGTCTCTTTTTAAAAGAGAATGAATCAACTTTTTGGCAGCAACGCTAACCTGCAATTCATTTTTTATATATATTCAGTTTCCCGAATTGAAATAATTAACTTTCATCGAACGTATATATTGGATGTACATGAATTTTTTACAGACATCACTGCAAAACTGTAGAGCACAGAACAGAGTACGCACTTATAAACACTCAACTTAGCATATATATTCTAACTAGTTGAGGTGCTTAGTAGTAAATTTCAACATCAAGAAAAAACAGAGAAAACAAGATTGATAAGAGAACTACTACAAAAAGGAACATAGATACCTGATGAATATTTACAATCCTATAATATTACACATATAATTTTTTTAAGAAGGTAGATATAGAGTCAAAACAATAGCTAGTGCAACATATTGACACTCCCCCCACCCCAAACAAAAAAATAAAAAGAAAGTCATATAAACATAAGTTATACAATATATGATACATTTCTTTTTGTTACTCTATAATTCTTATTTACCTGATGGTCAAAACACTTATCTAAGTAAGACCCAAGTTAATAGATTTTTTAAGACTAGCAAAAAAACCTTCTTACATGAAAGCATATAGTATTACCTTGACCTGTAGAACACAGAGTGGCATTTGTTAACATTTGTTCAAGATAATTTTTTTTATAAAAACAAATTACCGGAATGCTACTTGGAAATGTTAGCTCCTTGTACAAAATGTTGCCAAATGTCTTTCGCCTATTCTTCCCTTTGAATGGCGTTCGCCCATAAAGCATTTCGTAAAGCAAGATACCTGATACAAAATAGTAGAAACTGCTTAACCCAGGAAAAGAAAAGCTACAAACTGGGCAGTCACTGGAAATATATCACTTGGAAGTTTAGCTTTTCTGATCTCAAGTTGCCAAAAGTTGCATATATATCTAATGTCAGTATACTAGTATCTCACAAACCAATTAAACACATTATTGCTTGGTGGAATTAACTGTCTGAGCAGAGCCATTTACCGACCACTGCTCTTGCAGGATTTCACAAGTGTTGGGATACAAATTTAGACAGTCATTACTAAATTCACTTGCAATAACATGATATTGCAGAGTTTCATAATATTCGAAACTTTTAACACTCACAAAACTTGTAGTATATAACAACTTCACAGAAAAGGGGGAGATCAGTGTAGTCCCAACTTTTAATGAGGCTTTTGACTATAATTCTTGTGAACGTTGTCATCCTTTAAGGAGAAAAAATTGTAGGAAATGCATGATAGAGCAAAATAATATACAAAACTGAAGATTACAAAACATTTTATGGCTTGTTTCGTGTTATGTTGTGGTTTCAATTCAGCACTTTCCTAAGGCCATTACATCATTCGACTACTATACAAGCAGCTTTTTGAGCTTGCACCGCATGCATATGCATCCGATGACAACTACCAAGAGAATGAACATCATAAGATAATATACTAACAAAGACATTCATAACATCGAACATTTTCATTTGCTTACCTAGGGCCCACCAATCAACTGCACTACTGTGGCCATCTCCTTTGATAATTTCCTGAAATAAAGTTTTCAATAAATATATAATTTACATGGACTTCAATTAAGTATGGGGAAGGTAAATACTTTTAGTCAAATTAATTAAAGAGATTATTTTAAGTACATAAAGAAAAATTGTGATGGATACACATGTACTGCTGGAGGATAATTAACAACCATTTCAACAAAAACTGTAGGGACAGGAATAGAGTAGTTCAAAGAATGTCTGCACCAGCACAAGTGTCATGCATAGGGTCACATCCCTATTTACATGATGCAGTGTATGATATATACATATGTATGCATGCATGAATATATTTCTATGTAAACAAATAAATAGATTTTAATAAGTTTGGCCTTCAAAATGGCGAACCAAATAATTTATGTGTAGAAATTAAAACTCATAGTCTTTCACTTATAAAAATCAAACCTTATTCTGGGGCACACAACGACAGATTGAAATTTGTCCATCTACACTCTAAATATACACTATACTTTATCATATGTGAGGTAATTGTAGCTTGTAGAAATCAACATAATTATAGCTTTGAATAAATGTTATATATATATATATATAGAAAGAAAGTTTTTAACCGCTTCATCCCCCCCCCCCCCCCCTCTCTTACATGTGATTCCCCCTTCTTGGAAATGATCAGATTGCATGCTGATATATATGACATATTGGGAAACAATGAACCTAGAATAAAGTTAAGTCTTAAAAACCAAGTAAGAAAGGTCATACAGGAGCAATATATTCTTCAGTTCCAACAAATGAATTTGATTTTGCAACTGGTTCTGCAATAAACATAGGCGGTGGTTGACTTGTAGATCTTTTACGATTCGGTAGAGGAAGCTTTCTGACCTGCACAACAGAGCCAAATATTACTTGAAAAGACTCATCAATGACTCAATATAATGATATACGGCAACAAGAAGAGAACAACTCTTGTTCCAGATTGTATTAGACACTATCTGGATAATATGGAGCAGCTAGGATATCAGAAAGATATACAAGCAGGGTAATGCTGGGGAAGAAATAGAAAAGAAGGATACTGAGGGGTCATACTTTCATTTCAAATACCAGCTACTTGCTTTACGAAATATAGTGGATACAGTTTGTAGGCTTCTCAAATTTGATGGTTGACAAAGTTTGCTACTCTGTAGCTCCTAGCTTTTCAACATTTTTTGCAAATAAATTTATAACGCTTTTTCTTAGATCAAGGGTGTTCAAAATACAACAAATTGGTGCTAGAAGCAGGTTTAAGAGGAATGATTTCTTCCACAAACAACAAAATATGGAAGGAAAATAATAGCATACTTGGGGTATACAGGATGTTCTAAATGAGAGATCAAAGTCAGTTAATATCACGTGCCCATCATTTTGAAGTAGCACATTTTCTGGCTTCAGATCCCGATAAACTATACCTGTTACATAAACAACCGACATTGAAACACAGAAAGAGACTATCAGGTACTTTTAAAGTTACTACTCTTGATAAAATATGCTCTCAAGGTTATGTTTTATTCATTCACCAAACCAATACTTAAAGGGGTCCGTTCCCTAGCAAACATTTGCTAGGGAACTGTTTCCCAACATATGGCTTCTGGACCGTTGGATCGTTGATCCAACGGTGCTGATTTAAAAAAAAAATTACACCGTACCGCAGAAACTTTTCGCGGTACGGAGTAATTACAAAATTGCCCTCACTGTTCACGTACCGCAGAAAGTTTCTGCGGTACGTGAACAGTAGATTTTTTATGTGAAAACAGGGGGGGCATTTTTGTAATTACCCCGTACCGCGGAAAGTTTCTGCGGTACGGTGTAAATTTTTTTTTAAACCCCAGCCGTTGGATCAACGATCCAACGGTATAGGAACCATTTGTTATGTAACAGTTCCCTGGCAAATGTTTGCCAGGGACCGTTCGCCATATTTAAATACATAAAGACTGACTTGGAGCACAAGACATACTTCGTGCAGTAAAATACAACTAAAAGAGATATATGAAATCTAATCATTATTTTAATATCTAGAAAAAAGAACTTGACGATGGAAAAAGTTGCCAATGGAGAACAAGTAATTTGTTTATTCTTTACGATGCTATCCTTTCTTATAGCAATTATGTGAAATTAACGTGACGAGCTGTTGGACGTCTTCCCAGTAATATTAATGCAATTCAAAGGTAGCACAATTATAACAAATAGATCTTCTTTAACTTTTACTCGGATGTGGAAAAAAACTATTCAACAAAAAGTGTATGCTAAAGAAGTATAGAGAAATAGCCGGAAGAAGATTGGATACAAAGAATTATAGTTTAAAACCGACGTAAATAATGTACCTTGGAAATCAACCCAAAATGCACATAGATTGCTAAAGCTGCTCACATGTACTTATTTATTCTCAACTTTTACCATTTGTTAAAATTGTTGATAAAACTATGTATCAGCAGTAAAACTTACCACACACACGCACGCACACACTTATGTCATCAATTGACAATTTATGCACAATTAATTTTGTTAACAGCACCATACCAGTTGCATGGTAGAATAAATTTTATTGTTTATGACCCGAATCAAAAATACCTAAGCAGTGAAGATATTCCAATCCAATTACGATCTCAGCTGCATAAAACCTGAATGACAACAACACACTTTTAAAAAGAACCTTATAAGCACAAGAAAATCAATATCCATTGCACATACATTTTAATCAATTTTTTAATTATGTTAGTGGTTATCCAATGCAGCCAATGTTATATATATATATATATATATATCTAGATCATATTCAAATTTAGGGAAAGGACTAATGGGTCTAGGTGTACACATGCCTGTAAAGGTTACAGAACCTAACACTTTCTACACACTTGAAAAGCATACTACCAACAGTAACATAAGTTTAGACTTTAGTTTGTACAATTATGCTAAGCATTAACAAAACACTTTAGGTTGAAGAAGTGATTAATATGTACACTCTATCTTCCACTAATTTCCTGACCAATATACACAACTTCATCCTAGTTCCTAAATTGGCATGCAATAGGATTCTGATTACAATCAGGCGATAATGTGAACAAAACTCTTTTGATTCGCCTAGTTTCATATTCATCTAGATCATACTAATCTCTTTTAAGATATACAGTCATTACCACTAGAAGATAAAGTAGGAAACACTACTGCTGTTTGAAACAAGGATGATAGTTTATTAGATATTCTCCCTTGAGCATGAATGAAACCGGAGGGAATCCAGGAATTAAACCTGTATTAACAGAGCTGTATTTGTGTTCATGCAGGTACACGCTCATTAATGGTGATACACGAAGGATTTGTTAGTAGTAATGATGATGATAACTATGTCAATGTAAATCACAAGATATGCACAATGACGTTACCTAGTAGATTTCTCTGAAAATAACTTTAGAGGCTGTTTGTCAAGCAAATCGAATAACTCTCCTCCAGGGAAAAAGTCTGTTAATAAGCAAACGTGTGTAGAGGTCTGAGGGGAAATGAGAAATCAGTATACTTGGTAATTTGGCATTTATAAATGACTGAAATAAACATATAAATAATTGAGTAACTGAAAACAAAAATTCTCAGTTCTACATGGCAATTTTTTGGACCAAAAGTACTAATGCATATTTCTTTTTTTGTGGTTTTAAGAGAGTGATACTGTTTGCAGGTGTAAACATAAGTTCAACTACACATCTAAGTTTTTACTCGATTTCCTATAAAAAGTTTGTTGATGCACACCAAATTAATATTTTGTTTTTGAGTTGATTATATATAACTCCGCCAGTTTTTGCTACCTGTCCCAGGCAAGGACAGATAAGTGGGTTTTGATAAGTTTGTGGCTATTAACATAAAAACTGTCACATTTTTTGACATGAACCATAGTACAAATTTTGTTGGGGCGTTCCGTTCACAGCAACGCAGCTAAACTCAAGATATATAGTTGATGTAATTAGTGCCTATGCACCTTAGAGAAAATTGGATAAGGCAAGTAAATGTCAGTTTTTGGAGGACTTGGATGAGGCGATTCTCTATGTTACTAGATCTCGTGTGTGGCGTGTTGGAAACGACACATATCTGTGTGTCGGACTCGTTAAAATTTGGGAAACGAGGACTCTGTCCTAATTTTGAACACGGGTAAAAGGGGACATAACATAGCTTATAATTAAACTAGTGTTTTAGATAAAATTTATAGAACAATTTAACAATTAAACTCAAAACTCAAAATAATTTTGTAAAGGACTTCGTAAACTGGGTGCATCGCCCCCCCCCCCCAGTTATCCTCTTTTTTCCTCTCTGTTTCTTTTTGCATCAGAAGATAACATTCTGAGTCAGTTTCTCTCTCTACAGTAAAGTTGACATTCAGAGTTAGTTCATCTCTCAATATTAACTTTAAATTAATACTTGTTCCAGTAACTACGGGTAAATAAGATGTTCTCGTAAAATGACTTGTGAGATGAGAATGCAAGGACTCTTGGATCAGCAAATGCAACTGCTATTGGTTTCCACCAAGGAGTTGCCTTGAGCTCATTCAAGTTCGTCACTGTGATGGATATAGGGCTCTTAAGAGAAGAATGTAGGGGTCCTAAGAGAAATCTATATTGACACAATGTAACAAAGATGTGCATGCTTTGTTGGAAAGTAGTAATCGAGAAGGGAAGATATAAGGGTTAAGGTGGGGTAGCTCCTATCAAAGAGAAGATGCACAAGCATCAATTGTGGTGAATGAAGACTTTGAATCCAGACATGTGCAAAAGAGAGAGAGAGCACAAAAGAGTTGGTTTTTAAGATCCAGAAGATAAGGAACTAACTGCAGAATTAGTTACAAAAAGAGAAGAATGATTGACGTGACTGACCTTACGTGATATGTACGAGTGATTCATGTTAGCTTACCACAGTTTTTTGGGAAAATGGTTGTGTTGGTGACTATGAGACTTAATTACACATAATGTTTAAGTTACTGCCACAGAAGTACTGCCAAATGTATAAACAAGTCATGACTCATGACCATGGTTGTCGGGTGTTGTGGCGGGGAAAAAGCGTAAGGCGCCCATATTGTTGTGAAGGTCCTCGAGTGCAAATCTTGATCATGACACTAGTTGGACAAGACAGCTCGAATTCTTAACTTCGTTCGATAGTCAACATTAAACCAGATTCACAACTACCTAAATTATAAAGGTTTCATGATTTGGTTTGTGTATTATGGAAATTAATAGTTCAGGCAAAACTTAAAAAGGAGAAGATAAAAATTTTCTTGTTTTAATCAATTAAATTATTTATAAAAAAAAACCATATCACTCATCTCAACATTAATGTACGCCCTTCACCCCTTTAACTTTGTAGAATTGACCAATTTAGTAATTTAATTTTCTTTTATGATTAAAATTAATTTTTAAAATGTTACAATAAACTATATTTAATATCTTATAAAATAATATTAAAGGAAAGCTTATTTATCTGTCAAAGTCCGGACAATTTGACCAAAAAATTCAATCTAGGAGATTATGAAATGGGAAAATGGAGAAATCGAATACATTGATATGTTGTAGCCTAGTACCTGAAAAGAACTATAGAGCACTGGAAAAAAAGGATGATCTAGCTGTGACAATATATCCCTTTCAATGCATGCTCGACAAACCTGCATAATCAGAATCACATAATTTAAGCAAAATTTAACCTGAGAAAAATCATTCTCAATCCACAAAACAAATATTAGTGTATATATATCCCCTAGCATGATACAATGTGTTCATTGTACAAGAAAAAAGGCTGGCTATTAAGAGTCCAGATTATTGAAAAAGCAAGTGTTCACCAGAATAGTTTAAACCAAGGTCCATTAGGTTTTACAAAAATGTTGGCATATGATCTAGGATATCCTCAACTAACAGGGTAAGACGGTAAGTAAATGAGGGTTTATAGGTTGAAATGCAAAAAACGGTAACTTTACTAATTGCATTATAAATCATGTATGATGTACTTACATATTTAAGACATTAACAGTAAATTCTGACTATACTTGACATTTAAACCTTATTACGGTCCAACATGACTGATTTCTCCATTGCCTTCATAGCAAACAGTTCTCCTGTACCTTTGAGTTCCACCAAATGAACACTGCAAACACCAAAATCTTAACTATATATTTGAAAACTTCCTCAAATGTAAGAAACATCAATGATTCGAATACTACTGTGTTTTATAGTACATTCATTTTTAATCAATCATTCTGGTGACATGTTGTGATTTAGTAGCAAATACTGAAATTGAAACAGATACTCGGGGACCAGAAATACGACAAGTAATGTATATATATAAGGCAGAGAGTTCTGTCAGTAACTTATCACATGTCAGTATCTTATCACATCAACAGCAAATTACACACTACATACGGATTAGGACAAAATACAATATTTGTATATGGTTAATTAGTACATAAACTATCTACCAACTGATTATATTGCAGAAGCAGACAACTATAGTCTATAGAGATATAAACCAAGAAAGGCATACCTTCCCATGTCTCCAAATCCCAAAGGTCTTACGGGCCTAAAGTGATTTAATCCAATTCTCTCACCGCTTGATGTTATCTATAAATAGACGGGATAATGACAAGTTAAAATAAAAAAGGAAGTATAGCAAGTGTCAAGATAAATATATGATCCTGGTAAGCTCAATTCCTAACACCTTAAGGTTTTAGGAGAGCTGGTTACTTAACATGGTATCAGAGCTCTGGATGTGGGAGGACTCAGGCTTACCAGGATCATATATTTATCTTAACAGCAAGAATATTGATTCTTTCATCCAACACACACACACACAAGCCTTTTCTTTTGAGAGACAATTGACAACAACTTAACCACAAAAATTTAAGATTACTATTAACCAATTTATAGAATGTACTTAAGATACCATACAATTATACAGTTATACAGTTGTGATACTTTGTAGCACGTAAAATCTATAGGATTTATGTCAACTCTAAAGTTTAAATCCGGAAGATTGACAAAGTTAAACAAGGCTCTTTTTTCAAAGGGGAGTAGGAAGATACATACACGATGAACAATAGTTAAGTTACGTTCTCCTTAAACCTTAGGGTGTTAGCCGCATCATCATATTTTTTATTATATTTTTACACTCCCTTCACTCAAAAACCCATGGGTGCCCATCTTTGGGGGATCATATGCTCTAATCTAACACACCCCTCGCTTGAAAGCCCACGGGCACCCATTTTTGTGGCAATAATTTGTCTTTGAGTCCATAATAAAGTATGAGAATATTGGGGGAATCGAACTGAAGACTCTGTCCATTGCCGCAATGAAGCTCTGATACCATGTAAAGTTACCAGTTCTCCTAAAACCTTAAGGTGTTACGAGGAGGGTCTATTAGGATCATATATTATATTCTAACAACAAATAATATGTATTCCAAAAGAAATATAAATTTAATGCCTTTATTGTTAAATTAGAACTAGTTCCTAGCAGTTGTAACATACTTAGAGCATGTACAATAAAACATACTCCCTCTGTCCCATCCATTTCTTTACAATTTCCTTTTTGGGCCGTCCCACCATTTCTTTACATTACCCAAAATAGTAAGTTTTAACACTATTACACCCACTACTTCACTTATTTTAATAATACTTTACACTATTTCACCCACTACTTAACTTATTTTAACAATAAAATCACTATTACACCCACTACTTCACTTATTTTAACAATAAAATCACTATTACACCCACTACCTCATTTATTTTAACAATATTACACCCACTTTACACCCACAATCCTTGACCTCCGTGCCCAGCCGCCATGTAAAGAACTGGCTGGGACGGAGGGAGTACATACAAACAAGGTTAGAAGCGAGGTCAGATCAGAGTAAATAACTAGAAGAATATTTTACAATTTTGAACAGTAAAAATGAGTGGCAATACATTCAATTTTTCCAATAGCAATTCTCAAACAAAGACACCACGCAATGCTCGTAATAGCTAAGAAATAAATGGCAATTTACAATATGTGAAAGAATACTAGATTGTGTAATGCTAATAATAGATGAATGTTACGAGAACTAATACAATGTATGTCCTTGATATCAATTAATCTCGTACAACTATAGGAATTTTTTAGAAAAGATGTAAGAAGGCAAAAATCTATCCCTCACTTCGTAATATTAGCATTCTTTCTTTCTTCTTACAGATATCAAGAAATGTAGTTTGTGAGGGTAAAGTACATCTCTCTACACGGATATTTGTGTGTTTGTAGGTCGAACTTGAATACTTGGCCTCTCTATAAATGTACTTAAGTCCCAAAAATTGATTATGTAATCCACAAAATTACTTATAGCTAGAAATTAAACATGTAAAGTTACTACATTTTTCAATTTCGGCTACAACCATATATAAATTTTGAAATATTTTATAGCACACGCCTATGCATTTGGAACACTTAAGCCGTCCAAATGTGACACTTCCACATCATTAGCAATCCATTACCTTACCCACGGCCATGCAACATAGCACAAACCAGATATGGCTAATTTTTATTTTTTTCTGAAAGGAGATGGCTAAATTAATATAGTGAAACATGTTGTTTGTAGACTCCAAAAAGTGTGGAAAGTAAGGTAAAATTGAATACAAAAAGTTCGAGATTGATGGAAAATCATCTCAGCCTCTACCATGTTATATACAAATGATGCCACTTAAGAGACACATATTGTAGTCAGGATATATAAAGGAAGAATTCGAGAGCAGTGGTACTCGATCATATTTGTATAACTTGAATAGTGCTTCCTTACATTTTTAACTGGGCACTTATTGAGTCGTCCATATAATTTTTATGCTCTATATAGTAGACTACATATACTCGATTTAAACTGTTTGGTGTTCGTACTAGAATGGAGAATAATTAGTAGTCTTAAATTTAAAAGGGTCAAATAATTTAGGAGATGTATTTTTATTCATGTTTTGATGTATATTTTAATAGTTATAATCTATCCTATCAAATTTTGTTACTTGACTCCAATTTGTTGACAGGTCAAGCTAGAATACCAGATATTGGCATAGCTTACCTATGCACTGGTATGTCAGGCACCAACAGATACCTTGTCATCTTCTGGCATGTCAAACTTAAACAAAAATTTAGACGTAGCTACCACGTAATAACATGGAAGTAACATTCACAGGTCTATACTACATCTACAAGTACTGTCTCTTTTAAGCACTATTTTGTGCTCATGATTCTGCACCATGCATAATTCGCAACCAGAAACATCAGAAAGCATCATCCATACTGACTAACCATTCAAATATTCTATTTGAAGTTCACTCCGACGAGTTAGATAGACCAAGAGTGTCCACAGACGTTGACTGGTTCCTGGAGGCCTATGTTTGCTTTGCTTAGCAGCTGCTCTAAGTGAGTATTCCTAAGCAAGATAGAGATCTAATCTATTAGTGCGTTCTTTTATCTTAGCAATAGTTGGTATGCTTCTCAGAGTACAATCTTTTTCGATCTTAGAGGGACTAGGGCAGCTTCTGCTATCTTTTATTCCATTTTTAGTAAAGATTCCATGCTCCTACAGTTGAGCTGGCCTCGGTTGCCTGTGTACTCTGGGACGTTTGGAGTCTTAACCGACGAGTTAGATAGACCAAGAGTGTCCACAGACGTTGACTGGTTCCTGGAGGCTTATGTTTGCTTTGCTTAGCAGCTGCTCTAAGTGAGTATTCCTAAGCAATATAGCTTTGTGATTAGGGAAATCCTATTGATTGCAGCTTTCTCCAGACCTCCGGGGAAAAGCATGAAAAAAAAAACGGCTCGAATGGTACGATCCCTCCGTCACCTCAGAATGAAAGGGGTGATCTCTGTTAGGACCACAATTACCAGTCACTACTTAACAATTCACATACTAGTCAATAGGGACTCACCGTCCAACACCATTTGAGATCCTATGAAAAGATAGTTTATAAAAGTTAAAATGCGTTGGATTCAAATGTCATAACCATCTATTTTGTACCTTGTGTAAAGCCATCCAACGAGAACTGTATCTGTTGTGAGGCTTCGCAAGCACGGGTTCGGAATAGGTAGCCCACAAGTCCTCTGGACTCTGAAACCAGCAATCAATATGACTTCAAAAACCAAATGACCAATATTTAAAAATAAATTGTGCTTGATTTGCACATTAGATAAAGAAATGTATTTAGTTGGATAAACTACAAAGAAGATTCTTCTTTGCCGGTAGTAAAAAAATATTGTTTGATGTGAATAGTACAAATTCAATACCTTTGAACCGTACCACACATTGAATTACTAAGTATCACATGCATGCATGTGATAGTTTCTTTGTTGTATATTAAAAGAAATTTTAGAAGGCAAAGTTAAAGTATTACAAAACATTAATGTTGACATCAGCTTTTTCTGTAAATAAAAAAGCAGTATGGAATGAGTACCTTACCAAGTTAGCATCAGGAAGTTCTCGAACAGCTTCATTTATGTTTAATGCAGTATCTTTCACCTGTAAAATAAAGATTAATAGCCAATAAAAGGAGGAGATGTTCCTGCTTTCTACTTTATTTTATTTTATTTTTAAATTGAACAGGAAATGCTGGATGTAAGCACCTGTTTAGCTGCCAGTGACAAGAGTACAATATTTAAGGATTTTCTACTCGTTTTCAAATTCCCTCTAAATGAACTCCTTCCTTTTCTAGTTAATGTTCTGTCATGTTTCAGAGAACCCAATGGAAGTAAATCTAAATAACAGATAGTCACAAAAAAACATACCAACTTACTGCTTCGTTGTTCCGATTCCTCTGAAAGACGATTCCGTAGTGGTTCCAGGTAATCACTGCCATCTAGTTGGACGCCAATAAAGTATTGAAGTTCACCCTGCACATAATACATAAGACTTAAAAGCGAATTGTGAAACTTCAGATTCCTCTGAAAAATTTGTATGGAAATACTAAAATATTAATCATTGAACTACCTTTTGATCACGCATAGGCTGCAAGTGGAATAGATTCCAAAACTTTTTCCCTGCAATATCAATTTGATATCACACAATGACGTAATAGTTGCAAGACTTCATGAAATCAAGGTAATAACAGAGGTTCCACAGTCTACATGCTCTCCAGAATCACAGACATGAAAGCTTACCACTCTTACTGTAGTTGATTAACTGCACAGTGACTTCTCTCTGTTCTCTGATCGCATCTCTTATATCTTGGACAACTTCTTGGTCAGTATCAGGTCCTTGAAGAAATCTGCACAAAAGTAATATTGTTTAACAAAGTAAAAAAGGAAAAGCAAGAAAATAGTGAGAGGTTGGGGTGTAAGTACGAAGAAATATTTCAAATTTTAGTTGCAGGAACATTCAACAATCAAACTTCCCCAGGGACTACGATGATATTTAAGATACCGATATATGATTTCATGGAGCTTGTCCGGGGAAAACATCTGCCGTGGACTATTAGGGGCAAACAAAATTATCAGTCATCCAATTAGACATTGGACAGCTGGAATTCAGACTTTCATTAGACCTTCCATGCCAATTGGTCGCAGGAGAAAAAACATACCCAAGCCTAATAGCTGCGAAAGGGGAAGTCTTATCAGCCCCAAATAGGTGCGGACGTGAAAGTCCAATCAACGTCTAATAGCTGCAGATAGAATTCTTCTTCCCATGCATGAAAGGTATCTTCTTCTGCACCCAATATTTGCTTAATTTTTTGAAATCTAAAAATCCCAGTTATCCGCTATGTAATCGAACAACTAAGAGATCAGTTTGCGGTAGGTAAATGGTTTAGGCAAAAACGTTTTTCCTGGACCAGCTCTTGTAGATGACTAATTACAAAGATCCCAATTGGCATGGAACTAATTGAAAAGATCCTAAAAGGGAAAAAAGTTCACATAAAGTTCTGGTATTGAAATCAATGATAACCCCAATTTATTCCTTGAACATATTACCATGTTTTATCATATTCTCCATATCTTTTTTTCCAATAGCCACATAAACAATATAAGCAGAGATTGTAGAAACAAATACTTGAAGGTCCTTAAAGGTCGAGACTCGAGTACACTACCAATTCGGGGGGGGGGGGAATGCCATAACAACTATAATAGAAAATTCATACCGGCAGTTTCTTCCTAATATTTCTTCCCGCGTGAACTCAGTCAATGCAAGGAAGCTATCAGATGCAAATATCTGCATATGAGAAACTTTCTGCTCACACACAACAATAATGCAAATAATTGATCAAGTTAATCCCATGACATCCAATAGTATCTTGTGGCAGACACAAAAAATAATAGTGCAGAAGCACTTAAGTTGGCTATAACAAGAGTTGAAAAGGAAAATGAATAGTAAAAGTTTTTTGAGCAATGTGATATTTAAAATGAAAGCAAATTTCAGTCCTGTCACAATATTTCAAATTTATACGGAAATGCCAACTGTAGTACAGCTATAACTTTAATCAAGTAGAGATCTCACAATTGGGTTGTCGGGAAGTCTCGGATCAGTGATAACAAAATTCTTTTCAATGCGCTCCAATGTGGTTGCTAGATCAATTCCTTGGCGTGCATGTCTTTCCGCATTAGCATTCTCCCAACTGTCAAAGTATTTAAAGTCTTCAGAGAATGAAACTTTAGGGTCAACACTGGATTGATCTTCAAACTTCTCTACTTTGCTTGAAGACCATCGTCGATGCCTGCAGAATAATAGCAATATCAGTGAGAACTTTTATCAGTTCCCAAATCCCAAAGGACATTATTGCGCTTATGATGAGCAGTATGTAATGAAATACTAAGAAATATTCAAAATTAAATTGCAGAAAATTTGTGTGGTTAAAGAAGGGGAACACAACAAATCTAGTAACTGTTGGGAGATATAAAATCAATTATCTTGTTAGATGACGAGGATTGATATTAATAACGGTTTTAGAATGATTCTATTAACATTGATTCAGTTAGTGCTTTCTTCACTTCCTGTGTACTACCTCTCTCTTTTTTTAGAGCTCCTAAAGACAAGAGAAGGGAGCAGATCTTTTAGGAGATGATCACTTAATAAGCTTGGGTGCCAGGTGTCAGCCTCGGTTTGAAGAAGGTTTGGGCATTAAAAAATTAAGCCTTTCTTTTGGAGTGGTTGTGGCGGTTCCCTTTGGAAGTGGATTCTTTCTGGCATAGAGTTATCATAAGTAGATACGGTTTGGTTGGTAATCTTTGGGACAGTAATAGTCTTGAGAACTTTTCTACGTGAGGGCCTTCGCAAACATTGCTATTTTGTGTGATGAGCACCCTTTCACATCTAATACAGTTGCACTAGACTTAAAACTTAATATGTTATGTACGTGGCAAGCAACTCTATGAATAAGTTATATATACTTTTGCTTGAGCAATAATATTTTAACTAAAGCGCAAAACTGCAAAAGCATGTTACAGGTAGTGACAATTGTGATCAAACCCAATGAAATGAAAGCAAGATGATGGATACTCAAGACACATAACCAGACAAATTACTACTATTAAGACAAACAGTGAGGGCATCCACTCTGCTGAAGTTCAAGACGACTGTTAAACTTGCAGTGGAACTGTAACATAAATTAAAAGCTACAGCAGAGATCAGCGACCTGGCTACAGAAGCGTACTCTGGTTTTACAGGCTCAGTTGTTGGATGTTTGATAGGATCCAATTGAGGAGTTTGCATTCCCTTTGCACGAAAGTTCTTAAATGTAGCAGATTCCAGCTTGTATTTTAACTTCTCCTTATCAGACTGTTCAGTAGAATCATCATTCAAAGATTCTATATGAAATCGTGATTGCTTCACAGTTTGCACAACCTCGGTGATAGAACCCAAAGCTTTTTGCTTTTCACGAGCTGACGTGTTGAACAAGAAGTAATGAAATAGAATGTTGACATACACATACATCCAAAACATAGCCTAGAAGAAGTCTACCTACCATCATAACGAATTAAGGACTTGGGCAATCCGTTTGGTCGCAATTCCTTTTCATTTTTGCCTTCAGTGTATTTGCTGACTTCAACCTGCATTCTACCAGAAAGAATAACAACTTAATCAATTGTATGGGCCATGGAGTGAAAAGAGTAACTAAGCATATAACTAAACAGTTTTATACTCATCCTTCTTCTCCTTAAATCCAGATTATGACATAAAAAGAAATCCATTTAGGTAGGTTTAATGCTACCAGGACAACTTTTATAAACCTAATGGAACCCGAGCAACACCTGTATATATGCAACAACTACAATTACTAGTTATCAGATCGATTGAGCAATTATAAATATCTCTGACAAGGAAGACATAAATTTCATTCAGATACATCATTTCGTGTTATAAAATAGTGCTGATGATAAATGATCTCATCTCGCAAACAGCTCAAGACTTTAGGAGAGTTGATCACCTAACACTTTCCTATTCTACCATACCTCCTAAATACTATACCATCACTTAACAAATAAGTTACAATTTAGAAGGAAAAACAAAAAGTACATTTGAGACCCAAATCTAAAAGAAATATCTTGGTTTGCACAAAAAAATATTCAATTACATTGGCAGTTTACTTTGTTTAGAGTTGCTTACCTGTGGAAATAACAATGGGACTGAAAATATTAAAATGACATATAAAGAGCAAGACATGGGAGAGAGAGTACCCAATAAATTTAATGGTGTTTCCTGAATCATCTTTAATAGGGGTGATAGTAAGAAGATTCCAAAAAGGGGTGCCATTCTTCTTGTAGTTGAAAAGCCTTCCGCAGTAGCTTGTCCCTTTTTCAACTGCATTTCTTATCTTCGCTACTTCATTTCTATCTGTCTCTGGCCCCTGTAAAAACCGGCTGCATACAAAATTTGAACGATGGGTCAGTAACAGCAACTTCAAAAATGTTAAATGGAACCTAGTCGAAACGAATGAAAATTATAGAATTTAAATAGATAAATTAATAATTTTAGTCTGTTTTAAATTTAAGTAGCACTGAAGTTTATTTAAATAATGTCAACTTCCCTCCGAACTTCATTTTAGGCTCCTTCTTGGACTTTGGTGGTACATGAGCGGTTTTGACAGAGCGGCTTCCCATGTAATCATTTGAAACTTGAAAGTAATTAACAGTAGAATGATAAAAGCTAGAGCCCAAAACCAAAAACTTGTATAGCTTGTTATCCACACAAGCTAAGACAATCCATCGGCGTATAAGCTAAAAAAGATACAGCCTGACTAAGACCTTTAGCAAATGTACGGGATTGTGTGGGAGCCGGCTTAGCCACTGAATCTGTCTCTAGAGTGCCTAACTCTGGAGTAGGTCAGAGAAAGAGTATACTAGTCAAAGTTTGGACACGATCAAGAACAGTGATCAGCTTTTTCGCAGTTAAATCCTTTACATCGAGAAAGCATGCTTTGAACATAGTACACGCTTAGAAGCTTAAACTCCAATATTGACAAGTCATTCCTCTTATCGGGACGATTTTGTTCATTTTTCATCCTTACAATCAATCAATTTATTAAAATAGTTTCTACCTTCTACTACTTACTACTGAACATTATAGTTACTTCTCTGGCTCAGGACCGACCACGAAGTACATCTGTACATGTCCCTATGTTTATCATATAGCATTACAATTGCTAAAATCAGAAATTAAACGTACACATATATTAATGCAATCCTACATTTGAATTTACAGTTCCGAAAAATAGTTCAAGTTATAACAGTTTATGGGTTAATGCCTGGCTACCACTTGGCTTAGGATTAAAGTTGTCCAAGTGCTATTTATGCTACCTAAGGATTGTTTTGATTTTAGTTAGTTAAAAGTTGGGTGATAACAGACTTATAAATTTATAATCTTCAGTTATTCATAGATTTTCAGTATGTGTTGAGAAGATCATTGATCAACAAAAATTGGGCAAAATGAAGCGATATTATAACATAAATTAAGAGAATAAAAGCATCTTACTTGGGTGATTAAGCGAATATGATGGATTTGTTGTTATCACCGGAAAATGGTCGGGAAACTTGCCGCCGGGAAATAGAAACGCGACAAGTGGACAACAAACAATACAAGAAAATTTTGTACATTATGTTTTGTCTTCTAAGAAGTCTTCATTTATTCAAATGTATGTAGTATTTGATTTCAATCCGATTTTTATATTATTTTTAATATATTTATAATTTATTTATTAATTCAGTACTACTAAAATCATGGTTCTAAAAATCCCCAATTTAGCCGATTAATCCCCGATTAATCTTCTGTAAGATAACCAACCGATTCGATTTTTGAAATCCGATTAATCCTGTGAATTTATTTAAAATGATATGTTTAATGGTAAATTAAACTAATATATTAAATATTATTATAATATCCGATTAATACTCCGATTAATCCCCGATTACCCGATTAATCTTAAATCGATACCTCAACCGATTTATACCGATTACCGATTTTTACATTGACTAAAATACTATTATGCAAGTATACTGTACGGTGTGTATGAAATTACTCCGCGCAATCTTGTAATATAATTTTATGTCTGATTAAAATAATAAGTAGATTATATAATGCACAATCTTGATCTTGAAATGCTAATACATACTAACCAGTTATGTCCGATAACTTCATCAGCAGAGTAACCAGTCATTTCAAAGAAGCCAGAGCTAGCATAAACCACTGGTAAATCTGGCTTAGTTGCATCACTCACAACAAATGTTTGTTGTAATGTAGCCAATGCTGCTTTCAACTCATGTGACACCTTAGGCACTCCATGCTCCTCTGTAGTCAGCCTCCCCGAATCTCCAAACAACCTCCCTGAGTCCCCTGCCAATCTTCCCGACACATGTCTGCTCCGTGGAGACGAAGTTATTGCGCGAAAGCTGCCTCCTCCTTCTTCCCCAACTGCGGGTTTTACCACTAGTCCCCATTCAGCTGTCCTTTCTACAATTGTTGCCTCGTCCACTTCCTTAATATTACTAGCACTAGTGCTTGCATTATTAATATTGTTACTAGTACTAGCATTGTTTGTTGCAGGTGCGTCGAAAACCATCCATCTGGCTACGGTTTTCGACGTTGAAGCTTTGTTTGACGATGGAGAAGACTCCATCGGTGTTTAAGAGGAGTTTTCTGTGTATGGAAAAAGAGAAGCTAAGTTACTAGACACTGCAGAGGGTAATTAAAGGACTATGTATGTGTGTTTTGTAATTTTGTTTGTTTGTTGGGCTGCAAACACATGAATAGATAAAGATACATTTTTGGGAAGATAATGTTCACAAAAGTTGCTATACATTGCTCCAAAGTCCAAACTAAATGGCGACTGGTCGTAAATATTCTCTAGTAGGAGATTGAGCCACTGAGGAGGTCGAAGCATATCATTGTCCTAGTGTCCGCGGTCCTCACTGTTTAGTGCTCGATCAATGACCAAAAAAATTGCGGATTTGAAAAGTTAAAAGTTCGATTCTCACCTTCTTTACTATTTCCGTTCCCAAAAATTCAAATAAAATTGGAGTATGTATTTCAAAATACACGACTTATGGTTAAGGAATGTTATGTTATTTCGAAAATTGAAGTATTAGGAAAAACGATCGAATTTTTAATAAACCCAGGTGTGTTTATAAATTGGCTAACACGTGGGTGAGAACTTATGTAGCAAACTCATCTCAAGTAACAAACAAGAAGCAATATCCTTAGTGTTTTAAATAGGAATCACAAATAAATTAAGAGGATGTGGTGACAAGTTACAAACAAGAGGATTACCGAATTCTGAGGCCACAATGCACATAAGGAAAAGACGTTTCAATAATGTTCTTGTCATTTCTGTTAATATTCTTTCCGTTGGACCACTATCACTCAAATTGACCACCCTTGACCATTACACATCATTCAACAAACTATTTTACAATAAGATATTCACAAAAAAATTCAATTTTTTGATTTTTTTTTATTTTTTTCAAAAATATTAACTGAAGTTATAGATGAGACTGCAAATATTACATTTGGGATTGTAAATCAGATGATAAATGTTGCAACCGTATTTTTTTTTAAAAATGCAACTTGAATATTTTTGAAAAAATCCTTTACCATATATAGCTCATTACCTAATAAATAAGAGTACATAAAAGTACATTGAGAATTCGCGTTCATTACTTAATAATACATAAAAATATATTGAAAATCCGCGTTCATTACTTAATAAATAATAAATAAAAATAATTTGAAAATGCTCGTTCATTACTTAATAAATACTAGATGATAATCCGTGTGAAGCACGGACTCGGGGATTTATGATAATTAAGTGCTAATTTTTATTTAATTAAATATTTATAAAATTATATTACAAAATTATAAAAAAAACTATGTTATTTGCATAAATATTTAAGCGATTAACAAACTATAAACTTAGATTGTTTAATAGAAGTGCATGGAAACACGTTTCTGTTGTTTTCATTGAAAAATATTTAGGATAATTGATCGTAATTTTTAAGTTATAATAAAAAAATTCTAATACAATATAAGAATTATAATAATAATAAGATTTCAATTTCATTATGTTGTTTTAAAAATAATACATAATCAGGGGAAAGAATGTTCTAGAGTAGTGTATAGAAACATGTTCTAGTTGTTCTCCTTGAAATTTTTTTTGGAGAATTGATCGTATTATTTTTTGATTCTAAATTACGATAAAAATAATTGTATTATAATTATAATAGGATTTCAATTTTATTATTTTTTTTATAAAATAACATAGAATTATAAGGGAAATATGATTTTAGGGATGAAACTATTTTTTTATTTAAAATTGTAATAAAAGAATTATAATTATAATAGAATTCTATTTTATTAAAAAAACAACATAGGATTATAGTAAAAATAGGATTATAGGGGTGGAACCAAAATACAGTGCGAACCAAAAGTGATATCGTTAAAAGGATGTTTTGCTTATTAATAAAGGTTATAGATAAATACATAAAAATATTGAGAATGCGCACGACACGTGCAAAGGATCACCTCTAAAATATAATAATCTCTCAAAATTAGTAAAAAATCTCGATCCCAAATCGGGATCAGTAATAAAATTTAATAATATCTCTATCGTAGTAGTTAATATTTTTTAAGAAAATTGTACTGTTAAATTTTGGTTCCAACTTTCGTATAAGTGATATTTTTTACAAGGGTTTTAAGTGTCTGAGGATGACCTCAGGAGAGGACCCTGAGGTTAAAACAATTACGATACAAATAAGAGGGTATTTATGTAAATCACTGAAAAAGAAATTTATAATTACAAAAATGCCCCTGCGGGCCCTTACTTTATAAGTAGAAATATGTTATAACCTTAGGAGAGGACCTGAGGACAACCTCAGACCCATTTTTCTCTTTTGACAAAATGCACATTTTTATATACCTTACGAGTATGAAAAAATTATGATACAAATATTTATTTTGTCTAATATTTTAAACCATTCATTATCATCTTCGTATTATGGAAATTAATGTACATACAAATAAATAAGAATGAGGCCCTATATAACCAAAATTTAAACAAGCAGGTCCAAAATACCAAAGGCTATGGAGGTAGTCAAAATGCCTCGTGGACACGGGGAATCGCCACTTCACACGGATACGAAAGTTGAATTCCAACTTTACACTGATATGGAACACAAACCACCATAACAATACAATACAATTCTGGGAACTACTTAACACACAGTTATGGCATCTAAAATAACATATATTTTATAAGCAAGATACGGAATGTTATATTCCGTATTAAGATGATACGGTACTTGGTATTACGTTTCCTGGATAGTTGAGAACCGTATTGTAAAAGAGTTGCAGGTGATGTCTGATACGGAGGAGATGATGTCGTATAAGCCTGATACGAGACACAATCTTCCGTATCTACTTAATAAGTAGTTTTTTGTGATGTGTCTCATAGTGATGCGAAAATTCGTGTGACGTATATCATACATACAAAATATATGTTGGTTTTTTCTTCTAGATTCGTATAAATGTTATATGAAGATCATGAGAATATGTAACAGAAGATGGTATATCCTATATCATGCCAAACTGACGCAAACATCTATCCGGCAAATGTAACACCAAATATTCCTACATTCTATACACTGATCAGCTAGTGTGGCAAGAATCTCATCCGTGTATGGCTGCCATGAAAAGTGAGAATCTGCAAGAACATATAATTGCAATCGATAGATGGAAACTGAATGTGAATCGCTATCAATGAATAAGAGATGAGTACACCACCTACATAATACATGAAAACATTAAAAAGTATTATAATTGATTTCAAGAAATTGCTAAACAAGTACATAGTTCGAATTTCGAAAAAATCATTCACTACATCTCATAAAAAATGAGATTTAACATGTATACCTCAAACCACATGGACCAAGAAGAGTATCCCAAACATCAGATTATTTAAATCTGAAGCACGAGCCACAGGAGCCAAAGAATGTAATCTACTCCAAACCCACAACTATAGTAATAAAACACACACAACGGTCTCGTCTTTATCTTTCTTACATGACTTGCATAATTCCATGTATAGGTATGCAAGAACAGCAGAGCCCCAAGATAATTTTCCACAATGATCACGATCTTGGATAAGGAAAATCAAAATCTTTGATCCAATGGTTGTGTCTTCACCATCCATGAGAGAGGGTTTGTTGTGTTTCAACCCAATATGATGTTATGGGCTTGGGTGGTTCAAGATATATATGGGTAAAATAATAATAGTATGTGTAGACAATTATTATATATGGTATGTCTTGATCACTAAGTTGGGTAATTAGGTGCCAAGAATTGGAAGACTTGTAGAACAAGTATGGTAAGTCTTGGTGGCTAAGTTTTGGATGGCTATATATACATAGTCATATTGTATATGTTTGATGAGGTGAAATCTTAAGAGATGTAGTCTTAAGTATTGTTTGGGAGATGCTTGAGCATTGTTGGCTCAAGTATCGGGTTTGGGACACCATTAAGGTGTTATTGTTTTGATGTATTATTGATAATTGCTTGGATTAATAATACGAGTTGGGGCGTGGGTGTTTCCACGTCAAGTATTGTGTGTGTTCTTGTTTTACTTTTACTTATTGATTTGAAATGAAGTAGAAGTGATACTTGAATAATGTGTGATCGCGCTTTGGTGGATCTTTTCAATTAATCGATTGGTTGTGTATGTGCTCTATATTGGTTGTTTGTGAATCTCGAATTGTGTAAGTCCCCTAACCTAATAAGTGGTATAAGAGCCAAGGTTCGGGTTCGTGATGGATGAGGTTAAGGGAAAGTTTGAGGTTCAATTAGTACGATGGAGTACAATAAAGGATTTATTGACAAGGAGATTGCTACTAAAGCTGGTAGAGACAAATTTACATGCGGTTTGAAGGTTGGCTTGCACCGTGGATCAATCCTGTGTTCCGACAAGAAGATGGAAGAGGTCATCACAATTATTTCAATGGCTTGATCAAACAGGTGAACTGTTTGGATGATACTAGTGATTTTCTTCAGGAGACCGAAGAACTGTGAAAGCAGGGATCGGGTGACTCAACATGTGGAAGAGCACTCGTGGTGTTTGATGCACGTGATTTTGTAGATGGATACATCGTTATGATGAAGAACGATGGTTTGGGTGGTTTAGAGGATTACTAAACGGGTTTTAGTGACACTCAAAGATTGGAAGAACAAGAGGAGATTCTTGTTCAAGGGGAGGCGTTGACGAATGGACGTCGATGGCTTGATGGTTACCGTTCAATCCGATGTGGGTATTGGGTTGAAGGGGAGGATTGTTGGGTTTCAACCCAATATAATGTTATGGGCTTGGGTGGTTCAAGATATATATGGATAAGATAATAATTGTATGTGTAGACAATTATTATATATGGTATGTCTTGATCACTAAGTTGGTGTTCAGGCTGAAAGCTGGTTCGTGGCGCTTATATGACGATGCAGGAGTTAGATCTGTTAGGTCTATTCTTGTATAATCGATGTGGGGGTGGCACCCTCTTATATGAAAATTAAATTATGATATTTTTATCGGTATGGTTAGCCGTTTCTGGTCATCACTTAGGAGATTTGTGTGGCTTTGCTTTCGACTGACCGGTTGAATTTGATCTCGTTAACTATTGTACCCGTTAAAAAAAGGATTATCTAAAATTGTTAGCTAAAATAATAAAAAATAGTGATTATGTAAAATTTGTTGAACTTATAAGATATTGTACTCGAATGAAATTAAGAAATTTAGTATAATAATTGGTTATATTAAAAAAGTATTTCATTATTACTTTTACTTGCCATAAATAAACTATAGTATAGATTGTAGTATATTTATTTTGTTATTGTCTTAAGTGAAATATTCCATTGGGGAGATAAAAATTATATAAAGTAGGTATAAGTTTTATTTTGAAAAAAAAGGTGAAAATTTTAGTTAAAGAATAAAGATATATTCATGGGAGATGTTCTAAGTCAATTGGTTCACCTAGGAAAGCTTGAATGTGTTATATAATATATTTCACAGTCACACTATTATTTTGAGTTCAAACGGTACACTACATGCTACATCGACTTTCCTGCAAATATATGCTTTTCCGTCCCAAATTAATTATTCATTTGAATTTTTTTAAAGAACTTGAGGCGGAAGAAGATTGTATGGGTTGAATTATTCATTTGGGTCGCGTTAGTTTCTAATTGAAGCTTAGATGGAGGCTGGCATATTAGTATTTAACGGATTACGTCTAAAGTCAACTCGATTTAACGGACATGAATTATTATTTTTTTAGTCTAATGATCCAAATGCAAGTTATTTGTTGTATCGTGATGCAATTGCAAGCTTTTTAAGTACATGGATAGGCGGAAGAAAAATTGCATCTTATGTACAAATGGATATGTAAGTTTAAAATTCAAAATTGTGATATGTATACTTGTGAACATGAATAGTAGGACATGTCCCTGACAAAAAAAAAATGAATAGTAGTACATGTCTGTGTTGTAATTTTACATTAGAAAGGAAAAGTCATGTCGATTTTTTGTATAAATATCTTTGTACTTGTGTGTTATGTATAGCATTTTTTGTTGTTAAATTTCATCCCTAATTTATATGTTTTGAATATTTTTCTTGTTAAAAATTTAGAACTTAGAAGTCAATAATTAGAGAATTGTTTTTCAACTATAGATAAGATAATAAGCATAAATTGAAGTTTGGCGGGGGAAAGTGAATTATTATGGGCAAGAATATGAATTACAAAGATAAAATAAGAACAAAAATCATAGATGGAGCAGGACATCAGTCAAATCAACTTCTAGGTCATACTTCTCCCGTACCAATATAAGTGCACACTTCGTGCTCTTAAAAAGTGTGGTATACTTTTACTTTAAATGTCGCAATCACGCACTGGAACATGGATGAGTTCTCTACATTTTATCCTTGATTTTGATAATATTTGTATATATTATATTAGGTCTAAAGGTTACGTATAGGCTTTGGGAAGATAGTTAGTTCGCTACTTATGAGTTGGGCTATGCCGCTTGGTCTACAATATTTTTAAATATAAAATGTCAATGTGCCAGTGAATGAAATATTGGTGTGATAAGACCCAAAGGGAACCAAAAACTGAATTCAACCAAGTAAGGTTCAATCTACCACCAATTAATCCACCAAATTCGTCACTAGGGCATAGTCCAAATACATCCCCAATATAATTGCCCCATCATCTTTAACTGCAGTAAAACCAGTAATTGGAGGACCATCAATACACAACCCAATAAGCACACTAACATCTTGTAACGAGATCATGCATTCCCCGATCGGGAAGTGAAAGGCGAGGGCCTCAGGCCTCAGGCCTCCATCTCTCAACCAAAGCAATTATCAAACCCCAATCAATCTGAATGCCTGCCAGCCTAGAAATTCCATCAAATCTTAAATCTCTAAGAAGGGGGATCATCGTCGGATGTAAAGAAGTGAGTATGATATTTTTAGGGTTGTGATTCTGGGATTTTAAATTGTCACCACTGCAACGTCCCACACAATTGATGACCTATGAGTATGTTGCAAATGCAAAATAGAAGGATCCCGAGGTTAAGGGTCCATGCACAATGTGTCATCGTTACCAGCCATAATCTACAAGGCATACAACTTTTCATAATCAGGTAAAGAATATAGAACTAAAAGAGTGCATTTTCTAATAATGAAGTAACAAAAATTCACAACAACATGTTAAAATAAGTTAAATCAGTATATATATATATATATGTCATCCCCTCGAACGTAAATAACTTGTTTTGTATTAAAATACAAAAATGGTATATCTCTAAACATTAGAACAGAACAATGCACACTGTGAATGTAAGTAACAGTTAAAAGGCATCAAGTTCTTCAAATACATCTATCATTCATTGTACATCATTTTAATATATACCATCAATTGGTTGTACATATCAAGGACGGACCCAAGTTTTAAATCTAGTTGGACTGAACTTATTTTTTTCGCTAACTTAATAAAAAGGATAAATAAGCAAACTAGCGAATATAAAATCTAAATCGCAAGTGCTATATATTAACATCTGCATAAAGTTAATAAGAGCACTAGTTTACAACTGTAAAAAAAGATTTACTTACATCTTTTGAGTTGTACTCGACAATTTTTTTGAGCATAAAATTCATTTATTACTTCATCTATATCAATACCTTCAGCAAATTCCCTCTCAATGTTGATAAGCATAGAATCTCTCAAATATTCTTCCTCCATTATATTTCAAAGATCGATCTTCAATAATTTTATATGTTGAGTATTGAACACGATAAAAGAATACAGAGGGGGGGGGGTGAATGGATTCTTGAACTTTTCGTGTAGCTGATAAGTGTGTATGTGTGCAGAAATTAAGGTGCGGATAAGTAAACAACACAAGACACAATATCACTTTAATCTAATGTATATTAGATAAAGGTTGCTACAATCTGTGAATACAAATGGTAGTATTCTCAGCTTCGTTTTTCTCAGAGAGATATAGCTTACAGTGTATGAAAAACTTGACTCACAAAGTTACTAAGTTATGAAGTGAGGCTGTGTCCTTATAGAACATGGATACAGCCTGCTTACTACAAATAAGGTAGCTAAACAAATTACTTTCTAGTCTGTCTATCCTTTTTGAGTAAGCATCCAAACGGTTACAGATTTGACTTTGCAAAGCCTGTTTAGATCCACTTCTTTAGCTCCTTGTCTCTTCTATATCTCTCCAAGCTTCCTTGTAGGCTTTCCAGAGCACGTTACAGATTGTGGTCCATAAAGTGCATTGGCTTGTTGCAGGTTTCTGACTTGTACAATTTCTTCAGTATTTTGTCTCCAAGAATGTATTCGAGAAGTGACTAAGTAAGTGATTCGAGAACTAGAATTGACTTGATCGATAACTCTGAGTTCTCGAATACTGTTATAAAGACATATCGAACCACTTCTCGAATAGCTCTTTTCCATCAGGATTCCTTGAGTTGTCGAATAGAACATTTGACTTATCGAATCCTCAAGTTGTCGAATAGCTTTCTGAGTCCTTGAGATATCGAATGGAACTTTGACTTGTTGACTCTTTGAGAACTCGAATACCATCTTGACTTGTTGACTTCTTGAGTTCTCGAATAGAGTAGTAGACATATCGAATCCCTGAGATATCGAATGAGATATCGAACAGTGTATTCAGAGATATCGAATAGTGTCTTGAGATATCGAATCTCTGACTTCTCGAATGCTGGACTTCTCGAATAGACAAATATACTTCTCGAATTGGTACTTAGGCAAATTCTTCATTTCTTCAAATCCCAACTGTGATTATTTGGCAGTCTTTAACTCCTTGCTTGAGGCATGAACCATGGAACTTCTTTCAAGCATTATTCTGGACTCTATTTGTACAGTTACACAACTAGGATTTGATGCCTATTACAAGTACAATACAAACAGAAACTCTACAACTAGAGGTTCCCTCAGTTAAGAGGTCATGTAAGTAATGCAAAGCATTACAAACAATTAGGCTTGTTATTAGATGAGTACAGGCATGCCTCTGTAACTAACAATCTCCCCCAAATTGTGAGTGAGACCCTTAGTCACAATTTCATGTCTGATAACAAGCCTAACATACATAAAGATAAAACTTTAAAAGTACAGGTATGTATTTTGATTGAACACATAAATGAAATTACAAGATAAATACTCTTACAGTATGATGAGGTACTAGCCATTTTCTTTTGATTGCATCTCCATTGCTTTGGCTTGTAGATCATCATATGCTTTCTGTTTCCTTTCTTTCTCCTTTCTTGCAATCTCATCTACTGCTCTCATGATTTCTGTCATAGCATCCAATTCTTCAATCATAATAGAGTTTTTGAAATCTTCAAGCACTGGCTTCAGAATGTTGGCAGGATAGTGACTGAGTAGGTTCATTCTTATATTGACATTATCTCCATTTCTCCTCCTATACTTCACCACATAGGGATCAAACTGAACTCTACACAATCCCTTTGCCCTTAGCTTTTCTGCTTCAATCTCCAGTCTATCAATTTCTTTTTCCCTTTCTAACCATTTCTCATAGCAGCCCTTTCTTATCTTCTCAGCATAATCTTTCTTCATTTTTACAAAGTCAATCAATTCCAGCTTCCATACTTTCTCCACCTTGTCCTTAGAATCCAGCAATGCAATGATTCTTTCTATTTCATACAATTTACCCCAATGTTGACAACCCCCTTGACTGAATTTCCTTTCTTTCCCATCAGTGTACTTGATTACAAGGTGGTCATCCACAATTGCAGCATAGCATATCTTTTGAGCTCTTAGAAATAGCAGTTGCTCTTCATCAAAGTCTTCATCAAGTGGCTGGAGCTTTAATCCTGGAATGATTGTTAGGGCTCTAGATTTGGATAGCTTCACTCTCCTTGCAGCATGTTTAAATTTTATCCTCTTGACATGGTTGCTTGGCAGAAATCTTTGACCTTGGTTGGTAGACCATAGTAGTATTCCATTAGCAGATTGCTTTCTGAAACATACACATGGTTTCTTGACTTGAATCTTCTTCTTTTCTTGAGATGGTAAGACAGTTGCAGAAGCCATAGATGTAGATTTTGTTAGGTCACTACTAACAGTATTCACCCTAGACTTAGAGTCTTGTGTGGTGGTGAGGTTACTGCTAGCAATGCCTAAGGCTTGCTGTCTTCCACTCTTTCTCACATATGTCTTACCCTGGTCATCATCTTTTTCATCCTTGTCACCCTTTTTCTTCTTATCTTCATCACCCTTATCTCTCCTTTGATGTCTTCTCCTCCCATCACCTTTGTCTTCAGAATCATCATCCTTATTTCTCCTAGGTTGAGCCATCTCTGGAATTCCACCAGTTGCAATATAAGTTCTGAGGATATGCAGTGCCTCAATTTCTTCAGCATTTCTGGCTCCAACCTTCTTCTGAAGTTGATCAATAATAGCAATGATCAGTCTGTGATTTCTGGAGGTGAGATCATGAGGAATGACCAGTTGCTTGATATCTTCAATTCTGGTACCAGACTGATAGATAATTGTCCATGGCTTCTTGATCACTTCTGGTAGCCTTGTAGGTTGACCATTCCTCAAGTCATCAAACAGACTCTTGCTGTTGTCATTTTTCTTCTCAATGAGCTCTAGTATGGCATCTATCTCTGAGTGCTTTAAGTCTTGTAGAATCTGGTATGTTAGATGCCATATCTTTAGTTTGGACACCATCACTATCTCCTTGACCCATAAATTGTTGATTTGCTTGGGGATGACAGTGATGTAGTCTATCTGCTTCTTCACCTCCCTCAGATAAAACTGAGTGTCACCAACCTGTTCCCTTATGGCTTTCAGAAACTCCAAGAAGGCTTTATCATGATAGACATTGGAGTTAGCAACTTCTTGTAGCTTGGCCTCAGTAACAACTTTGACTTCTACAGGCTTGGCACTCTCAGCTATAGAAATTTGAGGTTTGTCAGATGGCATACTCCCTGCAACCACTGTGGTAGTTATTGATTGCTTTTGTCCTCCAGGAGTAGTGATGTGCACAGTTGGTAAGGTGACAACTGGCAAGATAGATGGAGGCTCATCTACTTTGGCTTTTCCCTTGCCAGGCACATTTTCTAGAGACTTAGTAGCCCTTTGTTGTCCGCCTTCTTTGAATATTATGCCTTTCTCCCTCTTTGGCTCCCCCTTTGAATTTGAGTTCCTAGCCTTCTTCTCCCCCTTAGGCTTGTTGTCAGGCACAGAGGCTGTAGAGATGTCCTTTGGGATTGAAGATTCATCAGGTAGAGGGAGCCCCATATGCTTCATCATTGCAGCTAACATGGATTGTTGATGCAGAAGGACATCAGCTGTGGTGGATGCTTGAGTGTCCAACTGATCATTTAGCAATGCAACCTTTTCTGTGAGATGAGCATTGGTCTTGGTGAGAGTAGCTACCTCTTGCTCAAGAGTGTTGACCTTAGTGAAGAGTTCATTGGCCTTGAAACCAGATAGAGATTGTTCCTGCAGTCTCTTCACTTCATATTTAGACATTTCATGCACAGGAACATCAGTCACCAGCCTATCTCCATAGAGATTCTTGAACATTATTTTCAGCATGGCATTGGCATCTGTAGTCTGGCCAGATAGATTCTGAAATTGATGACCCAGACCTGAGACAGCATCTTTTAGCACAGCCAACCCATTGTCCACCTTAATGCATGTAGAGTTGCAGTGTTTGATGTCCTTGAGCACACTGTCCAAGTGGGGAAATTTAGCATCAAAGGCCCTCTTGACTTCTGCTACTGAAGTGGCTGTCTTATCACATACCCTGTTGACTTCAGTTTTTACTCCTTTGCCAAGATAGTGTGCAGCCTTGAGGAAACCCTTGTAGGAGTCATTGACAGCTTCATACACTTCACCAGGTGACAGGGATTTAGCATTGGAGCCCAGTGAAGTGATGTATTCCTCCCTGAGATACTGAAGTGCTTCATCGAGAGTAATATCATATTTTCCTTGCAACCAGGCATCTGTGTTGCCATCTCTCTCAGCATCATCAATGATCTTTGATTTCTGCACCTCCACATCATCCCTATGGCATAATAGAATAGCCTCATAGTCTGGATTGGGCATGTCTGCAGTGAGAAGGTGCTGAGCAATCTTTGTGAACTCAGGAATCTGATCCACAATTAAGCTTTGAAGTGCTTCAACCGTCAATTGTTGTGGAACAGACCCTGATCCTGAAGCACTGTCATGTTGCACAGGCTTCAGCCATTTTGACATAAAGTCAGAGCTAGAGCTAGGCAAGCTAGTCTCCTCAGTTACAGATGCAACTTCTGTAGCCGGATGGATGGACTCTACTACTGGTGTCTCCACAGAAGTGGGATGAATTACACCAGCAGTTGACACAGGCACAGAGTCTCTAGTAAAAACTAGGGGAACCTCTGTGTTTGTGATGGTGTCATTAGGATATGCCTCAGCATGCATTCCCTCACCATCTAAATGTGGGTTCTGAGTGGTGAACAAAGTGTCATGCACTGAGTCACTTGAAATTATTGGCTCATCAAGAGAAAAGAATTCTTGATGATCAATACCTTGCATCTCAGTTGCCTGAGTTGCAGGTTCCAAAGAAATTTCAGAGTTAGATTCTGGAAGAGAAGTGTGTTCTAGAGTAGATTTTGGCAACTCCCCCTGAGAGATAGAGGGAGTTTCAAAAGTGATGTGCTCTCCACTCAGTGTTGTGCCAGCCTTATCACTCCCATGTGCAGACTCTATACAAGAAGATGCATTGGGGAGAATGCTTGATTCTATAGGTGCACCCTGTTGAGAGGATACACCTAGTGAGCTGTGTGCCCCTGATTTTACAACTTCAGCCATTTGTGTGACTGAAGAGGTGGTCTTAGTTTTCCTCTTCTTTGGCCTTTGTAAGGGTGACTCAGGTTCCTCACTTTCTAGCCCTAATTCAACAGCTAATGCTGCTTCAGATAAGATATTTAATGGTGCAGACATTACTTCCTTTCTCTTCTTTTTACTAACATCACCCTTTTGAGAGGATGATGCAGTTGGCTCAGTATGTGGGAGAGTGTTTGGTTGAGAGGGTTGGTTAGCAGGCCCTGGGTTAGCAGTTTGTTCTACTTGCTTGGGCTGTGCTAACTTAGATTTTGCATCAAATGTTGGCATGTTGTGGGGGTAAGTCTTAAACAAACTCTCCATATGGGGAGTTATGTTCAGTCTTACATCCACATCATTCCTAGTTTCCAAGTTACCAAAAATGAGTTTGGTCATGGACTTAGGATAGCCTATTTTATTTTTATCAATCCCAGGCAATTCAATCAACGAAGCATTTTTATAATTAAGTACAGATTGAATAAAGCGAGGGAAGAAAATATCAGTACCTCTCTTGGTTGTGTTCTTACCAAGTCTCCCATATAATTCTTGAAGTATGATTTGGCCAACATCTATCTTCTTTCCATAGGCCAAAGCATATCCAATTTGCTGCACAGGTGCACTGATTTGATCAAAGCTTGATTTCCTGGCAGTGAAGACTTGAAGAAGAGTTGCAAACACATAGCTCCACTCCTTTCTCAGATTCTTTCTGTTTAGCTTTCCAAGGTTAATCCCATCTGAGTAGTTTATGAATTCGAAGAATTCCTCCAACTCTGCAGTAGTGGCCATTCTATCAAATGATTCCTGTTGTAGTCCTAGTGCTTGGTTCATGTCTGCAGTAGTGATAGTGATATCCTTATCTTGAACCTTGCAGTAGATGACATAGGATGTGATTGCATTTTCCAGGGCTACAACCTCCACAATAGCAGTATTCCAGAATTGTTCCAGAATATCGAGATATAGAGTTGGATTGGCAGAGAGTGCTTCTTTGATGTATGATTCAGCCATCCATTTCACAAAGCACTTAAAGTTTGCATTGGGTGCTTCAACATCACTAGTTAGAGCGATGAAGTTGGTGTTGAACTTTACTGTTGCCATTTGTATAAAAGAGAGAAAAGAAATTGAAGGTTGAAGAAGAAATTTGGCTTTTCGCAGTTAGGGTTTCAGGGGTTTAGAGAGTGTAGATGCTTGAGAAATCGAATGAAATGAATCGAATAGATGTGAGATTGTATAAGTATGAAGTACTTGAATTGTCGATTAGCAAACTGTTTTGTATCGACAAGTCAGGCATTCGAGAAGTAGAAAACAACTATTCGAGAAGTCAAGAATGGCTTAATCGATAACTCAAGCAGATAGAAACTCACAGCTGGCAGTTATCTAACTTAGAAATAATTCTAAATTAAATAAAATGTGTTTTTATGAGTGAATTAAATTTTTAGATAAAAATCCAAAATCGGTTAAAATTCAGCGAGAATTCAGCCTTTTCAAATGATTCGAGAACTCAAATATAGTGTTCGAGAACTCAATCATTCGAGAACTCAGTTGCTATATTCGAGAAGTCAAGAATTCCTCTATTCGATATCTCAGAAAGACTCTATTCGAGAACTCAAGAGTACTCTAATGAGACTTATTAGAGATGTCGAATAGTGAATCATTCGAGAAGTCTGACTTATCGAACTATACCCATCACTCATAAAAATTTGATTTTCACTATCTTTTAAAATTTACCAGACATATTCATTGAAAAATATCCTAGCAAATTAAATAGTGATTTTCTCAAAATTTCATAGAAATTTTAAGTTAATAAAAATATGATTTTCAACATATGCAACAGATTTGAAATATTTATAAATCATATTTCAGCCAACACTTACTCCAAAAATATTGAGAATTTAGATAAAGTAAGTGTTTACTGCTGCAACAATCTAGATTGATGTATTCACTTAGCCAGAATCTGAAGAATTCAGCATTCCAATTTCACTTACCAACCTTGTGAAGGTGGCTTCATCTAATGGCTTAGTGAATATATCAGCTAGTTGTTTATCTGTAGAGACATAATGCAACTCAATGGTTCCATTAGTTGCATGTTCTCTTATGAAATGATATCTGATGTCAATGTGCTTTGTTCTAGAATGATTGACAGGATTGGCAACTATAGAGATTGCACTTGTGTTGTCACACATGATTGGAATTCTTTCCAACACAAGTCCATAATCTCTAAGTTGATTTCTAATCCAAAGCACTTGAGCACAGCAACTTCCAGCAGCTATATATTCAGCCTCAGCTGTAGAAGTTGACACAGATTGTTGCTTCTTGCTATACCAAGAAACTAACCTTTGTCCAAGAAACTGGCAGCTTCCTGAGGTGCTTTTCCTATCCACTCTGCATCCAGCATAATCAGCATCAGAGTAGCCAACCAGATTGAACCCTGTGTCCTTAGGGTACCATAATCCCAAGTTAGGAGTGCCCTTCAGATATCTAAAGATCCTTTTTATTGCAATCAAATGTGATTCCTTTGGATTTGATTGAAACCTTGCACACAAGCATGTAGCAAACATGATGTCTGGCCTACTTGCAGTGAGGTAGAGTAGAGAACCAACCATGCCTCTGTAGACTGAGATATCTACTCTCTTGCCTTTAGCATCTTCATCCAATTTAGTGGCAGTGGCCATGGGTGTCTTGGCAGGTGAACAATCTTCCAAGTCAAACTTTTTCAATAAATCCTTGATGTACTTGGTTTGACTGATAAAGATACCATCCTTCCTTTGACTGACTTGCAACCCTAGAAAGAATGTCAACTCTCCCATCATACTCATCTCATATCTGCTCTGCATGAGTTTAGAGAATTTCTCACACAGTTTCTCATTAGTAGAACCAAAGATGATATCATCCACATAGATTTGAACTAGAATCATATCATCACCATGCTTCTTGTAAAACAGTGTCTTGTCCAGTGTGCCTCGAGTGAATTGATTTTCAAGAAGAAATTGTGATAGAGTGTCATACCATGCTCTTGGAGCTTGCTTAAGTCCATACAGTGCCTTAAGCAATCTGTAGACAAATTCTGGGAAATGTGGATCCTCAAAGCCAGGTGGTTGTTGCACATAAACCTCTTCTTCCAACTCTCCATTTAGAAATGCACTCTTGACATCCATTTGATAAACTTTAAAGTTTGAATGAGCAGCAAATGCCAAGAATATTCTAATGGCTTCCAATCTAGCAACAGGGGCAAATGTCTCATCATAATCAATGCCTTCCTGTTGAGAGTATCCTTTTGCAACCAGCCTTGCTTTGTTTCTTATTATTACACCATCTTCATCCATCTTATTCTTCAGAACCCATTTTGTTCCAACAATGGTTCTATTCTTTGGTGCAGGCACAAGTTCCCATACTTTGTTCCTTTCAAATTGATTCAGCTCCTCTTGCATGGCAATAATCCAATCTGGATCCAACAATGCATCATCAAGTTTCTTAGGCTCAACTTGTGATAGAAAACATCCATAGAGGCACTCATTTTGAGTTGCTCTCCTAGTCCTTACTCCTGCATTAGGATCTCCAATGATTTGCTCTGCAGTGTGTGATCTATCCCATTTCCTTGAGTGTTCAGCCTGATTCCTCATCCTTGATGTTGCTTCATCATCCTCATCATGATCATCCTCATTTCCTCCCCCTGTGAAGTTGCCATTACTCACAGGTGTGTCTTGGATGCTTGTTTCTTCACTATTGATTGGCACAAATTCTTCTCTTGTATCATTATTCACTTGAGTTTGTTGAACTTGAGTTTCAACTCTAGTTTCAGTCTCTTCATCAGAATCATCTAGATTATCAAACTTCAATGGATCTTTGTCTTCATCATTGGCTTCTTCTAGTCCAGGTAGTTTACTGTCATCAAATGTTACATCTGTGCTTTCCATAACTTTCTTTTGACTGATGACATAAACCTTGTATGCAATTCTTTCCATAGAATAGCCAAGAAAAATTCCTTCAAATGCTTTTGCATCAAACTTCCCAACATATTCAGAATTGTCCTTAAGTACAAAGCATTTGCTTCCAAAAGTATGAATATACTTTAGTGTAGGCTTCTTTCCAGTCATCAAGTTGTAAGGAGTCTTTCCAGTGTTTTTGTTGATGAGGGTTCTGTTCTGAATGTAGCATGCAGTGCTCACAGCCTCAGCCCAAAAACATGTAGGCATTTTTGCATCAAGTAACATTGTTCTAGCAGCCTCAATCAGAGTTCTATTCTTTCTCTCAACAACTCCATTTTGTTGTGGAGTCCTTGGAGCTGAGAATTGCTGAGAAATGCCATTCTCTTTGCAGAATGCTTCAAGTGTGGCATTTCTGAACTCTGTTCCATTATCACTTCTCAATGCAATCACACTTGCATTGTTTGTCTTTGCTTCCTTGTCAACTTTCTTTATATGCTCAATGATTACTTGTGGAGCCTCATCTTTTGATGCCAGAAATTCTACCCATGTATACCTTGAAAAATCATCAACCATTACCAGGGCATACTTCTTTCTTCCAAGTGACATTATGTTGACAGGCCCAAACAAATCCATATGGATAAGTTGTAGTGGCTTGGTTACAGATGTCACTGTCTTTGACTTGTGGCTTGATCTCTTCATTTTTCCTTTTTGACAAGCCTCACACACTCCTTCTTGGCAGAATTCAAGTGTGGGCATGCCTCTCACTAACTCTCTTTTGACTAGAGAATTAATGGCCTTAAAGTTCAGGTGTGATAGTTTCTTGTGCCACAGCCAACAATCTTCATTTGATGCTTTTGAGTAAAAGCAACAAATTTTGTCCTTGTTTGCAGAGTCCATATTGGCTACAAACAGGCTTCCCTTCCTTACTCCAGATAGAGCAAAATCACCAGTCTTCTTGTGGGTGATCAAACATTCATCTTTGTCAAAATTCACCTTGAATCCTCTATCAGTAAACTGACCAACACTTAACAGATTATGCTTGAGCCCCTTGACTAGTGCTACATCTTCAATGATGACATTTCCAACTTTCAGCTTGCCATATCCCAATGTGTTACCCATGCTGTCATCTCCAAAAGCAACCATTGGGCCAGCCTTTTCCTCATACTGTGATAGCAGGGCCATATCACCAGTCATATGATTTGAGCATCCACTGTCCAAAATCCACATGACCTTCTTTTCACTTTCTTTGCCCTGCAAACACAAAGGTATTACTTTTCCTTTGGTACCCAAACTAGTTTGGGTCCATGTGACTTAGAGACAGTTTTATCATAAACAACATGCTTGTTAACTTTCTTAGTGTCAGTCTTCTTGTCACTGTTGGAAGTCTTAGAACCTGAGGTCTCAGACTTAGGTGACAAAGGTACCTTCCTAGCTTTAGGAGGACTTGAAGACTTTGACCTTGTGTAGTGTGTGTGTGAATTGTGACTGATACAACCATCAATGAACTGCCTTCTCAAATTAAAACAACTAGTCATGACATTCATATTGCATGGCATACAGTCAAATTTATCACAGAAAGGTGCATCTCTATGTCTTAGAGGCACAGAACAATCATAGAAAGGTTTAGACACACTACCAACAGGTTTCTTGCATGCATGAGTTAGATGATTGGTACTGAAACAGTTCTGACAAGTTTTCCTAGGGGCATTAGGCATATAAGCATAGTTGTTATCCTTGTTAATCCCTAACTTGCCATTTCTGTTCTGTTTCTTTTTAGTCACTTCCTTTTCTGATTCACTCTTCCCAGCTGGTACAAACTTAACAAACTTCTTAGGTCTTGGCCTATCAACTACTGGTTCCTTGGTCTTTGACTTGACACTCTCACCCTTAGAGGATGCTAGCTGTTCACTAGATTGTGCCTCATCCTCATCATTCAACATTTGTTTGATGAGTAAGGCATCCTCATCAATTTCAAATGTTGATTCCTTAAAAATTGGATTTTCAGTTTTTCTCAAAATGTGAGGCACTTTCTCATGAACAGCTGTGTCCTCTTCAATGACAGCATAGCCTTTCCTTTGCTTGAGAGAGTCATAGTCAAGTCCAATAGCTGCTTTGGGTTTAGCTTCAATTTTCTCACAGTAGGATTGCACTAAACCAGATGATTTCTTGAAAGTTTTAAGTTTGAATTCATTCTCAGCTAATTCATCCCTAAGAGCCTTCTCTACTTGGCTAGCACACAAAACCTTGTTCTCTAAATATTCAACTTCTTTCTTAAGGTTTTCTACTTGCATAGCAGTTAGCTCAAGTTCCTCATTCTTTTTGGTTAATACTTCATTTCTAGTTGACAATTTAGCAATCTCCTCATTAGCAGCAGTCATACTAGTATGAATATTAAACATTTCAACAGATAGTTGTTCAATCATGGATTTGTATTCAGAAACAGACATGTCTATAGTAGTGAGAGATGGTACCTGAGAATCAGATGAAGATGAGTCATCCTTGGAGTTGGCCATCAAGGCATAATTGCAGAATTCTTGTTCCTCTTCATCACTCTCAGAATCATCCCAACACTTCCCTTCAGCTATGTAGGCCTTACCATGTGTCTGCTTTTTCAGAAGGGCCTCATACTTAGCTTCTAGCTCAAGATAATCTCTATCCTTCTTTTTAGGCTTCTTGCATTCACTGGCAAAATGCCCTAGGTCATTGCATCTATAACACCTTACAGATGACCTATCCACATAACCGGTTTTGAACTTATTTCTGTTTGGTTTCACAGGTGCCTTGTTCTTGTTGGCTGAATGGTTTTGAGTTTTGGGTTTGAAGGGTTGATTTCTTTTAAATCTGATGTTTGGAAATTTTCTGGCCATGAAAGCATATGAAGTATTTTCCATCCCATCAAGTTCTTCCAGAGTGTAAAACTCCTCTTCTTCTTCCTCCTTTTCCTCAACAGGTTCACTCACCCCAGCTTCAGTTTCTTCATCATCTGCCACCTCCTCTATCCTTAGTTGGCTTGTAGATGCTTCTAGGTCCAGAATGGATTTGTTGACAATCAAGGCACATGATGTGTTTATCATCCTACCTTGGTTGGCTTGGATAGCCCTCTTCTGAAGCAACTCAAGTTCATGAGTCTTTAGGACTCCATAGAGTACATCATAGGTGACTTTGTTCAAATCTCTCTCTCTAAGGGAAATGACTCTTTGCTCCAGATGATTTGGTGAAGACAACAGAAATTTCATATTTAACTCCTTGGTGCTGTAAACCTTTCCATTCATCTGCAACTCAGTAACTAGCTTGTGAAACCTTTCAAACATCTCAGTGATGCTTTCCTTGGGCTGTGCCATGAAAGCTTCATACTGTGTGACCAGTATCTGTTTCCTGTTTTCTTTAACCTCATCAGTCCCTTCACACAACACCTCAATGTGATCCCACATCTCTTTAGCAGACGTGCATGATGCAATGTTTGCAAACATTGACATATCCATGGAATCAATGATGAGCAACATGAGGTGGCTGTCAAGAGCAACCTTCTCCCTTTCTGACTCTGTCCACTTTGATGGATCCTTGGCCTCATAAGCTCTAGGGATTGTTATGGTTCCAACAGTCTTCTCTGGTATCTCTTGTTGTGGAACAAAAGGACCATTCTTGAGAATCTCAGGATACAAGGGATGAGAGGCTTTGATGAACAACATCATCTTTATCTTCCAGAGGTTGAAGTTTTCTTTATCAAACTTAGGGACCTTCACCGTTCCTGTAGTCTTTGGTGTATTCGAACTCATGATCGTTTCTCTGTTTTTGAATAAACAGCCCTCTCTGATACCACTTGTTGAGTATTGAACACGATAAAAGAATACAGAGGGGGGGGGGTGAATGGATTCTTGAACTTTTCGTGTAGCTGATAAGTGTGTATGTGTGCAGAAATTAAGGTGCGGATAAGTAAACAACACAAGACACAATATCACTTTAATCTAATGTATATTAGATAAAGGTTGCTACAATCTGTGAATACAAATGGTAGTATTCTCAGCTTCGTTTTTCTCAGAGAGATATAGCTTACAGTGTATGAAAAACTTGACTCACAAAGTTACTAAGTTATGAAGTGAGGCTGTGTCCTTATAGAACATGGATACAGCCTGCTTACTACAAATAAGGTAGCTAAACAAATTACTTTCTAGTCTGTCTATCCTTTTTGAGTAAGCATCCAAACGGTTACAGATTTGACTTTGCAAAGCCTGTTTAGATCCACTTCTTTAGCTCCTTGTCTCTTCTATATCTCTCCAAGCTTCCTTGTAGGCTTTCCAGAGCACGTTACAGATTGTGGTCCATAAAGTGCATTGGCTTGTTGCAGGTTTCTGACTTGTACAATTTCTTCAGTATTTTGTCTCCAAGAATGTATTCGAGAAGTGACTAAGTAAGTGATTCGAGAACTAGAATTGACTTGATCGATAACTCTGAGTTCTCGAATACTGTTATAAAGACATATCGAACCACTTCTCGAATAGCTCTTTTCCATCAGGATTCCTTGAGTTGTCGAATAGAACATTTGACTTATCGAATCCTCAAGTTGTCGAATAGCTTTCTGAGTCCTTGAGATATCGAATGGAACTTTGACTTGTTGACTCTTTGAGAACTCGAATACCATCTTGACTTGTTGACTTCTTGAGTTCTCGAATAGAGTAGTAGACATATCGAATCCCTGAGATATCGAATGAGATATCGAACAGTGTATTCAGAGATATCGAATAGTGTCTTGAGATATCGAATCTCTGACTTCTCGAATGCTGGACTTCTCGAATAGACAAATATACTTCTCGAATTGGTACTTAGGCAAATTCTTCATTTCTTCAAATCCCAACTGTGATTATTTGGCAGTCTTTAACTCCTTGCTTGAGGCATGAACCATGGAACTTCTTTCAAGCATTATTCTGGACTCTATTTGTACAGTTACACAACTAGGATTTGATGCCTATTACAAGAACAATACAAACAGAAACTCTACAACTAGAGGTTCCCTCAGTTAAGAGGTCATGTAAGTAATGCAAAGCATTACAAACAATTAGGCTTGTTATTAGATGAGTACAGGCATGCCTCTGTAACTAACATTATAGCTGAAAAAACCCTTTCTGTAGTTGCTGTAGAAACAGGGAGAGTCAACATAAGACAAATCAACCTATAAACTAAATGGTAGTGTTTTGCCTTTCATGAATCAACTAATTATACACATAACTTCGAAAGAGTTGAAAAACTTTGAAATTTAGCATGCTTAACCACATCAATCTCGTAATGGTCAAGTTGAAGTTGAAGATGATACATATCTTGTTGACTGAAATCAGCAGGACAAAAGGTATTAGCAATAGTACAAATATGCTCCTTGTCGAAGAAACTAAAATTTTTCTTTGGTTCCAAATATGAACTGAATCTCAAAAACTCCACGGCACTATCATTAAAATTATATTGTAGCTCTTCCAACTAAAAATTAATTGCAGAATTAAACACATCATAATGATAATGATGCTCAACTGATATCATCTACCTGTCGTACAGAATGAATACCATCCATCCATGTAACGAGGACTCATATCAGGTACACCAATTCCAAACTTTTCACATAACAATATGACAAAATGCAAAAGAACATCAAAACCATTATCTCTCAAAGATTGTAACAATTCATTTATTGTTGCAACTAAATCCATGGCATTCAAGATATCAGTGGATTTACTTTGTAAGGCTCGGGAAAACAAATTTGTAATGCACATAATCTGATGCATCAAGTGTAATACAAATAAAAAATAATATGATTTCAGTGCTCTTAAAGAACCTCTAACTTCTCCACGCATGAGTTCGAAGAAGTACTACAACTAACAATGATTTCCAACACAACAATTATCGAACCATACTTATCATTCAAGCTACAAACACAATTAAAGTAAGAGCTCCACCTAGTAAATCTAGCTCATTGTAAATTTCCAATCTAATTAAGCCCCTTACCAGTCTCACGTTCTCTACTATCCACGTCAACCTCAATGCCATGTACTGTCTGTAACTCTAAGAGACGTTTAGAAGAACTAGTAACAATATTCACAACATTAGACAACATTGAAAAAAATCTCGTCTATAATCTTATTTTTCAACAGGCCCAACCAATGCTAGTTGTAACCGGTGAGCAAAATAATGTATATAATAAGCATATGGACAATCTTTAAGAAACAAAGCCTGTAAAACATTAAATACACCACGCATATTACTAGCACCGTCATATCCCTGATCTCTCATATTCATAATGCTTAAGTTATTCTGTGTAAGAACATCAGACATTTCTTTCCTAAGAGTTGATGATGTTGTATCAATCACATTAACGATATTAAAAAAGCGCTCATGTATAACACCATAAATATCAACAAACCTTAGTACAATAGCCATTTGTTCTTTATGTGATGCATTTATTGCTTCATCAACTAAAATGCAGAACTTAGAATTTTCTACCTCATTGTGAATTTTATTTATTACTTTAGAAGCAAGGATATGCAGAATATCTTTTTTGTATTTTTGGAAAAATGTATGTAGCATTTTTAGGTGCATTTTCCAAAACAACATTTGCAACATCAACACTTCGGGTCATTTGTTAAATCTTAACCATATTTTATGAATGGTTAAAATTCTAGATCAATTAAAATCTGAACCATTGGAATAAATCTTCAATAAATTGTTTGATAAATCTGAATGATTAAATTATGATCACAAAAAACTAATATGTACATAAAAGATGAGTTATATAGTTTATGCAATCGAAATATTTTGTATAAAAAAATGTATTTGTTGAAAATTTTATTTATAATTTTTAAAAACAAGTTAAATTTTACTCTAAAATATACGAAAATTAAATTAGTAAACATAATAATAACTTTAAGAATTTTAAATTTTAATAATAACGTATGCAAGAAACTATAAAAGGTGACTATAAACATTTGAAATCTCGATCTATGTATTGAGCAAATTTAATAAATAGGACAATCTAAAGAAATTTGTATTAGTGGAAAAAGAAAATTGGAAGAGATTTGATTGCAACTTGTTTTCACGAACGGTTCAGTCAGGATTTTCTGTCCCAGTCGTTCAGATGAAATTTTGGTCATCCAGAAACTATAAGTGCCAAACAAACGGTCTTTAGCCATTCAAACTAGTCTCGTTCAGTCTATTCGATCATGTTCAGTTGTTATCAAATGAGGCTTTAATCATTCAAAAACTTTGACCATCTCAATAAGATTACCTTTGTTACGAGAAAGTTGATGATTCATCATGACCCCGTAACGCACATGCTTGTAAACTCAAATATCGAACAGCCTTTATAGTAGCTCTCAAACGCAGTCTATTCTTCTTTACCTTTTTCAAATATTGACAATTTATGACCTTGTCAATATGCCTTGGAACATTATTCAACCCTTCAAGATATTCACCGCCTTTTATGTGGTGCCCTTCAAAAGATTCACCGCCTTTTTATGTGGTGAAATTGAGCTTCCAATATGGACCAAGAAAACACATCTCGCATTATCATTAACTCTTTCCCAACTCCTGAATCTATCAACAGTAAATGCATGTTGTGAAGAACCATTATTTTCAAATAAAAATCATGGAAAACAAAATGCCGCGTCTTTTGCAGTTGAGTACTCCAGCCATTTGAAAGTATTGAATCAAGATGCTTGAAAATGACGATGTTGACTTCCAAAATAAGTAGGTATAATAATCTTCTTTACGAAGTCGAGGTTGACATGGTCCCAATCTAATATATTCACGTCTATGTCAACATGATCAATAGGTGGATACTTTCAAATTGGACGATGAAGACCCGAATCACGTTTAAAGGCTACAAGATCACTAGGAATAGCAGCAATACCACTATAAATAAAGGTAGATGTATGAGTAGCACTAGGAGTATGTGTAGGAGTATAGGAGGTAGGCGTAGGCCATTTAACTAAATACAATTATTAATTTTTATTCTTCATTTCTTAAGTTTAATTTTAATCCTCTAACACATAATTCGGGATCATGTCAAAAGGAAAATTCACGATATGGAGAAAAATAGTACAGTATTTTTCTTTTACATTCTAAAAACAAAGGATGATATGGGCTAAAAATAAGCCCTAAAGACACATTTAATGTGGCATTAATTAGACCCAATATGGTCCAAACGTAGGGCCCACCAGATAGGCCCAAACCCTATTTGTGATATTAATTTCGTAATTAATATTAAGGATAATAACCAGCTCAGCAATAAGAGTTAAATAAGGATATTACTCCTGCCTGACTTAGCCCCCAAGGCACCTACTTCAACATGGAAACTGATTCCTACAAGGAAGGAGTCTAGAACGTTCCTCAAGGCGGTGGCTTGCCCACCAAGTATCCGAATCCTACCATAATTCTAAGGCTCCTACAGCCTATATAAAGGACTGACCCCTCATTCTCAGAACTATGTCTTGGCTTGATTCTCAATAACGAGATACGTAGGCACTCTGTGAGGATCGATCAGTCTCGAAACACGGAAACAACCATGAAAGCTCGAAGCTCACCAACCCCTTTGCATTAAATACACACAAACCCTAGCCGCAATATTCATAACCTAGTTTTTATTCCATAACATTTGGCGCCGTCTGTGGGAAGACAACATCAACCATGGTTAATACACGAAGAACATCAGCAACTACTACTGGGGCCTTACCCCTCAGCTCTGCTCCACCCGCTATTGAACGAGTACCCCCAACAACAGGGGTGATCATCCAACCTTAAGTTTCTCAACCTCCAGGGACGAATCCCCATATTGAGAGAACGTTACCTGTGGATGTTCCCCCAAATCAAGAGACCAACCCTCTTCAGATGTTGATCTCTCCTTTGACCAATCGTCCACTCTTGGAAGGTCATACATCCACCACTGTGCTTCCTTTGAGTACCAACCCGATGTATGGGCTGCCTAACTATCCCTCTCAACAAAGGGACCCTGGACCAAGCAGTCACGCCTTACAGCTCCAAGAACGAGAGTATAGAAAGGGAACAAGCAGGATTGAACCAGAATCGACCTCCTCCAATGTCAGGAGAGATTCCCTTTGTTGATTTAGAAAGGCCTTCAAGGAGGCAAAAAAGGGCTGCAGATGCCCCAACTGGAAGAACAACAAGGGTGGAAACCCCCAGAAGCAACCCCAAGGATCTGATGCCACTTGGGGATCCTGATGATCCCACACCTCCGTTTACTGAGGAGGTGATGAATGCTCGTATCTCAAAGAAGTTCAAGATGCCGACAATCAAGGCTTATGATGGAACGGGTGATCCCGTAAATCACGTCAAGACGTTTTCGAATGCACTGCTGTTGCAGCCTGCAAGTGATGCCTTAAAGTGTAGGGCGTTCCCTCAAACCCTGTCGGTCATGGCTCAAAGATGGTATAGCCGATTGCCTGCGAACTCAATTGGCTCTTTTAAGGAGTTGAGCGCTGCTTTTATCAATCAGTTTATCAGCGGAAGAGTTCATGAGAAAAGCTATGCATCTGAGAGATTACCTCAAGAGGTTCACTAAAGAGACGTTGAATATCACTGATTTGGAGAATAAGGTGGCCATGGTAGCCCTGGAACACGGAACCACTAATCTATTCTTTAAAAGGTCATTGGCAAAGCATCCTCCTGAAAACATGGCCGAGCTCCAACGGAGGACTGACAAGTACATTAAAGCTGAAGATAGCATGAAGAAAGAAGCCACAGTAAGTGGAGGAGGAGGTAACAACGACTCCAAGAAGCGAAAGCAAGACCAGGAGTATGATGCTAGGGACAAGTATCCCCGAACTAGTGAGGACTCCGAATATGCCCCTAAGAAGAACCAAGGACCAAGGTTCACTAAGTATGCAAGGTTGAATACTCCTAGGAGTCGAATCTTGTTGGACATTGAGAAGGATAAGGATTTTCGATGGCCGAAGCCACTCAGGGGTGATCCCGCAAAGAGAAACAATAATCAGTATTGCAGATTCCATAGAGATGTGGGGCATGACACTGATGATTGCAAGCAACTCAAAGATGAGATCGAGTTTTTGCTTCGTAGAGGGAAACTGAGCCACTTCACTAAGGGTGACGACCGTGGTAATCAGAGAAGAGAGTATGATAGGAGGGATGACTATCAAGATCGCAACCCACAGCCCCTAGGGCCAGTAATCAACATGATCTCAGGAGGCCCGACTGCGGCCGGCACAACAAGGAATTCTCGGAAGGCTTATGCTAGAGAAGTGATGCACATCGTGGGAGAGGCCCCAAAGCGTGCAAAAACTGAAGTAATGGTTGGTTTTGATGACTCAGACTTGGAAGGGGTGAAGTTCCCCCATGACGACCCGTTGGTCATAACTTCTGTGATTGGAAACTCAGAGGTGAAGCGAGTCTTGATAGACAATGGAGCTTCCGTTGACATTCTATTTTATGATGCATTTGTGAAGATGGGGTACAGTGATTCTCAGTTGACCCCCAATAACATGCCTATATATGAATTTAATAGAGTAGAATCCAAAGTTGAAGGGACTATTCAGTTGCCTGTAACTATTGGACAGGAGCCAAGGAGGCCACTCAGATGTTGAACTTCCTGGTAATCAAGACGGTTTCAACGTACAACGATATCCTCAGAAGGACTGGACTTCATGCATTCAAGGCTGTCACCTCAACTTATCATATGAAGATCAAGTTTCCGACCAGGAATGGTTTTGGAGAACATAAAGGTGATCAAAAGATGGCACGAAGCTGTTATGTAGCCTCGTTAAGGCATGATGGAGTCGGGGGGCAGGTCCTTCCGATTGAAGACATGGATGTCTGCAGTGGTAAGAAACGTCAAGAAAGGCCGTCAGAGGACATCACACAGAAGCCTCGGATAGCCATTGAGGCTAAGGCGTTAACTGACTTCGTGGTTGAATGTACCATTGGCAACCAAGAAGTCGGGGGGCAGGAGGTAATACCCCAAGCAGGAAGTGAACCTCAGAATAATAAGGAGGAGACCAGAAGGAGTGGTGGGTGCTCTATTTTGATGGAGCATCAAAAACAAAATTTGGTGCAGGCCTAGTCTTGCAAAGCCCCGATGGGCTCAAGTTATCCTAGTAGGACTTAGCTTCATATTTATCTAGTAGAAGTAGAAATAAGGTTCATTGAAACCATTGAAGAACATATTGCTCTGAGTAGGACGGTAGTACTCTATGTAAGGGTTGAACCCATTTCAAGTTATTAATGCAAGTTTGTTTTTCATTCATTGATTGTGTGATTTTATTTATGTGCCAAGCACTTGATAAGTGCAAGTCAAGGATGACCAAGTACCAAAAATAAAAGAATACACGAATGGAGAACAAGCAAATGCATAAATAAAGACCCCGAAGGGTCAAGAGTTAGGTTACAGCACGACCAAATATGAGTTTAAGTCCGTGAAGGACCCATGTTAAAAGACGAGCAGATAAAAGCCACACGCAACAATCAAAGCCATGCAAGGCCGAGGATGTTAAGGACTAGCTACTCTTCAATATGTCTTAAGTACCTGGATTAAGGATCCAAGGATGAAGACCAATAAAAAACAATGATGTATTTGCTTGGACAGCGGCTGATATGCCAGGGATTGATCCCCAATTTATAACCCTTAGGTTGAATGTCGTTCCTGAACGGAAGACAATAAAACAGAAGAAGATGAATTTTGCTCCTGAAAGGCAAGATGCCATTAAGCAAGAAGTTGACAAGCTCTTAGAGGCTGGGTTTATTGAAGAGATTCAGTTCCTCGAATGGTTGGCTAACCCTGTGATGGTCAAGAAGGCAAATGGGAAGTGGAGGATGTTTCCCCCTGCCAAGGATAGACATGTTGATAGATGCCACAGCTAGACATGAGATGTTGAGCTTCATGGATGGGTTCAACGCCTATAATCAGATTAAGATGCACAAGGATGACATCCCAAAGGTATCTTTCATAACTGATTTTGGTGTTTTATGCTATCTTGTTATGGCTTTTGGTCTAAAGAATGCAGGCGCTACTTATCAACGACTGGTGAATAAGATATTCGCCCTTCTGATTGGGAAAACCATGGAGATCTATGTTGATGACATGTTAGTCAAGAGCCTATTCAAGGCAGACCATATCAAGCACCTTAGAGAGGCATTCGATGTGCTGAGGCACCACAAGATGATGTTGAATCCAGCCAAGTGTGCTTTTGGCGTTGGATCAGGAAATTTTTGGGATTAATGGTTTCGAAGAAAGGCGTAGAGGCCAACCCTGATAAGATCAAAGCGATCTTGGACATGGAACCACCCCGCTCTATACGAGATGTACAGAAGTTAACCGACCGAGTTGCAGCCCTGGGGAGATTTATCTCCAAGTCTGGTGACAAATGTTTGCCATTCTTTGAAGCATTGAAAAAAGTGAAAAATTTTGAGTGGACTACTGAGAGCCAAGAGGCCTTTGAGCAATTGAAGAGGTACATGGCAGAAGCCCCGTTGTTGGCCAAACCTAGTCCCGGGGAGACTCTTTATCTATACCTGGAGGTATCCGAACAAGCGCTGAGCGCCGTCCTCATTCGAGAAAAGAAAAAGGTTCAGAAACCCATTTACTATGTTAGCAAGGTGTTGCATGGAGCTGAGTTGAATTACTCAACCATCAAGAAGTTTTCTTTGGCATTGATAACAGCTACGACCGTACTTCCAGGCACACAAGATCGAGGTCCTGACAGACCAGCAGTTAAGAAACATATTGCATATCCCAAAGGCCAGTGGAAGGTTGATTAAGTGGGCGATTGAACTTGGAGAATTTGACATCACATATAAGCCTCGAATAGCCATCAAGGCTCAGGCGTTGGCTGACTTCGTGGTTGAATGTACCATTGACAACCAAGAAGTCGGGGGGTAGGAAATAGTACCCAATCAAGAAGGTGAAAATAAAGATGAAAAACTTGTACCTGATCTGAAGGAATATTGGGTGCTCTATTTTGATGGAGCATCAAAAACAAAATCTAGTGGTGCAGCTTTAGTCTTGCAAAGCCCCGATGGGTTCGCGGTTGAGTATGCTTTGAAGTTGGATTTCCCAACAACCAACAACGAGGCTGAGTATGAAGCCTTGATAGTCGGTTTAGGCTTGGCCAGAATCATGAGGGTCAAGAATCTCAAAGTTTGTGGAGATTCAAGGCTTGTAGTATCACAAGTGAATGGAGAATTTGAAGCCAAGGATGAAACTATGGCCAAATACTTGAGAGTCGTGAAGGCCGTTATGACCCAGTTTGACGAGTGCTATGTGGAGCACATTCCGAGGGAAGAAAATGTTAATGCCGATGCCCTCTCAAAGTTTGCTTCTTCTGAGATAGAGAACTACGCCGAGAGTTCCAGGTCTTGAAGGCCCCATCTATTAACTCAAAGTTGGTAGCACCAATTGATATAGGGGGTTGTTGGATAGATCTCATCAAAGCTCATCTTGAGACTTGTTGGCTCCCTGATAATGCCTTGAAGGCACAGAAACTGTTAGTGAGAGTTGAATCTCAAATCCCGACACAAAATTTTGGCCTTGATGGCCAAAAAGGCTATCTGCCTTCAATCGAGTTTGTCGTTTGAGTTTAAGGACTTGAATCAAGAGCCATCAATCGAATTCAAACCAAAGCAAGGTCATGTGAGCATAAGAAGATGGTTGGAAACCTAGAATCCAGATAAAGGGTTAACAACCAGCCAAGGCACACCAGACTTGAAGTCAAGTGATGAGTGGCAAGGGGACTTCTTGAACGATCAACCGAGAAGCAAGACCTCGACCATATGTAGCAAGGGGGCAAGAACTAAGGGACTTCATCATTTTTACATCTTAGAATGAGAATGAAAGGTTGATTATAACCAACAACCATGAACGGATTCAAGGTTTAAATTCAAGGATTCAACAAGCGAGTTAAGGCCTAGAAGGTCACGAAAGCCAAATTTGAATTGAAGGATATCTGTTTGGTCATCGACTTCGAATACTGACATTGAGTTCCAAATATTGACATTTGAATACTGACGTTGAGGTTTAAAAACTGGGGCTCAGCAAACCGGAGGCCGCCGACCGGGGTACCCGGGAAGCTTCAGCCGATCGGTCTTCATTTCGATGTCGAGAGTCCCGACATCGTTTCGATGCCGAAATTCGATCCCGACGTTGTTTCGAATATGAAAACTAAGCTGAAGCCATTGAAGGCCAACGAAGCTACTAGAGCCAACCTTGGATAAAGAAATTCAAGAATAGTTCAAGAATGAGCCATTGAATCAACATGGTGATTGAAAGATTCGAATAATTTCCATTTAAGATCAGGCAAGCATGAAACTCTTAAAAGGAGTTTAAAGCTAATCAAGAAATTAGGGGAAGCCTTAAATAAAAGTCATGAATGACTAAGTTAATTTATTTTCAATCAATGAAAGTCGATGTATGAATATTGATGTCGAGGTTCGATATTGGTAATCAAGGTCGATATTCAAGTTTGAAAATCAAGTTTGCTGACCATGAGTCGGCCGACCGAGGCGAGGAATCACCCCAGTCGACCGACAACCGGCCGACCGGGCCACGAAGGTGTTGGAAATTTATTTGCGAAAAATAAAAGAAAAACAATTTTTGATATAAATGTTTTTACACAAAAAATATTTTACGACTATTAAAATCTGAAAATTAGAACAAGTGTACCAGATTTTTCTGGGATGAGTCACGGATCGCGCTTTCTTTAAGACGTTTCGTGGTTATGTCCAAAAAAAGTGCGAAACAATCACGTTTACCACGCCGTCCCTAGGATAAAACAGCCCAAGAAAAAATCCTTTCGATAATTCTTTGCACTATAAAATTATCGTTCGATCCACACCCAAAATACTGCTAAAAAAACAAAATAAGGTTGCACTAATCCGACAAGTATTTCCAGAACTCAAGTTTTGTATAAAACCAGGTGAAAAATAGTAAGTGTATGTATATGTCAAAGATTAGGTCTCTATATTTGAGTGTAGGTAGGGTAGGTGTTTAAACCATAATGGCTAGCAACAGGAAGAATTTTAACAAAGGAAAGAATTTAGAAAATGACACAAAAAAGAAGAATGTAGTTGTGGTGTCACACTAATGAAAAGATCTCTTTATATAGGCTAGAGGGGAGCGTGAGAAATTAAAGAAATGCAGAAGACATGGAGCATAAAACTAGCCTCCCACCATGCTTGTCCTAATAACTCATGAGTTACAAAATGCACCTGGACAAGTTGCTTCTACAAATTCAATAATAAAGAATAATTGCATCAGTTATAAAAGAATTTGGACAAATTTTTCAAATTGAAAAGTATTAAAAATTAAATACATCAGTTTTAATCTTGCAAGCCAAAAAATAAATGATGTAATCTCTCAAAATTATTATTTTTTTAAATAATTCACATAAAAATCTCAACAATCCCCCACTTGAATATTTAAAAAATATAACAAAATATTTGAGCAGTATAATTAGGTTGCACATAAATAAAGGTGTCTTCAGACTTGAACCTTTGCTTAGTGAGTAAGATCCCGAGTTAAACAAGAGTGACCCGAAGTCTTGAACTCTATCCCGGGCATCAAACCACGCACAACCTTTCAAGGTGTAGTCAATTAGCCCGTGCATTAAAGGCCATGCACGTCTATCCCAGTATGTGAACGTTCTAGGAATTAGTGCCCATAATTCCATAAGAAGCGGCCCCCACCTCTACATTCACATCGGTGAGTCTATCAAGAGTACTCCTGAAGTTAGGTACTCCCTCCAAATAGAGTATAGAGCTCATTAAGAGTATTAAATAACTCAACCTCTCATCATTTCAGGAAACATGCTCTAATATTATAATATTGCATGTTCTTCGCATATCACTTCATGACTTGTTATTACCACATTGAACCTATTTCTTGGGATCTCCAGTCAATTAGGTTGGGTTACCATCACGAGTGACTACTCTCTACGGGCAATAATCCCATATTAACCGAAGTTTTATGGACTTTTTCTCTGGCTAATCCTTTCGTCAAAGGATCTGCCAAATTATCTTCTGATCTTATGTGATCCACTCTAACAGCTCCTTTAGAGAGATACTCTCTAACAGTGTTGTGCTTACGACGTATGTGTCGTTTCTTACCTTTAAAATAACGGTTCTGAACCTTATCGATAGCCGCGGTACTATCGCAATGGATCAGTACAGATGGAACCAGTCTTTCCCATAAAGGGATCTCAGCTAGCAAGTTTCTTAACCAACTTGCCTCTTCACTAGCTATGGCTAGTGCTATCAACTCTGCTTCCATAGTGGACTCAGCTAAAATAGTCTGTTTCTTTGATTTCCAAGAAACAGTACCCCCAGCTATACTAAAAATATAGCTACTTGTTGCCTTGGAGTCTTCTGACAAGGTATTCCAGTCAGCATCACTGTATCCTTCAAGGACAGCGGGAAACTTACCGTAGTGTAATCCAAGGTTCATAGTTTTCTTGAGGTATCTCATGACCCTCTCAATAGCATACCAATGCTCCATACTAGGTCTACTGGTAAACCTGCCCAACAATCCCACGACATATGCGATGTCGGGTCTAGTGGCATCAGCAGCATATCTAAGGCTGCCAATGATACTTGCATATTCTTGTTGTCTTACACCATGACCTTCATTTTTAAATAGCTTAACACTAGGGTCATATGGTGTACTAGCAGGCTTACAGTCAAAGTAATTGTATTTCTTTAAGATCTTCTCAACGTATCGAGATTGGTCTAAAGAAAGTCCCTTTTCTGACCTAGTAATCTTGATACCAAGGATTACACTTGCTTCTCCAAGATCTTTCATATCAAAGTTGGCATTCAATAATGATTTCACTTTATTTACTGCATGAATATTTGAACCAAATATCAGCAGGTCATCTACATATACGCAGATAATAGTGCAAATGCCATTTTCGAATTTGTAGTAAATGCATTTGTCACTTTCATTGACTCTAAAGTCATCTGTCATGATAACGTGGTCAAACTTTTCATGCCACAAGGTAGGTGATTGCTTAAGCCCATATATAGTCTTATCTAGCTTGCACACCTTCTTTTCCTGCCCATGGATAACGAAACCCTCAGGTTGATCCATGTAAATTTCCTCCTCTAGTTCACCATTTAAGAAGGCAGTCTTCACATCCATTTGGTGAATCACTAGATTATGGAGGGCAGCTATAGAAATCAAAACTTTGATGGACGTCATCCTAGAGACTGGTGAAAACGTGTCGAAGAAATCTACGTTTTCCCTCTGTTTAAAGCCTTTGGCTACTAGTCGAGCCTTATACCTTTCAACAGTACCATCAGGTCTTAACTTCTTCTTAAAGACCCATCTACATCCTATTGACTTACAGCCAGGAGGTAAATCAACCAAATGCCAAGTCTTATTGGATTCCAAAGAATCCATCTCATCATTAATTGCTTCTTGCCAAAGATCGGTATCTAAAGAAGACATGGCTTCTTTAAAACTGGTAGGATCTTCCTCAAGATTATAAGCGTAGAAGTCGGGACCAAAATCTTTGGCGACTCTAGCTCTCTTGCTCCTCCTCGGTTCGATTTCCAAATCCTCGGTGTGTTCTTTCTCCTTTAAACGAGGAGAAATACTCGTTGACGCACCCCCACTATTCCTCAATTTAAATGGAAACTTGTCTTCATAAAAATCAGCATCGACTGATTCTACAATAACTCGTGCATTTAAATCAAAGAATCTGTAGGTAATGCTATCAATGCCGTATCCAACAAATACACACTCATAGGCTCTACTCGCAAGTTTAAGCCTCTTAGGATCAGGAATCCGAACATAAGCTAGGCAACCCCAAGTCCTAACGTAGGAAGTATCGGGTTGTCTACGCTTAAGCGTCTCATAGGGAGTTATCATACTTCTAGATTTTGGTACTCTATTGAGTACATGACAAACCGTTAGTATGATTTCTCCCCACCAGTGAGATGCAGCACCAGAACCAAGCATGATGGAAACTACTAACTCTGTAAGAGTTCTATTTTTCCTCTCTGCTTTACCATTCATTTCTGGTGAATAAGGAGCAGTTCTCTCATGTATAATCCCATGAGAGTCATAATATTTGGTAAATAGGTTTGATTCGTACTCTGCTCCTCTATCACTACGAAGTCTCTTGATTTTCTTCTTGTACTGATTTTCAACTCTAGTCGCAAATAACTTAAACATGTCAAATGCGTCACTCTTGTTTTTCATAAGATAAACAAAAGTATAATCAGAACAATCATCGATAAATGTGATAAAGTATCTCTCACCATTTCGAGTTAAAACTCCATCTAATTCACATATATCAGAATGAATTAGATCTAATGGTTCTGTATCTTTAATCACTACTGACTTGTGGGGAGTCTTAGTGATTTTCGCTTGACTACAATATTCACATTTATCTAAATCAGAGATAGACAACTTAGGAATTAATCCTAGGTTGCTCATATTTATTATGCTTCGTTTATTAATGTGACAGAGTCTAGTATGCCAAGTATTGAAATGAGTCAACATGTAAGAGGAAATAGAAATTTTATTAACTTCAGCATTCAACTTAAACATTCCATCTACGGCATACCCTTTTCCCACAAAAGTACCATTCTTAGTAATGGTGTACAAATCAGAACCTATAGTCTGGATAAACCCTCCCTTATTAAGTAAAAATCCAGACACCAAATTCTTTCGCATCTCTGGAGTGTGCAAGACGTCCTTCAGCAGTAGGGTCTTTCCAGAGGTAAACTTGAGCTCCACATTTCCAATTCCAGCAACATTGGTGGTGTGGGAGTCTCCTAGAAGCACCTTTTTATCCTCAGCATCCGTATATGTCTTGAACATTGTACGGTCATAGCAGACATGGCGGGAGGCGCCCGTGTCTACCCACCACCCATCATCTCCACCAACAAGGTTAACCTCCGTGATCATAGCTACGAAAGCTTCTTCAGTGTTATTAACTTGTGGTTGAGCTTGGCGCTTGAGTCTGCACTTCTTCGCCATATGTCCTGGCTTTCCACAATTGAAACAGTGGAACGCTCCAGCAGCATTCTTAGGTGGTTGTTGTGTTGTCTGATTCTTCGGAGATTGAGAGCTTCCTTGTGGATTGCGGTTCACCTTCTTGAAATTCTTTCCCTTAGGCTTCAGACCCGCACCAGAGTTTTTCCTTTGCTTACTGTTGGAGACAACTAGCACCTCTTCCTTCCGATCTTGCTTGCGAGCTTCCTCTTCAATCCTGAGGCGAGTAATAAGACTCTCTAAGGAGAATTCCTTAGTCTTATGCCTTAGAATGTTCTTGAAATCCTTCCAGCTTGGCGGCAACTTGTCTATAATCACAGCTACTTGAAATTGTTCATCTAGAGGCATCCCCTCGGTGATGATCTCGTGTGCAATCTTCTGTAGCTCGTGTGACTGGTCCTCCACTGACTTGTCATCGGTCATTTGAAACTTGAGATAGCGGCTTACCGCATACTTCTTGGCGCCAGCCTCCTCCGTATCATACTTCTTTTGTAGTGCTTCCCAGATTTCTTTTGCAGACTTATCAGAATTATAGTAATCATACAAATTATCGGATAAGCCATTCAAGATAAAATTCTTACAAAGAAAATCATTTTCTACCCATGACTCTATCTCCTTAGCAAGTTCAACATTAGTGGGAGGCACAGAATCAGAGGACTCAGTAGTAGTGGTAGTAGTAGTAGTAGTAATGGTAGTAGTAGAGGGAGCAGGCATAACAGGTTTTGGGGTCGACAAAACATAAGCTACTTTACGCATGGTAAGAAAGAATAACATTTTTTGTTTCCAACGCTTAAAGTACACACCCTCAAAACGAAAAGGCTTATTAATATCAAATGCAATATTACCAGAAAAATCGACGGTAGACATGGCAAGCAGATATTTAATAATCGTAAATTACGAAACGTCTTAAAATTGTTGGAAATTTATTTGCGAAAAATAAAAGAAAAACAATTTTTGATATAAATGTTTTTTCACAAAAAATATTTTACGACTATTAAAATCTGAAAATTAGAACAAGTGTACCAGATTTTTCTGGGATGAGTCACGGATCGCGCTTTCTTTAAGACGTTTCGTGGTTATGTCCAAAAAAAAGTGCGAAACAATCACGTTTACCACGCCGTCCCTAGGATAAAACAGCCCAAGAAAAAATCCTTTCGATAATTCTTTGCACTATAAAATTATCGTTCGATCCACACCCAAAATACTGCTAAAAAAACAAAATAAGGTTGCACTAATCCGACAAGTATTTCCAGAACTCAAGTTTTGTATAAAACCAGGTGAAAAATAGTAAGTGTATGTATATGTCAAAGATTAGGTCTCTATATTTGAGTGTAGGTAGGGTAGGTGTTTAAACCATAATGGCTAGCAACAGGAAGAATTTTAACAAAGGAAAGAATTTAGAAAATGACACAAAAAAGAAGAATGTAGTTGTGGTGTCACACTAATGAAAAGATCTCTTTATATAGGCTAGAGGGGAGCGTGAGAAATTAAAGAAATGCAGAAGACATGGAGCATAAAACTAGCCTCCCACCATGCTTGTCCTAATAACTCATGAGTTACAAAATGCACCTGGACAAGTTGCTTCTACAAATTCAATAATAAAGAATAATTGCATCAGTTATAAAAGAATTTGGACAAATTTTTCAAATTGAAAAGTATTAAAAATTAAATACATCAGTTTTAATCTTGCAAGCCAAAAAATAAATGATGCAATCTCTCAAAATGATTATTTTTTTATATAATTCACATAAAAATCTCAACAGAAGGAAGCTCCAGCCGACTGAGGTAAAACGAAGCCCTCCGGCCGACCGGTGCTGATCGTCGAGTCGCAGTTTCACCCAGCCAACCGAGTCACAGCCGACCGAGGCGCGCAAGGTGTTAACACAAAATCACGCAAGCGTACGTGGTCACAAGTAATATATGAATAAGTCGAGTTCGTTTCCACAGAGATCTGGTTATGGTTTTAATTCAGTTTGTACCTATGCAACAATGGATGGTTATTATGCACTGCTAAGACAATTAACAATATTGGGTTTTTATTATCTAATTTAACTAAAAAGCAATTTAGTAAAACTAAGAATTACTTAACTAATGATAATTAAAATCGAATTACTTATGCAAGATAAACCATGGGATCCTAACTTCATTAAATACTTCGCTTAGATCTGTAGCCTTTAATCACTATATGCAATGGATATGATATCTGATCGGATAACACGAAACAAGTACACGCTACCTGTCAGCATACGTATACCAAACTACCCATACATCCACAAAAGAGATAGAAGATGAATAGACACCAATTATGCTTAGACCCTATATGTCTATAGAATTTGAAAACATAACGGTTGAAGAGCAAGTTATCCATAAAGATCACATAGGGCAATATAAGTATTCTCATCTCATACTACTAATCATGTTGATAAACAATCATGAACCTATGCTAGCATGACAAGTTCTAAATCTCAAGATCCACTTTCACTTCACAAGAGATTAACAAATTAGATGTTAGCTACGCATATAACAATTAAGCACAACCATACGAGGATATCAGATATACATCACACACAGATCTTTAAAGCATCAAGATACTAAAGCTCCATAAATAAATCCGTTAGAATCCCATGACAACGATTAGTTCGTAATTGAACCTCTCGTCATCATGGGATCAAGTGAAACCATGATAATGAAACAAGATATGAATTCTATGTTATAATATGCTAACTAATGATGATACAAAATTATAATGGTAGGATGTGTTTATATAGGCTCTAGAAGTCTTGCCCAGCAAGAAATTCCCCAAAATAGAGTTAAAATAGAATTTCTGCAAAATACGTTTCCTAAACTGATTCTGTTTTTATGGAAAATTCGTAGCTGACTTTTCTTCAGTATTTATGGGCCGTTCCAGTTGTATTTGGACATATAGACCACTTTAGAATGATAGAGAATCTCGTTAGCTTCGCGTGGACTGTAAGATCGCCCAAAATGGACTTGTAGAACTCAAGATATGGCCAAAACAAAAATCCGAAAATCTGGCAGAATTTCTACGCGCTGTCAGCACACAAACCCGCGCTGTCAGCACACAAAGTTACTGTTCCACGCGCTCCCAGCGTACATATACGCGCTGTCAGCACGTAACTTTCTGTTGGGAGCTGATTTTGGCTGATTTTCTTCGTTTTAACTCCTTTTTCCTTCGTTTCTTTTGCAAATTGTCATTTTTCACTTTTTGAACTCAAATCCACCATAAAATATGCAATTTATATCTTCCAAGCTCAAGTTAGTAACCCTACACAAACTCACTAAAATGAATCAAAAACACGACATAGTTGAGGTCAAGTCAATCAATTTAAGCCGATTTGAAGCGTTCCAAGTGGAAATAAAATCCACTTATCACACCCCCAAACTTAAACCGATGCTTGTCCTCAAGCATAAACAAATATAACTATATACACTAACTAATTAGTACCACTTCCGTAGGTGATCACGGTTGCATTTGGCATATGCAATAAGCCTTTTAAACCCCTAGACAGTCCTAGTGGACGAGTAAGGTCTCGTGAGGGCCTATAGCGAATGTACCCACAAAATCCATGTAACCTAATGCAATGCAATGCATGAATGCAACTAAATGAAAATGCAAATAATCTAGTACTAATATCCTACCATACCTTCAAATCATCTCATGCCATATCAACTTAAGAATCAAAGTAAATACGCAATGTCTTGGTGTCGAAAGTGCAAGCATTCACATAGTCTACTCAATGAACATGCATAAGTTCTCACAAGTCCATGTCAAGTGTAAGAATAAGTTAGTAATCATGCTAAGCCTACAAGAGTACATCTTTGAGACAAAACTCGGGATCTCATACGCAAAAACAAGCAAACACTCACAATCCACTCACAAAAGAATATTCACTCAAGAACAAGGGCAAGTGTATCACTCAATTCCAACAAAATCATAAGCACGCTTGACATTTGGTATCAATCTAACTCTTAACACAACATACATCAATGACGATAATCAAAAGGTCTTTATTTGGATTGTAACGGGGCTATGGACAAGGATAAGCCAAATCAGGTGAAGTGTCAAAAGCTAGTAGGCACCATAATGAATCATACACAACACCCAATTTTTCCCCAACATAATTTTTACTAAAAACAACCACTCGACTAGTCTACTAAAGTAGGATCACAACAAACACAAACATGCTCTCATAATATATATATATATATATATATATATATATATATATATATTTTTTCTTTTTTTCTTTTTTTTCCCCCGAGAGCTAAATAAAACAATAATATAAACAATAACATTGATCCCACAATTTTATTACACATGCCGACTATCAAGTAAACAATCCAAACCCAATTTTTAATATTTCCCCCAAAAGTATTACCAACAACACCCCTCATTTGCACACCTTATTACTCCCTTAAGCACTCTACTAGCCTTTGACAATGCAGGTTCAAAATAATGTAAGGCCAATACAAGAAAAAGGTCTAGGCAAGTAATGTGGTATGTCACCGAAAAATAGGATTAAGCTCAACGGGTTAACTAATTGATCATGTAAATATGGTGTGGTAATATGAGAAAATATGTGGTTATTCCTAAATGCCTTTATCATTTTAATAGTCAAATAATGTCATGCGTTTCAAGAAAGACCTCAAACAACTGCTAGCAATGCAAACAATCCGTGGACACTCAAGCAAACGAATAAATTGCAACACATATACAATAAGGCTCAAAAGCTCACTTGGTGTAAAAACATACTCAATCCCAAGCAAAAAATCTCTCTAACGCACCTACTTGTATTCAAAGCATGCAAACTAATTCATCTTGCACATATTCATGTCCTTCTAATCACTCACAACATTCAATAAGTCTACTAGTTTCAATTTACTAGTGTATGTGTGTGCACAAGAACAAAGCATATCACTTCTCAATCAAAAGCGTCAACAACACAAAATTCCTATCAAGCATGGGTGCAAATGCAAACTATTATGAACTCACATGATATACGAACATAAAAACAGAATGTCCTATATGGAACAAACGTAGATAACACGAACAAGCATGCATAATTTACTACTACTAATATGCAAAATATGATTTCTATATGAACACAATGACACACACATAACTACTAACATATATATATATATATATACTACTTGTCCCCCAAACCACCCCCAAACTTGAAAGATTCAATGTCCGCATTGAATGGAAGTAAATACGAGGGATAACAAACATACCTAATCATCGAAACTTGAAAATTCTTACACTGTATCTCTATATGGCCATTTAATTATCTTTTCCGGTGCTACATCCTTGATAACAAGTTTCCGCCTTCTTTGCTCTTCAAAGGTGTCAACAACAATGTTCTCTTCACTACCTGACAAGTTAGCAACAATAATAATAGGCAAAGTAGATGAATATCCCAAATATGCATACCTCCTGTGATCTGGTAGTTTAAGCTCAAGTTTGGAAGTTTCTTCAACATGATGATTTTCTACCAAAGACTGATCAAGAATGGAGATAGACGGACTAGGAACAGAGGTGGGTAGTTCACCAACAGAAGTCTTAACAACAAACTTAGGATCAAAAGAACAATCCTCAAGCTGACTTCCATGCTTAGCACAAATAGCAGTTAATTCCTCCAACATCTCGTCAGAAGTGAAATTCCTATACAACTCATGAAGATCTTCATTACCCTCAATCAAAACATCTTCCTCAAGAAAAGACTCAATTGCACTATCCTCAAGATTTGACCATGAAACCACCTCATCATCCAGCACCTTAGAATCCCAGAGATCAGCCAAGCCTAATTCCTCACCTTCAATATCAGACTTTCCTTGTGAAGCATTGTCTAAGGGGTCCGACTTGCCAAAACACTCTTCCTCCTCTACCGGAAATTCCAAGAGTCTCTTTGGATATGGAGGAGTAGGGTAGATCTGATTGATATTTGTAGATTGATCGGGAGAAGCTTTTTCAACACGATTCTTACTCTTTTCCACTTCACCGTCCAACTGCTCAGCTGCCAAATCAGATTTTTCAATTTCTGGTGTTGCAAATTTTTCAACCTGATCATACTGAACTTCTTCATCTTCCTTAGCTGCTGATTCCTGATCAGTTGTAGCCTTTCCGGATCTCAAGGTAACTACTTCCACCTGCTCGTCGACTTCCCTCTTGCTTGGATTAGCCTCCGTGTCGCTAGGAAGAGTCCCTTGTGGCCTACTCAACAAGGCATTAGTAATCTGCCCAATCTGAATTTCCAAGGTCTTAAACGAGACAGCGTTGCTTTTAATCATCAACCTCAATTCTTCCAATTCAGATTCATTATAATTGGAATTCCCAGAACCAGCATATGATTGTTGTTGCTGAAAACCCGGAGGTTGTGATTGCCACGGGGCATACTGCTGCTGAAAATTCTGGTGATTGTAAGGCTGTGCTCCATAATGTTGACCTGGATACTGCTAATAAAGCTGTTGTGGTTGTAGCATGCCACCTTGATTGTTGCTCCAGTATGCCGATTCATAAGAGATAGCACACTAATTCGCCTCATGTGCGCCCGCACATAGCTCACAAACACTAGCCACCTGCTGAACTCCATAGTAAGTTAGAAACTCCATTACCTGAAACACCAACGAACTACACAAAAATAGATGAGAAAAACAATCCGAGTCAGTGAACTCTAACGACCACTGATGACAAGCACATAAACTGAAATTAAAACACCGATGATCCCCGGCAGCGGCGCCAAAAACTTGTTAACATAAAATCACGCAAGCGTACGTGGTCACAAGTAATACATGAATAAGTCGAGTTCGTTCCAACAGAGATCTGGTTATGGTTTTAATTCAGTTTGTACCTATGCAACAATGTATGGTTATTATGCACTGCTAAGACAATTAACAATATTGGGTTTTTATTATCTAATTTAACTAAAAAGCAATTTAGTAAAACTAAGAATTACTTAAATAATGATAATTAAAATTCGATATGCAAGATAAACCATGGGATCCTAACTTCGCTTAGATCTGACGCCTTTAATCACTATATGCAATGGATATGATATCTGATCGGATAACACGAAACAAGTACACGCTACCTGTCAGCATACGTATACCAAACTACCCATACATCCACAAAAGAGATAGAAGATGAATAGACACCAATTATGCTTAGACCCTATATGTCTATAGAATTTGAAAACATAACGGTTGAAGAGCAAGTTATCCATAAAGATCACATAGGGCAATATAAGTATTCTCATCTCATACTACTAATCATGTTGATAAACAATCATGAACCTATGCTAGCATGACAAGTTCTAAATCTCAAGACCCACTTTCACTTCACAAGAGATTAACAAATTAGATGTTAGCTACGCATATAACAATTAAGCACAACCATACGAGGATATCAGATATACATCACACACAGATCTTTAAAGCATCAAGATACTAAAGCTCCATAAATAAATCCATTAGAATCCCATGACAACGATTAGTTCGTAATTGAACCTCTCGTCATCATGGGATCAAGTGAAACCATGATAATGAAACAAGATATGAATTCTATGTTATAATATGCTAACTAATGATGATACAAAATTATAATGGTAGGATGTGTTTATATAGGCTCTAGAAGTCTTGCCCAGCAAGAAATTCCCCAAAATAGAGTTAAAATAGAATTTCTGCAAAATACGTTTCCTAAACTGATTCTGTTTTTAAGGAAAATTCGTAGCTGACTTTTCTTCAGTATTTCTGGGCCGTTCCAGTTGTATTTGGACATCTGGACCACTTTAGAATGATAGAGAATCTCGTTAGATTCGCGTGGACTGTAAGATCGCCCAAAACGGACTTGTAGAACTCAAGATATGGCCAAAAACAAAAATCCGAAAATCTGGCAGAATTTCTACGCGCTGTCAGCACACAAACCCGCGCTGTCAGCACACAAAGTTACTGTTCCACGCGCTCCCAGCACACATATACGCGCTGTCAGCACGTAAACTTTCTGTTGGGAGCTGATTTTGGCTGATTTTCTTCGTTTTAACTCCTTTTTCCTTCGTTTCTTTTGCAAATTGTCATTTTTCACTTCTTGAACTCAAATCCACCATAAAATATGCAATTTATATCTTCCAAGCTCAAGTTAGTAACCCTACACAAACTCACTAAAACGAATCAAAAACACGACATACTTGAGGTCAAGTCAATCAATTTAAGCCGATTTGAAGCGTTCCAAGTGGATATAAAATCCACTTATCACAAGGCACGACGGCCAACCGTGACATGGCCGACCGGCTCACCGGGGATGTCTCGGCCGACCGACATCGGTCATCGAGTCAAGATTTTGGTTCGGCCGACCGGGACATGGCCGACCGGTTCACCGGGGATGTGGCTGACCGACATCGGTCATCGAGTCGGGATTTTGGTTCGGCCGATCGGGACATGGCTGACCGGCTCATCGGGGATGTCTCGGCCGACCGACATCAGTCATCGAGTCTAGATTTTGGTTCGGCCGACCGGTGGTGGTGGTCAAGTCGGGATTTCAAATTTTCGTTTTTTGTTTTTCCATCTTGATGATCAAAATCAATATTGAGATTGTTTTGAACGTGACAATCAAGTGGGAGCTGAATTTGAGATTAGCACCGTTTAGTGCCGATTAGCGCTGTTTAGTGCCGTTTAAGCACCGTTTAGTGCCGATTAGCACCTTTTAGTGCCGATTAGCGCTGTTTAGTGTCGTTTAAGCACCGTTTAGTGCCGATTAGCACCATTTAGTGCCGATTAGCGCCGTTAGTGCCGATTAGCGCCGTTAGTGCCGTTTTATGCCGTTTAACGTCGTTTAACACTGCTTAAAAGTTGTTTAAGGCTGATTAGCGCTGTTTAGTGCCGTTTAACACCGTTTAGTGTGGTTTGACATCGTCGTAAATGCGTCGGTCGCTCCACGCTTTACATTAAGACGTTATTATTGAAAATACTTTTAATAAACTCTGACCTAAGTCTCGAATAAGGCAGTTAAAACTTCAAGGAAAACCTGATCAGTTTTCCTAGAAGTTGGGGGGCAAATGATATGGGCTAAAAATAAGCCCTAAAAACACATTTAATGTGGCATTAATTAGACCCAATATGGTCCAAACGTGGGGCCCACCAGATAGGCCCAAACCCTATTTGTGATATTAATTTCGTAATTAATATTAAGGGTAATAATCAGCTCACCAATAAGAGTCAAATAAGGATATTACTCCTGCATGACTTAGCCCCCAAGGCACTTACTTCAACATGGAAACTGATTCCTACAAGGAAGGAGTCTAGAACGTTCCTCAAGGCGGTGGCTTGCCCACCAAGTATCCGAATCCTACCATAATTCTAAGGCTCCTACAGCCTATATAAGGGCCTGACCCCTCATTCTCAGAACTACGTATTGGCTTGATTCTCAATAACGAGATACGTAGGCAATCTGTGAGGACCGATCAGTCTCGAAACACAGAAACAACCATTAAAACTCGAAGCTCACCAACCCCTTTGCATTAAATACATATAAACCCTAACCGCAATATTCATAACCTAGTTTTTATACCACAAAAAAGGACCACCGGAAAAATCTTGTTATTAGGTTTTTATGTTAAGTTTTGGAGATGTCAACCTTGGAGTTCAAACTTTTTGAATACCTCATCCGCACTTGATTGGTAACTGGGCTGGCCTGGAATTATTTTAAAAGTGGCCTGTAGCATTTTAAAGTTAAAAAAAGGCTTTAAGTCGTTTTTGTCCTGTTTGTGTATATCGGCTTTAAGTCAGTTTTAAGTTAAAAAATTGCTTAAAGTAATAAGTTTCATTTAGGTACTTTTGGCTTATGACTTATGACTTATTGAGTTTTTTTTTTTCATGATTCTTGTAAAGTTTAAATATTATGAATTTTAAATTTTTTTAAGCCAAATTTCATTTTAAGTCAAAATTATTAAACCTCCATTTAACTTTAAGTAAAATTACCCAAACACATTCCTTCAACTTAAAGTAAACAACTTTACTTTTTCCTTTAAATTAAAACACTTCTATTAAGTCAAAAGTAACTTATTTTAAACAATGTCAAACACCCTCTAAGTTACTAGGGCTTAAGTTATAGTTTAGGCATGTTATGCAATGGCCCAGTGATAATTTTTCTTAAATTATATATAAAATAAAATTTATACCCTTCTCTACCGAAAGAAATGAAATTTAATTCAAATTTTTCATTAATTTATCTACATTTCTAAAGTAATGACATATTAAAGTTTTAGATATTTATTAATTATTAATTTGTGTATTGAGGTCGCAGTGCAGTCAGTATTTTAAAAATCATTCGAATTTCAAAAATCGTTGATTTATCTTTAAAAATTATTGAATCAATTTAATTTTTAAAATTCAATTTATTAATTATTTTTAAATGTTCTGGTATATGTTATTAATAAAATTAATATATTAAATATTACTAAAATATTAAAATTAATTCATTTTGATAAATCAATAAATCAGTAATCAAAATATCAAAATTTCGAAATTTAGAACTAGATAAATCACTAATCAATAACTCGAAGGATGAATTTTGGAAATCTAGGACCATGAGTGGTGGTAGTAATGTATCGTCATCTTTACTAGCGGCGACGGTGGCGCCAACTGAAGTGCACCATTTCTGTTAATCATTTCTCACCCGCACTAAAATCTCAACACACACACTGACACACACAATTTAATAAGCATAAATAAATCTGCAAGCTGACAAATATTCAACACTCCGCATCTTCTCTTTTTCTACCCTCTTGATTCCCCTCCATTTAAACACATACAGTATATATATAACTTGCAGGCTCTACAATTTGCTTTTATTCCTTTTTTTAATATGACATCCTCTATGTATTTTCCGGCCACTTTCCGGCCTGGTTCTGCCGGAATTTTACTCTCACGTCGCCGTCCGGCATCTCAATTAAAGCCTCATAGGATTCTGCTTGTTCGCTCTGATTTAGAGAAAGATGTTTCCGACATGAGCACCAATGGTATTATCACCTCTATTAATTTCTTATTTTTTTTCGCGAATTTTGATTTATTATGTTATGGTGTAGTGGTTTTGAGTGATGATTTTTTGATATGTTTGCGTAAATTTGTCTTTTCGCTCAAATTAATATCGAATTTTGATTGGATTATTGTGTAGTTTGTGATTTGTAATTTGTAAGTGTGTTTTTAGTGTGCATTGACTTGAGATAAGGTCAGGTTTTAGCTTAGCGTGGCACGATTATGACGGAACATGGTAGATTTTTGCTAGTTGTGTATTCTGAAAGCGTGTTTTGTAGTTTAAAGTGAGATTAGAGAAGATAACCTTAGGTTTTTCAAGTTGAAGCATGGCTACTAATTACTAAATGATGTGAAAAAGTACATATGGATTAGTTTAGCGCGGAGAGATAATATGGGAGAATGCTATTTTTTCATGATCAATGTATTTACATACTTGCATCAGATTTCTAAGGATGTCATTTCTGTTTGTTAGGCGGAAATGTAAAGTGGTACGGAAGCCGGTGGATTTTAATTCCATTTACCTAATATAGGTTACTAATTTCTGGTCTATAGGTGTATAGCTAGAACAGTTAAACAACTAATTGTACTAATGTTTCGTTACTACAATAGAACAATTGATGGCATATGCATGTCCACGCAACTTTTGAAGACAAAAAGTTGTTATTGGTCATTTCTATTTCTGCTTGATATTCTCCTTTTCGTGTTCTATTCTTTGGCATCATTCTGACCTATGAGATATACCTGTCAGCTCCAAAAGGGCTATTTCCACCTGAACCAGAACACTATCGTGGACCAAAGCTGAAGGTGGCTATTATAGGAGCAGGGCTTGCGGGCATGTCGACTGCTGTTGAGCTTTTAGATCAAGGGCATGAGGTCAATAAGTCTTCTTTTCAATACTGTTTTAATTCGCCAACGATATTCAGATTTAGGCCTTGTTCCCGAGTTTTTTAAGGAGCGAAAGTAAATGAATGCAAGAGGAAGTAAGTGAAAACGGAAGTAATATATTTCGTTCACTTGCTCCCAAGTTTGAAAATTGTAGAGCGAAATTGATTTCATTAGCATGCTCCCGAGTTGGAAGGAAAGCATGTAAATAATTGTCTAGTTACAATTTAATCCTTAAATATAAAATGTTTTCATTCAAATGATAAGGGTATATTGGTAATAACAAGTGTTTTTTAATCCCTTACTTTCACTTGCTTTCACTTGCATCCCACTTTTGGAGTGAAAGTTTTGGGGAGAAAACTTGTAAAACTTTCATTCCTAATCACTTGCTTTCTTCCCTAAAAAAAACTCGGGAGCATGAAAAAAGTGAAAATTATGCTATTTACTTTCTCTTTCACTTGCTTTCCTCCCATTTTAAAACTCGGGAGCGGGGCGTTATATAACACACATTTAAGTTTTTTTTGCAATGTCTTCCCTGCTTGAATATTTTCTAGCTACATAGTAGTGCTCTTATACCTATTTTCAGAGCATATTACCATATTCTTTCGCACCATAATTAATTTTAGAGCAGAGTATATGAAATCATGAAATCAGAATTCATAGGACTTGAGTGAAGAAAATACAATAATATATAATGTGCTGTTCATTCCATCTAGCTAGTTTACATTTTTTCATGACACAAGAGCTCACCTACATGCTTGGTTGATACAGGTGGATATATATGAATCTAGGCCTTTCATTGGAGGGAAAGTGGGTTCTTTTGTTGATAAACGTGGAAATCACATAGAAATGGGACTTCATGTATTTTTCGGTTGCTACAATAATCTTTTCCGTCTTCTAAAAAAGGTAAAGAGAGCGTTTTTCGTCACGATAATATAGCAGTGTTTTATGATGATGACTCTTGGTCTTATGCAAACCCCAATTTCATTTTACTTCGTCAGTTTCCTGTTTAGTATTATAAATGTTATTCTCAGATTACACACTTGTATAATTGTAGAAGGGGGGGTTGAATACAATTCTTGATATTTATAATTTTCTGATAAGAACCACAGAAATCTATAAGGAGATAATTGCTGAATGAGAAAAGATTCACAAACACATAAAAAATCAGGTGGTTAAATGTACCACCTGAGACTTTTATTCGAAGAAAACTCTGTGATACAAATGTACACAGCTTCTGTTTTACAACTCTTTGCTTCTAAGGATATTCAAGAAACCCTAAGCAAATATGTCTGTTTTCTCTATTTCTAAAGAGTTGCTACACTTGGTTATATATCCCAAGTTTACAAGTATTACAGGAATAAGATAATATTAATCTAATTCAAGTTGACTTGCTACTCCACTCCAAATCCACATGTAGCCGAAAGGTTGTCCTTGTGAACAGATATGTCCCCTGCACCTTTCTTGTATGTACTATGTAAATGGAATGCTTCTTTCTTTTGCGTTTCCAAAGTATGGCTGTCATACTGCTTTTTATACCTACTATCAACCCATGTGATCTGTCAGTCAAACCTGTCCTTATCAACTGCTAATTCCCAGCTAGCATAGAAGAAAGTGTCAATGATTATCCGTTGATGTTGTACACAGTCATCCGTTGATAGAGCAGATTTGAGTTGTATCCGTTGATAGAGTTCTGTTCTCATCCGTTGATACACTTTCACTTAGACAGAATTACATAGCATAGCTTATTTACAATTGGCTACCCTATTCTGCCTATCCGTTGATGGTCAACATGACTCTGAATAAAAACACTATCAACTGATAAATAGAGATATTGCAGTATGCTACAATACCTCATCCGTTGATGAGCTACCTGTCAACGGATAGAGTTATAATGTCTCATCCGTTGACAGTTACAAAACATCAAAACATGACTTATACAATTTTGATTGATTGTGAAGTTATCATCAAGTACAACATATTCCTAACAATAAATATGCTCATAAATTCTGTTACGAAATGAGGGATATCTTTAGATGCAGCAATGTAACTCATTGTGCATGTTCTTGTATACAAATTTTGGTATGTGGCGTGCTTTCATGTTTGTATCTCCTACTTAGTTCTGGGCTCCCGGCATCAAACTTGTAATGTGCAGAATGTAATTCATCAAAAACAATTGGGAAACATGAATTGTTTGACCCTAATAAATACATGTTAGATGTACTCTTTCTGAAAACAGGTGTATTATACTTCGCTGAGTATGACATAAACAACTCATATTCAACATGCTAAGATGTGTGTGTAGTAGACTGATTTGAGGTTTGATTATCAGGATTGTGGTTATGCTCTAGTCAAGTCGTAGTTGACTCCATGGAGTTACATATTTGCAAGGGCGAACTGATTTTTCAATATATAAAATTTAGGTTTCAGAAAGTTTCCATTTATCTTTTGAAGTTCTCAGCTTGATCTTCAACAAAATTCTCACACTTCTTACAATCTCTACTTGATAGGTTGGTGCAGATAAAAATCTTCTCGTGAAGGATCATACTCACACATTTGTAAACAAAGGGGGTGAAATTGGTGGTAAAGTTTGGCGCCGACCTTTTTCACCTTAATCTTGTACATTGACTTGTGATAGAATGAATAACTTATATGTCGTATGAGGTCTTAATTGCATCATTTGTTTACTGATATATTTCCCACTGCAGAACTTGATTTTCGTTTCCCGGTTGGAGCACCATTACATGGAATAAATGCCTTCCTGACTACAAATCAACTCAAGGTAGTGTTTCGGACATTAGTCTAGATTCTTCTTCCTTATTGATTGAATGACATATGTTGCCCATTGCAATCACTTCTTCTATCCAGTTTATATGCCGCAATTGTACTTCTGGATGTGATTTTGAGAATCATGTTCCTCATACTTTAGGTATCATTTTGTAAAATTAATATTATTACAATTTTTTCCTGTAGTTAGGCAATCTTTAGACCACACAGACCCATATACGTATCTTTATTCTATGATCATAACACTAGTATGTCTAAGAGAAAACTTACTTTTAGCATTTGAATTACGTAGTTCTTTGATTTTCCAATTGCCCTAAGAACCTTGCAAGTATTTTATGGCACTAATATTATAAAATTCTTATTACCATAGGCTTGTTATTAGTCTGAGAGCGACAGTGATAGAACAAAGAAGGCAGAGTTATATGGATGCATGATTTAAAATAACCTGGGATGGTTGTACTGTATTTATCACAACCTTAAACCTTTTCCCTTCTGGGAGGTTTGTACCATTTTTATTACAACCTCAAGTCCTTAACCCTTTTCCCTCTTACTAAGAGTCTAAGACTACAGTTCTCGCGTCACATTTTCGTAGAAAGCGTGACCGGCCCATTGGTAATTTTTTACTGCCATAGATCTCTTGTAGTGGGGCACCCTATCAGTAAGTGTTATCCTAAATAGCCATGCCAGAGTTTTCAATTTTATCTAATATTAAGAAGTTCTCTGCCTTAAATGTCAATTTAGTATATATTTTAACAATTATAGTTTCCACAGAATACATGGGTTTTGATCTTTGACTAAGCTTAAGAACTAGCTTACAGTATTACACAAAAAGATGCTAATAGAAGAATTTTATAACTTAAGCAAGCTCTTAAAATCAGCGTAATAAGCACAGTGTCATTTTGTCATCGATAGTTATTTGTACATGGATGATAGATTACTGGTTCACAGCATTCCATAATATTCTTTGCTTAAGATATCCATTTGAAATATCTGGAGGAAGTTATGTATGCTCTTATCTCTTACTCGGAGTCTTGCATGGTGTTTTTGGAATCTGAATTTTGTTTTTCAGACTTATGATAAAGCAAGAAATGCTCTTGCCCTGGCCCTTAGTCCAGTTGTGCGTGCACTTGTTGACCCAGATGGAGCAATGAGGGACATAAGAAACCTGGATAATGTAAGAGATATACCTAGCAATACCATTTCATTATGTACTTGATTTTTTTTCCTTAAATCTTCTTGACTCTACTTTTTCCTCTTTGCTTCAGATTAGTTTTTCTGAATGGTTCTTATCCAAAGGGGGCACACGCAAGAGTATCCAAAGAATGTGGGATCCTGTTGCTTATGCTCTCGGGTTTATTGACTGTGATAACATGAGTGCTCGTTGTATGCTCACTATATTCTCATTGTTTGCAACTAAAACAGAAGCATCCCTTTTGCGCATGCTTAAAGGTTCTCCTGATGTTTATTTAAGTGGACCTATTAGAGACTACATTACACAAAAAGGGGGAAGGTAAAACTGAATACACATGATTATATTATCATGCATTACTAGGGAACATGTAATGGCACCTATATTTGGTACTAATATCTCTAGAACAACAGGTTCCATCTTAGGTGGGGATGTCGAGAAGTTCTTTATCAAAAAACTACGGATGGCCAAACATACATCTCAGGAATTGCCATGTCTAAGGTACAGTGCTTTTCATTACGTTGTGCTTGAAATTTGTATTCCTGATTTATTGAAAAACTTTATAAAATGCCCTTTGTTGTTTCTTCCACATCTGCGTAATAAATTAGATGCCAATGAACCCAAATCCCCAAAATATACAGTAGTTGGCTATTTGAAGATTCTTAAAAATAGATGAGACAGGTGCCTTCTATATCCATCCCTCCTTATTTTTGTTGTTAATTTTCAGTCAGATCCTACAATTAAATGTTTAAATCATTAAATGCCTTCTATCTTTAGTAGACAACTTTACGTTTCAGTGTAGGAGTATCCAGTAACCTGTGCTGTCAACAGTAAACAGGATCCCTTATCTTAAGTTATATGACTTGAGAATTCTGAAAATGATGGATTTATCTCTTTACTGTTAGAATTAATTCTAATCTTCAAGTAGAAGGCATTATAGTGTAGATATACAAGAAAGGTCTACTGAAGATGAGGGAGGACATAATATTTGAAGAGAATGGGTTAAGACTTAAGAGTCACTAAACCAATTAATGCAGAGTGCATTCAGTAGTCCATTAATATGTAAAAAGTATCTAGGAGTTTACACCTTTACCTATGTAATATCATGATTCTATAATGGTGCAGTTAGTAGGAGAGGTTAAGCTTGTATTCTGATCAAATTGTTAGGACAGGGTGTTACCGCCCCAGATAAAACGGTCTAAGTCATGACTTTTTATCATTTTAAAAAACTGCCTATTGCTGGCTCTATATGATTGTACAAGATATTTGCATTTAATTTCTTAGGTCCCTTGTGATGGATTTACCGATATTTCTATCTTTATTTTCAGGCAACTCAAAAGAAAGTCGTGAAAGCAGATGCCTACGTTGCAGGTTTGTGTTTTTCTCCTTTCATGGTTTCTATATGTAGGATGTCGATATAGTTTTCATGCAAGTTTTGTGACATTTACCATGACAAAAATTTAAGCCACAAGGCAATTACTATTTTCGTGCATATCTGTACATATAGTCTGGGAGTACTCTTTTTGGTCTGGCAACTCATGGAGCATAAAGCCTGAGATGCCAACAGTAGATATGTAGGCACTCAATTACCCAGGTCACACCAGATTGAAGAGTAATGTGCAAGTACGTGCTCTGCAAATGACACTAATATAAGTACTTACCCTGAAAACTGTTAGTGGAAGAGGTACATGGATCATAGAAAGAAGAATATGTTAATAAGATAATGAAGCGAAGATCCTAAACATCTGAAAATTAAAATGTGAAAAGAATAATTAAATGCATATATTTTATATATGGGGTTCGATCAGGGGTAAACGTATGCTAGCATATGCTGGAGAAACACGTACCGCATAAAGTTTCTGCGGTACGTGTACAGTAGGGTTTTTTTATGTGAATACAGGGGGGGGCATCATTTGTACGTACCAGTACGAGTTTCTCCAGCATATGCTACCATACGTTTGCCCTGGACCATCTGCCTATATATATCCCTCCACATCTGATGCTGGCCGATTCACTCGTTAGCATGTGATTTTGACAGAGGACAGAAGGTCCTCTTACTTTTGTAATACGAAGGGATGAACTTAGAGTTAGAGGAGAAACTGTAGAGGCCAATGCTCTGTCCATATCCCGCCAAAAACTAAAAAGGTGGGGGGGGGGGGTGTGAAGAGAGGGGATATAAAGTTTAAGAACTAATGAAAGCTATCTCAATTTTCAGCATGTGATGTCCCTGGGATCAAAAGATTACTGCCTTCACAGTGGAGGGAATGGGAGTTCTTCGACAATATATACAAACTAGTTGGTGTTCCGGTTGTTACAGTTCAACTTAGATACAACGGCTGGGTTACAGAGATGCAGGATCTTGAAAGGTCAAGGTCAGTAAGTTTCATAAGAAACATGCTACTGTTTCTGAACAATAAATATTACTCCCTCCGTTTTTTTGAGTTCTTTACATTTGCTTTTTGCACGGAAACCAAGATAGTGGATGTAATATTGTTAAAATAAATGAAGTAGTGGGTGTAATAGTAATTTTATTGTTAAAATAAGTGAAGTAGTGGGTGTAATAGTGTAAAGGGTTGAAAAGGTGGAATGAAGTAGTGGATGTAATATTGTATTTTATTGTTAAAAGTTACTATTTTTAGTAATGTAAAGAAATGGAATGGACGGCCCAAAATAGAAAGTGTAAAGAAATGAAATGGACGGAGGGAGTACTAGTTAGACAGAGGATAAATTTCTGAACTCCAATAGTGCTGCCACTAGAATCAGACCCAGATTTCAGGAAATTGTTCTTTTGTATTATGCAATATTATATTCTTAGAAAAAGAAAAACATATTGTAGTGCTATATTTAAGTTTCCTAATACTTAATACATTATATCTACATTTTTTTCAATATGGGAAAAAACAATTCAAAGCCATAACCATGACCAACCCATTTTTAAAAAATATATGGTTTTGCTTTAGGAACAAACCAAAACCGTATTACAAAAACTAACACCAAACTAATCATACATTTAGCCAACCCTAAATTTAAAATATTATATATTTTTTAAAATTTTTTATTTGCTTTTAAATGTTAGGCAACTAAGGCAAGCAGCGGGACTGGATAATCTTCTTTATTCCCCAGATGCAGACTTCTCTTGTTTTGCAGACTTAGCACTTGCATCTCCAGAAGATTACTATCTTGAGGGGCAAGGCTCTTTGCTTCAGTAAGAATTTTTTTTTTTTTTTTGCTTTCTGGATATTATCATCTAAATACCAAAAATGTTGTCATTTTGGCAAGACTTCATTAACATTACATATATCCTTGTCATTTTTTTAGGGAGTAGAAAGTTATACTTATATTAAAAGTTGTGGAACTGTTAATTGCAGCAGTTTATTGTGTCAATCTCCATAATCAATTATTTTCCTTATAGATGTGTGCTTACCCCTGGTGATCCCTACATGCCTTTACCAAATGATGAAATCATAAACAGAGTTACAAAGCAGGTGAGTCCAATTTTCTTATTCCACATTTTCCACTCATACGTTATTTTAGTATGCACAATTGTACATTCAGGTCCATAGACCTGATATTTCATTGTCTGATGTCAATATTATGTGAATTTAAAATTTTCCTGAAATTTGCAATCTCCTTATCCATTGTTATCGTATCTTAAAACTTCGTATGAAAAGATTTTCATCTGTTTTAAATCTCAAAAAATGGCCCATGTTCAGGTCATTTCTTTTAGCCTTTCCTAAGTACTATTCTCCGGTTCCTAGATTCCTGCTGCTGTAATTCACAACCTACACACAGGAGGGCGGGATCGGATCATATGTTACTCCCATTGGTCTCTAATATTACTGTTAGAATCTGAGAAAGAGAGAAGGAAGCAAGCTTATAGCTTGTGTATTGATGTAAAAAATACAAGAGGAATGCTAGGCTATATATAGAGATATTGAAGCCTTAATCTTCAATACTAACTCTTGCCTAACCATGACTTTGTTCATGCCTAACTAAACCAACCCCTGACTTATGTGCTAGTCTTGACTTCTAGTATTTGACACGCCCCCTCACTCGAAATCCCATCTTGGGATGACCTATCATGGGATTGAAGAGTGGAACACTTAGTAGCATATCTGCATAACTCAAGCTTCCAACAAATCCCATCTGTAGGAATGGAGCCTTTTGGGAATACCGGGAATCGATTTCGCGACCACGCAGTATTTTTCAAGCTATATCAAAAACTCAGTCAGGACTGGCGTAAGACTGGAGGTCGTCAGTCCTGCAATCACTTTAAGGAAAATAAACAAATTAGTACTTGGTGGATGTCCACCTTATTTTGATGGATGGATGGATGGCCACCCAATCACTTTACCACTGCCAGGCATTTTGTTGGACGCCTGATTCTTTATGAGCAGAATTGGCGGAAGAAGGTCCTGGTGGTTTAGTCTCCATTTGAGATAATAACTGCCGGAGAGCAGTGAGTTCAGTTGAACTTATTGCTTCCGTTGCTGAAGTAGTAGAGTCACCATGGTCTCCAGACGTAGTGTGATGAGCATTATATTGGGTGCCTCTTCCTGAGCTTCTACCGGATGAGCTACCTCGGCCTCGTCCTCCTCGTCCTTGAGTTCTGAGATGAGGATGCAAAGTGAAACATGTATCACGAGTGTGGCCTAACTTATAACAGTAGTCACACCGAATAACATCTTTTTCACTCGCAATTATCTGTTCTGGGTTGCCTTGATGATGAGCACTTCTCGTAAAAAGCGCTGATCGATCGGGCACAGTATCAACCGGAGTCATGCTTTCTTTACGACTCTCTTCTAGCTGTACTCGTCCATGTGCTTCCTCAACTGTAGGAAAGGGAATCTGACCAATGAGTTGATTTTTGATTGAATCATACTCTATTGTCAGTCCAGCAAGAAATTTCATCACTCTTTCTTCTTGTACCAATCTTTGGTACTTCTCTTGGTCTTCAGCCTGTTTACACTCGAACACAGTGTAGTGGTCTGACTCCTGCCATAGTGATGTGAGTTCCGAATAATATTCGGTCAATGTTCTGCCCCCTTGAGTTAGAGACCATATATTCTGCTTTACCTCGAAATGTTTGGCCATATTACCCGAATATGAGTATGTTCGGTTGATGGAATTCCAAACAGCTTCCGCAGTATCAAGAAACAGATAACTTTTGCGAATACGTAACTCCATAGAGTTAAACAACCATGACTTGACCATGGCATTCTCGCTATCCCAATCATCAAAACTTGTAGCAGTTGCCAAGGGCTTCTTAGCCTTCCCGTTGACATATTTCATCAACCGGTGAGATTTAAGTGCTAGTGTGCAAGACTCGGACCATTCCAAGAAATTCTTCCCATCAAATTTTGGATTCACATACGGGTTACTATGAAATCCGGATTTACTGTTACTTGTAGCAACAACATCCTTTGGTGCGTCGGCGTCGGTAGGCATGATGAACTATAACGGCTTTAAACAAATAGCCAACTTAAAATAAATAGAGGCTGCAAAAACACAGATAGAGCTGCCCCTTGTTTTAATAGCCCTCTATTTTAAACACATATAGCTAAAACCAACCTAAACAGACACAATCGGTATCAATATATCTGAGTTGGTCAGTAGGCCATAACTCAGAAATAACCACAGAAAATCAAACAGACACTCTGACAAAAAAACAACAGAAAATGGACAGAAAAATCAAACTGCTCAGATTAAAGAAATAGTACCACATATAGACTCGAAATCAAGAGATGATCAAGAAAGCCTGAAGCAACTTCGCCAGAAATCGACCGGAAGGGTCTCCACGCGCCGGCGCGTGGCGCGCGTGTTCCGGCGCTGCCGCGCGTGGGGAGGCGCGTGGAGGCGCGTGGGTGGTGTTCTTGCAGATTTGATTTTTTCTGGTGGCTTTTGGGTGTGTATACTACCACGAGGTATGATCAGTTTGTGTTTCCATATGTTTTGTTTTTTCGAGTTTTTTTGATTTTTGAAGAACTGACCCAGTTTCTGCTGTTTCTGGGCAGTTTCTGAGCTTGTTTCTTCCTCCTTTCTTCTCCTATGTTGCAACCCGCTCTGATACCATGTTAGAATCTGAGAAAGAGAGAAGGAAGCAAGCTTATAGCTTGTGTATTGATGTAAAAAATACAAGAGGAATGCTAGGCTATATATAGAGATATTGAAGCCTTAATCTTCAATACTAACTCTTGCCTAACCATGACTTTGTTCATGCCTAACTAAACCAACCCCTGACTTATGTGCTAGTCTTGACTTCTAGTATTTGACAATTACACATTTCACATTGTTTAAGGTATTTGAAGGTGCTAAAAGAATGACTTGTGCATAATATTTTTATGTTTTATATATTGAATAAAAGTACATTTAATTATCCAAATAAACTAAAGAAGATATAAACTGAACTTGTAAAATATGGCCAAACATCTATAACATAAAAAACCAGAGGGAGTGGTTGTTGGGACTTGGTATTAGCATTTTTCCAGCTTATTGTGCAGTAATTTCCTTATTTTGCATCGTTTTCAGATATTAAAAACTGTACATATCTCTCAGGTGTTAGCATTGTTCCCATCCTCCCAAGGTCTGGAAGTTACATGGTCATCTGTTGTCAAAATTGGTCAATCTTTATACCGCGAGGGCCCCGGTAAAGATCCATTTAGGCCTGATCAAAAGACCCCAATTGGAAACTTTTTCCTTGCTGGATCATATACAAAACAGGTTAGATCTTGATCTAACTCTATGTAAACTATTGTCATAGTACAGAATGTGGGTTATGACTTCGGATTGTAGGTACACACTTACAGTTGACTTCTTATGCAAGTATAGCATATTGATTCAATCATTATAAAGCTTTCTGTATTGCTTAGTTGCTTGTAACTTACACATGTGAAGTGCAAAATGTAGGGGTGTCAAAACGGATATTTCGGATAGGGATCTACCTGTATATGAATCCGAAAATTTGAATCTGAATCCGTATCCGAATCCGGAAATATTTAAATAAAAATATTCGAATCCAAATCCGTCACCGGATCCGGATAGTATCCGAATCCGTTTTTTCAATTAGATTTTTCTATTTTTATTTTAAAATATAACTAAAAAATTGAAAAAATATATATAAAAAAAAGAAGAAAATTTAACTTTTCTAAATCTAAATAAAAAGTTTAATTACTTGGACATGCTTTATTTGTTATATTTAAAAAATTATTTAATATATGTCTTTGTATAATTTTAATGTATGGCAAGATATGCCATACAGAAGAGATTCTTCTTGTTCATCTGTGCAAAGGCATCGTATTCTTATCATTCATTGAAACTTTACTAAATTTTACAGGATTATATAGATAGTATGGAAGGTGCAACCCTTTCAGGTAGGCAAGCTTCTGCCTATATCTGTGATGCTGGAGAAGATTTGGTGGCCTTGCAAAAGAAGATTGCTTCAATAGAGTCCAACAGCCTTACAGAAGCCGAGTTGAGTCTTGCCTGAGCCAGTACGACACATCTGTATAGAAGGTAACCAGAAGTTATCTAACCGGATCAGGATTCCTTAGATCGGACTGCTAGAAAGCATTTATACAAATTTTGAATTTACACTGTAAAATTGTATTGAACCATGAGAAACTGATTCACAAATGATGTTGTACTGTAATATGTTCTCGGAGATCATTAGTTTTCATAGGCCAGGTGTTGAGCACTTGAGGTCCTGTATTTAGATGAACGAAGGAAGGATATGTAAAATGTATCGATTTGTTGGGTTAATACTAGAGTAAATATTTCACCTTGCTTGTCCTCATGTAAAGTTACGGTTCCAATTTATGTTTCGGAAAAAAGCATCAGTTATCTGCATTCTGCAAGTAACCTAATCAAATGGCAATGAATAAAGTTTCTTCATTTTGGAATCCGATGAAGATAAGTTGTGGAAATACATGTGGTGAATAAGTTGATGTCTCTCGCAGTCCCTCCAATTAATGTTTACATACTTTTTAATAGCTTAAGGAAGGTATATTCTCACTAGTCACTAGTAGAGTTTAAAATCCGGATAGGCTATTAATGAAACCATCATTTATGAAGTATGCTTATGCTGAGAATTGTGATGTTCACCAGGAAGGTCGATCATGAGTCATAAACATTCTCTTTGCAACGATCATCTTGGACTATATCCGTGGAACAGTTTTTCTAACAACCATACTTTTTTTTTAATCAAACTAACTTATAGAGTTATAGCCACTTTTTATAATTTGTTTATAGTGTAGGATTATATTATAAATATTAATTTTAATATGTTATTGGAAAAATATGAATCTTACACTTTTGTATATAATAATTTTTAGTATTAAATATAAATTAATTTGTTGTTGACGGGAATCGAACCTTATACCTCTGTATATAACAATTTTTAGTATTGTTATATCTAACAGTCGTAATCTATTTGAATTGAAAATCAAACGATTGTGATTGTGGGTGAGTGAGGAATAACAAAAAATGAGGGTATAACAAAAAATAGAGAATAATCAAATTACAAATTATACCCCATTTTGCTTATTATAGCATGGTATAAATAGTATAAATCTGATACTCTATCTATTTAGAAATAGTGATATTTGACTTTTTGACATTTATTTTTAAAAAATTTGACCACATAGCTAAAATAACTTATAATATTTTTTGTGAAAATAAATACTGATTGTATATTTTAATTTAAAAAATAAATATTTTTACTATATGGTTAAGACTCTATATGTCAAAATTTAAAGTGACAAATATTTTAAAGCAAAGAGAGACTATTTTCGCTTATTTGAGATTATTTTCGGTCTTTATTTTTTTTATCGAATTCGGCGTATTCATTACGATATTTTATTTGAAGTACTATTTTTTCAAAAAAATAATATAACACTTTTTTTATAGTTAATATATTTTATAGGGAGTAATATATTTGAGCCTCATCTTAAAGAAATACAATTGGGCCATGTTTGTTTTGTGGGATTATAGTCTAGGCAATGTAATCATTTCAATATTATCCTAAGGATTATCATTCTTTAAATTATCCAAAATTATGTTTGTTTGGGAGGATTAAATCAAGGATCGGATTATAATCCTTTAAATTTTAATCCTATGGTTGTTTTGAGGGATAGAATATGGGGTGAAGTGCCAAAATGCCACAATTTTAGAGAAAAATGCCCAAAATAGTACTTTCTGGAAAGTGTGCCCGCGCCTGGCACTTTGATAACGCATGTAGGAGTTGCGTTAGGGGTAACGCATGTGCGTCATGCATCACGCACTTGCGTTACCCCCAAACGCAGATGTGGATTGCGTTTTTCTTGTTTTTTCAGCTGGGAGGTAGAACAAATACACGAGTAATGCATGTTTAACATGCGTTACCCCCTAACGCATACAGAAACGCCGTGATGTAAGTGCCAGACGCGGGCATGCTTTTCCAGGAGTGCTATTTTGGACATCCAACCCCTATTTTTGTATCATTTTGGGCATTTTTTCTAGAATATGGGATTGAACTATTATTCTTTAAATTTGCTAATCCCATGTTTGTTTGTCATAGGATTATAGTGAAGGGATTATAATTCTTTAAAAAATGACTTGTTAGAGGGGATTAAATAATACCTCCTCCAACCAAGTATTAGATGGGATTATAATCCTATCCTCCAATTCAATAAAACAAATATGAGATTGATATTTTAAAGGACTATAATCCTTAAACTAATTCCAAATATGATTTTACAAAATAAACATGTGATTAAATTTTTTAAAGGATTATAGTCCTATACCTTATTTAATCCCATAAAACAAACATGGGCCAGGAGTTTAATTCAAAAACTACGCAATAATTAACTACTCTATTTAACTTTGCTAAACAGCTGTTGCCTATATTGACATTACATCCGATCCGACCCGAGCAAGGACCGAAAGGCGAAACCCAAATAGGCGGCGTCAAAAGAGGAGTACAGATAGATACATACATACACACACAACCGTACGGACGCAGGGTAAAAAATTGGAATGATACTATTTTGAACCCATTTGATATCATCATTTATACAGAATTGAGATCTCAATTACAATGATAATACAATTCTAGAGATTAATCACAGAAGCTAAAAAGGTAATTACACACACACACACATATATTGCTGTTCATCAATTATGAATCACGATATCTTCGAGAAGAAGCAACAATCAGATTATTTACTCTCTCGATTACTGTGTTGCAATGTTTTCGCTTACTAATTATATTTGCACTTGTTTGATTTTTAGGGTTTCGAATAATTCGTGCTCATTTCTGTAATTACTTCTGTTATTTATTAGTTGTAGTGTGTGTTTTTTGTTGTGATTAGTGTTTGCGCGAGTTTAGAGGTTGCGGAGTTGAGTTGATTTCAGAGAGTTGCGGTACTTTAAGTGTTTTTCGATTGCGGCTTGGTTGAGTTTGTATTGAGCTGGAGCTGTAATTTGAACTATGGCTCGAACAATCACTGTGTATCTTTACATTCCGAATATCATCGGTATGTTACTTTTTCGACCTCGTAATTGTTCGGTATGAAAAGTTGTTGTAATTTGGCATGCTATTCCTTCGGTAGTAGTTATGTTTAATTTTGGTTAACATTAATGTTTAGTTTGAGGCCTTGAGAGTAGTTACTCAATTAGGTTAGTATGAAATGAACATGGCTGCGGTGAAAATTGAAAGAACCGAGAGAATAATTAGACTACATTGGTGATAGTGTCGTAATCATGTACACTAGTAATTCAATTCAGGTTTAGTTGATTCTCTATTTTTTCCTTTCCCTCAGGTGTTTGCTAGATAAATTTTTGTTTTATTGTTCTGCAGGATACATAAGAATTTTAATGAATATCTTTGCCTTTGCTATATGCTTTTCCGACAGAAAGCTTTTCTCACTTCTCTATTTCATCAGGTGAGAATATGTTTTATAATCTTTTGTGCTTGTCTATGTACTTTCCTCATTTTTTTAGTTACATGACTGTAATTTAATTGAATATTGGACGGTGAAGCTTTGTATGTGATGCACTGGATGGCTGGTTTGCCCGCAAATTTAACCAAGGTACAGTTTTGTCTGAATATTGATGCATGATATGTTAAGGTGGTTGCTAAATTGGTAAATTGTATGTTGGATCTACTTGGTATAGGGTAATACCGTTTAGATACAGGTATATATAAAACTAGATCAAATCAGAATTAGGAACAAAGGATACCTGGGTATAAGTTATAACCAATGAAAAAGTTTGCAACGAATCAACTCTAAATTTATGACAAAAGCAGTTTTATATCCTGTATCTGCCTCCTCCCTCCCAAGACTTGAATCTTTGGTGGACGAAGGAATTGTAGTTTACTGAAGCAGAGTATGAATTGAAAGACTGCCACTCTCCAACCCTATCTATTACTGCCACTCTTCTCACGCGTGCTTGTGAATTTGCTTTATAGAAGCTCAGGAGAAAGTATCAGGGGGAAAGGGGTTTTATGCACTGATTATTGTGCCTATTGGCTATGGGACATAGGATTTTTTAAATCTTATATCTGTAATCTTTTAACTTAATCTTAGCATATGCTTAGTTTAAGGCCTAACAATTGACTTGCGCGAGGTTTGATTAATGTGCGGGCACCAGTAGAAATCAATGAGAATTTTAGCAACCACAGTAGTGGTAAAAAATTATTAAATATTTGTTATTATTAAAAGATAAATTGTAACTTTTGCTAGGTCCTACAGCTAAATCAATGTGACATAACTGACATTGGACTTTTAGAAATGTCTTTGATTGGAGGTGGAAAGCTGATTGTTAGTGTAGATCTTCAAGTTCATTATTTATTCCTCAATTTTTACGTGGTCAGATGATCTTAATTCAGTAAATACAGTAAATGAATAGAGGGTGTATACATGTTTAATACAAGTGGTGTGCCTTTTTATGATGATAAGTGTGCAAGAAGGGTTGTGGGACATATTATTAATTTTGTTCCCTTTTCTGGTATAGTTTCTACCTTTGGAGCTGTTTTGGATATGGTGACAGATAGGTGATTTTCAATAAAATTTCCTTGTCTCTCATGTTTGACATTGCATTTACTACAAGCTTAAAATCATATTCACTCTAGTTAATTCGTAATGCTTCTCTGCCCACTGGTTGTCGTAAATGATATGTGCCTTGCAGGATTAGTACAGCTTGCCTACTGGTAATTCTCTCACAAGTGTACAGGTTTGTATAATCTATTATTATAACTCTAGTTAGTGCTCAACAATTGGAGCTTCTGGATGTGAAGTATGTTTGCCATCTTTCTTCAGGCCCGGCTTTGTTTTTATGTCATTGCTTGCTCTAGATATCGCCAGCCATTGGTTGCAAATGTATAGGTATATAAATTTTTATTCTGACTTCCCTATATATAATATATCAGAATGTTAAAATGTATTGTCTGAAAATGACTATACTAGTATACCTATATCTTGACTGTCATTGATTGAATATGTTCTAAGAGAACTTCTTTTGCTTCACCATTTCTTCGTTGCAGTACTTTCTTGGTGGGCAAAGCTAGCCATAAAGATGTCAAAGACAGCACTAGTTGGCTATTTAGGGCATACTACAGACATAGGATGTTTATGGCTTATTGCTGTGTTGCCTGTGAAGTGCGTTTCTCTTTGCAAGGTTTTTCATCATTAAAATTGCTTAGAAACATCATGTTGCATAAATTAAACTTTTGGATCTGCAGGTTCTTTACATAACATTGTTTCTTCTCGCGAACAACCAGAATGAAAATATAATTGAAGTAAGTTTTAGTATTGATGATTTTTTATTTTTATATTTGGAGTGTTTATAGAGAGATCATGTTATGCGTAATATTCTTCTTTAGGTACTTATGGGTGTCGCTCAACAAAGTTTACTAAATTCCATTCTTCTTGGGTTTCTATTATTTGGATGGGCAATCAAGCAATCCATCAATGTCATACAGGTACGATAATTACTTTTCAAAATGGAATGGTCTTGTGTAAATATGTTGGTGCTTAGTATGACCTTAGTTGTGGTATTCTCATTGTAAATTGAATTTATTGCAATATTGGGAGTGGTTTTTTTTGTCTTTTGAACTAAACAATTTGTAGAATGAAGAATATATCGCTATGTACTGAATTTTTAGATTCCAAGTTATAAAATATTGTAATTAGTAGGTTAAAAAAAATTGCAATTAGTAAACGTTAATGATTGGTCACAAATGAAGAGGTGGAGGTAAAGAGGGTATAAGCTTAATAAAGTGATAATATATGCTGGATTGCTTGTTTATTTTTGTAAATATGGTTATATACTTATATTCTGTATTTTTTAGGTAGATTTGGTTTCTTGGGATGCTTATAGTTTATGTAAATATTTACAACCAGTGTTTTGAAAATCACTGTGTAAGTCAATTAATCGGACCCCTGAGTGGGTATCAGTGTGCTCTGATAGGATATTAATTAGGGAAAGCTCTACCTGCTTGTAGTTTTCTGACATGGAAGTAGACCATAGGTTCGGCCATATTAGAGCACACGTATAGGTGGTAGGACGTTTTGCACTTCTTTTTAATTAGTGTAGAACTATCTCTGTCCTGTGACATGGATAAATTAATCTAGGAGTAGAAATAGTGACACAGGACAAGGACAAGGTTATAGAACTTATCCCTGCAGAGTATTAGGGAATTCTGATTTCTGACAGCCCTGGTGTGTTTGTATAACTGATCATCCTAATCAGTTATACTTGGTGGGATGTAATCTTATGATGTCATGTTTTGTACTTGTATCTTGCTTTGGAATCAGTTAAGGAGATGGTCATTTAAATAGGGTTTGGTTTCTGACTCCCTGTCTCTTCTCCAATCTTTATTAAACTGTTGGCAATCGTATTTCATTATTGCAGATGAAGACAGCTGCTGATTTATGTGTCCTTTACGATATCAACAAGAAATCGAAGGACTAGTTTGGTAAACAGAGAAGGTTGCTCTGCAATGTACTTTACTAATTGGTACTTACCTTGGGTCATTCAAGTTTTCACTTGGTAAAACATAGACGGGGTTCCAGTTGTACCTGGTTTGCGTGAAAGTGGTTGTACTTGTGTATATTTGGAAAATCTAGCTTGCTGGTGTATCATATTCTCTTCTACTGCAAAGTTTTTTTCATGATTATCTGCACGTCACAATTGTCGAAATATATTTCTTGTATAGCCAAGGATTACTGAATAGTCTACAGCATGTTGTAGGAATTACATGAAAATCTGGATGTTTGAACTTGGTGAATGAACATAAAATTCTAACCCTTTGTTTTAGTCATTCGGGAATATGTGTTTCTTTTCTTATTTCTTATTGCAAGAGGAATTCAAATAGGATTCTGTTAAACTGGTTAGTGAAAATTCAAATTGTTAGACCTCGAGTAGTTTATATCTGATAATATAATTATGATTTTGGGTTACATATTTTACCCAATGGTGTTGTCTAAGCGACTAATTTTGTTTTAAAATTGTTTAATTGGATGAATTTGGGCAGCTGGGCAAAAACTATGCTTCAAGAGGGAGGGGGGGGGGGGGGGGGGATCGTTCCCGTATATGACATGATTTGATTGTTAATATTTTTGGAATTGCTCACACAAATAAGCGGATTTGGCTTGAAATTGGAATTGGTGGAAAACCTTGAACAAACACAGCTCCAGCTAATTGATCACCTTCTGTTGCTAAATACCGTCTCCAATGAACTGGAAAACAATAGCATGTGCGAAATGAGTTGAACTGACGCATCCATAGTATGTGCAAACTGAGTTCAAGTGAACGAAGATTTAACTTAGACCAGTTAAAGCAAAGATTACATTTAAGATTATCATTGTCTTGCCTCTGAAGCAATGGCCAATTACTAGCTTTGCATGTATATTCTTTGCATAATCTATTCAGTCAGAACTCGGTGGTTCCATGAATGATAGTAGTGGAAAGTTTAGACTTGATTTCCCCAGGTTTCAGAAGAGACATCTATGTTACCTGTTAGTTCATCATTAGATGCCAAGTTATAAGAATTCTCCAATAAGCATGTCCGGTTAATACCTTCTTCCATTGGTATGTGATTCTGTGGAGACATAGGATTGCGATATTTAAAGTTCATAGCAAATAGAAGAAGAAACTCAAGAGTGTCCAAACCATAAACTTCTTGAATATTATTTGAATAGTTGCATCACCGAAGCTGAGATAGTAATCATCATACATGCATGCACTAATCTTGAATAGTATAAGTTTTACAACTTGTATTTACAGTAAAAAGAGCTAGCAACCTCTCAAAACCTACACGAACCTATCATCTTGAATTTTAAAGCAAGATTAGGTGTTCACAGGCTAGGTTGTTCCCTTCTTGTTGTCTTCACATATGCATACTAGCAGCAGTTTCGAGCTTGAACTGGAAAATACTAATTACACCTGAGTCTAAGAAAGTTCTGTTATGAGAAGTAAGAAACACATTAAACTACAACATATGCCAGCTTTAAAGGATTCTACTTCTTGTTTTGACCCTTTTGCGTCACTGCAGCAGTTGGCTGATCCGTAGCAGCTGCATCAGCGGAAGCTGAGTTGTTTGTAATCAAACTGTCGAACTTCTCTGTCTTTCCCAGCACAATCTCAATCTGCACAATGCATGGTTAAGGGTAATTTCTCAACAATGTAAATCTTGATCTTAAAGCCAAAAAAAAAAATTATATGATACAAATTCTTCACATGAAATCTGAACAATTGATGTGTCTTACTCACCTTGGCTTTCTGAACTAGCTTGCCCCTGGTTTCATCTTTCATTGCAACTGTTGATGTGTTAACCCCTATACATCCCAATAATGTATCAGTATACAAATACTTCGATCATTGAGCCCGATAATCAGGAACTTTAGTTCGAATCAAATTTAATGCTAGGGAGATATAGAGAAGACAATAATTCATGAAATCAAAACTAAAATTGCTTACTTTTCTCAATGGCTAGACCGTTGTTCTTGAGGATCTCAGCAATTGTAACAACAGTAGTTATAGCTGTAAACACAATAGGTTAATATCAGGATGGAATCCTTGGGATAGTGACATTGTTAAAAACACTAATTATTGTTAAATTTTATAGAAAACATTATGATGTCAAATTATAAGAAAGTAGATTAAAGAAAAGTACCCATGCCCAAAGCAGAAAGCTCAACCTCATTGTGTTGTTGTATGTACCTCTGCATTTGTGTCAAAATATGATTAGAAATAATATTATAACATGTCTAATTATTTAGAATTTTTTTAAAAAAAAATAGTAACTGAAAAAACTGAAAAAGAATCTGTTCTGAAGGAAACAAGTAGTCTGGTGATGGAGCATACCAAAATAGGGCACACAAAAAACACATATAAGAGTAGTTTGGACTGTGTTTATGCAAAACTGAACGTGTTTTTCCAGACATGTTTTGAACATGTTAACTTCAAATCATTATCCCGGACATGTTAATTTTAACATCTTAACATTGAATTCTGTGAAAAAAGAACCAGTTCCTCTTCCCGTGATCCATCAAAAATGTGAACAAGTATTGCATGGAAAAAAACCAAAAACAGTTTTGATCCATGAACATATGAAATAAACAAAAGATGAAGATTAATAATGTACCTTAGCAAGATTGACATAAAAGAAAAGCGGCTTCTTGGTATTTGAAACCTGAATCCTATTTTTCTTTTGTGTTTCTGTGTTTTTTGCTATGGTGGTTGTCGTGGTCGTGGTCGTGGTCGTCATTGTTGCAGTCTTAGCATTACCGTGGCCATTAGCAGTTACAGACGTTACATTGACAGTTTCAGTCGTCATCCTTTTTCTTGTTTTTTTAAACCTTTCCAGTTAATTTATTTGTTCATTTTTTTCTCATCCTCCGTGTGATCAATCTGTTTGTATGTAAATACTCTCGAAAAACAAGTAGAGCCGTTGTTGCATCAGGTTAGTTACAGATAATATGCATATGTGAGCGGCAATTATGCCCCCAACAAATGGGTGTTAGAACACAAATGTAGTGCCCTGTTTCAATTTTTTTTTTTTTTTTTGCTAACTACCCCGTTTTCATTCTTATTAATTACATTAGTACTATTTAAGCATTTTTCTATAAACAAACTACTAAAAAGCCCAATATAAAATCAGTGTATTTTATATCCTGATTTATCTGTGAGAAAATGGGCATACCCTTATGAAGTCCTGTTTAAAAAAATTCAAGATGAAAATAGAAGTTATGTATCTACAAATATATAATACCGGGGGTGTTTGGGGTAACTTTTTTTCAGAATAACTCAACTTATTTTAAGACAAAGTTAGAGATTACTAACATTCCAACTTATTTTTGCAACTTATTGAATTTAAAAAATACATTAAATACTTGTATAAAAAAATTATCAAAATATAAAATTTTTACCCGAAAATAAGTTCACAAATCCTTACAAAAACTTTTCTCACTTTCCTTTTCGGGACATTCAAAATACTCTTCCCCTTTCTATTTTATGCCATAAAATAACTATATTCAATACCCACTACTCCACCCACTACTCCTTAAAATAATATTAAGCATCTACTAATCCACCCACTAACACTTAAAAACAATATTCAATACCCACTCTTTCACTCACTACTCTTTAAAAACCCTTATTTCTTAAAACCCGTGTTTTCCCAAACGAGCAAAGTTTTTAGACACAGAGGGAGTAGCATTTTATGAGTTGTGAGTGCACAATTTTTTATCTCTATAAATTATTTTTTATGCTTTATGTAGTTTTTGTGTATAACTGATAAATATTAAAAAAAAAATTATATGCATAAAATTCATTAATAAAAAATCATACGTTATATATAAAAATAATTAAGATTGAACAAAAATGTAGTAAGATAGACAAAATCAGGATTTCTTCATCTGAGCTACGATCTTTAATAGATCTTCAATTGTGTACATTTTCCGTTCATATCATTGAAGTACATACCATTTACGAGACAATTTAACAATTCACTGTAGTCATGAGGAATATATGTATCTGACTTGTCAAAATGTATTCGAGCAATCAACCATGATTGTTATGTAAAATAGAGATGTGCAAGTGTATCCAATTACAAACAAGTAATATAGTAGTAAGTACTAGATATCGTTCCTCAAGTACTGTCTATTTGTAAGAATTACAATTAATATCAAATTATTCGATTATAGAACACAAGAATTGGATTTTGTTTTTCTAAATAAACTAATTAATTAACTATTTAACCAACTAATATTACATTAGCAAAGAGATTTGGACGAGGGTTAGCAAAAAATAGATTTGAATGAGTTTTATACCTGAGAAACTAAGTCAAGATAATTACTTCTCCTAATATGTTCATGTTGGTAACAAAGCAGTGTAAAACCATAGAAAATCACAATTCATTAACAAGAAATTCAACAATCACAGGTTCATTCGAAATCACTATTGTATAGATTATGTAAATTAAACTAACATATGTCTATGCCAATTTAATCTCAGAAATACGATTTATCGCCAATTGCACATGGTTATGCAAGGTAATAATACATGTCTATACTGTCACAAAATTAATATCAACATATATAATCATGCATCATTTAAGTCTTGTGTCCGTTAATCATAACCCTCTCAATATTATAATTAACTCAACTATGTACTAGAGTTTGCCAAACAATAGCAATATATATTATGAAATCCAGTTGAACGAATGACAACATATTGCATATAATATTCCTTATAAAAATACCAACAATCTCATATTAGGGTTCCATATAAAAATCTTAACTCAATATCAGGACATATAAACTTCAATTCCCTTGTGCCCTTGTCTCTTGCCGTATTTATCTGATGTATTCTTTCGTAATATCTCTCTAGATCTAGATCTGATGTATTCTTTCGTAATATCTCTAGTAAACGCATTTTTAATTAATTAATACAAATATAAGGAGATTTCCTAATCAGAATTGAATTCCACGAAAGAAAATTTATAGCTGATTTTTGGGCTATGTTTCCGGGTTGTCTCTGATGGATTATAAACTCATGACCACTCCTGTTTCCGGGCTGTCTCTACTGGATTATAAACTCAAGACCACTTCTGAAATAAAGCTTCTCTCTTAAATTTTTCATGGGCTGTTAAATCGTCTAAAACGGACTTCTGGAACTTCAGATATGGTCTAAACGGTGCAGACTACGCAATCGACCCATAAAATCTGATTTTTAACGAAATTAATCTGCACTCTTGCTATTTAAACTCCAAGATTTACTTTATTATCACTCCTTGATACCTACAATAAAACAATAAAATCTATTAAATTAAAATCCAAATCAATACAAAATAATTTAAGTACATGGACGATATTATGATTAAATGCACGATTATCAATTGCGATTCCATACAACCTAAATCAATGCACCAAACAACAAACTCTCGTAGATCTATACTAACCAACGAAATGTACCCAGTATATACCACATAAAACATGATCTCGTAGGATATGATGTATGCAAACTTACGTTCATCCCAAAGAATGAAGAGACTACTTACAGAAAGACCCTGATTTATGTATGGATATGTGTAAAATAGTTTGGTTTTTGATGTAACAAGTAATGGAAAACAATTCTTAATTGTTGGCACAAAAAATAAAGTAGTTGACCTAGTACTATGGGCTATGTCACTGTAAATAAACTACAATAAAAGATACCAAATAGCGTCACTTTTATTTCTCGTATAACTTTTGATACCAAATGTGTAAAATCTTATATATATCAATATTTTAAAAATAATTTGATATTTAAATTAATAACAAATAAATTATAAAAATTAATATAATTATAAATATTAAAAAAGGAGTTGTGCATTGCATGGATTATAAGGTATGTATAAAAGGGCAAAAGGTTCCAAAAATTTAGCACCATCTTAACCTTATTTTCTTGAAAATAACAAAAATACCACATTCTGTTTGAATAAAGGCCCCCAATATCACAATTTTAGAGCAAATGATCCCAAATATCACAATTCAAAACATTGGTCCCAAATATCACTATAAGACACTATATTATGTAGTGTTTCATTTTTTTTTAAAACGCTAAAGCGTTTCTCGTTTTCAGCATTAAACATATTTTGATCCAGCGTTTTCTGTTAAAAAAAGATTTTGAATTAGCGTTTTCAGCTTCCTGTTAAAATTAAAATAGCATTTTTGAGCGTTTAAAAACTGTTCTTCATGTTAACGCTGCTTCAATCAGGTTTTTGTTAAAGAAACAAATGTTAAATTAGCGTTTGTGTCGTGCAGGGTTTTGCAACACTTAATAAATCAAACTGTCTTATCCTAACGCTGCTTCATTAAGCGTTTTTTCAATTTATTTTGTTTTCTCATATATATATATATTTGCAAACAATATTAAAAAACTTATAATCAAATTTTCAATTAAAATTGTATTTTTTAAATTTAAAAAATACAATTTAATTAAATTTAGGGGTTCAACAATTAACTTTTGGGGTTCAATGGTTCCTTTTTGGGTTTTAGAAATATTCGGAACGACGAATAAACCGTATACGAACTTTAGGATTTTGGGTTTGGGGTTTAGGGTTGATTACAACCCTAAACCCTAGCTAGCGTTTAAAAATCAGGCCGTCGGATTCAATTTTTTAATTAAAATTTTTAAATTTAAAAAATATACTTTTAATTAAATTTAGGGGCTCAACAATTAACTTTTGGAATTCAACGTTTATATTTTGGATTTTAGAAATATTCAGAACGACGAATAAACCGTATACGAACTTTAAAAAATATAAATTTATATTTTAATTGATCATTTATAAAAAGGTTTTTAATATTTTTTTTGCAAATATATATTTAGAAGAAAACAGAAAAAAAACAAAAGCAAAAAAAAAGGAATTTAAAACAGCCAAACGTCACATAAAGTGACGTTGGACCTTTGAAAACCACATACTCCCTCTGTCCCATCCATTTCTTTACAATTTCCTTTTTGGGACGTCCCACCAATTCTTTACATTACCAAAAATAGTAACTTTTAACAATAAAATACATTATTACATCCACTACTTTACTCCACTTTTTCAACACTTTATACTATTACACCCACTACTTCACTTATTTTAACAATAAAATCACTATTACACCCACTACTTCATTTATTTTAACAATATTACATCCACTATCCTTGGTCTCCGTGCCCAATCCCCATGTTAAGAACCTATCGGGACGGAGGGAGTACATCAACTAGCGTTTCTACAAAAAAAAAAAAAAAAAAGCAAAATCCCCCGACGCTAAACGCATTAGCCTTTAAAAAAAAAAAAAAATCCTACCCGCACTCTCATCCCCAAATTAATTGACACAGTGGTCGGAGGGGTGTCAAATTTTGACATGACCCGAAACCCGACCCGAACCCAACCCGGAAAAAGTACGAATTTGGGTCGAGTATTTTGAGTTTCAGGTCGGGTTCGGGTTGGATAAAAATTTACCCGAAATATTCGGATCGGGTTCGGGGTGACCCAAAATACCCGAATTCGACCCGAAAATTTAATATATATAATAAATTATATAAACTTATCATATAATTATATATATATGTGAAATATTTTCATATTATTCAAATAATTTAATTTTATATGTCATATAATAAATTACTAATACATATTTTAATATTATATATATAAAAATTAATTAATATAAATAAAATAAATTATTTTTAATTATTTTCTGGTCAAAATGGGTCATTTTCGGGTTGAATGGGTAATAACAGGTCGGGTTCGGGTTGAACATTTTCAACCCATTTCGGGTTCAGGTCAGGTTCGAATCAACCCAAAAATAGGATCGGATACAGCAAATCCGACCCGAACCCGACCCATTACCCGAAATTGACACCCCTTCCCCTGCACAATCCCATCCCTAAATTCGGAGGTCCGGCCATATACTCAAAATTGGGCTTGGATTTGTGCGTGAGCTAACACGGCTCTTGCTTCTGTTGCTCTGGTCCTCATAGTTGTTTGTTCTTATCAGTTGCAGTTGTTGTCGTATCAATTGCGGTTTAAAATTTCTTCAATTCTTTTCGGAATATTGATTGGTGAGTTATATTATCCTTAATTATGATATGTGATATTTTTTTTTATTCATCTTAGTTAGCTTCCTTTGCTGTTCATTCAAGGGTGTGTATTTTGAGCTATTATGAATGGTTACTTTTTTCGAGATATTATTTTGAATTTAAGCCTACTAAAATAACAAGTTCTGCTACTTCTTTGTAAGCACTTGACCCTAACGAGTTCTAATTGACTTGATTTGACTACCCTTTAGTAATGCACGATTATACAACAACTATCGTGCTATTCCCTCTCCTATTAATCAACCATTTCTCATGAATTTGTTGGAATGGTAATCACAAATAAGATATAAAGGAATCAAGTTCACCGAAAACTTTAACATAGTAGGGTAAAAAGTTCCAGTAAAATTACCCATTTAACATTAGTTCACTGAAAATAATGTAAGTGCCCAACCACATTCTATTACATGTGCAATTTGATGTTCATCGGTCTATTGTTCAATGTAATCGCCAGTCAGAGCAGATGCCTAAATCTAAAAACCAGCTTCTTCTTTAATTTTTGATAGTTTGATCCATTTACCCCACAAGATATTCTTGTTTAATTTGTGTATACTGTCCTTGCTTGTGCTGCTTTCATTGTGGTCTGAGAGGTAGAAGAGGAGAGTGATGGGTGTGTGATTATATCATTTGTGATCCTATATAGCTTTGCTGTTCTTTTCCAGTTGTTTATCGGTACATTTTGTTTACCCTAATTGTCATCTATCATTGCAGAGTGTGTTCTTTTATTTCTGTTACCCCTATTTTTTTCATATGTTACTCTGTTGTAATGTTTAGTTATATTAATTAGCATCATCTGTTTGGTTAATTAGCTCATCCTGCATATTGGAACGCTCCTCACTCTTTTAAATGCTACTCTATATTTTAGTCATATTGCTCTTTTAAACAAATTATCCAATTTAGTGGAGGTGAACACATTTTAATACTACTATACTAATTTAATAGCAGGAAGTCTTTTTCAGATAAAGGTTGAGCATTACAAAAATAACTTCAGATGATTTAAAAATATGTACACAATTGGGCAGAGGGGTAAATGAAAGAGCTCTTAGTTTATGCCTAGAACTGAACAACACATTTGCTCAGGTAAGAATGAATTAATAATATTTGGCTTTTTACAACTATGTTAAAGAGAGTATAAACTATGCAACACATAGTAGGGCATTTAACAAAATGTTTCTTCTTTATCACGTTAGTTGTATTGAATTCAAACATCTAAACCAGTGGTCAGCAATTTGGGAAGAATAAGTTTTATTAAAAATTATAGTATTTATTTCATTACAATATGTGCACGATTTGGTCTAAATCTTCTCTCTGATATTTTCTTTTTAAATGTTGGCCAAAAAAATTTCTTTCACATGATTTGCTCTATGAGTGTATGTAATATATGCATTCTTTTTAGGTAAGAGACGAGGAATAATCTTTTAATAAACTTAAATTTTAAAAATATGCTTGTGGATTAGAGATACATTCTTAGAGAAGTAGTAAAATACAATCAAGGAAAATAGAAGCTTAGAGGATTTTTTTTTGTCTCTTGACATCAACATTGGGAAAAGATGAGATAGCACCATCTAGACTAATTATGAACATGTAGTTTAAAGTTTTTATCTTCCTTAAAATGCATGAAGTGTCATTTGTGTTGCTATGCGTATAGAACATATAGAGTATCGTTCTTATATGCATTATGTGCACAGAATTATGGCAAAGTTACGTAGCACATAGTACATACAACATATGCAGTGTCAATAAAATAGAGTGAATCGAAATTTTGGAATATGGTTTTTTTTGTTTTGTATAAAAGTATAATCTGCCCAGAATTTGTAGTGTTGATATGGGGAACTTTATAAATTTGCTCAGAAACTTTGTGCAACTTTTCCAAATTATGTTTTGGTTTAGCTTGCCGTGATTATATAATGATTGTGCAAAGTCTGTATAATTGATTCCATGTGTTATTACTCAACAAGGGACTTAAACCGCAAACTGCAAAATAGGAATGGATAGAAAAATTCCCAGAGTTATTGAAACACTATTTCACAGAATAAAATACACAAATTTACCTTACTTCAAACACTAATATAAACCAGTACATTTATTCAACCAATACAGATAATTGTAGTAACGTTTGCGACGGTCTTTAAGTTTTTATTGTGCTTAGCAAAGTATATGCATTACGCAATTACTGATACAGGTAGACTACTCATTTTGAGAACCAAACAGGCATAGCATATATGAATGAAATGTATACATTGCTATCATTGTGTATGTATGTTCTGTCAATTGCTTCGTGCCTCGTGTGGTATTTTAATGCATTGCTCGGTTACAGGACTGCAAGTCCTGGTGAAGAGTACCCTGCCTTTCTTTAATGGAGCAGCCACCAAAGAAAATGGGGAGACCAGAACTATTTCTCAACAAAGGAATGCTGGAAGAGCAAAGACTATTGAAGCCTCTCTGTAAAAATACTCGCCGAAACTTGCAAGATAAATCATGTCAGTAATGTAATTTTAACCGTGTACAAGATACTTTGCTTTGACACTCAGTGCAATGCCCGTTATTAGATAATCTAAACTTTGGAGGCTCCCGGGAAGAAGGCACATCAGTAGCTGAACCTGGTAAATATCTTTAGTTCAAGTACTCTTTTGTTTGTGTACTTAACCGGGCCACGCTTCAATTTCCATCTCATAAATTCCTTTATTTTTGTTTTGCCCTTTAGTGAAAGAGACTTTCAACCAGCACTTTGGCCACGATAAAGTCTTTTGAGGTGATATTATAGATCGGGGAGTAGTACGGGAGGGATTTAACTTCATGCACTTTACCCACCGTAAATCATATTATTTACACTTAGGCCTCATTTGTCAAATCTAAATAAGTATTATGAGAAGTTAAGATTTTTGAATGATTGAGAAATCTTGATACTGGTTAAATAATATCGTTTGATAATTTTGTCATAATTTATAGCAATACTAGGGTGTCAATTATATGATTTATATAATAATTAATATGAACCTGATTAGTTTATTTTTCTGATTTAGAGTTGTGCACTTGCGCTTAGGTTCATTCCTCTAAATATGAATGGCAAGGAATATCTAGATGAACCATGGTAAAATATTATTAGCCTCTTAATTTATGGGTAGACGACAACTAACGCTTTCACTTGGAGTATTTTACATTTTTTGTCCTTTTGAAGTCTCGCATTGTTTATTTAAATGAAGCTGCTGGTGAAAATAGAGCATTAAATCTCTAGACTGCACTCAAGCACAATATATGTGGTTTAAACGATATACATGTACCAGTAATTTATTGGAAAATTGAAAGTAAACAAAACAACTTTAGTTTGATTTATACACACCTACACATACACAAATATGCATGTTGAAGATAGCATATTTTCGAGTGTGAGGCTCGATATTTATGATAATAGGGGAAACGAGGCCGTGTCCTATTTTTGGATATCAGATGAAATATCCTACCAAAAATAAACAAAGTTAAGCTAAACATGGTTTCGTGAAAGAATTTGGAAGATAAGGCGTTCTTTTTTCATTGCTACTTTCTCTTTTCTTTCTTCTCGTATTTCTCTTTTTGTATCACAAGTTTACCTCGTACTTGGTTGTAATTTGGTCAGAGTTTCCACATTTCAGTCAACAATTTGACACAGAAGAAGTGATGTATCCGAGTATTCAACACAGGTACTTCTCTGTAATTTATTATTTCTGATCATGCCAGTTAGACATATAATCAGTCTCTGACACTATGTGCCTGCTTAGCTTTTGAACATCATTATAATCACACTGGTTTCTTCTGTCAATGCCAACTATACACTGTTGTCTGTAGCGAAATAGTGTGAGGTGCAAGATGTGTGGATAAGATCATTCCCAAGTGCTTAATCTTATTCTTACAGCATTGTGTTTAATCATTACATCTTGCAAAATAACTTATTATCCAAAAAGAGGTCTTGAAAAATAGATCAATCATACTAAATTTGAAGTTGAAGTTCAATTTGAAAGGCCAATACAAGTTTCTGTAATATAAGTAATATCTATAGGTAAAATATATACAGGAGTGGTTGTACTAAATAGATGATATCTATATGTGCAGTCCTGAAATCTTGGTAAATAAAAGATTGGTTGTTGGCAAGTTTTCGCTAATTATACAGTTCTAGAACAAGATATCCTCTACTTAATTATTGATATACTAACCTTCTTACATATAAAAGGAGAACGTAATCTAATCGGATCCCTGTCAGACACAATAGATATTATAATCCATTTCCTACTATTTGAGTGAAATTACTTCTGTAGCTTCAACTCAGTAACACATAGATGTACTACAAATATACGAAATGCACATGACTTTTATTGATGTAAATTAATTGTCTCCCCATCTATTTTGAGCCGACGTGGTTTCAATGATTAATACTATGTTACAGATTTTCAGGAATTACATAGAAGGCTCTCCTTCCATTCACATAGTTTGTAAAGGAAGTGATTTCAGGTATTTACATTTCTCCAATTCCACGTTGTGTACATATATTCTGAGTTTTTCCTACAATTTTTGTGCAATGAAAAAATTTATGAAAATGGTGGAGGATAGCTGTCAAATGTCAGAAGATCAACAGTAAGTCAGATGATCTACAGTAGTTATAAGTGATGTAATCAGTTAAGCTTATTAAGCTTATATATAGACTTCATTAGAACTCTTGTAAAATAACAAAGAACATTTATTGAATCCTTCTGTTGTTCATTCCTTAGCATAGCTAGGGTCTTATTTCTAACATGGTATCAAAGCGTGTTATATCCTAGGGAAACACATATCAAAGTTACAGAAGAAATCAAAAGTGCAGAAGAAAAAAAAAACCCCAGTTTATGATTTTTCTGTCCAAATCAGAACCTAACCAAACCTACATACCTGTAAAGAAGAGCTGTAGACAAGACGAACCCAGAAATCCGGCCGCCATCTGACATCAGACGCGCCGCCACGCGCCGCCCGAAGTCGCCAGTCGCCGACTCACGCGCCCATGCACCGGCGCGTGGGGTGTCCTTCGGTCCTTTTTCGGCAAAGCTGCAGAAGACTTTCCTGCTCGGTTTTTCATTCCGAATTGATTCAAGGTATAACTTCTTGAATCTAAGAACTTCAGTTTCTGTTTGTGATTTAACCATCTGCTGTGTTTATTCGAGGGAGAGAATTGAAAGAAAAAGGGGGATAGATTCACATATATACCAGTGTTGAGCTTTCTAAGGAGAGACTCACCGATAAAATTCCAGCAGGTTGGGATTATTGTTTTCTTGAAGAGGAGATATGTGCGTGTATATATGCACGTATGTATATATCGAAACAAAAGGCTGTAATGAAAAAAAAAGGGTGGAGATGTAAAAAAAAAAGGATGTTAAAGCAAAAGAGAAAAACAAAAAAAAAAAATCTAAAGCAAAAGCATCCACTAGAAAGAAAGATGCTAAAGGAAAAAATGTTGTCGACCAGAAAAAAAATGTTGTCGACCGGAAAAAAAAAATGTTGTCGACCACGAGGCTGGTTGTAGTAAAAAAAAAAGGATAAGAAAGAAAAGAAAGGAAAAAAAAAAGATAAAAAAAAGTGATTATAGATCCGATAAAAAAAAATTATTTTGCATTTGTTTTCTTAAGAGAAAGTAGTGCTAATATTAAAAAAAAAATCTGGATCTTTTGAAGTATCACTTTGATTTTAGGAGTTTGCCCCAGGTTATAGATTTAATTGTGTAGTATTCAAATGGTTGTTGATATTACGGTATCTCTCCAATTTATTACGATGCTGCAAATTAAATAGTTCAGGGGGCGTTATTCCGACGAGATGTACACACAGTTCACTGCCATGACTATAAAGCAGCAGAAGTAGTAGTATGTATACAGACATACACACAGTTCACTGCTATATCTTGTTAATACCGAGTGATCACAAAGTCGAGTCTCGGTTTCTTAAATAATCAGTTCAAGGACTGATTGGTGGTCATCCACCGTTGTGCTGAAAAGCAGCACTTTCTATTTTTGACATGGCCTAAAATATATCGTGTGGTCAAAAATTCGAGTCCCGGTATCCCAACATTCTCAATTACACAAGATGGGAAATCTCAAGATGGGATGGATCTTTAACTCCAAGATGAGTAAATCTCAAGATGGGTCAATCCTAAGATGGGTCTCCAATTCCTAAAAGATGGGTCTAGTTGGAAGTTTAGGTTATGCACAAGTGCTTCTAAGTGTTCCACTCTTCAATCCCAATATAGGTATTTCATCCCAAGATGGGATTTCGAGTGAGGGGGCGTGTCAAATGTCAGAAGATCAACAGTAAGTCAGATGATCTACAGTAGTTATAAGTGATGTAATCAGTTACGTATATTAAGCTTATATATAGACTTCATTAGAACTCTTGTAAAATAACACAGAACATTTATTGAATTCTTCTGTTGTTCATTCCTTAGCATAGCTAGGGTCTTATTTCTAACAATATCACCTCAGTAGAATAGAGACAAGCCTCTAGACTAAAACATCAAAGACTCTTTAAAATCTAAGTATTTCGTGCCAGTTTAATAACATCGGAGACTTAGCACTATAGAGCTCAAACCATTTAAAAGAGAGTAATTTGCATTTAATAATGTTAAGACATTAAGCAGCATTGTTCCCCATTATGATATTTCATTGTTTCGCTCTCGCCATAAATTAACAACCAAGTGACCAACTCGAAACATTAGCACAGTAACCAAGATGAAGAGGATCTTAGAATACGGAAAGAGATGAGTGCACTTGTGGAACGCATGTGCTGGAAAATGCTGTGAAAAGGAACCAAACTGTCATATGGGTCAAACCACTAAACAATGATTGTTATATGGGAAGAGAGCCTGGTACTACCTCCTCTATGCAAATCTGATGATGATCCAGATGCAGTTTCTGGTGTACCAATGGAAGCATGCATCACCTCCTACTCTGATCGTAAGTTACTTTATCTAATATTGTTCTTTATGTGTTAATTAGAGCTTAAGAATATCATTTGTAGGTGTCAATTTTTTTTAAGGATTGTTTTAATATTTGCTCCTATGACTCGATTATCATCGGCATATGATGTTGAGGACTTTAAGAACATCAGCATATAGCCTAAAACTACATAACCAACTCTTTGGTTTGTTTTTCAGGTGATCATAGAACTGGGGGAAGTGGACTCGCACCTTGGCCTGCACGCCTAACTGCTCCACCTCCGCGGCTTGCTGATTTTGGTTATTCAAGTGAAACGTTTGAAAAAGACACGGTAATCTAAATCAAGACTCCATCTGTTTTATTTGTTCGTCATATCTGTTCTCACCACTGCATATGGACGCTCTCTTGGAAACATTGGATTTATGGACTAAGTAGTAAGCATTTTTCATTTGCACAACAGGAACTTTGGCAGAAAAGGGTTGAGAAATACTGGGAACTACTGAGTCCCAAGATTTCATCCGACACCTTGAGGAACATAATGGACATGAAGGCAAATCTAGGGTCATTTGGAGCTTCACTGAAGAATAAGGATGTCTGGGTGATGAATATTGTATCTGAAGAGGGACTCAACACACTCAAGCTAATATATGACAGAGGCTTGATTGGCTCAGTCCACAACTGGTACGTATTCTTATTTTTTTGTAAACAGACTGGTGCCTTGACTTCATTTTGAATTTTTATGTTGCAACATTGTTATTTACTTACTGTTTGGTCTAGAAAGATTATTGTTCAATACATCAGAATTAGTACACGTCAGCTATTTTATTATCTAGAGTTTATTGCACTTTGTAACCCTTAAGTATTAGCCAAAGTCACATAGGTACCATTATTTTTTTTGGTGGCACTTCACATCCAGTACTTCCTTTTCTTTTTCAGTTTGCAACCCCTGAACATGATTTCATCAATTTGTCATTATTTGTAAGGGGTATTTTAGTCTTTTTATTAATAATGTTTTTTATTTTACATGAAATACATAATTTAGTTTACATAAAAATATTTTAATTTAATTTTATATTAATAAATATAATTCTTTTCATTTAAAAACATGTATGTATTATTTGATTTAATTGAATATATAATGCGATGATGCAATTGTAAACTATTTTTTTCTTAGAAATAATATAATGTAGTTCAAGATTATTTTATTTAAAATATTTACGGATTTCTCTTCATCATAATTTCTCTTGGATGGTTAAAATTATAAATTTTTATTTACATATTTAATTTACCTATTTAAATGTTAATTAAATATGTAAATGTTAATTAACATATATATATATATATATATATATATATATATATATATATATATCGGACTAATATTTACATGTAAAATATTTATGAATTATTTAATTTAATTGAATATATAATGCGATGAAGCAATTGTAAATTATTTTTTTCTTAGAAATAATATAATGCAGTTCAAGATTATTTTAACATTTACGGATTTATCTTCATCATAATTTCTCTTGGATGGTTGAAATTATAAAATTATAAATTTTTTAAATAAAATAATCTTAAATTGCATAATATAATTTCTAAGAAAAAAATAGTTTACAATTGCATCATCGCATTATATATTCAATTAAATCAAATAATGCAAAAATATTTTTAAATGAAAAGGATTACATTTATTAATATAAAATTAAATTATAATATTTTTATGTAAACTAAATTATATATTTCATGTAAAATAAAAAATATTATTAATAAAAAGACTAAAATACCCCTTACAAATAATGACAAATTAATAAAATCATGTTTAGGAGTTGCAAACTGAAAGAAAAAAGGAACTACTGGATGTGAAGTGCCACCAAAAAAAATAAAGGTACCTATGTGACTTTAGCTAATACTTAAGGGTTGTGCAATAAGCTCTATTATCTATACACAGTAAGCAAATGTTTTGTTGAACAATGCTACAGGAAGTTAGTGACTTCTGATTATAGTTTGCCGCTATATTGCAGTTTGTGACCCTTAAATGACTGTTGCATAAGTATAAGACTCATCTTGTTATGAGTCTACACTGTTTCTTTAGATGTAACATCTGCAATTTCTTCTGGTAAAATACTTATAATTCTTAAATCATGCTTCTTAAAGAGTATTGAATTGAAAAACCAATTATAGGTGTGAAGCATACTCAACGTATTCGCGAATATATGACCTGCTCCACGCCTGGACTGTGTTTTCTGATATCGAGAAGAAAGGTTGTAGTGGCGAGGATCTCCTGATTGAGATGGATCGCATCCTCAGACCAACAGGTTTTGTTATAATCAGGGACAAACAACGTGTTATCAATTTTGTAAAGAAGTATTTAACTGCATTACATTGGGAAGCAGTAACCACAGATTCCTCTTCCGAAGACCAGGATGGAGATGATATTGTACTTGTCATTCAAAAGAAGTTGTGGCTCACAAGTGAAAGCCTGAAAAACAGAGAGTAGTAGAAACTTGCTTTATACTACAGTATACTTGCATACCCCTAACGCCTAAGGGCTATACTGGATTCACCAGTGTTTGTTGTAGAATTATGCAAACTGTTTTTCTTCTATTTATTACACAATTTGATATAGTTGATAAATTATAGACTACTTGTTTCTTGTATTATACATTTTTAGCCATGCAATGGCAAAAATAGTTCAAATATTTTAGATTGTAAATGTGCCTCCGAAATATATTTATCTACATTAAAAAGCAAAATATTTTGACTATCAATTACACGAGTGCGTTCCTTTGATTTGCCCTCCGGAGCTGTAAAATGCGTCTTCTTGCCCATCACGATGCTGTATGCTTTAATCTCTGTTACATCCGAATTTCTTGTTCCAATGTTCGAGCTCTTCTAACTTGCTTATATTAATGCTAGGTTTTGTACGATTCATGGCGCTCTCAAAATCTTCGTACTTTAAGCCTCTCACCTGAAATAGTTCACATCACCAAGAAAAATGAATGATTACAATGAAAAGGTCGGTGTGTACTTCTGAGGGTACCATTAACATCGAGTTCTACAACGTTGTGCATGAGCCAAAATCTCAGATGAGCACAATGCAATATTTGCACAAAAAGATGATAAAAGAGAGACCAAAATGCAATATTATACCCTTTGAGTAATTCAGGAGCTCCCAAATAATTTCCCGAAAGATGAGTTGTAATTTTTATTGGTTGCTTCCTCGTAAATGTAATGGATCCCACGTGTGTTAATATGAATTCCACTAATAAAAACATTTTGAAAACCATTTTGGTGCCCCTAACATTGCTCATATCCTTTAAATGTGATTGGAAAACAAAAAAAAAATATTATATAAACCTTTAAATTAATTAAGAGGACAGTTTGATCGTAAATTTTTTCCGTTTGAAGTAAGCTCTCTCAGTGGCATCATCGCGGCATCCTTGCATACGGCGTCCAAATCACTTCCAGAATATCCTAAAACAATAAGCACAGCGATCAATATAATGAACATGAAACACATCTATCTAACAAAATTTTACTTTTGGTGTGCATCATCATGAAATCCTTGTGGTTTGCATAATTTTATGACATAATCAGTAAAGAATCAACAAAGCATGTCCTTTCTTTATAGTTGCATCTAAAAGACCAAATAACTCAAGAGTCATTTTACCTTCTGTCTCTTTTGCAAGTCTCTGTAGGTCTCTGCCTGATGCAGAAACAAGAAGGATTACGACACCTTAAGTATAGTAAATAAATCTCAACTAAAAACTTTGTTGGCACAATAAACGAATAACTGTAAAAAATTTCAGCACAAGAAAAACTGAACAACCTATGTAGTAATCCAGCTCAGGTCGCATTGATGCATATGTTTTTCTTTAGTGCAAACAGAAACTTGGAAAAACACCTTGTGTATTTAATATGCTAAAGGCATGTAGAACAACTTAGTAGCCAAGGAAAATGCCGGGTCTTTCAGCTTGTGCTTCAAAAGAATTCTTGAACATTTTCATCTGGCAACGGAATGTAGATTCTCTTATATTAGTTATAAACTTTAACTTATCAGCTTTTAACTGTCATATAGAGGTAGAATATTCTTTGTAACAAGATTCATTCTAACTACGACATCATAGCCAGTTCCCAGTACTAGACAAACAGTTACTCACTTACCAATCTCCTTAGCACTGCATCATCCAATTCCTGTGGTCTATTAGTTGCACCTGCATAGAGGTAAACTGGTGTTACGACGACAAAAAGTAATGTACTGATGTATATAACAAATTTCATTTGTTAACTGCTTAAAGCTTCTATTCATGAAATGCTGCTGCATTCACATGCCTTGATAAAAGGCAACTCACTTCCTTCTGAGTTTTGACTTAATTCCTTTTTCATTGTCGATATTTGTTGTGAAAAAAATCCAAATAATAATGATAAAATAATTAGGTACAAAGAATGACGGAAGCAGTAAACATTTAGACAGTATGCTTCCAGGAGTTAAAGGAAGAAAATAAAAAATGTCCCAAAAGAAGTTGGGCTTAGAAGCCATCTGGCAGTTGACCAATAATCTACGGTGAACTTCTGGGAAAAAATAACTCCAAGGAACTGAATATCAAAATCAGAATAAGGCATTACTAAGCAAATATGAATGTTACCGATGACTACAAGATCATCAGACTTTGAGGCCAACCCATCAAACTGAACTAAAAACTCCGACTTCAGTCTTATGCTTGAATCATTCTCTCTGGATGTCCTTGCTGACAGAATACTATCAATCTGTTACAGATAAGAGCACAAACTTGTGTAAATCTTACAGCACGCGGTTAAAGGGCGTTAACAGAACCAGGGTTAAAAAAAACACTCAAAATTCAGTAGCAGCAGACTGACACATTATGATATAAGACAAATATGATCAAAGTAACATCAAACACAATGATTTAGCAAAAAATAAACATTGAACACAATACTATCAATCTGTCAAAGATACAAGTACAACCTTATGCAATTCTTATAAAACACAAAATATAATTACAATTTAGTAGCAGCAAAGGCAGAGGACCAACATATCAAGACAGACAATTAGGATCAAAGTAACTATTGACTAAGGATATATCAGTATTTTGTAAATATTCTAGAGGGCAATTTAGTCTTTTCACTCTAAGGAGTTTGTTAGTTTGAGCGGGAAAGTTTGTTATCCTCACAAGACTTGTATATAGTTTCTTTTCTGTTCTCAGATTCAAGGTTAGGTTTTACAGTGTTTGTAGAAACAATTTGATGAAATGAAGTTTTTCTGTTTCAAAGATAAAGAATGATCTTTATCTTCTCATGGTATCAGAGCAGGTCTCTTCTTGATCCGCCATTAAAACTCTGTTTTTAAGCTTTTTTACACTGATCGATTGCTTCCGATCATTGTGTTTCTTCTTAATTTCGTAGAATCTGCATCAATATCAGATTCAACAGTGTTGTTCTTGTTCTTTTCGCGACTTTTATCAAACACCTATGGCGCATTCACAATCTGCTTCATCTTCTCAAACGAACACAGCGATTAGTTATAACGATCCTTATTTTCTTTCTTCGAATGATAATTCTAATGCACAATTAGGTCAAATTGTGTTTTCTGGATGTAATTACGTGAATTGGAGTCGTAGTGTCAATTTAGCGCTTGGAGCCAAGAACAAATTAGGTTTTATTGATGGATCGTTGCTTCGACCTGATGATTCTTCTTCAGATTTACAGAAATGGATTCGTAATGATTACATGGTTACAGGTTGGTTGCTTAACTCTATTGACAAATCTATTGCTGAGAGCTTGATTTTTACTCCTTCTGCTCGTGATCTATGGCTTGAAATCAAAGAGAGGTATGGACATTCTAATGCTCCACAGTTATATGATATTCATAAGACTTTGATGTCTATTACTCAGAATGATGATTCTATTGTTGAGTATTATAACAAATTGAAGAAAGTTTGGGATCAGTTGCAAGTTCTTGAACCTTTACCTGATTGTTCTTGTGGATTTTTAATGAAATGTACATGTGGATTCTTGAGAAAACTTGCAGAAGGTGATCAACTTAAGAAATTGATTCAATTTGTTGCTGGATTGAATAAGTCCTATGATCAAGCTAAGATTAATATCTTGAGTATGGATCCTTTGCCTACTGTCAATAGAGTCTATCACATGTTACAACAAATTGAGAGGCAGAATGCTATTGCTAATTCACAGACAGTTGAAATGAGTGCTTTATTGTCTGTTAAGAACTCTGCAAATGCAGTTAATTCAAGGTTTAATCAAGGTTTTTCTCAGAAGAAGGATTTCAAAGACAACAGAAGGATCAAACCTGATAGGTTTTGTGATTTTTGTAAAATGAAAGGACACTTGAAGGATCAGTGTTTTAAACTTGTTGGATATCCAGATTGGTTTAAAGGAAAATCTAGCACTAATTCTCCAACAGGTTTCAGGACTAATAAATTTGCTGGAAATGTTCAGGAGTCTCCTTTGGAATTTCCTATTCAGGAAATATCTTCTTCAGTGTCATCTGATGGGAATAATGATATGTTATACAAGGAGTTTCTTAAATTCATGCAGTCAAATCATTCAGTTGCATCTTCTTCTGATGCTTCTTCTGCAATTAATTTTGCAGGTACAATTTCTGTTCTTCAAGCTTCATGTTCAAATATTTGTTCTGATCCACATGTCTGGATTGTTGATACTGGTGCCAGTGATCATATGGCAATTTCTTTAGATGTTTTTTCACATACATATCAGCTTACTCACCCTGTTCATATCATATTACCTGATGGTAGTCTTAAACAAGTACATACAGTTGGTTCTGTCATTCTAAATTCTGAGATCACTTTGTCAGAAGTGTTTTATATTCCAGAATTTAAACATAATCTGCTTTCTGTTGCAAAGCTTCTTGATGAACACAATTTGCATGCTAATTTTCAACCATCTGCATGTTCTTTCCAGGACCTTTCAACTAAAATCATTAAAGCTGTTGGAATCAGACATGGGGGGTTATACAAGTTTTTGTCTGATTCTACTTCGAATGTGTTGTCTTCTAAACATTTTGTTTCTTCAGCTTGTTCTTTTTCTCCTAGCTTAGATAATTCTTCTTCTTGTTTCCATGTGAATCATTCAGATGTGTCTTTTGATCTTTTCCATGCTAGGTTTGGACATATGTCTATTTCAAAATTCCAACATTTAGCTGGTTTTGTGCCAACTAAAATTCTATCTGATTTTGATTGTGAAGCTTGTTTGTTAGCCAAACATCACAAATTGCCTTTTCCTCAGTCTAATTCATTAGCTTCTAGCTGTTTTGATCTTGTTCACATTGATTTGTGGGGTCCATATAAGGTTTCTTCTTGTTCTGGTGCAAATTATTTCCTTACCATTTTAGATGATCATTCTAGGACCACTTGGACACACTTACTTCATAATAAAACTCAGGTTCCAGTGGTCATATCAGCTTTCTTGTCATATGTTGAGAAACAATTTCAGTCTTCTGTCAAAATTATCCGAAGTGATAATGGTACTGAAATTGTTCAAGAATTTTGTATAAATCTGTTTCAGTCTAATGGAATAATTCATCAAAAATCAGTTGCTGGAAATCCTCAGCAAAATGGCCGTGTAGAAAGAAAACATAGGCATTTACTTGATACAGCTAGGGCTCTTAGAATTCATGCAAATTTGCCTATCAAATTCTGGGGTGATTTCATTTTAGCTGCAACTTATCTTATCAATCTTATGCCTTCTTCTGTGCTATCCTGGAAATCTCCATATAAAATTCTTATGAAATCTGATCCTGATTATTCAAGACTTAGGGTTGTTGGCTGTTTATGTTATCCTGCTGTTAAATCTTCTGATAAGTTTGCTCCTAGAGCCTTGAGATGTATTTTTCTGGGATATCCATATGCTCAGAAAGCATACAAATTGTATGATTTAGATAATCATAAGGTTGTTGTTAGCAGAGATGTTGTTTTTAAGGAGAACATTTTTCCTTTTAAACAGAATATTTCTTCTCTTCCTGCTACAGAATCTTCTACTTCTGTGTTGGATTTTTCTGATCTTGAATCCTCTTTTATACCTCCATTTTCTGTTCCTGAGATTTCTGGTCAGTTATACAATTCAGTTCCATATTCACATACTCCTGATTCTTCTCATGACAGAAATGAAAATTTACATAATACAGTTCATACTCATACTGAGAATGATACTGTTTCTTCCATTGAAAATGTTCAGCATTCTGCTGTTGTCCCTATTCGAAAGTCTTCTAGAACTACTGTTCTTCCAAGAAAGTTTGATGATTTTGTTATATCTAAACCTACTTCCCAAGTTTCACATGTGTTTTCTGGTTCTTCACCATCTTTTAGTACTGCATATTTGGCCACTTTGGATAAGGTTTTATCTGTTCATGAACCTAGTTCTTATTCACAAGCTAAGAATGATCCTAAATGGGTACAAGCTATGGAGTTAGAATTGCAGGCTCTTGAGAAAAATGAAACTTGGGACTTAGTTCCTCTTCCTCCTGGTACAACTGCTATTGCTTGTAAATGGGTTTACAAAGCAAAATTCAATCCAGATGGTTCTCTAAATAAATGCAAGGCTAGGTTGGTAGCCAGAGGGGATAAACAAATAAAAGGGAAGGACTATAAGCATACTTTTAGTCCAGTTGCTAGGTTTACTACTGTCAGAGTTTTGATTGCTCTTGCTGCTGCCAAAAATTGGCCTATTCATCAACTGGATATTAATAATGCATTTTTGCATGGTTTTGTTGAAGAAGAACTTTACATGTTACCACCACCTGGTTATTCTGTTCCTCCTGGTATGGTTTGCAAACTTAAAAGGTCTATCTATGGTCTTCGACAAGCAGCTAGGCAGTGGAATGTTGAATTGAGTAAACACTTGTTAGAGCTTGGTTTTGTTCAATCTAAACAGGATTATTCCTTATTTGTCAAGTCTGAATTGGATGGTTCATTTACTGCAGTGGTTGCTTATGTTGATGATTTACTTCTTACTGGAAATTCTCTTTCATATATTCAGTTTGTCAAGGATTCTCTTCATAAGGCTTTTACTATTAAAGACCTTGGTTCTTTGTCTTATTTTCTGGGTATTGAAGTTACAAGGTCAGATTCTGGCATTCTTCTTAATCAGAGGAAATATATTTTAGATTTGTTGAAGGATACTGGTTTGGAATCTTGTAAGACAGTTTGTACACCTTTTCCTAGTAATCTACACCTTAGTATCAAGGATGGACCACCCTTGGATGATCCTGAGTCTTATCGAAGAATTGTTGGAAAATTGCTGTATTTGAACATGACCAGGCCAGATATTTCCTATTCTGTTCAACAATTAAGTCAATTTCTTAATGCTCCTGCAAACTCTCATTTCCAGGCTGCTATTCATGTGTTGCAGTATCTTAAAGGTACTCTTAACATGGGTCTATTTTATCCTTCAAACAATGATTTGTTTCTTAAAGGATACTGTGATTCTGATTGGGGATCTTGTACTTTTTCTGCCAAGTCATTATCTGGTTATGCTATGTTTTTGGGTAATTCTTTGATTTCCTGGAAAACAAAGAAACAGAAAACTACTTCCAAAAGTACTTGTGAGGCTGAATATCGAAGCATGAGTTATGCTACTAGTGAGCTTATCTGGCTTCATGGTCTTCTTGCTGATCTTCATGTTAATGTTCCTTTGCCTATTGATTTGTTTTGTGATAACACTGCTGCACAGTATATTGCTGAGAATCAGGTGTTTCAAGAAAGGACTAAGCATCTTCGTGTTGATTGTCATTTTATCAGAGATTACATTGATGCCAAGTTTATCAAACTTTATCACATTCAGTCTCATTTGCAGTTGGCTGACATGTTTACAAAATCCCTTGGTTCTGCTCAACTTCGATTCCTATCTTCCAAGCTTGGTCTTGTTCTTCCTTCTCCAAGTCCAGCTTGAGGGGGGGATATTGACTAAGGATATATCAGTATTTTGTAAATATTCTAGAGGGCAATTTAGTCTTTTCACTCTAAGGAGTTTGTTAGTTTGAGCGGGAAAGTTTGTTATCCTCACAAGACTTGTATATAGTTTCTTTTCTGTTCTCAGATTCAAGGTTAGGTTTTACAGTGTTTGTAGAAACAATTTGATGAAATGAAGTTTTTCTGTTTCAAAGATAAAGAATGATCTTTATCTTCTCAGTAACATAGGAACAACTAATAGCTTAAAAAGCTTTAGGACAGAGGTGGGCAACACACTATGCTAAAAGCTACCGAAAACAAACTCAGAGGCAGTTCCTTACTTCATCAATAAAAATTACAGACGGCTTCCTAGAATTTGCAACCATGAAAAGTGTCCAAACAAGCTTTTCACTCTCTCCCATCTGTTCAAGTTAGGACAGAAAGAAATTATGGTTCTAAAAAAAAAAAAAAGAAGGGGCAATAGTAAACGCAGACGCAGGTACATTGTAAGGGCAAAGACATACCCACTTTGAAGTAAGTGATGGAGTAATATTAAAAATGGTAGCATTCGATTCTGATGCTACTGCCTTCGCCAGCATGGTTTTCCCAGTACCTGGAGGACCAAAGAGAAGCAAACCTGCCAACAGAAACATATGTAAGCGACTATATGTTCTTTCAGACCTAAAGTAAAGATATCAAATGATAAAATTGTCGAAATAGCACCTTTGGATGGTGTACGAAGAGTCGAAGACCAAAAAATAGGTCTTTTCTCGCCATTGGTATGATTACCATTTCCTTTAAAGTATTCTTTGCCATTTCAAGACCAGCTGTTTATAACAAGTGTGAAGTAATGTACAAGTAAATATTATAATACACAGTGATAACCGGATCTTATTATTATTAAAGGCTGCAGTTTCTAACCAATATCTTCCCATTTGTCTGAAGGTCTTCTCTCCAGGATCTCGGATTCTATCATTTCTACAAATTTTCCATCATCACCATTTTCTTGTAGTGCAGGTTTCAGAGCCATGACTTTCAATATGCCATTTCTGATAGTACAATTATGTCCACTGGGACCAGAAGAATTTTGTGATGCTACTTGTTTAGGACTAGATGCTGTTCTTATAACTGCTCCATTTGTTCCTGAGAATATTCTTATATAATAATTATTTAAAAGCAAAAATAGCAGCGTAAAGTTAACAAGGCATTGCTCCAAATTTTGTAGAACTTTGAGGAATACTTCATACAACAAAAAAGGTATGGTTATTTAAACTACAAAAGTAGATTAGAAACCTAATATGAATATCCTGGTATATAATGAAGTTACAAGCCTATTGTTTCGAGGTTTTACTCAGCAAGGGCATTGAACAAACTCCTCTCAAGGAAAAAAGGACTTGTTCTATAGCAATCTAATAAACTCGCAGTATAATAGTAACAGTCCATACCTTTTAATCGATTCAGCACCTGACATAAAATATTTAGAAAAGCCATCAATTGAAATGTCAGCAAATATATAACATATCATCCATTAAAAGGACCATCCAACAGTGTCGAAAAACAAGAATGATAATTGCTGACCTGTTTGCCCGAGTAGCACTTGTAGTCTGGTTGAAACTTGCCCCTGCTTTTTTGATATCTTTTTCCGGAGAGAATTTACCTTCTCCTGTTCGCTATGGGTAACAATAAATTCAGTATTATCAATTGAATTATCCAATTACATTACATAATAACTTATAAGTGAAAAATCACTTTTATTTGGTTATGGAGAATTTTGCAAACGTTGTCACTGATCACCCATTCATATTTTGCCAAATCAAACACAAACTCATTGACCATAACACATTAACACTCCCATGAGTAAAATCCAAGTAACAGCTACATGAACTAATTCAAACTAAAAATAAGTAACAGCCAATCCAAGTAATGTACTGATGTAAATAACAAATTTCATTTGTTAACTGCTTAAAGCTTCTATTCATGAAATGCTGCTGCATTCACATGCCTTGATAAAAGGCAACTCACTTCCTTCTGAGTTCTGACTTAATTCCTTTTTCATTGTCGATATTTGTTGTGAAAACAATCCAAATAATAATGATAAAATAATTAGGTACAAAGAAAGACGGAAGCAGTAAACATTTAGACAGTGCTTCCAGGAGTTAAAGGAAGAAAAACAAAAATGTCCCAAAAGAAGTTGGGCTTAGAAGCCATCTGGCAGTTGACCAATAATCTACGGTGAACTTCTGGAAAGAAATAACTCCAAGGAACTGAATATCAAAATCAGAATAAGGCATTACTAAGCAAATATGAATGTTACCGATGACTACAAGATCATCATACTTTGAGGCCAACCCATCAAACTGAACTAAAAACTCCGACTTCAGTCTTATGCTTGAATCATTCTCTCTGGATGTCCTTGCTGACAGAATACTATCAATCTGTTACAGATAAGAGCACAAACGTGTATAAATCTTACAGCACGCGGCTAAAGGGCGTTAACAGAACCAGGGGTAAAAAAATACACTCAAAATTCAGTAGCAGCAGACTGACACATTAAGATATAAGACAAATATGATCAAAGTAACATCAAACACAATGATTTAGCAAAAAATAAACATTGAACAGAATACTATTAATCTGTCAAAGATACAAGTACAAACTTGTGCAATTCTTATAAAACACAAAATAATTACAATTTAGTAGCAGCAAAGGTAGAGGACCAACATATCAAGACAGACAATTAGGATCAAAGTAACATCGGAACAACTAATAGCTTAAAAAGATTTATGTCCAGTCTCAGTCTCCCTCAAACAACCAACCAAAAAGATCAACATCGAGCAGCTGCTAGTCGCATATCTCTCCCTCCTCCAAGTCTTGCAAAAATAATCCATCTTCCTCGTCTTCGTAATCCATGTAATCATTCTTTAAGGAGAGGCCAATACGTTCCATTATATTTCCGAACCGATCGCCCTGTTTTGCTTTGAAGAGTATTATTTCAAGTTCCGTCAGTACCTTCATATTGTCCTCTATCTCAACAGTCTTTTCCATCTTCTGTAGTGCAATACGAGCTGCTTCTCGTTCTCTCTCCCGACGTAGTCTCAGTTCTTCCTGAGCCTTCAACGATGAGGCAATTTTAGCAGCTCTGATTTGGTCCTGGATTCTTGCTTTCTCCTCTTGTTGTTGCCTCTCCAGTTTTTCTTTTTCCTTCTGTAGTGCAATACGAGCTGCTTCTCGTTCTCTCTCCCCACGTAGTCTCAGTTCTTCCTTCAATGATGAGGCAACTTTAGCAGCTCTGATTTGGTCCTCGATTCTTGCTTTCTCCTCTTGTTGTTGCCTCTCCAGTTTTTCTTTTTCCTGCCGCAAATTTATGGGATCTACCTTATCAACATGATCAAAAAGGGTCTTCAGTTTTGCCTTTAATATAGTGTCAGCAAAGCGTTTCTTTAGCATTGCAGCACGTAGGGCTTTCTCAGGAGACAGCTCAAGATCAAGGGCTTTCTCAGGAGACAGCTCAAGATCAATAGCAGGAGTCCAGCCGTCGGCAGAACCAATAGATGGTTGAGGACTAGAACAGTTACTCTCCTCATCCAATCCACTTACAGCCACATCAGATCCTAAACTGCTTTCATGTTCCATTTTGGAAGCAACACAATTTTGTCCCGTATATTTTTCAGAAGGCAAATTACGGGAGGATTCATAAGCATAACCTTTCTGAGGGCTGCACTCCCATCTAGTAGCAAGCACATTAAAAGAGGCTGCTATGGTTTTAACAGAACCACAAGTACTCCTCCTGTTACCATTGACTGTGCCTTTACGTAAGAGCTTTCCTGGGCACCTGCTCTTTGGTATTTTTCTAGCAGTAGCAGGCCTTGCATTTGAAATCTTCACATTCTGGGTCACTTTTTCCGGCATTGCTTCCCCAGGATGTTTTGTCAGCTTTCTCTTTTTTTCAAAAGACATAGACACCATAGGAGCTAATCCAACCTTCAAAGGAGCTGATTCTCTAGGCCAGAGATGCCTTGTTTCTGTTCTTTTTTGTTCCCTAAAAATAGCAAGGAAACTACCATCCATCATCATCTTCTGTCTTTTATTTAAGACAGCACCATCCATCATCATCTTCTGTCTTTTATTGACAGTATCTATTACCCCTGATGGTCCACGCAGCTTCGCACAGGAGATCCAAGACAGAGTGAAGAGCAGCTTTTCGTAATTCCTTCGAGTCCTTGATTCCTTCTTCAGTTGTTTGTTGTTTTACACGAATCAATGGGATTATCAATTACACGAACCGATCGCTTAAATAGAAACAACATATACTCCCCACTTAATACAAACAACATAGGAGATAAAATCTTGATTGATCGTCGCCTTGGTCGCTAAGTTTTATCCCTTGCTCGCTACGCACGGTAAAATTAAGTTTAATAAGTGTTTTCTTAATAAAATTGCTTATTTTCATGTAATTTCGCCAAAGTACGAAATAAAATTTAAAAAATAAAAATTATATATATAATATTTCGTGTACCCAAAATGAAAACCCATATCTGACACTAAATATTTCGTTTAATTTCGTGTTCGTGTACTTTCGTGTTTCGTGTACCAAAAATTAAAACCCAAAACCATATTTTTTGTGTCGTTTCGTATCGTGTTCACGTGTCATGTGTCAAATTATAGAACCTAATTTGAGGTTCTATTTTCTCTCTCTCTAAATTTTTTTGCTAAATAATTATTTTTAACATATAATATATGCGTATCTTTATTTCAAACTTGTTAAGTATCGCGTAAAAGTATTGCGGAATTACATACGCTCCGTTGGAAAAAAACGTGGATAGACGGAATTTTTTTTTTAATCCTAACCATCGGAATCTTGATCCAACTGTGCTGGAATTGTCAGGGACCAGGACCCAACAGAAACAACATAGGAATATAAAACAAGAATGTCTTGCCCGCTACGCACGGATAAAATTAGAAAGTTTTATCTATTTTAATATTATAAATTTTGTATGGAAGAAAAAAATTGTTTATATTCCATCCTCTTTAATATAATTGATTAGTTAGTTTGGCTTTTGGATTAATAAGGGATAAATGATTTGTTTAATCACTGTACAATAGCAAAATTTTCATTTGGGTTACTAGCCCAAAAAAAATTTCAAATATATAATTGTACAATTAAAATATTTCAAACAGGTCACTGCTGTTACTGCCGTTAAGTTGACTAAAGGAAAGATGATGTGGCGGGGTAACCTGGCGAGCTAAAGTTTTCAGTTAAATAATTGTACAATAAAAATATTTCAAACACGTCACTAAACGTTAAAAAAAATTCAGAAACATTATGTGAATTTAAGTAAAAAATTCAAGAAAATTCAGAAAATTAAAAAAAATCAGTAAAAATTCAAAAAAAAAATTAAAAATTCAGAAAAAATTCAAAACTTAAGTAAAAATTCAAAAAAATTTCAGATAATTTAAAAAATTTCAGAAAAAATTCGAAGAAATTTAAAAATTCAGAAAAATTTCAGAAAATTTAAGAAAAAATAAAATAAATTAAATTCTAATCATTTGGAAAAATTTTTTAAAAATTCACTTTTGATTGAAAAAATGTGATATCTTAAAATATTTTTTCGCATGTATCGATATATACGCATATAAATTGAATGGGTATGTTCATTTTTAAATTTAATTAAATTCTAATCATTCGAATGAACATATTCATTCAGTTTAATGTATATACATTTTTTTGAATTAAAAATTTTCAAAAATTTTCAAAATATGCGTATAAATTTTTTCGAATTTTTTAAAATATGTGTATAATTTTTTTCGACTTAAAAAATTTCAAATTTTTTTTACGAAATTTTTCTGGAAATTTCATATAATTTTAGTTTTATAATTTTTCTGAATTTTTTAATTAAATTCATATAATTTTTCTAAAATTTTAATTTTTTTTAACGCTCAGGGACCTAATTGAAAGTTGATTTTCATTTTAACGTTTTCCATCAAACTTTAACAATTGAAATTTTTTCAATGTACAGTGGCCTGTTTGAAATATTTTTAATGTACAGTTATGTGTTTGAAAACCTTTTGGGCTGGTAACCCAACTGAAAGTTTTGCTATTGTACAGTGATGAAACAGATCATTTACTCGATTAATAAGTGGTAATAAATATCGTAATTGATGAGTAATCATTTGAAATATGGAGCAAAGACATTATTCCTTTTAATCGTTCTTTTATATTATATAAGAGATTGTGCATATTAAAATAATATTTAAGAAAATTGTGTTTAATATATATATATATATATATATATATATATATATATTAAAGACACGTTAATTTTGTAATTATCTCAAAGAAAACATGTATTTGAGATAGGCCTGGCAATCGTGTCGTTTCATGTGTTTTCGTGTACTCGGAACTAAAACCGAAACCGACCCGAAATCATTTCGTACACTTGACTACCCAACCCGAAACGAAATGTTTTGTGAAAACACGAAATGAACGAAAGTACACGAAATAAAAATATAAAAATTATAATATAATATTTCGTGTAATTTTGTGTACTTTCGTGTGCCCAAAACGAAAGTATGAAATAAAAATAAAAAATAAAAATTATATATATAATATTTCGTGTACCCAAAATGAAAATCCATATCCGACACTAAATATTTCGTGTTCGTATACTTTCGTGTTTCGTGTACCAAAAATCAAAACCTAAAACCATATTTTTCATTTCGTGACGTGTTCACGTGTCAAATTATCAGACCTAATTTAAGGTTCTATTTTCTCTAAATATTTTTTTTTGCTAAATTATTGTTTTTAACATATAATATTTGCGTGTCTTTATTTCAAACTTATTAAGTATCATAACTTGATGATTCAAAACCTTGAATCATTTAACCTTGTTTTTTTCATCTGTTGTTCAAATCAGGACTCTTTGTCTTTGGGCGGAAAATTTGTTAGCTCGCAAATTACCTTTTGGATATTTACCAAAAATATTATGTTTAAAGTTTCTATTTGCAAATATACTATCTCTTCGAATTAATTGCGATTTTATTATACTAAGTTTCAAAATTGCAAAAATACTACAAATTAGGTCAACCCTTCCCCCCTCCCCCCATGTGCCCTCCATGTAGGGGTGTCAATTTTGGGTAATGGGTCGGGTTCGTGTCGGATTTGCTGTACCCAGTCCTGTTTTTGGATCAACCCGAACCCGACCCGAACCCAAATGGGTTTAAAATTTCAACCCGAACCTGACCTGTTATGTACCCGGTCAACCCAAAAATGACCCGTTTTGACCCGAAAATAATAAAAAATAATTATTTTTATTTTATAAAATAATTTTTATTTAAAATATATTAAAAAAATATATTAGCAACTTAAAGAGATGAGATATACACTAATAATAAATAATATATAAATATATCACATATGTATACAATTAAATAATGTAAATTTTAATATTATGTATAATATATTATATAAATTATTGTTAGTCACAGAGGCATGGCTGTATACATCTAATAACAAGCCTAATTGTTTGTAATGCTTTGCATTACTTACATGACCTCTTAACTGAGGGAACCTCTAGTTGAAGAGTTTCTATTTGTTTTGTACTTATAGTAGGCATCAAATCCAAGTTGTGTAACTGTACTTATATAGTCAAGAATAATGCTTGAAAGAAGTTCCAAGGTTCATGCCTCAAGCAAGAAGATAAAGACTGTCAAATAATCACAGTTGGGATTTGAAGAAATGAAGAATTTGCCTAAGTACCAATTCGAGAAGTATATTTGTCTATTCGAGAAGTCCAGCATTCGAGAAGTCAGGGATTCGATATCTTAAGACACTATTCGATATCTCTGAATATACTGTTCGATATCTCATTCGATATCTCAGAGATTTGATATGTCTTTGTACTCTATTCGAGAACTCAAGAAGTCAACAAGTCAAAAGTGGTATTCGAGTTCTCAAGGAGTCAACAAGTCAAAGTTCCATTCGATATCTCAAGGACTCAGAAAGCTATTCGATATCTCAAGGATTCGACAAGTCATGTGTTCTATTCGACAACTCAAGGAATCCTGAAGAAAAGAGCTATTCGAGAAGTGATTCGATATGTCAATATAACAGTGTTCGAGAACTTAGAGTTATCGATCAAGTCAATTCCAGTTCTCGAATCACTTACTTAGTCACTTCTCGAATACATTCTTAGAGACAAAATACTGAAAAAATTGTACAAGTCTGAAACCTGCAACAAGCCAATGCACTTTATGGATCACAATCTGTAACGTGCTCTGGAAAGCCTACAAGGAAGCTTGGAGAGATATAGAAGAGACAAGAGGCTAAAGAAGTGGATCTGAACAGGCTTTGCAAAGTCAAATCTGTAACCGTTTGGACACTTACTCAAAAAGGATAGACAGACTAGAAAGTAATTTGTTCAGCTACCTTATTTGTAGTAAGTAGGTTGTATTCATGTTCTATAAGGATACAGCCTCACTTCCTTAGTCATTAACTTTGTGAGTCAAGTTTTTCATACACTGTAAGCTATATCTTTCTGAGAAAAATGAAGCTGAGAATACTATCATTTGTATTCACAGATTGTAGCAACTTTTATCTAATAATATATTAGATTAAAGTAATATTGTGTCTTGTGTTGTTCTTTATCCGCACCTTCACTCTTGCACACACATACACTTATCTGTTACATAGATTCAAACAAGAAAAGTTCAAAAATCCATTCACCCCCCCTCTGTATTCTTTTACGGTATTCAATACTCAACAATTAAATTTTCGGGTCGGGTTCGGGTATTTTGGGTTAACCCGAAACTGACCCGAATTTTTCGGGTAAATTTTTACCCAACACGAACCCGACCCGAAACTCAAAATATTCGACCCAAATTCATACTTTTTCGTGTCGAATTCGTGTCGGGTTTCGGGTCGTGTCAAATTTTGACACCCCTACCTCCATGTGCCGACTTCAACACTCAGTTTCAACACTTTTTTTTTAAGGTGGGATGCTATTTTGGTGGATTTGGGTTGCATGGCCCCGCAGGGGCAACCACTTTCAACTGAACATGCAACTAAATTTCTGATTTCATGTTCCATTTTTCAATTGTCATTTTCGACCTTTAATATATAAATATATAAATATATAAATAAATAAATATATATATATATATATATATATATATATATACACACACACACATAAGAGCGCATGGCCCCGCAGGGGCAACCATTTTCAACTGAACATGCAACTAAATTTCTGATTTCATGTTCCATTTTTCAATTGTCGTTTTCGACCTCTAATATATAAATATATATATATTGAGGTCGAAAATGACATTTGAAAAATGGAACATGAAATCAGAAATTTAGTTACATGTTCAGTTGAAAGAATCAGCAACTGAATGCAACCACATTCAATCGAATGCAACCACATGCAACTTTTTTTTAAGGTGGGATGATTTAGGTGGATTTGGGTTGCAAGGCCCCGCCAGGGGCAATATTCAACCAAATGCAACCACATTCAACTTTTTTTTAAGGTGGGTGATTTTGGTGGATTTGGGTTGCAAGGCCCCGCCAGGGGCAATATTCAACCAAATGCAACCACATTCAACTTGTTGCATTCAGTTGCTGATTTCAATTTCCATTTTTCAGTTGTCATTTTCGACCTCATTTTTGAACTCTAATATATATATATATATATATATATATATATATATATATATATATATATAGTCCAAAAAAAAGGTCGAAAATGACATTTGAAAAATGGAATTTGAAATCAGAAATTTAGTTGCATGTGGTTGCATTCAGTTGAATGTGGTTGCATTCAGTTGAAAGTGGTTGCCCCTGCGGGGCCATGCAACCCAAATCCACCAAAATAGAATCCCACCTTAAAAAAAAAAAAAGTTGCATTCAGTTGCTGATTTGGGTTGCATTCAGTTGCTGATTTGGGTTGCATGGCCCCGCAGGGGCAACCACTTTCAACTGAACATGCAACTAAATTTCTGATTTCATGTTCCATTTTTCAATTATCATTTTCGACCTTTTTACTTTTTCCTATTTATTTATGAATAAAGCTCTTACCTTTTTACTTTAGCACTTTATTCCTTAATTGACAATTTCTTCGAGTATTTTTCTTTTCTTTTAATATAAGGAATTATTAATTTATATATAAATTGTATTAAAATACCATATTTGAAGATCTTTTAACGATTTGTATTGAATAATATTATTTTATTAAAGTGTTATGTTGAATAATTTACTATTATAGTTTGACTCATTTCTAAAAATCTAATAATTTTGTTCTTTTTGAAGTATCCCATTGGAAAAAATGTATTTATAATAATTACTGAAAAAAATTGAGAATATTGTGTTGTATGAGTATATTATTAAAAATGATGATATTTGATTATTTTTTTTTAAAGAATGGCATCCATTAAAAATTTAAAAAGATTGTTTATTTTTTACGACTTCTCGGCATGGCCTTCGGCCATACCTCGTTTCTCAAATATTTCATAATTAATATTAACACACTAATTAAATTTTATATTAATAAATGACATTCAAATACTGTTGACCAAGTCAATACTTTTCAAGCTTTATAAATTTGAGTACAAATTTGATTTTCAAAACACCCGACATAAATTAAATAAAGCATAAACCATATAGAGTCTTTAAGAAATAGGGATGGGCATCGGGGCACTTCGGGGTCGGGGAGTACTATCCCCGCCCCCATCCCCGAATTCAAACCAAATCCCTGTCCCCGGCCCGATCCCCGTCGGGGACCATTTTTCACTCCCTGTCCCCGGCCCAAACGGGTAATGGGGATTCCCGCGGGGAATTGGAGAATTTTATTTTAAACAAAAAAGAATATTAAAATAATTTTAAACACTAACTAGTAAGGTATGAAATAATTTGTTTTTGCGATATATAGCGAAATTAGCAACTGTAGCTAGATTAGATGTTGAGTTACAAGTCTTTTCATCACTATTAATCTAATAATAAATATATCTTCATCTTCACATATATATATGTTAACTCTTAAAATTTTCTTTTGAAATCTAAAAATTACTTGCTTTCAGTAGCTCAAATGCACTAAATTAAGATAAAAAATTATTACTTAAAGAAATAATTATAAATAAAATGGCAATGAAGTTATTTAACTACTAGAAAGACAAACATATAAGATTAAAACATCATTTTGTTTCCAATATGAAGTGTTGGAAATTCTTTTATATTAATATATGATTATTAATATATATGTGTGTGTGTGTGTGTGTCTATATATATATATATATATATATATATATATATATATATATATATATATGTATGTATTAAAGTATGGTGAAATCGAGTCGGGTTTAAAAATCGGGTCGGGTGGAGAAAATCGGGGCGGGGATTGCCCCGGCCCACTCCCCGTTTCTTTTTAAAATTGTCATCGCTCCCCGGCCCGCACCCGAAAAAATCCCTAAATCTCCGTCCCGTTCGGTGCGGGGATCGGATCGGGCGGGCCGGGATGAATGCCCATCCCTATTAAGAAAGCACATGGCTAAAAATCCTACAACCTCTACAATTTCACCGATCACCATAACTACTGCATATACGCATATCATTGCTTTTGCTTGCACAATCTACTCACATTCCTTCTTACCTACCGGATGTGTCTTATCTAGCCTCCTAATAAATTTATTCATATGCAAGATCTTCAAATTATGTCCACTAAATTTCCAATTTTTAAAAGTGAAGTCAGCCATCACAATCACCTGGAAGACTCCATTTAATGCATTGGATGTGGACATGTCTATGGGTGAAGGCCAACTTTAACCTTTTTTTATATAAAATACACAAAAATAATCATTTTCAAAATTTTGACCAATTTTAACCCATGGGATACCCAATTGTCAGTGGAATATCCACTTTTATATGAGATACCCAACTGTCAATGGAGTATCCAGTATATGGGATACCCATTTGTCAGTGGAGTATCCCTTATCCAGTATTTGAGATACCCAACTACCAGTGGAGTATCTTATACAAATTGGGATACCCAATTGTCAATAGAGTATCCAAAAGGCAAAAATCGGTCACCTTTCAGAATGGTTATTTTTGTTAATTTTATCAAAAGAAATGATTATTTTTATAATTTGTTCCATGTCCATCCTAAGGATACCTTTGGAAGCCAATGTAAAAAAAATAGGAACTGACACCAACTGCAATTCGAAACACAAAACTGCATAATGAGCTAGCTCAAAGTCAAAACATTTATAAAATTCTTTAAATGTTAGTGTTAATTCACTACATTGTTAAGACTTAAGGGTAAAGTTTTGAAGCGAAGAGCCCTTAAAACTACGTCATACTTTAAACTCAATTATCATATGCAACTTTACATGCAAGAATTATAAAAAAGAGCAGAATAGTAATGTTATTGATGAAAACTATACAGATTCGGACAGAATATAATAATTGTTATTGTCAGACAATCAAACCCTGTGCGGTAAGGAGTGAGCATGTGGCAAATACCCAAACTTGGGTGGAGATCATTTTCACGCCGGTACCGTAGTAGATAAACTTGAAGGGGAAAGAGACATCACTCTGTATTTTGGTTGGTTAATCCGATCAGTTCATCGATGGTCGGACGATTTTCTGCCATCTTCCTTCGTTTTGTCAGGCTGCTAACCCTGGTAAGAACCTTATCAAATAGGAAAAATGACTTAAAACTATTCCTTATTTCAGCTTTATTTTAAGTGCTTAAATAAGTTTGTTTTGTAGCGCGGAGGGGTAGAAAGTGCTTTTTAGAGTTATTTAGCGCGGAAATGCCCCAAACAAAGGCGGTGCTACCGCCCTATACTCGAAGAATAGGGCGGCTTCATGATGCAATATCTAATCTTGCCCTTTAGAAAGAGAAGACCCTCGACCGGGCATTCTACCTTTGTCGAATCGGAACCAATACCACCGCGCTCGAACAGTTGAGCGGTTATAGCGAGGAAAGCACCCTAGCCCAGTGAGTTCTTTTTTCCTACTATAGCTGAAAGTAGGGGTGATCATGGTGCGGTTGGTGCGGTTTTTCCCCAAAACCGCGGACCAACCCGCACATGCGGTTTAGTCAAATTTTCAAACCGCAACCGCACCACGAAATTTTAAAACCGCACAAACCACACCGCGAAAATGCGGTGTGGTGCTGTTTATTGCGGTTTACACCTTCGATAAAAATAATTATAAATTTGAAATATTAATTATCATACATATGGAATTAATTTTTAAAGTTCTTACTCAACCATATTTTTTAACTAATGTTTTTTATCCCATATAAGACTAAGTTTACTCATAATTTATCTTAAAATGTGCTAAAAAGTCATCATTTAAACATGTGAATGGTCTCTCTAACAGCTTGTCAAGAGGATACCTCTCAGTACAGATTTAGGACAAACTGCCCCTAGGTACATAAGAATTAAAATCATGTTTCGCTCTTGGAATGAACTAAGGTTAGGAAGTGACAGTCAGTGGATGAGTTCCACGGTTTCAATGCTATCTCGACCTCAAGTTTGTGAAAATGGCAAATTTTAATCATCTAAGCAAATAGCTTTCAAACTATTAATTAAATTCTTAACAAAATACTAACACTATATATATATATAATATGTAATTAGAATGAATATATATATATATAATATATTAAATATTGCAGTGCGGTGCGGTTTGAACCGCGTTTCAAAAACTTTAAACCGCAACCCGCACCACACCGCGTGATTTGTCAAAATTTGAAACCGCAACCGCACCACGGACAATAAAAAACCGCACGGTGTGGTGCGGGTTGGTGCGGTGCGGGCGGTTTATGTGGTTTGGTGCGGTTTATGATCACCCCTAGCTGAAAGCACTACGGTGAGACTGCCATCACTCGATCTGACCAGAAATGAGGTCATTACCCCCCATCATCAAAAGGAGATGCATACCTTTGTAGAAAGAAAAGGACAAAGCGCTTAACTAATAGAATCTCAAGTATAGGGACTCTATCATGATCTTACGAAGCTTAAATTGGAATTTGAGAAACAGATACAAATGAAAAGAAATTTATAAAACAGTCCTGGAAACATAATTCAGGCACTTAGGCTTACAAAGATCGGATATAGCTGGTTTTCCACGAAATCTATTTGGAAAAACCAACAGACATATAAAAACTGGTGCTATTGCGGCTACACCTATCTATGGTCGATTTCGTAAAAAGAAAATAGGCATTTTTAGTTATACCTCTTTGCAGGAATGAGTTATGATAGAATACGTCTTGTTTATCGACGAAATGGGCGGAATAGCTATCCCAATGCCAAAAATAGTCCGAGGTAAACGACTGAACGATTGGTAATTGAGTTCAGGATCGGTAATTGAATCTGGAACATGTAAAAGGATCCAATGACTTCGAAAGAATTGAACGAGGAGCCGTATGAGGTGAAAATCTCATGTACGTTTCTATAGAGTGGTAGTAAGGGTGACTTATCTGTCAACTTTTCCACTATCACCCCCAAAAACCAGTTATCACAAAGTTAGATGAAATCCTAAAGTTTGCAACTTAAGAAGGCTCATAAGAGACATATTACACAACTACAATTTTGAACATCTATGACTTAGGCAACATCAAGATTTAGATTTCACTTTGTTGGACCAAATTAAAGTCCGCAGTAGATGATATTTTACAGACCTAACTACTAACCTGATTTGCTCTACTTTTCTTCATAGTACATCCATCCCTCATGGAATTATTCCTTACTTCATCACAACCTGAAAAAAAAAAGTATAAAAGTTATAAAAATTTAGGATCAGTTCACTCATAGTGTCAAGCGCATAGATTCCACATTTTATAAAATAACACATAAATTTAGCAAAAAAACTTACTATTTGTCTATGCTTGGATAATTTGAAGGTACTATAAAATTACATATAATATTATAATAGATAAAAAACAAGAGCTAATTACTACATATGAAAGTAGTAACAAAGTCATACATGACATGATAAATCTATATCAAAGATTCAGAGCTAATTACTTTATAATACATATGCAGTAGTAGTATGCTGAGCAAGAATATAACAAATAAATGGGAAAAGAATCATTGTAAGTATTATGTATTGGTGTAATTATAGACTCGCTCACCATTTTTCTATTACATATTCTTTCAAACATTTGAGTAAAACACCCTCCTCATTATACAAAATTTTGCATTTCATGCCCTCCGAAACAATCTCATTCATGTTACGGGTCTGTTGCCCACTGAAATTAAATATTATAAATATTTCTTAGTAGTTACAGTTTGAAAGATTTTAAGGGTATATAATACAGCATAACCAAGAGTTCAAGTTGAGGAAATAACATATTTTGCCTTATTTGATGCTTGTCATAAAGTAAGTACGCTGTGAATTGGAGCCCATATTTTATGAGATTGGAAGTCCAAAAAATAATGTCAGTCGGTCAAGCAAAAAAACATTGACACTACTACGTCCTCTTAAATCTCAATTATCATATGCAACTTCAAAGGCAGGATTTATAAACAAAGAATGTTTACGCTTTTAAAAGGTTATGATAAACACCAAAGAATGATAAAACTAAAATCTATACTTGATACAAAGAATTATCATAGAGGGTATTATATGATATTTTGGTATGTATACCTTGAAATTTAGGGGTTATCCGCACAAAATTGAGTTGCCTTTACATTAAGTAGTTGCTCTTAGAAAAATCATGAAAACTTAGGTGTGCTCGACTACTCTCCGATCATGATTCAGATTCTTTCTCCAACAGGTTTCTAAATTTATCAGCATCCCTGCAATAAAATGAAGGGGATTACATGAAGCAACAGTCGGAGCATATGGAAAAATAAAAATAGGAGAATGTAGGCAATAAGAATGGATTTCATCTTAAGTCATATATTCTTAAGTCACAAATGACAAATACGAAGTTAGATACAGATATTGATAGCTCTACATTGTACTTTGGTTAGATAATGCACAAGCTATGCTATACATGTTTGGATCCATATTGATAAAAAAAATTCTTATCTTTATCCATTATAAGCTTAAAAGTTTAACACATTTTTCACAACTGAATTTTAATACATTACTCAAACAAATTCAAAAATAAATGCAAATATATATACTCAAATGGGTGAAAAGAAAAAGGGAACCGAATTGAAAAATTGGAACTTAAGCAGTTGAATTACTCTTAGAATTATAATCAAACACTTGATATGCAAACATTTAAATCATCTTGATTTCACACTTAATTTGCAAAAATTAGTTACTAACATCGAACTAAATTCGCACACGTCATTAACAATATCATCTTAACTTCATCCACAACTTTAAAGAAATAGATGTACTACAACAAACGAAAACCATAACAACAATGATAAATTATGAAGATAAACTTCATGTATAAGTTGCATACCTAATTCCTTGTGATAGAATCTTAAATAATGATCAGCAAAGAAACTTTACTGATAAGCAAGAAACGTTCTAATAAGTTCATAAATTGACACAAAGCTGAAAAAGAATAATGATCTGGTAGAACATCGACAAAAGACTGAGTCATTTCCTAATAATCAATGCGTATGTGTTTTATGAGCAGTTCCAGGGGATGCCCTTTCCTTGTTAAGTAAAGGGCATTCTAATATCTTGATATCTCCTTAATTTAATCACATTTTAGTCCGAGCACAAAGACTTGCCAATTTGCCCTTCTTTTGTATGTAAAATAAAGTGTTACAAAATAGAACTAAAAGTTGACAAAATTCAAGTTCCAATATTTCATGTAGATTTACTAACAAATTTAAAACTTAGAAATTGATTCACAATGCCAACTTAACCCTTTCTTCCAGAAAATCTGTATTCCAAATTTTTCATACTTGATAAAGTCATACCTATCATTATAACTTTCGATAAAAGTTAAGGAATTATATACACTCAATATGTGGCTTGAGAATTCACAAGTTCAATTATCAGAAACAATACATTGAATATACATAAGGATTCATAAACATACATTTCAAACTACAATCGTGATTTTAAAAATTAAACCAACTAAAATTCATACATGTATCTAGAGACAATGTTGAACATTAAACTTGAGACAAATCCTACCATTGGTGTCCATCGGTATTTAACATATTTTTGTAAGGGGCCAAAAGTACATTCAAGTGATGAACTAAGCTATTCAGTATCCAGTCATCACCAAGCCAGAACATAAAATCTTTTATCGGGTTTATCAAAATTTCAAACTTCCGTACTTATAAAGTAGAAGATTATAAATTTATAACATCATGTATATCATTGGTTAATAGTCATTCTACCAAACTTCTTGCAGAACTTTTATCAAACAGTTGGAGCACAACAAATCATTATCATCAAATAATCGTCACAAATACAACCGAAAAAAACCTACAGATGCAATATAAACTACATACCTTAATTGGACGGAGTATAATATTCATATCTTAATGTACAACCTCTAAAACAAAGAAACAACTGAAAAACATCTGTAACAACTTTAAACAAACACTATTGTTAACTCGAATAACTTGTAGAAGGGGGGGTTGAATACAAGTTATATAATCGTGTCTGATTTTTGCTTGATTATATGAACAAGAATAAACGAATGAATCAAACTCTTGTTTGTATTAATAAGTTCAAATACAAACTCTACCAAAGGTGTATAATACCTTTAGCAGCTGCTGACAATACAAATATCTCTCTGTTTGTTTCGAACTTCTCGAATACAAACCTTATACAGAGCTACGCACATTCGTCTTCACAACACACGCTCTTTACAATGATATTGAGAGAGTATTTATAATGCTACCTATCAACTAATAACAGAAAGATATAATCTATACATGACAATGTTCTGCCTTCTAGTCGATAGTTTCCATCAATAGAAAACTCTTTCCTTCATAATATCTTCTTGCTTGTTCTTCAAACAACGATCCTATTTTATAGCACTTGCCAGTTTCTGTAGCATCCATAATGACATCATCAGTAACAAAACTGATATCAGGATCTGTACACTGCATCAGTATCTGATCAACCATCAGTATTGAACCATCATCAGGATTTGCCCTTTGTTCCTGACATGTAGTCTCCGATACACTGTTCATTCCTGACTAAACTATACAGATAACTGTCTTACACATAAATCCTATATACAGTGCTAAATCCTTTATAAGATCAGGATTACAAGAAGTATAATGTGTAAATTCTATTCTTAACATCACAACTTATGAATTATTCCTAACAATCTCCCCCTATTTATGCTTTAAAATCTGAAGCATAAATCCAAGTTGTGGATGTCAAAACATATAACAATACAACCAGAATAGAATTTATGAATGTAGAATTATGAAGTTAAGTACCTCCTTCTCAGATGTAGACATTTATCTAGTACTTAGAAGAAAGAATTTTAACTATTAATGCTGCTCTTCCTTTACCACTTCCTAGCTGAGATTCACCACTGTCACTCCTGGTTCTTCTTTTTACTTCCCTTTGTCTGCCTTTTATCTCCCCCAGCTTTATCTTTATCTCCTTCAGTCTGGTGTTGTTGTTGTTGTCTTTGAATTGTCTTTATCTCCCCCTTTTTGACATCAGCAACATTAATTCCAAGAGATTCAGAAACAGAACAAATGAGATTCATAAGAACTGCTTGATTTTCCATAATTGTGACTTGATTATCTTCAAGTGATTGAAGTCTTGTTTGAATAGCAATTTTAGAATTCTGAATATCTTTCAAAACATCAGAATGAACTTCAATGTTGGAAGTGCTTCTAGTATCTTCAGTATCAGAATCAGAAAGAATTGTATCTTCAATTCCTGTAGAAGAAGTTGCTTGAGTTGTATGATATTCAAGTAATAAAACCTGATTAGAAGTATCAACATCTTCATCTTTCTGATCTGGAACTGAAACATGATCATCATATCCTTCACCAGTATTCTGTGTACTAACATCTTCAAATCCTGACTCCTCCTTAGAGTGATCAGAAACTGTAGATGTCTCAATTCTAGCTGATATTGGAAGTACATACAAAGGAACACTAGGATCATTAGGATCTTCATCTGGTACATATGTATCAAGAGATTGCTTTATCCTGGCACCTCTTCTGTTAATGATTCCTGCAAGCCTCTCCTTTTGCTTCTGAGCTTTAATTTCTGGCTTTGCATTGTGATGTGCTAGGTCATTCTTCTGATACATTTTGATGAATGAATAAGTACCAGCATCCATACCTAAATTTTCAGACCAAGATTCAGGAAAAACCTGATCCCAGAAATCAAATGATGGTTTCCTAATTTTCTCTTCCTCACTATGGAGTTGATCATCCATACCCTCATTCTCACTTTGACTTACTAAAGTCAACACTCTTTCTACCTCACCTTTTGCCTGGTCAAGAGCCAGCCGCTCAAATTGTGGATCTAAGTCCATCTTTTCAAGTGTATCACTCAAATTTGGATAAGTGCTCTCATGACCTACAAAAAAATAGGGTTTAGAAGGAGTTTTTATACCTGAACTCACATGGAGAGAGGGTTCCTCATTTGGCATGTGGCTTGAGGTTTTCTCCAAGGAGTGAGCTGCTATAATCTCTGAACCCTTACAATCATCTTCTTTCTTTCCAGAGACTACAGGCTCCAGTATACCACTTTCAGGTTCTTTACTAAACTCTGATGTCTTCAGTAATACTTCATTAGACACCATAGTTAGTACATCACCGTCTTTAAGTGTTGTTTGCTGAGACACACCCTCAAGGTGGATAGACTCTGACTGAACAAAATTTATTTGATCTTCAGAAAAATCAACCAAAGTCATTCCTCTCATATCATAGGGTATCTCACTTGCATTCTCAGTCATCACAGAAGACCTTTCAACATCAGCTATCACAGCTCCTGAGTCATCCTTCCTCGGACTAGATGGTTCTTGTGTTGCAGTGACTGTGATCTGATCTTTCCTACTATTCACCACTGGTGCAATAGTATCTTCTGTTGACTGCTTTCCTCTATCTACTTCCTCCAGTTGTTCACCTTGAGCTAAAGCATCTTCAATAATGACATCCTTGTCAAATAGATATGCATGTAGTGATTGAAGTGCAACATGCTTCGAGAGTCCAAATTTCTTGACTAATTGTCTTCTGACAGATACATAGAAATACATATTCATTAAGTCAAGTCTTTGATGTAGAAGTCCATATTCATCTGGAAATAAAAGTTTTGGTACTTTTTCAACCAGAAAATCTAGAACAGGCCTTGACAACTTCACTTTGAGAGAAATTAGTCCCATAGCCAGTCTGTATGATAATGTAGTTTCCCATGAAGAATCAATATCCAGATCTCTCTTGTCAAATACTGACATAGATGTAGCTTGATTTGTAGAAACCTGCATGATATTAGTTGGACTAGACTCTGTGTGTGTAGGTGACAATTGAATCTTTCTCCTTGTTCTCCTGATATAGTGAGCAAAAGATTTATCCTGAGAAAACTCAAGAGGTGTAGACACAGAAGTGATCTTGGGATGAGATCTCTGTTCAATAGACAAAGTCTTTTGAGAGACAGTATCCAGTAACTGTTTTCCCTTTTTAAGAACTACAGCCTTTTGAGAGACTGCAGCCTGGCTGTGACTAGGTTTTTCATCTCTTTGTGCAAACAGAGAAAGTTGAATTGCAGCCTTCAATTCTGCTCTCTCAGCAAGAGTTAAATCATCATCATCTTCACTAGAATTACTGCTACTACTTGACACAACAAATCTTCTCTTCCTTACAACTGATGTCTTTTGAGAAACACCAGAGGTTGGTTTCTTTGAAACAATAGGCTGTGGATCAAAATTTGGTTCTTGAATTGTTTCAGAGACTATAATGTTTTGGGCTACTTGGGTAGACACAGGTGGGTTCTCCTCCAATTGAGATTCCTGAGCCATTTCACCACAAAAGAAAGAAGAATTGTAGAAAGTAGAAAGATGAGTTTTAAGAATTACCTGAAAATGATGTGGATAATGAATTGCAGGTATTTCATCTAGATTCTTTTCATTGTCCTTCTTTATAATGTCAGAGAAAATTCTCTTTTGCTGTTCATAAGAAGAAACACAATGTTCTCTACCAAATCTAGTTTCAACATCAGGAATGAAATGGTTAACAAACATTTGCATAAATCTATGATAATAAACCATTTTCCTGTTTTGATCTCTTAACCCAAGTTTGATACTCATCTGACTTAAGATAATATGACCAATGTTAATTACTATGTCATAAAGCAAACCATAAGCAATATGTGATGTAACAGAAGTAATTTGCTGAAAAGAACTACATTTGCCAGTAAAACATTTAGCAATTTGATCAAAGTAAAAAGACCATTCCTTTCTAAGAAAAGACCTATTCAACTGGCTCATGTTATCTAGAGGTCCACTATAACCTAATTCAGACAACATAGTTCTTATATTATCATCAGATGGTTCATTCTCATAAATATCAGTAACAGGTAAGCAAAGTACTGAATTAACAACAGATTCAGTAATGTCAAATGAATCTTGTCCTAAATGTAGAACAATCTTACCTGATTGACTCTGAGTAGAATCAATTACCTCAGCATTCTCCCAAGCTTGTGAAACAGCTACTTGATTAATCTGTGGAGATGCTGTCAATGCATAACTTAATGGTCCATACGCCAGAAAGTCCATGATTGGATGAAAATCAGATGACACTCCTTCCTTGTTGGTGATAGCTGCTACATGATTGTTTGTCATAAAATCAAAGTCACCAAACTTGAAGGCTACTGATTTAGGTAATCTTCTCTGAGCTGCCATTTTTGATCTGAAGAGAACTTGAAAAATTCTTGAAATGGATTAGTGATTTTAAAAACTCAAGAGTGATTTTTTGCTTTAGAAAATGTAAAATTAGAGAAAGCAATTACACGATTAGAGTTTCAAAACAAATAAATTTCACAAATCTTTCAGACCACTATCCCACGTTGACACGTAGATTGACAGGTGTCAGTCCCTGAAAAATGCGGTTACCCACGATTTTTGGAAAATAAAATCCAAAATTGTTTTTCATGAAATAAATCAGGGTATAAATAATCAATACTGATCAGCTTCCTTTTCCTGTTGACCTCTCATCAATCCTGATGATCACACATGAAATCCTGATCAATATCATCCTGATTCCAGAGACTTAATATGGAGTTTCCACGTGGCATTTTTCTTTTCTCTGAAAAAGAAATAAACAATTAATCTGAACAGAAAATCAATTGGTTAGATATATTCAATATTTCTTGAAAACAAGAAATACAGTCACATGCAATAATTAGCATTTGACTTCATTAAAACTTCCAAGTGACTGCTCAGCTTCTCACGTCTTTCTTTAAAAGAAACAGACGCCTTCTGCCATTCTCCATAAACCTTTCAATTTCTTTTCTTCTCAACAATGCTTCTCAAACCAAAATTCCATTCAAACCCATTCTTTAGATCTTTCTCGGTCGATGAACATCCTGTTCTTGATCATCTCTTTGAACAGACAACTCTTCTCATCGAACTAATCATGGATGGATTGGTTTTCGAAAATATCCAGAGGTTTCTCCTAGAACATCCATCTGTTGGATACAATCTTCCCCTAACCTCCTTAAAACTTGAGGATGAAGAATTTGGCCGAGAGTCTGAGGTTGATCTTGATGGGGATGCTATACATTTAAGTTAGCTGCTCTCATTCAAGTCGTCCAGACAAGTGAAAATGCACACCTAGAGGGGGGTGAATAGGTGTAAATGGCTAACTATGTTTAACTAAGTCTGATTTTAAAAATTACCAGAAACAGCTTACTGATTTCGTTTTATGCAGAGACAAATGGTATGCTGAATGCACAGATAATCAGTACAGTAAAGTGCAGAAACAGTAAGCCAAATACAAGCAGTAAGTAAAGAGCAGAAAATAAAGAACACGGAGACTTTTAGCCAGGTTCGACCCCTAACCCCTATGGTCTACGTCCTGGTCCCTTACCAACTTGGTAAGAGAATATATTATTGATCACTGAAATAAAACCAATTACAAGATACAATAATATATCTCCCTTAATACCCAGCTATTGACAAATGGCGTGCTGAACTCCTGTTTCTGAACTTGCTCTCTAAGCTATACTTCCCAAGTATACTTCTCTAGCAACGATCACCAAACCCTAGTTCCCAAGCCAACTTGTCCAACAACTAAACCTTACAATTCGAACAATACAATCAATAATGGATACAACTCAAACTATGAACTCTCTAAAATATAGCACGTATATATATATTAAGAGCTCGAGAGATCGAAAGATATAGCAATGAAAAACCGAGTTGTTTGTAATCTTGTGTGTTTGAATATTTTCTCTGAATGTTCTCTGGATTGTTAGAAACGAATGAACACAAGAATCAGTTTATAAAGCTTCACACCAACATTCAGAAAATCAATCACCAATTTATTCGAACTATTAGAATCAATTTCCAACGTTCAATTGGTTAGAGATTTTACAAACGTTCTTGTGAACATTAGACAGAAGGTTTGAGAGAAAGAGATCGATGAAAACTTAACCCTTCTGAATTGTATAGATATAAAACGCGTATAGGAGATTTGAAAGAAAGAAAATCTTTTAAATAAGGAAACTCCTATAAGTTTTATAAAATGATTTAAAGAAAGATATTTGAAAAGATTTGAGCTCTAGAATATATTGTGTACGTATTATATAATAAAGAGTCCTCACAATATATTTCCTGAATTACATCCATGAGAATTTGTCTTGATATATATCTTCAGGATTTCTGGCAGTTTGCAAATGGCTTGCTGTTTGTGTCTGTCAGTGCAAATGGCTTGCTAAACTGTCTCTGTTGTAATACCAAATGGCTTGCTGTATATATATTCTCTGTAAACTTAATATACCCTGCAAAACCAAGTTAGTACAACCATAACACAATGTTTTATATCAAACTACAAGCAAATAGCTTGCTGAATGTGATCATCAAAACCATAGGAGTATCAATCTCCCCCTTTTTGATGATTACACAATATTTAGGAGAAATAAGAACTCCCCCTAAATCCCTGCATATTAGTACATTTTGATATAAAACTGATTCAAGATAAACAAGCATAATTAACCATATCCAAATCGAATATCTTGACCAAACAAGCAAATAAATTCTCCTAAATTTCTCCCCCTTAATCCATCAAAAAATCTAACAAAAAGAATATTAGTCCAGGTCTGGAATAAGCATAGAGAAATAAATTTGAAAAAATAAATCATGGTAATGGCATATAAACAGTTCAGATACAAATGGTAAGCCAACGTTACCCATTTTGTGCTTGTCAGCTTGCTGTTTTTGTTCTAGCGAGCTGAACAGATAGATAGCTTTAAATCTTTGACTTTCCATAACATCAACCAAGTTACCTTTTTATTCTTTATTCATCATCAAAACATCACGTTACATTCTCCCCCTTTTTGATGATGACATACTTGAATACATCGGAGAGACTATGTTGCTCCCCCTAAAACAATGCTCCCCCTGATTAACATAATATCTCATCATATAATCAGGTTAGCACAATTATAAATATGACTCATCCTTGCATGAAACATTAGTGAAAAATCCAACATATAACATTATAACCATTTTTATCCTCATGTATTCATGTTCTTCTCCCCCTATGACATCATCAGAAAAGGGTCAAGAAGATAATCATATACGAATAAAACATGTGGTAAAACATTTAACAAGCATGAGGCTAGTTAATTATAAAGTTTGAATAAATCAAACCAGCATGCTGAAAACACATTTCCAGGATATTCATCGATAACAATTGTTCTTCTGGACTGGAAAATAGCTTGCTGATTAGACGATATACATTCCAACTGATCATAATAGTATTCTTCTTTCTTGTTTCCTGCATAATACAATACATATACATATATTTGTCCCATCTATGTACTAGAGGAATCTCGTTAGTACCACAAGAATAATATAATCATATTCAAAGAAATGTACGAGGACAAATAACATACTTACTACTTGAGTACCCAAATCTTATTGGATCCACCATGGTTTGTTGATAGGACATAAAGAACATGTAGATCAGATTTCTTGATCCACTATTGTATCACTTTTGGTGCTTGATTTGTAGTCCTTTGTGTTCTGCCAGACTGATAATGGTAAGTTGTTTGTCTTCTGCCAGAAGCATTCTGGTATGCTGATTGCTGTCTGACTGGTCCATTCTGGTATGCTGTTTTCTGTCTGATTGATCCATTCTGGTATGCTGTTTTCGTCTTATGATATACTTGAACCACACAATTCTTTTCCAGATGTCCTTTTCCACCACATTTGTTGCATGTCTTCCAAGGCATAGCATAATCATAGGGTATGCCATTCCTTCCATCCTATTTGAGCACTTTATCTTTCTTGTTGAAGTTTAGACCAACACCTTCTCTGACTAAAGGTACATTTGCCTTCTTCATCATTGTTTTTAAAGTGTCTTCACCTTGAACAAAAGTTTCCATGCCCTTCTTGAGATCTTTAACTTCTGTTTCTAGGAGGGTGATCACTTCAGCTTGCTGTTTGATGAGTTCAGCTTGCTGAACTCTCTTTTCAGCAGTTTTTGAGGATTCGGCTTGACTAGATTCCTTCATTTTGTATGATTCCAATGATTTAGCTTTAGTTTTGACATCAGACCTTAGCTCTTTGATTTCTTCAGTCAAGGTCTTGTTTCTCTTTTTAAGTAACTTGACATTAGCCTCTAAATGTCTGTTCTTAGTATTTAGTTCCTTGATCTCTGTAGCTTTACTGAATGAAGTTGAATCCCATTCTTCCATTTTTGGCAACAGATCTTTTACCATTTTGGATAAATAGGCATTCTTATCAATCAGCTTGCTGATTTCAGCCTTTAGTGCCAAATGTTCCTCAATGGTTACACTTTTTAATTCCTGCATTGTTAGTGATCCCATAATAATATTTTCAGAAGATTTCCAGGAGTGAAAAGAGTTTACCTCACTAGAATCTGATTCTGAATCAGACACATCACTATTTACAAGAACTTCTTTCGTGTTTCCTATATCATCAATGCCAACAAATGCAGAGTTTATTATCTCTTCACTTGGTACTTCACCAGAAATAGATTTTCCATCATTCCAAGTCAATGGAGCCTTTGACTTCCTTTTATCTTTCAAATCAGCACGCTGTTTTGTTGTTGTAGCTTTATAATGCATTTTTAAGGTATCCCATATGTCTTTTGCAGTGCTACATGAGGAGACCATGTCATAATCTGACTCTGAAAGACCACATATTAATGTATACTTTGCTTTTCCATTATAGCCTGATTTTATCAATTCTGATTCTGAGAAATCGTCAATGTCTTTTGGCTTGCCGTCTTTGTCAAGAAAAGTGAAAGGACCCTTTTTAACGACTCTCCATTCAATTGCATCATCTCTGTTGAGAAGCACCTTCATTCTCTGTTTCCAAGCATCATAATTTTCAATCCCATTGAGAAGTGGTGGCATGTCTAAATAATCTCCTTCTACATAAGCGGGTGCCATAGGATCTGTACTTTCCTGTTACAGAAATGTTAGTACACCAAAGCTCTGATACCAAATGAAAATGCACACCTAGAGGGGGGTGAATAGGTGTAAATGGCTAACTATGTTTAACTAAGTCTGATTTTAAAAATTACCAGAAACAGCTTACTGATTTCGTTTTATGCAGAGACAAATGGTATGCTGAATGCACAGATAATCAGTACAGTAAAGTGCAGAAACAGTAAGCCAAATACAAGCAGTAAGTAAAGAGCAGAAAATAAAGAACACGGAGACTTTTAGCCAGGTTCGACCCCTAACCCCTATGGTCTACGTCCTGGTCCCTTACCAACTTGGTAAGAGAATATATTATTGATCACTGAAATAAAACCAATTACAGGATACAATAATATATCTCCCTTAATACCCAGCTATTGACAAATGGCGTGCTGAACTCCTGTTTCTGAACTTGCTCTCTAAGCTATACTTCCCAAGTATACTTCTCTAGCAACGATCACCAAACCCTAGTTCCCAAGCCAACTTGTCCAACAACTAAACCTTACAATTCGAACAATACAATCAATAATGGATACAACTCAAACTATGAACTCTCTAAAATATAGCACGTATATATATATTAAGAGCTCGAGAGATCGAAAGATATAGCAATGAAAAACCGAGTTGTTTGTAATCTTGTGTGTTTGAATATTTTCTCTGAATGTTCTCTGGATTGTTAGAAACGAATGAACACAAGAATCAGTTTATAAAGCTTCACACCAACGTTCAGAAAATCAATCACCAATTTATTCGAACTATTAGAATCAATTTCCAACGTTCAATTGGTTAGAGATTTTACAAACGTTCTTGTGAACGTTAGACAGAAGGTTTGAGAGAAAGAGATCGATGAAAACTTAACCCTTCTGAATTGTATAGATATAAAACGCGTATAGGAGATTTGAAAGAAAGAAAATCTTTTAAATAAGGAAACTCCTATAAGTTTTATAAAATGATTTAAAGAAAGATATTTGAAAAGATTTGAGCTCTAGAATATATTGTGTACGTATTATATAATAAAGAGTCCTCACAATATATTTCCTGAATTACATCCATGAGAATTTGTCTTGATATATATCTTCAGGATTTCTGGCAGTTTGCAAATGGCTTGCTGTTTGTGTCTGTCAGTGCAAATGGCTTGCTAAACTGTCTCTGTTGTAATACCAAATGGCTTGCTGTATATATATTCTCTGTAAACTTAATATACCCTGCAAAACCAAGTTAGTACAACCATAACACAATGTTTTATATCAAACTACAAGCAAATAGCTTGCTGAATGTGATCATCAAAACCATAGGAGTATCAACAAGGAATCCAAGAGCAAACGAGGCTGTTCAATCCCCTGATGGATTTCTTGAGATGCTCCTTGTCCTGTACCTCAGTGTTCATATCAATAGACAAGTATAGAATTATCAGTAGAAATTAGACAAAAAGATGTTGTATTTCATTTCCATGTAATGATTTCAATTAATGAAAATACAATTTCTTGTTATCTACTTGTCTTTTGATTATTGAATGATGTATAAATTATCAGTATGCAAATATCAAAACATGCTACTATAGACTTTACACATCACAGAATTAGATTACTACACAAAGTAAACGTTAGGATTTGAAACAATTTCCATAATCCTGATACTGACACAATACTGATGACGTCAGCATCCTGATAATAAATCTAATCCTGATGATTATTAACAAGTCTATCATACTGAAATTTATCAAGGCAAAGTGTTATAGCTCAAGCATTTAACAATCAATTATAGATCCTGACAGGAATATCAAGTCTATAAGCTAAGAACAATATACCTTGCTGCTTTTGCAGATGTTACAGATTTAAAAATTTAACATTCCTAACTCACTTACTAGTCTACTGAATGTAGTCTCATCAAGTGGTTTAGTTAGAATATCTGCAAGCTGTTTGTCAGTAGGAACAAAATGAAGTTCCACAGTACCATTCTCAATATGTTCTCTAATAAAATGATACCTGACATCAATGTGCTTAGTCCTTGAATGTTGAACTGGATTTTCTGCAATTTTAATAGCACTAGTATTATCACAAAACATAGGAATATTACTAAGTGTCATACCATAATCCATCAACTGATTTCTTATCCAAAGGAGCTGTGCACAACAACTGCCTGCTGCTATGTACTCAGCTTCTGCAGTTGAGGTTGAAACAGATTGTTGCTTCTTGTTTGCCCAAGAAATCAATCTATTTCCCAAGAATTGACATGTACCTGTAGTGCTTTTCCTGTCTATCTTACACCCTGCATAATCAGAGTCTGAATAGCCAATTAGAAAGAAATCAGATTCTCTAGGATACCACAAACCAAGATTTGGAGTTCCTTTGAGATATCTAAAAATTCTCTTCACAGCAATTAAATGAGATTCCTTAGGATCACTTTAGAATCTAGCACATAAACAGGTAGAAAACATTATATCTGGCCTACTTGCAGTTAGATATAACAATGAGCCTATCATGCCTCTATAACTAGTATTATCCACACTCTTCCCCTTAGGATCAGAGTCTAGTTTAGTGGCTGTTGCCATGGGTGTTTTTGCAACTGCACAGTCTTGAAAGTCAAACCTTCTTAAAAGATCTTTGATATACTTTGACTGATTAATGAAAATACCAGTCTCAGTCTGTTTGACCTGCAAGCCTAAAAAATAATTTAATTCACCCATCATGCTCATCTGATACTTAGACTGCATAAGCTTGCTAAACTTAGCACACAACTTTTCATTAGCAGAACCAAAAATAATATCATCAACATAAACTTGAACTAAAAGCAATTCACCTTTTATCTTTCTAAAGAATAGAGTTTTGTCAATTGTACCTCTTGTGAAGCCATTTTCAAGAAGAAATTTAGACAAAGTCTCATACCATGCTCTTGGTGCCTGCTTTAGTCCATAGAGTGCCTTGTCAAGTTTGTAGACATGATTTGGAAACTTTGGATCAACAAATCCAGGTGGCTGTTCCACATACACTTCCTCATCAAGTTTGCCATTTAGAAAAGCACTCTTTACATCCATCTGGTATACCTTGAATTTTGAATGAGCTGCAAATGCAAGAAACATTCTGATTGCTTCCAATCTTGCTACAGGTGCAAAGGTCTCATCATAATCAATGCCTTCTTCCTGAGAATAACCCTTGGCCACCAGTCTTGCTTTGTTTCTTACAATCATACCAGATTCATCTAGCTTGTTTCTGAAAACCCATCTTGCACCAACAATAGATCTATCTTTAGGTCTTGGTACCAGTTTCCAGACTTTGTTTCTCTCAAACTCATTTAACTCCTCCTGCATTGCAATTACCCAATCAGGATCCTGTAAGGCTTCTTCAACCTTCTTAGGTTCATTCTTTGAGAGAAAGCAACTATACAAGCATTCATTTTGAATTGATCTTCTAGTTCGAACACCACTATTTGGATCACCAATTATCAAATCTTCAGTATGATCCTTTGTCCATTTTCTAACAGGTGGTAGATTAACTCTGCTAGTCTCTCCCCCTATGTTAGTGGTATCTCTTGTAGAAGAATTCTCTCTACCTTCAAAAACTCTCCTTTGATCAATAGAATCAGTAGATTCCATATTGCTGCTAGTTACTGATCTTTCCTCAGTAGACTCTGAAAGGTCAGTTCCTGATGGAGTAGACTCTAAAACGTCAATTCCTGATGGAATAGACTCCGAAAGGCTAGTCTGCTCCTGATGATCACTGTGTTCTCTTCGATTTATTTGCTCCCCCTCAACAGTAGCATTCCTTTGAGAAGCAATAGAAATTCCTTCTGGAGAACCTTCATCATCACTTGAGAGTATCTCAGAATTCTTCAGATTTTCAAATTCCAATTTGTCATGGCTTTCATCAGTTTGCAAAATTCCAAATTTCTTATCATCAAATTCAACATGAATTGATTCCATAACAATGTGAGTTCTGAGATTATAAACTTTGAAGGCCTTAGATGCTGAATATCCTAGAAAAATTGCTTCATCCGATTTGGCTTCAAATTTTCCAAGTTGTTCTGGATGAACTTTTAGGACATAGCATTTGCATCCAAAGATGTGAAAGTATTTCACACTTGGTTTCTTTCCTTTGATCATCACATAGGGAGTTTTTCCATGACTATTTACCAAGGTACAATTTTGAGTGAAACATGCAGTGTTAATAGCTTCTGCCCAAAAATAGGTTGGAAGTTTTGCATCTGCAAGCATGGTTCTTGCTGCCTCTATGAGAGTCCTATTCTTTCTTTCCACTACACCATTCTGCTGAGGTGTACCAGGTGCAGAAAACTGTTGAGTGATTCCATTGTCTGCACAAAACCCCTCCATTGTAGAATTCTTGAATTCTGTACCATTGTCACTTCTAAGTACCTTGACTTTGTTCTCAGAGTTATTATGAATATTCTTGATGAGTTCAATGATTTGCTGAGAAGCTTCATCCTTCTTGTGTAGAAAGAACACCCATGTAAACCTTGTGAAATCATCCACTATAACTAGAGCATATCTTTTCTTGCTGATAGACATAATGTTTACTGGACCAAACAGATCAAGATGTAGCATGTGAAATGGTTCAGTAATTGAATTTTCAGTCTTGCTCTTGAAAGTGGTTCTTCTTTGCTTTCCAAGCTGACATGCATCACAAAGTCCATCTTGCACAAAATTTGCCTGTGGTAGGCCTCTCACCAAATTGTGCTTAACAAGTTGATTAAGCTTCTTGAAATTAAGATGTGAGAGCTTCTTGTGCCAATTCCAGCTTTCATCACTTGTTGCTTTGCTGTAGAGACATCTAACAATTCCTTTAGATGTATCACTTAAGCTGGCTTCATATATGTTACCATGTCTTTGACCAGTTAGAACAATGTCTTCATTCTGCATATTCAAGATTTTGCATCCTTCTCTGTCAAAGATTGATTTGTAACCTTTATCACCCAGTTGACTTATGCTAAAAAGAGTATGTTTCAAGCCTTCAACCAGTGCTACATTTTCTATGATGACATTCCCCAAAACAATTGAGCCATATCCCAGAGTTTCTCCTTTGTTGCCATCTCCAAAAGATATTACTGGGCCAGCTTTCCTCTCAAACTTTGTAAGCAGGGACTTCTTTCCAGTCATGTGTCCAGAGCATCCACTGTCCAAGATAATTGAATGCTTCTTTCCTGTGCCCTGCAAACAAAAAGTAACTAGTTAGAATTTTTTAGGACCCAACTTTGATTGGATCCTTTCTTACTAGATTTAGAGACAACAGGCTTTGAAGATTTTGCTTTTATTTTACCTGTTGCAGAGTCAACTTTAGACTCTGATTTCACAAACTGTTTGTGACTAGGAGTTTCAGATTTCAAAGAATAATAGTCATAATACAGTTCATGATATTCTCTACACATGTAAATGGAATGAAGTAAACTACCACAATGATAACAAGCTTTTTATGGTTGGTATTGAATTTTCTGAGTCTTGGGGAATCTGGACTCAGTTTTCCAAGAAGGTTTTTGATTGCAGTCTAGGGCCAAATGATTATGATTTCCACACTTATAGCATTTTTTTCTAGGTGCATCAGGTACATTCTTGTAATTATTCTCTTTGTTAATACCTTCTTTTCCATTCCTATTTCTTTTGATCTTGCTAGACTCTGAAAGACCATCTAATCTCTGTTTCAACTGAGACTTAGACAGAAACCCTATGTTTACATTCTTAGGTTTCTCTAACACTTTCTCATCTGAATTACTATTGTTAATCCTTTTGTGTACAACAGGGGTACCTTTTGAATCAACAAATTTAACATGATTAGGTTCAGAAACAATTTTCTTACCTTCAGATTTAAATGTGTTAGCTTCTATCTTACTATTATCATTGACAATAGCTACCTTTTCTTCTTGTCTAGCCTTATCAAAACCTAAACCATTAACCTTACCACGAATTCCACTTTCAAAGATTTCTATAGTCTTCTTACTGGAATTGTTAATGGTCTTAATCACATCTCTCTCTTCTTCTAGTTCTTTTCTGACATAGTCATAAGCCTCAAGAATAACACTATAATCATGCTTAGCTTTATCAGAACTTAACTTGTATTCTTCCATTTGAATTAATTCAGATTCAAGAAAATTATTTCTATCAACTAATTTATCATTCTTAACCTTAAGTTCATCTCTTTCACAAGTAAGAATTCTAAAATTAGTCATAAGATTCTTAAACTCAGCATGGATAGATCTAATTTCATCAGAATTTAAGCTATCAAATGAATCAAGAGAGTGAAGTGATACCTTAACAGAGGATGGAGAAGTTTTCTTTGGAGATCCAGGTTTGTCTGAACTATTGGCCATCAATGCAATGTTGTCATAATCCAATTCATCTTCAGAGTCACTGGAATCAGCCCAATCCTTCTGTGTGACCATAAGTGCATTACCCTTTCCTGAATTCCTAGGCTTCTTACACTCACTAGCAAAGTGTCCAAGCTCGCTGCAGTTAAAGCACTTGATCTTGGCCTTATCAAGCTTGACAATTGTACTTTTGCCTTTGTCACTCTTCTTCTCCTCCTTCTTTTGAAAAGTTCCTTTGCTAAATCTTCTCCTGTTGAATCTTCCTTTCTTGAAAGCTTTAGCAAACATAGCAAAGAGTTCCTGCATCTCAGATTCAGAATCATTGTTGTCAGAGTCCATATCAGTAGTCTCTGACTTAGAACTTTCTTTGCTTTTCTTCTTTCTTGAATTCTTTACAGCAATCTCTTCATGCTGTTCTTCAGGAAGCTTCTTAACTTCAGATTGAGCAGTAAGTGCAATAGTCTTCATCTTTCCTTCACTCCTGCTCTTCTTCTGCTGCTTGTCAAGTTCATAAGCTCTCAATTTTCCATATACTGCCTCTAATGAAATTTCATCCAGATCATTAGCTTCCTCAATCGCAGATATCTTCTCATTGTAGAAATCAGGCAAAGCTTTCATGAACTTTATATTCATATCCTCCAAGTCATAATATTTACCATGCATGGCCATCTCATTGATGAGTTTTGTAAACCTATCAAAGGTATCAGTAAGTGACTCACCAGACTTGGATTCAAAGTACTCATACTGTTGTATAAGTAATGTCCTCATATTCTTCCTGACAGGTTTAGTTCCTTCACAGTGAACCTTAAGATTGTCCCATATATCCTTAGCAGTTTTACAAGAGAGAACATAGTTAGTGAGAACAGAATCAAGACTGTTGAATAATATGTTTCTCACTTTAGCATCTTTAAGAACATTCTCCTTGTCCTTATCTGACCATTCAGATTTTGGCTTCTCTGCTGTATGTTCTGGAATAACCACACCATCAACAGTTGCTTGTCCAACGACCTTTGTTGGAACAAAAGGTCCATCTCTGATTCTGTCAAGATAATCAGGATCTGTTGCTTCCAGATGATGCAACATCTTTACTTCCCATAGAGTATATTCGTTTCTCTTGAGCATAGGAATTTTAGTATTCCCATCCTTGTAACCAGACATGATTGCAGATCTTTATGATTATTCAAAATCAACCTGCTCTGATACCAATTGTTAACTCGAATAACTTGTAGAAGGGGGGGTTGAATACAAGTTATATAATCGTGTCTGATTTTTGCTTGATTATATGAACAAGAATAAACGAATGAATCAAACTCTTATTTGTATTAATAAGATCAAATACAAACTCTACCAAAGGTGTACAATACCTTTAGCAGCTGCTGACAATACAAATATCTCTCTGTTTATTTCGAACTTCTCGAATACAAACCTTATACAGAGCTACGCACATTCGTCTTCACAACACACGCTCTTTACAATGATATTGAGAGAGTATTTATAATGCTACCTATCAACTGATAACAGAAAGATATAATCTATACATGACAATGTTCTGCCTTCTAGTCGATAGTTTCCATCAATAGAAAACTCTTTCCTTCATAATATCTTCTTGCTTGTTCTTCAAACAACGATCCTGTTTTATAGCACTTGCCAGTTTCTGTAGCATCCATAATGACATCATCAGTAACAAAACTGATATCAGGATCTGTACACTGCATCAGTATCTGATCAACCATCAGTATTGAACCATCATCAGGATTTGCCCTTTGTTCCTGACATGTAGTCTCCGATACACTGTTCATTCCTGACTAAACTATACAGATAACTGTCTTACACATAAATCCTATATACAGTGCTAAATCCTTTATAAGATCAGGATTACAAGAAGTATAATGTGTAAATTCTATTCTTAACATCACAACTTATGAATTATTCATAACAACTCTACAAACATATCAATCATTACCTTACTAATAAATTATAGGAAAAACACTACCATAAACTAAAGATTCAATATAAGAACTATTGGAATGTTTTTTACTGGTGATTTGTTTTCCATGTTTAAGAGCACATCACACCTTCACGCATAAATTACATATCTCGTTGTATCGTAATCGAATTTAAACATCATAAATGATATCACCAACAATATTATATCACAAAATTTGCAATAAAATCAAAATCGAGTTATACATTTATCATTCAAAAAATAAACACGATGAAATATATAGAGATACAACTAATATATGGAAAAATAAAAAGAGAGGTATAATTCAATTTTAAAGAATGAATTGAGTTTGAGGGATGAAAGGGAAGAGATAGATATGATGAATTTTAAAATTCAAATTCAACATACATGGGAGAGGGATGGTGAGGGGAGGAGGATGATTTTTTGTGAGTGTTTGAAAATTTGAATTATTGGGAAATGTGCTCAATCTCAATGTAGGGGTGTACACGGATTAGTTTGGTCTGGATTCTTGTTTTTTTCAAACAAAACCAATATAAACGGTTTTTCAAAAATAAAAACAAAACCAGACCAGTTAGATGCCAAGACCAAACCAAACCAGACCATAGAAGAACGGATTGGTTCGGTTTCGAACCACGGTTTGAACTTCACAACATATTATTTTTTTTAAATTTTTGATAAACTTAAAATGAAATTCTAATTTAAATAAATATAAAGTAAACTTTTATACACATTAATATTATATCCTACATATATGTATTATTACTATATATTTATCAATGTTTATTCTACTGTCTATGTATTATGTTTATATAATTTAATTGAATTTATATAAATAGTAAACAAATTAATTTAGTGTAAAACTACAACATGTTGACAATTAACTCAATATTATATTTATTATGTAATTTAATCTTATTATTATTTATACAAATATACATTATATACTATAAATTATAATCTTAACTTATAACTATCTAATAGAATTTTTAACGTATTATTATATAACGGTCCGGTTTGGTTTAACCGGTTTTAAAATATTGAAAATCATAACCAAACCATTTATGTATAAACGGTCCGGTTAACCAAACCACTAACAACGGTTTTTACGGTTTCGATTTTTGTTGGTTCGGATTGTTATGGTCCGGTCCGGATCCACGGTTTGACCTTTTTTTGAACACCCCTAGCTCAATGTATGTCCGGGTGTTCTAAATCAGTAAAAAAGAGGAAGACTTGTATATGTATACATATGAGTATGTATATATTTATACGTATTTGTGTCCATAAAATAGGTATAACACAATAAAAATGCCAATCTAATGTAATTATTTAAAAAATAGAAGGGCTTTTAGGTCATTAAACAGCAAAAAGGCCTTCAGGCAAAATATATTAGATAGATTAATCCTAATAATTGGCTATTTAACATCTAACATAAGTTCACTTTAAACAATTAAAATAAACAGCCATAGCACATATACGACGAAGATAAATAGTCATAGCAAGATTGCAAGTAGATTCCACATATACTAAAATAAACAACGGTATGCAGGGCAAATCTGAACAATCATGATTTCTTTGTAAAAACACAAAACAAAAGCACATGTATAAAAAATTGAAGAGAGAGGTAGCTACGAACTTTCTGTGCGGTTTAATTTGTGTATCTCAGGGATCCTTATACAAGCACATCAAAACCTAAAATAAATAGATTATCCTAAAACTTGTCCCTAAAATTTCTCCACTAAAACTTGTTCCTAAAGTTTCTCCACCTCCTTAATCAATTACCATAAAATTATTCTAAGATTAAACTAAAATATTTTCACAATTCTTTCCATCAATAACAAATCTTATCCTTATTGTAATTGATTTATTCAAAAAGAAATCTAGAACCTTTTAGAGATTACCTTTTTTTAAAATAAAATCTAATATTTAATTCCTAATAAACACTAATTAATAATCATAATTAAAATAATAATTAAAATTTATGGGATAATATCCCATAATTTCTATTAATAATCTATTATCTATTATATACTATATCCTTATATATAATAAGCGTAAAAAGGATCTTATCCATAATTTTGGTCACTGTATTACCAAAGTAATCTCAACCGTCGAGTCTAATTTTTTTAAAATAGATGATCAAGATTATATCATATTAAAATAGACAATTATAATCTAAAAAGGATATATTAGAAAATGGTGCATTAGAAGTGAATTTTAAAAAGAAATTAAAATCTGAAAAAGATATAATTAAAAAAGATTGTAATAGAATTGAATTTTATTTAATTTTTTATTAGTTTTAAAAAAGATTTATATTTACTATTTGTGTTTTATCTTGAGATCTAGAAATCATATTTGGATGATTTTACAATCCACGCGAAGTTCATAAAATTATCTTTAATTTAGTGACGATTTAATAATTATTATTAAAATGGAAACACTCAGAATATCTATAGAAAATATAATTACGAATTTTTGCATTAATCCTATTCAATTTAGAAGACCTATATTAATAATGCTATTCAATGTAGAAAACCTAATTATAGACGATTTAAATTATTTATATACACCTTTTCGTATTTCAATAAAAATACACATTTTAGTTTATAACATATTAAAAAATATATTTTTTATGCTAGATCCAACGATTTTCATCTATTTATTTTAAGATCTAACGATTCTTATTTATTTTATCGTAAGAAGGGCCAGACTACCGATTATCAAAGTTTTGGACAAAATCTCTCCCACACTTATTATTAAAATTGTATTTGGTTAATCAAAACAAATTATAAGTACATTTCATAAATTGAATAAAATTTATTCAATTTTATTCAATTTATGAATATCCGAATATCCGATTAATCATTCCAATTAATCCCCAAATACCCGATTAATCCCTGGACAGTACCTCTACCGATTAAGTCCGATTTCCGCTTTTTACAACACTGATTATATTAATGATAAAAAAATTGTTTCCAGTAAGAATTGAATCCTTGACCTCTACTTAGAAGGGGGATTTCTTACCACTATGCTAGACATTAATTTTGAATATATTATAAAACTCATCATTAATATATCATGCATTGTTATAGAAATCAGTCGATTTTCGAAAAATCACCGATAAATCGACCAAAAATCGATCAAAATTTTGGAACCGATTCGGCCGATTTTGCAAAAATTGCCGATAAATCGTCGATTTTTCATCCGAATCACCCGATAAATCGTAAATCGGTACCTCAATCGAATAGTTCCGATTTTCGAAATCTGCAACACTGATATCATGAGATAATTTAATTATCATGAAATTACTAAATTTCCCCTCCTATATTATATTAATGATAAAAAAATTGTTTCTAATGAAAATTAAACCCCTTACCTCTAACTTAGAAGTGAGATTTATTACTACTATGCTAGATATCAATTTTGAGAATATTTCGAACAATATATAGTTATGAAGCATTTTTTTATTCTAGAATAGAAAGAAATTATTTGGATTCATAAGATAGATACTGTGATTTATGAATTAATTATATCTTACGCATATCTCTTAATCCGGTCAAAAAGCACAAGTTGATTATGGATGATCAAGCAGTCACTACTAATGTAAATTCTTATATGCTCATAACTCAGTTAGCCCTATCAATGAATCGGATATCCAACCCGATCCGATCTGATCCGTAGCTAAATTAGTAGGTATGATCCTTCCAAAAACAATTCGCTCTGTTAGTGATCCGATCCGATAAGGGTCCGATCTGATAACGAACGAATATGGATTTTGTATGATCCGATCTAATAACGATCCAATTCAAAAATATTATATTTATTGTATATTTTATATACTTATGTAACATATATTATATATATATATAACATATATAATATATTCATTTTATATAAATAATATTATTTTGGAATATAAATTTGGATTTGTCAGTGCATATGTCATACTTTTAATTTTTACTATTTTGTAGATTGAAAAATAAAAATAAAATATTATTTCTTAAATTTGTTAAATGGATCGAATCTCCGATCCGATAACCTGAATCCGAATGGATCCGATATGGATCGACCTAAAAAATATCCGACTCCTGATCCGATCCGTGTGTGAAAAATCTTAACGGATTCGAATATGGATTTAGGTTGATCCGACCCGTTGAACATTCGTTCAAAGAAATTATCACATTGAAATTTACTTATTTTTAATTTTTATATACATCATGAATAGATTATTTTTTAGATATATATTTTGCATACTAAGCGTTAACATGTTGCAAATTGCATTTAATTATAAGTAACATAAATACATATTAAAATGATTTTACTAGCAAGCTCGTGTCTTGCACGGGCTATAAAGCTAGTTTATAGTTAAACCATGTTAAATCAAAATATACTGATGTTTGTTTATTAGAGCATCTTCAACGGTAATAGCTAAAATCATTAGCTATATAATGATTATCTAAAAATTTGCTGAACTATAAGATGTTTTACTCCAATGATATTAGCTATAATGAATAGCTATATTTTCAAAATAGTATTTTATTGTTATTTTAATAATAACATATATATAAGTAAATAAGATCGATGATGTGTGGATTTCAAAAAAAAAAGATCGATGATGTGTCACGATATAAGTGGAGATAATGAATTATAGATATTATCTATATATTATAGATGTCCTCCAAATATAGAGGATGTCAAGATGATTATCTAAAAATTTACCTAACATGAAGCATGGTTGGAGAAGAAAAAATATATATACTAGTATTTATGCCCGCCATGCTGGGCTCTTCAAATTTGTAGGAGTGAAGTAAATATTACATTAGGAGTGCATTTGTGATGCAATTTCATTACAATATTAGAACAGAAGGTCATTACAAAAGTTGGAAGTAAATAGATTGAAAACAACAATTTTTGCGCTTCTTCCAATTCTTGTTTATTGTTGTGTCTTGTTCCTGATTGGAAATCAAAGTCTGACAAGTTGTTGTTAGTGATATGTTGATGTTGTTGCCTGTTTATAAAAGATATCAATATCAATATATTCTTAATGATACTTAGTGAAGGATTTAATCAAATTACACCAATTACCCTTTGAAATCAATGTTATCCAATTTTTTTACATAGGCTTTTTAGTCCTTTTACTTTTAAATTACACCAATTACCCTTTGAAATCAATATTATCCAATTTTTTTACATAGGCTTTTTAGTCATTTTACTTTTTAATTTTTCTCAATCTTTACAACGTAAGATACACACCTCTTCTGTAAGCCTTAAACCCCTCTATATTCATCCTCTTCTGTAATTATTTTTTTTCTTATTGATAAAATATTTACTCTGATCAGCGCTAATATTTTTCTCCGTCGCTCCTTCAAAGAATTTCCAATTTACTCCATCGCTGAGCCATTCAAACAGTGATAGTTTATCAGATTTTTTATAAAGTTTTCAGAGGAACCAAACTACTCTGTTTAATTCTTTCGTATTTTACTTTTGTAGATTAATTAATTCTGGCATGTGAAATCCTATCCATTTTAACAAACATGATTTAAGTGTTCTCCTCGGTCCATATCCATTACTGCGGGTTTATAATTTCAATGATTGTTTCTGGAAAAATTTCAATCATACTACTGTTTATGATCGCCATTATCCTCTTCATATTGCTGCTGCTAACGGCCAGATCCGGGTGGGCTTTCTCTTATAATTCTTGATGGGCCTTTTATGTTTTTGGTCGGGGTTTTGATTAGTGAAAATGGGCTGTGTTTTCAGATTCTTTCCATTCTTTTGGATCGTGGTGTTAATCCTGATTTCGTGAATCGGCACAAGCAGGTTAGATATTTAATTCTTGCAATTTTTTTTCTATTTTAAGTACTTTATTAACAAAGTTGCAATCTTTTTAGTTTAATTGCAAAAATTAAAATGAATGTTGGATGTTTGATCTTTGATGTTTGTTTAGACTTCACTAATGTTGGCTGCTTTTCTACATTTCTTATATGAATTATAAAATGATCAAAAATGAAATAATGTGTGATACATGGAAAACTCTTTTTTTCTTTAATCAGATTTTGAAGTTTGATTCTCTTAATGGGAGAACCTGCTTGCACTACGCTACTTATTATGGTCATTCCGACTCCCTTCAAGTCATTATATCCGTTGCCATCATATTGTGTTTCATCACCATCTCATTCTGAAGCGGAGATTGACGATAATATGTCGGAGGTAATAAAACTTTCTGGGTCGATCCCTAATACAATAATTTAGTCATATAACTCTTTTGTGATTGTGACTACATATAACAAGTTGGTAGCTGCTGATGCCAAACTGAACCCCCGTGACAACAGTGCTTACTTCCCAATAGATGGAGATTTTTGCTCTTCGTGATCCATCTCATGAGGATCCACATGAGGTAGGGCGTTACTACTACATTAGTATTTCTGTTGTACATGTATATCTTACGTGCTGCATTAGTACTTTTTTGGTCATTTTTTTTCTTTTTCTCAAAATGATTATAGAAATTGAGGTGTGTGCAATTTATGTTAGGTGCCGATCTTTTTTCATATTTTAGGCTTAGCTTTTGTGTTTAAATTCTCCTTTTAAATAGATTTTGGGCTAAAATTGGTTGGCAGAGTTTTCATATAGCTACAACAAATATAAATAGAGAGAACTCTGTCATTTAATTACAATTTTTCATCCTGATTGTTGTGGACGATGTCTTAACAAAGGTGGCTAAATGACGAGTTCAAATAATATTATATTGCTAAAGAGGTTAGGCTGTGGTGGTATTGACAGTTTCTACTTAGTAGAACGAAAATTCTACAGTCTTTAAACCATTCATTCCATCTGACCTTATACTTACATTTTGGAACAGACAAGCTATCATGCTTGGTGATAGAGTTATTCTATGGAGGTGACCTGCACACATTTCGGTTGAGGCAACATGGAAACTTTTCATACACATTTGTATGATGAAATTATTATATGCTTCTCTGGTATATAAATAATCATTTTGCTTTATATAGTATTGGTGCTATAATTTCGCTGCAATAAGTACTTGCTTCATTTGTATCTATAATCAAAGTCATATTCGTGTATAGGATTTAATATAATTATAAGAATATGAATGATTTGATCCTTTAAACCAGATTTTTAGAATCCCCTGCAACCCTTCGCTCCTATTAATGCATGATTTGATGTATGGTCTTTTCAGCTATATAGAACTATATTCATATAATTTTCTTATCGTATGTTTGTGGTTTCAACCAGGGAAAGTTAGTCCAGTTGCACCAATTAATGATATTGCTCCTAATGCCAAGATGTACAAACGACATGATATTTGTAACGCCCCCAAATCCCTTACAGGAATCCAGGTCATTACACCTCTTGCGGAATATTCAATCACCTGCTCATAATATTCAAAAGTTATTACAACACAAGTTCACTTCCCAGAATCTCTGAAATATTATTACAAATTCAAAATGCTAAATAATAAAGAATCAAACAACTTCTTCCCAGCTTGTACCCTCCTTCGATATTATAAGGCTAATGTGTTGAATTAATAGCCCTTCCCCTTCCCTTTGCCACGATTCGCCATGTTAGTGCGGTCTCTAGATGCCTCTGATTAATAATATTTAAATAGCAAGAATGAGCCAAAGAATGCCCAGCAAGTATATATAGATATCATATAATACAACAACAACTCACTCAAATATGCTTTTACCACTCTATAAGAGTTATCCTCTTATATAAATATATACAGTTGAAAAGATATAAACTCGGAAATTTTTATAAATCTCGAAATACTACTCAAATGAAAGAATAAATATATCTCAATAACTTCTCAAAGTGCTACTCGAATATAATTCAATAACTCCTCAGAACTACTCAATTGATTTGAAATTATATATATATATAACTGCTCAGATCAACACCCTAGTTAACAGAACCACAAAGGCATCGGTTAACCGTTAGGATGTCGATGATTGGACTTCTTCTCAGAACGTCTACTCAAGTAATGGATGATCAATCCATTATCACTACTCGTTTTCTATCGATAGAAGGATGAGCCGACGTCTCGAACACACCCTAAATACTACTCAGTTGGGCCGGTGCGTTACTCCGGTCACTTTTGCCATCTCTAGTCCAGGATATAAGGTGTCAGAATCTTCGATCACCTTCAACAATAAATTTCTTAGGCGTCACGGTAAAATAACACGTGCACCTTAAATTTTATAACTCTTATTTATTGATTCGAGATATGAACCAACTAAAAGATAATAAATAATTATTGTCGAATTTGTACAATAAATTCGACTGAAAAATAATGAATTTAACTAGCTCGAACAGATGAGACTAGTTTCACTAAATCAAATCAAGTAGTCGTCTCGAATTAATGAGATCGACCTGATAGCAAAGAAATTCCTTCTACGCTTATAGGGAATATAATTCACAAGTAAACTACTCTTCACAGTAAAATAATATTTCAACGAGAAAATAATACTCAAAAGAATTACTGCAGTATAAGAAATAACAAAATAATTCTCATAACTGATAGCTTGAAAATAAATACGAATAAATTAACAATAATAGAAATATGAAATTTCCAATATTTAGGGCAGAAATGAACATGCTTTTGTATGTCGAAACTTAATCAGCATATTTATGAATTTAAAAATATAAATACTCCAAACGATGGAGTACGAATTAGTAAACTTGTCTGTGTTCTGCGGTGCGATATTCCAACTTGCTCCACGTCTCTGGTGCTCTATAATCATATAAAATCTCACTCAATAAATAATCCTCAAACAATTATCTTACTCCCCGATAAAGAAACATATTTAACCAATTAATCCTCGAAACAACAATTAATCCTTAATTTAAATAATTAAATCCTCGAGTCAATAATTAATCCTCAATTTAAATAAATAAATTCTCTAGACAATAATTAATCCTCAACTTAAATAAATAAATCCAACAATTATTCCTACTTACTTATAAATTTAAAAAAACCATAATAATTATTCCACATTAATACTCTCATCATTTTAAATACTTCTTTTATCAATGAATCATTAAGTCTCTAAATTATGTCCCAATAGTCACAAAATATTTCTATTTAATTGCTAATAATTAACTACTCAAATTACACTTCTAATTTAAATTAGCTCTTATAAATTCTCAAAAATTCCCTAATTTAATTAATATTAATCTCACAACAAAATAATTAAAGAATCCATTTTTATTCACATTAAATCCATAATTATTACTAAATAACTCTATTAATCTATTATACCATTATTTATAAATTATTTGAACAAACAGTTTTAACTAACGATCCAGATCATTTAAATCTCGATTATAACATAGGATCATAAATTTTATCAACTCGTTATTATTTTATTAATATTTTATTTAACCGAAAATTAACGTGGGCCCCACTTCACCCCCTTGTGGCCCCACTCCCTCCCCTGCACTCCTTCCATCCCGTCTCTCTCTCCCTGCCGAACATCTCTCTCCTCCGTTCTCTCTCGCACATCTCTCTCCCTCTTTCTCCATTCTCTCTCTCTCTCTCTCTCTTCATCTCGATCTCATCTCTCCCTGCTTCTCTTCCTCTCGCAATCTCCCTCTCCTTACTCCCTCTTATCTCTCTGTACTCCCCCTAATTCACGCCACCACCACCATCGCCGGTGGTGGTTACTCCGACCACTCCCCTCTGCATTCCTCCCTTCTCCGACAACAACACATCATCCTTACACCAAAATCAAACCACCAATCACCCTCCTCTCCTGCCTCATCACCATCTCTCAATCTCCGTACCTCTCATTTGTCTCTCTCGAACTCAATCTCTCGATCCCCTTCCAAACATGCACACATACATACAAAATACATACGCTCACACATAATTACCCCTCATCTCTCCGGTTAAATCACAGTCAATCATTCACAACTCCTCCACCAGTTTCAAGAAATGAAAACAACGAAATCAAACCCAAACAGTTAAGAGAAGAAATAAAACTACCTGTGGCTGTGGTTTTTTATTTGTATATAAATGAGTAACCGGGTTTTGGAATAGAAAGAGCCAAGGGATGGTGTCTCTTGCAGGAGAGAAAATAAGATGGAATATGTTTGTTTTGTGAAAAAAAATGAGTGATATGATGCTTGTAAATAAAGATGAGGCCGGTTGTTTGTGTTGCTATATGCAGTATCCGTTTGCTCTATGCAGTTATGTGTAATTACCTTTAGCATCCTGAATCATTTAACTTGAAGCCACGTTGTCAACTGCTCCTCCTAACTGTACTACATTATATACAAGTCTGAAATTGACTTTTTGGCTTTTTGCTCCTTAGTTGTATGTCTACAATTCCTGACCATGTGTCATGTGATGTTCATTTTGGGTTCGCTCACATGACGTATATGGAAAGAAATTATACAATCAAGAACAAGTAAATGCACAACTTGAAAAGGTTATGTCATCTGGATAATTTAGGATTATAATCTCCCAAGAAAGTAGTTTTATCGCCTAAGAGTTCATCCAGAGCCTGGCTTCCAGTTGTTTCTCGAACCACACAAATTTCCTCTTCACAACATTATAGACTCCTAAAGACTACTGCATCCTAAAGACTACTGCATGCAACAAAAAGTAGTTAATGAAATGAACCTGTTTGCAAAAATAGTGGGGGGTTAAAAATGTAATCTCTCACAACTGCATAAAGTAAAGTGCAACTGCATTTAGTAATCATGTTGTTTATTTGATTTAAAAAAATATTAGTGCTCCATAAAAACATAATCATGCTCTGTTTAGTGGATTTGAAAGAACAAATGTGGAGACAAAATGATTGAAGCATGCTTAGTGCAACTTAATTGCTCTCTCCACTATCTGATTAATAATAATCTCGTTTTCTCCTGTGTTCGCTAATTAAAACGAGACTCTAATTTCGCTTCCTAAAATAAATTCGACCCAAAAACTAAAATCCTATATTCCTAAATTTCCGAATTTTAATTAATACCAAATAAATATAATTAAATAGATAGAACATAATATTTACTTACATAAAATTTCGAAATTTTACCAAAAACGCGCTAGTTAAAATATACTAGTGCATCGCTCTTAATTAAAATTTAAATATCGAGTAGGAAAAATTTATTCGAAAATTCACGGATATTACAATATTCTTATCCCAGTCAACCCACCAAGCCAGGCTAATGGCTCTCTCTCTCAATCAATAAACACCAATGAGAACCATGTCCATCTAGAGAACCAAGTACCTGTTGGATAAGACAAAATGGGCAGGCACAAAGCATGATCCAGGATCGCAAAACGAGTACAGCAACCATATGATTTAACTTCTCTAGGTCACTTCTTTATTAAGTGGTTATCGAAGGTAGTTGTGAAGTCGAGCTCTGATCATTTCCGAGGGATCCTATTTTATTTTGTTTCTCTCTTTTATTTCAGCCAACTTCTAACCCTTTCTGTAGATGAGAGCTTACAGATTGAATCTGTTATCCGTAGTATAAGTGTGTGCATGCGATATGTATACATATTACGTACTACTCATTTTCTATAACAAATTGAATATTTAAATTTCGCTGATTCATCAAACCTTTATAATTTTAAAACCTGCAGTAATGGATATGTCCCAGCTACTATGTGGAGGTTACCGTATAAAATCCCAGTTAATTACTGCATACAAGTGTTCTCCTCGGTCCAGAGATTCCGTATTATTCATGCTAATTATGCCTTGGTGCTGATTAGGTAAACTGAGAAACACATGGACAGACAAGGTGTGTGTTTATGGATTTTTTGTGAATTTATTGTCTCTTTTATATTAGAATCATAGGTCTGTTTTGTTATCAGGGTAGCTTTATAGTAATTTTTATTGCTCTGTTTTTGTGAATGATAATAAAGTTTATATCTTGCCTATAATTTTCGATTAGTTGATTTATTGAAAATTGTAACTATGATTAGTCTCCATAAAAATCTTCATGTTGAAAAGCGTAGTACCAATTTATTGATTATTTAATAGTCATTGTTTTTTCACTACAAATGGTCTTAATGCGATAGACTCTTATGCATCACAATGTAGTTGCAAAAGCTATTCATATCTGGTCTAATAAAGCCTATGAATATGTCACTGCGTGAAGAAATGTAGCGTCTTTTGAAGAAATGTAAAGTTCTATGATAATGTTTGTGGGAGGGAAGAAGAATTGAATAGAACAAGTAACACAGAAAATAAGTAAAAATTTATGTTGTTTTAAGGTTAAGATCATCCACAACCATAATTAGATAGATAAAGGAAAAACTCTTGTAATTACTCTACTACCATAACCGAATATATTCATGACAATCTATTTTCATCTAATATAACTTAACTTCATAATAATTTTCTATTGAGTTGATCTCAAATAACAAAATAAAATAAATACAAAGCCTGTAATGACTAATGCCTACAAAGCTTGCCAGCATTACAGGGTTTGTAATTAATAGCAACAAAGAACAGTACATTTTACCACTTTATAAAGTCTGAAAAGATGGTGACAAATCATGGAGAAGAATGGGCAGCTAAAGGGGTTTTAATCTTTTCACTGCTAATACAATGGCAGCTTCCAACTAAAGTTGGTTTATTTGCATCTCATATGATAATAAAAATGTTTGTTAACCTTGCCAATTTAAACAATGGTCAGAGCAAGATCACTCAAGTTCTAGCTTTTCTAAACGAAGTAATTTGATAGCTTATCGACAAGTTAAGTTCATAATATGCTTTTTCTAATATACCACTATCAAATAGAATACAGGATAATTATTGACAAATAACTAGGGCAAGTTACAAAGCAATAAATTCTGAAATATTATATAAACAATTTGCAGGGTAAGTTATAATTTATGTTGTTTTAAGGTTAAGATTTATCTGTAGTTTTATTAATTACTTTATGGATACAACAGGTACATCACCTCTAATCTTCTTCACCTGTGTGCTACTGCATTTGCATTAACTTTTACTTTTTCTGTGTTGCTAGGTTAGAAGCGACTTCCTCTTGTACCACCGTCTCCTTCCACCGAAAAGGGTTAGTCAATAACCTAGCGTATAATAATGATGGTTCTCTGTAGTTATGTTATCAATATAATGATGTTGTAGATACCAAAAAAAAACAAGTAAATTGGGTCATAATGCTAATTGTAACGAGAACAAGACCCAGTATTCTGTATCGGCCGAAAACAGGTCACCTTCCTTATAAAAGAGGAAAGACAGACATCACACAACGCCATTTTTTTTCTAACGAGAACAAAGATCCCAATAATTCATGCTCATCTCACATAGGTGTGTTAATTTTGAATGGTCATTATACATACTTTTTTTGTACATTACGTTGTTTGTTTTATTGCAATTTTAACTATTAGCATACGTATTTCCCGAGGCAAATCAACTACTCCTCACTACGTACACGAAGAACAATCTATTTTTGAATAGTAATGTTAAAGGTTGTTATTTCCGTAGAAGCTTACTTTTGATTATGTCATCCAAGTCCTTTCTGTATTCTTTTGTTTATACGTTGGCTCTTAAATATATTATTCATTCCATGTTAGTAGTTTTCGAGCAACATACTTCTCACCCTTATTGTCATAAAAATTATTGTAGTTATACATACTTTTGGGATATGTTCTGTCTTGTGCAGGAGAAGTAGATGACCTTTGTGGCATCAGCTACAACATCTGAATCATTGAGCAAGAGTTGCAGGACTTTTCTAATTTATCACTGTAGTAAAATTCATGATTAGTACTATGTTTTTTACCAGCAATTCTTATTTAGACATCTTGGTTTAAATTTTCATTTTTCTAAACTGGTTGCTGCCATGAAACCTATGATTTACTTTTAAGTTGAAATTTCGGATTAAATTGGTTTATCTATCACTTTTATAAGATATTCTCTTAAATTTTTAATTATATTTCTGGGTAGTCTGCAAATTTACAAAAGTACATATGAATATATCCTCTGTTCTCTTCTCCATGCCCCCTTCTATGTCCCCTGCTCTTTTTGTATTAAAAAGTGCCTCTGGCGGGGCCCATTTTAAGGGAAAAAAATAAAAATATTATTTCATTTAAATGGGCCCCGCCAGGGGCACTCCTTTAATACTAAAAGAGCAGGGGGGAATGGAGAAAGGGAAACAGAGAATGTAGACTCATTTTTAACCAACACAGAGGACTGGTGATGCATCAACCATGAGCGCCTTTATGGCAGGAATGGTTGTTGCAAGTCGTTGCATGAGTGTTGCTGTATTTTCCCCAAGTTTCTATTTGGCCTCATTCTACCCGAAAAAAGCCTTGCCACATTAGAGATTAAACTAGAAGGATGAGAATGCCACATTGAAATGAGAATTTATTTTAAATAATCTTTATAAGAAAATTAATGCATGCCAATTATTCGGTGAACTAATATTAAAATATTTTTTTTAATTGAATTAATTTTAAATATCATATTTAAACACTTAATTATAGTTCCATGTAAATTTTACGCTTTTTAGATTTAAATCTAAAACATGGAATGTGTTTTTTTCTCTTCATATATTGTGTATTTTTATTTAGTTCAAGTTTCTGGTTTGAATCGTGCTATCACATACCAATTCTGCATTCTTAAATTTAACCAGGTATGCTTCAATAATTATATACAAAAGGTTCAACTAATCTGAATTGTATATGCTTGGTCACACAAATATTTTCACCTTCTTTAAGCTCTGGAAAGCTAAATAAAACTTATGGTTGTCGGTGCAGGGTTATAAAAAGTTATATCATTATGGATGTTTCTGATTTTGGTGTCTCTCTGTTCTTCTGTTCTTTCATTGAATCTTCTCAGGTTTGTGTTTTTATGTGCTTCAACTTGATTTCATTTCATCCACTGCATTTTTTCATATAAAATTGTACGCAAGTATGTAGGACTAGGAATTTATAAATTTATATTTATATATAAATTTTATTAATATTTAAATTTTGGAAATTGATTTGTTGGGGTTCGATGTAATGTCAGTTGTATGTCCAGAAAACAAGTTTACTAGAGGAAATCATGTCCAGGAAAAAAGTTTATTAATGGAGCATATTCTGGGTCCTATGAAAATCCCATTCTAGCAGCGAGCTCATATTAATGTTAGTTGTAAAATGTATTTGATAAGAAGGTTGCACACCATGGCTTCTTTTATCCTGTCAACTAATTTGGAAGAGCTTTATCATGTCTGCAGGAGATGTCCCTTCCAAAGAGCAAGTACGAGGAATATGTGTACATTAATAATCATACAACTGTTTGGGGCTCATGGTGGAATAACCACCAATGGGGATATAAGTGTTGCAAACAGTTGATTAGAAATAGCTACTATACTGGCATCGCTGGAATTGAAGCAGCTAAAGCCGCAGCAGATCTCATGCAGGAGAATATTGTCCGTGCTTCTAAGGACTGCAAGTGCTCAAGGTGGTGATGGGGCTGTCAAAGACCCTGCTGTTAATCAATAGTTATGAATTACTACATAATACTGTATATCATTAACTCAGCATTCAAAGGCATGTCAACCTTAGAAGATCTATAGAAATTTATCTTCAAGTCATGTACTTACATATCTCCATCGTTAACTAAACCTATCATGCCATCTTTGCATCTAGAAAATCAGGATACAGTTTTTCTTTTTTGGTGTTCATTTGTCGGAAAACTTCTACTTCCTTTTACAGTTGGATTAGTATTTATTCATAGAGTTTTGCAGGAACCAAGACAAGTCCATTTTGTAAACTGTCCTAATCTTGCTAAATTAAATACTGAAATTTGTAACTTAGAAAGACTGGGTTTTGAATTTAACTATTAAGAGTTTTTAACATGTTTCATTTTGTACATGACAAAGATGTGCCGATACATTACCATTTAATGATCTAAGTCTTTTGAAGGTATAAATTCTTTGATCCTATATTTTAGTTGTTAGTAGCAATGACAAGGAAAAAAAAGGTAAAACCAAACACACACACTTCCACCGTTCAATGTTCATAATTTCACACTAACTTGAAGCTAAAACAAGGTTTTCCTTCTTCCTTTATATTTTACCATGTTCATTTGTCAAGTAAATACTTATATAACTGTATAAAATATTTTTCTAAGAATTGATTATTTATATAAATGCATAGAATATTTTTCTAAGAAATCAATCAAATTTGTTAAATTTTTGGTATTATAATTTTAAATTAAATAAAATGTCGTGTACGAAGTACGGGCAAAATGCTAGTTGAAATAAATGTCTGGTAGTTATGAAAAGTTGTTGATTAATAGTTGTAGTAGTATTACATGTGAACTTGATGGTTGCATGGTGATGGAAGTTTAAGTAATTTCCTCTGGGGGCAGAACAAAACCATGGCATATATTGGTTGCCCAATACAGTTGATAGTGGTCGACAATGTTTATATTCCTGATCTTTAAGATTATTGAATAATCTTTCCTTGCAATATCTTTTAAACATGCTGGGAAACTTTCACTCTTGTTTTGCTGCAAATTTGTTAATTCATAAATATTGTTGCATTGAAAATAATCTTACAATCAAACTGTGAATAAATTGTATACCTCATTATAAACTTCTCGAGCTTTTTTCCGAACTAAGGTTCGAACTTGTCTATCTGGGTAGAATGATATCTACTGTCCCAGTAGCATCATCATGGGCTGCAACATTGATTTTGTACCTATGTTGAAATTAAAGTGAGAAGGTAGATGAAATAAAATAAACAACTTTTTGAACGATTTCATGAAAGAACTTATTTTTTTCGGGGTGTGGTACTGTTCTTGGGCAGTTTTCACAATAGTATAGTGCATCAATAAGCTTTGTTGGTTTTTCACATAATATACATATTATCTAAAAATTATGTCATGTCATCAATTTTAGCTAATAGGTGTGTAGCATTGAAGATGCTCTTATAATTTAGCAATAATGTAAAAATTCGTTAATTTTGGACGAGTACTCTAAAATTGGTCAACTAAATCGAGTTTGACCGAGTAATCGGATGACGAGTACTCGGATGTCTAAAATAAGTACTAAAAAATTTGGATGAGTACCCGGATTTTAACGACAAAATCTAGTTGGACCGATTTTCAGTTTTTTATAACCTTATTTGATATAGATTTGAGTAATTTATATATTTTTATAAGTACATTAATGTAATTCATCATATCAAATATGAAAAATACATATTTAGTTAAAACATAATAAGTAAAAATTTAAAAATATAAATTGTTAACGGGTGAAATATATTGGATTTTCTTTTGTCGATCATAGGATTAAATCCCAAAATTAAACGATCATTTTTAATTGCTTTTTACAAAATATTATCAATTTGAAATTTTAAAATATAAAATAATTAAAATTTACTCTTATATATCATACTAATTACTTTCTATTAAAATAAAAATAATAATCTAGCATCACCCTAATGCATGATTTTCCAAGCGGAAATACTGCAAATAACTCAAGTTAACAGGATCTTCCTTCTAAAAAGCAATGAAATATATATATATTTCCTTACTATAAAGACCTGTGCATAAATGTAAATCATAAACTTCTCTCAAAAATTTATTATTAAAAAAAGTGTTCAATTACCAGTTCCAGAAACAAAAGGAGGACAATAAATTTTTAATTTTGTTTAAATATTTGTCGTGAAAGATATAAGAATATCTACCAAAATATCTACCAAAAGCCCTCGAGAGCAAGTTGGACGCAGCGGAAATGAGGATGCTGCGATGGTCCTGTGGCCGAACGATGTTTGAAAGAATCCCTAACGCGGTTTTCAGGAGCGAGTTGGAGGTGGCGCCTCTTTCGGCGAAAGTTAGAGAAGGGAGGTTGAGATGGTTCGGCCACGTCCGTAGGAGGTTGCCGGAAGCACCGGTGAGGAGGGTCGAGAGTCTTGCGGTTGTTGGGGTGAGAAGGAGAGGCAGACCGAGGAGGACATGGGAGGAGCAGCTCAGGTTGGATTTGAAGGCCTTAAACTTGAACGAGACCTTGACCGCTGATAGGAGTTCTTGGAGGCGGCAGATTAGAGTCGTGGATTCTCTTCTAGGGAGCAGTTCTGTTGTTGATAGCCTCAGAGTTGTGTTTTCTCGGTTAGCGTTATCTTAGGAGTTTGGCTTTTCGTTTTCGTTTTGTCTTTTGTTTTCTGGTTCTTGCAGATGCAGGGAGCATGACATGAGGTCAAATCAGGAGAGGTGTTCCCGCTCAGGTAAGTCCCATGAGGTTCAGGCCATGGGCTCAGGTTTGGTTGATTACCTCCCCCATCTTTATCCTACTAGTATGTAATTCACACTGTTTTGTTGTGCACTAAGCCGGGGGTCTTCACGGAAACAGCCTCCCTACTGTAAAAAGTAGGGGCATGGTCTGCGTACATCTTACTGTTAGGAATAATTCATAAGTTGTGATGTTAAGAATAGAATTTACACATTATACTTCTTGTAATCCTGATCTTATAAAGGATTTAGCACTGTATATAGGTTTTATGTGTAAAACAGTTATCTGTATAGTTTAGTCAGGAATGAACAGTGTATCGGAGACTACATGTCAGGAACAGAGAGCAAATCCTGATGATGGTCCAATACTGATGGTTGATCAGATACTGATGCAGTGTACAGATCCTGATATCAGTCATGTTACTGATGATGTCATTATAGATACTACAGAAACTGGCAAGTGCTATAAAACAGGATCGTTGTTTGAAGAACAAGCAAGAAGATATTATGAAGGAAAGAGTTTTCTATTGAAGGAAACTATCGACTAGAAGGCAGAACATTGTCATGTATAGATTATATCTTTCTGTTATTAGTTGATAGGTAGCATTATAAATACTCTCTCAATATCATTGTAAAAAGAGCGACGAAGTTGTGAGTTCGTGTGCGTAGCTCTGTATAAGGTTTGTATTCGAGAGTTCGAAACAAACAGAGAGATATTTGTATTGTCAACAGCTGCTAAAGGTATTGTACACCTTTGGTAGAGTTTGTATTTGATCTTATTAATACAAACAAGAGTTTGATTCATTCGTTTATTCTTGTTCATATAATCAAGCAAAAATCAGACACGATTATATAACTTGTATTCAACCCCCCCTTCTACAAGTTATTCGAGTTAACAATTGGTATCAGAGCGGGTTGATTTCGAATAATCATAAAGATCTGCAATCATGTCTGGTTACAAGGATGGGAATACTAAAATTCCTATGCTCAAGAGAAACGAATATACTCTATGGGAAGTAAAGATGTTGCATCATCTGGAAGCAACAGATCCTGATTATCTTGACAGAATCAGAGATGGACCTTTTGTTCCAACAAAGGTCGTTGGACAAGCAACTGTTGATGGTGTGGTTGTTCCAGAACATACAGTAGAGAAGCCAAAATCTGAATGGTCAGATAAGGACAAGGAGAATGTTCTCAAAGATGCTAAAGTGAGAAACATATTATTCAACAGTCTTGATTCTGTTCTCACTAACTATGTTCTCTCTTGTAAAACTGCTAAGGATATATGGGACAATCTTAAGGTTCACTGTGAAGGAACTAAGCCTGTCAGGAAGAATATGAGGACATTACTTATACAACAGTATGAGTACTTTGAATCCAAGTCTGGTGAGTCACTTACTGATACCTTTGATAGGTTTACAAAACTCATCAATGAGATGGCCATGCATGGTAAATATTACGACTTGGAGGACATGAATACAAAGTTCATGAAAGCTTTGCCTGATTTCTACAATGAGAAGATATCTGCAATTGAGGAAGCTAATGATATGGATGATATTTCATTAGAGGCAGTATATGGAAAATTGAGAGCTTATGAACTTGACAAGCAGCAGAAGAAGAGCAGGAGTGAAGGAAAGATGAAGACTATTGCACTTACTGCTCAATCTGAAGTTAAGAAGCTTCCTGAAGAACAGCATGAAGAGATTGCTGTGAAAAATTCAAGGAAGAAGAAAAGCAAAGAAAGTTCTGAGTCAGAGACTACTGATATGGACTCTAACAACAATGATTCTGAATCTGAGATGCAAGAACTCTTTGCTATGTTTGCTAAAGCTTTCAAGAAAGGAAAATTCAACAGGAGAAGATTTAGCAAAGGACCTTTTCAAAAGAAGGAGGAGAAGAAGAGTGACAAAAGCAAAAGTACAATTGTCAAGCTTGATAAGGCCAAGATCAAGTGCTTTAACTGCAGCGAGCTTGGACACTTTGCTAGTGAGTGTAAGAAGCCTATGAATTCAGGAAAGGGTAATGCACTTATGGTCACACAGAAGGATTGGGCTGATTCCAGTGACTCTGAAGATGAATTGGATTATGACAACATTGCATTGATGGCCAATAGTTCAGACAAACCTGGATCTCCAAAGAAAATTTCTCCATCCTCTGTAAAGGTATCACTTCACTCTCTTGATTCATTTGATAGCTTAAATTCTGATGAAATTAGATCTATCCATGCTGAGTTTAAAAATCTTATGACTAATTTTAGAATTCTTACTTGTGAAAGAGATGAACTTAAGGTTAAGAATGATAAATTAGTTGATAGAAATAATTTTCTTGAATCTGAATTAATTCAAATGGAAGAATACAAGTTGAGTTCTGATAAAGCTAAGCATGATTATAGTGTAATTCTTGAGGCTTATGACTATGTCAGAAAAGAACTAGAAGAAGAGAGAGATGTGATTAAGACCATTAACAATTCCAGTAAGAAGACAATAGAAATCTTTGAGAGTGGAATTCGTGGTAAGGTTAATGGTTTAGGTTTTGATAAGGCTAGACAAGAAGAAAAAGTAGCTATTGTCAATGATGATAGTAAGGTAGAAGCTAACACATCTAAATCTGAAGGTAAGAAAATTGTTTCTGAACCTAATCATGTTAAATTTGTTGATTCAAAAGGTACCCCTGTTGTACACAAAAGGATTAACAATAGTTTTTCAGATGAGAAAGTGTTAGAGAAACCTAAGAATGTAAACATAGGGTTTCTGTCTAAGTCTAAGTTGAAACAGAGATTAGATGATCTTTCAGAGTCTAGCAAGATTAAGAGAAATAGGAATGGAAAAGAAGGTATTAACAAAGAGAACAATTACAAGAATGTACCTGATGCACCTAGGAAAAAATGCTATAAGTGTGGAAATCATAATCATTTGGCCCTAGACTGCAATCAAAAACCTTCTTGGAAAACTGAGTCCAGATTCCCCAAGACTCAGAAAATTCAATACCAACCACAAAAAGCGTGTTATCATTGTGGTAGTTTACTTCATTCCATTTACATGTGTAGAGAATATCATGAACTGTATTATGACTATTATTCTTTGAAATCTGAAACTCCTAGTCACAAACAGTTTGTGAGATCAGAGTCTAAAGTTGACTCTGCAACAGGTAAAATAAATGCAAAATCTTCAAAGTCTGTTGTCTCTAAATCTAGTAAGAAAGGATCCAATCAAAGTTGGGTCCTAAAAAATTCTAACTAGTTACTTTTTGTTTGCAGGGCACAGGAAAGAAGCATTCAATTATCTTGGACAGTGGATGCTCTGGACATATGACTGGAAAGAAGTCCCTGCTTACAAAGTTTGAGAGGAAAGCTGGCCCAGTAATATCTTTTGGAGATGGCAACAAAGGAGAAACTCTGGGATATGGCTCAATTATTTTGGGGAATGTCATCATAGAAAATGTAGCACTGGTTGAAGGCTTGAAACATACTCTTTTAAGCATAAGTCAACTGGGTGATAAAGGTTACAAATCAATCTTTGACAGAGAAGGATGCAAAGTCTTGAATATGCAGAATGGAGACATTGTTCTAACTGGTCAAAGACATGGTAACATATATGAAGCCAGCTTAAGTGATACATCTAAAGGAATTGTTAGATGTCTCTACAGCAAAGCAACAAGTGATGAAAGCTGGAATTGGCACAAGAAGCTCTCACATCTTAATTTCAAGAAGCTTAATCAACTTGTTAAACACAATTTGGTGAGAGGCCTACCTCAGGCAAATTTTGTGCAAGATGGACTTTGTGATGCATGTCAGCTTGGAAAGCAGAGAAGAACCACTTTCAAGAGCAAGACTGAAAATTCAATTACTGAACCATTTCACATGCTACATCTTGATCTGTTTGGTCCAATAAACATTATGTCTATCAGCAAGAAAAGATATGCTCTAGTTATGGTGGATGATTTCACAAGGTTCACATGGGTGTTCTTTCTACACAAGAAGGATGAAGCTCCTCAACAAATCATTGAACTCATCAAGAATATTCAGAATAATTCTGAGTACAAAGTTAAAGTACTTAGGAGTGACAATGGTACAGAATTCAAGAATTCTACAATGGAGGGGTTTTGTGCAGACAATGGAATCACTCAACAGTTTTCTGCACCTGGTACACCTCAGCAAAATGGTGTAGTGGAAAGAAAGAACAGGACTCTCATAGAGGCAGCAAGAACCATGCTTGCAGATGCAAAACTTCCAACCTACTTTTGGGCAGAAGCTATTAACACTGCATGTTTCACTCAGAACTGTACCTTGGTAAATAGTCATGGAAAAACTCCCTATGAGATGATCAAAGGAAAGAAACCAAGTGTGAAATATTTTCACATCTTTGGATGCAAATGCTATGTCCTAAAAGTTCATCCAGAACAACTTGGAAAATTTGAAGCCAAATCGGATGAAGCAATTTTTCTAGGATACTCAGCATCTAAGGCCTTCAAAGTTTATAATCTCAGAACTCACATTGTTATGGAATCAATTCATGTTGCATTTGATGATAAGAAATTTGGAATTTTGCAAACTGATGAAAGCCATGATAAATTGGAATTTGAAAATCTGAAGAATTCTGAGATACTCTCAAGTGATGATGAAGGTTCTCCAGAAGGAATTTCTATTGCTTCTCAAAGGAATGCTACTGTTGAGGGGGAGCAAATAAATCAGAGAGAACACAGTGATCATCAGGAGCAGACTAGTCTTTCAGAGTCTATTCCATCAGGAATTGATGTTTCAGAGTCTACTCCATCAGGAACTGACCTGTCAGAATCTTCTGAGGAAAGATCAGTAACTAGCAGCAATATGGAATCTATTGATTCTATTGATCAAAGGAGAGTTTTTGAAGGTAGAGAGAATTCTTCTACAAGAGATACCACTAACTTAGGGGGAGAGACTAGCAGAGTTGATTTACCACCTGTTAGAAAATGGACAAAGGATCATACTGAAGATTTGATAATTGGTGATCCAAATAGTGGTGTTCGAACTAGAAGATCAATTCAAAATGAATGCTTGTATAGTTGTTTTCTCTCAAAGAATGAACCTAAGAAGGTTGAAGAAGCCTTACAGGATCCTGATTGGGTAATTGCAATGCAGGAGGAATTAAATGAGTTTGAGAGAAACAAAGTTTGGAAACTGGTACCAAGACCTAAAGATAGATCTATTGTTGGTGCAAGATGGGTTTTTAGAAACAAGCTAGATGAATCTGGTATGATTGTAAGAAACAAAGCAAGACTGGTGGCCAAGGGTTATTCTCAGGAAGAAGGCATTGATTATGATGAGACCTTTGCACCTGTAGCAAGATTGGAAGCAATCAGAATGTTTCTTGCATTTGCAGCTCATTCAAAATTTAAGGTATACCAGATGGATGTTGATAAGTGGATTTTTATCCACTTGGAACGCCTTATTTCGACTTAAATTGATAGCTTTGTTCTCAAGTATTTGTGTTTTTTTTAATATGTTTTGTGAGAAATTGTGCAGGATGTATTCCAGGTGTGGATATTGCTTTTAGGAGGTGATATATGATATGTAGTGTCAAGAAGATCAAGTGTGGAGTTGCAATCAATAGCAGAAGAAGCAATCAGCAAAATGCAGTCTGTCAGCATGCCTTGGGCGCGGGCGCGCGGAGAGAAGAAGGAACTGGGCGCGGGCGCGCGGGATGAATTGGCTGGCAGAGTTGCGCGCGCGGGCGCGGTGGCTGTAGCTTTGGCTGCGCGCGGCCGCGCGGGGGACGGCAGAAAGTTCCTGGAATCGTATTTTAATTAGGAAATTGCCGTTTTCTTCTCCTAATTCAGATAGCAATTGTTGTGGACGATTTGAAGCTTCTGGAATTCAACTTAAATAAGGGAATTGCAATTCTATTACAATTAAAGATGGAAAATTACCGGAATTCTATCCTATTTCAAATACGGTAATCGCTTGGTCAAGGAGGCACTTGGGGGCTATAAATACACACCTTGGGGCACAGAAAAATAAGAATCTACACATCCTACACACATAATTCGTTCAGAGCAAGAAGGGAGAGAAGCCAAGGCGAGGATCGTGACAACAAGAAGATCTAGACATAGTTTTCTTGTATTCCTTTGTTAGGCGTATCTTGTGGATGCTCATTACTTTTCCGGATTTGTTCACTAAACCTTATTCTATTATTTATTTATTCATCTTCTTTATCTTGTTTTATATCATGCTTTCGTCAAATCCCATGGTGACGAAAGGTTCGATTATGAACTAATCGTTATCGTGGGGTCCTAGTGGATTTATCTATGTAGCTTAGTAGTTTGCATGCCTTAGAGATTTATGTGTGGTGAATTATTGATATCCTTGTATGGTTATGCTTATTGAATTTAGGTGCGTCGCGAACATCTAATTTGTTAATCTCTTGCTAAACGAGAGTGGATCTTGAGATTTAGAACTTGCCATGCTAGCATAGGATAGGTTGATGTAATCATCATGATTTGTGGCATGAATAGAGATATTATGCTACCCTATGTGATCTAAGTGAATAACTTGTGCTTCAACCTTTATGTTTTCAAATTCTATAGAGATATAGGGTCTAAACATAATAGGTGACTATTCATCTTCTATCTTTTGTGGATGTATGCTTAGATTGGTACTAGTATACCGAGAGGTAACTTTTACTCTTTTCGTGTTGTTCGATCAGATATCATAACCATCGCATGTTTTAATCAAAGGCTGCAACTCTAAGTGAAGTAGATAATGAAACTAGGATTCCATGTTTATTCTCATATAAGTAATCCGAATTTAAGTCTAGTTAATTGTTTAATTCTTAATTTTATACATTGCATCTTAGTTTAATTTAGTTAATCAAACCATATTTGTTATTTTCTTAGCAGTGAATTAAAACCATACATTATTGCATAGACATATTTTCTGAGTAAAACTTAACCAAGATCTCTGTGGAACGAACTTTAATTGTATTACTTGTGACTACGTGCGCTTGCGTGAATTTAGCATAACAAGTTTTTGGCGCCGCTGCCGGGGATCATCGGTGTTTTTATTTCAGTTTATGTGTTTGTCAATAGTGGTCGTTAGCGTTCACTGACTCGGATTCTTACTTAGTTTGTTTGTTTCGTGGTGTTTCAGGTACTTGAGTTTGTATGCAAACACGTTCGCAAGCTCGATTACTTAAACTGGCAGAAGACGATCTTGTTGAGAATATAGAGAATAAGGAAGAGGAGACTGAAACTACAGTAGCAATGGCAGATGCAGCAGCAGCTAAGGCTTTGAAGGACTATTCTCAGCCGAAACTCAATGACATTCAGTCGAGCATTGTTAGGCCAGCTATTGCAGCGAACAACTTTGAGATCAGGCCGGGCACAATTCAGATGGTGCAGAATTCAGTCCAGTTTGGGGGAGCTACTACAGAGGATCCAAACATGCATGTTCGGGACTTTATTGAAATCTGCGACACTTTCAAGTGTAATGGTGTGACGGATGAAGCTATCAGGTTGAGGCTTTTCCCATTCTCTCTGAGGGATAAGGCTAAGAGCTGGCTACACTCTCTACCACCTGGTTCCATTACTACATGGGAAGATCTTGCTCAGAAGTTCCTTACTAAATTCTTTCCTATGGCGAAAACTGCAGCAATAAGGAACCAGTTAACTCAATTCCAACAACAATCTGGCGAGTCCTTGTGTGAGGCTTGGGAACGCTACAAGGAGATGCTAAGGAAGTGTCCTCATCATGGCATGCCTGATTGGATGGTTATCAATGGATTCTACAATGGGTTGGGAGCACAATCTAGACCTTTGCTAGATGCAGCATCAGGTGGAGCTTTGTGGGCAAAGAGCTATGATGAAGCTTATGAACTTATTGAGATGATGGCTGCTAATGAATATCAGAATCCAACCCAGAGACTTTCTCAAGGCAAGGTAGCAGGAGTTTTGGAAGTAGATACAGCTTCAATGATTACGGCTCAGTTGAAGGCTCTTGCTATGAAGGTGGATTCGCTTGCTAATTATGGAGTTCAGCAGGTGGCTAGTGTTTGTGAGTTATATGCGGGCGCACATGAGACGAGTCAATGTGCTATCTCTTCTGAATCAGCACAGTTCGTGAGTAATTTCCAGAGACCTGCTGTACCGGTTCCAGCCACTTATCATCCTAATAATAGGAATCATCCTAACTTCAGCTGGAGCAACAATCAGAATACTCAACAATCTTATCAGCAAGTGAAGCCGTATAATCAGGGTTATCAGCAATCTTATAGGGCACCATATCAACCCCCAGGATTTCAACAGCAACAACCTCAGACTCAGGTGGGGCAGTCATCTAATGATAAATCTGATGAGATGTGGATAGCATTAAAGAACTTACAAGCTGGCCAGAAGCTCTTGGAAACTCAGATAGGACAGATTGCAAGTGCCTTATTTAGTAGGCCACAAGGAACTCTTCCTAGTGATACGGAGGTAAATCCAGGCAGGAGGGAAAAGGAACAGGTGAATGCAGTTACTTTGAGATCTGGAAAAGGCACAAGTGATCCTAAATCAGCAACTGAAAAAGATGAAGATGTTCAGAATCAGCAGGTTGAAAAATCTGCAGTGCCAGTAATTGAGAAATCTGATTTAGTGGCTGATAAGCTTGATGGTGAGAAGAGCAAGGAACCTGTTGAAAAGTTTATTCCGGAGCAATCTTCTAAGAATAATCAGATTTATCCACCTCCGCCATTTCCTGGACGTTTGAAGAAGAGTCAAGAGAAACAGTTTCAGAAATTTATGGATGTCTTCAAGAAACTGTCCATTAACATTCCTTTTGTTGAAGCGTTGGAGCAGATGCCAAGATATGCAAAGTTTATGAAGGATATTTTGTCACGGAAGAGAAGGTTGGAAGATTTTGAAACAGTAGCTTTGACGGAGGAGTGTAGTGCTGTTCTGCAACAGAAATTGCCTCCGAAATTGAAAGATCCGGGAAGTTTCACTATTCCATGTACTATTGGCAACTTTTCATTCGGCAAGTGTTTATGTGATTTGGGAGCTAGCATTAATCTCATGCCCTTGTCTGTTTTTAAGCAACTTGGTTTATCGGAGCCGAAGCCGACTAACATCTCTTTGCAGTTGGCTGATAGGACGATCACTTATCCGAGGGGTATAGTAGAGGATGTTTTGGTAAAAGTTGATAAGTTCATCTTCCCAGTTGATTTTGTGATCTTGGATTTTGAAGAAGATAAGAAGATTCCCATAATCTTGGGAAGACCGTTCTTGGCTACAGGAAAGACTTTGATTGATGTGCAGAAAGGAGAGCTTACAATGAGGGTGCAAGATCAGAGTGTCACCTTTAATGTGTTCAAGGCCATGAAATTTCCGACAGAGGATGAAGAGTGTTTCAGTGTGGAAACGGTTGATACGGGTCAGAGAAAGAAGTTGGATCAGTTGTTGAGCGAAAAATCGGACACACACTTGCCCGAACATCACATCACTGATTCCATTGACAGTTCTTCAGTTCGAGATCTCTCGAATGTCAAGCTTGGAAAACTTCCATCCCATTTGAAATATGCCCTTCTGAATGATGAGTTGGTGATTTTTAAAGTGTGTTCAGATAATGTGTTAAGAAGGTGGATCATGGATGATGAGGTAGAGGAGTGTTCTTCTCAATCAACTGTGAAGCAAAAGCACCTTAGAGGCGTGAAGAAGAAAAAGAAAAAGTTGATTGGAGGAAGAGGCAAAGTGAAGTATGATTTAGAGAAGATGTGGGAAGATAGCAAGAAGGTTGTCAGACAATGGGTGAATGGTCCTTCTGCTAAGGACAAGTCGAATGCAATCTTCGAGCCACCATGATTTGAATCATATTTGTCCGGCTAAATGACGTTAACGACAGCGCTTCGTGGGAGGCAACCCATGTGTTTCGGTATTTTTAGGTATGTTTTCTGCGATCCCTTGTATTTACTTCCATTCAATGCGGACATTGAATCTTTCAAGTTTGGGGGATGCGTAGTTTATGTGTAGTATTCATTGTGTTCATGTAGGATATCATATTTTGCATATTAGTAGTAGTAATCATGCATTTTATGTTCGTATTATCTACGTTTGTTTCATATAGGACATTTTGTTTTATTTTCGTATACCATGTGAGTTTTCATGTTAGTTGCATTTTCATGGCATGCATTTTTCATGATCACTTAAAATGAGCTGATTCTGATTGATAGGTAGATGTTGAATTGAGTGTGATGATAATGAGTAGAGGGCTGATTTATAGTTCCTAGGTAATTGACTTGCATGTTCAGGAACAAAATTTTTACACAGTCTCATTGGGGTACTTTTGGGGGTAGGTTGGAGTCATGCATGTTGGATGTTTTGAGATTTAATTACTTGTTTATTCTTAGAATTTTCGTTATTCCCTCTATAGCGTAAGAACATTAAAGTCTAAGTTTGGGGGAAAACAGGAATTTCATGCTAGTTGTTAATATTTGTCAATAAAGGCTAGGCGTCAATTGGCTAGTAGCCAGCTCATATTTATATGAGTAGTATAGGGTTGGAAATGAGAAAGACTCATTCCAGATTGCGAAAAAAAAAAAAGAAAAAAAAAGAAAAAAAAAAAAAAAAAAGGAAAAAAAAAAAAAAAAAAAAAAAAGAGTCAAGTTTTGTTTGTTTATATGCAAAATTAACCAGAGTGAGCTCTTTAATACTCGAGTTATTAAGTCCGAGGGGACTTAGTCCTAGTGACCTAAGGCTTTTATAGTCTGGGATCCTGCTGACCTAACACTCGCTACATGGGTATTATTGTATAAGCCTTTAGGGGTCTCATTCATTGCACGGTTAAATAAGCATGCGTATTGTATATGTAGTGTCGTAGCATAGTAATAAAGCATGAGTTTCTGTCTACCTTGGATAAGGGTGGAGGTGTTCTTAGGTTATGGAGTGTCTACAGTCTATTCTAGTTATAAACCTGTGATTGTCTTGACGGAAAGCATGTATGATTTTTGACCTATTTCTGGGGGTATTTCTGATGAGCATTGCACACACGCACGTTTCTGTAATGTACTGTTAGTATACGGGGACTTAGTCGAGCTCTGCTTAGATTTGTTGCATTCGTTGAGATATTTGCTTGTTAGTTGGTTTTGGTGAGTTAGAAGGGGATCTTGCATTTTCATATTAGTTGCATTCATGCATTGCATTGCATTAGGTTAAATGGATTTTGTGGGTACATTCGCTATAGGCCCTCACGAGACCTTACTCGTCCACTAGGGCTGCCTAGGGGTTTAAAGGGCTTGTTGCATATGCCAAATGCAACCGTGATCACCTACGGAAGTGGTACTAGCTAGTTGTATATATTTTTGTTGTTTATGCTTGAGGACAAGCATCGGTTTAAGTTTGGGGGTGTGATAAGTGGATTTTTATCCACTTGGAACGCCTTATTTCGACTTAAATTGATAGCTTTGTTCTCAAGTATTTGTGTTTTTTTTAATATGTTTTGTGAGAAATTGTGCAGGATGTATTCCAGGTGTGGATATTGCTTTTAGGAGGTGATATATGATATGTAGTGTCAAGAAGATCAAGTGTGGAGTTGCAATCAATAGCAGAAGAAGCAATCAGCAAAATGCAGTCTGTCAGCATGCCTTGGGCGCGGGCGCGCGGAGAGAAGAAGGAACTGGGCGCGGGCGCGCGGGATGAATTGGCTGGCAGAGTTGCGCGCGCGGGCGCGGTGGCTGTAGCTTTGGCTGCGCGCGGCCGCGCGGGGGACGGCAGAAAGTTCCTGGAATCGTATTTTAATTAGGAAATTGCCGTTTTCTTCTCCTAATTCAGATAGCAATTGTTGTGGACGATTTGAAGCTTCTGGAATTCAACTTAAATAAGGGAATTGCAATTCTATTACAATTAAAGATGGAAAATTACCGGAATTCTATCCTATTTCAAATACGGTAATCGCTTGGTCAAGGAGGCACTTGGGGGCTATAAATACACACCTTGGGGCACAGAAAAATAAGAATCTACACATCCTACACACATAATTCGTTCAGAGCAAGAAGGGAGAGAAGCCAAGGCGAGGATCGTGACAACAAGAAGATCTAGACATAGTTTTCTTGTATTCCTTTGTTAGGCGTATCTTGTGGATGCTCATTACTTTTCCGGATTTGTTCACTAAACCTTATTCTATTATTTATTTATTCATCTTCTTTATCTTGTTTTATATCATGCTTTCGTCAAATCCCATGGTGACGAAAGGTTCGATTATGAACTAATCGTTATCGTGGGGTCCTAGTGGATTTATCTATGTAGCTTAGTAGTTTGCATGCCTTAGAGATTTATGTGTGGTGAATTATTGATATCCTTGTATGGTTATGCTTATTGAATTTAGGTGCGTCGCGAACATCTAATTTGTTAATCTCTTGCTAAACGAGAGTGGATCTTGAGATTTAGAACTTGCCATGCTAGCATAGGATAGGTTGATGTAATCATCATGATTTGTGGCATGAATAGAGATATTATGCTACCCTATGTGATCTAAGTGAATAACTTGTGCTTCAACCTTTATGTTTTCAAATTCTATAGAGATATAGGGTCTAAACATAATAGGTGACTATTCATCTTCTATCTTTTGTGGATGTATGCTTAGATTGGTACTAGTATACCGAGAGGTAACTTTTACTCTTTTCGTGTTGTTCGATCAGATATCATAACCATCGCATGTTTTAATCAAAGGCTGCAACTCTAAGTGAAGTAGATAATGAAACTAGGATTCCATGTTTATTCTCATATAAGTAATCCGAATTTAAGTCTAGTTAATTGTTTAATTCTTAATTTTATACATTGCATCTTAGTTTAATTTAGTTAATCAAACCATATTTGTTATTTTCTTAGCAGTGAATTAAAACCATACATTATTGCATAGACATATTTTCTGAGTAAAACTTAACCAAGATCTCTGTGGAACGAACTTTAATTGTATTACTTGTGACTAATATCTCTATTCATGCAAAAGAACTTGCTCTTGCATGTTGGAAGATTTTGAAACAGTAGCTTTGACGGAGGAGTGTAGTGTTGTTCTGCAACAGAAATTGCCTCCGAAATTGAAAGATCCGGGAAGTTTCACTATTCCATGTACTATTGGCAACTTTTCATTCGGCAAGTGTTTATGTGATTTGGGAGCTAGCATTAATCTCATGCCCTTGTCTGTTTTTAAGCAACTTGGTTTATCGGAGCCGAAGCCGACTAACATCTCTTTGCAGTTGGCTGATAGGACGATCACTTATCCGAGGGGTATAGTAGAGGATGTTTTGGTAAAAGTTGATAAGTTCATCTTCCCAGTTGATTTTGTGATCTTGGATTTTGAAGAAGATAAGAAGATTCCCATAATCTTGGGAAGACCGTTCTTGGCTACAGGAAAGACTTTGATTGATGTGCAGAAAGGAGAGCTTACAATGAGGGTGCAAGATCAGAGTGTCACCTTTAATGTGTTCAAGGCCATGAAATTTCCGACAGAGGATGAAGAGTGTTTCAGTGTGGAAACGGTTGATACGGGTCAGAGAAAGAAGTTGGATCAGTTGTTGAGCGAAAAATCGGACACACACTTGCCCGAACATCACATCACTGATTCCATTGACAGTTCTTCAGTTCGAGATCTCTCGAATGTCAAGCTTGGAAAACTTCCATCCCATTTGAAATATGCCCTTCTGAATGATGAGTTGGTGATTTTTAAAGTGTGTTCAGATAATGTGTTAAGAAGGTGGATCATGGATGATGAGGTAGAGGAGTGTTCTTCTCAATCAACTGTGAAGCAAAAGCACCTTAGAGGCGTGAAGAAGAAAAAGAAAAAGTTGATTGGAGGAAGAGGCAAAGTGAAGTATGATTTAGAGAAGATGTGGGAAGATAGCAAGAAGGTTGTCAGACAATGGGTGAATGGTCCTTCTGCTAAGGACAAGTCGAATGCAATCTTCGAGCCACCATGATTTGAATCATATTTGTCCGGCTAAATGACGTTAACGACAGCGCTTCGTGGGAGGCAACCCATGTGTTTCGGTATTTTTAGGTATGTTTTCTGCGATCCCTTGTATTTACTTCCATTCAATGCGGACATTGAATCTTTCAAGTTTGGGGGATGCGTAGTTTATGTGTAGTATTCATTGTGTTCATGTAGGATATCATATTTTGCATATTAGTAGTAGTAATCATGCATTTTATGTTCGTATTATCTACGTTTGTTTCATATAGGACATTTTGTTTTATTTTCGTATACCATGTGAGTTTTCATGTTAGTTGCATTTTCATGGCATGCATTTTTCATGATCACTTAAAATGAGCTGATTCTGATTGATAGGTAGATGTTGAATTGAGTGTGATGATAATGAGTAGAGGGCTGATTTATAGTTCCTAGGTAATTGACTTGCATGTTCAGGAACAAAATTTTTACACAGTCTCATTGGGGTACTTTTGGGGGTAGGTTGGAGTCATGCATGTTGGATGTTTTGAGATTTAATTACTTGTTTATTCTTAGAATTTTCGTTATTCCCTCTATAGCGTAAGAACATTAAAGTCTAAGTTTGGGGGAAAACAGGAATTTCATGCTAGTTGTTAATATTTGTCAATAAAGGCTAGGCGTCAATTGGCTAGTAGCCAGCTCATATTTATATGAGTAGTATAGGGTTGGAAATGAGAAAGACTCATTCCAGATTGCGAAAAAAAAAAAGAAAAAAAAAAGAAAAAAAAAAAAAAAAAAAGGAAAAAAAAAAAAAAAAAAAAAAAAGAGTCAAGTTTTGTTTGTTTATATGCAAAATTAACCAGAGTGAGCTCTTTAATACTCGAGTTATTAAGTCCGAGGGGACTTAGTCCTAGTGACCTAAGGCTTTTATAGTCTGGGATCCTGCTGACCTAACACTCGCTACATGGGTATTATTGTATAAGCCTTTAGGGGTCTCATTCATTGCACGGTTAAATAAGCATGCGTATTGTATATGTAGTGTCGTAGCATAGTAATAAAGCATGAGTTTCTGTCTACCTTGGATAAGGGTGGAGGTGTTCTTAGGTTATGGAGTGTCTACAGTCTATTCTAGTTATAAACCTGTGATTGTCTTGACGGAAAGCATGTATGATTTTTGACCTATTTCTGGGGGTATTTCTGATGAGCATTGCACACACGCACGTTTCTGTAATGTACTGTTAGTATACGGGGACTTAGTCGAGCTCTGCTTAGATTTGTTGCATTCGTTGAGATATTTGCTTGTTAGTTGGTTTTGGTGAGTTAGAAGGGGATCTTGCATTTTCATATTAGTTGCATTCATGCATTGCATTGCATTAGGTTAAATGGATTTTGTGGGTACATTCGCTATAGGCCCTCACGAGACCTTACTCGTCCACTAGGGCTGCCTAGGGGTTTAAAGGGCTTGTTGCATATGCCAAATGCAACCGTGATCACCTACGGAAGTGGTACTAGCTAGTTGTATATATTTTTGTTGTTTATGCTTGAGGACAAGCATCGGTTTAAGTTTGGGGGTGTGATAAGTGGATTTTTATCCACTTGGAACGCCTTATTTCGACTTAAATTGATAGCTTTGTTCTCAAGTATTTGTGTTTTTTTTAATATGTTTTGTGAGAAATTGTGCAGGATGTATTCCAGGTGTGGATATTGCTTTTAGGAGGTGATATATGATATGTAGTGTCAAGAAGATCAAGTGTGGAGTTGCAATCAATAGCAGAAGAAGCAATCAGCAAAATGCAGTCTGTCAGCATGCCTTGGGCGCGGGCGCGCGGAGAGAAGAAGGAACTGGGCGCGGGCGCGCGGGATGAATTGGCTGGCAGAGTTGCGCGCGCGGGCGCGGTGGCTGTAGCTTTGGCTGCGCGCGGCCGCGCGGGGGACGGCAGAAAGTTCCTGGAATCGTATTTTAATTAGGAAATTGCCGTTTTCTTCTCCTAATTCAGATAGCAATTGTTGTGGACGATTTGAAGCTTCTGGAATTCAACTTAAATAAGGGAATTGCAATTCTATTACAATTAAAGATGGAAAATTACCGGAATTCTATCCTATTTCAAATACGGTAATCGCTTGGTCAAGGAGGCACTTGGGGGCTATAAATACACACCTTGGGGCACAGAAAAATAATAATCTACACATCCTACACACATAATTCGTTCAGAGCAAGAAGGGAGAGAAGCCAAGGCGAGGATCGTGACAACAAGAAGATCTAGACATAGTTTTCTTGTATTCCTTTGTTAGGCGTATCTTGTGGATGCTCATTACTTTTCCGGATTTGTTCACTAAACCTTATTCTATTATTTATTTATTCATCTTCTTTATCTTGTTTTATATCATGCTTTCGTCAAATCCCATGGTGACGAAAGGTTCGATTATGAACTAATCGTTATCGTGGGGTCCTAGTGGATTTATCTATGTAGCTTAGTAGTTTGCATGCCTTAGAGATTTATGTGTGGTGAATTATTGATATCCTTGTATGGTTATGCTTATTGAATTTAGGTGCGTCGCGAACATCTAATTTGTTAATCTCTTGCTAAACGAGAGTGGATCTTGAGATTTAGAACTTGCCATGCTAGCATAGGATAGGTTGATGTAATCATCATGATTTGTGGCATGAATAGAGATATTATGCTACCCTATGTGATCTAAGTGAATAACTTGTGCTTCAACCTTTATGTTTTCAAATTCTATAGAGATATAGGGTCTAAACATAATAGGTGACTATTCATCTTCTATCTTTTGTGGATGTATGCTTAGATTGGTACTAGTATACCGAGAGGTAACTTTTACTCTTTTCGTGTTGTTCGATCAGATATCATAACCATCGCATGTTTTAATCAAAGGCTGCAACTCTAAGTGAAGTAGATAATGAAACTAGGATTCCATGTTTATTCTCATATAAGTAATCCGAATTTAAGTCTAGTTAATTGTTTAATTCTTAATTTTATACATTGCATCTTAGTTTAATTTAGTTAATCAAACCATATTTGTTATTTTCTTAGCAGTGAATTAAAACCATACATTATTGCATAGACATATTTTCTGAGTAAAACTTAACCAAGATCTCTGTGGAACGAACTTTAATTGTATTATTTGTGACTACGTGCGCTTGCGTGAATTAATTGTATTAATTGTATTACTTGTATTATGTGTGTAGGATGAATTGGCTGGCAGAGTTGCGCGCGCGGGCGCGGTGGCTGTAGCTTTGGCTGCGCGCGGCCGCGCGGGGGACGGCAGAAAGTTCCTGGAATCGTATTTTAATTAGGAAATTGCCGTTTTCTTCTCCTAATTCAGATAGCAATTGTTGTGGACGATTTGAAGCTTCTGGAATTCAACTTAAATAAGGGAATTGCAATTCTATTACAATTAAAGATGGAAAATTACCGGAATTCTATCCTATTTCAAATACGGTAATCGCTTGGTCAAGGAGGCACTTGGGGGCTATAAATACACACCTTGGGGCACAGAAAAATAAGAATCTACACATCCTACACACATAATTCGTTCAGAGCAAGAAGGGAGAGAAGCCAAGGCGAGGATCGTGACAACAAGAAGATCTAGACATAGTTTTCTTGTATTCCTTTGTTAGGCGTATCTTGTGGATGCTCATTACTTTTCCGGATTTGTTCACTAAACCTTATTCTATTATTTATTTATTCATCTTCTTTATCTTGTTTTATATCATGCTTTCGTCAAATCCCATGGTGACGAAAGGTTCGATTATGAACTAATCGTTATCGTGGGGTCCTAGTGGATTTATCTATGTAGCTTAGTAGTTTGCATGCCTTAGAGATTTATGTGTGGTGAATTATTGATATCCTTGTATGGTTATGCTTATTGAATTTAGGTGCGTCGCGAACATCTAATTTGTTAATCTCTTGCTAAACGAGAGTGGATCTTGAGATTTAGAACTTGCCATGCTAGCATAGGATAGGTTGATGTAATCATCATGATTTGTGGCATGAATAGAGATATTATGCTACCCTATGTGATCTAAGTGAATAACTTGTGCTTCAACCTTTATGTTTTCAAATTCTATAGAGATATAGGGTCTAAACATAATAGGTGACTATTCATCTTCTATCTTTTGTGGATGTATGCTTAGATTGGTACTAGTATACCGAGAGGTAACTTTTACTCTTTTCGTGTTGTTCGATCAGATATCATAACCATCGCATGTTTTAATCAAAGGCTGCAACTCTAAGTGAAGTAGATAATGAAACTAGGATTCCATGTTTATTCTCATATAAGTAATCCGAATTTAAGTCTAGTTAATTGTTTAATTCTTAATTTTATACATTGCATCTTAGTTTAATTTAGTTAATCAAACCATATTTGTTATTTTCTTAGCAGTGAATTAAAACCATACATTATTGCATAGACATATTTTCTGAGTAAAACTTAACCAAGATCTCTGTGGAACGAACTTTAATTGTATTACTTGTGACTACGTGCGCTTGCGTGAATTTAGCATAACAGATGTAAAGAGTGCTTTTCTAAATGGAAAACTTGATGAAGAAGTGTATGTAGAACAGCCACCTGGATTTGTTGATCCAAAGTTTCCAAATCATGTCTACAAACTTGACAAGGCACTCTATGGACTAAAGCAGGCACCAAGAGCATGGTATGAGACTTTGTCTAAATTTCTTCTTGAAAATGGCTTCACAAGAGACTCTGATTATGCAGGGTGTAAGATAGACAGGAAAAGCACTACAGGTACATGTCAATTTTTGGGAAATAGATTGATTTCTTGGGCAAGCAAGAAGCAACAATCTGTTTCAACCTCAACTGCAGAAGCTGAGTACATAGCAGCAGGCAGTTGTTGTGCACAGCTCCTTTGGATAAGAAATCAGTTGCTGGATTATGGTATGACACTTAGTAATATTCCTATGTTTTGTGATAATACTAGTGCTATTAAAATTGCAGAAAATCCAGTTCAACATTCAAGGACTAAGCACATTGATGTCAGGTATCATTTTATTAGAGAACATATTGAGAATGGTACTGTGGAACTTCATTTTGTTCCTACTGACAAACAGCTTGCAGATATTCTAACTAAACCACTTGATGAGACTACATTCAGTAGACTAGTAAGTGAGTTAGGAATGTTAAATTTTTAGATTTTAACATCTGCAATAGTAGCAAGGTATGTTGTTTTTAGCTTATAGACTTGATATTCTTGTCAGGATCTATATTTGATTGTTAAATGTTTGAGCTATAACACATTGCCTTGATAAATTTCAGTATGATAGACTTGTTAATAATAATCAGGATTAGATTTGTTATCAGGATGCTGACGTCATCAGTATTGTGTCAGTATCAGGATTATGAAAATTGTTTCAGATCCTGACGTTTACTTTGTGTAATAATCTGATTCTCTGATATGTTAAGTCTATGCTAGCAAGTTTTGATATTTGCATACTGATAATTTATACATCATTCAAAAATCAAAAGACAAGCAGATAACAAGAAATTGTATTTTCATTAATAGAAATCATTACATAGAAATGAAATACATCATCTTTTTGTCTAAATTTCTACTCTATACTTGTCTTTGATATGAACTCTGAGGAACAGGACAAGGAGCATCTCAAGAAATCCATCAGGGGATGAAATCCTCGTTTGCTCTTGGATTCCTTGTCTGGGCGACTTGAATGAGAGCAGCTAACTTAAATGAATAGCATCTCCATCAAGATCAACCTCAGACTCTCGGCCAAATTCTTCATCCTCAAGTTTTGAGGAGGTTAGGGGAAGATTGTATCCAACAGATGGATGTTCTAGGAGAAACCTCTGGATATTTTCGAAAACCAATCCATTCATGATTAGTTCGATGAGAAGAGTCATTTGTTCAAAGAGATGATCAAGAACAGGATGTTCATCGATCAAGAAAAATCTGGAAAATGGGTTTGAAGGGATTTTTGGTTTGAGAAGCATTGTTGAGAAGAAAAGAAATTGAAAGGTTATGGAGAATGGCATAAAGCGTTTGGTTCTTTTAAAGAAAGACGTGAGAAGCTGAGCAGTCACTTGGAAGTTTTAATGAAGTCAAATGCTAATTATTGCATGAGACTGTATTTCTTGTTTCAAGAAATATTGAAAATATCTAACCAATTGATTTTCTGTTCAGATTTATTGTTTATTTTCTTTTTCAGATAAAAGAAAAATGCCACGTGGAAACTCCATATTAAGTCGCTGATAATATTGGTCAGGATTTCATGTGTGACCATCAGGATTTGAAAATTATATTTTTAAATCACATTACATTTTGTGATTATCTTGATGAGAGGTCATCAGGAAAAGGAAGCTGATCAGTATTGCTTATTTATACCCTGATTTATTTCATGAAAATCAATTTTGGATTTTATTTTTCAAAAATCGTGGGTAACCGCATTTTTCAGGGACTGACACCTGTCAATCTACGTGTCAACGTGGGATAGTGGTCTGAAAGATTTGTGAAATTTATTTGTTTTGAAACTCTAATCGTGTAATTGCTTTCTCTAATTTTACATTCTCTAAAGCAAAAATCACTCTTGAGTTTTCAAAATCACTAATCCATTTCAAGAATTTTTCAAGTTTCTTTTCAGATCAAAAATGGCAGCTCAGAGAAGATTACCTAAATCAGTAGCCTTCAAGTTTGGTGACTTTGATTTTATGACAAACAATCATGTTGCAGCTATCACCAACAAGGAAGGAGTGTCATCTGATTTTCATCCAATCATGGACTTTCTGGTGTATGGACCATTAAGTTATGCATTGACAGCATCTCCACAGATTAATCAAGTAGCTGTTTCACAAGCTTGGAAGAATGCTGAGGTAATTGATTCTACTCAGAGTCAATCAGGTAAGATTGTTCTACATTTAGGACAAGATTCATTTGACATTACTGAATCGGTTGTTAATTCAGTACTTTGCTTACCTGTTACTGATAGTTATGAGAATGTACCATCTGATGATAATATAAAAACTATGTTGTCTGAATTAGGTTATAGTGGACCTCTAGATAACATGAGCCAGTTGAATAGGTCTTTTCTTAGAAAGGAATGGTCTTTTTACTTTGATCAAATTGCTAAATGTTTTACTGGCAAATGTAGTTCTTTTCAGCAAATTACTTCTGTTACATCACATATTGCTTATAGTTTGCTTTATGATAGAGTAATCAACATTGGTCATATTATCTTAAGTCAGATGAGTATTAAACTTGGGTTAAGAGATCAAAACAGGAAAATGGTTTATTATCATAGATTTATGCAATTGTTTGTTAACCATTTCATTCCTGATGTTGAAACTAGATTTGGTAGAGAACATTGTGTTTCTTCTTATGAACAGCAAAAGAGAATTTTCTCTGACATTACAAAGAAGGACAATGAAAAGAATCTAGATGAAATACCTGTAATTCATTATCCACATCATGTTCAGGTAATTCTTAAAACTCATCTTCCTACTTTCTACAATTCTTCTTTCTTTTGTGGTGAAATGGCTCAGGAATCTCAATTGGAGGAGAACCCACCTGTGTCTACCCAAGTAGCCCAAAACATTATAGTCTCTGAAACAATTCAAGAACCAAATTTTAATCCACAGCCTATTGTTTCAAAGAAACCAACCTCTGGTGTTTCTCAAAAGACATCGGTTGTAAGGAAGAGAAGATTTGTTGTGTCAAGTAGTAGTAGTAATTCTAGTGAAGATGATGATGATTTAACTCTTGCTGAGAGAGCAGAATTGAAGGCTGCAATTCAACTTTCTTTGTTAGCACAAAGAGATGAAAAACCTAGTCACAGCCAGGCTGCAGTCTCCCAAAAGGCTGTAGTTCTTAAAAAGGGAAAACAGTTACTGGATACTGTCTCTCAAAAGACTGTGTCTATTGAACAAAGATCTCATCCCAAGATCACTTCTGTGTCTACACCTCTTGAGTCTTCTCAGGATAAATCTTTTGCTCACTATACCAGGAGAACAAGGAGAAAGATTCAATTGTCACCTACACACACAGAGTCTAGTCCAACTAATATCATGCAGGTTTCTACAAATCAAGCTACATCTATGTCAGTATTTGACAAGAGAGATCTGGATATTGATTCTTCATGGGAAACTACATTATCATACAGACTGGCTATGGGACTAATTTCTCTCAAAGTGAAGTTGTCAAGGCCTGTTCTAGACTTTCTGGTTGAAAGAGTACCAAAACTTTTATTTCCAGATGAATATGGACTTCTACATCAAAGACTTGACTTAATGAAGATGTATTTCTATGTATCTGTCAGAAGACAATTAGTCAAGAAATTTGGACTCTCGAAGCATGTTGCACTTCAATCACTTCATGCATATTTATTTGACAAGGATGTAATTATTGAAGATGCTTCAGCTCAAGGTGAAAAACTGGAGGAAGTAGATAGAGGAAAGCAGTCAACAGAAGGTACTATTGCACCAGTTGTGAATAGTAGGAAAGATCAGATCACAGTCACTACAACACAAGAACCATCTAGTCAGAGGAAGGATGACTCAGGAGCTGTGATAGCTGATGTTGAAAGGTCTTCTGTGATGACTGAGAATGCAAGTGAGATACCCTATGATATGGGAGGAATGACTTTGGTTGCTTTTTCTGAAGATCAAACAAATTTTGTTCAGTCAGAGTCTATTCACCTTGAGGGTGTGTCTCAGCAAACAACACTTAAAGACGGTGATGTACTAACTATGGTGTCTAATGAAGTATTACTGAAGACATCAGAGTCTAGTAAAGAACCTGAAAGTGGTATACTGGAGCCTGTAGTTTCTGAAAGGAAAGAAGATGATTGTAAGGGTTCAGAGACTATAGCAGCTCACTCCTTGGAGAAAACCTCAAGCCACATGCCATATGAGGAACCCTCTCTCCATGTGAGTTCAGGTATAAAAACTCCTTCTAAACTCTATTTTTCTGTAGATCATGAGAGCACTTATCTAAATTTGAGTGATACAGTTGAAAAGATGGACTTAGATCCACAATTTGAGCGGCTGGCTCCTGACCAGGCAAAAGGTGAGGTAGAAAGAGTGTTGACTTTAGAAAGTCAAAGTGAGAATGAGGGTATGGATGATCAACTCCATAGTGAGGGAGAGAAAATTAGGAAACCATCATTTGATTTCTGGGATCAGGTTTTTCCTGAATCTTGGTCTGAAAATTTGGGTATGGATGCTGGTACTTATTCATTCATCAAAATGTATCAGAAGAATGACCTAGCACATCACAATGCAAAGCCAGAAGTTAAAGCTCAGAAGCAAAAGGAGAGGCTTGCAGAAATCATTAACAGAAGAGGTGCCAGGATAAAGCAATCTCTTGATACATATGTACCAGATGAAGATCCTAATGATCCTAGTGTTCCTTTGTATGTACTTCCAATATCAGCTAGAATTGAGACATCAACAGTCTCTGATCACTCTAAGGAGGAGTTAGGATTTGAAGATGTTAGTACACAGAATACTGGTGAAGGAGATGATGATCATGTTTCAGTTCCAGAACAGAAAGATGAAGATGTTGATACTTCTAATCAGGTTTTATTACTTGAATATCATACAACTCAAGCAACTTCTTCTACAAGACTTGAAGATACAGTTCTTTCTGATTCTGATACTGAAGATACTAGAAGCACTTCCAATATTGAAGTTCATTCTGATGTTTTGAAAGATATTCAGAATTCTCAAATTGCTATTCAAACAAGACTTCAATCACTTGAAGATAACCAAGTCACAATTATGGAAAATCAAGCAGTTCTTATGAATCTCATTTGTTCTGTTTCTGAATCTCTTGGAATTAATGTTGCTGATGTCAAAAAGGGGGAGATAAAGACAATTCAAAGACAACAACAACACCACCAGACTGAAGATAAAGCTGGGGGAGATAAAGATCAGACAAAGGATAGTAAAAAGAAGAACCAGGAGTGACAGTGGTGAATCTCAGCTAGGAAGAGGTAAAGGAAGAGCAGCATTAATAGTTAAAATTCTTTCTTCTAAGTACTAGATAAGCGTCTACATCTGAGAAGAAGGTACTTAAACTTCATAATTCTACATTCATAAATTCTATTCTGGTTGTATTGTTCTATGTTTTGACATCCACAACTTAGATTTATGCTTCAGATTATAAAGCATAAATAGGGGGAGATTGTTAGGAATAATTCATAAGTTGTGATGTTAAGAATAGAATTTACACATTATACTTCTTGTAATCCTGATCTTATAAATGATTTAGCACTGTATATAGGTTTTATGTGTAAAACAGTTATCTGTATAGTTTAGTCAGGAATGAACAGTGTATCGGATACTACATGTCAGGAACAGAGAGCAAATCCTGATGATGGTCCAATACTGATGGTTGATCAGATACTGATGCAGTGTACAGATCCTGATATCAGTCATGTTACTGATGATGTCATTATAGATACTACAGAAACTGGCAAGTGCTATAAAACAGGATCGTTGTTTGAAGAACAAGCAAGAAGATATTATGAAGGAAAGAGTTTTCTATTGAAGGAAACTATCGACTAGAAGGCAGAACATTGTCATGTATAGATTATATCTTTCTGTTATTAGTTGATAGGTAGCATTATAAATAATCTCTCAATATCATTGTAAAAAGAGCGACGAAGTTGTGAGTTCGTGTGCGTAGCTCTGTATAAGGTTTGTATTCGAGAGTTCGAAACAAACAGAGAGATATTTGTATTGTCAGCAGCTGCTAAAGGTATTGTACACCTTTGGTAGAGTTTGTATTTGATCTTATTAATACAAACAAGAGTTTGATTCATTCGTTTATTCTTGTTCATATAATCAAGCAAAAATCAGACACGATTATATAACTTGTATTCAACCCCCCCCCCCTTCTACAAGTTATTCGAGTTAACACTTACCCTCCCCAGACCCTGCATCGAGCGGGATACACTGGGTATGTTTGGTTTGGTTTGGTTTTTACCAAAATATCACTTGTTTTAATTATTTTTTTCTATAATTTTACCATCTTCTCAAAATATTTATAAAAATACAATTTTTCAAAATAAATATTTATGAAAATACCAACTTATTTACAAAAATACCATTTGTAACTAAATCAACTCAGTGTTCTAAAAATCGGCCTAGGCGGCCGATTAATCGGCGCCTAAGCGCTAGGCGGCTATTAAATGCCTAAAATCTGCAAAAATCGATCATTAATCATTTTTTTGATTAAGCGGCGCATAGACGAGATTAGGCGATCTAATGAGTTAAATAAAAAAATATATTTTACACATAAAAGGGTAAATTCACTCATCATATTTAGTAATAAAATGTAAATATTTATATTTTTACTTATATAAATATATTTTTAAACACTAAAATTAAGTTAAATTAAAAATAATATTTTAATACTGTACATCCGATTAATGTTCCGATTAATCATTCCGATTAATCGCCGCCTAGCTGATTAATTGTTAGAAGGTAGGCTCACCGCCTAGACCCGTTTAGCGATTTTTACAACGTTGAATCAACCACATACAAACTAAGCTTTAGTTGAATTGTGGTTACACAACAGATGGCTTACTTGGTTACACAACGCATCCAATTGGTTGATTTGATTGTAAACTGTATTTTTACAAATGAATTGATATTTTTTGCAAAAAATTCCTAAAAAGAATTTTTGCAAAAAAATTTTGAACTTGAATATTTATAAAAATATCTGTTAGCATAATTGATCTAATCCTGTAAAAAAAATTGATGTATATCATTTTCGGGTTTTTTTAAAAAAAATTCAAATTATAATTTAAAAAAAAATTACGATGCAATTTCAAATACAATTATTGCAACCTGAAATATATATAACTAGTATGTGTGCCCGCTATGCGGGCTGTGCACGTAAAATGATTTCTAAAATTTAAAAGTTTATGTTGAATTGATATTTTTTGAATATTTTTTTTATTGCTCTCTCCGTCCTAAAATACATGTTTATTTTGACTAAAGTTTAATTGAAATTCATATATATTATATAATTAAAAAAATAAAAAAATGTCGTGAGTCAACACTTGTATTTCTAATGCTAGTATTGTCTACAATTAGGCATGTTTTTAATTTTTAGAAGATCTTGTCTGTTAAACTATATACTGTAGCATAAAATGTTCAAAAGAGTAAAGGATGAGAAATCAAAATGCAGAATGTATAGAACTTAAATCATTTCCAACTAAACAAAGGTAATTAACTCCACATTTCCAACTAAACAAAGGTAAGTTTGTGCTTTAATGCTCTACATGAGACATCATCTGCACATTTATATCTATCAGCAATAACTCTAATCTTGTCAAGTCAAAGTGTTTCCCTATTCAATCCATTTTTTATGTACCTTCCACACCTGAACTAAAAATGAAAACACAAAAAATTCTACACTGCAATCTTACTCCTGTCAAGTAGGAAAAATCTCAACACCAACAAAGCCTTAAAAAAACAAATAATTTAAAGATGAATATATAAATTGACTTATCTACTAAAATAAAGATATAGGCACACTTGAAAATATTAAATTTAAGATGACATGAAAATAAAAATGAGTAGAAAGCTTATGATCTAAAATGGAGTCGGCAAGATGCTTCATAAACTTTATTTTGATACTTACAAACTTTCCTCTCAATAATTCAAACATATGACTCTCCCATCCAAATTCCAACCTGTAAACCAAATTTTTAGAAATTGACATCAAGTTAAATCTCTTAACACACAAAACTCATCTTTTAAAAAATAAGAGTAACCAACCAAGTAAATATATAAAATAATACGTAATAAAATCTTAAAACAATATTGCTATGTCTTATTATATAGATTTTGCAAAGAACCTAATAATCTTAATAAATCTTTATTTACCAAAGTATTGAAAGCATAAATGACTAAGTGTAGTAATTGAGTAATTTAGTGTGATTATGTCCCGTTAAAGTTGTTAATCCCAATCTATGAGAGCTAAGAAAAGGAGTGTACCACTTATAGAAATTTACACATATGCAATGCACAAAGAACGGAGCATAATTAGTTGATTAGTTGATCATTATCCTATGTATCATAATATCATAATACTGAGACATAATATGCCATTGTAGAAAATAAACAGAACTTAGGCTTAGGAATTCTAAATATAATTAAGCCCCACCCTTGATTTTATTTTGTGCCAGTAAATTGGTAGTTCGCCAATATGGACAAACTGATTTGCTCTGTCAACTTCATCCTATCCTATATAGAGATATGGTACGAATAAGGCAATCCTAAATTGTAAAAAAAAATATTTTTAAAATAATGTAATACTATATTTTCCCCTTTTTCTGAAATTTCAGGCATCTTTTCCTCTTGAACATTTCAAAATCATGTAAGTTACCCAACATTGATCAAAAATTAACAAACTAACATCGGTAAAAGTAAGTTCTATATATAAAGATTGTACCTGATTTGTCGAAAAAAACACTACCACAACCTTCCAAAACAAAAATCTATCTTCGAACATAGCATTTGTCATCTTTGAACATAGAAATATAATGAAAAACTCTTTCAAGACTTTAATCATAAGAATCATTTTGCAAGATCCAAATCAGATTATGTACAATATTATTCATACCTGCTTCAATCTAAACAACATTCTGCAAAAAACATAAATAACGGGAAAAGGTGTTATAACATAACACATACAACATAGATACTATTTACATGTAAAATATATCAACTAAATATAATAAAAAGTTCGCTCTAAACATTAATAAACACTTAATATACAAAAACATTAGGTAGAATAATATCATACCTGGCTCAATTTAAACAATCTTCTGCAAAATAACATAAAAAAATGAGAAAATGCGCTAATACATACACATACAATATACAAACTATTAGATGTAAAAATAATCAACTAAAGATAATTAAAAGTTCTATCAGAACTTCGATCAAACACCTGGGCTACAAAAGCAATTAGGTAAATGCACAACCAAAATTAATAACACATAAGCAACTCAACAAAGAGCACGAGTGTATTTTGGGGATTTGGGGAAAGTATCAGCTTATTTGAGAAGCTTCCCGTGTATTATCAATTGTATGGCTGTGATTAAGAGAACGTATAAGTCAACTGAGTCAAGTGGCATGAAAATTGGTAATTAACAGGGGAAAAACACAACAGCTTTTATAATATAGATAGATTCAAGAGAACCAGGAAAAGCCTTGTTCTAGACATTACTTCATTTTTTAGAATAAAATCAGTGATTACCTTCACAATTTTTTTAGAATAAAAACAGTGATCCTAATTTTGTCAAGACGAAGTGTTTTCTTATTCGATCAATTTTTCCGCACCTCCCACTTATGAACTAAAAAATGGAGAGACACAGAATTCTACCATGCAATTATATCCATGTCAAAGAGAAAAAGAATATTAACATGAACAAACCTTCAAAAAATAAGTAACTCTACAATGAGTATATTAATCGAATTATATATTACTAGAGAGATATAGACACACCACACGATACTAAGTTGATAAATGAGTATGAATCTAGACACACCATACGTTGACATAAAATTGGAGCAACCAAACACCAAACGTTTGATGTTCAATCTACACATTTGCACCTGCGATAAAAAGAAGAATGAATGAGAGAGTTATAGATAGTGAAGATTGAATAGATAAAAGGGCACAAATGAAGATTATACTTTAAGATTGAAATTCATTTTTTATCTATAAAATTTAACTTATTAAAACTGAACAATTTCAGTTAATGAAACTATGAAACATTTGTATTCAAAGTTTATTAGCTCACCTGGACATTTGGTCAAACACTTGGTGAAATACAAACTCTTTTAAAGATTTAGTCAAATAGTTGGTATGAAAACATTGAAATCATTATACTACCACAAATCACCAAGAAAGACATACTTTTGAGAATACATACAAATGATATAATAAAAAACACACCATTATTTTAGTTGCAAAGATTACCTGATTTCATATGTTTATAAGTTTATTACCAACTTCATTTTTCTAATGCTTTCAGAATCATCACCGTGTCGATCTGAAACAAAAAAGAGAAGATTATAGAAACATAACTTGAATTAAACAATGCATCTTGTATACAAAATCAACACAAAACATATTATTTCTGAAAGTTTCAAAAAAGAATTAAAATTTCTCTAAGAACTTTAATCAAACAGTTAGGCTACAAAAACAAAAACATTCATTGTTGATAAAATCATATGTATAAAGCACAGACAAACAAATAAATAAATAGAAAATAGAGAAGTCATATCTCCAAAGTATACATATAGATCTCAAACACCGAAATAACACTATCCTTATGGTAAAGATGAGCATATGAATAAAAACTCATCAAATAAACACAAAAGTAATACCGAAAAACAACACAAACATATCATTATTTATGAAAGGCATAGAGAAAAGGGATTTAAAAGCCTTAATATGAGTAGTAGCATCTGAAAATTGACATTCAATCAACAAAATCGAACCTGCAATAGAAATAAGAACAAATGAGGAAAAAAATAGATACAAATCGAGTTTGACAAAATAAAAGAAAGAAAGAAAATTAAATAAGAATGGAATTTTTTGAATTTCAAATTGAAACTGAAATGTATGTATTTGGGGATATGTAATAGCTTCTCAGAGAAGCTTAACAGCAACAACATATACGAATAATGTGGTGAATAATGTGATGAATCGTGTGGATGTAATCAAATTCAAATGGAAGTATAAATCAACCGGGTCAAGTGGCATGAAGTGTAAATACAGAAAATAAAACGGGACAAACTTGTAATTAATATATATCTAATACACCAACAAGGGGTTTCCCTGAGCAAATTTATTCATAGGCTCGGACCCTCCGAACCTCACTCCAAACCTAACTCTAAATATTTGTAAAAATAATGTTATTCAAAGGATTCGAACCCATGACCTTGCATAACTAATGCAACACCATAACCAGTTGAGCTTATATTAAAAATCATTATCTACATACATAAACACATATATACATACATACATAATTATTAATTATACTACACATACATAAATAAATATACATGTATACATACATACACACATACACACATACATACATACATACATACATACATACACTACATACATAATTATTAATTATACATACATAAACATAAATAATTATACATGCATATGTACATACACACATACATACATACATACATACATACATCCATACATACATACATAATTATTAATTATACATGCATAAGTACTACATACATACACACATACATACATACATACATACATACATACATTTATGTTGTATAATCTATTAATATTTCATTATTTGTAATATATTAATTGTTGTATAATTAATATGCATATTTATATATACAAACACATGTACAAACATAAATACATACATATATAATTAATTTATGTGGATATATATATAATAATATACTATAATATTATATACATACATACATGCATACATACATACTATATAACATACATACATACATACATACATGCATGCATACATACATACATACATACATACATACATTTATATTGTATAATCTATTAATATTTCATTATTTGTAATCAATTAATTGTTGTATAATTAATATGCATATTTATACATACATACACATGTACAAACATAAATACATACATATATATATTTTTGTGGATATATAACAATGTACTATAATATTATATACATACACATACTACATATTTTTGTTTATATGTATTAATTTGTAGATAAATCTCAGTTGGCTTAACTCAGATAATGTATAATTATTAATTAGAATGTACATACATACATAACTATTAATTATACATGCATACGTACGTACATACATACATATATACATATATACATACATACATTCATACATACATAGTTACATACATACATGCATACATACATATATACATACATACATATATGCATGCATAGTTATGTTGTATGTATATATGTATGTATGTATGTATGTATGCATACATACATATATACATACAACATAACTATTAATTATACATGCATACGTACATGCATACATACATACATACATACATATAATATATACATACATTTATGTTGTATAATCTATTAATATTTCATTATTTGTAATCTATTAATTGTTGTATAATTAATATGCATATTTATACATACATACACATGTACAAACATAAATACATACATATATAAATTTATGTGCATATATAATAATCTACTATAATATTATATACATACATACTATGAGTCCCACTCTATGGAGAACCATCTTACGTGGAGAACCGTGGATAACCACTTAAAATGCATTAAAATTGCTCTTTATATAAGGCCCCTGGCGGGGCCCCTTCACATAAAAGTCTTATAATTCTACCCTCTATCCATTCATTGAAAAAAAAAATTTAAAAAATGTTGCCACGTCATCATTTTTTGAAAAAAATTTTAATTTTTTTTTTGTTAATTATTTTTATAAATAGATAGAAGATAGAATTATAAGACTTTTTTGTGAAGATGCCCCTGCAGGGCCCTTATATATAAAGCAATTTTAATGCATTTTAAGTGGTTCTCCACGATTCTCCACGTAAGATGGTTCTTCGTGGAACAATGGCCTACATACTATATAGCATACATACATACATACATACATACATACATACATACATACATTTATGTTGTATAATCTATTAATATTTCATTATTTATAATATATTAATTACTGCATAATTATACATACATAAACTTGTACAAACATAAATACATATATAAATTTATGTGGATATGTTATAATGTACTATAATATTCACTAACATATACCATATCTTATTAATCATTTTAGATCTACTTTAATTATTTACGAATTAAATATTACAAAAAATATCCCAATACAAAAAAAACCTTCATGCCTATGTAAGTATAATACAAACTTGTATTAACATTAACTATCGTAAAACTCATCAATCACATCTTTAATACGTAAACGCATAAAACAATATAACAAATATACATAAAATAGAGCAAATGGGGGGGTTCTATGAGCAAATTTATTCATATAAAAAGTCATATTTACCTCTACTAATTATATCTATATTATATTTTCGGGGGCTATTTAGGTATTGCAACACTAACATATTTATTACATATATAATAATAACTGATATGAACTAATATGCATTTATTATTATGTAATTAATACTTGAATGTATCTCTGTATCCATCCATGTTAACTAAATATATTTATATTTCGAAGTACGGTTTTGATCTTAACATTGACCAATTTATTACATATCGTTCAAGTTTATTTTAACAAAACAAAACGTAGCGTAAAATATAAAATAGATTTAATTTAAACAGAATTATAATTTGCATGTCACGATCGGGTATTGCATAAATTCTATTTACTCAGAACAATTGCTACAAAGATATGAACAATCGAAGATATCAACAAATCAATCCTACGTGATTACGAATAATTCATAAATTTGTAATATAGAGCATGCTCGTGCCTGGGCTACAAAGCTAGTTAACATAGGAAAAACACAACAACTTTTATATTATTAATAGATTTATAAAATAATAATCGATTATGTAACCGTTAATTATGAAGTTTTCCATTGTTACCGTATTTTTGGATGTATTCGCACCTACATATTAAGAAAATTGATTTTTGAATGTGAATCATTATTTTATTATAAACAGACACAGACAGGGGCAGATTAATTTTTTTATTAGCTACATAATTAATAGATTTATGCATACACAAGCGTGCTTGTACTAAATTACAGTAAAACTTAGTAACCATACTGCACGATTAACGGTTTCGAGATTAGGAAGGAGACTGAAGAAAATAAGTAGAGAGAGAGAGAGAGAGAGAGAGGAGAGACCCCATTTTCTAGAGAGAGAGTGTGGTTTTAAAGGAGAAAAGGAGAGGTGGGGTTCACGTTGTTACTGTTATTATACCCCCCTCTATCTCTGTTTCTTTTGAGCTCCTCTTCACCAGATCGGAACACAGGAGCTGTTTACTGTAAGACCCGGCTTCTTAATTTCAGCTTTTTTTGTTATTTGTGTTTCTTGATCTGAGCTGTTTACCCCTTTTTGTTGCTTATGTTTCATTTCCTCGTTTTTGTCAGATCTCAATTTGTTTTCAACTGAGTAGCTTACCTAAGACTTGAAATTGTATAAATGGGTGTTAAATTCTCACCAGATTTTGTGGTTTGTCACATTATGTTGTTGTTTATACCGTAGAATCTCGATTAGTTAATAATTCTGGGTTGTCGCATTCTGTTGTTGTTTATACTGTGTAACCCTGATTAATTAATATTATACTCTATAAAGCACCAATCACAGTTACACATCAGTATTACTTGCAAACTACAGTTCACCAGTTTTTGCTTTGTTAGTTGTTTTTAAATAAGATAAGTTTGAACTTAAACAAACACCAGTTGATTGTGCTGGGCTATATGAGTTGAGACGGTAAGAAGGTTATATCGAAATTGTAGAGGTATGTTGATTTATGTTTCTCGTATTGTTTGGTTTAGTATGTTGGTGGGATTATATTTAACATGATTTGAAATGTAATAAACTTAGATAATGTATGTATTGAGAGGCTTGAGAAACTTTAGATCTTATCTTATATGTGAGATTTTGAAGTATGATTGGTATGATGTTCTTTTTTCTTTCTTTTTTGTTTTTCTTCCCTTTTTATCTTCTCAATCAGACCTTTTGTTAACACAAAATCACGCAAGCGTACGTGGTCACAAGTAATATATGAATAAGTCAAGTTCGTTCCCACAGACATCTGGTTATGATTGGTTATATGTGAGATTTTGAAGTATGATTGGTATGATGTTCTTTTTCGTTTCTTTTTTGTTTTTCTCCCCTTTTTATCTTCTCAATCAGACTTTTTCTTTTTTAAATTTGTTTATTTACTAAAAGTATGAGGTATATACTAGGCAAGTCTTTGGAGGCTAAGAATTCATCTAAAGCTTAAAAGTGTGGATGACATATTTATATTTTAAGACATGTGTCAGTTTTGAAGCTGAGCACAAATTTCAGAAAGCGAGCATTTGTTTAAGTATTCTTACATGCATGTCTTTGGAAGAAAGCTAAACTGGATATTCTGGAAAAAGCATTGTAATATCTTTAATTGTTTCCGGGCAGGGTGATGGCGAGGCTCATCATAGGTATCCGTGTTGATAAAATCCCTATGCTAATAACTATAGTGCCAAATCAAATGGTGTCTAATTTCCTAGAGTCACTGATGTTATGGCATTTTAATTTATTTTTTTACTTTTCCTAGAAAAAAATGTTTTTACATGAATGTTTTTGTAAAAAGATTAACTGCATTGAATGTGTTTCCTTATAAAATATTTCTGGCTACAGCCTACAGCATTGTAATACCTTGAATTATTTCAGGCATTGTGATGGGAAGGGACGGTACAGGTATCCGTATTGATAGAAAGCCCAATGCTAAGGGTATCAAGTCAAATGGCATCTCTCATGATACAGCTTCGCAAGTTACAACTGGAACTAGTGAAACAAAAAACGTTGTGGTAGAGGATTGTACTGTTAAAGAGTTGCTTGATAAAGAATGTCAGGACAAGCAAGATGTCTTAGGTGTTAAAAGCATTAACTGTGAGGTTGGTCCACCAGAGGAGAAATCCGTAATACCCGACACCGAGAAATCCAGTGAAAAGACCTTACGCTCACTTATTAAGCCTGCCTCAGGCTCTGACAATCCCAAAATGAACTCCAAAGGTTCTCAATCATTTAGGTATATGACTGGGACACAGGCCTCGGGTCCAACGTTATATCCTAATCTCAGATGTTCACCAAGAATCAAAGATTCACATTCCACCAAGAATGCAGAACATTTAGAGGTAAAAACCATCTTTCTGTCATAATCTCGACTTTGAGTAACTAGAAGTGCTCCCTATTTCCAATACACACAAGACAAAATTGTAAAATAAGGGAAAATATGTCATATCGTCATACAGTCAGACCTCTATAAATTTATAAGATTGGGTTTGGTGAATTTTACCAACTAATTGAGATTATTAATTTATCAAGGTTAAAACTACAGTCTTGATTATGGCGGGACTGAAAAATTCTATTAAAAATATATTAATTTATCGAGGTTCTACTGTACTATTGAGTTTGTTTAAGCTCAAAGTAGCTCATTTGTTTCTTCTCCTTGGAAGTTTATATTCTTTTTTGATTGCACTGGGGTAAGTATAATCTTCTTTTGTTGACTAGGTTTTATGATAAAATGATTACTAAGCCGATACATGGAATAGAGAAATGAAATTGCAGATCATATGGAGACTGATACATAAATTTTGAAGCACATATTGGCCAATGTTGTTGGTTCTTTCCTGCAACATTGGCACACTTCAGCCAGTAATCTGCTGAATAATAATTTAAAGTAGGAAGTAGACCTCCTTGTAGTACAAATTAAACCAAATTAAGTGGTAAAGTGAACAATTTTTATGGATAACCAAGGTTTTCAATTAAATTCTGGCAGTAAGTTCGTATTGTTATTATGTCATTTAGTCTATGGACGGGTTGCTGACAATGAGATTATTAATGTTTCACTAGCTTCCTTCTCGCACGACCGCAAAGAAGTTACAACAACCTGATCAGAGAAAATTTTACGATGATGAGGATAATTGGTCGATGGCTTCCTCGTATCCTTTTTAATTGACATACATCTCTCGTATGTTCCCATCTCATTTAGTTCATCGTTTGTTATTTTTATCTTGAAAGCACAATTATCCTTAGCAATGCATAGCGCTGCAGCTTCGGTTCGAACAGTCAGATCTGTCACAGTTCCTGTAGCCCCTTCATTTTCATCTGCAGGGCGTATTGCTAAACGCAAAGAGGTATATAACTTTCTTTAAGTCTTTTGAATTCTGTTTTGTACATTGTTTCTCAAACTTTTCAAATCATTCTCACCTCGTTATCCACTATCTCACTCCTGCTTTTTTAGTTCTACAAGATGTTGGAGGAAAAACACAAAGCTTTGGAAGCAGAAAAGAGGGAATATGAGGCACGGATGAAGGTAAGTTTCTCCTATTTGAATGAATGTTTTGACTGTGCATGAACCTCTAATGCACGATTTATTGTGATCATCCTATGGTTTACCAACCCAACCTAACTTGTTTCTTCATTCATATTGTTAATTTAGGAAGAGCAAGCAGCAGCAATTAAGCAGCTGCGCAAGAGCATGGCATACAAAGCAAAACCAGTTCCTAGTTTTTATCATGAAGGACCTCCCCCGAAGGTTGAGCCTAAAAAGGTATTTAGCCTGGAACTTTATATAGGCAAATATTCCTACTCTAGTCATTCGCCTGCTAATCCAGCTTACATGACATGCATCATAGTTCCCACTTCTTAACGTGTTAGACTCTTTACAGTAAAATTTTATTGAGTACAAAGATACACGTATTTAATAGGTAATATTACCATATTAATAATTCACTGGGTGTTTACCATATACCTAAACATGGAACTAAAAGGTTAATTTTAAAATTCCATCCCTATCTAATTGTAAAACTATAGATATAATTTGATTTACACCATCAAGGTGTATGAAGTACCATTAAATCTTTATGTGTAGTTACCATGGTATAGTGACAGAATGAGATGAGAGTTGTGCACACTATACGGGAAGGGGGATACTATATTCTTAGATTGATAAGTGTAGACTGCATGTTGATGTCCTTTAACACATTTTGCACTTCTTTTTATTTACTTATTTACATACTCGAGGTTGATAAGTAAATATAGATGGGTGTATATCTGTAATACATATATATATATATATATATATATAGAGAGAGAGAGAGGGAGAGGGAGAGGGAGAGGGAGAGGGAGAGGGAGAGGGAGAGGGAGAGGGAGAGGGAGAGGGAGAGGGAGAGGGAGAGGGAGAGGGAGAGAGAGAGAGAGAGAGAGAGAGAGAGAGAGAGAGGGAGAGAAGAGAAGAGAGAGAGAGAGGGAGAGAAGAGAAGAGAGAGAGAAGAGAGAGAGAAGAGATGAAATTGGAGGTGAAGGACTACACACATTGCACCGTGCATCAGCTCCCCAAAAATGAAATATAGATGCCCTAGGGGTATATAGTATAATACTATTTATTGTATTCATTCGTATATGACATAAATAATATAAGTTTGAAGTACGAAAAGCTCATTGATTGTGAAAGATTGTTATTGTTCATGCAAAATCATAGAGAATAAGCTTGTTATAGATCTTATCGTTTTGATTTACTTCTACTTTTTCCTAATTGAATAGCAGATAATTGTGAATAATTACTATAGTAATTACGTTTTTTACTGTTGTATATGTCAAACTGCACCATTGTCATTAATCATAGAAACAGAATTTCACTATCTAGTTTGTTTGGTGCCAGTTGCCAGTGACGCGCCCAAAATCACCAAACTTTACCCGGAGAAGGAGCTGTGGAGATGCTGTTAATTCATCAGCAGATAAGGGAGCAATTCCCCATGTCAATCGACGTAGCCTTGGCATTTACAGAGAAGGTAATAACACTGCCAGCAACATTAAAACCAAGAATCAGATCATTGGGCGGAACACAAATGGCAATTGCAAGGTCAAGGATCACCCTAAACTGGAAACTGAAAAATATAAAGCATCCCCTCAGAAGATTACAGAAGAGCGAACTGCCGACATTCCTGTTGAATCATGAACTTTCCGCTCTTCGGCAGAATGGTTATCAGCTTTAGAAAATGTCGATCTTCTGTTATCCACAATATCCTTTTCCAAAACGGTAACAGTAGGTGACTTATTGAGCGTATTATGTATATCTAATCTAATGCAGACTAGTAGTGACATCTATATTTCATAAAATAGTAAGATGTACCATTTGCCAACAACATGTTGGTGCAGTGGGTTGAACCCTTGTCTCCTTTGTAGGAGGTCAAGGGTTCGACCCCTGGGTGTGTGTGAGTTTAGTTTGTATTAGTTTCCTTTCTTTGTATTTGCATTTGTATTTGTATTTGGCCGGGGGTCCTTCGGAAACAGCCTCCCTATTGTATAGGGGCATGGTCTGCGTACAGCTACCCTCCTCAGACACCACTTTGAGTGGTATTATAACTGAGTAAGCTAAGTTTTAGTAAGATGTACCATTTGAAGACAAATTTGTGCTACTGAGCTTCATTTCTTATATTTCATAGCTTGTTTGTTTATTCCCAGCCTTTTACAAAAAGACATGAAGACACTATGAACAAGTAAAACACACAGTACATCACATCTTGTATTTTGTTGTCCATGATCCTAAAAGCCAACTCCTGTATCATGCTAAATATATACGTATTATGTATTTAGCACACCTGAAAATACAGCATATATTTCTACGTAAAAAGATGCATGGAAAAGGATTAAATACTGCAAGCTTTAGGGTATTTATCAATCACAATCTTTTACCCCAGAAGTCTATTTATTATGGTAAGCTTCATGAAATTGTGGCTCTAATTTCGCCCCTTGAATAATACTCCAAGTTAAAAATGGCCCATTACCCCATGTATAAGTTATCCAAAATTTAGTTAGTTATTTAGATATTTTCATGTCTAATTTAATTATTTTCTAAGAATACCTCATACATTAATAACTCTTTTCGCATATAAACATGTATTTTTAATACATTACTTTTTTTTATAAATATATCAAAAAAACATTCAAAACTCTTAAATATGCCCGGTTGATAAAAGAAAAAATTTATCACTTCTGAATAACTTCTACCTATTCGAACAATAAAATTTTAAAAAAAAGAGAAAAAGTTTCTTACTATAAAGAAAACTAGCATTTCACCCGTGCTACGCACCGAAAGCACAATTTTAAAAATTCAAAATAGTTACAAAAATATATAGTGTATCAAAAAATATACTATTTTGTTATATTTTATTTTGAGAATAACGAACTCGATATGCATCTCAAGTAACTTTCCTCAAATTATGTGTAATTGTGTGGACGCATGTTAAAAGATTTTGAAAAATTATGTATATAAATAAAAAGATTAAAATCAAAACACATTCATTTGATATATGATAAAATTTACCAAAGATACATATTAATTTTCTTATTCCCTTTTGTTTTTTTCCCAAGTATTTAACGACATTTTATGCTATTTTTACAGAAATTTCGGTTCAATATAATCATGTTTTGAGGATCAAGCGTAAAGAACAACTAAAACATAATTATTAATAGAAAAATTAATCAAATACATATTTTTCATTTTATAAATGCAAATAAAATGAAATTGAGCAACTTTTTGGGAGTAATTCTAGAGTTCCCAAAAAAAAATTCAAAAAACATCATTAGATACAATTTATTAATTAATTAATATAAACATATTATTTTAATCACTATTTATAAAAAAATATAATTTTATTAAAATTTAAGTATAAAATTATCGTAAATTTTTACCAATTGCATTGATATTATCAAACAATTATCATGACATTCACATCCTCGCTCAAATATTCTAAGCCCCGCCTTATTGTTTTTTCTTAATTTTATTTTTCATTTGACTTCTCTCATTTTTGAGAATCTTTCAACTAAGTTCATAAGTTTTGTATCCATATTTTAAGTTTTGCTATTTTGAAAATTTGGTATATTTAAATGTGCACTACAACGGATTTCTATAATTTTTATTATATTAATATTCAAAATATTTGCATGGATTATGATCAATTTTTCGAATAGATATTAAAAATTCATAAACACTTATTTCTAACGACCGTTATAAATCATTAGATTGTCTCTTAAAAAAGGTTGCATATTTCAGTGATATAAGAAATGATCATTACTGTGCAAGATCCATTAAACGAACGTAATTATGACAAAAGAAAACTTTCTTCTAATGTATTTGTTCTATACCATTTTTACAAATTTTATGTTCTTTTATTAGTGAATTGATTAATTATAGAAAATAAACATTATCAATTAACCAAACAAATCCCATATATCCCGTTTTTTTGAGTAAGATATGACTGTTAGAATTTATGGTGATTGCCATCAGCTTGTTTTTAATGACAACTTAAAATGTGTATATTCTGTTTGGGAGTTTGTATGTTGAATTTTTTTATTCTTTTCTATCAGAATATGGTATATTAAATATTAGTTTTTTTACCCATAAATATGGAATAAAATTTAAGTCGATTTGAAGGTACCCGATTCGAACCCCAAAATTTTTGATATACCGAACCCGGATTTTTCGATTTAGGTTTGGGTATAAATTTTAAACCCAAAATAGTTTCGATTTGTATTTGCATTTAAGTTGTACCGAACCGATAACATATATGTGTCCAGTAATTTAATTTTAGATGTAAGACATTTTATTTTATTTATTTTTATTCAAATATTTCATTAGAAATAGTAAATACTAATTTAATAATTAGAACTTCTATTTCTCAATCTCAAATTTTATTGATATATTTAAGATGTAATTTTTTTTTACTTCACATAAATTTTTCATTTCTGTGTATAAAAAGAATTTTTGTTTAACATATTTTAAAATATACTTTGTATGTTAGTTCGTATAATATATTATATTTGAATACTTAAGTTAATCATTTAAATTTTTAATTTTTGTATAAATATAATTAATATTGTTTGCGTATAACAATTATTTTAATTTTGACTACATTATTATTAATTTTTGGATACAAAAAACCAAATCCAATTCGCAATCCGACGAATTTGGTTTTAGATATTTACTTTTGGATTTATTTTTAAAACCCAAAAATATTTGGATGTGGGTTTGGATTTTACTAAATTTGGATCAAATCCAACCCGTTGTCAGCCAAACGCGTAAAATAAGATATTTGAAATCAGTATCACCTGTCTTTTTGCTATTTGACTAACATGTTAAAATAGAAAACTGTACATGAAACTAAAATCAATTGTGTAATATATATATATACATACATACATATATATATATATATATATATACACGTAATCACAGTATCATATATGTGTCCTTGTAATTTAATTATCGGGTTAAAAACATGAAATTCATTTTTCATGTAATAGTGAGTATATTTTTCCGACATATATTAAAATAAAGCGCTTACGTAGATCTGGAAAATTGTATGTGCACAACATTCATGCCATGTGTCTTTGCGATCTTGCATGAAAATGACATGAAATTCTTTTATGTACCCAAAATTTGAACACAAAATGCTACTCCATCCGTCCCTTTGAATTCTTAAATTTGGGATAGAGGGTTTGTCACGGATTTTAAGATTTCTATAAAGTATAGTTTCATTAGTTATTTTAAATTATTATTTTTCGTTTGAATAAAAAGTTAATGTTAAAACTTTTATTTTTAAAAAAAATTAAAAATAAGTTACGGAATTATACTTTATATACACCTTAAAATGCTAATATATAATAATATAATTGTGAATGCTTTTTATGAAAATTACTTCGTAATATATAATAATGCAATTATAATTAATTGTAAATCAAAAGAGTAAAAAATTCATATTGCAAAAATCGCTTAATAATATATATTTTTATAATCCTAATTGATTTTAATTTAAAATGTTAATTTATTATTAATATTTTTTAATATTTAAAAAATATGTTATATATGGATATGTTAAATCAAGTCATTACTATAAAAAAAATATGCCCCACTCGTGTACCAATAATTTAATATTATTGTCGGAGGAATTAAGTAGTTGACAAAAATATCCTTACTTTGGCTTTTGGTGACGGGTGAGGATTGACATATCAAATTAATTTATTATAAATATTTTTTGACTTTAAAAAAATATGTAATATATGAATGTGTTAAATGAAGTCATTACTATATTTAAATTAGAATTGTTAATTAACCATGGTTAGTATAATAGGAAGAGAATGGTAAATAAGGAAAACTTTTAATATAATTTGATTGGTCTAAAATTTAAGAATCACCTCTGATTGGTCCTAAAATAATTCATAGTTTTCTGATTGGTTAACTACATCTAACTGTATACCTGGGTAGACTCATTAAAAAAATATGTAATATATGAATGTGTTAAATGAAGTCATTACTATATTTAAATTAGAATTGTTAATTAACCATGGTTAGTATAATAGGAAGAGAATGGTAAATAAGGAAAACTTTTAATATAATTTGATTGGTCTAAAATTTAAGAATCACCTCTGATTGGTCCTAAAATAATTCATAGTTTTCTGATTGGTTAACTACATCTAACTGTATACCTGGGTAGACTCAGGTATTATAATAAAAGACTAGCGTTCTACCCGTGCTACGCACCGACAGATAAATTGTATTAATAAATTAATATAAATATAATATTTTTATTTAGAAAAATATATAATTTTATTTGAATGTTAATTAAAGTAAGTATAAATTACTTATTCGTGAATTCATATCAATTAAATTAATATTAATATTATGACCGAATCATCAAAACAAAAACAACCCCGTTGAAAAATTCAAAATTCCTCTTTATTATTATTTTTTTTAAAATTTAGCTTTCATTTTATTTCTCTCTTTGTTAAAGAACATTTCTAGGTATAATGTTAACAAATTTTTCACCAATATTCTGATAATTCGGTATATTTATTAAATATAGAATCCTTAAAATATTTATAATTTATTGAAAATATTTGTATGATCGTGGTTAATTTTTCGATTACATATTAAAAATATTTTCCTTTAATATTGAGTATATTTTTCCTACATATATAGAAATAGCTTATGTAGACCTGACAAATCGTTTTGTACATTCATGTCATGTACTTTAGGGTCTTGAACGAAAATGACATGATATTAAATCGTGTACCCGAAATTAGAACACAAAATGATACTAAATTACACAAAATTTTTTGTACACAAAATGAAATGAAATACGCGAATAGGAAAAATATAACAATTATATGAAATACTATTATGTATCCAAGTTATGTCATACAATTATATGTCTTTGAACAACATTAAGATGTTACAAAACAAAACTAAGAGTAGCATGCATGGTGTAAAGTCTCCCAAACAAAATGAAACCCTCCTTTTTATTTTTTCTTATTTCTCGTTAACAAATATCTCTCTTTGTATAGAATCTTTCTACCAAGTTATTTAGTTTTTTTAGTCATCTTTTATGTTTTGTTGATATAAGAAAAGATATATTCAACCAACCAAGCAAATTCAATATATGCTCTTAGGTTAAGATATGGGAATTGATACTATTTCCTTAATTCAAAAATACAAAATTAAAAAAGGCACCCTTTTATTAAAACAATATATAATTTTAATTGTACCTTTTTATTTATCATCATTAATAATTTTTATAACAAAAACCGTAGTTTCTGCACTCTCTCTCTCCACCTTTCTCAAAAGATGTTAAACTAAAGTTTAGGAGCTGATATCAGTTTTTTAAGTTTTTTTAAAAAAATTATATTGATTTTTCTTTATATTTCAATAAAAATATCATTGAGAGTCTAGTACCCCGTTGCCTATTAGTGAATTTTATCTACCAAAATATTAGATTTTTTACTTTATTTTACTTTGTCTTTCACTAAATATCTCTCTTTATTGGGAGTCTATTATTCTGTTCGTGGATTTTGTCCACACATATATTAGATTTTGTTATATTAGTTCATTGATTTAGATGGTATATATAGAATCATAGTTCTTGTCGGTTGTTTGAATACGTTCTGATAAATCAGATATACATATTTCTCACGTTTATAATAAATTTTTAAATTATCTCGGCGAAAAGGCTGTATAATTTAGTGACATAAGCTAGAGATGTACCATAATTGAAGATCTATTCAATGATTGGATGAAAGAAATTAGTGATATAATTTACTATGTGTTTGTTCAATTTTAATTATTTTTGTAGATGTTGTATGCCCTTTTATTGATGATTTTTGCAGGTTTGATTATTTTTGTGTATGACATATGTCCTTTTATTGATGAATTAATTATCAATAGATAAAATAACGATTTATAAGAAAATTTGTGCTAAATTGGCCAATTTATTATGGAAGTATTCAAAAACAATATTTTTATTGACTCTGTAATATTTTTTATTTTTTGATTGATAATTTATACACCAAATAATGTAAAATATTATTTAAGAGTATATTTAATATTTTGAATAATTCAAATATATTGTCAGATCAATTTTTTTTTCCCATTAATTATTTCATAGTTAAAAAATTTCGTAATTAAAATGTTAAAAGATGATTGGTTTAAATTTCATTATAACATTTTAATTGGTTGATTAGTTTTTTTTATGACTGAATTATTTAATACATAACTTAAATTTTGAATGTGTATTTAGAATAGTGTGGTAAATAGTTTTACATTGTTAATAATTTTTAATTCATGACTTTATTTGTACCTTATGATTTTGAATTGAAAGTTTGAGATATTAAAATATATATTATAAGTATAATAGATTCATGTATTAATGTATAAATTTTTAAATTAAATAATTATTGTATTTTGAATAAAATTATTAAGTAATCACTTAATTACATTGACAACCCAAAACTGTAAAAAAAACATTTATCTATAGACATACCTAATAAAGTAAACAAATCAGTATAATGTGATAAGGATTGATGACTACAATTTAGTATGTCGCTGAACTATTGAAGTTTGCTACTGAATATTCTAATGGGAAGTAACTCTGAGAGAATCTGGACTGTGGGGATGATGATAACCTAAATCAAATTTTTTTTTGTCAGAAACGTTTTTTCTGTTGAATTTATTGGACAATTAAAACACAACACATATAATAAATATATACAATCGAAATAAAAAGATAATTTGTCCAAGTATAGAATGCCATATGATAAAAAGATATAAAGTAGTACCATAACCGAAATTGATATGATTTAGCAATGAGAAGAATTGATGCATACACTTAGTTTATCAAAGTTGGCTAAGTCTGGTGGGGAATACGGAATAAGCGGCTTAGATTTCCTGTAATGTTTAAATTGGTATAATAATTATATTTTTTATTTGTAAGAATTTTATTTTATATAAATTGTTTATTAGTTTACTGTTAAAATAAAAATTAGTAGTTATTATTTTTAGTTAATTGATATGAAAAATTAAAAATTAATTGTTATTGAGTGTAACTTGATTTAAGTTTATTCTTGGCTGAAACGTAGAATCTAAATTCAATAAGGAAGCTTGTTATACTAAGTTTAATTGATTTAAATTTAATAGATTCTGATTGATGTTAAAATAATTCACAATATTGGGATTGGTTAACTAATAAATGTTAGATTCGGGTATCCTTTCTTATATAATAAAGGATGTTCAAAAACAATTCATAACTAAAAGATATATAACCACATGTAATGTATTGTTATGTGGATTTATAGAAAATAAAATTTTCGATTTGTAGAAATTTTTTAAAACTAAAAATCATGTGATATGAAAAATTATTAAATCAAGATATTTTATATTTAAATTTAATTTAACCGCGATTAGTAAATTAGAATAAGTATGATAAATAATAAAAAATTTGTATATGATTGATTGATTTAAAGTTTAGAAGTAAATTCTGATTGACTCTAAAATAATTTTAATTTTTTGATTGGTAATTTATTCACCAACCTATAATAATACTCTTATATCATATATTGAATAATTAAAATATATGTAGTGTTCGTTTATATGAATTTATTAATTATTTTATTAACAAATTGTGAATAAATATATTTCTGAACCTTTTAAAAAATCGAGTTTTTGAAGATATGGATTTTATCCAAGCTATATAAAATTTGTTCAAATTCGATTTTGTAGTGTTGGCTTATATAAATTTATTAATTAATTTTATTAACAAATTATGAATAAACATTTTTTTGACCTTATAAAAAAAATCAAAATTTTGAAGGTATGAATTTTATCCAAGTTATTTAAAATCTGATTTCAAATTTGATTTTTTCAGATTTTTAGTTGAGTTAGATTATAATTATTTGATATCGATTATAATTGTACAATATATATTATAAAAATCATAGGATAATATGATTGCGATTGACTTTATATTAAAAGAGTGATTGATTAATGAATGCTTAATTATGAAATTTAATTTAAAATATATAATAGTATATCGTGATTGATTTCAAATTAAAATTGTGATTTTTTGGTAAATATTTTTTAATTTAAAAAATATGTATTTATGGATATGTTTAATAAAATCAATAGTATATTTAAATTTGTTTAAATGAATTTATTAATTATTTTATTAACAAATTGTGAATAAATATGTTTTTGAACCTTTTAAAAAATCGAGTTTTTGAAGATATGGATTTTATCCAAGTTATTTAAAATTTGTTCAATTTCGATTTTGTAATGTTGGATTATATGCATTTATTACTTAATTTTATTAACAAATTATGAACAAATAAATTTTTGAGGATAAAAAAATTAAAATTTTGAAGGTATGATTTTATCCAAGTTATTTAAAATCTGATTTCAAATCCAATTTTGTGAAATTTAATTTAAAATATATAATAGTATATTGCGATTGATTTCAAATTAAAATTGTGATTTTCTAGTAAATATTTTTTGATTTAAAAAATATGTATTTATGTATATGTTTAATAAAATCAATATTGTATTTAAATTCGTTTAAATGAATTTATTAATTATTTTATTAACAAATTGTGAATAAATTTGTTTTTGAACGTTTAAAAAAAATCGAGTTTTTGAAGATATGGATTTTATCCAAGTTATTTACAATTGTTCAATTTCGATTTTGTAATGTTGGATTATATGCATTTATTAATTAATTTTATTAACAAATTATGAACAAATAAATTTTTGAGGATAAAAAAATTAAATTTTTGAAGGTATGATTTTATCCAAGTTATTTAAAATCTGATTTCAAATCCAATTTTGTGAAATTTAATTTAAAATATATAATAGTATATTGCGATTGATTTCAAATTAAAATTGTGATTTTCTAGTAAATATTTTTTGATTTAAAAAATATGTATTTATGTATATGTTTAATAAAATCAATATTGTATTTAAATTCGTTTAAATGAATTTATTAATTATTTTATTAACAAATTGTGAATAAATTTGTTTTTGAACGTTTAAAAAAATCGAGTTTTTGAAGATATGGATTTTATCCAAGTTATTTACAATTTGTTCAAATCTGATTTTGTAGTGTTGACTTATATGCATTTATTAATTAATTTTATTAAAAATTCTGGACAAATATATTTTTGAGCTTATATAAAAAAATCAAATTTTTGTAGGTATGGATTTATCCAAGTTATTTAAAATCTGATTTCAAATCCGATTTTTTCAAATTTTTAGTTAAATGAATAAATTTATTTTTGAACCTTTTAAAAAATTGAGTTTTTGAAGATATGGATTTTATCCAAGCTATTTAAAATTTGTTCAAATCCAATTTTGTAGTGTTGGCTTATATGCATTTATTAATTAATTTTATTAACAGAATATGAATAAATATATTTTTGAACTTACAAAAAAATCAAAATTTTGAAGATATGAATTTTATCCAAATAATTTAAAATTTGATTTCAAATCCGATTTTTCCAGATTTTTAGTTAAGTTAGATTATAATTATTTAATATCGATTATAATTGTATAATATATATTATAAAAATCAATTTATAATGTAAGATAATATGATTGTAATTGTCTTTATATTAAAAGAGTGGTTGATTAATAATGATTAATTATGAAATTTAATTTAAAATATATAGTGGTATATCGTGATTGATTTCAAATTAAAATTGTGATTTTCTACTAAATATTTTTTAATTAAAAAAATAGATATTTATGGATATGTTTAATAAAATCATTATTGTATTTAAATTAGAAGTGTGAACTAACCATGGTTAAAGAGGTAAGGTGAAATTGTAAATAAGGAAAGGTCTAAATTTTAGGAATTAGCTGTGATTGGTCCTAAAATAATTTCTCGATTTTTATTGGTTAACTGGTAGACTCAGGTATGATAATAAAGGATTTTAAAATTTTTAAAACCACAAACTATAAAAAAATCCTAACCAAATTAAATGCAATATTTTAATTAATTTTTAAAATGAATAACTTTACTATATAAAATAATTAAAAAAAATAAAATTAGTAGGAAGTTTGTGCTAATCTAGAGGATACATACATGCTTATATATTTATCATCACACACTATATAAACACATACATATCACTCACGCCTCAGACCAGCGGCGACGACGACGAGCGAAGCTTTTTCCGGCCGCTTTTCTATATTTACCCGGAATTTATCATCATTATAATGATCTCTATTCTCAACTACAAGCATCCTCCTACACGTCATTAAAAATAGGTGCTTTTTTTAATTCATCAATTTATTTTCTATTTTTATTATTCAATTATATAATTCAATTTAGTTTATGTTAGTTTTTTGTATAGATCTGTTGTTTTTGAATTGTTAAGTTCTCATATTTTGTTGTTTTTTTGTTTTCCTGATTCATGTTTTCGATATTGTATCGTAATGTGCATAATTGTTTGATGCTCTGATTTGCTGAATTTGTATGTGTGATATGTGTGTGTGTGTGTGTGACAATTGTGATGTGTGTTTGAATTATTGGTTGCGTTTTCGAGTTTGCGTTGGGTTAATGTAAATTAGTGATTTTGTGTAATTGTTTGACCTGGAAAAGTTTGTTTGGACACTGCGGTGGAATTTAGGTGGTTCGGTAGTTAACGTGATTGAGTTTAGGGGCAGTGTAACGATATTAGAATGCTTGTACTATACGTTTACATGTTATTTATGCATAGAGATTTTTGTGGATCATAATTATGAGAGGAGTGGAGAATTGGGAAATTATGGATAACTGTGTTGGCTTAGTTTGTCATTAGAGGTTTACTGATAGGTGTGTCGTTTGTGGCGAGTTGAGTAGAATCGGTGCTTATATTATGCCAAGATGGATTGCTTTTGTGGTGTGTGCTTGGGTTATCCGGGGTATTTTACAATGATTGATTAAAATTTGATCTTGGCATTCTTTTCAATTGAGATGGCAAAAGATTCTTTTAGCAAATGAAATTTACAGATTTTCCTCACTTTTTTCGGTTTGTTTTTTTGAAATTAAATCACCAGGTAAGATTTATGGAATAAAAATTTTCAATTGTTATATTTGAATAGTTAAGTGGTCTGTAATAAACGTCTAGCATACTTGAATTTAGATGCTCATGTTTATTATGTTCACAATTTTCTTTTCTTCATACAAGTATTTACAATTACACACTTTGTTATTACATACACAAAGATTTCAGTATTAAGACCATGTCCAACCCAACTCTGAAGTTGTACTCATGCATTAGTTTGTTGTAAAATTCAACTCCAACCTAACCCTAGAAGTTACACCATTTTGGTGTCACCCTAAACTTGGTATAATTTTTAGAGTTTAAGGATACCTGCATTACCCTTATACTCCTTAATCTAAACAATTTCATTTTTTTTATCCCGACAACTTCTTTGGTACCTCAACAATAAACTAACCTATATAGATAAAGTACAAGACAAATTCCTTCTAGTGTAAAATTTAATGTAAATGGAATGAAGTTGATTTTGAAAATAGTGTTACTCTTACACCATATTAGTGTATAACCTCACCAAAATAGTGTAATGGTTAGAGATGCTTTAGTAGGAATAATAATAAAGTAGGTAGCAAAACAAAATACTAGATACTTTAAATAAAACTATAATATCAAAAGTACTTAAAAATTATTAATGTATTACAACCGTGCATACACACTATTATCGGCTAGCTAGTTGTATGAATAGACTTAATGATTCCTGCTAACTAAAGCTGATTCATTAGTGGAGATTTTTTTTTTCCATAAAATTTATACTATTTGAGATTATATTAAAACAAATGTTGTAAAATTTGGGCCACCCTCCTGGGCACCATAGAGTGCGAAAAAACATATTTTTAAACTTTATTTACAAACTGAAATATTTCCTTATCATTTATTTACCTTAAATAATAGTCTTATTCTTGCCCTTGATCTAGATCCCACCCCAATTAATCTATCTCAATTTAGATAATTTTTGAATTTAACAATTTATTTTATTCAAACTTGAAGCCATCTTATTCTTGTCCTTGATCTAGATCCCACCCTAATTAATGTATCTCAATTTATATAATTTTGAATTTAACAATTTATTTTATTCAAACTTGAAGCCACATCCAAAAGCTTTCGAATGCACATTTTCTTTTCTTTTTCTCTTTATAGACTCTTATTCTAAAAAGAAATTGGGTAAAAAGGGTTACCCACAAATATTTAATTGTATCCTGAATCTTTGGTATTTGGTATTGTGCCAATAATTAGAAAAAAAAGCTTTACAATATCCAAATTCTCTGTAAATGTAAATTGATATGGGGCTTCAATTTATTCCTATCAACACAATCCAATCAAACGTATACTGCACAGGGACAAATATCGCATACAAGGCTTCAATTCAGTCCCATCAACACTATCCAACTTATATCTTAATTTTATTTTCTCCACACAAATGTTTATTCAATTACACCAACACACTTTGTACATAATTTCCTTTTGTTCTCACAAATAAGTATTGCCTTCGTCCCTAAATATATGTCCATTTTGACTTTTGAATGGTCAAATTGACCAAAATTTGATTGAAATTTGTACATATTATATAATTTACAAAAATAAAAAAATTATATCATTCAAAAATATGTCAAGTCTATTGTAAAATGTTAATTTTAAATTTTTTAAATAATTAATTAATAATTTTAATGTTTGGTCAAAAATTGGTCAATTTGACCACCAAAAAGTCAAAATTGGACATGTATTTAGGGACGGAAGGAGTATTCAATTACACATACACATAATACACATAATAGGAATACTATTAAAGTGAGTATTAAAACAAAATATTAGATGCATCAAATATAACTTTAATATGATAATTACATAAAATCTATAAATTATATTATTTGTATTATAGGTGTGTATAGTGTATATTATTATCTTGAATAATGAATGAGTGGAGACGCTACGAGTACATTGTCCAAATACATAATAATATATTGGGCCATTCAATTATACATCATCATCTCTCGTCTTATACTTTGCATCATCGTCTTCAAATTAAGCTATGTTATTCCCCGTTGTCTTCCGTTTTCTCATCGTTCCTATCCTTTGTGACTCCTTTATCCTATATCTCTCCTCAATCTCATCTCAAGCCTCTTTGGCAACCTTTAATTTCTCCAACGTAGGAAATTGTGCTATTTTACAATCAATGATTCCGTGTCCGTATCTGGGTCGTGTCATGTTGGCATGCACGACACGGGCACAATTGGTTCTCATGGCGATTCTTAGCATCAGTGTTGTTAAAGGCGCGATTAATTGTTCACGCTTAGGCGAAAGGTGTGCGATTCGAAAATGTGCGATTTAGAGCGATTCTAAAATCGTCCAAAAGGCGCTTATGAGGCGCTAAAAAGCGCAATGCCAGTAAAAGACAAGAATACCCTTAAAAGGGAGGGTCAAAGGAAAAAACCCCTAAAATTGTTTCACATAACTAATGGAAGATCTTTTCAAATCTAATAGATGATAATGAAGAGGAAGAGCGAGAATTTGGGGGGCCGGAGACTGAGTTAGAAGACACCGAAGCTTTTGAATTAAAGAACTTTATAAATGAAGCCTTCATTATTGATATTATTATCATTTTATTTATGGTCTTTATTATGTTTGAATGTTAAGATTATGTTAAGTAATAGTTTCTTGTTAAATATGTGCTTATCTTTTTTTGGTAAAAAGGCACGCGATTAATGGCGCTTCGCGATTCGCGCCTCAAATTTGGGTCTTGCGCTTTTTAATAGTTAGCGCCTTAAACAACACTGCTTAGCATCCTAGCCTTGTATAAGAGTCTTGTCCTAGATAAGCTTTTTAATTCTACATATTTTATTGTTAAATTTAATAGTTATTTAATTCAAAAGTAAACCCAAACCTGTTATTTTTTCTTTCCTCTCTTATTCTAGATGGGAAAAAAGAAAAAAAGGGGTGAAAGGTTTGTCACAAAAATTAAACTGTACCTAAAATCTTCGTGTCACTAACTAGAAAAAAAAAGCCACCTACTTACCTTCAACAATCCTTTCACTCCTCATACTAGCATTATCCAGATCTGGACCGTTATTTCGTTACTCAGGGCTTTAGCTCAAGTCCGGTCTCAAACGAGTGCCTGTCTTTATTTCCTTTTCTTTCTCAGATGTTTCTTCAACTACATATTATGTACACAATTTCCTTTTGTTTACAGAAATATTCATTAAAATTCACATGCATATAGTGATTATAAACACAAAGATTTCATTAGTAGTAATAGGAATATCTATATATTAAATAAATACATTAAATAAAAATTAAATATCATTTAATAATAATATCTATATGTTGTATTACATTCGTGCATCTACACGGGATATGCACGAGCACCTACTCGGGGAAATGTTTACTAATTTACTTAATTTAGACTTTAACGTACACATATTCTTCTTTTCTTTGTCCTCTCTCTTATTTTAAAAGGGAAAAAAGGAAAAAGGCGGAGAAACATAGGTGTGTCTCGAGTCTTCTTTATTTCGTACGGTGTCAACAACTAGAATAAAAAGCAGCCACCGACTTCCCTTTAACAATCCTTTCACTCCTTATACCAGCATTACCCAAATCCCCTGTAAATCGACCCATGTACTGTCCACGCAGAAATCGCTACCAGTGGCAACTTTACCGCTATCCATGGAACCTTTACGGCTATCCAGGTGATCTTCAATGCTATCGTGGGCTTCAAATCAGTCCTGTGACTCCCGTCAACACAATCCAGCGTATATCCAGATTTTCTTTTCTTTCAACATTTATTTAATTACACACATACACAATTATTATGTTATGTATATATATACACAAAGATTTCATTGCTAACCGAAATAATGAACTAGCGATAAAGTCGGTGTGGATTTTTTTTTTTAAAAAAATTATATAAGATAAATCTCCTGATATTACATGTTTGTTCGATTTGTTCAATTCAATTTATTTGTTGTCCTCGATTTTTGTCCCATGATTTATCATTGTTGGGTTTGCTTACATATAAGACTCAAAAATCCCAATTGAAAATTATAGAGCCATCGGTATTTTATGTTTTTTAAGTGCGGAAGTTGATACAAAGTATGTATCTAAGTTGAAATTAATATTTTGATCTAATGGTATTTCTTATTGAGTGTAGTTAACCACTTTTTGGTGTCAAAATTAGTGTCTTATATTTGCTAGGTGGATCTATGGGATAGAGATACCATTCAAGTGGTTAATTTAATTGATTAATTGGAAGGACTATTTGAGCATTAGTCGGCTTATTTATTAATACTATCTTTATTCATTTTCTGTACATAAGTGAATCAAATATTGAAGTTAGCCATGTTAGTGAGCATGGTGGAAGAAACGTTGAAAACAATTGTACTCGAAAAGGGCATGTCAAGTGCCATGTTTGTGCTCAACTAAAGACGTCTAACTGACTAACAGTGATATGTGTTGAATTATATACACTTCAGCACTTCTGCTCTCAAGCTTAGAGCATGAAAGCATTATATAATATATAGAAGAAAAAGTGGAAACCCACCCAAAATCCTAGCCAAAAACATTTTAAATAGCATATCTACCTATTACCCATCAGTCTCACTTAGTGTTTCTTTGCTTCAACAGTTCTCTCTTTCTCACTCTTATATGCACTTTCCCCCGATTTTACCAATTTCACACAATTTATCCCCTGATTTTGTCTCACATCTGCCAATTAGTCTTACTCTGCTTCAATAATTTTCTCTCTCTTACTTGCGCACTTTCTCTGATTTTGCCAATTTCATACAATCTGTTCCCTGATTTTTGTAGTATCAGGTTTGCTCTTGTAAAAATTATCTAAAGGACCAAGGCCAATAGATATTGCTGTTTCATTTTAAACAGACTAAATAAGTACAAAATATGTATCTAATGTCAATATAGTTTGTGGTTATTCGGTTACACATTTCCTTTGAAAATGTCGTGTGGTCTTTGAGTATTAGTTGATTTAGCACTGGTTTGTATCATAGGGCCTAGGGATCTTGTCTTAAAAAAATTATTGCTTGTTTTAGCAGGATGGTTGAATGCTGAATTTGTCCATCCATGAGAAATTCTTTTGATAAGTAAGTAGATTTAAAAGTATTGATTTTATGACTAAGAAAATATGTATGGAGATATTCTTACTTTTTGTTGGAAGCTTAATTTGTAAAAAATGCTATGGTATTGGTGGTTGGGCAATGTTTACAGAATTTCTTTTGTTATATATATATATATATATATATATATATATATATATATATATAGGCTAGTGGTCAAAGAGAACCAAAGTTAGAATAGAAACTAGAAACCAAAACGAAATAAATTATATTTCATCTATCCTAAGGGCCCCGCCAGGGACACCTTTACAAAAAATGTCCACGCTGACGTCAATGCCACGCCAGCACAGTGAACAGTACTTTTTATTTTATATACTAAATAGATGGTAGATTATTATGCGTTTTTTGTATTGGGGTATTAGATTAGCTTCAATTTTTGATTTGTGTTTGGTTTCTAGTTTCTATATATATATATATATATACTAAATTTCTCTCTGGATGTAGGTGAAGACTTTTGAAGAATTATTTTTAAAAGTTTTCATTGTATAGTTATTAGGAGGATTTCTTTTCAGATATTTTCTCTGTTGCCAATTTGGGGAGTTCAACTTGTGGAAAATGTCTTAGAGCTTGGTGGTTGGACAATGAAAATATATTTGGTTGGATATAGTTTTTGCTTATGCTTCTTGTTTGGATTCATTAACTGTGCTTATTATGAAAAATGATTTCTAGCTTGTAACAGGTTGGTGGATGCTTGATATGTGTATCTATTTGTTTTCACTAATTCTTGGTCATTATCTTGGGTTATTTGTTCCAATATTGTGTATTACATCAAAACAGTATTTTTCAATCTTGTAGTGCAAAGGATCCTAATGTATGTATAATTTTTTACCTCTGAAACCAGAAATTATGCAAAGGTCCTGTGAGGCATCCCCTGTGGGCCTCCAGGGTAAGGGACACCCATACACTTTACAGTGTAGTGGGAATCTGGCAGAAGGAACCGTAGAAATTAAAGATGAAAGTCATGCTCCTCAGAGCGGTGAAGTTGTCAAAGCAGACCGTGGGGCAAACGGCATGTTAGTTGAATCTTCTAACACATGCTACAAGGGGAGTAATCACCCATATGACTTTAGCCCTTGGTTGAACATCCATCCTGACTCCAACAGCATGCAGTTGTGTCAAATGAGTGCTTTTGATGGGCAAATGTACCCTGTATCAGTGGATAATCGATTCCAGCATGCCCCAATCAATATATTTCCCCAAAGATACCCTTTTGACCTTCAGTATCAAGATTTTCACTATTTTGTGGTGATAGATTTTGAAGCTACATGTGATAAGGCCAAAAATCCTCATCCACAGGAAATTATTGAGTTTCCATCAGTAATAGTAAGCAGCTTGACTGGTCAACTGGAAGCTTGCTTTCAAACTTATGTGCGCCCAACATGCAACCAGACGCTGAGCGAATTTTGCAAGGATTTGACTGGGATTCAACAAATTCAGGTTTGTATATAGTTGAGTATTTTTTTTTTTTTTATCTAGTGCCATGTTTCTTAACGCTGCATTATTCAGTTGGACATAGTTGGCCTTGGCTATATGTTAAATTGAAATTTAAAACCAAAGTACATTTTATAGTTTATGGCATTCCAGAAGTATATGTGTTACCTATGCACTAATTTATAAAGTACTCCAGCTATTTAGCTATTTTATAGTTAAAAATATGTATTGACGTGTGAGAAAATATACATCAGATTTGAACTAAAGTTTTTTAGAAAAGAAACATGTGTAAGTAGACAAGAGAGAGAAATGAGATTTGAGGCTTTTGTTATTTGTTTACAGCCATATAGATGTAGCTTCTTCCTTCTGATTGTAGTAGATAACAGAATTTGGACAATGAAGTGGTGACATTTCTAATAAAGTCTGTCATTTGATCATATATGTACTTGGAATTTAGGAGTATATCTTTAGCCATGAAATATTGACAGATATTTGACACTCAATTCAATTTTTATGTACTTGGTTCAATATTTTTCCTGCATTGAATGCTCTTAAGTCTTAAACCATAGCTATACAAGCTTACATGTGTACTTCTATCCATCAGTGGCATCCTTTATTTCTGTTTTAGTAATTGTGGCATCATATATTACTGGTTTATTTATCCGGCATTGGTTTTTAAATTATTAACAATTTAAAGCTTCTGCAATTTATAAGCTTTTTTGTATATGACTTGTTTGCGTAGGTTGACCGAGGTGTTACCTTAAGTGAGGCTCTCCTCCGCCATGATAAATGGCTTGAGAAAAGGGGCATAAAAAGCACTAATTTTACTGTGGTTACTTGGTCTAACTGGGATTGCCAGGTGATGTTGGAATCTGAGTGCCGCTACAAGAAAATTCGCAAACCTCCTTATTTCGACCGGTTAGTTGTTGAGTTTCTAGCAGAAATAATGTTATCTTTATTCCTTGTAATTTGTTATGGAATAATAAATATATGTGTGCGCATCTCTAAACTTGGTGCTTGAACAGTTGGATCAACTTGAAAGTTCCATTCCAGGAGGTTTTTGGTGGTCAGAGATGCAACTTAAAGGAGGCGGTTGAGATGGCAGGCCTGGTGTGGCAAGGTCGTGCCCATTGCGGTTTGGATGATGCCAAGAATACTGCCCGACTACTTGCTCTCCTCATGCGCAAGGGATTCAAATTTTCAATTACTAACTCCATGACGCACCAGTCACCTGAAAATTCCATGGCATGGAAGCATCCACTTGAAAACCTGCCTTGCGCACCATATCACCCTATGAAACTGAAGGATGCACATGTGCCTATGATTCAGTTGTCTACTTATTGTTACTGTGGAGTGAAGAGCAGCAAAGGTATGGTTCGCAAGCCAGGCCCAAAGCAAGGTAGCTGCTTTTTTGGGTGTGGAAACTGGACTGCAGCTAGAGGTGCACGCTGCCAGTACTTTGAATGGGCATCTGCCTAGTCAGGGGTAAAGTTTGGTCCTTCGGGACCACAGTATGGTCTGCTACTTTCTGTAAAAAATTGAACTTTTAAGACTTGTGTTGTGGACAGAATTGCCATGGCTTGGCAAGACTCTTCTGCTTTCTTAAAATAAATGTAGATATAGTTTGGTTAAAGGTGGAAAACGCTTAATTTGACAGCAGATAGTGTTTGTAGAGAAAATGGAATCCAATTGGTAATATTACTGGTTGACAGGATTCCCCAGATTGAGGTATGTGAGACTGCTTAGTTATGAGGATGCTTTTATGAAGACGTGCTTAATCATTCCAAATAAACTTGATACCGGAATTTCATTCCATTTGCAATTCCGCGGCAATGAATTTATCAAACCCGAAGAGATTGCTTGATGTTTTATTTTCATACCTAGATTTTTACCTTTCGTAGTTTAAAACACCTCTCCAGTTTTTTGTTTTTCTTCCCTTCATATCTTTTATTGTCCATACATGCACCCGTTGTTAGTGCTCTGTAATTTTATTGCTAATAATTTTGGATTGTACTTGTTTGCTAATTGAGTCAAAGTTTTTGGACGTTTGAAAGTATGTGGAAAATATCAGGGGTCGTAATATAGATCCTAAATTAGTTTCCAATGCTGTGTCGAGTTTGGTTGCAACTTGCAATGGCTAATGAGTGTACACAGAAAGTCGCTGTTCATATGTGAAGTAGTTCAAACTTATCACAAGGGAATAAATTTGGGGGCTTGAATCAAATTCAGAGAGGATGGGTCAAGGGGAGGCGTTAAGAAGGAACAAATACTAGGAAGAAACGAGTTGTTACGGGTCATATTCGAGTAAATCGAATTGTGTTCATATTATTTTTTTGGTTTTATCTCGTGCCGATAATCAAGTTGGATTCAAGTCCCAAATTTCGGCCATTTCCTTGAATACGAATACTTTGCTAATTACAAATGTTACGTGTTCTCATTTTCGAACGAATCTTCTCTGAAGTAATTCGTTTTCGGCCATTTCCTTGAATACGAGTACTTTGCTAATTACAAATGTTATGTGTTCTCATTTTCGAACGAATCTTCTCTGAAGTAATTCGTTCAGTGATAGTAATATTTAATTTTTTAAATTGTTTTTTTTTCGGATAACTGCACTATAAATCTTGTGAGGATTGAAATGGTGGTGTAAAAATCATTTAACTTCAGGATTTTATCTGAGAATGACCTCAAGTCCATTTAACTCCTTGAAAATAATACCCCAAATCTGATACCATTATTTTATTTAAATATAACATGCCTTGCATTTTTGGATGTAAAAATATCAATCAAATTCACATAATCAAGTTTCTAAGAAAACATAGCTAAATCACTTTGAAATATGATCGAACAAAGGTAGAATTTAATGAATCTTAGTTTTGAAAAATATCATTCTACTTAAGCGATTATAATAAATATCATTAGAAAAATCTTATAAGCAATCCAAGCACTTGGATAATTATTTTTCATCTCTTTTACTTTTTCCGTTCTTTTTTAGTTTTCACATTTGGAAAAAATACACTTATCAAGAAAAATTTAATGTTATAAATTGTTTTCATGTATTACCTCTAATTATTATATTTAATGATGAAATTAATTGTGAGTCAAATATTGGAATTAGAATTGGAGGGATTGATAAGAAAAAATTGATACAAAAATATATTGAAATAAAAAGGCTTAATGACCTTTTGACCCTTCAAGTTTGCTCAGTTATACCCATAAAGCCCTAAAGTTTAAACTCGTTCCTTTTTGCCACCCGAACTTCACAAATGTACCTTTTTGCCACTTTACCGCGTCAGGCTGTATATCGACTTATATCGGTAGGGGTAGAACATTCATTTCACTAATAATTTAATTTTAAAACAGAATTTAATTAGTAAATATATTATTCTACCTTTTTCCCCAAATTCTCTTAAAATCCCTAATTAACATATATTCACCCCCAATTTGCTCTGTTTCTCTCTGTATTTCTCGAAGGTTCTCTCTCTCTCTCTCACTCTTAATCTCTCAATCTCTCTTCCTCTAATTTCTCTCAAATTATCTCCCTCAAGAAATCTCTCATTCTCCATCATCCATTCGTTCTCCTACAAGCAGAGTGTGTGCGGAGGGTGTGTGTATGTGCTACTGTGTGTGGGTATGTTGTTGTGGCTGTGTACTGCGCATATGTGTGTGCGTGTATGTGTTGGTGGAGTGTGTGTGTCAACTGCGTGTGTATACATAGCCCTGTTTGTGTGTGTTTTGCAGCGATAAGTGCGTGTGAGTGTGTTAGTCAGCTGGGTGTGTGTTAATTTTGTATGTTATTAAGATTGTAGGCGTGTGTATTAGGAGTGTATATAAGCTTGTGTAGAGTTGAAGTTTTGATTGAGGCTGTGGGTTCAATGTTGGTGACTGCAATTGGATGGAGATGGGGTGCGGCTGGTGGTGTGAGACGGTGGTGTTCGAAGGAGATGGGTCGAGGGGAGAGGAGGAGCTGATAAGGTGTTTACTGATGAGGTGTTTGGGTTTTGGGTTTATGATGATAACACGCCGGTGGAGAAATTGAAAGGAGCTTCCGTTGCTGGGTCAGTGTTTAATCTATCATGTTCGATTGTGGGTGCTGGGATAAGCCAGATTCATCATTTTCGGGAAGAGATTGGCCATCAGGTGTCGTGTAGTACTCAAAGGAAGAGTAGGAGTAGTTGTCGTGTTCATCCGAATCAGAATTGACATAATTGTTTTCATCGAGGCTGTGTCTGTGTTGGAGATGTGGATTGTGGTGTCTTATTGTTGTGCCTGTGTTTGTACGGAGCTGGTGTGCATGTGATTTCGTTTTTTAGTCATCTCGTGGTGAAACCGCTTTCGCAGCTAGATTGTTTTCTTCTTTAACTAATTGTTCGGATGTTTTTTGAGGTGTTTGTGCTGAGTTTGTTCGACCAGGTGGCAGTGGAAGATCATCTCCTGATTCGTTGTTGTCGTTTACCAGTTATTGGCATTCTTTATGTAGCACTGCTCTGCCAACAAATACCCTCAATGATACTAATGAATCAAGAGATAGATGGAGATACTACATTAGCCGATGCCCATGTTCGAGGCGGTGATGACGGTCAGTGCGGTGGAATTGTTGGTGAAGGGAGAAGAAGAAAGAGATGGGTTGGGAGAGGAATAAAAGGGTGATGGGGAGATTCAAAAGGGGGGGCTGTGTTGCAGGCGGTGGAAGGGAGGTGTGAGGACGGAGGGGATGATGTGAACGGAGGTGAAGGAAGTGGTGGTGTTGTTGAATGAAACGGAGTGGGGGAGTAGATGGGGTGTAAATTTTAGATTAATGATAAATTAATATAAATTTTAAATTAATGTAAATTTTAAATTTGGTGAAATGACTGTTATGCCCCTGCCGATATAACCCGATATATACTCTGACCCGGTATAGTGGCTAAAAGGTACATTTGTGAAGTTCGGGTGGAAAAAAGGAACGAATTTAAACTTTAGGGTTTTATGGGTATAAGTGTGCAAACTTGAAGGGCCAAAAGGTCATTAAGCCAAATAAAAATGAGATAACTATTTAGGAACAATTTTTCGTTCAATTGATGTATTGCCCTCGTAATACTTTGGCAAATTTCTGACTCATCGTATACAATTCCTTATATAAATATATTTACCATATTTTTAAAATTTGGGATCCATTAAATTTTAATGATGCTAAACATAAAATTATTTCATTTCATTACGAGAATTACCCATTGTACTTATCCAAATTCAAATCCAAACAAAACTCAAATATGATTTAAGTCAAATATTTTGTTTAAATCTTCAGGCATTATATAAGGTTTGGTATTATAGATCTCAAATCAGATCAATCATCAAAGGATATACTTCCACATTTGCAAGGGATTAATGACATTTATTTATGGAAAATATTATCACAACGCCACATATGGCCTACGGCTACGCCCAAAAAAGTGTGATTATAGGGCAAAAAGTGTTGCTAAAAGAGCCTAAAACCACCTATGGCTACACTTTGACCAAATTTGGGAGTGTTACAAAATTGGGTGCTACCATAGGGGTCTATGCTAACACTTTTTCGATTTTTGGTAACATAGAAGAAAAGTGTAGGCTTAGACCCCTATGCCAACACCTTTCTGATCTGTGGCTACACCTTATAAGATGTTGGTATAGATCTATGCCTACACCACTATCTTTGTAGTAACACTATTAAAAGTGTTGGTGTAGACCTATGCCAACACCTCTTTAGTCCTACTGTAACATTTAATTGTAAAACACTTTGGTGTTTTTATACTTTTTGCCAACACTTTGCTATTCTTTTGCCAACACATAAAGATTAACACTAAAGCCAATGGCTACAATTTTGCAACTCTTTACCAACATTTTAAATAAATAAAGGCAACATATGACATTAAAAAAAAAGGTTCCCATTCAACATATTGTCAAACATTCCAATAAATCATAAAGGCTATCCAAAAGTCATTCCAATACATAAAATCCCATCCAATATAACATAATAAATTACAAGAAATATCTGTGCTTCCTCTCGTGGTGTCAAACACTTGTTCGGACGGTATGTATGATTTTGCCGCTTTGCCAAAATCCAGTACCGCTGTAATTGAACTGGTACATCAAATTCTCTGGCAACCTCTTCCTGCAAAAGCACAAAGGTTTAGTATTCCTACTAAGTGAATCCATTGGCCTATTTGTTAAGCACACAGCACAGACAGACATAGACATCCCAGATCTGTAAGCATTCAGAAGCATGCACAGTTACAGTTGCATATCAGATTTTACTCGCAAAAAACCTGAAGGTAACGTTTAACTTCCTAAAACAGGTAACAGGATTATGTTTTAATTGAGGTTAATAGGCTCTTTACTTCAAATTTTCCAGAAAACATATATTAAGTCGATCCACAAAAAATTCAATTGAGTGATTTATTCAATAACTAATCCCATTATTCCCTAAGATTTGCAACAGATTACAGATACCACATGAAATTCCAAGTATTCTCTAAGATTTGCAACAGATTACAGATACCACATGCAAAGTAAAGTGTACCTTGAATTTCATAAAAGGAATCTGCTTCTGAATATGAAAATGCCGAACTTTTTCATGATCAACTAGATCAAAATGAATGTCATTTCCAATCTGCTGCAACAGGTCATCATCACGAGCAACCTAAAAGCTCCAGTCAAATGACTCAGTAATTAGCCAAACAAAAAACCTATAAGGTATGCAGAGAGAGAATAAGGAAACCCCTGAGATTATCATCACCTTTACAGTTGTATAAAGGTGTGCTTCTGCTTTATATTTTCTCTTAAACCTGCTGCTCGCTTTATATTAGTAAGTTACTGAATTAAAAATTTGAGCATCAAAATAAAACTCACGCAAGTGATTTTCCCTTAAAAACAACAGGAGGAGCCACAGATGCAAAGATAACGAAAGCAATGTGGACTTGTAGGGCGGAAGTAGAATGAGGCATTTTCTTGTACATATATATAGCACGTACTTGACAAACCCAAGACACTTACCAGGTAAAATAGGAAGAACCACGCAAATTTCATAGCACCTTCACTCCTGTAAGCAGATTGTGATACGATGTCAGCTAAAAAAGTAAAACATGACCCATTGGTTGTTGGATACGAAATATAACAGATTCATGTTCTTGTATTTGGTTCTCTTTACCTGTTCTGTTCATCAATATTTTTACTTCCACATTCCGGAAACAATGCTCAACTTTATACTAGAATCAGATAGTTACATGTACTTTTCGCCGCTATAAAAAAATGTAATTAAGAGATAGCATTAGTACTATTTAAATTAATCACGTATCCAACTAAAGAAATCATCGATAAATTAATAATAAAAAATAAAACAATACAAAAAATAAACACTTACATGGTCAATTTTCTTACTAATGTTTTCAAGTGACAGATAAACTTGTTCTGTTGTCTCTGGATCTAAGGGTCAGTCTGGTTATTTACTTAGATTATCAAATAGAAAAACACTAGTTTGTAAGTTCAACACTTGCCTGGATGGTAAATTATATATGAAATATACAGAATGTAGGTCTTTGAATGTAGGATGACTTTCATGATCAGTATGTCTGCAGCATGCATCTTTAATGCGAAGATAAGCAATCACATGGCAGTTGTCTAGGCAGATAATTAAAACCAGGTATAGATATTTAAGTAGATATCCTTGCATATCATTCTGCACCATATATCTACGTAATAATCTCTTTATCATTCAACAATAAATTATAAGTAATGACAATGTGCAAACAGGAGTAATAATTAAGCAAATTCAGCATTACTCATCCCAAATCCCACATTAACAACTTCATCGATATTAGAGCATTTTTAATGTGATACAGAACCGTAATTTTGACGGTAATGGGTTTCAACCCTCTTCCATGCTTTCTAATATATTCTTAACCAGGAAAAAACATAGGAAAATAGACCGGTTGATTTATATTAGAGCATGTGTTTTGCACCTAGTTGACAAACTCAATAGGTACAGAAGAACTAAACAAATATGCCAAGTGGGATAACACCAACATGTTATAAACAGAATAAGATTTTCCTTAAGATAACAAGGTTGGCTTATATATAGTAGCACTTCTGCTAAATACTTTGGCTGAACATATTAAATCTTTATACATGCAGAAGTACCAGTAAATTTTGATATACTGAACAGGTTGAATATATTAAAAAAAAGAAAGAGATTTAAAGTGAGCTGCTATGCTTTATATTGTTAATTGAAAAGTCTTAGTGGTTTCTTTATTTAGAGCATGAGGGTTTCCAACATTTGTAAAGATAATCTGCACAAGAACAGTTTAGATTAAAGTTATAATTAAATTGTTTTTAGAAGACTAAACCTGCTTTATACAAGGGATAACTATTCAAATTTACATAAAGTTTCCAATTTAAATTTGGTGTTAATGTACGAAACCGATCCTGCAAAGAAAAAGCAATCACAACCCGTAAAAATCATGATTTCTTTCCTGGTGCACTCGATTAGCTTATATTTGGTACAAAGTGCCCCACTTATCGTAACATAACATAACAGAAATGAAATGAAATGAAAACAGAGTAGTCGGATGTAAAAATAAAAAATAAAATACCAACAATAGTTGCATTGTCCCAACCTTAGAGTGAGTTACCAATTGTTGCAGCAATAGCTACAAGCACAGCTCCATTCATGTATTTTTTTCTGAAACAAAGTTATAACAGAGGAGATTAATTAGTCCTTTTAAAGCAATAATAACAGAGTAATTTAAGGATAAAATGCAAAGAAGTTGTGATAAATTAACCAAAAGGTCTCAGGCAGCAAAACAATTATGAAGTACAGATGTTCACTCCACTAGCAACTAAACGCGACTGGAGAAAGTGTGCAGCGATTAAAAAATAAAATCTCTTACAGGATTACCAAACTAACAAATTCCAAATGTTTTTGAAAGTTACCTGAGTGGGACTTTCCAGTCCCGAGCTTCTTGCTTCTGTTTAACAACTAGAATTATGAGTCTCCATGTCTGTCTCCAACATATCAACTGATTCTGGCAGATTCTTCTTCATCTTTGCATACTTTTTCGCTCTCAATACTTCATCACCTCTACAAGAAAACAATCAAAATAAAAACATTTAGAAACATAACATTATAGATAACTAAAAATCAAAGCTATAGTTGTCTTGTAATTATAAAGTACCATTTAGTAACCTTAAAGAGTAGCTACGCTAAACAAAAACAAACCTTGAGTGGTGACTGTTATGCCTGAATTTGGCATAAGTCCTAAACAGGCCTAATGGGCTAGAATATCAGTACATCTCACATAATGGGCCTAAGAATGAGGAATGGGTCATTAAAGTTCGCCATCACATGAAGATTCATCACGTTATTTTACAGCAGGGTCGCCAGCGAGCCCTAGGGTACGGGTCGCAATTTACGAGGTCTAGCGAGGCCTAGGGGTCCAGTGTGACCTAGAGCATGTTTACTACGAAGGCTTATGGCCAGGCCCAACGAGGTCGCATAAGTAGGTTATCTCCATACAGTGAGGATCGCCTCGCATGGTCAGACCCAGCGAGGTCGCATGCGAGGCCATCTAGTCAGTTTCGCCAAATAATGATACTTATAGCATCATGCTAGCCGTGGGTTCCCTTTAATGGGTCATGGGTCATGAGCAGTATAAATGGGTAAAATATAACCCAAGAAGACGACTAGTGGATTTGGGCCAAGCCGAGCCCATAGAAACCCTAGCCCGTCTAGATAACTTCTTCTCTAAGAGAACTACGTATGGTTTGATCCCTATAAATAGGGTACGTAGGCATCTTGTAAAGGATGTGAAACAGTTCACCACTGAAAATCAATAGACAAGATCAGCCACAATCATTCACCAAATCACCTTCGTGTTCTTCGTGTTCATAGCAGAATATCCGTATTTTGTTCCATAAATCCAGCAACCTCCATAAATATTGTTATACAATATTCTCCCTATAACATTTGGCGCTAGAAGGAGGGGCATCAATTTTTATTATTCGTGGAGGACGAATAATTTTATCAAATTCATGGGGCTTTTGGGTTTTAGATCGACGGTAAAAAAGAAAAAAAACGGACAACAATAGTCGAAAAGGAGTTTCAACAAAAAGACGGGCACAGAACAAGCATATGATTTCATTTGTACATAAATGGTGGGACCGGGGAGAAGTAAATAAGATGAAGAAAAAATGGACAACAGTGACAAAAGACTACTATCGGCCTATCGGGAGCATGTGCATAGCGACTCATCTTTTTTCCGAATGCTCCAAACAAAAATAAAAGATAAGTTTTCAGTTCTTATTTAAATTTTCCCGCAAATCAATTATTATGCCATACATGCATACATTCATGTTTTTTAAATATTTTTCAGAAAAATATTTATTATTCATAAAATTCGTGCGAGCTATCTATTTTTATGCTTGTAAAATTATTGCGATTTTAAAATATCGTACGAGATATTTATGTTGATGAATTGCGGATATTTATGCTGATTGATTGCGGATATTTTACAATCCCGTACGAGCTGCATGTTTCAAAGAAAAAAAAACATATACGAGACGCATAATTTTGTAAAAGATTTTCTACAAAAAGGAGCATTATTTTCGAAGAAAATAAATATCGCGATATTCTCAAAAGAGCATATTTATTATTGTGTTTGGATTTGCAAAAGATTTTTCATATATCGTCGCGATAGTACATATATGTCAAAAATATTTCCAAACTTGCGAACTAAATTGCCAAGTAGGGTAGCCTGGACAAGTTATAGATTCTCGCAATTCTACATGCTTGAGTAAAGTGCAGCACCCTCTGGATTATTATTGAAGGCCCATGACCAGATTTTGAGCTCAAGGTTGCATGGGTGGGAAGACATCCCTATGCAAAATATCTTTAAGACATGCACAGCTAGCGCGCGTGCAAAGTTCACCAGAAGTACATCTACAGCTCTTAGTGAAGACCCCGCCAGACACATTCTTATGTGGTTGCATCAGACACTTGAAAAGCGTGTATGCCAATTCAGGATATATACAAACGCCAAGGTCCTAACTAGACAACAAAGATCGTAAAGGATTTCAAAATTATTATTTATACTCGCACATTTGAAAACCTTGGCAAAAGTATATCTATCCTATAATGGTCATCGCATGCTATCACACTTGCATCCGCATACGCCTAACGAGCACAACGGTGCTCTAGTATTTTTCTAATCATCTATTTTCAGTTTTTTCAGCGACTCAAGAAATTTGGAAGTTTGAAGAATGTTTAGTTCTCCACTGCAGCAAGCTACACTGAAGAACTGGGGGCTAGTTGTTATGCCATATTTTTGGCATGTCTAATAATCTCCCAAATTTCTAATATTCATTAATTATTAATTCAGATTAATAATTATTGCTTAACCGCTAAGTTTTATCCTCTCTCTGAAATGAGGAAAGAATCAATCTCAATCAATCAATTACGGAAAATATCTCCAAACGATATTCTTCAAATCAGGAAGATATCACAACGATAAGATTAAATCAGATAAAATCAGTAATCACCCAGATTAACGAAGTTTATCCCTAAAGTCTCTAAGGGATAGACACACATCAATTACACAGAACTACGTGGGCTTGATCCTATATAAACATATAGGTACGTAGGCATCTAGGTATGATGGGATCCGATACACGAGACAAATTGAGACACCTGCCAAGTCCAGCCCCCTCTTTTTTCATCAACCCTAATCCCCTAAAACAACCACATTCATACAAATCGCTCATACTATTCCAGCACACCTCCGATTTCGTGTTGTTACGAAAATCCTCCAACAACAGTGACAAAATGATAAGCTCGACCAAGAACAAGCCTGTCACTTCTAAATTTAATAAGAATACTCCAGAAGAGCATCCAGTTCTCCTTACAGAAGCTCCTCTCAACCCTAAAGCCAATCGTGAAAAAATGTCTCAGATTATGTTTGAGACATTCAATACTCCTGCAATGTATGTTGCGATCCATGCAGTTCTTTCCCTTTACTCCAGTGGTCGTACTACTGGTGAGCAGTTCGCGTACTAAGATTTCATGTTATGTTTTAGAAAATGACATAGTTATTTACAATTATGAATCATAGCTAAGGACCTAGAAAATGGACAACAGTGTGAAAGAAACTATCCACTCCTCTTTATTTTCCTTTTATTCTGCATTTGAGCTTGCGCTCTTGAATCTAGCTAGCATCATTACATATAAATGTACTTCTGTTAATTAGGAACACAAATCCCAGCGAAATATTCTATGGCAGTACTTCTATAGTTATTTAACTTGTTAGAAAACTGCCTATCATTTTCAGCCCCTCCCTACAAAAAGCAAGAGCTGTTTCCCGTTTATCAACATCTTGTTTACAGGGAGTGTACACATTATGTTATAATCTTTTCCCAGTAGTATACACAAAGTTAATGTAAATTCAGAAGTGTGACATATGCTTCATTCTTATTACTACAGGAAAAAACAAAAAAGTGCACAAAAATGAAAAAAAATGAAAGAAATGATCATACCATTTCAATGACAACCCCAAGTGACGTCGGAAGCCATGCTCCTCAATAGCAACATTTTCTTGAATTTTATAATAAATGGTACCATGTTTATACTCCATAAATAGAAATACTACCAAAAACAGAAATAACAACATTTTCCACTTGCATATACTGATTTAGATATTTAACAAACATCTAGAATGTCATAATTTCTGATAAAGAACAGATACAGTCAACCTCAGAAACATCACAATTTTAGCTGCAACATGTATAAACCATATGTATAATGTACAAGATGTTACCTTAAACCAGTAAATACCTTCTCAGTTACGAAATATAACCAGCACTACTAAAAAAATGCTAATAGACATCGGTTTCTGGCCGATGTCTTTGAAAAATTCTGACCGATGTCTTTGTCGGTGATGTCTAAAGTCTGAACGTTTAGACATCGGTTTCTGGCCGATGTCTTATAGCGTATAATACATCAGTTTTAAAAATATTTCTGATGTTTATGAACTATCTTCTTGGGTTAACTGCATGAGGTTATCTTTTGAATTGTTATATTAGAGGTCTTAGCTATTATTTAACATGTAGCAAACATAGAATAATTCGACATAGACATCTATTTTTTTCCAAATATTGATGTCTAAACCTTTATTAACATCGATAAATATTAAAGAAACTGATGTATAATGTAACAATAGACATCAGTTTTAGACGATGTTGAAGATATGTCTTGCATTGGTTACTTATTTTTTAAACCGATGTCTGAGGTCCCATAGACATCGATTTTAGACGATGTATATATATATATATATATATATATATATATATATATATATATATATCATTTACCGTGTTGTATTCATTCATCAATATACCAAAGAAAAATCAAAACTCAAATAAGGCATCAAAATAACCACAACTCGATTATCATTATCAATAAAAATTCAGTATATACATCAATGGCTACACTTAAAATTAGTAAATGGCAAAGTTGTACGTTACATAATCAAGATCGATCAAAACTAAGTATTTCCATGATCTAAACCAAGTATTTCAATGGAAGTTCCTCCCCTAACCAATCAATACATAGATGCTCACAAGACTTTCCAAGATATGGCTTGTTCAAATGAAACATGGCTTCCCATTGTTGACATGCAGATCCCACACAGCAAGTAGGCAATCCCTGAGAATAATTAAAGAAGATTCAATCATCATACAAACTTGTGTAACAAAAACATTTGCACCAGTTTATTTATTACCCATCACCATATAGAGAATCAATTTTTTTTGTTTTTACTACCTATCATCGGGAACTTAATCACGCAACAAGAAAAAAGACAACCACATAAAAATTTCGAAGTCATTCATTTATACAAAACTTCATAGCCATATGTTATACATTACCTGCTGCATAATCTTGGCAAATTCAGAATTGAAAGCCTTGCGACCAGTGTCATTAAAGATTTATCTAATATCCTGTAAAGCCATTAGTGTGGTCTCCAGCATGTCCAGACCTACTTGATTAGCAAATTTGAAGACCGGCAACGACTGCAACAAAGAAAAGAAATATGAGTATACATTCTGAACAGAACATATTGTATGAGTATCAAATTCTCATCATGTAAATTTACAGGGGATGCAGTCCATAAAAAACTATTTTTGTATTCGAATTTCACAAATAATATAGCAGAAAACTAGAAGTCGAAAGTGTTGACAGCTGTAAACGTCTGCCATATATCGATCAACTGTTATGTTCCTATATATTGATTGGCATGTTTACCTCTATCCGTGCAATCCCTTCAGCAGAACTTCTTTAGCGAGTAACATTCCAGCCTGATCAGACCTACCTAGAAAATAGAATATTTTAGCAAGAACTAGTAAGAAGGAAAAGAAAGAGAGAACATTATAGTTCTAGCAATTCACTTGTAAACTGTTCCTGCAAGATTCCCTACATATGCATAATGAAAAGTCAACCTTAAATCTACTCGCTTGCAAATGTCTTAATGATTTTATATTATCTCAGTCTTCAGTTGTTTAGCAACAAATGAAATCACTCTTTTTCCTAGTAATTTACATGGTACTACATTATAAATGTAATTAATAACTCTTGCACACGAATTTACAGTGTGAATTTTAAGTATAGAACACACTGTATTCAGTATCCTATTTAATATATCTCAATGTAGTGATAAGAGGAACCTGTCTATGGCAATTGACCATTTATTGTCAATAAGGTCAAGAACATTGAGTAATGCTATTGGCCAGGCCAGTGCACTGACAAGAAAGTGATACAGTCAGCATGGCTCCTTGTTTCATCACAGTAATTGTAAGCTCTGCAGAAGGTATAAGAATATATGTCATATACTATATCTATCCTGACACTAATTCATTAATGGGTGAAATGATTTACGTGTAGTTAGCCAATCCTGTATTGCAGTGATTACAGCAATCAAATGCTTGGACTCCCACTACATCGCATATCTAGAAAAATGTTGTCTTTGTAAGAAATATCTAAAATATTACCCTATCATCCTAAGCAGTAATTTACTTAAAGAAAATCAAGATCCAAAACATTGCATTTCAAAATATACAACAGAATGCAGATCAAAGAAGAGTATATCAATTATGCATAAATTTTATCAAAGTATAGAGTGACCCAGTGAGACTCATTTCTAATCAGTTTCTTGTGCAAACACATTTTACATTTCCCAATATCCTACTTTTCAAATGCATATCTTACTTAACTAAAATTAACTAAGTTTAAAGATAGGGGTCAAAGCAATCAACAAACTCCCCATCTCATCATTAAATGAAGTTTAATCAAATGGAGTTTCTAATCAAATGGAGTTTTTCTTTAACCTGCCAAGGCTGCTTCTGCTATTACACATTTGGCCACCATTTTATCATCATCTAATTCAAACAACTCCCCGTCTCCTTCATTCCGTAAACTATCAATAACTTCAACACAAAACAACAATTGAAAAATTAGTAACCAATATTTAACTCATATTCATAAACGATAACCCATGTCCAAAAGGAAACAAATATGTAACTATACATATGTATATACAACAGACTTGTAAATGAGCAAATGGAAGTTTACAAATGAACTTTGCGGATACAATAAAGCATAATGCAGTGAGGAGTAAGTGTTTGTGTTAGAGACAATTAAAAGACATAGTAATACATAATCATCTGATCAAGTACTAATCAGCTATTAGATAAAAACTTAAGAATACCCCTCGTCATTGAAGCACAAACATAGAGGAGATTACTGGTGAATTAGTGCATTGCAAAGAAAAAAACAAAAGGGATGAACATGAACTGCTATTGACCAGGTAGGATGTGTTATTGAAGTGGCCTATAACGAATGACACTATATATACTTTTATGGACTACGTTACTTTACCGCACTGAATTACTATAATCATCTGAACACCATTAATGGATATAAACCTTAGCAGCTGCAATTATTGCAGCACGTGCTGCTTCTTTTTTACTAGTGCAGCCACGACACCGCCTACAAGACGCCAAGTGAACCCAGCCACGACACGTAGGACTGCCCAATAAACAATCACATAGGACTTGATCAGACACATTCAAATAAAACATGTCACAGAGACTTCTAACTAGCCAACAGATACATTATATGCCACAGACTAAACAGAACCCTCACAATTAAAGAAAATCCGAATGACAAACTATAAATTCAGATAATTGTGGAGCACCTCAACCTATAGTTTACTCACCAAAACTTGCCACCAACAGTAGTCAATTCTAGCAGCACACAAATTTACAAATAACAGTAATATGAGACATGGCACTAGGCACTTATAAGGAATAATTTCAAGTCACGTGTGTGCTAATCAGTATTATCAAAAGAGGAACTACAGGCTGCTTCTCCTATAAGAAGACCTATAATATCTTGAAAACCTTTTTGATCTCTTATAGTAAAAAAATTATAGTGATCTTTCTGCATACTATCTAGACTGAGACTATACCAAAATACATATTTTATACGCCATGACAAGAAATGCAATTACAAACACACCAGTAATCTGGAATTCTTTAAGAAACACGCAACTACAATATTTCCCACATATTAACTGGAGAATGAAATCAATAGTAGTAAGCAACACATATTGCATAGCAGTGAAATCATACTAAGGTTAGCAGTATAACTTCTCACCAGAAAAACCACACTTCTCTATAATCTTTCCCGTATATTCAGCATTTCCCTACAAGAAATAATTTTTCAGAAACTGAAAGGAAAAGGTTGCCTTAGAAGCTTTGTACGATTTTCTACCAAAGCATGAATATTAATAAAGCAAAAGAGAATAACTGGATAATTCTAACCTTCTTAGATTCACTTGAATCGACTTTGTTCACTCACTTCAGCACGGGCAAAGAATTCCTTCGCATTGAACCAACCAAACACGTGTATCTGCCCAAAGAACACCAAACATGTACATAAATAACTGATACCCACAACAGGTAGTTCCCTTCTCCTCCAGCTATCTGTATTAAACTATTATTAATTCTTCGTACAACAATCACTTTACTTAGTAATCGTAGATTATTTAAAAATTAGGGTTTTTAATTAAAAATCCCCAATTGAAAACTAAATTGAAATAATTGAAATCAAACACAAGCTTAGACACTTACCAATTTGAGATTCAAATAAACTAAATTGAGTTCATAGTTTTGTAGCTTCGAATCGAATAATCTCCGGTTGAGTCGAGCTTCAAGAAAGAGAAGAGTGATAATATATAGAGAGAAGGGTGAGAGGAGAGCGAGAGAGAGAGAGAGAGAGAGAGAAGGGCGAGATTTAGGGTTCTTGAGGGAGGGGGTGAGAGTCGAGAGAGAGATCTGAGAGTTTTGTTTTGTTTTTAGTTTTAATGAATTAATTTGTCTGAATGTATTAGAATGGGGGAGGGGGGAAATACAAAATTTTCGTTAAGGGGGAATAGATTTGGCAATAGCGGGCAAATGAAAATTAAAAGGGGGAAAATAAAATTAAGGGGGGAATAATTGAGAGGGAACGCGCATTGATTTTTTAAGTAGACATTTAGACAGCGGTTTATAAATGAAGCGATGTCTAAAAATTTTTAAGAAAACATTTAGACATCGGTTGATATGTCAAGTGATGTCTGAATGTTTAAAAGACATCGGTTTTAAAACGGGCGATGTTAAATTGATTTTTAACATCGGTTTTATTGTAATCGATGTTAAAAACGGTGATGTCTATTAACAGATTTTTAGTAGTGCAGATCGAGACTGTTGTCGGATGTTAAACAGTCTAATTAAAGTCCGAAAAGCTAGGTTGCGGCTGCCCAGTTCGATTTGCGTACTGAGACTTGCTGAGCGAGGAGGCATGTGAAGCTGCTGTGCCCGCTGCTGCTGGGATTGATGTGCCTGGTGAGTACCAAGTGATATGTTTGTGGATGGGAGGAAAACTGACTATGTAAAGCTCTGTTATAGTTTTTGTTGCCATTGGCAGCTGGTGCTTGTCCTGTTGCAATCTTAAGGCGCTGGACTTCCTCCCTCGGTGTTTCATTTAAAGCTGCACAGGATACATAGTAACTTAACGCATTATTGAGAAATTAAGCTTGATAAGAAATGTGTACATAATTATATATAGTTGGATACATATTACAAACACGCAAAACACACAGATACACATCTACTAACTTCTTGAAAGCCATCGTTCTATCACCTTCCACCAATTCAAATTCAAAAAAAAATAAAGAAAGGAAAAGAGTAGTCAGGCATTACAGAAAAGAAGGAAAGAGATACCGAGCAATCAAGCATAAAAATACATTGTTAAGAACATACAAACAGATGCATACAAATACACAACACAACTAAAACAGATGCATACATTCCATATAGAAAACTACCAATCGGAAGGAGAGAAAGGGGGTAATATTTACAAATCGAAGCCCCAAATCCACTTAATCGAAGCCCCAAATCTACTTAAAAACCCCAAATCGAAAGCCCAAACCGGAGAAGGCCTGAAATCAAAAATAAACCGCAATTAGTTGAAGTTTAAGTGCAAAAATTGAATAAATTAAACTCAAGACAATGAACCCCTAATATGAAAAAGCCCTAATTTGAAGAAGCCCCAATTTCAAGCCTCAAACCTAAGCCATAATCAATTGAGCAGCCTAATTTGTAGCAAATAACGTACTAATTTGATATAAAATTAGAGAAGAATGAGAGGAACAGAGAGGTTTAAGAGAGAGAACTGGGAGGGAAAGAGCGAGAGAGAGCTGAAAGAGAATGCGAGAATAAGAGAATAAGAGAGTAGAGCTGATAATTATTTTGTTTTTGTGTGGCGGGATATTTGGCCCTAAAATATTTCACCGGGAACTGTGCAATTTTTTTATTTTTTTGTTTTTATAATTATTTCCTATTTTTTTGATTTTGATTTTAAAAATATTCATTTTATATTTAATAAATATATAGAACCTAAAAAACAATAATTAAATATATTGATATTTAAAAATAAAAACTCATTTGATTGGTAAACTCTTACTTTTTATAAAAATGAAATATTTTAAAGGTAAATGTGATATTTAAATAATTAAACAACGTTTTTGATTAAAAAATTAAAAATTGAGTTTATTAATGATTTAAGGTAACATATCATGTATGTTGTCAACATCCAACACTTTAAAATTAAAGTAACATCTTTTTTGTGGCTAAGGTAACACAAAAAACAAAATGTTATAGTAGGTCCAAAGTAACATGCTAAGGTGACATATTCTAGCAACATCCATGAAAAAATATTCCGATAACCCATCTATGGTGCTTACGTCATAGATCAATGCATGGTAACACTTTTGGTAACATATATGAAAAAAAAAACTAGTTTGCCTATTTTTTTTAACACTTTTATATCTATGAAAAAAATGTTAACATATATGAAAAAAATACTAGTTTGCCCATTTTTTTTCCACTTTTGGTAACACTTTTTTAAAAGATCAATGGTAACACTGATTTTGGTGTTACCATAGATACCGATTTATGGCTATGGTAACACCGGTTACTATCAATTGTAACATAAAAAAAAAGTGTTACCGTAGACCAATTTTAAGGCATATATGGCTACACTTTTGCTCGTAACACTGAAAAAAGCGTTGCTGAAGCCCATATGTGGCGTAGTGTATAGATCTTAAAAGTAGTTTCATATGTCATGTGTGTAGTTAGTAATTTGTTTTATTTTATTTTTGAAATTAATTACAAATTTATTTGATAATAATATAAAATTATCCGAGTATACATATATGTTTACAAATTAAAACATATCATATATTTATCCATCCTATTTATTTTGTCACTTTGATCAAATTTTGATCAAATTGATTAATTTTATAATTAAAATTATTTTTATTATATAATAATATTATTTTTTTAAGATATTAATAGTATAAAGTATATTTACTTGTATTATCAATTTTCAAATGTAGAAAAATATGAAAGTTAAATTATTGTTTGAGGTCAAAGTTTGTTCAATTTGATAGATAAAAAGTAAATTAGTACAAAATAAATGGGAAAAAAAGAATATTAGAATATCTAGTAAAATTTTGGAAATTCTGGAAATTGAATGTCACAAAGTCAGTCCAAGCTTAAATGTTATAGAAAAGTGGAACAAGAATCAAATACAGAACAAGACCAAAAACAATGAATGAGGTTGCTTTCAACATGAAAATTACATTATCACTTATTTATGTAGGTCATTGTTCCATGAAGAACCATCTTATGTGGAAAATCATGTAGAATCATTTAAAATGCATTAAAATTGCCTTTTATATAAGGGTCCCATAGGGGCACCTTCACAAAAAAGTATTATAATTCTACCCTTTATCTGTTTATAAAAAATTACAAAAAAAAATATTTTAATTTTTTTTTTAAAAATGATGACGTGGTAATAGTTTTTTTAATTTTTCTAAATTTTTTTTTTTGATGAATGGATTGAGGATAGAATTATAAGACTTTTTTGTGAAGGAGCCCGTTAAAAGCCTTATATAAAAGATAATTTTAATGTATTTTAAGTGATTTTTTACGGTTCTCTACCCTCCATAGAGTATTAGAGTGGGACTCTATTTATGTATGTGTGTGACAAAATAAAGGGAGGAGATCATTATCTAGTGTCCAAGGCGCATATAAACAGAATTATATCGAGTCATCTACGTCTGCGCACATGTTTGATTATTTTACCAAAAATGTTGTCATTTGTCAACAATCATATTAATTAGCTTCCGGGTCGCCAATCATCTTCGTAGAACCTTCTTTTACACCCCATTTTTATCTTTAATTACCATTTTAATTTTGGAGCTTTGTAATAAGTAGAATCATTAGTTATTAGTGAGCCACCAACGCACACATAATTAAACTATGGATGGTAGGTAATACTGCAAGTTGGGATAGGTTTCTTAACTCACGGACATCTCTGATCTAAAGAGAACTTTAGTTATATAATATTTAGGGGATAATAGGTATTCCAATCAAAATTCTTACTAAAAATTATAAATAATTATATTTGATTGTTTATATTTTTCGAACCTATATTATTCTTAGCAAAATTATATCCAATTTGTATTTTAACTAATTTCATTAGAATTTCTCTCATTGCCCTTGAAAATATAGTTGTTGACCTTGAAAATATTCTAAATACATACCACACGTGTCTTATTTGAAATTCGTTTTGAGTTCATTATATTAATTAATTATGACTATTTAACAAGAAAAGGCTTGTTATAAATTTAAATCACTATTTGTTGGTATCGGCTTTTCTTTTTTCTTGTTAGACATGATATCTGTTTTTTATTAGTTTGAAAATTGCATTACTATTATTCTAGAACTCTACTGTACATTTAAATTCTCAAGTTTTACTTTCGCCAAAAATGATATAAATAATTTAGAATGTTCTCAAATGTTTACCAAAGTGTGTCACGAGTAAAACATAACGTGCGTACAGTTACTTGACTTTGTACGAATGTACGTGTTTGTGATAGATTTGAACTCATAATAACATAAAGTAAACTGTCATTCATAAACATATACTATATTTGTTTGGTCATATAATTTATAAATAATATTGTAAACATTTAAATAAATAACAATAATATTTAAACTTTTAAAACTAATATTATTAATAACAAACAGAAGAAAATGATAATGTGTATATACACCACAAATGTAAAAAAAAAAATTAACATGCAGGAGATTTAAAAATGAGTTGAAAAATATCAAACAAAATCGAAAAATGATGTCATGGGAAACAAATAAGTGGGGTTTTTATTACATCATGCCCTACGCAAGTTGTATTTCCTTTAAGCTTCCGATTTCTCATCAAAGATATAATAATATCTCCAACATCATTCACAACAATACAATATTATCAAACCTTATCCCTCCTTCCACGAAACTAACTTTTTTCCCCACATCAAAAATTAAAGTATCTACATACGGCCACCGTACCTTGTTTATAAAGCCTCGAGGTGAAGTCACATATTAAACCATCAACAATCTCTTGCACACACTTCTTGTTTATCAAGTGTACGTACTACATATATTTATTTTATTTTCATATATATATATATATATATGGATATGTCTAGAGTTCATCAACCAAAGAGCCATAGCATGAAGAAAGGGAGAAGAAAGATGAGCAGCAATGACAAAAAATCCGTGAAAGTTGTCTACATCTCTACTCCCATGAAGGTAAACATTTCCGCCTCGAATTTTCGAGCTCTTGTTCAAGAACTTACGGGACGGGACTCCGACATGTCACGGTTCGAAGATTTTAATCAAGATTTGTCTGAAAAAGATTTAGAGTGTAAAGATGATGTATTTAGAAATTTTGGTGCTAATTTATTGGAAAAAAGTTGGGAGCTCAAAAACGATCAAACTAATTCGTCGGAGAAAAGTTGGGAGGTCAAAAACGATCAGGTAACACCTATGTCAAGTATTTCGAACTATTCGGCTAGTGACACTGATCACGAAAATAATGAAAGTGTTATGAGGCCGGTGATTCATGAATTTCAATCAGTTGGGGTGATGGAAGATCCTTGTTATTATGATTATTCACCTGCGAGTTCGGAATCTTTGTTAGATTCATTTGATGATGTAGTTAGTTCTCAAATTGTTGAAGAACTAGAACAAATGTTTCCTTCAAACTTATTTGATTATGGGTCTTGTATTTCCCATGAGAATCATGTTCTTGGAGATGCCTATAGTAGGGTCTAAGTAAAATTTCGGTTTTCTTGTATACTTAGACCTTAGTTCTAATGTAATTATACATGCGTGTATATAAATATATAGTTTTTGTTAATAATGTACCTTCTTTTATAATAAAAAATTAAAGTAAATGCAATATTGATTAATATTTTAGGGAGCTTGATATTTGTTCTGAAAATATTTTAGGTAAATGCAATATTTGTTCTGAAAATATTTTAGGGACCATATTGACAACTTTTGGAGTTGCCAACTATTGGAGTAGATTTTAAATAAAAGTTGCCATGAGTGATATGGACGAGAGAGAAAATAAAAAATTATTACATGATGTGATCAATGCTTGGCAACTCTATAAGCAAAAACTATTGGAGATGCTCTAAACATTTTGTGTCCTGGCATTATCCAACAAATACCAATCAATATAAAAATAAACACTTAGCGTCCGTTTGGATTGGGGGTTGAGAAGGGTTGGGTTGGGTCGGGTTTAAATTTAAAAATTCATTTTTGAGAAAATTTTAAAAATAAAGTGTTGGATTTTGGATTTAATATTTAATATTATTTTAATTCTTTCTTAAACTACCAAAATCCAACACTTTACTTTTAAAATTTTCTCAAAAACGAATTTTGAAATTTGAACCCGATCTAACCTAACCCTTCACAACCTGCAATCCAAACGAATCCTTAGTGCTCTGCAATTTAATGCCAATAATTATGTCATGTAATTGTAAATATGTTCGACGATAACTATAGATTATTTTCTTCGTTTCATATTAGCCCGTATTTAAAATTTAAAAATACATGTAAATGATGTTCGCACAAAAAAATTTCATGTGATTTTTTTCGGGAAAATGTTATTTTCAGAGTATTTTTTTATTTCCAGAGCTATCTGTCGCTATTGTGTTATAATATGCTACATATTGTGAATATGGCTGCACAATTTTCCGGTCTGGACCGGTAAATTAGATCGGACCGGGTCTACCGGTCCAAGGACCGGACCAGACCGAATATAACTGGTCCGGTACCCGATCCACAAAATCAAAAAAATCCGGTCTTCGGTCCGGTCCGGTCCGGTCCGATCCAAATCCTGAAAGCACCCAATCCGGACCAAAGTGTTCTCAAATTTACCAAAGTGTGTCACGAGTAAAACATAACGTGCGTACAGTTACTTGACTTTGTACGAATGTACGTGTTTGTGATAGAATAATTTATATTAACTACCAAAATTCAACACTTTACTTTTAAAATTTTCTCAAAAACGAATTTTGAAATTTGAACCCGATCTAACCTAACCCTTCTCAACCTGCAATCCAAACGAATCCTTAGTGCTCTGCAATTTAATGCCAATAATTATGTCATGTAATTGTAAATATGTTCGACTAGGGATGACAACGGGTCGGGTCGGGTCAGGTTTTTCAATATCCAGATCCAGACCCGATTTTTTTGACTGGACCCGGATCCAACGGATTTCGGATCGGATTGGATTTTACCCGAAACCCGAATGTTTGGATTTTACCCGAGACCCGAACCCGAATTACTAATAAAATTATAATTAAAAGAAAAATTGATTATTTGACTATTAATTGTAAATATTAATAATAAAATGATATAATAATTAATAATTAAAATTAAGTGCATGTAAATATTAATAATGAAATGATACAATAATTAGTGAAATGTTGTAAATTATGTATCATGGTTATAAAATTAAGTAAGATATTAATATATTTAATAATTCATTATATATATATATATATATATATATATATATATATATATATATATATATATCGGGTTTCGGGTTTGGATCGGATTTCGGGTTTCGGGTCGGGTCTCGGATCGGGATGCCTAAGATCCAAATCCAGATCCAAACTTTTTCGGGTCCAAAAATAAGATCCAAATCCAAAAAATCGGGTTTGGGTAGACCCAAACGGATCAGATCGGGTCGGGTATTTTTGCCGTCCCTATGTTCGACGATAACTATAGATTATTTTCTTCGTTTCATATTAGCCCGTATTTAAAATTTAAAATTTAAAAATACGTGTAAACGATGTTCGCACAAAAAAATTTCATGTGATTTTTTTCGGGGAAATATTATTTTCAGAGTATTTTTTTTTTCCAGAGCTATCTGTCGCTATTGTGTTATAATATGCTACATATTGTGAATATGACTGCACAATTTTCCGGTCTGGACCGGTAAATTAGATCGGACCGGGTCTACCGGTCCAAGGACCAGACCGGACCGAATATAACTGGTCCGGTACCCGGTCCACAAAATCAAAAAAATCCGGTCTTCGGTCCGGTCCGGTCCAAATCCTGAAAACACCCAATCCGGACCGGATCTGACCGGATTTTATGTATATAGTTAATTTTATACTATTTTGTCAACTAAATTATATAGTTTAATGATTAAATATTAACACATAACATATTTTAGTGATCCAAATTGGTAAATTATAAATTTATGAAATAGTATATATAAACAATATAATATAAATGATTAAATTTCATATTTCATACTATATATAATTTATAATTATGTTTACAAATTAATATTACTTTACAAATAATATGATACTTACTTATTTTTAAATTTAAATTAACTTACCAAGTAATTTAAATATCAACAAAGAATGAAAATTAAATTATAAAAATTATTTTTTTTTATAAGATATTAACTAACCGGTCCATACCGGTCCGGGTCCGGTCCGGGTTTTTCCGGTCCAGTCCCAAGACCGGTTATGACCGGTCCGGTCCCCGGTCCATGAATTCAATAAAATCCGGTCTTCGGTCCGGTCCGGATCGGTCCGATCCGGTTTTGGACCTTTGTGCAGCCCTAATTGTGAATGCAGGGGGAATATGCAATACATATTACTCTGTAAATAAAAAAAATGTTCTGTAAATAACATTTCCCTTTTTTTCGTAGTAGTATAAAGTTAACTTCTGCATTGAAAAAAGAATAAATATTGGCATACATCCTTATTCACTACTAACTCACTACCTAAATTATAGGACTAGTATATTATACTGTAAATAATTTTTTTATTTTTTGTTTTATTAAAATGGGCCCCGCCAGGGGCTCTATTTTAATACTAGTAGTGTGTTAGTAGTGAATAAGGATGTATGCTAAGGTTTACTCTTGAAAAAATCACGAGAAAATACTAATTTTGCCTTAAAGAAAAATTATATTAAAAAAATATTATGTGTACGTACGTCTTTCAAATACATGAAACATGTGTAAAATAATAAGGATTTTAAAATAAGAAAAAAAAACAAGCAGTGTATACATGTTTACAAGAACATCGAAGTGTAGAGTTCACATTGGTATAATGTGGCATCATTTAAATTTAAACAAGCTGGGTGTGAATATTTATGTGAACTAACTAACCAGGGGCGGCGGCTAGGGGGTTTGGTTAAAAGAATGCACGCAAGGTCCAAGAAAGTCCAATAATTGTACAGCTTTTGTGTGGATTGAATTTGTAATTGTTTTATCTGCATTTCTGTGGATCTAGATGGTTTGGATATAGTACTATATGTGTGTGTACAATAATTCAAGCCTGTTTCAACATTTATGTCAAGTTATTATAGGGTAACGGCCCTTTCTATCACAATTTGGAGTAAAATGGTCCAAAATATCACAATCCAGGAAAATGACCCTTTTTATCACTGAAAAATGCATTTTTAAAATTCGTTTCTTAAAAACGCAACCATGTAATGCGTTTTCACCTTAAAAAATAAAAGCTAATTCTGAAAACGCAAGATTTGTTTGCGTTTACTAGGAAGTAGTAAAAAAAAAAAATTGAAGACGCATATAAAGTATGCGTTTCTAATATATGCACAAGTCCAATAACAGCCCATTAGGCCCCAATATTGCTGGCCCAATTGAGAATAATCAAATTGTAAGAGAAAATCATAAACGCATGTTTTAGTTGCGTTAATGAGTGATAGTAAGGACCATTTTCACGGGTTGTAATATTTTGGGCATTTTAACTTTAAATTGTGATTAAAAGGACCGTTTCTCGTTATTATTATATGTCACAGATGACATGGTTCATTCTTGTCATCACGAATTCACGATAGTGTCCAAGTTATAAGATGATTTAGAAAGATGCATGCATGGACCATGGTAAAATATTAGCTTCGTGATTAAAGTACGTGTTTTGAAAAATTAGTAACACCACTTTTTGTGACGATTGAGGACTCAAGAGCGTTAATTTCGGATTTGAGAGCGAGACTGTATTTTGAGGTTAATTAATCTATTAAATTTTTCTGAATATTATTTTAAGTAAATTGTTATAAACCAAAATTGGATTCAAATATTTTAAGATTGATTCGGATCAGTTACGGATTTAATTTGAGAGTTTTCTTGGATAAATTAGGATTTTGACATGAAATTAATAAAGGAGGACATACCCTCACCCTTTAAACATGGAGGGCACCCCCTAAATGGGGAAAGGGTGAATGAACTTAGAAGATTATGCTGGATTGATTAAAGATAATATATCTGAAGATCCATATATTTGAAGATGTCATATGAAGATCGTCCCACTCAGGACGCGTCCTAGTCTAAGGACGCGCCCTCGAATAAGGAAGTCCGTGAGATATTATAATGAAGGCCTCTAAAGATTTGCTTGGAGATAATATGTTATTGTGACTTTGAAGGATATTGAAGAAACTAAGGACTAGCCCTCTGCTAAGAATTGACCCTCTCTAAGGCCTAGCCTTCACTAAGGACTAGTCCTCGATAAGGACCAATCCTTTGTTAGACACAAAGGACTTTAAATAATAACAGGTGCGGAAGCAGATGTTTTCTAGATGGAGTCTTATATAGGGGGGAGACACAAAAGACTTTAAATATAACACAGGTGCGAAAGTAGATGTTTTCTAGATGGAGTCTCCTCCGTTCTTTTGTAACCAAAAGAGGTCTAAACTATGATTATTTCTAATCATGTTAACATGTTAGAGGAACTTTCCTCTGATGTGCTAGTCCTATTACGCGGATAGGACTCTAATTTCATAATTCTTTTTAAATTAAGAATTTCATTTTCTATAATACAAGAAAATCTATTATAAAAAGAGGGTTGTTCTCTTTTAATGGCTTCTAAATCCAAAATTAGGTATCTAGTAGCTCTTTGGTTTCCAGGAGAAACTGTATTTCTAGATCTCTCTAGGAGATGATTTAAATATTCAAGGTTAGACATGTCAATCATGGCATTACCTTTAACGTTAATAAACCAAGGTTTATCGTTCATGAATATAATGATTTAATAAAAATCACAAATATATAATTTCTTTAAATAGGGTTTATGAGTTTTACGAGGCTTCTCAAATGGTCACTATCTGTATAGAATTACTGATCTTTAAAACTTTATTTTCTTCTGTAAATCTTCTGGTTATTGTTCCTCGTCTTCAATCCTATGAGCGGCGTTTCCCTAACGGCCTCCTGTCTCAGCGGTACTCCATGTGCTCCAAAGCGGACTCCAGAATAACTTAGAATTAAACCAAGATTTAAAAGAAAAAGACTTTTTATTGATTCATATAATTATACAGATATAGACTCATTATGAGCTTGTTTACACTCATAACCCCTAAGGGTTTTTACTCACACATTATTTTGTGGACTTTTCAGAATTGCATACAGAGTAGTCCGTATGAATTTCGATACCCTTCAACTGAAACTTAACTCACCTTTTATAACCCAAGGTCGAGGATCTGTACAAACTTGCATTATTGTTCTACTTTATTAAAGTAGATTCTTTTAAAGTAGATGCCTTCTTCTTTTGACTTTTGATAAAGTTAAAGTAGATGCTTCTCCTTTTGATAAAGCTAAAGTAGATGCTTTTACCCAAGGTAAATGCTTTTCCTCTTTTGCTTTTGATAAAGCAGATTCCTTCCTCTTTAATTCTCCTCCACAACTTTTCCTTTATCCTTGCTAGTGGTGGGGTCATTTTGGCAGTATTGACAGAGATAACTCTCGTCGGTACCTGTCTTTTTAATTATTCGTGCACTAGCTTTACAAAATTCTGCGTAGTGACAATCGAACCTTAGCTGGCTTTTTGTCATGCGTTTTTTGCATGCTTGCAAAGTAGCTTTATCTTCTTGGCTCATTGTGGTGTGAGTCATCGAAGTGATGATGCAATTTGAAGATGAATAATTTATCTTCACCTTATCTGTTTCTTTTATGTAGAGAATCTTTTCAAGGATGGCTGCATATTTATGGATGGCTATTTGCTTCAAGTCCTTCTTTTCCAGTGTGACTGGCCTAGATTCACTTGGAGTGTAGCTCCTTTCTTTAACGATTCCTATCTGAACGCAATGAAATGGTTTAGCCAAGACGTCTTGATAGTCTTCATCCCAAAACGGTAGTGTTGATTGGACCTTGATGAAGATTTCCTTTGCTGGATTCTGAACACACTTTGTTCTGAATTTCTTGACTGCTTCCCTGAAAGCTTTTGGAAAACTGTCAATTTCTAGCAAATTATTGGATGGGTAAATTAAAGTAACTAACCCATTAACATACGCTTCATAAACTAACTCAGGATCTGAATTAGGATAAAAGTTAAAATAACTTGTGTTTGTTTTATCCGTGGTAAAAAACTTATAATTCACGAACTCTTGTTCCGTAGCTCCTCTTCCTAGTTCGTAGAAGTAGCTGAAACTGTAGAAGATGGTTTCTCCGCTGTCTTCATTGAAATCTATGATTAGATTTTCGCCTGACTTTATTTTTCCCAACACCTTTTGTGAAGATGTTGTCTTCTTTAACGATTGTTTGAAGGTTGGCTTCAAAGCGTCTGCAGAATTGATAAGACTCAAAGGTGGTTTCATCATTTATGTGGTATAGAGATCAGCAGATACTCTAGCTTCTTGGAAATCCTTGAACTTCTTGTGAGAAACTCCTGAAATTCCTGAAACTGCAAGATTTGCAATTGCCCAGTTGTTATAGATTCCTGGATTGGGACCGTTATAAACAACATAGTAATTCTTGTTGGTAATACCGAAAGGTTTTACAAAAGATTGCTCTTTTGATTTTAGTGGGATTGGAATTCCCCCATTGGGTCTCAGATTTAAATCTGATGATTCTCCCAATGTTATGGAGGTCTGAACCTCAGTTATGCTTTTTACCAAAGCATCAGGTTTCAACGGATTTGTTGAATCTTTACCAGGAGTCGTTTGCTCTGGATTAGTTTGTACTTTACTTATTGCTAAGGAAGGTGTACAAATAACCTTTTGTTGCGAAGGCTGAGCTTCGGTTTGGATTTTTGCCAAATCCACAGGCATCAACGGATTTGAGTTGCCTTTACCGGTAGCCGTTTGCTCTGGGCTAGTTTCTACTTCACTTGTTTCCGAGGAAGGTGTAGAAATAACTTTTTGTTGAGTATCATCTGAATATTTTCTGATGAACTCCATTTTTGCTCTTATAATAGAGAGTTCTTGCTGTAGGTTCTCAATTTTATTAAGAACTATCATTTCCTGCATAGCAAGCTTATCCATATTATGTAAATATGATATCTCAAATAAAGATATTATTTATAGAGCAAACAAATCTCTTTGATCTGTTAAGAGATCTTTGGTATAGAGAAGTGTTTGGTGTTTGTTCGGTGTGATTTCTGCACTCCAATTCTTCTCGTATTTATAGCCAGAAAATAGGCTTTGGATTCCTGCAAAAGCATAATAAACAGAGAAATGTCATATCATAACTTTTACACCTGTTATTACTAGAATTCTCTTGTTAAAAAATTTACTAAGCAGTTTTTAACTCCTTTAATGTGTTCCACATCAAAGCTGTAGCGAGATAGCCATTGTTGCCATCTGACTAGCCTTCCTTGCTTATTATCTCCCTGTATCCTAGTACGAAGAAAATAAGTGAAGTTTCTATTATCAGTTCTAACCAGAAATTTAACTGGAGTTAGATAAATAGAAAATTTATTAATTACTCTAATGACTGCCAAATATTCTTTTTCATTTGAATGATAATTCTTTTCGGCATCTTTAAAGCTTCCTAAAGCATATCTGCATATTAATTCTTCATTAGAATTATCAGCTTTGAGTACTTCAGCTTTGAGTACTCCTCCCCAATATTCTCCTGAGGCGTCTATCTCAATGATTAGCTTATCATCTGGTTCTGGATGATAAAGTTTTGGAAAACTCTTTAGATTCTTTTTTACCTTGATGATGTAGTTTGTATCAGAATCTTTCCATTCCCATGGAACATCCTTCTTGAGCTTTGCCTGTAAAGGGGCACGTATAGCTGCAAGTTTAGGAATATAATCAGAAGCATAAGTCAATATACCTAAAAACCTTTGCAACTGTTTTTTTTCTTCGATTCTATCCGGAAATTTGTGAATATGTTCCAGGATATGGGTTTGAGGACAATGAGTTCCTTGATCAATTTCTAATCCTAAGAAATTAATCTTTGTCTTAAAAAGCTGAGCTTTCTTCTTTGACAATATAATACCAAGTTGTTGGCATTTCTTTAATACTGCTGCTAAGTGTCTGAGATGATCCTTTTCATTATCACTGAAAATAAGAATATCATCAACATATGCACAACAGAATTTTTAAAAAGACCTGAATGCATTTTGCATATGTCTTTGGAATATAGAGGGCGCTTGTTTGAATCCAAAGGGTAGCACCTTCCATTGATAATGTCCTTGAGGACATGTAAATGCTGTCAATAGCTGTGATTCTTTGTCTAGCAATACCTGCCAAAAACCAGATTTACAGTCTAATGAACTAAACATTTTCTTACCTCTGATAAGGGTGAGTAATTCATCCTTATTTGGTAAATTATGGTTGTCTCCTATGGTGGCATCATTAATCGCCTTGTAGTTGACTACCATTCTCTTTTTACCTCTTCTCCTTTCTGCTTCATTTTCTACTAAAAATGCTGGAGACATGTGAGGTGATATACTGGGTATGATAATATTCATATCCAATAGCTCTTGAATTTGTTTTCCAAATTCTTCTCAATCTTGATGACTGTACTTCATAGGTTTTACCTTGATTACTGTCTTGGGATCTCTGAGCTTGATGCTTCCTGTCATCCATTGCTTAGTCTTTTTGGGATCTAAAGGATTTTCAGAGCATACTGAATCTAATAATCTCTCGATTATCGATTTCTTTTCTATGTCTAGAACTAAATTTTTACAAATAAAGTTAAATTGTTTAAATCTTTCTAAACTATCCTTCCCCCTTTTTAAAAGTTGAATTTTATTAGGGCTGATGTTTATAGCTTCTAGCTAACGAGTCTTAGAGTTTTTCTTCATAGATTCAAGAAAATCTTTAGCTCCAAACTTTTTAGCTATAACCAATTTTTTGACAAATACTCTTCCTTCTGCATGGGTCAGAATAATATAATCTGGATGTTGAGTAAATGGTCCATATAAGTTTAGAAAATTATTTCCTAGAATAAGGTCTACACCTGATTCATGCTGATAGATTGTAGGAATATGAAATACTTCTCCTGCAATCATTATGTCAAGGTTTTTACATATCTTGTCAATAGTAATGGTACTATTATTTGCTATACTTACCTTTATAGGCTTTTCTACATTAACCCAATGTTCTTCTGGGATAACGTATCTGCTTGCCAGACACAGACTTGCTCCTGTATCTACATAGCAATGTAATTCTATCTTTTTATATCCTGCAAAATTTAAGATACCAAGGATATAAATAGAATTTGGATTGGTGATATTAGATATAGTCATATCCTTTACTTCTTCAGTCTGAATCTGATGAAGTATATTCATTAGTATCTGACTCTTCTAGTCCGGGATCTAATTCTTCTTCTAAGATGTACACTTCTTGTATATCTTCGTAAGGTTCTTCGATAGGAATATATCCTAGAGAATATACCTGTTCAAGCATTCGAGCTTTACTTTCATGCTTTTTCTTGTTAGGACATTCATTTGCATAGTGTCCTTCTTCACTGCAAATCCAACACATGCATTTTTTCTTGTTTTTTGGACAAAACTTTTGTTTCTCGTTAGAAAATTTCTTAGAAGATTTTTTCTTAACGTATTTACCCGATTTAAAGGGCTTCTTTTTCCTAACAAACCTGTATTTTTTCGTATATTTCTTATACGATTTTTTCTTGTAGAACTTCCTAGATGATTTACTACATCCGTATTCAACCGGTTGTTCTATTATCTTTTCACAGCATTTTTTGCTAAATAACTTAAGCTGTTTTTGTTTTTTAGTCAAATCACAAATCTTACTGATTTCTTCTTTAACTATTCTTTGAGCGAAACCCAAGCTTTGCTCTGCAGCACCTGACGCTTCAAGATTAAATCTTTCAAGGGCTTTTTCACCTACTAGAGGTATTTTAAGAAGATAATCTCTAATGAACTTATTATAGTCATTTAAATCAACTAATTGATATAAGTATTCTCATAATCACCATAAAATTGATCAAGAAAACAAATATCACAAAGTTGCATTTTAGTAAGCATGAATTTTGCCTTACTAATTATCTTAGCCAATTCTTGAATTTTATTGAGCTGAAGATCTATTCCTAAGAATAATGTATAAATCGCATCTATAACATTTTCGTAGGCAGTTACAGGATTCATTACTGGACCCCATGTGGTGTTTTTAATAATGTTATTAACAACACCTGTTGTCTTATGCTCCATCAATAACAAAACTGTTTCTTGATCGTCATAAGCTTCGCTATTATAATTAGTCTGTATTATTAGACTTATTTCTTGAGCCCATCTGTCAATGAGTTCTTTTCTATTTGATTTGCCATCAATATTTAAGATATTACTACCGTAAATATTAGTAACATTTTTAGGTTCTGTAAAAGAAGGATAAAAATCACCTTTTCTTTTTCTACCGCCTGTAGTTTCTTCCTTTTTAGTTCTGGAAGATTCTCCTGTTTCTCCCGTCTTGTTTGTGAGTGGAGATGACTGATTGTTCATTCTGAAATTTTTAGGGAAAACTTCTTCTTCTGAACTCTCATTGCCTGAGTATTGAAGTGTTTCTCCAGAATCTGATTCTTCTGCTGAGCTGAAAGCTTCAATAATATTTAGAGTTTCATAATTATTAAAACCAAATAATGATCTTAACTCACTGCTTAACTCTATTTCTTTGTTGGCGATAGAGTCATCCTCTATTTTCATTAATCTGATTGCTTGTTCCAATTGACCGTAATTGTCATCTGTAACCTGCAATTCTTCATCTTCTAGATTTTTCCAGAAGAATTATTCTACTATTTTCATGTAGTTCATGTTGATTTTTTGTTATCAACATCAGATGGCCATGAAAAACTACCTGGGTTCTTGCCTGAACCCATTTCTTCGTTACCAACATTAAAGTTAGGATGACTATATTTCAAGGGTTTCTTGAATTTTTCATCTGCTAAGATGATTTCTTTGCCTGATGTACCTGTCTTAAGAACATCAAGAATTTCTTTATTGCAAGGACAATCATGAATAATTAATTTTATTTCATTGGTAATCTTTGCTGCTGCCTCTTCAATGTTATCGGCTCTTTGGTGATTTTTAAGCAACTCTAGAATTTCTTCTAACTGTGGCTTAATAATCTTAGTGAAATCTTCTTGTAATTCCTTAAGACTCATCCTAGAATCTTTCTAAGGTATTCCTCGATTTCTATAAGTTTAGACGTAAAGTCTACAACTTCTTTCCTGGATATAGGTATGTCATGCTTATTTTTACTAAGCTTTTCTACCTGTTCCGTAAGCTTCTTAATCTCTTCGTTATTCTTAACTAAAAGATTCATAGCTTTATTGTTAATCTCATTTACGAGATTTTTTATATCTTCTAGCCTGTTGCTACTGCTAGACCCACTCCCCACTCTTTGAAAATAAGTGGTTCCGTATTTTCCAAAATAACTGGGAGCTTTTGAGAATTTTTTGCTTGGATCTTTACTAAGCCCAAAATAGGATAACATCTTATATACTCCAAGTAAAATTCTTCCTGTAATCTGATTAAGATTATTAGTAGATGCAATTATAGTAGTAATTCTTGCACTACCTGGGTGACTGCTGAAGGTATAATTCTTCAGGTCTTGTTCTACTTCTTCGCTTAATCTTTTTAGATTAAGGATTTTTCCTTTCTTGTAAATATGAGGATTTACAGGTAAAGAAGTAGTCATTTAACTGTTTGACTTAAATTATCAATTCTTGTTGAGACATTCCTTAAAAGATTGTCTTTTGAGGATTCTCCTATGACTAGGCTTTTTCCTTTAAAACTCATTCTAGGTTTTTCTCCTAGATGTGGTTTATTCCTAGCAATGTCTATTGCCCAAGAATTTTCTAAAGGACTAATTTCTGAGAATTGCTTCTCTTTTACTGATCCGATGTCGGAGAATACATCTTCTAATTCGATATATTCAGATTTCTTGTAATCTATACTATGATGACTACTAGTCAAGGCATAGGCTACAACATACGATATGATAAAGACTTTGTCTCCGCCATCCATAAGGTTTTCTCGTTCAAACTGGTATACGAAAGATAAAACCGTATCTAAATTCTTAGTGTCTAGGCTAAGTCCAAACTTAGGGTAGACTGAGAACATGAATTTTTGGTATGCTAAATTTCCTCTAGCAGCACCTAAAATACAATCTCTACGATCCTTGATTCTATTATCTATTAAAGCCATTTTAACAGGTGAATCAATTCCTTCTTGAAACTCAGATTTTAACAAAATCTTAACAGCTCGTAAATGGACTGTACTGATTGTTGGTCTAATCTTAGAATCAATTTTAGAAAGGTTTTTTTTCTAATTTCTTCTCTGTTAATGAGGGAAAGGAAAACTGAACCTTTAGTATCTTTTATGTCGACATGCATTTCTTTTGTACTGACGAAGTAAAAGATATTGTTTTTTCTTCTCAAAGGATTTAGACTAAAGGGAATTCTAAATACTTTTTCTTTTTTCAAATCAAGCTTTAAATTCTTGATTTTTGAAAGCATTTCTTGTTTTACCAAAAAGCTTCCTTGAAATCCTTTTTCGTTTTCTGAAAACTCGATTTCATAATCTTGATTATCATCAGAAGTTTGAAGATCATCAATCTCTTTTCCTTTTAAAAGATTCATTTTAAAAGATTATTCCTAGGCTCTGATACCAATATAACTAGCCCTCTCTAAGGACTAGTCCTCTTCTAAGGACGCATCCTCTATGCATGATTGAAGGAATTTGTCAAAGGTTCTTTGTTAGTCGATTTTTACAGGTTGATTGAAGAATTTCCTCCTGGGTATACCAGGAGGGGGATGTCCGTTGTAGAAGACCTTTAGGTGTATTTCTGGATATTCAAGGACCCTTTCTTATACATAGAGGGCGTGCCCTCATATAGAAAGATGGGTACTTTTTGGTGTGTGCTTTGGAGCTCTGTTCCTGTTATCAATGGATGCGCCCTCATTGGGGAATTTCGGGGTAATCCTGCACTTTGCACCCAAAAGCTCTGGATCACTTGTCCTACTATCTGGTGGGTGCTTCTCATTCGGGGGATAAGGATGTGCTCCACATTTGGGGTAAATCATGGTTATACCTACATCCATGAAATCAGGAAATAGCTGGTAACAGAAAGGACTAGTCCTCGACGGGGGATGTTTCCTTATTCGTGAAGTCTTGAGATCATGGATGGGTCTTGGGCCTTTGTGGTTAGGCCTTATAATGGAATATTCCGGAAGCTAGACCGTCAATCCAAGTCCAATTGGGTTTCTTGCTCTTCAAGAACTACGTAGGCTTGATCCCCCATAAATATAGGGGTACGTAGGCACATTGAGGGGGATAGAAGCGAAGAGCTCTACGAGCCACCACCAAAAACCTTCTCAATCTTAGCCCCCAATTCATCATAACCACCACACTCTGACGACTTTTCCGACGAAAAACCACTGTCATAGATCTTGATTCCGACGACGAACCTCAAACTTTGTTGTTATCAAATTTCTCCGTCAACATAAACATAAAAAGTTTTTATGTATGGTCATTGAGAGTGACTTAAGTTGTAAATCAAAAATTATAATGTGTTTTTTAATTTTGTATCAATTAACTTAATTTTGACTTAAAATTTAGAATCAATTAATAATTAATAAAATTGAGATCAGGATATTTTTAGAATTTCATATTTAACGGTCAAGATCTATTTGAGTTGAAGATTTAACGGTTATAAATGAGAGATAACCAAAAATAGGGGATAACCAAAAAATGGGTTAACCAAACTACAAATCTTTCACTTATTATAGGTAGTATAGATAGTATAGATAAGCCTATTTTAACTCGTATTATATTCTTTGCATATATTTGTATTTTATACTTTTATATTAAGATTAAAATATATAATTTTTTATTTTTTAGCCAATTGTTTTTAAAATAAATTTACTTTAAATAAAATCAATCAAACAGATACACCTAACTTAAAATTTAAATTTTCATTTTTTATTTAAAATGAGTAAATTATTCATTAAATTATAAATAATATTTTTTAAGTTAATTCAAACGGGCTTTGGATGTTCTTACAAAATGGCAACACAAGTTTTGGAATATTGAACTATGCTTCGAAAGCTCTGCATTATCGGTCAATTTCGATGAAAACCCAAAGCAAATTGATGAAAATAGAGATGGCAACGGATCCAGCCTCCAGGTGGTTTAGGTTTGTAAAATAATACTCCCTCCGTCCCAATGAATTATATACATTGGAGGACGGGGTGTGTCACACATTTTAAGGCTCCTAACTACTATAGTTACATAACTTATTTTTACAATTTTTTTTTTATAAAAATAGAACAATCCTATTTTTATACAAAAAAAAGAAAATTTTAAAAATAAGTTCTGGAACTATACTAATTATGCACCTTAAAATACGTGTCAGACACTCTAAAAAAAGCGAATAGAAATGAATGAGACAAAGGGAGTATATGGTTAAATTAAGTAATTAAATATAATGTATTGTATGGACTCACGTATTAAATAGAATTTAAAATATATTAATAAAATAATTTTTAATATACTAACACAAATGAAAATAATGAAAATTACATCCTAAAGGACTTTTTTCAAAACTACCTAAGTTGCAATAGATTTTTTCAAAAATGCGACTTGCAACCTTTGCGTTCCTTTTTTTTGGACAACCTTTGCAACCTTTTTTTGCCTGCGTTTTAAGTTAATTTGCAATCTTTTCCACATGCGGTGCCAGTTTTGCAACCTTTTCCACCCGCGGTGCCAGTTTTGCAACCAAAAAACCGTATTTTTGTAAATAGTTTCGAAAAGTTAGGTAGTTTTGTAAATATCCCATATTTATACTATGTATACTATACTATAATAAGCGAAAGGGGGTATAATTTGTAGTCTGGTTATCCCCTATTTTTTGTTATCCCCATTTATAACCGTTAGATATTCAACTCAAATAGATTATGACCGTCAGATACAACAATACAAAAAATTGGAGGTCTAAGGTTCGAATCCCGTCAACAACATTTGAATATAAAATTAATATTAAATTATGTTATATAGAAATGTTGAAGGTTCGATTCCCACCAACAGCATATTAATTTAGATTTAATACTAAAAATTATTTATATACAAATGTCTAAAATTTGAATTCTCCCATCGTATTAAAAATAATGTTTATAATATTATATATACTAAACTATACGTAAATTACAAAAAAAAAAAAAAAAGTAACCCGTGCTTTGCACGGGCTATAAGCTAGTATTATTAAAGATGAAATATTAAAAATTGGATCAGTACAATACCTGCTTTTTGATATTTCGTGTTTTACTTATTTATCCTTACTTAATTATTCTTTATTTATTTAAAATTTTGGCACATAGTTATTTTGTACATTATTAATAACTAACCAATTACATTTTCCCGCTAAAACATGTTACTTATTCTAATATTTTTAGCTAAAACTTCTCATTTTTCAAAAATATTACGAGCAGTTCTATTTAATAAAATAAAATAGTAATATTGATTAACCCGATCTTTTTTGGATCATATTTCAAATCGAGTTTTGGGTCGGTAAATATAAAGTCCAAATTCAAATTATTTTTTTTTGATTTATCATTCAAATTCAAATTCAAAAATTCAAGTTTAATATATTAAAAAATCGAATTTCAGATAGGTATAGTATCATATTAACTCACCATCCCCAATAGATTTTCCGCATTTGTTGCACTGGCCGCCATGGCCTAAATGAAAGTAAAAAGACTAATACTTTTTAATAGGGGTGTAAGAACTCAAATTTTTGGTAGGAATTAAAACTTTTATCATGTATTAATATAGAAATGAATAGTGGTTACGATTGCGATGTAACATCGGTTCTAATGAACGAATATGGAATGGATTCAGATTCCAATGTTTATAAGCCATGAAGAATGCAATAGGTTACAACTTAGATTAGAATAATCTATTTCCTAGGAAAGTAAGATATGGTAATTCCAAAGAGGAGAGTTATGCTCCTGTCATCCAAATCGATATCTGTTATTAGTCCAGTGGTTCCGTAAAAGAGATAAGGAACACTCGAAAGGGAACAAGGACATTTTTACAATATATATAAGGAATAAAAGAGAATAAGGGATGAATAGTGTTTTTGGTGGAAAGGAGAATATTATTGGACGACGCTATATAGAAGTATTCAGAACGGATTTCTAAGTTCGTATTCATGATCCAGGGGCGAAATAAGTGTATGTAAACGATATCGGATTCAGAAAAATAGCACTTTTATTTTCTCCGAGATTTCCCTGGACACTGAAGGATTTAAAGAATTATTATAAAGATTTGAGGAATTTAAATTCAAGAATTATAAAGGAGGATTGAGAATGGTAGTATATATATTAAGAAGGTTTCCGGTAAAACCCTAACAAGAGATACTTGAGATATTCCTCCGAACGATCAATCAAATTGAGTAATAACCGGACAAAGAAACAAGCAGAGAACCAATGTGCATGTATGTGCTAGCGGATAACGGCAAGTAACCAAGCTAGTTACCATGCTAACTAGAACAATTAGAGATCAAACCAAGCACTTAGCTTCATTTTGTCATCCAACCACAAAAATGCAACACATGGCCACTTGAATTGCATCATCCATGAGCAAATCACTTTAATAAAGCCACTTTATGATAGATATTATCTAAACACATCACCAATAATTCATTCTAGCAAGCCAAGCAAGAGAAAAGGAAGCAAACTCCATCTCTCCCAAAACAGCGCAGCAAGAACACCCCTCAAAGACAAATTCATATATCCATTTCTATCCATGATAAAATCACCAAATTTTAACCATAACCTCTCCACTCCATGGGTATCATTCGCTAAAAATTTCATGGCCAACAAAGTAGTGTAGCCTAGTAAAATCCCTTCCCCAAGTTGAAGAACCGAACCTGCCTAGTCCTTTACAGCTTCTGTCCAGCGGAAAAAGTGGGATCAAAACCATAGCTAGGAAGCTTTGTTTTTGGTGATATATAGCGCAAATAAAAGATTATGAAGAGGCCAAGATGTGTTAAAAATTTGAGAGCCAAACTCTTATTTTTCGATTTGTTATGAAGTTTACAAGATTAATGATGAATAGTAAATCTTAGAAACTAACTTTTGATTCTTGGTTTCTTTGGATGATCCAAGCTTGTTTAAGGTGTCCTAAGGCTATACAAGGTTTTATAAGGCTATTACACTCTCCAAGGAAGGTATAATTCTTGAGAACCCTAGATCTACCTTAAGTTTATGGATGTTCGTGGTGATTGTTAGTTAAGTTACGATTATGGTGTTATAACTAGCATGATTTTGAGATTGATTTAGTGATTTAAGAAATAATGAACATGTTGGTAAGAGGCCTGTTTTGGACTTGTTGAGATGCATATTATGTGTATGAGATGCATGGTATGCCCGGTGTGGCTTGGTTTGGTTTTATGATTTTTGGAACGTTTGATTTATAGCCATCGTAATGCTGAATTTTCATTAGACCTTGAAAACCGTGCATAATCAGTAGATTTAGGTCACTGACTTTGATAATAATATAACATGTCCTTGTAGACCTTGAGTCATAGATCGTTTTGGCATGAGAATCGAGGCAAACGGACTTACGGTTTAGGAGTTATGTCCAAAATCGTAAAAGTGGTTCGAAACCATAAAAGCAAGTTCGTAACTGAAATTGAAGCTTTGTAAAATGAGTTATGCAGTGACGAATTGTGGTCATTAAATACTAGAGGTAAAAAGGAAGGTGTGAGAGAAAACCTCATGTCAAACGGATCGTTTTCCGATTTTATAAAAATGTTCGAATCGAGGTTAAGCGCGAATGAACCCCCTTAAAAGAATACTTGGTTATAACTTTGGTAAATCACTTAGAAAACGAGCGATAAAAACTCGAGGTATAATCTTGGTTCATAAATGACCGACCTTAGAACTTACACGACTTAAGTATTTACCAAGTGTAAGAATAACGACATGTCTTAATAGTGAACAAGTGTCGAATCGTACCAGTGATAAAAAGAGTTACACTAAAGGATGTATATCGAGATAACTCAAAAACGTGTTTCGACTTAAGTTAAGTTTATACTTAGTGTTGAGTATGGAATACAGTAAAAGAATACAGAGGGGGGGTGAATGGATTCTTGAACTTTTCTTGGTTGAGTCTGTGTAGCAGATGAGTATTTGTGTGTGCAAAGATGTAGGTGCGGATAAAGAGCAACACAAGTCACAATATCACTTTAATCTAATGTATTATTAGATAAAGGTTGCTACAATCTGTGAATACAAATGATAGTATTCTCAGCTTCGTTTTTCTCAGAGAGATATATCTTTTAGTGTGTATGAAAAACTTAATCAACTAAAGAAGTGAGATTGTATTCTTATAGAACACGAATACAACTCAGTTACTACAAATAAGGTTACAGGATAAATTACTTTCTTGTATGTCTATCCTTTTTGAGTAAGCATCCAAACTGCTACAGATTTGATTTTGCAAAGTTCTGTTCAGATCCACTTCTTTAGCTCTTTGTCTCTTCTATATCTCTCCAAGCTTCCTTGTAGGTTTTCCAGAGCACGTTACAGATTGTGGTCCATAAAGTGCATTGGCTTGTTGCAGGTTTCAGACATGTACAATTTCTTCAGTATTTTGTCTCCAAGAATGTATTCGAGAAGTGGCTAAGTGATTGATTCGAGAACTAGGATTAGATAACTCCGAGTTCTCGAATACTGTATGATTGACATATCGAATCACTTCTCGAATAGTACTTTTCTCCAGGGTTCCTTGAGTTATCGAATAGAACACTTGACTTGTCGAATCCCTGAGATATCGAATAGTTCATTCAGTGAAAGGCAGAGTGTATTAACTTGTAACACTATAACTAATGTAACTCAATTAAACGAAAAGATACTTAACCAGAAGACAATCAAGAACAAGAAGTCACAAGGAATCAACACTAAATGAAGACAAGGTAATTGATACAATTGAACATGTTAACTATGATCAAGCCAAGAAGAAATCATTGAGAGAAGTTCAAGTCAAAGTTGTTCAGGCCTCAGTGATTTGAGAATTCAAGAATCAAGATCATAACTATCAGTATCAACAAGACCAATTGATTTCAAGTGAACAAGAAGGAAAGCAAATATTGGAAAGCCAAGTTACTAATTGAATATGGTAATTTATTCAATAAGCAGAAACACTATCAAGACTAGTCACTTATGAACCAGACCAGTGCATCAAGTGTCAGGACATTGATAGCAAGTTTATGTCAGTAATAAAGATCCATGTTCAAGAGCTTGTAGAAGAACAAAGAAGATATGAAGATATCACAAGCTCAAGATGTGCATTGAAGTTTCAAGTTGAAGACCAGAATATTTTCTAAGTAAGAAATGTTCTAGATGGCTAAGTCGAAATTCTCAAGTAGAAATTCTACTTAGGATTTCGAGATGGCTAAGTAGAAATTCTCAAGTAGAAGTTCTACTTAGAGTACAGCTTCAACATGACACATGGCATCTTCTGATTGGCAGATTTCCAAGCTTTCAAGATAAGACAAGATTTATGTGGACATCATTGGGCCACGTACATCTTAGTCTTTGAAGACTACAGGTCATAGATTACATGTAGTATAAATAGAAGCACTTGTGTAATGTTTTAGTAAGTGAGCATATTGAGAAAAACACAAGAAAAAGAGAGAGAGTATTCACAGAGCTTAGAATCATTCACTTCTCTCTCAACTTCTGTTATACTTTGTAATGAATGTTGTAGCAACCTTTTCAAGTTATATATAAAAGAAATATATTCCTTGAATCTGTGTGTTCATTTATTGCATCGTATTTATTGCTACTCATAATCGAAAAGTTGTATTCACCCCCCCTCTACAACACATTTGGACCTAACAATTGGTATCAGAGAGGATGTTTAACATACAAAACATAGATCCTTGTGTTTAGTAGAAGAATCGTGAGTTTTCATTTTCTAGATCTACTTTTCTAAATTTCTAGAAAAGTAAGCTTTAATTCATTTCCAGTGAAAACTCATCCGGGAAAAATTATTTAAATACTCCAGGTGTGATTATTTGGCTTGGGTGTATTTTAATTAATTTTTGTGAATTAATCTGGGTTCATTAATATTTGGTGTTCTTGAGTGTTCATCATCTGTTCTTATCAAAGAATATAACCCAGCAACTTTTCAATTTCCTTTTCAAAGAAATTATAGTCAAAAAGGTGTTTTTGGTACTTTTGATCTGATTATTATTTCTTAGCCGAAAGCAAAAGAAAGTGTACTCAGTGCTTTGCAGGTGGGTTAGTCACTTTCGGCGTGTAAAGTAATCAAAAGTCAAAAAGGTGTTTTAGTGGTGATATTGTTTATTCAACATTAAAGTAATCTGCAGAAGAAAAATTATTCTAAGGACAAAAGTTCTACATAGAATTTCTACTTGAGATTTTCTACATAGAATTTCGACTTGGACAATTTCTACTTGGTGAATTTCGACTTGGACAATTTCTACTTAAGAGAAATTTCGACTTGAGCAAAAATTTCTACTTAGAGAAATTTCGACTTGGCAGAAGTTCTACATAGATATTCTACATAAGCCTAGTCTTGGGTACTTAGAGATTTTTAGTGACAAGATTTGAAATGGCTCCTAAAAATTCTTTCAAGATCCCAATGTTCAACCGAGATCACTATGAAGAATGGGTTTTCAGAATGAGACTCTACTTAGAGAGTATTAACCCTGAGTATCTGGAAGTCCTTGAAAAGGGTAAATTCGTTCCAATGAAAGCTATTCCTGAGCGTACGGAAGGAGAGGAGGTTATACCTGCTCGGTCTGAGCCCAAAAAGGCAGCGGACTTTACGGATGCTGACAAGGAGCAAATAGCTTATGATACTGCAGTAAGACAAACCTTGATGGAATCTCTTGATCATGAAATGTTCAACATAGTCAAAGGTTTGAATACAGCAAAGAAGATTTGGGACAAGATAGAAGTTGTCATGGAAGGATCTGCAGAGGTTAGAAGTAACAAGACACTTATACTCAAGATGGAGTATGACACCTTTAGAATACGAAAAGGAGAGAGCATAACAGATGTCTATCTACGATTCAGTCAGTTGGTATTGGATTTGAATCTGAGAGGTGTAACTCTCCCCATGGTTGAAACCAATACGAGATATTTGAGGAACCAGCCAAAGAGCATTGAACATAGAGTCTACGCAATCAGAGAAACCAGAGATTTGCATACAACTTCTCTGGAGGAATATTATGGAATTCTGAAGACCTATGAGCTGGAAACTCTTCAAGATCAAGCATGGGACAATGATTCAAAGGGAAAAGAAACTGCATCAGGATTAGTTGCTGATGAGGAAGAGTCTAAGAAGGCAATGGTTGCAGCAAAGCCTAAATCATCACCTGCACCGCATCAAGTTGATAATGATGACGAGTGTGCATCTAACAGTGATGATGACTACTTCACCCAAGAAGAGCTGGACAACATGGACGATAGTGTCGTGGCATACATGGCAAGGAAGTTCAGCAATATGAGATTCAGAAAGAGCAACCGACCACAGAGAAATTCTTCATCTTATTATCGGGCTGCTAAGGGTGGAGGTAGTTCGTCAGGCTACCAAGGTAAAGGCAAGAGTACCAGCTACAAATCTCCTTTGGATTTCAAAATGAAGTTCAAATGCTATAACTGTGGAGAACCTGGACACTTTGCCTCGGACTGCAAAAAGCCTAAACAGACTTATCCAAAAGAGACATTTGAAGCCCTCAAAAGCAAGTATGAATCGCTGATGAAAGAAAAACATGGTAAAAGAGCTTTAGTAGTAACAGAAGGAAGAGCTTGGGATGATTCAGATGAGGAAGAGGTTACTCATGTAGCAAACTTTGCGCTCATGGCTGAGACATCAGAGGAACCAGAGGTACCAGTTCTAACCCTTAAAGTAGAAATGTCTATTGATGATTATAAGGAACAGAACGGGGCTCTTAGCGAAGAGATCTACATGTTGTGCAAAAGCCTAGACACTTCTCAAAAGGAACAGAAAACACTTGTCGCCAAAAGCAGAATGCTTGAGGCAAAAGTGGAAGAGTTAGAGGCTGCTTGCACTGTAGATACTTCTCTAAGAGATTTTATTAAATCTTTGGAACACAAGCTCGTCCTTAAGGAGGAAATAGAATCATGTTTAAGGAACAAACTAGCTGAGTTAGAAACTAAATGTGAAGCTTACAAACTAGCTGCTAGTAAAGTGTATGTAGATAATGATGTGTTTAAGAAGATAACTGGAGTAGGTGTAGGACTTGATTATTCTAATCTTTCTAAGAAAGATGGGAAGAGACCTATAGACACTAGTTCCAGTGACCTTAAAAATGATATTCCTAGCATCTTTAAACCTTCTGTCAAACCCATCTACAAACACCTTGTTCCTAGAATAGAAGAAGAAGAGACTGAATTGATAGCTAGATATGAGATTGAGATGGAAGATCGTCAGAAAGCACAACCTATAACTCCTATTAAACAAGTTAAAATCAATTTTCCTAGAGATGAATCTAGACTAGGAATAGGAGCTAAGGCTGTTAAACAACAAGGGAAGAAAGGCATAAAAGAGGTTAAGGCTGAACGAATAAAGAAAGCATGTTATCACTGTAAATCTACTGAACATCTTTCTTATGCATGCACTGCTACACATGCCATGCCTGTCACACATACAATGAATAATTTGCATCAGAATCATGCACAGTGTGGTCAACCTAATTGTATGCCATGCACTTTTAACGTCATGCAAACTTTTGTGAATTTAATGAATGCATCTAGCCAGTCATGCTCAAATACTGCTGCTAGTTCAAACATCAAAAAGAAGTTTGGGAGAGCTAAGACTGTCAGTCCTCCTAAAGTTAGGAGTGACAAACCTTCTCCTAGGACTGATAAATATGTCAAGTCTGAGAAAGGAAAGGAGGAAGTCGAATGCTCTAGTTATGTTAAGAAAAGTGCATCTCCAGTTGTTAAATCTGTTGATTATCAATCTTATCGAAAAGCCGGGCCCAATCAAAGTTGGGTTCCGAAGAAAGTTTAACCAATCTGTCATTGCAGGGCATTAAGCAAAAGAGAAATAAAGTTATATGGGTGCTAGATAGTGGAGCATCGAGGCATATGACTGGAGACAAGTCCCTGCTTACAGAGTTGGTTATGAAAGCTGGCCCTTATGTTACCTTTGGAGATGACAGCAGAGGTGTGACAAAGGGATATGGCAAACTGAAGACTGGCAATGTCATCATTGAAGATATTTCCTATGTTGAGGGATTAAAGCATAATTTGTTGAGTATCAGTCAATTCTGTGACAAAGGTTACGAAATTGTATTCAACAAGAAAGGTGTATCAATCACTCACATCAAGGAAGGCTTACTGGCTTTGAGAGGAGTTCGAAAGGCAGATCTTTTTGTTGCAGACATGGATTCAGCAAATCAGAATCAAGTTACCTGTTTCTACAGCAAAGCTTCGGATGATGAAAGCTGGTTATGGCACAAAAAGTTATCTCACTTAAACTTCAAAACGATGAATGCTCTCGCGAGGCGAGAATTGGTGAGAGATCTACCTCAAATGGAGTTCGCTCCGAAAGGACTCTGTGAAGCCTGTGAAATGGGAAAGTCAAAACGAGCATCGCATAAAAGCAAGGAAATTTCAAGTATCACTGAGCCTCTGCAACTTATTCATATGGATTTGTTTGGCCCAGTGAATGTCCTATCTTTGTCTAGGAAAAGATATGCATTGGTAATCGTGGATGACTTCTCCAAGTATACATGGGTATTGTTCGCAATGACGAAAGACGAAGTACCTTTCCTAATCATTGATCACATCACTCAAATTGAGAATGTTTCAACACTTACTGTGAAGACGATTAGATCAGACAATGGCACTGAATTCAAAAACGCAGTGCTAAATGACTTCTGTGTATCTAAAGGAATACGTCGTCAGTACTCAGCCCCGAGAACTCCACAACAGAATGGAGTAGTTGAAAGGAAGAATAGAACATTGGTTGAAGCAGCAAGAACTTTGTTGTATGATTCGAAACTTCCTCTGTATTTCTGGGCAGAAGCAGTGAGTACCGTGTGTTACACTCAAAATCGATCCTTGATCATAAAAGATAAAGAAAAGACACCATGTGAGCTAATGAACGGCAGAAGACCAACAATCAAATATTTTCATGTATTCGGAGCAAAATGCTATGTACTTATAGATGATGAAAATCTAGGCAAGTTTGCAGCAAAAGCTCGTGAAGGAATATTTGTTGGTTACTCCACAGATGTGGTAGCAGCTTATAGGGTGTTCTTAGTGAATGATCGAAAAGTGACTGAAAGCTACAACGTCAGATTCGACGATACCAAACTCTCATCAATTTCAAGAGATTCTAGTGAACCTGAGTCCCTAAAATTTCAGAATCTGGACTTAGAAGATCTTGAAGATGAACCTGAGTTGGTTGTCCCATTAAATGTTCCAAGTGTACGTGAAGAACCTGAGTCTAGTGAACAAGCTAATTCTACAAGATCAGGAGAGACTTCTTCAGTACGAACCGGCAACAACTCAGGGGGAGTAAATAGCAGCTCAAGGACTACTGTTCAAGGCTCGAATCGAGTTGACTCTAGTTCTGTAGGAGCTGGCACTAACTCAGGAGGAGTTAGTGAAAGTATTCAAAGTAGTCAGCACCACAATTCAGAAAGTCATGCTGAATCATCAAGACAATTTCCAAGAGAACGAGTATGGAATAGAGACCATCCGTTTGAATTGATTATTGGTGATCCAGATGCTGGTGTGTCTACTAGAAGAAATACAAGAGCTGACCTGGCTAATATTTGCTTATTTTCTGGGTTCTTATCCAAGCTTGAACCTAAAGAAATAGAAGAAGCTCTTAGTGATGCTGATTGGGTGATTGCAATGCAAGAGGAACTCAATCAGTTTGAAAGGCAGAAAGTTTGGAAGCTGGTACCCCGACCAAAGAACAAATCAGTAATTGGAGCAAGGTGGGTATTCAGAAATAAAATGGATGAAAACGGACTTGTAACACGAAACAAGGCTCGTTTGGTTGCAAAAGGTTATTCTCAGCGTGAAGGAATTGATTATGATGAGACCTATGCACCAGTTGCAAGACTTGAGGCAGTCAGGATGTTTTTGGCATTTGCAGCACATAAGAACTTCAAGGTTTTCCAGATGGATGTGAAGAGTGCCTTCCTGAACGGAGAGTTAGAAGAAGAAGTGTATCTGGAACAGCCGCCTGGCTTCATTGATCCAGAACTTGAAGATTTTGTGTACCTTCTCTTCAAATCAGTCTATGGCCTCAGGCAATCCCCAAGATGTTGGTATGAAACCCTATCTGTATTCTTAATTGAAAGTGGTTTTACTAGGGGAGTAATTGACAAAACATTGTTCTATAAGAATGTGAAGAATGATCTAATACTTGTTCAAGTATATGTGGACGATATTATCTTTGGGTCATCGAATGAGCGCTTGTGCGAGAAATTTGCTAAGCTAATGCAAGACAAATACGAGATGAGCATGATGGGAGAGCTGTCCTTCTTCCTTGGGTTACAGATCAGTCAGAGAAAAGATGGTATCTTTATCTGTCAATCCAAGTACGTCAGAGATTTACTCAAGAAGTATAATCTAGAAGATGCATCAGCAGCCAAGACTCCCATGGCAACAGCCACGAAGCTTGATGAAGACAAATCAGGTAAATCAGTTGACATCACAAGCTATCGAGGTATGATTGGCTCACTTCTCTATTTAACTGCAAGTAGACCCGATATAATGTTCGCGACTTGTTTATGTGCAAGGTTCCAAGCGGATCCTAGAGAATCACATCTCATAGCCGTCAAAAGAATTTTTAGGTATCTCAAGGGCACACCAAATCTAGGAATTTGGTACCCAAGAGATACAGGTTTTAATCTAATTGGCTATACGGATTCAGATTATGCAGGTTGCAGGATTGATAGGAAAAGCACATCTGGTGCTTGTCAATTTCTTGGCAGAAGATTGGTGTCCTGGCAAAGTAAAAAGCAACATACAGTATCTACTTCTACTGCTGAAGCTGAGTACATTGCTGCTGGAAGCTGTGTAGCTCAAATACTGTGGATGAGGAACCAATTGAAGGATTATGGCATGGAGCACAAGAAAATCCCAATTATGTGTGACAACACAAGTGCCATTGCCATAACCAACAATCCTGTAGATCACTCAAGAACAAAGCACATCGACATCAGGTATCACTTCATAAGAGAACATGTCGAGGAGGGGACTGTGGAGCTACATTTTGTGCCCACAATGCAACAAATTGCAGATATATTCACCAAACCTCTTGATGAAGTAACATTCAATAGGTTGGTTGGTGAATTGGGAATGCTTAACACAAGTTAGTAAAGCCTTCTCTCTGTAAAATCCATGATTATGTTGGTATATGCAGGCTATTTAATCATTATGTGTTTAGACTTTAAAATGCCTAATTAATGATTATTATAGGATGCATATAGTGTGATTTTGCATGAATTCAGTGTGTTTTAAGTGTCTTTTATAGCACAAATCTGTGAATTTATGCTTGTTAGATTGCATGAACATAGGGGGAGTTAAATTCATAATATTCTAAATTTTGCATGATTTTTAGATGAATTTACCTGTGTTTTTCATGTAATTAGAGGCCTTAGAATTATCAAGGAATGTTTTAATTATGTCATATATTAAAATCCTTGAATTGATATTTATATTAATTTGACAAAATTAATTGTTGAGTTTTTCAAAGAAAAAAAAATTGTCAAATTATTCTAAGTATCTTCAAAATTTCGAGTTAGTTACTATCTCGAAACTCATCTTGAAATTCCAGTTGAATTTCGATTTGAGCTTCCAGAGTGAAGTTTTGAAAATTCTAAGTCTGGGAGAAATTTCGAGTTAGACTCTATCTCGAAATTCAACTCGAAATTCGACTTAGAGTTACCAGTGTGCCTAGTTCTTCAAAATATTCGAGATACAGCCTATCTCGAACTCTATCTCGAAATTGAGATGAGATTTCCAATTTTGGGGATATTTTGAATAGAATTGAGAATAACTTCGAGTTAACCTCTATCTCGAAGTTCAACTCGAAGTTCGACTTAGAGCTCAACTCGAAGTTCGACTTAGACTTTAACTTAGAGTCTGAGAATTCTCAATTAATTAAGGGGATTTTTCGAGTTGTCTCCTAACTCGAAGTCTATCTCGAATTTCTACTTGATTTTCGAGATAGGTTTCCCTAGTAAGATGATTGGTGTGTGCTGTTTACATAGTCTAATTGATAACTGGTTCAAGTTTTTCGAGTTACTGCTAACTCGAACTTTATCTCGAACTTCGAGATAGATTTCCTTGCTGATTTTTGCTAAGTGCTAAAAGTTCGAGTTGACACCTATCTCGAACTTTATCTCGAAGTTCGACTTGAGGTTCGAGATAGAGTGTTCCCTGTATGAACTTAGTATTTTTCACATTTTTTATCAGGGGCATTTCTGTCATTGCACATTCATGTCTATATAAACATCTTTAACTCGATGATTTCATTTCACTTTTACCTAATTGAGTTTTACAGCCGCACCATATATACAGGCGATTTCATACATTCAATCACTTATTCGTGATTTTTGTGACAAATCTCTTACGGACAACGAATTAATGCCCGATTTTTGACTGATATCTTCTGTGTGTCATCATTAATCATTGTTCTTGTGTTTGTGTAACTGTTCATCTCCATTGATATATATATATACACACGTATATACACACAAAAGTTAACAAATCTGTTCAAAACCGAGATTTCACACAAACACCTCACTGTTAAAGCAGATTTCATTAGTGGTTTGAAAGTTGTCTTCCATTGACTGTTTGTTGCATCCCGTAGTTTGATTTCTCAAAGAGGAACTTTTGTGTTCGTGATTAATTAAAAGGGATTTAACGGTTTCTTCTAAAATTCATTGTTTTAATCCCGTAGTTTAATTTTTCTGAAAAAGGGACTATTGCTGTTCTTGTTAAATTAAAAGGGATAAAACTGTTTATTATAAATTAATTGTTTTTCAGAAATTAAAATTGAAATTTCACATCTTTTTCAAGAAAAACTTTTAATTAAAATGGCTCACCAATTTTCACTTGCCAAAAACAATTTTTATAATATTTCTACGGAAATTGGTGATCAACTCCCGCGCTTTAAGTCTTGGATACGATTTCTAAATTTGTATTCCAAAGCTAGCACTGCTTTTACGGCTAAACCTACACTAGTGCATGATGCTTTACAGCAATTATGGACTAGTGCGGTTTCTTTTGGGAGCAAATCAACCCCCTTTGGTTTCAGGTTTACCTTAGCGGGTCAGGAATATGTGGTGACTGAACAAATTGTTAACAAGGTTCTTGGATTCCCTGTTAAAGATGCTTATGATCCAGAACCTACAGCTACAGATCGCCTCAAATTCTTTGAAGAAATAGGGTGTTATCCTCCGACTGGCCGGATCACTGGAAACATCCAAAAACAATTTCTTCATGTGGAATGGAATTACTTTTTCGAGGCCATCACAAGATGTTTTCGGGCACGAGAAAGCGATTACCATCAAATTTCCATTCCCATGCAAAACCTCGGAATTGCCCTAGCAAGAGAGCTGGATATCAATTATGGACGAATAGTTCTCTCTGAGATAGTGGCGGTGATGGGATCTCCTGCAAGCAGAGACCTCAACACCACAGATGTTGTCTGCTGGTTTCCTCGGTTCCTACAGATGCTGATAAATGGTTTAGTACCGAAGGATGCTCTTGCAGTTAGACGGAGCTTTGCCAGTGGTTCATCATCTGCACCGCTAGGGATGGGCACTAAGTCACTTTCAACAGTTGAAAATCAGGATAAACATCATGGAAAACCGATGTCTGTTCCTGAAACCTTACAAATGTGGCTTACATATGATGAGGGAGTTACCACCTTGATGGACTTCTCACAAGCTTCATCACATGCACCGAATCGGTCTGCTCATGCTGAGGCATTTGAAGCGATTCCTGATGAGCAAAGCGGTGATGAACAAGGTAATGAATCAGGTAATCTCTCTCCACATTCTACTCATTCCTCTTCCCATGTTTCTGATTCCATGACCCAAGAGACTGCTAGCCCGCAGAATCTATCCCAGGGTAAGAGCCATATTTCTAATTCCTTGTCATCCAAGTCACCGGAATCCAAACAGCCAGCACATATAGATGTAGGAAATGATGAGGAGAGTGAACCCGAAGAGCAGCAACTTATTCGAAAGAAAGCCAAAACTTCTCATGCTGCTACTTCTAAACCTCAGTCAAACCCTAGAGTGTCACACGCAACCACTCCACCTCACGAGAGTGGTTCACCCCTTGAACAATCTGCACATAGGGATTTTGATTTTGATGATGATTTTGTACCTCTTAAAGATACTGTTGCTTCAAGAGGACATGAAGCTTTACAAACTTCAACCGTACCTTCACCGGTACGTACTGATGCTACAAAGAGGATCGGTTCTGATGTTGTACAAGAACACTTTGTAGCCTCTCAGCCTGAGATTCCAACTCAGGAACAAACAGTATTTGATCCCATAACTGCAAATTATATTTCTTATCAAGTTTCTGCAGGTACTTCTTCATATTTTGGATCAATTATTGAAGACATACACGAGCGTGAGACAGGGAGTGTGTGTGAGAGGTTAGGGAGAGAGGGACCTTCATTTTTAAGGCCCGAAACCGAGCGCCAAATACCAACAGAACGAGAATTAGAGCGAGGTCACCTAAACCAAACACCGTCCCTTAATTCTGAAAATCTTGAATCTCGTTTGTCTTTTATGGAAAATCAAATGAAGGAGTTTGGGCAGTCAATGGGGCAGTTAGGGATGAATGTTGGAGATAATCAAAGGGCACTTGACGACTACGCAGCACGAATGGCACTTCAAGCTTCAGCTTTTACTGAATTGAAAAATCAAGTAAATGACATGGGCCATGCTGCTGGTGTCTTGGGAAACACCCTGAATGACAGGATGGGAGCAATGGAGTTTACAATGGATACTCTGGCTGTGGAGATAAGCAGAGTTATGTTCGCAATCAGAAGTTTTGTGCCCCCGGAATGTTTCGCGCCGCAACAACCTCCCCCCGATGCTGGTACAGGTGGTGCTAGTGGAGCAGGACCCTATGGTTCTGGGTTTGAAGATTTTGATACAGCTGGTGGATCTGGAGACCAGGGTGGAGTTCAGGATAACTCACCTAAGGGGGAGAATATAAAGGAGACGAGACAGCAGGGAGTTCAAATCGAAGAAATTCAAGAACATGCTGATCTTGTAAAAGAAATGGAAGTTGAGCCGTCCATTGATGAAGAGGCTCTAAGAAGGAAAAAGGGTAAGGCAATAGCGATTGAGCCAGATGAGCCATTCGTTGATCTGAGTTATCAAGAAAAAGTACAGGAGGTACTCGACTCAGATTCCGATATGGAAGACGCACCGTTGAAACATGCTATAAAGAGATCATTGAAGGATCAAGGTGGAGGTGCTGGAATGTCTTTCGGATTGCCTGAAGAAATTACTGTCGATGAGGAAACCCTTGAAGCTCAACAGTTAGCCTTAGATCAAGCTGAGTTCTATAAAATGAAGCAAATGCAAGGTCGTGCTGCGTTTCAGGAAAAGAAAGCGGAGCTACAAGGAAAGCAGTACGATTATGAGCTTGCAAGGCTAGCTGATCCTCAAATCGATCTGGACAATAGAAGGATAGGGAAGAAGTGGGATGACGCAAGAAAGATTTTGATGGGACCATGTACAAAAGGAGAGCATAACAAGGAAGCAGATGATCTGTTCTACCAACTAAATTTGCAGAATCCAATGGCGGCTGACTACATAAATGCTTTAAAGAGATTAATTTCTAAAGTCAGGGTTGGATACAATTCAACGCAGAAGGAGTGGCAGGTTATTTTGTCTTTCACAGAAGGAGTCCCGATGTCTTTCATGTATGTGGATGACCAATTCATGTCGAGAAGATCTGCATCAGAGTTGTTCTTGCTAGCAACAAAAATTCAATACTCTCATTCTGAGAATCTAAGCATTCTGTATAGGGATCAGTTAATGCGGCTAGCAGAGGACAAGGGTCCAGAATTCTCAGCATATCCAAATGTTGTCCGGATGGTGGTTGACAGTAAGTTGAAGAGGGTGAGCCTGGAGGAAAAGGAATTAATGGAACTTTCAGTGGAATCTCTTAAGGCCGTCTGTAGGCAAATGATGGGTAAGGGATTCGCTTCTGTGCTTAAAGATAATGCAGTGAAGACCATTGAAAGTGTCATACTAAAGAAGAGCAATGAGGTGTGGAAGTGTGATGTCATTGCTCCGAACCCTCTTGATAATGTGAAGATTGAACCAGAGCTGATAGAGAGGAATTGGAATATTCTTCAAGCAATGAAGAACGTTGATGAAGCTCTGAATCTTCCTACTGGAGAACTGGAACAAGGAGAGATAAGGGAGGCAGTTGGTGTTCCAGGAAGAGACAGCGTATACTGGATACATTCTTTTGCTGATAATGCAGCTGACGCCTTAGTATTCATAGATGCAGACCAGAAGCAAACACTCTTGCATATGAGTAGAGACTGGCTGAAGCAGACTCAAGATGCTGCATTTCTAGAGAAAGTGTTATATGTGTTCAAATGGGAAGATGTGGAAGTTAAGTATGTGACAGAAAAGCAGAGACTCGTGAGTTACCTATCTGATGTAGTAGTGGAAATGAAGCGATTGGAGCGAGATGCGGCTAGTGTCCACAATACTAACCGTGTCATAGGCTATCCCAAAATGATCTACTGTCAGTTTAAATCTGATAAAACTCATAGGAAACCTCGGCTTATCATGAAGAAATTTGAGGAAATTCCAGAGATCAGAACTACTCAGGAGGTGGACAAACTCAGAAGGCTTTTCAAACATCCTTACCCAGAACCCAGGAACCCTCTAGAGATGGAAGCAGTAAGTTTGCTGAATGCTAGGTGGACGCAACTTCATAATCCAGTATATAAGAAACAAAAGCAGCAGGAGGAGAAACGCAGAAGGCAGAAAGAAGAAAAAGAGCAAGCTGCTGAAGCTAGAAAGAGGAAACGGAATTAGGGTTAAAGGTCAGAGTGGTGTGAACTTGAAGTTGGAAAACCTTCATGTCTTTCGGTTGCTTTAACTCACTTGAGGAAAATTCATCTTAGAATGAATCCAATAAGGTGATATAAGTTTGACTAAAAGATATGAAATAATCCAGGTGATAGGAATCATTCAAATGATCTTTAATTCGAGGTTCGAATTCTGTTTCTAGTTTAAGTTCTTTGTATTGTTTTCATGTACTTGTAATTGTATATTTTTCAAGACTGTAATGTTAATTATCTTTTCTCGTCTCATTGTTTAGTTGAGTTATCCTTCATTAATTTGAATGTCATTGTTAGACAATCAAATTGGGGGAGATTGAAAGGCAGAGTGTATTAACTTGTAACACTATAACTAATGTAACTCAATTAAACGAAAAGATACTTTACCAGAAGACAATCAAGAACAAGAAGTCACAAGGAATCAACACTAAATGAAGACAAGGTAATTGATACAATTGAACATGTTAACTATGATCAAGCCAAGAAGAAATCATTGAGAGAAGTTCAAGTCAAAGTTGTTCAGGCCTCAGTGATTTGAGAATTCAAGAATCAAGATCATAACTATCAGTATCAACAAGACCAATTGATTTCAAGTGAACAAGAAGGAAAGCAAATATTGGAAAGCCAAGTTACTAATTGAATATGGTAATTTATTCAATAAGCAGAAACACTATCAAGACTAGTCACTTATGAACCAGACCAGTGCATCAAGTGTCAGGACATTGATAGCAAGTTTATGTCAGTAATAAAGATCCATGTTCAAGAGCTTGTAGAAGAACAAAGAAGATATGAAGATATCACAAGCTCAAGATGTGCATTGAAGTTTCAAGTTGAAGACCAGAATATTTTCTAAGTAAGAAATGTTCTAGATGGCTAAGTCGAAATTCTCAAGTAGAAATTCTACTTAGGATTTCGAGATGGCTAAGTAGAAATTCTCAAGTAGAAGTTCTACTTAGAGTACAGCTTCAACATGACACATGGCATCTTCTGATTGGCAGATTTCCAAGCTTTCAAGATAAGACAAGATTTATGTGGACATCATTGGGCCACGTACATCTTAGTCTTTGAAGACTACAGGTCATAGATTACATGTAGTATAAATAGAAGCACTTGTGTAATGTTTTAGTAAGTGAGCATATTGAGAAAAACACAAGAAAAAGAGAGAGAGTATTCACAGAGCTTAGAATCATTCACTTCTCTCTCAACTTCTGTTATACTTTGTAATGAATGTTGTAGCAACCTTTTCAAGTTATATATAAAAGAAATATATTCCTTGAATCTGTGTGTTCATTTATTGCATCGTATTTATTGCTACTCATAATCGAAAAGTTGTATTCACCCCCCCTCTACAACACATTTGGACCTAACATTCAGAGTCCTTGAGATATCGAATGGAACTTTGACTTGTTGACTCTTTGAGAACTCGAATACCACTTTGACTTGTTGACTTCTTGAGTTCTCGAATAGAGCATTTAGACATGTCGAATCTCTGAGATATCGAATGAGATATCGAATAGTTCATTCAGAGATATCGAACAGTGTCTTCTCAGATATCGAATCTCTGACTTCTCGAACGCTAGACTTCTCGAATAGACAAATGTACTTCTCGAATTGGTACTTAGGCAAATTCTTCATTTCTTCAAATCCCAACTGTGATTATTTGACAGTCTTTATCTTCTTGCTTGAGGCATGAACCTTGGAACTTCTTTCAAGCATTATTCTTGACTATATAAGTACAGTTACACAACTAGGATTTGATGCCTATTACAAGTACAAAACAAATAGAAACTCTACAACTAGAGGTTCCCTCAGTTAAGAGGTCATGTAAGTAATGCAAAGCATTACAGACAATTAGGCTTGTTATTAGATGTAAACAGGCATGCCTCTGTGACTAACAATCTCCCCCAAATTGTGAGTGAGACCCTTAGTCACAATTTCATGTCTGATAACAAGCCTAACATACATAAAGATAAAACTTGAAAAGTACAGGTATGTGATAAGTGGATTTTATATCCACTTGGATCGCTTCAATTCGGCTTAAATTGATTCACTTGGCCTCAAGTTTGTTGTATTTTAGATGTGTTTCGTGTAGTTGTGCAGGGCTATAAGTCATTGGATATGGTGGGAGAATTGAGTTGATGTTAGTGTGGATTTTGAGTTTTTAATAAAGAATGAGGTCTTCCATACAATCCTTGGGAGATTTGGAGTCAAGCAATTGAAGTATGGATGCCTTGGCAAAAAGAATGGAAGGAAACGAAGGCAAAACGAAGGCGAAACGAAGGAAATAGCAAAGAAAAAAAATTGCTGGCAGATTGGGTTCCAGGCCGCGGCCTCAGAACTCCAGGCCGCGGCCTTAAGTGTATTATGTCCAACTCCGGAAATTGTCCTAAAAATCCTGATTCACTGTTTGGGTCATATCTTGAGTTCTATAAGTCCGTTTTGGACGATCTTACTGTCCACGCGAAGATAACGGAATTCTCTTTCATTCTAAAGTGGTTCAGATGTCCAATTACAACTGGAACGGCCCAGAAATACTGAAGAAAAGTCAGCTACGAATTTTCCTTCAAAACAGAATCAGTTTAGGAAACGTATTTTGCAGAAATTCTATTTTAACTCTATTTTGGGGAATTTCTTGTTGGGCAAGACTTCTAGAGCCTATATAAACACATCCTACCATTGTAATTTTGTAACATCATTAGTTAGCATATTATAACATAGAACTCATATCTTGTTTCATTATCATGGTTTCACTTGATCCCATGATGACGAGAGGTTCAATTACGAACTAATCGTTGTCATGGGATTCTAACAGATTTATTTATGGAGCTTTAGTATCTTGATGCTTTAAAGATCTGTGTGTGATGTATATCTGATATCCTCGTATGGTTATGCTTAATTGTTAGATGTGTAGCGAACATCTAATTTATTAATCTCTTGTGAAGTGAAAGTGGATCTTGAGATTTAGAACTTGCCATGCTAGCATAGGTTCATGATTGTTATCAACATGATTCGTGGTGTGAGATGAAAATACTTATACTGCCCTATGTGATCTTATTGGATAACTTGTTCTTCAACCGTTATGTTTTCAAATTCTATAGACATATAGGGTCTAAGCATAATTGGTGTCTATTCATCTTCTATCTCTTTTGTGGATGTATGTTTAGTTTGGTATTCGTATACTGAGAAGTAGCGTATACTTATTTCGTGTTGTCTGATCAGATATCATAACCATTGCATATAGTGATTAAAGGCGTCAGATCTAAGCAAAGTATTTAATGAAGTTAGGATCCCATGTTTTCTCTTGCATAACTAATTTGATTTAAATTCTTGTTAGTTAGTTAATTCTTAGTTTGTTAATTTACTTCCTTAGTTAATTTTAGTTAATTAAAACCCAAATGTGTTAATTGTCTTAGCAGTGAATAAAAACCATATATTGTTGCATAGGTGCATTAACTAAATTGAAACCTAAACCAGATCTCTGTGGGAACGAACTCAACTTTATTCTATATTACTTGTGACCACGTACGCTTGCGTGATTTTGTGTTAACAAGTTTTTGGCGCCGCTGCCGGGGATCATCGGTGTTTTATTTTTAGTTTATGTGCTTGTCATCAGTGGTCGTTAGAGTTCACTGACTCGGATTGTTTCTCTAACCTATCTTGTGTAGTTCGTTGGTGTTTCAAGTACGTGTGCAGTAGATCTGGGTGATGCAGATACAACTATAGCAGCTCAGTTGAAGGCGTTGACTTTGAAGATGGATTTTCTAACTTACTATAGAGTTCAACAGGTGGCTAGTGTTTGTGAGCTATGTGCGGGCGCACATGAGACAAATCAGTGTGACATCTATAGTGCATCAGTGACCTGGAGCAACAATCAAGGTGGCATGCTGCAACCACAACAACCTTATCAGCAGTTTCAAGGTCAACAATATGGAGCACAACCTTACAATCACCAGAATTTTTAGCAACAGTATGCCCCGTGGCAATTTCAACCTTCGGGTTTTCAGCAACAACAGTCATATGATGGTTCTGGGCATTCCACTTATGACAAATCTGAATTAGAAGAATTGAGGTTGATGTTTAAAAGCAACGCTGTATCGTTTAAGACCTTGGAAATTCAGATTGGGCAGATTACTAATGCCTTGTTGAGTAGGCCACAAGGGACTCTTCCTAGCGACACGGAGGCTAATCCAAGCAAGAGGGAAGTCGAAGAATAGGTGAAAGCAGTTACCTTGAGACTGGAAACGCTACAAACAATCAGAAATTAGCAGCTACGGAAAATGAAGAAGTTCATATTCAGCAGATTGAGAAATCTACAGGGCCAGAAATTGAGAAATATTTGGTAGCTGAGCAGTTGGACGGTGAAGTGGAAAAGAGTACGAATCCTGTTGAAAAAGTTTTTCCGGAGCAATCTACAAATAGCAATCAGATCTACCCGCCTCCTCCATATCCAAAGAGATTCTTGGAATTTCCGGCAGAGGAGGAGGAGTGTTTTGGCAAGTCGGATCCAGTAGACGTTGCTTTACAAGGAAAGTCTGATACGGAAGATGAGGAACTAGGCATGGTGGATCTTTGGGATTCTCAGGTGCTGAATGATGAGGGTGTTTCATGGTCAAATCTTGAGGATAGTGCAATTGAGTCTTTTCTTGAGGAAGATGCTTTGTTAGAGTATGAGAGCAATAAAGATCTTCATGAGTTGTATAGGAATTTTACTTCTGATGAAATGTTAGATGAATTAAATGCTATTTGTTCTAAGCATGAAATTCAACTTGAGGAGAGTTCTTTTGATCCTAAGTCTGTTGTGAAGACTTCTGTTGGTGAACTACCCACTTTCGTTCCTAATCCGTCTATTTCCACTCTTGCTCAGTCTTGGGTGGTTAATAATGAAAATCATCATGTTGAAGAAACTTCCAAACTCGAGCTTAAACTACTAGATCAGCTGAGGTATGTATATTTGGGTCAATCATCTACTTTGCCTATTATTATTGTTGCTAACTTATCAGGTAGTGAAGAGAACATTGTTGCTGACACCTTTGAAGAGCGAAGAAGGCTGAAACTTGTTATCAAGGATGTAGCACCGGAAAAGATAATTAAATGGCCATATAGAGATACGGTGTAGAAATTTTCAAGAGAAAAAGTCGTTGCCATGTCTAGCTAAAGACTTTAAACAAAGGCGCTTCGTGGGAGGCAACCCACGTGTTTTGGCATTTTTATTTAGGTATTTCTACTATCCCTTGTATTACCTTCCATTCTCATAGAGCATGGATACAACCTACTTACTACAAATAAGGTAGCTAATTGCTAATATGAAAAACTTGACTCTCCAAAAGTTAATTGCTAAGGAAGTGAGGCTGTATCCTTATAGAGCATGGATACAACCTACTTACTACAAATAAGGTAGCTAAAATAAATAACTTTCTAGTCTGTCTATCCTATTTGAGTAAGAGTCCAAACGGTTACAGATTTGACTTTGCAAAGCCTGTTCAGATCCACTTCTTTAGCCCTTTGTCTCTTCTATATCTCTCCAAGCTTCTTTGTAGGCTTTCCAGAGCACGTTACAGATTGAGATCTATAAAGTGCATTGGCTTGTTGCAGATTTCTGACTTGTACAATTTCTCCAGTGTTTTGTCTCCAAGAGTGTATTCGAGAAGTGACTAAGTAAGTGATTCGAGAACTAGAATTGACTTGATCGATAACTCTGAGTTCTCGAACACTGTTATATTGACATATCGAATTACTTCTCGAATAGCTCTTTTTCATCAGGATTCCTTGAGTTGTCGAATTAGAACATTTGACTTATCGAATCCTCGAGATATCGAATAGCTTTTTGAGTCCTTGAGATATCGAATGGAACTTTGACTTGTTGACTCCTTGAGAACTCGAATACTACTTTTGACTTGTTGACTTCTTGAGTTCTCGAACAGAGTAATAGACATATCGAATCTCTGAGATATCGAATGAGATATCGAACAGTGTATTCAGAGATATCGAATAGTGTCTTGAGATATCGAATCCCTGACTTCTCGAATGCTGGACTTCTCGAATAGACAAAACTACTTCTCGAATTGGTACTTAGGCAAATTCTTCACTTTCTTCAAATCCCAACTGTGATTATTTGACAGTCTTTATCTTCTTTCTTGAGGCATGCACCTTGGAACTTCTTTCAAGCATTATTCTTGACTATATAAGTACAGTCACACAACTAGGATTTGGTGCCTATTACAAGTACAAAACAAGTAGAGACTCTACAACTAGAGGTTCTCTCAGTTAAGAGGTCATGTAAGTAATGCAAAACATTACAAACAATTAGGCTTGTTATTAGATGTAAACAGGCATGCCTTTGTGACTAACAATCTCCCCCAAATTGTGAGTGAGACCCTTAGTCACAATTTCATGTCTGATAACAAGCCTAACATACATAAAGATAAAACTTGAAAAGTACAAGTATGAAATTTGATTGAGCACATGAATGAAATTACAAAATGAATAATCTTACAGTATGATAAAATACTAGCCATTCTCATTTGATTCCATCTCCATTGCTTTGGCTTGTAGATCATCATATGCTTTCTGTTTTCTTTCTTTATCCTTTCTTGCATTCTCATCCATGGCCTTTATGATCTCTGCCAAAGCATCCAATTCTTCAAGCATGATAGAGTCTTTGAAATCTTTAAGTACTGGTTTTAGAATGTTGGCAGGATAGTGACTGAGTAGGTTCATTCTGATATTGACATTATCTCCATTTCTCCTCCTATACTTCACCACATATGGATTGAATTGAACTCTACACAATCCTTTTGCCCTTAGCTTTTCTGCTTCAACTTCCAGCCTATCAATCTCCTTCTCCCTTTCTAGCCATTTCTCAAAGCACCCCTTTCTTATCTTATCAGCATAGTCTCTCTTCATCTTTACAAAATCAATCAACTCCAGCTTCCATACTTTCTCCACTTTGTCTTCATAATCCAATAATGCAATGATTCTTTCTATTTCATATAGCTTGCCCCAATTTTGACACTGTCCTTGTTTGAATTTCTTCTCCCTTCCATCAGTATATTTAATCTCAAGGCAGTTATTCATAATGGTAGCATAGTAGATTCTTTGAGCTCTTAGATATTGCAATTGGTCTTCATCAAAGTCTTCATCTAATGGTTGGAGTTTTAAGCCTGGATAGATTGACAGAGTCCTTGATTTTGATAGCTTTGGTTTCCTTGCAGCTTGTTTGAATTTGATCATTTTTACATGGTTGCCTGGCAGTAGCATGTGACCTTTGTTTGTAGACCATTGTAGTATTCCATTAGCAGTTTGCTTTTTGAAACACACAGATGGTTTCTTGACTTGAATCTTCTTCTCTTCTTGAGGTGGCAAAACAGTTGCAGAAGCCATAGATGTAGATTTTGCTAGGTCACTACTAACAGTATTCACCCTAGACTCAGAGTCTTTTGTTGTGGTGAGGTTACTGCTAGCAATGCCTAAGGCTTGCTGTTTTCCAATTTTCTTCTCAGAGACTTTGCCTTGGTCATCATCATATTTCTTGTCATCCTTCTTCTTCTTCTTCTTCTTGTTTTCATCACCCTTATTACTCCTGTGATGTCTTCTCCTTCCATCACTTTTGTCTTTATCCTTGTCTTGATCACCATCCTTGCTTGGGTTGAACTTAGCAGACTCAGGTACAATGCCAGTTGCAATGTATGATCTGAGATAAGATATAACTTCCAATTCTTCTGTTGTTCTTACACCCTTCTTCTTGTTCAGCTTCTCAATGATGGCAATGATGAGGGGTTTGTTCTGAGGGACTAGATGCTTAGGAATGATCAGCTGCTTGACATCATCAATTCTGGTTACAGCTTGATAGATGATGGTTCTAGGATTTGTGATTACTTCAGGTAGCCTTGAGGGTTGATCATTCCTTAAGTCATCAAAGAGACTCTTGTTATTTTCATTCCCTTTTTCAATCAGTCCAAGGAACACATCCACTTCTAAGTACTTTAGGCTTTGTAGAGTGTTGAAAGTCAAATGCCATATTTTTGACTTAGATACCATCATTATCTCCTTGAACCATAAGTTGTTGAATTTCCTAGGAATAACAGTGAGGTAGTCAATCTGCTCCTTCAACTCTCTCAGATAGAACTGAGTATCACCAGCCTATTTCCTTGTGGCTTTCAGAAACTCCAAGAAGGCTGTATCATGATAGACATTTGAATTAGCAACTTCTTGTAGCTTGGCCTCAGTAATGACTTCAGCTTCTATAGGCTTGGCACTTTCAGATTTGAATGATGGAGGTTCATCAACTGGCATGCTCCCTGCAACCACTGTGGTTGTGATAGATTGCTTCTGACCACTAGATGTAATGACATGCACAGTTGATAGAGTGACAGTTGGCAGTGAGGTAGGAGGCTCATCAACTTTGGATTTTCCTTTGCCTGGCACATTAGGTATGGATTTTGAAGTCCTTTGGTGACCACCCTCCTTTATCTGTATGCCTATCTCCTTAGGTTTCTCCCCTATCTCCTTAGGTTTCTCCCCCTTTGGATTTGAATTCCTAATCCTTTTCTCCCCCTTAGGCTTGTTGTCAGGCACAGAGGCTTTGGAAGTGACCTTTGGGTTTGAAGACTCTTCAGGTAGAGGGAGACCCATATGCTTCATCATGGCAGCCAACATAGATTGCTGATGCAGAAGAACATTAGCTGTGGTGGTTGTTTGAGTGTCCAACTGATCATTGAGAAGTGCAACCTTGTCTGTAAGATGAGCATTAGACTTAGTGAGAGTAGCCACCTCCTTTTCAAGTGCATCTACCTTGCTGAACAATTCAGTAGATTTAAAGCCAGACAGGGATTGGTCTTTAAGTCTCTGCACTTCAAACCTAGACATGTCATGCACTGGAACTTCAGTTACCAGCCTGTCTCCATATAAATTCTTGAACATTGTCTTCAGCATGGCATTGGAGTCTGTGGTTTGATCAGATAGAGATTGAAATTTATGCCCCAGACTTGTGACAGTATCCTTTAGCAGTGCTAGCCCATGATCCATCTTGGTGCAGGTGGTGTTACAGTATTTGAGGTCTTTAAACACACTGTCCAACTGAGGGAATTTGGCAGCAAAGGTCCTCTTTATTTCTTCCACTTTAGTGACTGTCTTATCACACACCCTGCTGACCTCAGATTTGACTCCTTTTCCAATATAGTGGGTAGCCTTGAGGAATCCCTTGTGTGAGTCATTCATGGCCTCATACACTTCACCAGGTGTCAGAGATTTGGCATTGGATCCTAGTGAAGTGATGTATTCCTCCCTGAGATATTGAAGTGCTTCATCAAGAGTAATATCATATTTTCCTTGCAACCAGGCATCTATATTGCCATCTCTCTTAGCATTATCAACTATCTTTGTCTTCTGCATCTCCACATCATCCCTATGGCATAGCAGAATGGCTTCATAGTCTGGATTAGGGATGTTGGAGGTGACCAAGTTCTGAGCAATCTTGACAAACTCAGAAATCTGATCCACAACTAAGCTTTGAAGTGCTTCAACCGTCAATTGTGGTGGAACAGACCCTGATACTGAAGCACTGTCATGTTGCACAGGCTTTGTTGCACAGGCTTTAGCCATTGTGACAGAAAGTCAGAGCTAGAGCTAGGCAAGCTAGACTCCTCAGTTACAGATGTAACTTCTGTAACCGGATGGATTGACTCTACTACTGGTGTCTCCACAGAAGTGGGATGAGTTACACCAGCAGTTGACACAGGCACAGAGTCTCTAGTAAAAACTAGTGGAACCTCTGTGTTTGTGATGGTGTCATTAGGAGATGCCCCATCATGCATTCCCTCACCATCTAAATGTGGGTCCTGGGTGGTGAGCAAGGTGTCATGCACCAAGTCACTTGAATTCATTGGCTCATCAAAAGAAAAGAATTCTTGATGATCAATGCCTTGCTCCTCAATTGCTTGAGTTGCAGGCTACAAAGAAATTTGTGTGGTAGATTCTGGAAGAGAAGTGTCATTTAGATTAGAGTTTGGCAACTCCCCCTGAGAGATAGAGGGAGTTTCAATTGTGATGTGCTCTCCACTCAATGTTGTGCCAGCCTTATCACTCCCATGTGCTGACTCTATACAAGTAGGTGCATTGGGGAGGATGCTTGATTCTATAGATGCACCCTGTTGAGAGGATACATCTAGTGAACTGTTTGCCCCTGATTTTACAACTTCAGCCATTTGTGTGACTGAAGAGGTGGTTTTAGTTTTCTTCTTCTTTGGCCTGACAAGGGGTGACTCAGGTTCCTCACTTTCTAATTCTACAGCCAATGCTGCTTCAAATAATATGGTTAATGGTGCAGAAGCTATCTCCTTTCTCTTCTTTTTACTAACATCACCCTTTTGAGAGGATGATGCAGTTGGCTCAATGTTTGGTAGAGTGTTTGGTTGAGAGGGTTGGTTAGCAAGCCCTGGGTTAGCATTGTGTTCTACTTGCTTGGGCTATGCTAACTGAGATTTTGAATCAAATATTGGCATGTTGTGGGGGTAAGTCCTAAATAGACTCTCCATATGGGGAGTTATTTTGAGTCTTACATCCACATCATTCCTAGTCTCCAAGTTACCAAAAATGATTTTGGTCATGGATCTAGGGTAGCCTATTCTAGTATTATCTAATCCAGGCAATTCAATCAATTTATTATCTACAAAATTGAGTACAGATTGAATAAAACGAGGAAAGAAAATTTCAGTACCTCTCTTGGCTGTGTTCTTACCAAGTCTCCCATATAGTTCCTGGAGAATGATCTGTCCAATATCAATCTTTCTCCCATAGGCCAAAGCATAGCCAATTTGCTGCGCATGTGCACTGATTTGGTCAAAACTAGACTTCCTAGCAGTGAAGACTTGAAGGAGAGTGGCAAATACATAGCTCCACTCTTTCCTTAGATTCTTCCTGTTCAACTTTCCAAGATTGATTGCATCTGAGTAGTTGATAAATTCAAAGAATTCTTCTAACTGTGCATTTGTGGCCAGTATGTCATACTCCTCTTGTTGTAAATCCAGTGCCTTATTCATGTCAGATGTAGTGATAGTGATATCTTTTCCTTGAATTTTGCAGTAGACTACATATGAGGTTATAACATTCTCAAGAGCAATGACTTCCACGGTGGCAGTCCTCCAAAACTATTCTAGTAGGTCCAGATACAGAGTTGGGTTGGCTGATAGAGCATTCTTGATATATGATTCAGACATCCAGCGAACAAAGCACTTGAAGTTCGCATTTGGTGCTTCCACATAATTTGTTATAGCAATGAAATTGGTCTGAGTGGGTATGGTGAGTTGAGTGTTTGCCATTTGTATAGAGGGAGAAAGAGAATGAAGATTGAAGAAGAAATTAAATTTTTGCAGTTAGGGTTTTCAGAGGTTTTGGGAGTTTAGATGCTTGAGAAATCGAATGAAATTAATCGAATATATGTGAAATTGTATAAGTATGAAGTACTCGAATGAGTATATTTTGTATCGACAAGTCAAGCTATTCGAGAAGTAGAAAACAACTATTCGATAAGTCAAGAAAGGCTTATTCGATAACTCAAGCAGGTTGAAAACTCACAGCTGGCAGCTATCTAACTTAGAATAAATTCTAAATTAGGTAAAATATATTTTTATGAGTAATTCTGAATTTTGAATAAAAATCCAAAATCGGTTAAGATTCAGCGAGAATTCAGCCTTTTCAAATGATTCGAGAACTCAAATATAGTATTCGAGAACTCAGTCAATAGAGAACTAAAACACTATATTCGAGAAGTCAAGAATACCTCTATTCGATAACTCTAAAAGACTCTATTCGAGAACTCGAGAGTGCTCTAATGAGACTTGTTAGAGATGTCGAATAGTGAATCACTCGAGAAGTCTGACTTATCGAAATATACTCATCACTCACAAAAATTAATTTTCACTATCTTTTAAAATTCACCAGCCATATTCATTTAAGAATATTCTAGCAAATTAAACAGTGATTTTCTCAAAATTTCATAGAAATTTCAAGTTGACAAAGTATGATTTTTCAACATATGCAGCAAATTTGAAATATTTATAAATCATACTTCAGCCAACACTTACTCCAAAAATATTGAGAAATTTGGATAAAGCAAGTGTTTACTGCTACACCAATCTAGATGTTGTATTCACATAGCCAGAATCTGAAGAATTCAGCATTCCAATTTCACTAACCAACCTTGTGAAGGTGGCTTCATCTAATGGCTTAGTGAATATATCAGCTAGTTGTTTATCTGTAGAAACATAATGCAACTCAATGGTTCCATTAGTTGCATGTTCTCTAATGAAATGATATCTGATGTCAATGTGCTTTGTTCTAGAATGATTGACAGGATTGGCAACTATAGAGATTGCACTTGTGTTATCACACATGATTGGAATTCTTTCCAACACAAGTCCATAATCTCTAAGTTGATTTCTAATCCAAAGCACTTGAGCACAGCAACTTCTAGCAGCTATGTATTTAGCCTCAGCTGTAGAAGTTGACACAGATTGTTGTTTCTTGCTATACCAAGAGACTAACCTTTGTCCAAGAAACTGGCAGCTACCTGAGGTGCTTTTTCTATCCACTCTGCATCCAGCATAATCAGCATCAGAATAACCAACCAGATTGAACCCTGTGTCCTTAGGATACCATAGACCCAAGTTTGGAGTGCCCTTCAGATATTTAAAGATCCTTTTTATAGCAATCAAATGTGATTCTTTTGGATTTGATTGAAACCTTACATACAAGCATGTAGCAAACATGATGTCTGGCCTACTTGCAGTGAGATAGAGTAGAGAACCAACCATGCCTCTGTAGACTGAGATGTCTACTTTCTTACCTTTAGCATCTTCATCCAATTTAGTTGCAGTGGCCATGGGTGTCTTTGCAGGTGAGCAATCTTCCAAATCAAACTTCTTCAATGGATCCTTGATGTACTTGGTTTGACTGATAAAGATACCATCCTTCCTTTGATTAACTTGCAACCCAAGAAAGAATGTCAACTCTCCCATCATACTCATCTCATATCTGCTCTGCATTAGTTAGAGAACATTTCACACAGCTTCTCATTAGTAGAACCAAATATGATATCATCCACATAGATCTGAACTAAGATAATATCATCACCATGTTTCTTGTAAAACAGTGTTTTGTCCAATGTGCCTCTAGTGAATTGATTTTCAAGAAGAAATTGTGATAGAGTATCATACCATGCCCTTGGAGCCTGCTTAAGTCCATACAATGCCTTAAGCAATTTGTAGACAAATTCTAGGAAATGTGGATCCTCAAAGCCAGGTGGTTGTTGCACATAGACTTCTTCTTCCAACTCTCCATTCAGAAATGCACTCTTGACATCCATTTGATAAACTTTAAAGTTTGAATGAGCAGCAAATGCCAAAAATATTCTGATGGCTTCCAATCTAGCAACAGGGGCAAATGTCTCATCATAATCAATGCCTTCCTGTTGAGAGTATCCTTTTGCAACCAACCTTGCTTTGTTTCTTACTATTACACCATCTTCATCCATCTTATTCTTCAGAACCCATTTTGTTCCAACAATGGTTCTATTCTTTGGTGCAGGCACAAGTTCCCATACTTTGTTCCTTTCAAATTGGTTCAGCTCCTCTTGCATGGCAATAATCCAATCTGGATCTAACAGTGCATCATCAAGTTTCTTAGGCTCAACTTGAGATAGGAAACAACCATAGAGACACTCATTCTGAGTTGCTCTCCTAGTCCTTACTCCTGCATTAGGATCTCCAATGATTTGCTCTACAGTGTGTGATCTATCCCATTTCCTTGAGTGCTCAGCCTGATTTCTCATTCTTGATGTTGCTTCATCATCCAAATCATGATCATCCTGATTTCCTCCCCCTGTGAGGTTGCCACTACTCACAGGTGTGTCTTGGATGCTAGTTTCTCCACTGTTGATTGGCACAAATTCTTCTCTTGTATTATCATTCACTTGAGTTTGTTGAACTTGAGTTTCAACTTCAGTTTCAGTCTCTTCATCAGAATCATCTAGATTATAAAACTTCAATGGATCTTTATCCTCATCATTGGCTTCTTCTAGTCCAGGTAGTTTTCTGTCATCAAATGTCACATCTGTACTTTCCATAATTTTCTTTTGACGGATGACATAAACTTTGTATGCAATTCTTTCCATAGAGTAGCCAAGAAAGATTCCTTCAAATGCCTTTGCATCAAACTTACCAACATATTCAGAATTATCCTTCAATACAAAGCATTTGCTTCCAAAAGTATGAACATACTTTAGAGTAGGTTTCTTTCCAGTCATCAAATTGTAAGGTGTCTTTCCAGTGTTTTTGTTGATGAGGGTTCTGTTCTGGATATAGCATGCAGTGCTCACAGCCTCAACCCAAAAACATGTAGGCATCTTTGCATCAAGTAACATTGTTCTAGCAGCCTCAATTAAAGTTCTATTCTTTCTCTCAACAACTCCATTTTGTTGTGGAGTCCTTGGAGCTGAGAATTGCTGAGAAATCCCATTCTCTTTGCAGAATGCTTCAAGCATGGCATTTCTGAACTCTGTCCCATTATCACTTCTCAGTGCAATCACACTTGCATTGTTGGCCTTTGCTTCCTTGTCAACTTTCTTTATGTGCTCAATGATTACTTGTGGAGCCTCATCTTTTGATGCCAGAAATTCCACCCATGTATACCTTGTAAAGTCATCAACCATCACCAAGGCATACTTCTTTCTTCCTAGTGACATAATATTGACAGGTCCAAACAAGTCCATATGAATGAGTTGTAGGGGCTCGGTTATTGATGTCACTGTCTTTGACTTGTGGCTTGATCTTTTCATTTTTCCCTTTTGACAAGCCTCACACACTTCTTCTTGACAGAACTCAAGTGTGGGAATGCCTCTCACTAACTCTCTTTTGACTAGAGAATTAATGGCTTTGAAGTTCAGGTGTGATAATTTCTTGTGCCACAGCCAACAATCTTCATTTGATGCTTTTGAGTAGAAGCAACAAATTTTGTCCTTGTTTGCAGAGTCCATATTGGCTACAAACAGGCTTCCTTTCCTTACTCCAGATAGAGCAAAGTCACCAGTCTTCTTGTGGGTGATCAAACATTCATCTTTGTCAAAATCCACCTTGAATCCCCTATCAGTAAACTGACCAACACTTAGCAGATTATGCTTGAGTCCCTTGACTAGTGCTACATCTTCAATGATGACATTTCCAACTTTCAACTTGCCATATCCCAATGTGTTACCCATGCTGTCATCTCAAAAAGCAACCATTGGGCCAGCCTTCTCCTCATACTGTGATAGTAGGGCCATATCACCAGTCATATGATTTGAGCATCCACTGTCCAAAATCCACATGACCTTCTTTTCACTTTCTTTGCCCTGCAAACACAAAGGTATTACTTCTCCTTTGGTACCCAAACAAGTTTGGGTCCATGTGACTTAGAAACAGTTTTATCATAAACAACATGCTTATCAACTTTCTTGGTGTTAGTCTTCTTGTCACTGTTAGAAGTCTTAGAGCCTGAGGCCTCAGACTTAGGTGACAAAGGTACCTTCCTAGCTTTAGGAGGACTTGAAGACTTTGACCTTGTGTAGTGTGTGTGAGAATTGTGACTGATACAACCATCAATGAATTGTCTTCTCAAATTGAAACAACTAGTCATCACATTCATATTGCATGGCATACAGTCAAATTTATCACAAAATGGTGCATCTCTATGTCTTAGAGGCACATAGCAGTCATAAAAAGGTTTGGGCACACTACCAACAGGTTTCTTGCATGCATGAGTTAGATGATTGGTACTGAAACAGTTCTGACAAGTTTTCCTAGGGGCATTAGGCATATAAGCATAGTTATTATCTTTGTTAATCCCTAACTTTCCATTTCTGTTCCGTTTCTTCTTAGTCACTTTCTTCTCAACTTCACTCTTCCCAGCTGAAACAAACTTAACAAATTTCTTAGGTCTTGACCTATTACCTACTGGCTCCTTGGCTTTTGACTTGACACTCTCACTCTTAGATGATGCTTGTTGTTCATTGGATTGTGCCTCATCCTCATCATTCAACATTTGCTTGATGAGTAAGGCATCCTCATCAATCTCAAATGTTGATTCTTTGAAAATAGGAGTCTCAGTCTTTTTCAAAATGTGAGGCACTTCCCTATGAACAACTGTATCATCTTCAATGATAGCATAGCCTTTTCTCTGTTTAAGAGTGCCATAATCAAGTCCAATAGCAGCCTTGGGATTAGCTTTAATTTTCTCACAGTAGGATTGCACTAGACCAGATGATTTCTTGAAAGTTTTTAGTTTGAATTCATTTTCAGCTAATTCATCCCTAAGAGCCTTTTCAACCTGACTAGCACACAAAACCTTATTCTGTAGATATTCAACTTCTTTCTTAAGATTTTCTACTTGCATAGCAGTTAGCTCAAGTTCCTCATTCTTTTTGATTAACATTTCATTTCTAGTAGACAGTTTAGTAATCTCTTCATTAGCAGCAGTCATACTAGTATGAATGTTAAACATCTCAACAGATAGTTGTTCAATCATGCATTTATACTCTGAAACAGACATGTCTATAGTAGTGAGAGATGGTACCTGAGGATCTGATGGAGATGTGTCATCCTTGGAATTGGCCATCAAGGCATAGTTACAAAATTCCTGCTCTTCTCCATCACTGTCAGATTCATCCCAACACTTCCCTTCAGCTATGTAGGCCTTACCTTGTGTCTGATTTTTTAGAAGGGCCTCATACTTAGCTTCGAGTTCAAGATAATCTCTATCCTTCTTTATAGGCTTCTTGCATTCACTAGCAAAATGCCCTAGGTCATTGCATCTATAACACCTTACAGATGACCTATCCACATGGCTGGTTTTGAACTTATTCTTGTTTGGTTTCACAGGTGCCTTGCTTATATTGAATGAATGGTTTTGGGTTTGAAGGGTTGATTCCTCTTAAATCTGATGTTTGGAAATTTTCTGGCCATGAAAGCATATGAAGTGTTTTCCATCCCATCTAGTTCTTCAAGAGTATAGAACTCATCTTCCTCCTTCTCCTCACCAGGTTCACTTACCTCAGCTTCAGTTTCTTCATCTTCTACTACCTCCTCTATCCTCAATTGGCTTGTAGATGCTTCTAGGTCTTGAATAGATTTGTTGACAATCAAGGCACATGATGTGTTTATCATTCTGCCTTGGTTGGCTTGGATAGCCCTTTTCTGAAGCAACTCAAGCTCTTGAGTTTTTAAAACCCCATAGAGCACATCATATGTAACTTTGTTCAAATCTCTTTCCCTTAGAGAAATGACCCTTTGCTCTAGATGATTTGGTGAAGATAGCAGAAACTTCATGTTCAATTCCTTGGTGCTGTAAACCTTGCCATTCATTTGCAACTCAGTAACTAGCTTGTGAAATCTCTCAAACATCTCAGTGATGCTTTCCTTGGGCTGTGCCATGAAAACTTCATACTGAGTGACCAGTATCTATTTCTTGTTCTCTCTGACCTCATCAGTTCCTTCACATAACACCTCAATGTGATCCCACATTTCTTTGGCATTGGTACATGAAGCAATGTTTGCAAACATTGACATGTCCATGGAATCTATAATCAACAACATGAGGTGACTGTCGAGGGCAACCATGTCCTTTTCTGATTCTGTCCATTTGGATGGATCCTTAGCCACATAAGATCTTGGAATAGTAGTGGTTCCAACAGTCTTTTCAGGAATCTCTTGTCGGGGAACAAATGGACCATTCTTGAGAATCTCAGGATACAAATGATGAGATGCTTTGATGAACAACTGCATCTTTATCTTCCAGAGGTTGTAATTCTCTTTGTCAAACTTAGGGACTTTCACCGTTCCTGTAGTCTTTGGTGTATTCGAACTCATGATCATTTTTCTGTTTTTGAATGAACAGCCCGCTCTGATACCACATGTTGAGTATGGAATACAATAAAAGAATACAGGGGGGGTGAATGGATTCTTGAACTTTTCTTGGTTGAGTCTGTGTAGCAGATAAGTGTTTGTGTGTGCAAAGATGTAGGTGCGGATAAAGAACAACACAAGTCACAATATCACTTTAAACTAATGTATTATTAGATAAAGGTTGCTACAATCTGTGAATACAAATGATAGTATTCTCAGCTTCGTTTTTCTCAGAGATATATTGCTTAAAATGAATATGAAAAACTTGACTCTCCAAAAGTTAATTGCTAAGGAAGTGAGGCTGTATCCTTATAGAGCATGGATACAACCTACTTACTACAAATAAGGTAGCTAAAATAAATAACTTTCTAGTCTGTCTATCCTATTTGAGTAAGAGTCCAAACGGTTACAGATTTGACTTTGCAAAGCCTGTTCAGATCCAATTCTTTAGCCCTTTGTCTCTTCTATATCTCTCCAAGCTTCTTTGTAGGCTTTCCAGAGCACGTTACAGATTGAGATCTATAAAGTGCATTGGCTTGTTGCAGATTTCTGACTTGTACAATTTCTCCAGTGTTTTGTCTCCAAGAGTGTATTCGAGAAGTGACTAAGTAAGTGATTCGAGAACTAGAATTGACTTGATCGATAACTCTGAGTTCTCGAACACTGTTATATTGACATATCGAATTACTTCTCGAATAGCTCTTTTTCATCAGGATTCCTTGAGTTGTCGAATTAGAACATTTGACTTATCGAATCCTCGAGATATCGAATAGCTTTTTGAGTCCTTGAGATATCGAATGGAACTTTGACTTGTTGACTCCTTGAGAACTCGAATACTACTTTTGACTTGTTGACTTCTTGAGTTCTCGAACAGAGTAATAGACATATCGAATCTCTGAGATATCGAATGAGATATCGAACAGTGTATTCAGAGATATCGAATAGTGTCTTGAGATATCGAATCCCTGACTTCTCGAATGCTGGACTTCTCGAATAGACAAAACTACTTCTCGAATTGGTACTTAGGCAAATTCTTCACTTTCTTCAAATCCCAACTGTGATTATTTGACAGTCTTTATCTTCTTGCTTGAGGCATGAACCTTGGAACTTCTTTCAAGCATTATTCTTGACTATATAAGTACAGTCACACAACTAGGATTTGGTTCCTATTACAAGTACAAAACAAGTAGAGACTCTACAACTAGAGGTTCCCTCAGTTAAGAGGTCATGTAAGTAATGCAAAGCATTACAAACAATTAGGCTTGTTATTAGATGTAAACAGGCATGCCTCTGTGACTAACACTTAGCCTTTTTAAAGGTGTAAGTGATTAACCTCGGATATTGTGACTATTGATAGATCACCGAATTGACCCGAGGCACACTACCCCTACAGGATTACCAGGCAAGTTTCCAATACCTTGGAACTGTTGTTGTGATAATATATATGATTGTTGTTATACATATGCCATAGCATGCATGCCTACTTTCAAGTTGAATTGATATACTTGTTTCTTGAATTATTGTTGGCTTATAAGTTAGATAGTGAATATATCGATTATAAGCCGGATATTGCTAAGACCCTTAGCGAAGGGCATACGAATCTCATTCTTCGAATAAAGACCGGGAGTCTGTATTTCATAATATATCATGATTATTTTTAGGGGAAAATATTTAAGTAAATATTTTCCGTTATTTATTTATTGAATATTATTTGGAGTAATCATTTGAGTATTCAACGAATATTACTTTGAATACTCATTAGAGCTTTATTTATTTAAGGAATATTATTTTGAATATTCATTTGATCAGTACTTATTCAGCAAATGTTATTTCAAATATTCATTTGAACTTTATTTATGTAGTGAATATTATTGTTCAATATTCATTTAAAGTCGATTCAATTATCGAATATTATTTCGAATATTCATTCGACCTTTATTTATGTGATGAATATTATCTTCAATATTCATCTAGAGTTGATTTATTTATCGAATATTATGTTCAATAGTCATTTAAGGTCCACTCAATTATCAAATCTTGTTTCGAGTATTCATTTGGAATATTATTTCTTCAATGAGTATTATCAATTCGAATATTCACTATTTATTCAGTGAATATTATTTCGAATATTCATTCGAGTTTTATTTATTTGATAAGTATTATTCTTCGAATATTCACTATTTATTCAGTGAATATTATTTCGAATATTCATTCGAGTTTTCTTTATCTGATAAATATTATTAATATTAAATATTCATTATTTATTTAATGAATAATATTTGTGAATATTTATTCAAGGATTATTCCGAGCAATATTCTTTCAATATCTATGACTTAATAAATAGTCTTCGAATATTCATTTAATTCTCGTTAACTAAGTTTTAACATATATTATTTCACTCAAATATTATCTTCGATCTTCAAATAATTTGTAAACTAGTCTGAGCCTTATTATTATTATTTTATTAAGGAAGGTTCTCAAAACTCCGTTCTTCATTCGAATCTATCTTCTAAAATATAAGGGAACCTTACTTGAGAGTTGTTATTTCTTGACTACCCAGTCATATACTTGTTAAATTATTCTTTTCACTTGCAACTTGGTTGCTAACCATCAAATTGAGTCTGTATGTTACTTCCTCATCATTCGAGTCAACATCCATTAACAAGCATCAGCTTGGGTAATATTGGTGAATTTTCCTTTCCAACTAGATACGACTACTTCGTGGAGTCTTATCAACAAGTATTATACTTGGGGAAAGGGGGACGAACTTTACGTTTCAGAGTCATGGAATATTCGAACTAGGATTATTTGTGTAAGAGGCTGTGGGACAGTCCATCATTGAAAATCGGTGTAAGAAGCTGTGGGACAGTCCATCCTTGAAATAGGGTCCGAGTGGCGCCGATCCCGTCTATGCCCAACCGTTGGCTAGGGAGATCCAGCGTATGGTGGTGTCCATATGTTCTTCCTTCTACATGTAGAGAAACAAATCTTGAGATGCACAACCTACGACTGATCATCGTAAGGCGGTGTCATCTGGCGCGACATACTCCAGTATTGGTTCACTATCCAGAATCTATTTATTTTCTGCAACATTATCATTGTTGGCAGGGTTGAAAAGTGTTTGAACTGGAATTGCAATATTCTTCCTGCAAGTTCCTCTTTTATGATAATTGAGAATATCTTGCTTATCTTTTGCATAGCAGATACTTCCACAGAAAATACATTTTGAGTTACCTAGTAACTTCATCTTTTATGTTATACTGGCATCATTTCCGTTAATGCATGGCATATGGTTTCAAAGATAATTTGAACTGTTATATATTATCACTGTTCAATTATATTTTTGGTGGGCTATGACTAACCCTTACTTTATTTATCTATATCACAACAAGAACTAGATCTGATGGTCGCGCTAGTCGCAATCGGTGCAAGCAAGCTATAACTGTCAGAAGGTTAAACCGCGGAGGTCATAACTACCATGGCTGAAGAGTAAGCTACTGGTAGGCTAGTTGTTAGCATTTGAGTATCAAATGTATTTATTATATGGCATATACAAATGGATGGCAAAGAGTATGTAATGATTAATTGTAAACCTTTTGGATTGTAAGAACTCAATCTTGCGATTAATAATATTATGTAATTACTCTGATTTCATCTCTGGGACTATAACGGGTAGGGCTGAAAACGAATCCGAGTAATCCGGGTTCGAATTCGGATTCGATTCGTTAAAAATGAATATCATTCATATTCGTACAATAAACGAGTGAATTCGATCTTATTTTATAATTCGAACGAATATCGAGTCAAATCTCACCACTTCGGTATTCGTTCATTTTCATACAGAATAACTCGAATAATTTTAGAGTACTCGATAATGTACGTATTCGATTAAAATTCGTAAGTTATGTATGTATTATATATTGTATATGAAATATATATATTAAAGTAATGTTCTACAAATTAACATATTTTGGTATTTTGTAAATAATTATTCCGATATGCTTAATTTTTTAAAATTATTTTGAATGAATTCGAATTCGAATATCGAAAAACGAGTAGCTCGGTACTCAATCGAGTCAAACCAAATCAAATATGAACATTTATATTCGAATTCGAGTCGAATCTGAGCAAAATATAAACATGTTAATTCGAATCCGGACCGGATCCGAACGAATAATTATAAATTCCAGCCGAATCTGATCATACTAGTGTTCACACATATTCGACTCGTTTTCACCCCTAATAACGGGTGTGTTTTGCGTTGTTGTTTTGGGTCACAAGGTTGTACTTTAATTTATGTTGGTCTTGTGAAAGGAAATTGAGACCGTAACGACCAGATCCCTGACCCCGGATCTGGGGTGTTACAAGGGGCATACGCGATTCGGATCGGTTTTGAACTCAAAGTTGAATCAAACTGTATATAGTGATTTTATAAAATTTTAACCATTTGTAATTATGATTAACCACATCAATTTCAACCGTGAAAGTGCGGTTGATACGATTCGGTTTGCGGTTCAACCACCAATTACAAATATCAAAATAAGTTAATAGTAGTAAATTTAAATTATTATAAATTATTACACATATTAAATCCAACTTCTCAATTTTGAGATACAACTAAAGTTTCATAAGTTAAGAACAAGTGATACTCACATACAAACATAAAAACAAGATGTTTAAGCAAAATTTTATCCACTTCAAGTAGTTCACAAGTAGTGCAGAAGTTTAAACATATGAAAACGGGGTAGAAGAAGCGCATAAATTAATACGATTTATCCACAAGAATTTTAGTAAGATGCAACAAATGGGACACTGTGAATCTAATAATATTATACAATATATATGATATATATATATATATATATATATATATATATATATATATCAAACTTATTAGTTTTTATTATTTATTATATGTTATATAAAAATATAAATTATTGTATGTACATTACGGTTTGCGATTGCGGTTCAGATTTGGATTTGGGACTTTTGAACATATAAAATCGCAAATAAGCGATTCTTAAAATTTACATCCCTAATCAATCCACATTTCGTGATTGTCCGCAAAATACAGTTCAATTACGAACAATACAAATGATTAATGCGAATCATTTGTACATTCCTCCTTTTTAGCTAATTTGTTGTTGTGGTGGTGTTTGGGTTTTGCATATATCCCAATTCTTTCTACCGTTACTTTTCCACAGCTTAGATTAGAAAATGAAAATATTCATTGTATACATGTACATGTTAGAGTTTAGATTTTGCTTCGGCTCACTCTAAACGCAGAACTCATTTATGGATTTGCGTACCGAGTCTTTTAGGCCTTGTTTGGTTCACTGAAACTCAGCAAAGTAACTACAACTTCCTTGGAACTTATTTGGGTTACATTGTTTGGTTTAAATATTTTAATATTAGATACGGTAACCGCTAATTCCTTGGTTTTTGTAGTTACAGCAAAACGTGGTAACCCACTTACCAAGCCCACCCAAGGTCACCTATAGTTACGTAGCTGATAAATGTGTAAATTATCTAAAAAATTAGACGCTAAACTTGTTAATTTCTTGCCGCCAGTATATCTACGTGGGCTACTTCGGGCCTGTTTGGCTTCTCATTCTCTGACCAACTTATGGCTTATAAGGCCATAAGCACTTATGGGGGGTGTTTACCAAAATAAGTTTTAGCTCAACTTATAACTTATAAACCCATAAGTTGAATGTTAAGAATCCTTAACTTTCAACTTATAACTTATTCTCGATATACGCAATATATAATATCCTTCAATTCTTCAAAACCATATATCTCTCGATTCATTCATTAGAAAATTGATATGTATATATCAAATTTCCCTATTCATCGAGATCTATCCATTGATATCTTATATATAAAAAAACAAATATTTTGAAAATTATATAAAAAAAAAAAAGTTAACTTATAAGTTCTAATTTACCCAAACAGTCTACTGATTATAAGTTCTGATTTACCAAACACTCTACTGACTGCTCTACTTATCACTTATATGACATAACAAAAGTGCTACTTATTTTAAGATACCTCAAACATACACTTCATCAATACATATATCTATTTTCTATAATCTATTCTTCATCTCTCCTAATACAACTCTCACACATCTGAAGATTACTCTAATTTTTCTGCAGGTATTTATCTGATCTATTATGTATCTGGAGTTGATTCATATCTCTTCTATTGGGTATGTTAGAAAATGGAAAGTTTGAGACATATTTATAATATGTTCTTGATGTAATTTTCGGAAACTAACAAGTGGAGTTTGATCCTTGTAATGAGGACTTAAACTTTCATGTTTGGATCTAAGACATTTTCTTAGTGGAATCCATAAATAAATTGAGTTGAAGTTACTTGCTTGAAATGGGTTATGTGGGTTATTTAGTTGAAATAACTTGAGTCCCACATAGAATTGGTAATGAAAGGTTGGTGGCTTTATATAGCTCCATGTGCAAGTGTAGTGCACAACTACTAAGGCATGTGGGTGTGTATGGATGTAGAGTGGGCCTCACGCGCACACAGACACGCGCGCCGCCGCCGCCCGCCTCGCCACGCCACGCCACGCCACGCCACGACTCGGCACGACTCGGGTCGAAGGGCGATTTGGGCGAATGTCTCGGCGTCTCGCGTACGCGAGGCGACCTGGGCGAAGAATTTTATTACCTGGAATATTGATTTATTTTAACAGGTTTCAGATTTATTTATTATAGCAGTACTGGAAATGTATGGATCAGTATTGGATAAAATCCTGGACTGGATCAGTACTTGGAACAAGTCCTGATAGAATTAGTCAGACATAAGATACTGATGGGCTAAATCCTGATGGACATCAGTTCCTGACGCGCACTGAATCCTGATCCTAATGCTACTGATGATCAAATCCTGATATTGACCAATCCTCTCGAAGGTCAATATTGATGCTTCTGTAACTGAAGTAAATCCTGATGTTGCTGCTGTTAATGCAATTAAATCAGAATATTTACTTTCCTTTTAAGGCATATCTCTTACGTTTTATTTTTGGTATTATATATATCGAAGATATAACGTTGAGAAGAAAGAGATACGTTAAGGAAAAACCCTTGTTAGCGATTACTCTCTGTTCTCCCTCAATACATACAGTTAGATACATAATTCTCAGGCGAACTGAGGTGCTGGTCGCTGTTGATCATTGCCGTGTCTGTGAACGGATTGGTCTGTGCTGTTTTATCCTGGAAGTAATATTGCTGCATCCCAACACAGCGTAAGTGGGGCAATATTCTCTTCAAGAACAACCAAGTCTTCTCGAAGGGCTTGGTGACTCAGCTGTTCTTCTCTCTCTGATCAGTAGTTTAAAATATCTTCTGTGAGAGATAAGTATTCTTGCCTTTCTTGTTAAATTACAATCTCTGATGATATTCTTGTTTTGCCTTCGTGATTTGTTTTGTTAATTGGTTATATGCCTGTTCTTGTTTTAAATATATATATCACTGCCTCATTGTTGCTGTAGTTGAATTATACCCAACAATCTTGAAGAGAATATTTGTGTTATATATTATTAATTAACAAGATGGTTAACGAAACGGAAACTCCAGTTGTTGAGACTGGCTCTGGGTCTAATGTTACTGCACCTACCATTGATTGGACCACGTACCGTTTCCCACAGCCTATTGATTTGTCATGAATGCCTGATAAATTCGGTGGGGGTGTTGGTTTTTCTCGTTGGCAGAAAAAGATGAAACTGTGGTTAACGGTAAAGGGTCTATGACCGGTGGTGCAGTATGAAAAACCAGTTGTGGTTAAGGAGAAAGCTGAAACTGTTAAGGCTTATACCATGTGGGAGGAAAAGGATGGGGTGGCTAGGGCTGCTATTCTGGCAACTTTAGCGAACACTCTATTCGATGTTTATTCATCTGACTCCTACACTGCTAAGCTCTTATGGGAGAAGCTTGACCAGACACATAATACTGACTCGCAAGGGTTGGAAAAGTATTCTGTGGCTAGGTTCCTTGACTTTAAACTGGTGGATACTAAATCCATGACTGAGCAAGTGCATGAGTTTAAGATGTTGGTTCATGCTTTGAAGGAGTCCGGAATGGACCTACCTGAAAAGTTTCAGGTTATGTCTGTGATTGAAAAGCTCCTTAAGTCTTGGGAAGAGTTTGCACTCTCCCTGAAAAGACAAAAAGGAGAGATCACTTGGACAAACCTGATGTTGGACATCTCTGTGCAGGAGCAACATAAGTCCAAGCAAGGACATGTGATGCCTACTGAACATGCTGGGAGTTCGAAGATGAATGTAGTGACTGTAGGACAGAAAAGAAAGTCTGTCACTAAGAAGGAAAACACTAAGTCTAAGGACAAGAACAAGGCTAAGAAACCAAAGGCAAACAAACCATGTTGGTCTTGTGGACAGGTTGGTCATTGGAGCAAGGACTATCCTGTAAAGAAAGCTAAGAAACCTGTTGTGGGAGCACAAGCTAACACTGTGCTTGGAACCACTGGTGGGTCAATGGTTAACATGGTTGTTGGTGAGGCTGTTGCTTCTGAAACTAACAACGGGTATGTGACCTACAACCCTGTACTTCTTTATACTTATTCGTCTCATGAATGGTTGATTGATACTGGAGCTAATGTACATATTTGTACTGATATTACTCTATTTGTATCTTATCAACAGACTCATGGAATGATGGTGACGATGAGGAATGCTAGTGCAGCTCAAGTTCGTGGAATAGGAAACGTGGACCTGAAGTTCGCTTCTGGGCGTGTTCTATCCCTCACTAGAGTGCATCATGTTCCTGATATTCGTAGAAATATAATAAGTGGAAGTTGTTTAGTTAAAATGGTTTTGAAGTTTCTTTGAAATGTAATAAAGTAGTTATTACAAATACTGGTGTATTTTTTGGCAAAGGTTACTTGTCGGATGGATTATTTTTAATAAATGTTGAGCCTGTTTTGGGCAGTTTTATTAATAATAATGTTGCTCCTTCTTTTAATTGTGTTGAATCATCTGATTTGTGGCACGCACGTCTTGGTCACTTGAATTTTGGTGCTCTAAAGAATATGATGAACTTAGAGTTGATCCCAAAACATGCCATTGATACGAAATCTAAATGTCAAGTATGTGTGACTGCTAAACAAACTAGGAAACCCTTTCATAATGTGATTAGGGATTCAAATGTGTTAGATTTAGTGCACACTGACATATGTGAATTTGGTGGTGTTTTGACCAAGGAACATAGTAGGTATTTCATTACTTTTATAGATGATTGTAGTAGATATTGTTATGTTTATTTGCTTAAACATAAAGATGAAGCACTAGATAAATTCATTATGTTCAAAACTGAAGCGGAAACACAAACTGGTAAAGTACTTAAACGTTTGAGATCAGATAGAGGTGGTGAGTATACGAGTAACTCGTTTAATGAATTTTGCAAGAGCAATGGTATAGTTCATGAGTTAACTCCACCATTGATAGAGTATATTTTTATATATATTTTAGATGATTTTATTCTCATATTTATTGTGTTTTGCATTGATTTGGATTTTTATTTAATAGATTTTATTGTTTTATTGTAGGAAATAAAGAATTCATGACTTGGAAGGATTTGGAGCAAAAAGTGCTATTTTGGAGATAAAATAGGAGAAAATTCGTATTATTGGGCTAACCGGGCTGCCTGCACTGTTTGGGCCATATCTTGAGTTCCAGAAGTCAGAATTTAACGATCTTACTGTCCACGCGAAGCTTAGGGAATTATATTTAATTCAGAGGTGGTCCAGTAAGCAAAATCCAACTGGAAGAGCCCAGAAACAGAGGAGAAAAAGAAGTGACGAATTTTAATTAAGAAATCCTATTCAGTTATGGAATCCTATTTATTTAGAGTATTAAAATACTTTTGTTGGGCAAGACTTTTAGAGCCTATATAAACACATCTAGGGTATTATTTTGGAGGATGAAAATTATTAGGGATGTAATATTAGATCAGATAATATAGTTTAGAGTAGATTAGTATTATTATTAATTGGAGATGTAGAGAAACACCATGACTCTTCTTTTGGGTGACAACATTGAAGTTTGAAGGTTTTGTTCTCTTAATCTTTTCTTTGTTCTTATTAGTTTAATTATGTTTTCTTGTTTTACTAGTTGTTTTACTTGTTTAATTATTAGCGATTAGTTATTTCTAGGGCTTAAAGGGAAGTCATGGTTGCACTAATATTGGCATGATTTTCATAGTGGTTTGATTGGTTATGGTTAATTCTGATTGATATGTTTTAATCATTAATTTGTGTAATTAGCCAATATCATAGATTAATTATATGCAAATAGGGATATGGATCGAGAGATTTACTTACTAGAGGTACACATACGATTAGCAGAATTGAATTTGAGTGCAGAAGCATCATTGGATTTCTGAGAGCGTTAATTCTTGGAAAAGATTAACTTGACTCTAATTACCTGATTGATTGAATTACTAAAAAGTGGTTAATTGTGTTGAATGTTTCGAGAGTGTTAATGCTTGAAAGAGATTAACATACTCTAGTTATAGGATCACATTGATTGCTTTAGCTTAAGAGCCAATTGTGTAAGCATGGTGGACCTGATTGCCCTAGGTTTTAAATAATTTGTTTATCATCTGTTTAATTAGTGTTAATTTAGCTTAATTAGTTAAATTAAAAATTTCACATATTCGTCTGACCCTTGAAACAATTAGCGATAACTGAAAAGGAATTAGTAGAACCTGTCTCCTTGTGGATTCGACCCGCTTGCCATTTGTACTAGCAATAGACACCGTGCGCTTGCGGTTAGGTATAATTTGACATATCAAGTTTTTGGCGCCGCTGCCGGGGAGACAGCTTGTTTCTGTTGATTTTAATTTAGTTGTTTAGATTGTTTCCATTGTCTCATTGGAACCTTTGTTCCAATTGAGGCAAATTTTACTACGTTTTCTTGGCTTTGTTGAGTGTCTACAGGTTTGCAATGGGTGAAGTTGATACTTTTGCACTACTCTCTTTCATGTTGGAGGCACGCACTCAAGAAATTGCCTCATTCAACCCTACAGAGCCCATTATGCGTCCAATGAGTATTAATGAGATGTCACAAGTGGCCCCTAAAACTTACAACTTCTGTCCAATTTGTGGTGTCCAGGGTCATTATGGTTTGAAATGCTATTACAATGTCTATAATTCTCAGAATGCTCAGTGCGGACAAATGAATTCTTTTGAAGAAGGATATGGGTACAATCAGTATTCAAACACTTTTGATCAAGAATACGTGAATCAACCAGATTTCTACTACCAGGACAATGGTGCTCAAAATTTTTCATATCATAATCAGCAACAGTTTGAGCAACAATATTATCAGTCATATGAGCAGCCGCCACAGCAAGAATATCAATATCCTCCTCTACAAGAAGATCTACATGTTTCTCAACCCAGTGTAGATGTGCAAGCTAATCAGACAAATGAGATGTGGGATATCCTGAATAAACTGCTAAAGAGTTCTGAAGAACAAGCCGAGGCGATCAAAGAATTAGAAACTCAAAGTTTGGCGATTGAATCTCAAATTGCACAGTTGGCTAACTCTTCTACTACAGGGCAGCTCGACTATTTACCATCATCATCTATCCGATCCGAAGAGGACCTGATTGCTATCAATCTCACAAGCGATCAGGAATATGATAGTTTCTCCATATATGTTGATGATGAGGCCATTGATAAAGAGAAGGAGTATGCCACCGATGACGAGATCTATGATGTTGCTGTTACCGAGAACAATGTGACTGATGATGAGGCTACGAAGGAAAGCAATACAGAGATGGTTGTTGTTTCTCTTCCACAACTTGTGCCTAAGCTACCATGTATTAATAAATTTGCTCTCGATCTAGCCTCTACTTACAAGGCTTCTTTGCTCAAGAACACTTATTTCAAGGTTGATGTGATAACAAATATTGTCCAAGATGATATTTCTCAAATTCTGGTTGAGGATCCATACAAAGTGGCTCATACGTTTCAAGCTCGAGGAGAGGGAGAAGATGGAAGTGTCGGCTTAATCAATGATGTGATAAGCCAAGATGTCCGAATGACTCCAGTGAAAGTGAGGAGTGAAGAAAAGCCACCACCAGAGCCTCCACCTTATGTCAAGGGAGTTCAATATTTTCGTGGTGTCGAATTTTATCGCTGTTTTATCACAAAGTTTTCCAAAACTGCATAAGCACTTAATTCTCTATTGCTTATTAATGACATATTTTATTTTACTGATGCTTGTTTGGAGACTTTCTACAGGATAAAGACAACCACTAACGCTCTTGATACTTTTTGTGGTGGCGAGTTTATGATCAAGAAAGTGGATATTCCGTTTCCATCGGAGTATTTTTGAGGAGGTCAAGCTAATGACTCTAAATAAGCGCTGCTTGGGAGGCAACCCAAGATTTCATTGGAGGATCGGTGCACTTCATGCTTTTGCATAGGAGAGTACTTCTTTCCTTCTCTTTCATATATAGTAGAATTGCTTAGTTATTTGTTCATTCCAAGCCTTGTTGTGTACATTATTCCTTCATCTTATTCTAAAAAAAAAAAAAAAAATTTGAGTGTTGTTTAAAAAAAAAAATATCGATTTTTTTGGTGAGTAACGCAGGCTGCTCCTGCGTTACTGGGCGAGAGGCAGTTTGCGGCCCTGACACGCAGGTTGCGCCGGCGTGTCTTCTTATGGGGCGGTTTGCGCACAGTGCACGCAGGTTGCGCTTGCGCGTCTGGCTGTGGAGCAGTCTGCTTTGTCTTGCGCGTGTTCCAGTGAGTTGTTGTGGTTATTTTTGTTAACCTGTGTTGTTATATTTATATAAAAAAAAAAAACTTTTCAATCCCACATCTTATTTATACCCCTATTTTACCTAATTCTTTTCCTATTTCAATTTCAAAACCTCTCATCTCTCCACCAAAATTCTAAACCTATACCTATTCTAATTCTTATTTATTATTATTATTATTATTATTATAATTATTATTCAGATTTATTATTTATTATTATTTATTATTATTATTATTATTTATTATATTTATTTATTATTATTATTATTATTATTATTATTATTATTATTATTATTATTATTATTATATACCCACCTATACATACAAATCCAATTCCTCTTCTATTTTCTTTAAATCTCTAAAAATTCAATTCTAAAGAGGAATTAATTGCAAGTTCACCTCTTTGATTCGTAGTTGGGATATCTCTTCTCTATTTTCTTTTTATTACGAATTTGTGTTCTTGTCAATTTGGGGTTTTGTATTAATTTTGTTAATTGGGTATTTTTTGCAGGAAATTTCTTGGTGGTTGTTGGTGGTGAGTGGGTGGTTCCTAAGCAAATGACGGATGGTTTTTACACCCGACACCTTGATTCCAGGGGAGTTTTCTTTCTTTTCTTTTTAGTGTAGTTTTATTTTGTTTTTAGTTGTAGTTTTGTATCTTGTTCATTAGTTCATTGGGGACAATGAACCGCTTAAGTGTGGGGAAGGGTTCTTAATGTTAGAGATTTTTTTTTTTTAAAAATCCAAAAAAAATTAAAAAAATTAAAAATACCAAAAATAATTCTAGCCATGCAATTTGATTAGTTGTTGTATTTTGCTTGATACACCCATGCATGCGTAGAATTCTTGTGTTTATTGACGCTTTTGTATGAGAAGTGACGTGCTTTGTTCTTGTGCACACACTTTCACTAGCAAGTTGAAGCTGGTAGACTTAATTGGATGTTGTAAGTGATTAGAATGACATGAATATGTGCAAGATGACTTGGTTTACATGCTTTGAGTACAAGTAGGTGCGTTAGAGAGTCTTGTTACTTGGGATTGATTATGTTTTGTCACACCAAGTGAGTTTTGAGCCTATATGCATATCTTTTGCATGATTTTTCGTTTGCATTGAGTGTCCACATGTTGTTTACATTGCTAGCACTTACTTGAGATCTTTCTTGATATGCATGACATTACTTGATGATGAGATGATAAAGGCATTTAGGTTTGACCTCGTGTTTCCCATATTTCCACACCTTTTATACATGATCAATTAGTTAACCCGTTGAGCTTAATCCTATTCTTTCGGTGACACACCACATTACTTGCCGTTATCCTTTTTATTCTATTGGCCTTACATTGAATTTGAACCTAAATTGTCAAAGGCTAGTATCGTGCTTAAGGGAGTAATAAGGTGTTCGTAAAAGGGGGGTTATTGATGATCATACTATTTGGGGATATTGATTTTGGGTTTGATGCTTGTTAGTCGAAATTCATAAAAATATCTATGGATCATTGCGTTTATTCCTTAGCTCTCTAAAAAAAAGAAAAAAAATAAGAAAAGAAATAAATAAATTTGAGAGCATTCTTATATTTGTATGATCCTTCTTCATTCGACTAGTCAAGTTATTATGTAAGGGTTATTGAAAAATCCAAGTGTGGGGAAGTATTTGTTTTAATAGAAAGGGAATTGAATAATGATTATTGTTGGGTACTAGCTTTTGACATTTAACCTGTTTTAGCTTTCTTGACATACCTGGTCCCTAGCCCACGCTACAACCCGAATAAAGACCTTTTGATTATCATCAGTGATGTATGTTGTGTTGAGAGTGAGATTGATTGCGAGTGTCAAGTTGTGTTTATGATTTTGTTGGAATTGAGTGATACACTTAACCTTGTTCTTGAGTGAATATTCGTTTTTGAGTGAAAGGTGAGTTATTACTTGTTTTGGCATAGGAGATCCCGGGTTTAGACTTAAAGATGTATTTCTTGTGGGCTTAGCATGATTACCAACGATTTTTACACTTGACATGAATTTTTATGACCTTCTGCATGTTGGTTGAGTAGACTACATGAATACTTGCACTTTCGACACCAAGACATCGTATATTTACTTTGATTCTTAAGTTGATGTGGCATGAGAGGACTTGTGTGTGTGGTGTTGTGTTATCATTGATCTTTTGCATGGTTAGATGAATTTTGTGGGTACATTCACTATAAACCCTCACGAGACAACACTCGTCCTACTAGGGCTGCCTAGGGGTTTAACGGCTTGTTGCATATGCTCAATGCAATCGTGTCATCTACGAAAGTGATGTTTGTTAGGATTTAGTTTTTATTTCACTTATTTGCCCGAGGACGTGTAAATGCTAAGTGTGGGGATGTTTGATAGAGTATATTTTTATATATATTTTAGATGATTTTATTCTCATATTTATTGTGTTTTGCATTGATTTGGATTTTTATTTAATAGATTTTATTGTTTTATTGTAGGAAATAAAGAATTCATGACTTGGAAGGATTTGGAGCAAAAAGAGCTATTTTGGAGATAAAATAGGAGAAAATTCATATTATTGGGCTATACGGGCTGCCTACACTGTTTGGGCCATATCTTGAGTTCCAGAAGTCAGAATTTGACGATCTTACTGTCCACGCGAAGCTTAGGGAATTATCTTTAACTCAGAGGTGGTCCAGTAAGCAAAATCCAACTGGAAGAGCCTAGAAACAGAGGAGAAAAAGAAGTGACGAATTTTAATTAAGGAATCCTATTCAGTTATGGAATCCTATTTATTTAAAGTATTAAAATACTTTTGTTGGGCAAGACTTTTAGAGCCTATATAAACACATCTAGGGTATTATTTTGGAGGATGAAAATTATTAGGGATGTAATATTAGATCAGATAATATAGTTTAGAGTAGATTAGTATTATTATTAATTGGAGATGTAGAGAAACACCATGACTCTTCTTTTGGGTGACAACATTGAAGTTTGAAGGTTTTGTTCTCTTAATCTTTTCTTTGTTCTTATTAGTTTAATTATGTTTTCTTGTTTTACTAGTTGTTTTACTTGTTTAATTATTAGCGATTAGTTATTTCTAGGGCTTAAAGGGAAGCCATGGTTGCACTAATATTGGCATGATTTTCATAGTGGTTTGATTGGTTATGGTTAATTCTGATTGATATGTTTTAATCATTAATTTGTGTAATTGACCAATATCATAGATTAATTATATGCAAATAAGGGTATAGATCGAGAGATTTACTTACTAGAGGCACACATACGATTAGCAGAATTGAATTTGAGTGCGGAAGCATCATTGGATTTCTGAGAGCGTTAATTCTTGGAAAAGATTAACTTGACTCTAATTACCTGATTGATTGAATTACTAAAAAGTGGTTAATTGTGTTGAATGTTTTGAGAGTGTTAATGCTTGAAAGAGATTAACATACTCTAGTTATAGGATCACATTGATTGCTTTAGCTTAAGAGCCAATTGTGTAAGCATGGTGGACCTGATTGCCCTAGGTTTTAAATAATTTGTTTATCATCTGTTTAATTAGTGTTAATTTAGTTTAATTAGTTAATTAAAAATTTCACATATTCGTCTGACCCTTGAAACAATTAGCGATAACTGAAAAGGAATTAGTAGAACCTGTCTCCTTGTGGATTCGACCCGCTTGCCATTTGTACTAGCAATAGACACCGTGCGCTTGCGGTTATGTATAATTTGACATATTAACCATACATACCTGAGTCTAATGGGGTGGCAGAACGAAAGAACAGAACCTTTAAGGATATGATCAATAGTATGTTGATTAATTCAGGGTTGCCTAAGTACATGTGGGGAGAAGCTCTGAATACGGCTTGCCATATTCTGAATAGAGTTCCTCTGAAACATATGGACAAGACGCCTTATGAATTATGGACAGAGAAAAGGACTAGTTTAAAATATCTTCGTGTGTGGGGGTGCCTTACAAAGGTACTTGTCCCTGAACACAAGAGAAAGAAACTAGGGCCGAAAATTGTTGATTGCATCTTTCTGGGCTATATTGAAACCACTACGGCTATGAGATTTTTAGTGTTAAAATCTGACATAGACGGAATAGTGGCTAACACTATAATTAAATTTCGTGATGCAACATTCTTTGAGGATGTGTTCCCTATGAAGACTGGTATACCTCAGGGTATTCCTGATGATGAACCCACTCACACATCGAGGTCCATTCCTGATCATGTGGAAAGGATGACAAATGTGGGGGCAGATCCTGGTAGTAGCTCTACTCCTGATGAAGTAGAGGAACCTAGAAGGAGTAAGCGTGCTAAGGTAGTCAAGGATTTTGGAAGTGATTTTATCACTTACAATATCGAGGATGAACCTTTAACTTTTCGACAGGCCATGGATTCTTCAGAATCTAGGTACTGGAAAGGTGCTATAAAAAGTGAAATTGACTATATTGTTTCTAATGGAACATGGGAGTTGGTTGACCTACCTCCTGGGTGTTCTACTATAGGATGTAAATGGGTCTTCAAAAGGAAGATGAACCCTGATGGCTCAATAGATAAGTATAAGGCTAGGCTGGTAGCTAAGGGTTTTAAGCAAAAGGAAGGCATTGATTACTTTGACACATACTCTCCAGTTGCTAGAATGACAACAATCCGAATGCTTATAGCATTGGCTTCTGTACATGGTCTTATCATCCATCAAATGGATGTAAAGACAGCTTTTCTTCATGGTGAACTTGAAGAAGAGATTTGTATGGATCAGCCTGAGGGATTTGTTGCTTTTGGTAATGAGAGGAAAGTATGTAAGTTAATCAAGTCTATATATGGCTTAAAACAAGCTCCAAGGGACTGGCATAAAAAGTTTGATGAAACTGTTTTAGAATCAAAATTTGTAGTTAATGAAAGTGACAAGTGTGTCTACTACATGGTTAAAGGAAATGAATGTATTATTGTATGCCTATATGTTGATGATATTTTATTGTTTGGAACCAATATTGAGATTATTAACGAGACAAAAAGTTTCTTGAAAAGGCATTTTGAAATGAAGGATATGGGTGAGGCTAGTGTGATTCTTGGAATTAAGTTGACTCAGTCAACTGATGGAATAACATTGTCACAATCTCATTATATAGAGAAATCTATACTTGAGAAGTATGGTTATTCAAATTGTAGAATCGCAAGTACGCCGTATGATCCTAAAATTGCCCTTGTCAAAAATAGATCAGGAGTACCTGTGTCTCAGTTAAGGTATTATTAGATTATTGGGAGTTTACAGTATCTTGCTAATGGTACTAGGCCGGATATTTCATATTCAGTGTCTCTAAGTTAGCAATATATACAAGCTGTCCAAACAAGACTCATTGGGATGCTCTTGATAGAGTGCTTAGATATCTAAAAGGCACCATATATCTTGGTTTGCATTACAGGAGGTTTCCTGGAGTGCTAGAGGGATATAGTGATGCAAGTTGGATAGCTAAGAAGTCTGGTTCCAATGGAGTGACTGGATACCTGTTTACCCTAGCGGGTGGAGCAGTATCTTGGAAGTCTTCTAGACAGACTATTATAACTCGGTCTACCTTTGAGGCTGAGTTGTGTGCATTAGATGCCATGGGGACTGAGGCTGAATGGTTACATGGACTTATGTCAATGTTACCTGTAGTAAGTCGTCCACTTCCTGCTTTTGCTATTCATTGTGATAGCCGTACAACTATCGACAAGATAAACAGCAAGAAGTACAATGTGAAAACAAAGAGACATATCCAAGTTAGACTGAAGTCTATAAGGGGTTTAATGTCTGAAAGGATTATTGCTGTTGAGTTTATTGGAACTCAAGAAAACCTAGCTGATCCTTTGACTAAGGGGCTTGAGCATACTGTAGTCCTTAAGTCTAGGTTGGGGATGGGACTGATAGCCCATAATAATTCATCTACAGCGGGAACCCAATACACATGAGAGGAGATCCCTCGAAAGTGTATTCAATGTGATAATAACAAGTTGTAAGGGTGAATTGGTTGTACCTTTAACTACATAGATTGATACTTACGTATCTGGAGTCTATCCCCTGTAAACCTATAAGGTACTGTAACTGTCAGAATAGCAAGAGTTATTTGAACTCTGAATTGGGTCAAGTCATTTGACGAGATGCTAGCAGTACATCTCTGGAGATGCCCAGCTAAGCGAATGTAATTCTGTGGTCGAAATTAGAGGAAATGGTTATTCCTTGAAACATTCGACGAACAGGATCGAGACATGACCATTAACGTCTCAAAGCCGTAGATTAGCACCATAGCCTTTGATTTGTCGTCGTCTATGGAGTGTGGTTACACCAAACGGATAAAGATTCAAGGTAAAACATTCCATCTGAATCCGGTAGCCATCGAAGTAGAGGACTTAGGAGGGTTCAAACCCGGAAGGGTACCTGCTCTGAAAAACAAGTCATGATGAGTATAGATATGTATTTCTGTATGGATTCGTGGGGGATTGTTAGAAAATGGAAAGTTTGAAACATATTTATAATATGTTCTTGATGTAATTTCCGGAAACTAACAAGTGGAGTTTGATCCTTGTAATGAGGACTTAAACTTTCATGTTTGGATCTAAGACATTTTCTTAGTGGAATCCATAAATAAATTGAGTTGAAGTTGCTTGCTTGAAATGGGTCATGTGGGTTATTTAGTTGAAATAACTTGAGTCCCACATAGAATTGGTAATGAAAGGTTGGTGGCTTTATATAGCTCAATGTGCAAGTGTAGTGCACAACTACTAAGGCATGTGGATGTGTATGGATGTAGAGTGGGCCTCGCGCACACACACACACGCGCGCCGCCGCCGCCCGCCTCGCCACGGCACGCCACGACTCGGCACGACTCGGGTCGAAGGGCGATTTGGGCGAATGTCTCGGCGTCTCGCGTATGCGAGGCGACCTGGGCGAGGAATTTTATTACCTGGAATATTGATTTATTTTAACAGGTTTCAGATTTATTTATTATAGCAGTACTGGAAATGAATGGATCAGTATTGGATAAAATCCTGGACTGGATCAGTACTTGGAACAAGTCCTGATGGAATTAGTCAGACATCAGATACTGATGGGCTAAATCCTGATGGACATCAGTTCCTGACGAGCACTGAATCCTGATCCTGATGCTACTGATGATCAAATCCTGATATTGACCAATCCTCTCGAAGGTCAATACTGATGCTTCTGTAACTGAAGTAAATCCTGATGCTGCTGCTGTTAATGCAATTAAATCAGAATATTTACTTTCCTTTTAAGGCATATCTCTTACGTTTTATTTTTGGTATTATATATATCGAAGATATAACGTTGAGAAGAAAGAGATACGTTAAGGAAAAACCCTTATTAGCGATTACTCTCTTTTCTCCATCAATACATATAGTTAGATACATAATTCTCAGGCGAACTGAGGTGCTGGTCGCTTTTGATCATTGTCGTGTCTGTGAACGGATTGGTCTGTGCTGTTTTATCCTGGAAGTAATATTGCTGCATCCCAACACAGCGTAAGTGGGGCAATATTCTCTTCAAGAACAACCAAGTCTTCTCGAAGGGCTTGGTGACTCAGCTGTTCTTCTTTCTCTGATCAGTAGTTTAAAATATCTTCTGTGAGAGATAAGTATTCTTGCCTTTCTTGTTAAATTACAATCTCTGATGATATTCTTGTTTTGCCTTCGTGATTTGTTTTGTTAATTGGTTATATGCCTGTTCTTGTTTTAAATATATATATATATCACTGCCTCATTGTTGCTGTAGTTGAATTATACCCAACAGGGTATTGGGTATTAATAATGTTCTTAGTTTTGATTTTTAATTGATCAATTGTTCTTCGATATCATAGTGAATTAGTGTTTAATTGTTATTGATCTGCTAAAATTTCTGATGTGTTCAATTATTGATGATGTTCTGAATTAGTTAATTGATTAAAGTGCTTATGATTTTTTATAATTGACATACAGAAATGGCCAGAATGCCATTGTGTAAGAAAAATCAAGCTGTTGCAACTTGTATTACAATATACAATGAGATGGTGGAAAGGATAATTGAGACCTTAATCAAAATTCTGCATGTTTTTGTTGAATTAAGCGCCTCAGTACCCAGACCAATGAAATATCTTTTTGATCATTCCATTGATGATAGATTTCAAGCAAGATTTTTAAACGCCTTAGTGTTGCTAAGTCATGTCGGAAAGAGAGTAGATAGATCATTCTAAAGTATTAAATACATTCTGAAACTACTGTTCTCTGTTCTGTAGAATGTTAATACATTTTATGTGCAGCTGAGCTAAAAAAAGAAAGTAAAAATAAAATGCTTAGGCAGTCAAATTAAGACATGTGCTATTATTATTGAACAAAACCGTCTTTTTGCAATACTTAGTAGAGCTGATGACTTGGTTGAGAATTTGTTGGAGTGGGGTTCAGGGACTCAGGGGAATGATAGAACAGGTGAAAAACCTTTGAAATTTATGCATAAGATGAACCCTGCTTAATCTCGATCCTCTGGATATCCACTTACTGCTGCTAAATGAAGTTTGTGGGTACCATTAAAGGTCTTTAGGTATATATAAGAAAGATTGCATAGATTACTTTACAGGAAGAATACATCCGTAAACTACACAATAGCTACAATTGTTCTTTTAAGAGTTCAGAATAGCATGGATAAAAGATTAACACACAGTCTACACCCTTTTTTCTTTTCTTTCTATCTACATTTAACAACAGATTAAATATTGTAAATTGTTACTATACTCTCCGCTTCATAAATACCTACTGAGTATTTATTTTGAATTAAATATTGTAAACTGTTATTATTCGGCATATTTATTTGGATGCGTGATGATGGAGTTGGAAGGTTAAACCAATTTTTATGTTGTTAATTTGCACTAGCACTTTTTTTACTGCATGGAGAAGCCTGCTAGGCTCCATCTTGATTAAAGTATCCCCATGTTCTTAAGCAAGGTGATTTCACTTTCAGCACTTGAATGATATAGAAATAAATGCTGTTTTGACATTTTTTTACAGTTGGCAGCAGTAAATATTAAAATAGACAAGGTACCGAAACAATTAGTCTTCACCTTCTAAAAATTTCCATCTCAGTTTGTTCATTGAGCAAATGTCATCCCCTTCTCGTTAAACTAAAGTCCGCGTGGTTAGGATGAATGTAATAAAAATTTATGGTCGAAACTAGATGTAGAAGAAGAGAAAAGAGTTTAAAAAAACTTCTTTTTATCATAGTTCATAGCTATTAATTACAGATATGTTGCTGGAACAAAACTTGAATCAGGTACACTCAGGTGCCATGACTAATGTTTATATTGTGCACCCCCGGTCAATTGACCATGACAAATTTATTGCTGATTTTTTGAAGATCGTTGTCTACTTAGCTATAGAGCTGATCGACATTTTGAATGCGTATGATAAGGTGTTCTTATAAAACTTAATTTCTAACTTGATCATCTTTTTGGTAAAATATTATTGTGTTGGTGATTGAAATTTCTATATTGTTTATTTGAACAGATTCATGGTATTATGAATTTGATTATCTATTCTCTACCAGAGAGGAAAGAATTCTATCCCGAGGCATGTTTACCCCATTCTGTTTGCTTAACACATTAAGTTAATCAATCCTCATGCTAATATGTTGGTTCTCTGTTCTGTAAAATGCTTAAATGATGACAATCAAATGAATTGCTCTTCAATGATAAACTAAAGATATAACAGTCTTCGTAAAATAGTGAATATAAATTGATCTTTGTTTTTTAAAGATGTAGGATCTATTTATGCATATACGTGTGGTTCCGCTGCAGCTACATTGACAAGATACCAAGTGAGGAATACAACTTGATAATTGACTGAGATCATAAAAGTTAATCATGAGCTTATTTTTTATTTTTGACAGAGTCATCCAAATGCTAAGGGACTACAGAACAAATCTTTTCCATTTTATGACGAGTTAGCTCAAGTATTTGGTAAAGATAGAGCTAATGGGGAATGCGTTGAAAGTCCGGCCGACGCAGTGGAGGAAATTGCTATCGATGAGGAAAGTAATCAGCATCAACAATCTGAAAAAGAGAAAGAGAATTTTGGTGATGAGGTTAGTCCCACAACAAATTCTCAATCTATAGATTCAAGTTCTCGTGGGAGTAAAAGACTTAAAACTGAATCAATGGAGATTGCGAAAGAACTTACATATGGATTGCAAAAAATCAGTAATGTGATGGAAAATGGTAATGAAAATATTGCAAGACTTACAAGTTGCTTTCAGCACGAATCGGATGGGGCTAAGAAGAGAATGCTTGTGATTTCTGAAGTTATGAAAGTTCAAGGATTAACTGCAGACCAGCTCGTCAAAGTAGGTAGAAAAATTGCATTGGATCCTTTGGAAACAGACTATTTTTTTAGTCTACCAGAAGAGTTTAGATCGACTTATGTGCATTCCTTGCTTATTCCAGATTTCGGATTACTAAATAGAACGGTGGAAGCGACAAGTTTGGATGTCAAAAAGTACTTCACCTTGTTTTATTCTAGTGTTCAGTTGGACTTCCATTTCTTTTATTTGTTTTTATGATCAGGATTGCTTATGTTTAGCTAGTTTTATGTTTCGGTTTTTATTTGCTAGTTTCTGAGTACATTAATATGCTATTTTCTGCTATCATTTTGGCATTTCTTACTTCATCTTTAATCATTTATGAGTACACTAATTGTTATAGGGAGAATATTGTATAACAATATTTATGGAGGTTGCTGGATTTACGGAGCAAAATACGGATATTTTGCTATAAGAAGAATAGGGATTAGGGTTTGTGTGTATGAATGTGGCTGAGCTTGATAGGTGATTTCAGGTAAACTGTTTTTCATCCCGTATCAAGGTGCCTACGTACCCTATTTATAGGGATCAAGCCTGACGTAGTTCTTGAAGAACAAGTTACCTAGGCGGGCTAGGGTTTTAAGTGATAAGCCAAAGTCCAAGCCCACTCGTTTAGGGCTGACGTGGCAGTGAGTCATCAACCCTATCCATGATCCATGGCCCAGATGTGGAAGCCCATAATCTCGAACGGATAGGATTGGATAGTAGAGAAGTAACAAGAGCCTTGCATGCGACCTCGAGGGATCAGGCCATGCGAAGCGATCCCTTGCGTCCAGCTACTCATGCGACCTTGGGTCTGGCCATGAGCCTTCTAAGAAAGAATGAAATAGCGATCCCAAAGTAGTTTATAGATATGATGATAAAAGCGAAGCGACCTCTTGCAAGCGAGGTGCTCCTGTAGCGAGGTGGCCTTGTAATAGAGATATTATAGCCAAGGTATGTTGGGCTGATTCTAATAGTGGGCTTTAATGACCTAATTGTTGTCTTCTAAGCCCATCATAGATTATGAACCTTTAATTCAGCCAATTAAATCATGATAATTATTATGCCAGATTCAGGCATAACAACTACCCCCCGAGTCCATGTTGCCATTAGAGATGCGATGTGGACTCAAGTATTAATCAGCTGATGCTGTGATGCGAGGCCATGGCTTGCTGTTGACATAGATATGACCGTTGGAATAGTCGCGACCCCAAGAATTTGAAGAGGTTTGACAGCTGTTGTGTCTCTAGATGTGTATTCAATGGCTGAGATCTTGACACCTGTCCATGTCTTTCTCTCTCCTGATGGGCTATATATACCCCTGTCACTATCATTTCCTTTTTTATCTTATTAACACATTGTTGAAGTGCTGTCAGTTTGCTCCCGGATCAAACACGAGAATTTTTCAAGCTTCTTCACCAACGATCCCCAAGTTCTTCCGATTTCTTTAATCTTTCTCAAGAAAAAGTAAGTCTTCATCCTTTCTTGATATTTATATTGTTGTTCTTCGTTGTAATTGCATGATTAGATAGCTTTGATTGTATGCGATGCGACCCCTTTTAACTGCGATCCCATAATGTCAATCTTATTCAGCGATCCCATCCTCGTTTAGGCAAGACAACGATCCTTTAGCATAATCAATCCTTTAAATTAGGCAAAATAGCGATCCCTTTAGCCTAGGTTGAATAACGATCCTTTGTTTCGAATCGTGAGTGAAGTAAGAACACATAGAGCCTTTCTGCTTATTTATTCTTTTCTCCCTTTATCCCTTTTTGCTTTCTGTAAGGGCACACACTTAATTCTTCACTCTTTTCAGATGTCAAAAGACGATAGCTCGAGGACACCTTCTCCTCTTCCAAGTGTGCATATTAGCGACGCGGTAGCCGCTAATATTGCAAGAGCAGCGAGCACCAATGAGAACTCATTTAAACTGCACTTCGATCCCTTGTGGTCAAATGAAGATTATACCAGAGAAGTGCCCTTGGTTTCATGGCGAACAAAACGAGCTTCGAGCTCGCGAGACAGATCCTTAGACGTTCTCCCGGCCCATGAGCCTGAGATCGAGATGACAGATACTGAACGAGAATTGGAAGCACTAAAGAAAAAAGGAGAGGAATTCAGTTCGCAAATAACACGAATTCTTGCGAAAGTGCCTCCTACACAAGCCAAGTCACCCATTATCTTAAGTGATTCTCCTATAGACTCATTAGGCGATGCCTACTATGATATGGAAGGAGGAGCAGACAACGAAGCCAACTCTGACGATGACGATTACGAGGAACCTTCCTCAGATGATGGAGGTCTTGACGAGGTGTCAAGAGTTGTTAATTTCAAAGATTATGGATATGTCCCTGAGGCTTCGCCAGAGCCTTATATTCCAACCCCTCAACCAGAGCTAGAGGGAGTTATATACGTTGGTGGGCCTAACCCCAAGGATATTGAACCCGGTTCGAAGATCAAGCCGGGCGAACCTCGCATCCTTGCATGCCGTGACATGTCTTAAACCTTAACTGTGAAGACCATCACAGAGGGGGTCGAGAGATTCCGACCTGAAGGTAAGATCATTCTACCCAAGAAGAAGATGCGATGCCACCGCTTCAACCACGAAGAGAATGGTGGTAGGGTCCCACGAATGGTGCTAACGGTCCCTCTAATGAAGATAGGCGTCTCCTCGCCCCTCCATCCCTTTCTTAACGACGTTTGTGAGACCTATTTTCTGGCCCCTATCCAAATAAGTACAAATGGGTACAGAGCCATGATCGCTCTTTACATTCTTTATCACAAACTTGGATATCCACCCATGGATGCGAGGACTATGGGCTATTTCCTTCAATTGAAGCGATGTGGGGCCAAGGATTTTGGATATGTGTATTTTTCCATATGGCCAGAATTCAACAAGAAAAATCTTCTTCCTGGGGCTATAAGTAATGCCGGCTCGTGGAAAGAACCATTTTTGTACATACACGAAGTCCCCAGAGTTAAGACAAGCTTCAACTACCTTCATGGTGAGTTATTTACCCAAATGGTACTCCTTCATTATCTCGAAACATTATAAAAATTAACAACCATTTCGGCATTGCAGTTGGTCCGGTTCGCACTGTTCTCAAAGGCGATGAGAAGAAACGAGCCGATGAGGTGCTGACAAAGTCGACCAGGGAAGAAAGAAACATTAGAACTCTATTGTCCTTAGAAAATTTAATCGAGTGTGGATTCCTCAAGGAAGGAGTAGGAGCCACCCCCGAAGCGGGGCCTTCCACCGCGAAGCGGTCCTCGCGAAAGAGGAAATTGCCCGAGGAGGCTTCGTCCTCTCGTGTAGAGATACCAGAAGAGGGTATACCCTTAATAGCAATAGGACTTAGGGATCGTATTATCTTTACATTCATGCACCTGCATCATACTTGTCTTCACATATATCTTACTAAACTATCTTTTAACTTATCTTTCTTCTTTTTGTAGGTATGTCTGATGGTAAGGCTCCCCCCTTCCTTAATGCTAAGAAGGGCGCGAAGACACAGTCTGCTGTGAAGGCTCCTCCCCCAAGACCAATAGCACCTTCTAAAAAGATCGTTAACGATCCCCCAGCCCAGTCAAACATAGCTGGGGAACCCCTAACATCTCCTGATCAAACTCCCTCCAAGCGACCCAGAATAGAGGGACTACTTAAAGATGGCTCTGCTCGTCCACCTTCTGGGATCGTTACTGCGACAGCTTCTCAGCATCTCTTCGCTGCACTAGGAACTCAATATTCGGATGAGGCTGAGACTTCGGGATGGTGGAAGACATCGCTAGAAGAAAATGCTAAAGCCTTAACCAGATGTTTAGCTGAAGCTTTCATCCGCCAGGCTGCAAATACCAAGCATTTTGTTCAACTTGAGAAGAAGAACAAAGTCCTTGAGTTCCAAAAGGTTGAAGACAAATGATCCCTGGAGGAAACCTACAAGAAAAAGCTTTCCCAAGATACTGCCCAAATCAGAACGGACCTGAAGGCAGCTCGCCGAGAAAGGAATGAATTTGAGAAATCTTTTAAGGAGCTGCAAAGGTCCAACGAGGAGGCCATGAAGAAAAAAGATGAGGAGATCGTGAAGCTATCAAATGAGCTAAACGCTACGAAAACCACTCTGTCAACCGCTGAGGATGCGTTCCTGGTCAAGGGGCAAGTTAGCTTCATGAAGGGATTTATCAGAACGAACCCTGATTTTGACTGGGATCAACTTAGCCCAGGCAATGCTGACTTCGCTGAGACTTTGAAGCAGGAAATTGCAGCTGAGGACGCTGAGGAGGAGCGGCTCGCAGAAGAAGCAAGGATAGCTGAAGAAGCTAGGCTGGCTAAGGAAACCGCCAAAGTTAATCAAGACAAAAATGCTTCGTGATTTGCTTGCAACCATTACTGTCTTTAAGTCTCTTGAACTAGGGATGCGGGTACCCTTCGAATACCCCGCAAGATGTAACCATATTTTTTGATTAACTCTGATAACTGTTACGTCTCTTGGGATCGCATAGCGACCCAACTTAACTTTGATTTCTTCTATGTTTCCAATATGTTTCCAATATAATTGCCTGTGTTTTCATGTTTATTGTCTTCATAGTAATATTGTACTTTCCATTTGCATAAATCTTCATATAGGTTGTTTTCGTTTGTTTAGATGCGATCTGTGTTCGCAGATGCAAAGTGCCTTGATAATAGCAGTTATGAACTGGCTTGAACCTTAAAGTGTAAATGCTAACCGGCTAGCAAGTTTATTTTGAATGCAAAGAAAAAAATAATTCGTAGAGCAAACGAACTCATATAATGAAAAAAGTAGGGGCATGGCCCAATTTTTATTGATAGGGGCGAAGCCCAAAGTTTTGACAAGCGGGGCGAGGCCCAAATAATGAAAAGTGGGGCGAGGCCCAAACATTGAGGAGTGGGGCGAGGCCCAAATATCATTACATCATAAAGGGGAGGTGTCTATATGATCACTACCCCCAGTATTTTGTATGAATTTATTCATGCTAAATAGTTGCAGATAGAAGCTACCAGGGGCGAGGCCTTTACTGATAGTATTTGCGCAAGTGTTCCGCATTCCAGGCTCGCGGAAATTTTTTGTCCTTCATATCTTTGAGATAATAAGTTCCTTCTGAAAGAGTAGCATAGATCTTGTAAGGCCCTTCCCAATTGGCACCAAAAACCCCATGACCCGGGACCTTGGTGTTAGGCATAACCCTTCTGAGTACTAGGTCGCCTGTCTGTAAAGATCGTGCTCTGACTTTCCCATTATAGTACCTTGCTGTCCTTTGCTGATAAGCCGCGAGGCGCAGCTGAGCCTCGCTTCTAGTTTCTTCTATCATGTCTAGATAAAGTCTGTGATTAACCTCATTCACATCAGGATCGTAGTGCTCCCTTCTGAACGACCCCGAGCCTACCTCCACTGGGATCATGGCCTCGCAACCATAAGTTAAAGAAAAGGGAGTTTCCCCAATAGTGGTCCTTGGGGTCGTGTTGTATGACCACAAGACCCTTGGCAACTCCACAGGCTAGTTGCCTTTGCTTTCTTCTAGTTTAGCCTTCAAAGTGTGCTTGATAATTTTGTTGATGGCCTCAGTTTGGCCATTTGTTTGGGGATGACTCACGGCAGAGAAACTCTTTTTTATTCCCAAATTCTCACAAAATTCCTTCATCTCCTTGCTATCAAATTGTTTCCCGTTATCTGAAATGAGCTGATAAGGGATCCCATAACGACACACAATTGCTCTATACACGAAGTCCTTGAGTTTCTTTGCAGTGATAGTCGCAAGTGGCTCGGCCTCGGCCCATTTGGTGAAATAATCAACAGCCACTACTGCATACTTAAGTCCTCCTTTACCCTTTGGGAGTTCTCCAACTAGATCAATACCCCACATGGCGAAGGGCCATGGGCTCGCTAGCGAGGTGAGTTGAGAGACAGGAGCGTTGCTGAAGTTGGCGATCCTCTGACAGGCATCGCATTTTCTTGAAAACTCAAATGCATCTCTCTTCAGTGTAGGCCAATAGTACCCTTGGCGAAGAATCTTTTGGGCCAATGAACTACCCCCCGAGTGATTGCCACATATTCCTTCATGCACCTCTCTCAGAACGTAGGTACATTCTTCACCATCTACACATCGCAGCAGCGGGGTGTTGAACCCTCTTCGATACAGGACTTCATCATAAATGACATAACGAGCAGCCTGATGCTTGATCTCCCTTGCTTCTTTCTTATCTTGAGGCAAAGCTCCATTTTTCACATACTCCCATATTGGGATCATCCAAGTCAACCCTGGGGTTGCTATCTCCATGATAAACTCTTCTGGTACACTAGGTTTCGTCTGAATTTCCAGGGGGATAATTCCAAGTAAGGTGGCCTCGCGGCGCGACCCTAATTTTTCCAACACATCTGCCCCTTGATTCTTTTCTCTTCTGATGTGAACCACCTTAACATTGTTGAACTTTTTAATCAACCTTTGTGCACATCGTAGATATAGCTCGATCTGTTCACCCCTTGCTTGCCATCCGCTCCAAAGTTGATATGTTACTAGCATAGAATCACTGTAAGCTGTGAGGTTTTCCACCTTCATTTCCAGGGCAAGTTTGAGGCCAATGATGAGGGCCTCGTATTCTGCTGCATTATTAGTGGCCTCAAAGGCAAAGTGTACTGCGCTTTGAATCTTGCGACCCTCAGGATTACAAGTTCGATGCCAACCCCAGCTCCTTCTTTGTTAGATGCCCCATCTACATATAGTTCCCACCACGAGGCTGAATTTTCTTTTTTGGCCTCGCTAACTGTTGCCTCCGGAGCTGCTATGATCGCCCAGTCATCTCCCTCAGATTGGGGAGGAAACTCCAGAATGAAGTCTGCAAGTGCTTGTCCTTTTATGGGGCCACGAGGTTTGAACTCAATGTCGAACTGACTGAGCTCCACCGTCCATTTCAGCAATCTCCCTGAGGACTCAGGCTTATGCATTACCTGCCTCAATGGGTAGGCTGTGCGAACTTCAATTTTATGGGCTTGAAAGTATGGCCTTAGCTTTCGCGAGGCCAAAATCAAAGAATAAGCAAGCTTCTCCATGTTGGTATATCTCTTCTCTGCATCTAACATCCTTTTACTGATGTAGTACACTGAGTACTGTATTTTCTCCTCCTCGTGAACCAACACCGCACTGATCGCGTGCTCAGACACAGCGAGGTAGATAATGAGGACTTCGCCATTAAGTGGTTTCGAGAGAAGTGGTGGCGAGCCTAGGTGTTCCTTTATCTTCTGGAAGGCATCTTCGCACTGAGAGGTCCACTCAAAATTCTTTCCAACCTTTTTAATTGCCTTGAAGAACTCGTGGCATTTGTCTGATGATTTGGAAACGAACCGATTGAGAGCTGCGATCCTTCCTGTTAAACTCTGAATTTCTTTCATGACTTCTTGGGGATCGCATATCCATTAAAGCCTTTATTTTTGCAGGGTTCGCTTCAATTCCCCTGTGGTTGACAATGAACCCCAAGAACTTTCCAGATTCGACTCCAAAGACACACTTTTGGGGGTTGAGCTTCATTCTGTATTTCCTAGTATATCAAACATCTCTGCGAGGTGAGAGATGTGATCCCCAGCTTCCTTAGACTTGACCAGCATGTCATCTACATAGACTTCCATTGTCTTGCCGATTTGTTTCTCGAACATCATATTAACGAGCCTTTGGTAAGTAGCCCCGGCGTTAAGGAGACCAAAGGGCATCCCTATGTAGCAATAGAGACCTCTATCTGTGATGAACGAGGTGTGCTCTTGATCAGGACCATACATGGGTATTTGGTTGTACCCAGAATAAGCATCCATGAAAGAAAGAAGCGCATGCCCTGCTGTTGCATCCACTAACTGGTCGATCCTTGGTAGTGGAAAACTATCCTTGGGACAATGCTTGTTAAGGTCGGTAAAGTCCACACATGTCCTCCACTTTCCATTTGGCTTCTTCACGAGGACAGGGTTCACGATCCAATCAGGGTAGAATGATTCCCTAATGAGCCCGGCTTTGAGGAGCCTGTCCACCTTTTCTTTGAGTGCCTCAGCTCGTTCTCCACTTATAGGTCGCCTTTTCTGTCTAACTCCCTTCTTGCTTGGATCCAAGTTTAGCTTATGACACATCACATTAGGGTTAATCCCAACCATATCTTCATGCGACCAAGCAAACACGTCAAGGTTGGCCTTCAGGAAAGCGACCAGCCTTTCTCTCAAATCAGGACTAAGTTGCGACCCTATTTTCAACACCTTTGAAGGGTCCTGCACATCTACAAGGACTGGTATTGTGTCTTTAGCTGCCCCGGCTCGCTCCACATGTTTTGGGATGCGAGGATCAAGGTCTAGATCATATCCACGAGCCTGACTTGATTCTGTCTTGCAGGAGTTGACACCCGCGTGCCCATACTCCTTAACAACAGTTGTTGTCTGTGTAATTCCATTTGGCAGTTCTGTCAGTGTAGATGTTTCCTTGCAAACCTATTTTCCCTTTCGAGCTCGCACAGCGGCCTGCTCTGGGCTCTCCTCGCTGTCATTATCCGTAGCCTCTTCAACGATCCCTTTCTGGAGAACCATTACTGGCTGCGAGGCTCCCATCATCAAAGCACCTGGTACTGGTTCTACTTGAATTCCCAAGTTATCAAAATAATCAGTTGGGAGCTCCTCAATTGAGATCATGTTACAATCTGCTGGAGGTACAAAGGTTGTCTTGTGAGGCCTGCTTTCCTCCTCGCATTCCATCTTATCTATCACAGAATTACTCCCTCTTTCTACTGACTTGAGGGCCTTGTAATAGCACTCACGAGATTCATGTTGTACACCCTTAACGCATCCGACTCCATTTGGGGTAGGGAACTTCATAGAGAGATGGTAAATAGAAGTGACCACCCTCATTTCTTTAAGTATTGGCCTCCCTACAATAGCATTGTAGGCTGAAGGTTGATCAACCACCATCAAATCTGTGATCTGGGTAGTAATATAGGGCTCGTCCCCTAGAGTGACGGGTAGCCTTATGAGGCCCTTGACATTGACTGAAGCTCCAGTAAAACCATAAAGATGCCCCACGGTAGGGGTGAGGTCTCTATCCACGAACCCCATTTTCTGATAGACCTCGTATGTTAGAACATTCACTGCGCTTCCATTATCCACGAGAACCCTGTGAACATTCTGCGATCCAATGCGAATTCGGACAACGAGGGCATCTGAGTGAGGGTGGTGGACCCACTTCGCATCTTCCTCAGTGAACATGATGTTCGTATCTTCCTCCTTGAAGAGCTTTGGGGGTCGCTCCTGCAGGTGATGAACATTAGTGAGGGGTCGCCCTTGGGCTTCGCGAGCTACCTCTCTCTGGCCCTGTTGCTATCTCCCCTGAGGTGGGGTCCACCTATTATCACATGGATACTTCCGCCTCGCGTTTCCCTTTCTTGAATGACTGGATTCTGTTCAGGTGGTGGAGCTTGATTGTAACCAAGGCCAGACTTGGTATTATGTTTCTTCACCTCGCGAACTACCCACTCAGTTAACTTTCCATCGCGAATTAATTGATCCACTTGCTGTTTGAGCTCTCGGCAAGTCGTTGTATCATGCCCTGTTTGTTCATGAAAGGCACAATATCTGCTAGTGTCTGCAGTTCCTTTTGGACCCATCTGTGGAGGCCTCTTAAATACCCCCTTGTTTGCATTGACTGTGTAGATATGATCAATTGGGGCGACCAGGGGAATAAATTTGTCTTCACTCCTTGCAGGACGAGCTCGAGGAGGGGATCGCCTCAACGGATCACGTTCTCTCCTTTTAGGGCTGGGGCTTCGACTTCGATCCTGTCTTCGCCTCGGACTTCTGGAATCCTTTCTTTTTACTCCCCTGTTCCTACTCCAACTGCTACTTCTTTCATTCTTCTTCAAATCAGCAAGTGACTTCTCAACGCGCTTGAAGGGCTCAGCGACCCTATGCAACTCAGAAAGCGTGCTAGGGGTTTGTTCTTGTAACTTCTTCCAAAATTCAGTCCCTTCTCTCACTCCAGCAATGAGGAAATTTTTTACAGCCTCGTCATTTGCACCTCGCACGTGAGGTACTTCGGCATTAAACCTTTTAAATTAATCATGTAGAGTTTCTCCTTCCTTCTACTTTATGTTTGCCAATGTGGACACGGGAGGTGCATAGAGCATTGAAGATTGAAACTATTTGATGAAGATGTCCACGAATTGTTCCCAAGAATCTATGACAACTAGGGATCCTAGCTTTGAAAACCACTGTTGGGCACTTCCCCTTAGCGAAGCTGCAAACAACCTACACCTCGCCAACTGTGATACTTGATACACATCCATCTCATTATTGAATCGAATAACGAACTCAGCTGGATCAGTCTCCCCATTGTAGGTCATGTCAGAGTGATGACCTCGAAACACTACAGGCAGTGGGGCAGTGCGAATTTCATGAGTAAAGGGCGAGGAGGAGCCCATATTGCTGAAGATCCCTTTCTCATTATTCATCGCATCCAATGCCTTTTTCAACTCCTCCAGCTTATAGTCCCCAATCCTGACCTCTTTATCTCCATCCTGCTTTTCTCTAGTGCTCGCATGATGAGATTGAGTCTTCTTTAGGATGCTAGACTCTTCTTGATCATTTTTATGATCCTTCTTCTTACGTTCTTCCTCTCGGTGTTGGGATCGCTCGCGATCTCAATGAGATGGGGGTCTGTCATCGCGATGATGGGACCGCTCACGCTCTCGACGAGGAGAGGGGGGTCTGTCATCGCTGCGATGTGACCGCTCGCGATCTCGACGAGGAGACAAAGGTCGAGAAGAGCCTTTGCTTTTATTTTTAGATACTCCATCCTTGTTAGTTTTGAGCTTCACCAACTTGAGACGGAGATCGTGCTCGCTAAGTTTCTTTCCAACTCGGTCAAAGACACTAACGGATCGTCCTTCTAATGAGGCGGGCTTCGCCTTCGACCCCTCCTTATCTATAGTAGCCTCCTCCTCTTTCCAGTCGGGGTTCGTCTGGTCCGTCACCACATCATCAAAGTCCCCAATTAGCTTCTTGGCGAGACCCTTGCTACTTTCTGCTTGGTGAGTTCGATCCCCTGTCCTTGTATTCCTCTTGAAGCCTCTAGAACTATGCCGCTTCTCCATCTTGGCCACCTTTTCCTTTACCTCGATCATTTGATCACCGAGGCCTTTCAAAAATAACATGACTTCGCCAGGCAAGGCCACCTGTTGAACAACAGGGGGTGTTTTCTCCTTCTCAAATTCATCCTCGATCCCCTCATTACGCGCCTCGCTTTCTAGCAATGTTACAGAAATCGCTTATCGGACTAAATCGGTTGAGCTACCGATTTGCGATTTATCGGAAATCGGTGATTTATCGGAATGATAAATCGGAATTAAATCGGATATCTTTTAATAATTTATTTTATGATATTTATTAAATTAGACCATTATTATTGTTATTATATACAAAATTTATTATATTTAATATATATTTATTAAATTAAAGGTACACTACACACACGGATAAGGCGGAATATTCCCGTTCCATCGTGACTTGTTGAATTCATCTCTTTCAGAACTTCTTCTTCCAACAAATCACTGCATTCTTCTTTGTCTTCTCGTCGTTGCCCGTGGGGTGTTGGTGATTTCTTATTAGTGAGCTTGTCTAGTAAGGGTAATTATGCAATTGCCGTTAGTTTGTCGGATAAGGCAGCCGGTGATGTTAAAAACATGAAACGGATGATTAGATTTAAAAAACTGCTAATAGGCACCGTGCTATGACTACCACCAAGCATTTGTGGGCTGGAGCTGTGGTTGCCAGGATTTTTCCACCTTCCATATACATGTAATACTCCACTACAAACTCAGTCCTCCTCACAACTCCATTCCCTCTACCGATTGACCCGATTTCAACCGATTTTGACCCGACATTTCAGAATCCGTTTTTCTTGGCGATTTTGTGTTGTTAGATCGGCAGTCAACCGTTTTCCGATTTGTCGGCCGATTTATCGGCTATATCGGCGATTTCTATAACACTGCTTTCTAGTAGGTTCCTGTTCTAGGGTTCGTCCTTATTTCTTCTATGCGATCCCGGGGTCTCTCCTTCCCCATTTTTCTTCTTGTGTGATTTAGTCATCGTTCTCCCAATCAATGACACGATCCCCTTCTTCTAGCGATAAATGTTATAGGGAGAATATTGTATAACAATATTTATGGAGGTTGCTGGATTTACGGAGCAAAATACGGATATTTTGCTATAAGAAGAATCGGGATTAGGGTTTGTGTGTATGAATGTGGCTGAGCTTGATAGGTGATTTCAGGTAAACTGTTTTTTATCCCGTATCAAGGTGCCTACGTACCCTATTTATAGGGATCAAGCCTGACGTAGTTCTTGAAGAACAAGTTACCTAGGCGGGTTAGGGTTTTAAGTGATAAGCCAAAGTCCAAGCCCACTCGTTTAGGACTGACGTGGCAGTGAGTCATCAACCCTATCCATGATCCATGGCCCAGATGTGGAAGCCCATAATCTCGAACGGATAGGATTGGCTAGTAGAGAAGTAACAAGAGCCTTGCATGCGACCTCGAGGGATCAGGCCATGCGAAGCGATCCCCTGCGTCCAGCTACTCATGCGACCTTGGGTCTGGCCATGAGCCTTCTAAGAAAGAATGAGATAGCGATCCCAACGTAGTTTATAGATATGATGATAAAAGCGAAGCGACCTCTTGCAAGCGAGGTGCTCCTGTAGCGAGGTGGCCTTGTAATAGAGATATTATAGCCAATGTATGTTGGGCTGATTCCAATAGTGGGCTTTAATGACCCAATTGTTGTCTTCTAGGCCCATAATAGATTATGAACCTTTAATTCAGCCAATTAAATCATGATAATTATTATGCCAGATTCGGGCATAACACTAATATTATGTTATCAAGACAGATCCCCAATGTGACGCCTCAATGTCAGTGACTTAAACTTATATTGCCTTTAAACTTATATTGCCTGGTCTAAACTTGTAATACAACCTTAAGACGATCCAAAGGAGCTGATCCAAAGGAGTTGTTGCTGTGCGAGAAGCAGCTCCGGAAACTCCACCAGCAATCAAATACTTGCTAGCATGGACATGCTTGCTGATGCCATCAGGAATAACATCTTCCCAGTACTGATATATGTTTTCAATAGTTGCTTCATGTAGATAAAGAAGAAGAAAATCTCTCCACTCCACAATTAGCAGTAGTAAAAAAAGTGAAAAATAACAACTGTATTAATAATATATTAAAATTCCTTGGAAGTTAAATAAGTAAACCAAACAAGATTAACTATGTATAGTTACATAGTGTCGAACCAAACACATATTTTTAAATATCCTAGGAATCAAGGAGTTCCATGGAATTTGAAGTTTCCTACGTAACTCCAGAGAAACAAACAAGGCCTTAGTGTTCTCTCCACCAAATGTTCATTAGTCCTTTCTTTACTTTTCCTTTTGTTGAGTAACAGAGCAACTCATGGCATCAGCCTGGTTTGTTAGGTACAATAAGCCTGATTAGGTATAACATAATTATGTGTTCGGTAACACAAATATCGATTGACTAACTTTTTTTAATTTTCGTAGGTTGTAACACAATTATGTATTTGGTAACATAAATATCAATATCAATCGACAAACTTTTTTTTATTTTTTGTTTTTGTTTATTTCACCAGGTCCTACATTTTTTCGAGCACGATTTTAAAAGAGACAAATCAAAGTTTAGTGGCTGATCTTGTTCGAGCCACTGCAAAAAAAAAAAAAATTAAATAGTTTATTTCGTCTTCCGATTTTCTTTCATCTCACAAAATTTATCCCAAGCTCCAAAAAAAAAAAAATAAGCCTCGATTTCTCCACCAAAACAGCCCAACAATATTGAATCAACACAACAACTAGGCCCAAACACATTTCATTACACAACAATCACAACTCCAACATTACATTTCTAGAACCTTCCACTTGTTCTCTCTCTCTCTCTCTCTCTCTCTCTCTCTGTTCTAAAACCTCTCCTCACAATCTCTTATCCTCTCATCTCTCTCATTTCTAGGGTTTTAAAATCTCTCTCAACTCAATTCTCTCTCCCCCAAATTACAACACAAACCTAGAGCTTCAATTGAACTTACTATCCACCTACAAACCCTAAAATGGCTTCCACAGCAGCTCAAATTCATATCCTCCGACCCAATTACACCCCCAGCCCGACCCGACCCACCTCAAAATCCACATTTTTCGGAACCTCAGTATCATTCACAACCCCCAAATCATCTCTCCCAAGTCTAAGAAAATGCAGCAACAGAAGAAACCATAGTCTCCGTGTCGCGGCGGAGAAAGTGGTGGGGATTGATTTGGGGACTACTAATTCAGCTGTGGGTGCAATGGAAGGTGGGAAACCTGTAATTGTTACCAATGCGGAAGGGCAAAGAACGACACCGTCTGTCGTAGCGTATACGAAGAATGGGGATAGATTGGTTGGGCAAATTGCGAAAAGACAGGCTGTTGTGAACCCCGAAAATACGTTCTTTTCGGTTAAGAGGTTTATTGGGAGGAAAATGATTGAGGTTGATGAGGAAGCTAAGCAAGTTAGTTATAATGTGGTTAGAGATGATAATGGGAATGTTAAGCTTGATTGTCCCGCGATTGGGAAGCAATTTGCTGCTGAGGAAATTTCGGCTCAGGTATATTGGTGTATGTTATGGCGTGAATGTAATCAAGATGATAATCTTTGTCAACTATGCAGTTGAAGTTGTTGCTTTTGATAGTTGTGGAATGTGATTGTTTGTGTTGTGAATGAGTCCATGTGTTGTTTCTTTGAGTAGCTAAGTATGTTTAATTGGAGTGTTTACGGAGACTGATATGTTGGTGATTTACGTGTTTTTTTTATTGCATTATGTTTTAAGTATTAGGCAATGAATGAATCACCAGCTTTGCATATTATTTGATTGTTTAGATTCTGAAGATTTTGTTGAGATTGTATGCACTTAAATCTTTCATGTGTTGTCACAAAATTGGGTAGGTGGTTGGCTTGATAGGGTCTTTAAGTGATATGTTGTTATGTTCCTGTTGGTTATTGTGTTGGGTTTAATTTTCTGTTTCTTGCAGTATATGTTGCTATACTGTTTAGCTCTGTGTTGTAGGTTTTTTTTGCTAAACATGTTCTAGGTAGTTGCTTACAATTATACAAATTACTGGAAGTTAAAGTAGAATACATGTAAAAACTTTACTTGAGTAATGAGAATGTGGTTGAATATAAATTTTGACAAAATGTTTTATGTTATTTTGGGGTATAGGTTTTGAGGAAGCTTGTAGATGATGCGTCAAAGTTTTTGAATGAAAAAGTTTCAAAAGCAGTCGTGACAGTTCCAGCATACTTCAATGATTCCCAGCGTACAGCTACAAAGGACGCAGGTCGAATTGCCGGCTTAGAGGTTCTACGAATTATCAATGAACCTACAGCTGCATCTTTAGCTTATGGGTTTGAAAGGAAGAACAATGAAACCATTCTTGTTTTTGACCTTGGAGGAGGAACCTTTGATGTTTCAGGTACTGAGATATGTTGACATTATTATATTGTTTGAACATCTCTTACACCAGTTATAATGTGGGTTTTTAAATTTTCTTTGTAGAGTATAAATTGTAATATTTAAGCGGGATAATATGATTGTACTGTGGCAATGCTTTTTAACATCTATGCAACAACCTAACAATAATGATGTGCCTTTCAGAAAGCGAATTCATGTGTCAATGTATTAGTAGTTCAAACGATAATGATATTCTGTGTTATATGGAAACATTTGCGTCGCATCTTATGGGATCCCGTGAATTGTTCACCACTTGAAAGCATAAATTAGTGTTTCTATGTGGAAGTTCTAAAATTTGGTGTTTCAAGGATTAATGCTACTCTGTATTACTATTCTGGATACCACCTTCTATTCCTGCCCCCCTTGAGAAAGAAAAAGAGCTGTTTGTTGTCTATATTTGCGCTTTGTGCTGTCTATATTTTTGGATTTTTGTGATAGGGCACTCAACAGATCTAATACACTTGTTGCAGTTCTTGAAGTTGGTGATGGAGTGTTTGAGGTGCTTTCAACATCTGGAGATACACATCTTGGTGGTGACGACTTTGATAAGGTAAGAAATGTATCAACATCCCTAGATTTCTGTTTCTATTGTGTTATGTAGCTCGGGTTGCTAATGAAGTTTCATATACATTATATGCCGTGGACAGAGAGTTGTTGATTGGCTTGCATTAAGTTTTAAGAATGACGAGGGCATAGATCTTTTGAAGGACAAACAAGCTCTACAGCGTCTAACTGAGACAGCAGAGAAAGCAAAGATGGAGCTGTCTACTTTGACCCAGGCAAATATTAGGTAAGCAGCATGTAATGTCTAGAGCTCCAAATATACAGTATTTACATTTTACAATGTTTGCTTTAATTTGGTTGTTTCTTACTGAATTTGTCTGCTACGCTTTTGGTTCCTCCCAGTTTGCCTTTCATAACTGCCACTGCAGATGGTCCCAAGCACATAGAAACTACTCTCACTAGGGCAAAGTTTGAGGAACTATGTTCAGATCTCCTTGATAGGTACTTACTATTACTCCATTATAGTTGCAATTGTGTGTGGAAGACATTTATCTAATTTTTCTAATTACTTGAGTCCTTAGACTTAAAACCCCTGTCCAAAATTCCTTGAGGGATGCAAAGCTATCTATCAGTGATATAGATGAAGTGATCCTTGTTGGTGGTTCAACTCGTATTCCTGCTGTTCAGGGAGTGGTGAAATCTTTAACCGGGAAGGAGCCCAATGTTACTGTCAATCCTGATGAGGTGGTTGCTTTAGGAGCTGCAGTTCAGGTTAGATCTACTTTCCTTTGTTGTTCTCGAACTCTAGGGAATTCCAGCAGTTTCATGTGATTTACACATTTTTCTCGGTTATAGGCTGGTGTGTTGGCTGGGGATGTCAGTGATATTGTTCTTTTGGATGTAACACCACTTTCTATTGGGCTGGAAACACTGGGTGGTGTCATGACAAAGATTATCCCGCGGAACACAACTCTGCCCACTTCAAAATCAGAGGTATTCTCGACAGCCGCTGATGGGCAAACTAGTGTTGATATCAATGTCCTTCAAGGTGAGAGGGAATTTGTTAGGGACAACAAATCTCTTGGCAGCTTCCGTCTTGACGGAATTCCACCAGCTCCACGTGGAGTTCCCCAGATTGAAGTCAAATTTGACATCGATGCAAATGGTATTCTGTCTGTTACTGCTGTTGACAAGGGGTCTGGAAAGAAGCAAGATATTACCATTACTGGGGCGAGCACACTGCCGAGTGATGAGGTATTTTTAAATGTTTCTTACGCATTTAACATTGAATTCAGTAGCATTCAAGCATTTCAATGGAATATTAGAGTGTAACCTAGTCGATTTTAGTGACTTATGCATTTTGTGTAATATTTGGTACTCAACAACGTCGAACATTCTTTTCTTAGTCATATACTCCTATTTTTAGTAGAAGTTTTTCCTATTATGTAACAGGTAGAAAGAATGGTCTCGGAAGCTGAGCGGTTTGCAAAGGAAGACAAGGAAAAGAGAGATGCAATAGACACGAAGAACCAGGCAGATTCTGTTGTGTACCAGACAGAGAAGCAGCTGAAGGAGCTTGGAGAGAAGGTTCCTACAGAAGTAAAAGAGAAGGTCGAAGCGAAACTTGAGGAACTAAAAAATGCTATTACAGAAGGTGTGACTCAGGTGATTAAGGATGCCATGGCTGCCTTGAACCAGGAAGTCATGCAGCTAGGCCAGTCCCTCTACAACCAACCCGGTGCTACACCTGGAGCCGGTCCTGCAGCTGGTGGAGCAGATGGCCCATCAGAAGAATCAAACAAGGGGCCAGAAGGAGATGTTATTGATGCAGATTTTACAGACAGCAAATGATAAGACATAGTAAGTGTTTTTGGGCATGGCCTTTCCAAAATGTGATAATGCTTCTCATTCTTAGCACTGGGCACCTCTGTATGGGGATAATTTTGTCAGGAATTGAATTAATACTGGCGTTTACTAGCGTCCTTGGTCTTGAAAAACAATTCTTATTGGATAATAGCGGATTATTCTGTCTTAAGTAGGTCATATGATAGGTAAAATTTTGTACTAGTAAATTGAGTTGAAATCATTACTACGAGCAGTTGCAGTTCCCCTGGTAGTCTAGAAATGGTATAATCGTGATAAATAAATCCCAGCAGAGTTTTGTATCTGGTCTACCAAGGTGTTTTTTCCATTCTCTATTTCATTCAAATTTCAGATCGTTTTAATTGACTCACTTTAACTGTCTTTTTATTTATAGTCTTGACTGATAATTTTATGGTCAACTGAATTATATGTGGATCGTTATGAACTTGAGTAGGTGATTGATAGCCTTGACTGATAATTTTATGGTCAACTGAATTATATGTGCCACCAAAAGTTCGAAACTTTGGTTGGCGAGCTTTAAAAAATGCTATTCCAGTTAATCTAAATCTGTCCAGAAGAGGCATTCGTGCTGATAGCCTGTGCCAGCAATGTGGGGAGGAGGAGGAGTCGGTGATTCATATGCTCGCTAAGTGCCCAGCAGCACAAATAGTGTGGTACATTTCACCCCTTCGTATCGATACTAGGCAAATGACTGAAGTCTCTTTGTGGGAATGGTGTAATTCTCTCATGAAAGTTTACAAAGATAAGCTATGGTGGAAAATTTTCTGGATGATATTGTGGTCCATTTGGCTTGATAGAAACTCTAAGGTGTTCAAGAGGACTAGCAGACAACCAAACGTCTCAGTAGGGATGGGAACGGGTCGGGTTCGGCTCGGATTTTGCAAAATTCAAATCCAAATCCAAATATTTTCGGGTTTCGGGTTTCGGATCGTATCGGGTTTCGGATCCAAAACTCAATATCCAAATCCAAATCCATCGGGTTTCGGATCGGATCGGGTTTTTTTCGGGTATTCAAAATTAAAAATAGTGTAAATAAGTTGTTTAACAAAAAAATAAAAGAAATTGTGTAAGTAAGTTAAAAAATACCGCTACATCCATGACAATTTATTTTCTCGATCTTTCCATATCTTATGTCTCAAAGATATGTGTATGTATAATATGTATTTATAATATACATATATATATAATATATATATATATATAATAGTGTATGTATAATATGTATTTATAATATACATTTATATATAATATATAATATATAATATATAAAATATAATAAATAAAAGTCGGGTATTTTTCGGGTTTCGGGTTCTGCTCGGGTTTTGATCGGGTTTCGGGTTTCGGATCGGGTTTCGGATCGGATTTCATGAAATCCATATCCATATCCAAAATCTTTCGGGTTTAAAATTTAAATCCATATCCATATCCAAATCCAAAATATCGGATTCGGATCGGATAAAAAATCGGATTTCGAATCGGGTATCCGTCGAATCGGATTTTTTTCCCATTCCTACGTCTCAGTGGAACAAGCTCTTAAACTTCTGGCAGATTACGAGCTTGCCAATAAAATTACCCCTTTTTTCGGCAATTCTTCAGAATGTTCAAAGAGATGGAGGCCGCCCCCGGAAAATATCTTTAAAATTAACTCGGACGCAGCAATTTTCAAGGAAGGCGCTTGCGGTTTTGGAGCAGTCATTAGAGATAGTGTTGGGGATGTCATAATAGCCACTTGTTCCAAAATGGAAGGAGCTATGGAGGTTGACGTTGCAGAGGCTTTAGCATCCCGCCAAAGCCTGGTTATCGCTCATGATTCAGGGATGCGAGATGTTATCCTTGAAACCGATAATATAAAGTTATTCAATCATCTCAAAAAGAACCTGAGAGAGGCCTCATACTTTGGATCTATCGTCGCTGATATCACCAGACTTGCTGAAAGCTTTTGTTCTCACTCTTTCTCTCATGTTAAAAGAGAAGGAAACATGGTAGCTCACAATCTAGCTAGGCTTAGTTTAAACTTTGAAGATAAGAGGGTGTGGATTAAAGAAGTCCCAGAGAGTGTGACTCCATTTGTAACCAACGACCAAGTTTTTTCCAATGATTAATTTCATCTGTTCTGGGTTGTCAAAAAAAGAAAAAAAAGAAAAAAAAAAGTAGGTGATTGATGCACCTCAAAGACAGGGACTTGAGTCAAATGTTTATTAGAGAGGAGAAGATGAAAATAGCATTGAGAGTAGGGGTGAGCAAAAAAAAAACCTAAAAATCGAAACCGGACCGAAAAATCGAAAAACCGTACCGAAAAAAACCGAAACCGACAAAAACCGAAAAAAACCGTAACCGAACCGAACCGACGGAACGGTTTGGTAACGGTTACGGTTTTATCCCAAGAACCGAACCGAAAATATATTTTAATATATATATATATAGGGTTGGACTCCATAAAGAACACTTTAAATAAAGAACAACAAAGAACACCTCATATCTAATAGATCCATTGCCCCTGGCGGGGCCACCCAATACAAAAAGTTCTTATTTTTTTAGGCTCTATCCATCCAGCAAAAAAAAAAAAAAAAAATTTTGAAAATTTTACTGTTCATGATGACGTCACTGATGACGTCATCGATGAACAGTAAAATTTTCAAATTTTTTATTTTTTTTTTGCTGGATGGATAGAGCCTAAAAAAATAAGAACTTTTTGTATTGGGTGCCCCTGGCGGGGCCAATGGATCTATTGGAATAAATGATTTTATAGTGTTCTTTATTGTTCTTTATATAAGAGTGTTCTTTATGGAGCAAAGGCCTATATATATATATATATATATTATATTATTTTAATGTTTTTGTAATAAAATGTGTAATGAAATTTTATCTATTTAAATTATACATATATTCAAATTTATAAATTTTTCATATATAAAATAATTTTATATTTAATGTGTGGCTTGCAACATAATTAAGTATTTGTTTTTTTTTTGTTTTTTTAGTTCTTGCAACAGATGCATTCGTGATTCATAGATGAAGTTTACATTAGTTTCTGGGCTGGATCATTTAGGGTGGGATTATTTCCTTCCCTCTCAAATGGAACCTACTGCCCTGAATTTAAATTCGAACACTGTTTGCTGATTTTTTTTTTAATATGATATTAAGAGTTTAGTTTACTGCCTTACTTTTAGCTTCAGGTTATCAACAAAATGCATCCACCCCATCGATACACAGAGTAAAATTGGACATCATCTCTCACTCTAGATATAAACAAATAAAAGTAACTTTATTGTATATTTTGAATTATTTATAATTAGATAAAAACCGGAAAAAACCGAAACCGATCGACGGTTAACCGAACCGAAAAAAACCGTTCCGGACGGTTCAGTTACGGTTAATAGGTAAAAACCGAACCGAACCGACATATACGATTTGGTAACGGTTTTCGGTAAAAACCGAGCCGAACCGACCCGTGCACACCCCTAATTGAGAGTAACCCTGATGATCCTGAATATATTGAGAAGTTAGAAAATAAAAGTTTTATATGCATTGTTAAAGGTAGGGAAGGGCGTCGGGTCACTTCGGGGTCGGGGAGTGCAATCCCCGCCCCCGATCCCCGAATCACTACTCGCTCCCCGAACCCGCCCCGATCCCTGAACGGGGAATATTTTTCTCCCTGATCCCCGTCCCGAACGGGGAACGGGGATCCCTGCGGAGAAACGGGATTTTTATTTTTATTAAAAAAATAAATTTAAAACATTTTCTAACAAATTTCATAAAAATAATAAATTGATGAATTATGATATATAATATATATTTTAAATTCAATGACACATTTTAAAAAATATTTTGAATTTATTTTTATTTGTACTCAAAAATATAATTAAACTATTATAATTAAATTAAATTTACTAGTAAACTTTTGAATATGTGGAATGAATTAAATAAATTTAAGCACTTATAATATACAAATATTTTTACTTATAATAATTTAATTATATACATATATAAATATAGAGAAAATGCCAAAAATACCTAAATTTGAAACCCCATGGCCTGATATGCCTATGTGCGGGAACAGTGGCCGGATATACCCACGAGATGCGCATCATACGAATGCGTATCACATCACTCACTGTAGCGAGCGTCTCTCTCATTCTCTCTCTCCCTTCTTTTCTCTTGTTCTCTCCGCCTCTCCGCCACTCTCCGTCCGGCCACCTCCACCCCAAATCAGTACACCAAACCCATATGCAACCCTTCCTCTTCGTTTTTACAAACTGATTTTGAGGATTTTGGCCCCGCAGGGGCATGTAACAATCTCGCCTCACAAAGCTTCGTCGGAAAAGCTTCATCAGTTTGGGTTCAAATTAGGCATTCAGAATCCAGCATATGAAATTGTATAAATTTAGTATAGGCTTGTAGAGGATCGATAGTCGATTCTAATGGTATATATGATATGATGGGAAAATCAAGAAGATAGACAGATGGAGCTTGGCCGGAGTTGCTTCGACAATCGCCCAAAATCGCCTGAGGGAGAGAGAGCAGCTGCGTTTTTTTTTTGATTTGTGAGGATACGCATCTCTATGAGGCACATCTACTGTCACGCATGTTCAACATGCGTGACCCTAACTAATTTTCACGAACACAGCCTTGTTTTTCTGAAGGACACGCATGTGTCATAGGAGTGTCCGGACACTCCTTTCCAATATGCGTGTCCCGTGGGTAAATAGGGCCTTCCATTCCGAAAATGGGTATTTTGGACCATTTGTTTTGGGAGGTGGGCATTTAGGGCCATCACCCTATACAAATATTTTTACTTATAATAATTTAATTATATACATATATATATATATATATATATATATATATATATATATATATATATATATTAAAAATAAAAGCGGGGATCGGAGCGGGGATCCCCTAATCCCGACCCTGTCCCGATCCCCGAATTATTTTTAAAATATTCCCTGCTCCCCGCCCCGAACCCAAAAAATTCCCCGAATCCCCGACCCAAACGGGACGGGGATCGGATCGAGGTCGAGCGGGGCGGGTAAAATGCCAATCACATGTTAAAGGTAGGCCTGGCAGTAGGTGATGTGTACACGATGGGAAACAACCCAAAATGGCGCAAAAGTGTAAGACTTTTTTGTTTATACGAAAATATATTACATGGAAGTACATGAAATGTTAGGTCCGTTAAGATTGTAGAAGGGGGGGTTGAATACAATCTTTATCTTTTTATCGAAATTTGTCCGTTAAATAAAATTTAGTTTAGACAAATTTGAGCGGAATTAATTGAAACAAAATTCAAGTTAAATATAACGATATATTAAACTTGATGGTTGTTACAAAATCAGTACAGAGTATTATCACGTTAATAAAAATTAATTAGAAAATTCGACATGAACTTTTCTAATTTAGTTAATAAAAATCGAGATAAGAACTAGGAAACTTAATTCGCTAGTAATACAAGAGTCACAAATAATTAAGTTCTATTGGATCAAATATTACAAATGAGTTGAACTTGATTTTCTGTGAATTAATTGAGATGGTCAGTGGCTTTAAAGATGAGAGAGATGTAATGTTTTCTTGCTTCTGTCTTTAAAACTTTGTCTCGTGTATCTTGAGTGAACTGCCTTCTGTCTCTTTTGTTGAGATGATGTTGAAAATATCTTCTGTCTATTTTTAACACTTAATCAGACTATCCACAGACTGTCAAATGGCTTGCAGACTATCCAGGGGACATATAGACTACCGGTGTGACTATCTGACTTGTTGCAGACTACCGGTGTGACTATCTATCCTCTTGCAGACTACCGGTGTGACTATCTATTCTCTTGCAGACTACCGGTGTGACTATCTGTCCTAGCAGACTACCCAACTTTTTCTCCAGACTATCAGAATGACTATCCTGATAGTCTTTAATACATGATTTTTCTGGCAGACTACCATATAGACTTTCTGGTAGACAATCACCTTAGCAGACTATCAACCTGGTCAGACTATGCTTTGCAGACTATCTCACAGACTATCAGAGATAGACTTTTAACAATAAAACCATAGACTTAATAAATATATATTAATTCCAAATTAATTACTTCAATAATTAACTTAATAAATAAATTAATTCTTGAAGAATTAATTTATTAATTAAGTTAACTAAATACTTTAAATTAATTAATAGAGAATTAACATAATTTATTTAATAGTCTAACCTTCACTTTTAAACCACTGAAATAAACAAAGAACCTCCATTGAATATTCGTTGACGCTCGATGCACGATCTGGTTCATGAACGACTAACTTCAACTTCTGTTCTTCATTTTGACTTTAAGCTGTGGTCAATTTCTTCTCTCAACTTTCTTTAAATATTCTGTACTGATACTGTCTCTTGTCACTTGTAGAAATCTCTGTCCTTCTGAATTAAATCCATGACTTTGAATACCACACTGAGGCTTGATCAGTAGACTGAACTTCTTCCAGTGTAAAATATCAAAACTATAGATTGACTTGTAGATTTGTTTCTTCTGATAGATAGCATCTTCCGAGATTCCTGTGACAGTTAATGTTATTTACTTATTACAATCTACTTTAAGTTGAGTTGGATCCTCGAACTACAAATAGGCTGAGTCATATGCCTTTCAATCTCCCCCTATTTGTTTGTTATAAATTAACAAGCAAATTCCTAGAGGATAACTCAACTAACTCAACTTAAACTAGTAAATGATAAAACATTAATAGCAAGTAAATAATGATAAAGTTCTGGTATTTATAACAATTTCCAGATTCAAACATAATGATAAATACAAGATAGATGATCCTCTAGCCTGATCATATTAAACATTATCCTATCTTGATCTATCTAACTCTAAAAATATTACATGTAGAGCTGTTCTTCATTTCTGACTGTCTTCCTTCCTTATTTCTCCTTCTTCTGGATCATCCATTTCTGGCAGATTTTTGTGCAATTCTGCATCAACTAGCAACTCTTTTCTTGATGAGAATCCTGTAGGACGAACAAGAGGAATTCCAAGTGCCTTTCTCAATTGACCTTTGAACTTCTCATAATCCTTAAGAAATTTGACCTCTGCATAGGATTTAATGCGATCAGCAATTTCTAACTTCTCTTTAGTAGAAAATCCTTGATTTCTCAGAACATATTCAATATAGACCAACTGCCTGGCAGAGTGTGTGAACAATTCCTCATTCTCAAGATTGATTGTATGAAGCACCTCACCTTTAAGGAATTTCAATTGTCTAGGAAATTTAACTATTTTTGGACCAGCTCTTTCAGCAAACTCTTTGAATTTTTCATGAAGTAGTACACCCAACTCAGAAGAAGTTCTTACCTTTGTCCTAAGAACCCAGATTTCTGTCAATGATTTGTCATAGAAGAACTGAATTGACACTCTTTGTGTTCCAAACTCATGACAATCAACAAATATTAAGAACTCATCTGTTTTCGTTTCACCTGCAGTTGTTATTCCCACAACTTCTGTTCTTAGGGCTCTCATGTACATCTCATGTGTTGGATTAAGCTCTTTGAGTCTTTCAAAGATAGAAAGAAGTCGACAATCATCATTATCAAGAGATTGATGTGAGTCTATTATTCGTTGAGCACGTTCCCATTTCTCACCACTCTTAAACTTGACGTATAACTTCCTTTCTTGAACTTTAAGTGCATGTTCCCGTTGCCTTGCTTCTGCTTCCTCTTTTTGAAGTCTTTCTTTGTGTGCAAGCATATCTAGTGTTTTCTGAAGCTTTTCATCTCGCAATTTGAGATTTGCTTCTTGCCTTTCAATTTCTAATTCAGCTTCAAAATCCAGTTTTGCTTGCTCAGCTTCATATTCAGGGTCAACTGGCACTTCATCTTCCCAGCTGCTAAAATCTGGTTCTGGTATTTTTTCACCCACATCAGAGAACTTTAGATCAGCAAAAACATCAAAGTTGTCTGGTTCACCTGTGTAGTAATACCCTTCAGTGTCTTCTGTGTCTTCAGCACTTTTCTGAGAATCTGCTATCTTCTTCCCCCTATCTCTCCCTTGTTCACCATAAGATTTATCTTTTTCAGTAGCTTTACTAGCTCCCTCTCTTGACTTCTCCCCCTTAGTTGAGGAATCCTCTACCGAAGTGTGAAATGCACCATCTCCAGGGTCTCGATCATCACCATCTCCACCTTTTCCTTCAAAGAATTCCCTTTCTTCTGCTGTGGGTGTGTGAGTTCTGCTAATCATGTTGAACAAATGTTTGATCCCTTTACCTTGTTGTGCATTCTGCCTTTCAATCACATCAAGACGGTGTTCAGTAGACAATTGACTCTTAATTAATGCTGTTTGAAGAGTTTCAACTTTGTCGGAGATTACAAAAATGAGTTTATCTTGAGTAACAGTAACTTCTCAAGCATCATCAAGTGCCTGTTCATAAGATAATTCGAGAGTGTTGAACTTGTTTGTGAATGTTGTCTTCATCTTGGTGATGTCATTCTTTATCACAGCAAGCTGATTTTTGACAGAGGTAGATGAAGAAGACCGTTCACCCACTTGTTCTCGAAGTAATTTTGCTTCAGCTTTACTTGCCTCAAGTTCCTTTTCTAGAGCTTTAATCTTTTCTTCCAATGAACGAGTGTATGTGTCAGTGTGTGCACTCACCTGAATATCACTCTGAGTTTCACTCATCTGACGTGCATGTGTTTCACTCAGTTTAGTGGTGATCCTCACATCACTCCTCACTATTTCCTTAGCTGCTCCAGAATGTGTACCTGCAGATAAAATCACCCTAGCCTCCTCTTGGAAGGTCAGTGGTGGTGCAATGGGAGTTCGCAAATCCCTTTCCTCAATCATTTCTGTCATCTCATTTGGAATTGATGTCTGAATTTCTTCAGTGACAGAAAGATCGAGTTGCCTTCCACTTTCTCCAGTTGAAACTGCGAGTGGAAAATCCCTTGAGGGAGCCAGGAATGTTCCTCCTGGGAGGGGAGATGATGACTCTATTATTTGTGGCTGAGAGTCAAGATTTCCCTCATTAACCTGTGAAGGCTCCTCTACCGTGACTATGGTAGGCACTGTTTCAGTATCAATCCTATTGTGCACTCCTTGCTCATTGTCCCTAGCCACATCAGATTCTACAGTTCTGTTTTCCCCCATTGTGAGTAATAGGGGTGTGCTTGACTCTGTACAGGGTGCCATGGCCGACTGGCGAATTTCAATGGACTCATCCTGTTGAGAGAATGGTTCCAGTAACTGTTCATGTGCCATTTCAATGTCCGTATCCTTTTGGGAGGATATGGATGGGCTGACAGTTGCCTCAATTAGTAAGTTTCTTCGCTTCTTTAGTGGAGGCAGAGCTGTGGGATCACTCATATCACTACTTCTTACATTATGTCTTTTCACTGTTAATTTACTTCTGGATTTGGGTTTTGAGATTTGAGATGACACTGTGTTTGGCTCTAAGACCTGGGATAGAAGTTGTGGTTCTACAACCTCTTGGTCTAACCTATTAGCCACTTGGGCTCCAGAAGTAGTTTGAGATATAGAAGTAGTTTCAGGGAAAGATGAGAATACCTGTTCAGTAGCAGTTGCAGAAATCCCAGCAATAGTGGGTTGAGCCACTTGAAGTTGATGTTCAGGTTCAGGAGCAGTTGCTGCTTCTTGTTCTGGTTGCTCAGGAACATGCTCAAGTTGCTGTTGAGGTGGTTGTTCTTGTATGATTGGCAGTTCTATGAAGTTGGACATATACTGAGTAATGACCACTGGAACATTTGTGAACTTCCTCATTGTTGCTAACCTGGTGAAGAATTTTTTATGTGTTTTTCCTGATGCTTCAGTACGAGAGTTAGCAAACAATCTTTGATGAACATCAGAAACAACATGATTAAATATAATAGTTAAAAACCTTGGATAGTAACAATCAACTTTACTACCCAAATCATGATCGTTCTTGGCAGTTATGAGACGACTTACCATGGCATCAAAAATTAATCCTTTGATTATGAGCAACTGCATAACCAATTCTCTGAAGCAAAATTGGAATATTGTGAAAATTATTCTTTTTAGTGTTAGCAAACACCTTAGCAATTGTGTCAAAGAAATAATCCCACTCAGCCATGAAGTTACTTTTAGACAACTTAGAAAGATCAACTTCTCCTTGATAATGGATGTCATGGAAAAATTGTGTCAGCACTGCTTCAGATGGAACATCAACAAAGTCATTTGTTGGAAGTCGTAGAACGGTGTTAACAGTTGAGTCATCCACAACATAAGGTGTGTCTCCCACGGTAAAAGTGAAAGAACTAGAGTCTGTCGAGAGAACAAATGTAGAACAAATCGCCAAAAGTGAATCAACTTTTAACGGAGCATTGAGAATCATGGCATGACGAATAAGAGAATGCTCATTTAAAAATCGAATCCAAGGTTTAACCCTCTCGAGAGTACAATTATCGGGATTAAAATGACCAACAAAATTATGATTGATAATCTCCATATTAACAGCCATTTTAACTTCAACACACTGAATTAATTTGCCCAAATTCGAATTTTAGGGATTTTAACAGTTATTTAGCAAAATTCGAAAAATCCAAACTTCACAGAAAATTATGAAATTAACGAACGATGATCTCTGAACACACACAAACTCACTACTATTTTTAGATTTCTCAAAATCAAACCCAAACTCTCTGTATTTCAGATCTAGCGAATGGGTTTTGAAAAATTTAATACTCTTTAATTTCAACCAAATCGTGATTTTTGATAATCAGATAGAGAGTCGATGTATGTTCTCTGAATCCTCACGAGTACACCAGTATTTTTAGATTTTATCAAATCGTTCTCAAAGTCCAGTTTATCCAAGAGATTCGAATGAGTTTTCGAAAATTAAGATTTCTAACAACTTTACCAAATCAAGATTTTAGACAGTGAATACGACGGGCTTGAAGAGATCGGTCTAATGGTGTTAACAACGTTCGAATTGATCAAGAAACGAGAGAGAATGAGTCGAAAATTTGGCAGCAGTTCGTTGTATATATCGTATGTATGTAAACGAACAGAGAAAGAGTACTCAGAGACTTAACTCGTGAGTTTAGACTGAAAATAGATTATTGATAGTCTACACACACAATCTATATATATACTAAGCGATAGTCTAGATGATAGTCTGCCCGATAGTCTAAAAGAAATAAAAGAAAATTAACTTAAAAATAAACTAAAACAGACTATTGGTGGATAGTCTGACAGATAGTCTAAAAGAGCTATTTAAAGGACTATAGACTACTAATTTACACTACAGACTATTGAGTATAGACTATTTAATATTAAAAGATTATGGAAAATACTAGAGTCTAACTACGTAGACTATTATTTAACAGATTATGGACTAACTAATTTAGACTAATATTGTAGACTATAATTTACATGAATAAAGACTATACAGTTTAGACTATTTAATTTACATTAATAATACACAGACTATTAAATACACTATAGACCAACGAACCATAGTCTGTAAATAACATAGCCAACAGGTCAGACCAACAAAAATACGAACTGCTATTTCCTAATAATACAGAAAAATCGAACATTTAATATAATAATAATAATTTACATAGATATTAAACCAACCATAGGTTGTCCTTTACGCGGAAACGATGCATTAATACCAAAAGGACAAACACTACAAATCAGTAAAATAAAATATTAATAATTTACATAGATATTCTTGGTAAATTAATAAATCTATATATTTTCTAATAAAATAACTTTCAAATAGAAAATTATTTAAAAAGAAAATATGACTTATTAAACCATCATAAATATAATTTTCAAGAAAAATAAGTTTCTCATAAATTACAACTTGTAAAATTTGAGAAAAATATTTTTAAGGAAAAAGAATTATTTTAACATTGAAAAGAAGTAAGTAGGAATATATTGAGATGATAATGGCAATGGTTTGAACATTAACAAGTAACAAGGTAAGTTGATAAAATAATTATACAAGTGATTTTAATCAACAAATATTAACAAGATAATCACTTGTAAATTATTAAAGATCAAACCTCAGATATTAACTAGTTTAATTACTAGGACTATTTAACATACCCAATTCACCAACAATTCTGGTGAATGTGGATTCGTCAAGAGACTTAGTAAAAATATCTGCTGTTTGTTCTTCCGTGGGTACAAAATGTAACTCCACGGTGCCATTCATGACATGCTCTCGGATAAAATGATACCTGATGTCGATGTGCTTGGTCCTCGTATGCTGCACAGGATTGTTGGAGATTGCTATGGCACTTGTATTGTCACACAGAATTGGAATATTGTCAAGTACAAAGCCATAGTCACGTAGCTGATTCCTAATCCACAAGATCTGAGCACAACAGCTTCCAGCAGCTATATATTCTGCTTCAGCTGTTGAGTTGGAAACTGTTTGTTGTTTCTTGCTGTACCAGGAGACCAACCTACCACCTAGGAATTGACAACTCCCAGAGGTGCTTTTTCTATCTACAACACTTCCTGCATAATCTGAATCTGTATATCCAACAAGGTTAAAACCAGATTCTTTAGGGTACCAAATACCTAAGTTAGGTGTACCCTTAAGATATCTCAAGATTCGTTTAACAGCAATGGGATGCACATCTCTAGGATCCGCTTGGAACCTTGCACACAAGCATGTAGCATACATAATATCAGGTCTACTTGCAGTAAGGTAAAGTAATGAACCTATCATACCTCTGTAGCTTGTGATATCTACCTTAGCAGAATTTTCACAAGCTCCAAATTTCACAGCTGTTGATGATGGTGTTCTTGCTGAAGATGAGTCCTCCATTTGATATTTCTTGAGGAGCTCTCTGACATACTTGGATTGACAAATAAAAATTCCATCTGTCCTTTGACTTACTTGTAATCCAAGAAAGAACTTCAGCTCACCCATCAGGCTCATCTCAAATTTACCCTGCATTAGCTTAGCAAATTTCTTGCACAGAAGATCATTAGTAGACCCAAATATTATATCGTCCACATAGACTTGGACTAATATAGTATCATTCTTATGTTTCTTAGTAAAGAGAGTTTTGTTTATGACACCTCTAACAAATCCATTTTCAAGTAAAAATTCAGAAAGAGTGTCATACCATTTCCTTGGAGCTTGCTTAAGACCATAAATTGCCTTGAAGAGAAAGTAGACATAATCCATGAATTCTGGATCTTCAAAGCCAGGGGGTTGTTCTACATATACCTCTTCATCCAGCTTGCCATTCAGGAAGGCACTCTTGACATCCATTTGATAAACTTTGAAGTTTGAATGTGCTGCGAATGCCAAGAATATCCTTATAGCCTCAAGTCTAGCCACTGGTGCATAGGTTTCATCATAATCTATTCCTTCAGCTTGGGAATAACCTTTAGCAACCAATCTTGCTTTGTTTCTAGTTACAATGCCATCTTCATCAAGTTTGTTTCTGAATACCCACCTGGTATCAACTACTTTCCTGTCTTTAGGTCTGGGTACCAGCTTCCATACTTCTTGTTGTTTGAATTGATTGAGTTCATCTTGCATAGCAATCACCCAATCAGGATCAGAAAGAGCTTCTTCTGTTTTCTTAGGTTCTATTGCAAACAGAAACCCAGAATAATTGCATTGATTTTGATAGCTCCTTCTAGTTTTTACACCAACATCTGGATCACCAACGATCAACTCAAAAGGATGAGCTCTATTCCACACTGTCTGTCTGGGAAGATTTGACCTTGATGATTCGCCTTGATCTTCATTATGATGTTGAGTATGACCAGCTGATCCTTCGTCACCTCCCCCTGAGTTGTTGCCAGTTTGACTAGATGAATGTTCAGGAGTGTCAGTGGTATCTCCAGTCTGATCATTGTTTCCACCACCACCACCCTGATCATTATCATCATTATTACTGTTATCATTAGCAACAACATCAGGTTGGTTGTCACCATCTGAATCGGAGTCTGTCATATCATCGAAAGATAACTTTTCAGATGAATCCTCCGTTTGGATACTAGGAAGTTTAGTGTCATCAAATGATACATTGACACTTTCAAGCATTGTCTGATGATCAATCACATACACCCTGTAAGCTCTTCTTGAATAACCAATAAAAATTGCTTCATGTGCTTTGGCCTCAAATTTTCCACCACGATCATCTCCATCTTTAAGCACAAAGCATTTTGCTCCAAATACATGAAAGTACTTGAGTGTTGGTCTCTTCTCATACATTATTTCATAGGGGGTCTTCATCAAGTCTTTGTTGATTAAAGTTCGATTCTGGGTATAACATGCAGTATTGACAGCTTCAGCCCAAAAGTACAAGGGAAGCCTTGATTCACTTAACATTGTACGTGCAGCTTCAATCAAGGTTCTATTCTTTCTTTCTACTACCCCATTTTGTTGAGGAGTTCTCGGAGCCGAGTACTGCCTTGTTATTCCCTTTTCAGTACAAAAATTATTTAGAACTGCATTCTTAAATTCAGTTCCATTGTCTGACCTTATTGCTCTTACTGGATTCTTGTACTCCATTTCAATCAACTTGATGTGATCAATCACTAACTGTGGAGTTTCATCTTTGGAATTCAGAAATAAAACCCATGTGTACTTTGAGTAGTCATCAACAATCACGAGAGCATATCTTTTCTTTGACATAGACATCACATTAACTGGACCGAACAGATCCATGTGCAACAGTTGTAGAGGTTCAGTTATTGATGATGTGTCAGTGCTCCTATGAGTTGCTGTTTTCAATTTGCCTTTTTGACAGGCATCACAGAGTCCTTCTTGAGTGAATTCCATTGAAGGTAAACCTCTCACCAGTTCTCTTTTAACTAGAGAATTCATTGTCTTGAAATTAAGGTGGGAGAGTTTCTTGTGCCATAGCCAACTTTCATCTGTAGATGCTTTAGAATAAAAGCAGTTGATTTCTTCAGTGCTTCCAGTGTTCATATTGGCCACGTACAGATTGCCTTTTCTGACTCCTGTAAGAGATGGTTGTTCATGTCTCTTGTGTGAGATTAGACAATTCTTCTTGTTGAAGTAAGCCTGGAATCCCTTGTCACAAAATTGACTGATACTTAACAAATTGTGCTCAAGTCCTTTCACAAAAGACACTTCATCAATGATAACATTTCCAGCTTCCAATCTGCCATATCCATCAGTTGTACCTATGCTGTTATCTCCAAAGGTAACAACTGGGCCGGCTTTCTCAACCACATTTGTCAGCAGGGTTCTGTCTCCAGTCATATGCCTTGAACATCCACTGTCCAAGATCCAGGTCACTCGATCAACCTGTTTCACACCCTGCAATGACAAATAGGTTAAACCTTCTTCGGAACCCAAATCTGATTGGGTCCAGAATACTTAAAGAATTGGCCTTTGTCAGGCAAAACAACATTTTTAACGTTGACACCATTTTCACCACTAACCAACAAACATTTAACCCTATAAACAGATTTGACAATCTTTTGTTTTATCTTGGGTATCCATGTTTCTTTAGCAGCAATGACATTTGTTTCATTGACTGGACATTTGACCTTGTAAGCAGCCTTACCAAAAGTCTGTTTAGGCTTTGATACAAATGTCTCTCTCCTATCTTGAGGAGGACTAGCAGTCTTTGATCTAACATTTTTATTCTTATTCATATGTTGTCGAGGAGCAGTCTTACCAGCACATGCTTGATTACCATTAAAGTAAGCAGACATTACATTAAAAGCACAAGACATACAATTGACAACACCACATGCTTTATGATAAATATCAATGATAGGCATGGTATGCATGTTAGACATGTTATTGTTCTTTTTCAACTTATCACCACTTAACCCAGTTTTAGATGAACTGGTTGGATAAACAACCTTAACTGGTTTCTTAACAGATTTAACATTATCAAGGACTATGCCATTTGCACTGTCCTCATTACGCATCTCTTCTTGAATAATGATAGAAGTGAAGTTTGGAGGTTCTGCAATCGACTTCTTAAAGAGCGGATCTTCAACATTCTTAAGCACATGTGGTATACCCCTCTCTTTAGCACTAACAAGGTTAGGGGTATTTATGCCTAACAATCCAACAGCTTCGTTATAACCAAACCTTATTCCTACAGTTCGTTCTATAGCTTGTTTATTGAAATGCTCTTTAGAAAGTTTAACAGAATTAAAGCAAGCACTAACCTTGGTTTCAAGTTCAGCAATTTTAGAAAGTTGTTTAGTCACTACTTCTAGAATGGATTTCTCTCTTCTATTAAGTCATGCTATTTCCTCTTTTTGTTGATCTTGATTAACATGCACCTTTTTTAGTTCTAACACTTCATTTTCAAGTTCAGTGTTTAACAGATTTAATCTAGCAATGTGTTTTTGTGCATTAACCAAGGAACCACCTAACTGACGAACCAACTCAGAGTCAGTAAGTTTTACCTGAGGTTTAGGATCATTGAGCATGTCACCATTTGCCATTAGTGCAAGATTTCCAAATTCTTCATCTTCACTATCTGTGTCATCCCAGCTTTTACCAGCAGCCACATAGGCTTTTCCAGGTTTCTTCTTTTCAGGAACATAATCTCTCTTCTGGGCTTGTTTGGGTTTCTGACACTCAGTGGCAAAGTGTCCAAGTTCATTGCAATTATAACAACGAATTTTGCTTCTATCAACAGTTCCAGTTTTGTAGCCACCTCTGCTACTGGAGGATGAGGAACCTCCTCTCTGGAATCTGTTATTAGACTTGAACTTGAACTTAGGATTTCTCCTGAATCTAAAGTTGCCAAACTGTCTAACCATGAGTGCCATGGATTCATCCTCCAACTGATCCAATTCTTCTAATGAGTAAAACTCACTTCCATCCTGAGTAGCTGGTGTCTGACCATGTTCCACTTCAGTCTGCTCCTTGTCTGAGCTGTAAGGTTGAACAACCTTAGCTTCCACTTCCTTAGGAGCCTCAACCACTAATGCTGTAGATGAACTTGCAACTCTACCTTTACCATGAATCTCTTTCTGTTGGATTTGTTCCAACTCATAGGTTTTTAAAATACCGAAGAGTTTTTCAAGAGTAACTTTATTCAAGTCACGAGATTCTCTTATTGCTGTTATCCTGTGTTCCAGGTGAGTCGGCATAGTCAGTAAGAACTTCAGATTAATCTCCTTCTGTGTATAGTTCTTGCCATGGATTTGCAAGTTGTTGATTATTTTATTATACCTTTCAAACACTTCTTGAATGCCTTCATTAGGGCCAGCTCTGAAGTGTTCATACTCAGAGGTTAAGATTTGAAGTCTGTTCTCCCTAACTTCATCGGTTCCTTCATTAATGGTTTCAATAGTTTCCCACATGTGTTTGGCAGTTTTACAATTCATCACATGGCTATACATCACAGCATCCAGGGAATCTATTAGAATGAGTCTGAGGTTTTTATCAAGCCCTGCATCCTCCTTTTCCTCAGGTGTATAGGTAGCAGGGTCCTTTTCATAAGATTTAGCAGGAATCACAATTTTACCCTCAGCTTCAACTTCATCTTCATAGACCATAGGAGTTTTAGGTCCGGTTTTCAAAACAACCAAATATTTAACGTTTGTACATTCTAGAAACAACTCCATCTTATTCTTCCACATATCATAATTATCTTTGTCAAAGATAGGTATCTTAACAATGGCTTTAGAAGTCATGATGAATTTTTAAGAGAGTTAAAAATTCGAGCTTGATTTTTAATTGAATAAGAATAGGATCTTGATTTGTATATCAATCAAACGGCTCGGATACCAATTGTTAGGTCCGTTAAGATTGTAGAAGGGGGGGTTGAATACAATCTTTATCTTTTTATCGAAATTTGTCCGTTAAATAAAATTTAGTTTAGACAAATTTGAGCGGAATTAATTGAAACAAAATTCAAGTTAAATATAACGATATATTAAACTTGATGGTTGTTACAAAATCAGTACAGAGTATTATCACGTTAATAAAAACTAATTTGAAAATTCGACATGAACTTTTCTAATTTAGTTAATAAAAATCGAGATAAGAACTAGGAAACTTAATTCGCTAGTAATACAAGAGTCACAAATAATTAAGTTCTATTGGATCAAATATTACAAATGAGTTGAACTTGATTTTCTGTGAATTAATTGAGATGGTCAGTGGCTTTAAAGATGAGAGAGATGTAATGTTTTCTTGCTTCTGTCTTTAAAACTTTGTCTCGTGTATCTTGAGTGAACTGCCTTCTGTCTCTTTTGTTGAGATGATGTTGAAAATATCTTCTGTCTATTTTTAACACTTAATCAGACTATCCACAGACTGTCAAATGGCTTGCAGACTATCCAGGGGACATATAGACTACCGGTGTGACTATCTGACTTGTTGCAGACTACCGGTGTGACTATCTATCCTCTTGCAGACTACCGGTGTGACTATCTATTCTCTTGCAGACTACCGGTGTGACTATCTGTCCTAGCAGACTACCCAACTTTTTCTCCAGACTATCAGAATGACTATCCTGATAGTCTTTAATACATGATTTTTCTGGCAGACTACCATATAGACTTTCTGGTAGACAATCACCTTAGCAGACTATCAACCTGGTCAGACTATGCTTTGCAGACTATCTCACAGACTATCAGAGATAGACTTTTAACAATAAAACCATAGACTTAATAAATATATATTAATTCCAAATTAATTACTTCAATAATTAACTTAATAAATAAATTAATTCTTGAAGAATTAATTTATTAATTAAGTTAACTAAATACTTTAAATTAATTAATAGAGAATTAACATAATTTATTTGATAGTCTAACCTTCACTTTTAAACCACTGAAATAAACAAAGAACCTCCATTGAATATTCGTTGACGCTCGATGCACGGTCTGGTTCATGAACGACTAACTTCAACTTCTGTTCTTCATTTTGACTTTAAGCTGTGGTCAATTTCTTCTCTCAACTTTCTTTAAATATTCTGTACTGATACTGTCTCTTGTCACTTGTAGAAATCTCTGTCCTTCTGAATTAAATCCATGACTTTGAATACCACACTGAGGCTTGATCAGTAGACTGAACTTCTTCCAGTGTAAAATATCAAAACTATAGATTGACTTGTAGATTTGTTTCTTCTGATAGATAGCATCTTCTGAGATTCCTGTGACAGTTAATGTTATTTACTTATTACAATCTACTTTAAGTTGAGTTGGATCCTCGAACTACAAATAGGCTGAGTCATATGCCTTTCATGAAAAATATAGGAAATTATTATTGGATATTTACCAAGAATACTAGATTTAAAGTTTCTTTTTGCAAAAATACCACCTTCCTTAATAAATTGCAATTTTACCAAAACAAAGTTTCAAATTGCAAAAATACTAGGTCCCTCCTCCCTCAATTGAGGAAAGGGGAAGGGGGAGAATTAGGGTTAGGGTTAGTATTTTTGCAATTTGAAACTTAGTTTAGTAAAATTGCAAATAGTCTTTCTTAACAAAAGTAAATGTGCAAAAATTTACTTTTTCCTATTTATTTTTCAAAAGAGCCCATTATTATTTTGAATATTGATAATTAATTTATAATTTAATTGAAAATGTATTTATGTTTTTTAAACAAAATTCTACTATTAACACCAAAGTCTATAATGTACATTATATTATTATAATATATTGTTATATAAAATTATCATTTTAATTAATTATTTATGTTATGTACTTTCGTATTGTGACATAACTAAATCTCGTGCATTCAATATGTAAACATAAATATAATTTTTGTATTGTTTTTGTATCATTCTTTAGTATCTTGTACAAAATTATCGGGTTTAATTATAGCACGAGTGATGATGAACTAAGAACAATTATAGATTATTCAAAATGATTGAAAATCATTGGATATGAATAGTTCGTAAGAGCAAGTCCAACAATATCCTAAATGATGCCCTATAAATATAATAAAATATAGTGTCCTAGTGATTTAAGTCATGATTTTTGTGTATCAATTCCAACAATATGCCTTATACTTGTGCCTTATAAACTGTATTTGAATTAGAATTGGAGGGAAGAGAGGAGAGAGAAGTGTAGAAAAGGAGGGAAGTTAATTTTTTATTGTTAAAAATGATTTAGGACAATTATATCCTTAAATAAAAGGCATGAGATGGATGTTCTATTGTTTTAAGGCACCACTAAGATATTGTTAGAATACAAAAAGTGACTAAATGTCCTAAATATTAATTTAGTACTCCCTCCGTCCCTTATTTCTTTTCCTGTTAATCATTATTGCGTTTGCCAATGCACACTTTTGATCGTTAATATCTTTAATTTCGTTTTAGTACTAAATATAAAAACTCTACTGTATTAAAATACTCACAAATACGAATCCAACAAGATCACTCATGATTATATTTTATCTTATAAATTATGCGTAAATTAGTAGTCAATCACTTATAATGAATAGTGTGAAAAGTCAAAACAGGAAAAGAAAAAAGAAACTGAGGGAGTACAATATTTAGGACATTGTTGGACTTGCTCTAAACCGTTTAGCATATGATTCTAACGAGACGATAAAACATGTCAGTGACTAAACTTTGTCAGCATTTGATTCTGATGTCCTCAGATTGACTTATCTTCTAGATGGAAATTGGAACTCTATATATTAGTTATGAATTGGGTTCGAGCTAGATCCTATAATAAATACCAAATTAGAAAATTGATACTAATTCTATTAGGGTAGATGAGAATTAGAATTGTTAATACTCCCTCTGTCCCATCCATTTCTTTACAATTTCCTTTTTGGGCCGTCCCACCATTTCTTTACATTACCCAAAATAGTAAGTTTTAACACTATTACATCCACTACTTCACTTATTTTAACAATACTTTACACTATTTCACCCACTACTTAACTTATTTTAACAATAAAATCACTATTACACCCACTACTTCACTTATTTTAACAATAAAATCACTATTACACCCACTACCTCATTTATTTTAACAATATTACACCCACTTTACACCCACTATCCTTGACCTCCGTGCCCAGCCGCCATGTAAAGAACTGGCTGGGACGGAGGGAGTATTAGTTATGGATTGGATTCAAGCTAGATCATATAGTAAATATTAAATTAGAAAATCGATGTTAAGAGCATCTCCAACGGGAATAGCTAAAATTGGTTGGCTAAATTGGACCTGTAGGACATTATGTAAAATTTGTTGAATCTGTAAGACATTTTACTTCAATGGTATTAGCTATATTGGTTGGCTATATTTTAAAATAGTATGTTATTAATAATTTAGGTTGTTATAAATAGAATATATCACTTCAATATGGTAATGAATGATGTGGAATCTTCTTACAGATTTCTTACAGCTATATAGAGGTTCGACAAATATAGCCAACCTGTAGAAATTATCTAAAATTATAGCTAACAGCTTTGACCCATTGGAGTTCAAGTTTTTTTAGATAATCTCTATAATTTTTATTTATGGTATCTTTTATCTAATTTTAGCTAAGGATTTGTTGTGGTTGGAGATGCTCTAACCCATGAAAAATAATGAAATTATTAGAAGTAATTTAGCATTTTTTCCAGGAGAATGCCGTAATTGAGCTCGAGTTTAGATTGTTATAAATGAAACTAATTCAAATTTTATTTTATTTCTTGCATTTTCATTATATCAACCAATCACAAAATATTATAGTGTTCTCTCCGAACATAAAATACCACATATTCCTCTTTCTATTACGATAATACACCACTAACTCACTTTCCATATTTTAAGAATAAATTAGGATTCACTATCTAATATATTTCTTCTATTGCCTTCTTTTATTATTATTTATTTTGAAATTGAATTATTTTATTATTTATTTTCACTAAATAGTTACTCCGTCTGTCCCCCTTGGTTCTTTACCTTGGGGAAATAATTCTGGCACGGATTTTAAAGTGCATTTTGTAAATAGTTTTCGTAACTTATTTTTAAATTTAAAATTTTCTTTTTTTGTATAAAAATAGAATTGTTCAATTTTTATACAAAAAAAGAAAATTTTAAAAATAAGTTATGGAACTATATTTTTTAGGAGCCTTAAAATGCGTGTCAAGCAAAGAAAAAAATTGTAAAAAAATGAGAGGAACGGAGGGAATATTTAGTTATACACTATACATATTCTCTAGATCTGGATTCTCATTTTCTATTTCATTTTTAATATTTTATCATAGGACACTGCGTTATTTTAGTCAATTGTTTTACTTGTATGAAATTATGTATTTAAGAGGATAATTATCAATAGAGAATTTTACAGAGTAAATAAAGATGACTGTAACTGTTAAAATACAAATAAAATAAGCAGAAATCGCGAATTAGATTCATAATTGTGGAGACGTCCATCATGGACAAATAAACCATACTCCTCTGTCCCAACCAATTATTTACACTTTCCTTTTTGGGACGTCCCAACCAATTCTTTACGTTTCCTAAAATAGTAAGTTTTAACACTATTACACCCACTACTTCACTTATTTTAACAATACTTTACATTATTACACCCACTACTTCACTTATTTTAACAATAAAATCACTATTACATCCACTACTTCACTTATTTTAACCATAAAATCACTATTACACCCACTACTTCACTTATTTTAATTGGATATCTTGGTCTCCGTGCTAAAAGCAAACGTAAACAAACACTTGGGACGGAGGGAGTACTATTTTTTTTTTTTTTTGACAAAAAGAGAATGGATTCATTAAAACAATGGCATCCAGTCGGGACAAACCCCCCGTACTGACATTACAACCTGAGTAGTAAACAGATGACCGAATTAAACAAAATAACCGTTTTGTTTTCAGATCGCTTAACAGATAAAATATTAAAATTCTTGGAACTAAAAAAGGTTACAATGGTATCCCGATCAATCGTACAAGCATCAATCCTGAAATCCGTAGTAGCACAATTGACCCTCACATAAATGCGTACTGAAGTCCAATGTTCCAAACCTTCAACTGAAGTTGGGGAAGCATAAACCCCCGTAACCAGAACAAACTTTAACTGTGAAAGGTGAGCTCTTGTGAATTCCACTACCATCTCAAGAATACTCCAGCTATATAACTGCCGTAAAACAGCTATAGACCTGCCGATACCTAGCTATCTACATGCCAAAAATCAGCTGTAGACATGCCGCAAGTAGCATCGATGCAAGCGTTCAAGATCTCCCAATGCCAAATAAACCAATTTCAGTGGAGTCAATAACGGCACCAACATAACCATAAACATAAACGATAATGAGGGTGTTTGGGATTGTTTAAAATAAGTTACTTTTGACTTAATGGGATATTTTTAACTTAAAGGAGAAAGTAAAATTGTTTGCTTTAAGTTGAATGAAAGTGTTTGGGTAATTTTACTTAAAGTTAAATGGGAGTTTAATAATTTTGACTTAAAGTGAAATTTGACTTAAAAAAATTTTAAACTCATCATATTTAAGCTTTAAAAGAATTGTGAAAAATAAAATAAAATTCATAAGTCATAAGTCATAAGTCAAAAGTACCTAAATGGAGCTTATGACTTTAAACAGCTTTTTAAAGCCGGTTACACAAACATTACAAAAACTCCTTAAAGGAGCTTTCTCCTTTAAGCCCCCCCTTAGCCAAACAGGCTGAATAACTTAATCGCATAAAGAGATACACATACTATTTTTTTTTTGACAAAATGCAAATTCATTACATCGATAACTCATGTAAAATACAATGTTTAACTTTGATTGGAACAGACCTCCAATCAAAAACACGATCAGGGTACATATGGGCCACATGAGCTAGCTCATGTGCCGACATATTCGCAGACCGTTTGATGAAATACAACTTAACGTTGTTCAACTCTCTCATGAGGTTTCTACACTCCATTACCACCTTACCAAGCCTGGATCGCATTGGAGTAGCACTCCGAATCATCTGAATCACCACTAAACAATCTGATTCGATAGTGATTGAGTTGTTCGACCAGTTCTTAGCCCAACTCAGAGCTTCTTTAATTGCTATAGCTTCGACCAATGTCGGATTTATTTCCTCCCTGTAGCACCTGGTTCTTGCAGCTATAAGCCGACCCTCATGATCTCTAACAATCAGCCCTATACCTGAAGCTTGTTGGTTTTCGAAAATTGATGCATCAGCTGTGATCTTCACTCCATTATATTGTGGCTTTACCCAGACAACTGCACCATCTCCTGTGATAGGAGGATGAAGGGGTGTCACATAGAACCTATTCTGGGCTGACTTCCACTGTGAAAGATACTCCCAAGCTTTAGCGACAATTCGCATCGGGTTCCATCGTTTATTATTCCAAACTAAGGGGGTGTTTGGGGGAGCTTATTTCCAGAATAAGTCAACTTATTTTAAGCCAATGTTAGAGATTCCTAACATTCCAACTTATTTTCCAACTTATTTTTGGAACTTATGAAATCTCAAACATACATTAAATACAACCATAAAAACAAATTATCAAAATATGAAATTTTTACCCGAAAATAAGTTATAAGTCGGGACTTATAAGGTGAGCCAAACACCACCTAAATCGTTTCTAGCTCGCCGGATGGACCAACATAGAGTAATGATTCTTGCATTGGATTGAATCGAATGAGTGGATAAGTTCCTTTCCAACCATTCTGAAAACTCCATAGTGAGATGGTGAAAAAGCCAACATTTTCATTTCACAGGATGCATCCATGGCATCATGCCAAGTCAAGAAGCCGGCGGTAGGCTATATTTAAATTAGGAATGTGACGTACTTTGTAGAAATCTGGGCCTTCCGTGCCATCTATGGCCTTAATTTTATCTGTGAATGTAATTGGCATATCATATATGTAGAGGGTTTTTAAGGAAGACAAGCGTGTCAGTCCTTCCGGAAGAAGCATCTCCAACTCTGAGCACCCTCCGATAACTAATTCACAGAGATTTGGCATGGCTCCTTGTTCCACCTTCCACCCTCTTAAACCTTCAACTTTATTCAACATCAAAAATTCAAGTTTTGGGAAACTCATTGCCATGCACACTATCTCTCCCTCCAAGAAATTGGCAACATAAAAAGCTAGTATGCGTAGGTTGCCAAGTTGCCCTAGTAATATCATCGGGTCTTCCTCAGTTTCAAAATCCAACAACCGTAGCTGGGTGAGACGCCCCGAGAAGCGACTATAGTCCTCCACCTTTGGAAAGAATAATAAACTTTTTTTACTAGATATTGCTAAAATATCAATGAAATAACACTCTAACAATGAAACCAAACTAACCTCTCCTATAACTGAAGCATCTGTGTGACGCAATTCCCTAGAATTGATGAAATCAATTGTAGTATTCAGGTTTTGCTGTACTTTTATTAGTCCGTGAAAAACTTTGAGATTGGGTAATCCAAAGAGATCATGTGCATCACAATACTTCGAGTTAAAACTGAAAATCAGTTGTAACTCATTCAAACCTTCCAATCTCAACTTCTTAGCTCTTCCTCTTACACAGAAATCACTCGGAAGGTACAAGTGCTTTAACTTCTTCAGCTTCCATACAACATTTGGTATGCTCAAATCACCTTTCGTTCTTAAATCAAGGGTTTCCAAATTTCCCAACTTCCCTATTGATGATGGCAAAAATTCCAACCCACACCACTGCAAACACAAATACTTCAGGTAAACTAACTCCGATATGCTTCTTATATTTTGCTTACTGAATATTAATCCACGGGCTGTCAACACCCGGAGCAATTTAAATTTCTCAAGATTTAATATTTTTCCCGGCCACACTACAGAGGAGTCCCATTTGTTCCAAAAGAAAAGAGATCGAACATGGGAAATCACACGTCCATCATAAGGTTCCAACACATCTCCCTTAGCATCATACGAACGAACACACAATCTGCGAACTGTACTTGCTTTGGATTTAATGTCACGTTCGCGCTCTAAATCAATAACATGGATGACTCCTTCTTCTTTAACTTTAGAAAAGCACAAGTCTTGAATAAGATCATGAACAACACATGTATCATACTTTGACCAGGATTCTCCTTCATCATTATGTCTTTCAATTCTAACAAGACTTCGGTCAACTAATTCATCCAGATAACGTTCTGCTACATCCAACATCATCTCCCCTTGTGCTTTATCTTCCACCGATATCAGACCTTCTGCCATCCAAAACATGTACAGTTCCTGGGTCTCGATCATTTCATCCTCTTTGTAATTGGCAAAACAAAGGAAACAATGTCGCAAACGAGATGGTAAATTATCATAACTCAAGCCTAGAACCTGTCTCACTGTGTAGTATTCATCATCATCATTAGTTACTCCCTCACCCTTGGCCAGGTAAAAAGAAATATCTGTGTTTATTTTCTCCCAATCTCTCAACAAATGTTTGCCTTTAAGAATTCCTCCTAGTGTTGATATTGCTAGTGGTAAACCTTCACAACTTTTAACCATTTTCCTTCCCATTTTTTCTATCTCTGAGTCCACTATTATATCTGCAGAGAACATTTTACTGATATAAACATATGTAGCATGTAGAATAATTAAATAAAACAATCAAATTACATTGTAAACATCAAGTCAATATTTTCTTTCTTGTAGTAGTAATTTTAATGTATTGTTTTTCATGTGTTGTACTCATAATTTTAAATTTTCTTTCATTGTACTTCAATTCAAAAGTTGCATAACACTACATATGCTTGTCATAAGAAAGTAGTTAGCACTTATATACATTTTCTAAAGTATGGAATAACTACGTATGAGAGATGTGTTTTTGTTGTAATCACCTGGCAACTATGTACGAAATATTACAATATTGCATGTCCTTATACAGTCTTACAGATCCCGCTGTCAAAATATTAGTATCGAACACAAAAATGAGAGTTTGTAAAATTAACCTGGATGGTCATATATCCTTGATTTCTTGGAAAGTAGCTGCCAACCCTCATCTTCCGTCAAACACCGAATTTCAAAAACTGAACCTATTTTGGCCACCTTTTTTTCACGAGTTGTGAATACGATTTTGCAACCACTAGTGGTCTCTCCAAGTAGAAATGCAGGCTTTATCAATCTCCAAGAATCAACAGTCCAGACGTCATCAATAACTATAAAACACTTTTTTTCTTGTTGAACTTTGCGGAGTTCATCGACCAGTTTCCCATCATCCATGTTTGAAACTTCTCCCTGCCTACCATCAGGGAGAAGTTGTTTAAGGATTCCTTTAAGAACTTTCTCCCTGTCGAATTGCTGGCTAATACAAACCCACGCAAAAGCTTTGAAATGATCTCTCATTACAGCATGATTATAAAGTTTCTGAGCGAGGGTAGTTTTTCCTAGACCTCCCATTCCCCAAATTGAAATCAATTCACAACCCTTATCTTCCTTCTTCAGAAAAGATATTAGTTGCTCTATTTCCTTCTCCATCCCAATAAAATCCTTTTCAACATCGTAAGGAAATGAAATCCTCTGTGTTTTCAAATTGACTCGTGAACTTGAGGTTTCTCCTTCTTCTAGACCTTTTGTGATGCCATATGTTGGTAGACTTTGATTGATATTAGTGAGCGTAGCTTTTATATCATTGATCTCCATAGCAACATAGTGACGGCTTCTCACTTGAACTGAGATGCAAGCAAATCTTCGTAATGCCTCCTTGAAACCGGAATTGGTTGCAACTTGTAGTGCAAAAATCTCGATAGCATCTTCTGTTCTGAACGCAAGCTCTTTTATCTCATCCACCCATCCTCGTACTCTTTCATCTTGAATTTGTTTCTTATCAGCTTCTTTTAAGAAATTCTGCATTCGTTTCAGCTCACGTCGAATCTCGTTGATCTGATCGCTCACTCCATATAAAATTTTGGTTTCAGAGATTAACAAATCTCCAAGCCTTTCAACTGCAAAAGAGACTATTGCATCGGCCATCTTCTACAGTATTAGAAACAAATTTTAGTAATAGAAGCCAAAGAAGATGAACAGAAGCTTTTTGATCTTGTTTTCAAAATCAGGATGTGCTACATTAAAGAGTAATGCTTTGTTTACTGAATAATGATACAGAATGACTTGTCATAAGTTGTCTGTCACTTTCTTCATCAACTAGTTATTCTTTACTTTGTTTCTCTCCTTGGCTTTGTAACTTTTATTCTTCATCTACGAAGTGAGGCTTTGTTTTCCACGTAGTATCAGCTTTGTGTTACTTTTATGTTCTTTTTTTCTTTTGCTAAAGATTCTTATGTTTTATTTCTTAATCAAGGATAGCATATATACTGAATCAGAGCTTGTAAATAAACCAGCAGTGATACCTCCCCCACTGAAAACACGACCAGAACTCTTATGTGTTATTCTTATGATTAAGTGTTATTTTCACGTTAGAAATTTAAAAAATATTTTTTTTCTTAACATTTAATTATGTATACAATAACTATTTTAGTGATACCTGGGAAAGGGGGATGATGCTGCCCTTATTGCTCCTCTGAACCACTTTTGCTCTTTTTTGACTCGCTAGCTAGATTCCCCTTCAGATTTTTGTGGTTGAGAGTTGAGACCTGCCCCACATCAGCTTCAGCCTCAAATCTTCTGTAGCCAGCTTGTTTGAGTTCTTAATTAGCACAAGCTTGTGAGGACCAACATTACAGTCTCAACTTCACCAGAAGGAAGCTATCCATTAGGTCTTGCTCAATTTCTTTCACCAATCCCACCAACGTAGAGGGTTCTGATACTCTTGTCATCTGGAGATTCTAATGAGGGCATTTCACCTGTCTTGTTCAGTAGCTTCATTGCTACCAAATCACTGACCCTGATTTCACAATAAGTTGCATAAATTGATTAAGAATCTAGAAATTCTGAGTAAAACATGAGAGACAGAGAATAGTGATAAGCTCATGATAACATCTAAAACGTTATGAGCATGTACCCCTGTAAACTTTTACAGAAGAAAATCTTACACTACAAGTTGTTTACATTATTTTAACCTACACCCAATTCTGTCTTTTACAGAAGAATAGTGATTCACATATTTGTTGCATATTTTTTAGACTACCATAAAATGATAAGAGGGAGTAAAGAACTCAATTTTCTTGGTTTTCTCAGTCTAGTATGCCTTTGATGAGAACATATAGCACAGACACAACACAAATCATACAATCTGTGGCAGGGGAACTTTTTATTATTATTATTATTATTATTATTATTATTATTATTATTATTATTATTATTATTATTATTATTATTATTATTATTATTATTATTACTGTTGTTGTTGTTGTTACTAGTTTTCAATATCAGTGGGTGAACAATGCAAATGCAAATGCAAATTTAAGAAACAATGACAAAAAAATATAACAAAATAATGAAAGGTGTGTGCTTCTTAGGATCCGAACCAACTACATCATACAAAAAAATCCTAATACAACCCATCATAGCTACTCCAAATTCTATTAAATACACAACATTCTTTTATGAAGCACTACTAGAAAAACTGCTACCCTTGCTACTTCTCTGAACCACTCTTGTTCACATTTGACCCCCTAAAAGATCCTCCTCTTTGGAATGGATTAACTGCTCCCAGTCTTTGAGGATCCATAGAAGGATAATAACTACTTTCCTGCTCATTGATTTTTCCATCAAGCCCGCCCACGTTAAGGGTGCCTGTTCTGTGATCAGCTGGAGTGCCTAATGAGGGCATGTCACCTGCCTTGTTCAGTATCTTCATTGCCACTGGATCATTAACCCTGATTTCACAACCAAAAAGGGGTTAAAATGATTATATTATTGATAACGAATTTCGGTAAATTTATTTGTGAAACATAGGATAAAGGCTAAAACTATAAGTTCATATTTAGAAAAGCTAAAATTAGAAATTCACATACCCATAGAAACGATCTTTAATATTTTGCTGCGATAATTCTCCGCCAACATCCATCTCATGCCTATAAGGGCACGCAGCACCTCTATTGCATTTACCCCTCATGTTGAAGCTACAAGCATGAGGTAGGTTTCTCTTGTAATAAGGTGTTGTTCGCTGAAGCTTTAAAATAGTCTCATTTGGGCACGCCTTTCCATACGAAGATTCATAATCCAGACCTGCTCTTGCCTGAAGGTAAATAATTAAACATAAATATATATGTTAGCAAAAGGTTAATTAGATTTTTCTTTGTAACAAGAAGACTACAGGCCAAAAGTAAACACATATGCAATAATGTGCACATATATAGGCTCCATTCACTAACATGGGAGATATTCTGCACACAATTTTATGGAAGATGATCTTATAGTGTCACACTAGACAGTCGTGGTCTGGATAATTACAAACCCCACTTCATTTTTTGCCAAAAACATTCAAAATTTGAATTTTACAGTCCAACACTAGGACACGTATGACGTATCCCTGTTGGACACTTCCCTCCGAGTCCGAGTAACATAGGTTCTCTAAGGAATCTAACTAAGAAACTACATAAAGGCCGGGACATGTTCATGCTAAATGAAAAAGCAAAAACTTCAACCAAATATACAATAGAGAAAACGTGTCCAGCCCATGACCCCCTAATTAAGTTAATTGTTGTGGTGGAAATGTCAAGTAATTATGTCTACAATACCATTAAGCAAGTGATGACAAACAATTGCAAGTAATCCTACTCCTTTCACTTTATAGTGTTTTGGCTGCGATTCTTCCTCACAATAATTATATATTCGAAAACATCTGAAATACTTGTAAATAAATATGACCTTTGAGAAAGTTAATAGTAGACAGACGTAAAAAAATATGCAGGTTTACTGATGAAAAACAAAGAGAATAATATTTGGTTTTAGAGACTACATACCCTACGGTCATGCTCCTCAGCAAAGTATTCCCTGTTCACGTCACTCTTTGGAATGGAACCGCTGGAATTGATCCTTAGTGCAGTATCTATAACCTGAACAGGCAGCCCAAACTGGAGATCCAAAATGCAAACCTGACAAGCATTTTTCAGTGTACTGCAAGTTTGGCAAATCTCAGTTTTCTTGAATCTCGCGCCACGGCCAGGTCTCCATCTAAAAACTGAAAATGGCCGACTGCAAATTTTGCACTCGTTACTGTAATTTGCTTTCGTCTGCATAAATTGCAACATAGTCATCGTTAGAGTATTCAGCACACCAGTAAATAATTCAAATACCTACAAGACTTTCACAAATATAATTTTTTACTGTATCAGACATTACCAGGTACTCTTTTACCAATTAATTCAGATTTCACATGTCATTAATTACAAAATCAGCCTATAACAGATTGAAACGTTTCTGTAAATTGCCAACTTTATATCTTCTCTATACTTTATTATTAAAATCAGGTGAATGCAACTTAACAAAAAAAAAATATCAGGTGAATGCAACAGCTTATATAACATATAATGTCTCTACAATCTGTCCTGCATCAAGAAGTGGTACTAATAACAGGGGCAATTACATTTATGGGTTTGCAGTTACCCGTTGACATTACCAGGTACTTCATTACCAATTCAGATTTCACATGTCATAAATTATAAAATCAGCATATAACAAACTGAACGTTTCTGTAAATTGCCAATTATCTTCTCTATACTTTATCGTTCAATCAGGTAAATGCAACAGCTAATATACCTCCAAGATAATATATCAATAAATTCCCTCATTCATGAAAGAAATCAAACTACACAAATTGAATGACATCCAGAAAAAAAAAATACATGTACAAAATTGAAAATTGGGATAAGATATCATTCCAGCAGCATAAAATCATACGAATTGAAAATGGGTAAAGAAAAACATACCATTCGAACGTACGGATTGTCTCCGAGGCATGACTCGCATATGATTGGGAAATCGGTCTGCTCCTGCCCTCTATTTGCCATAATACTGTATAATCAACTTTCCTTCCGATAATTAACGTCGTCTATGTGGATGTGTAAACTGCAGCAAAGCGCACAATCTCAGGATTGATAGCCACCCGTTCACTCCAACTCCCCCAATCTTATATTTATAGGGATAGGTCCGAGTCTTCAAATTTGTTTCGGAACCGGAAAGATAAAGCCCAAATTTGTTACGTGCTCGGTGCTTCTTACCGTAATCATCAATATATCATCAATCATGAATCATCATCAATCAATCATCAATCAATATATATAAAGGGGATACGTCCGAGTTTAGGTGGCTCTCTCTCAATCTATTTTTCTAATTTTCTAGAATTTTAGAATTTTAAACACTTATAAATATAAAAATATTATTTAAAATATTATAAATAGAATAGGTGCTCGAATTTATAGAGGAGAAGAGTTCGAATTTATAGGAAGACGTATGATTAGAAATTCTATTGGAAGTAGAATAAGTATTTATAAACCATATGATTAAATGTTCTATTGAAATTAGAACAGGAGTTCGAATTTATAGAGAATAAGAGTTTAAATTTATAGAAAAAACATATAAATAAAAGTTTCTATTGGAAATAGAATAAGTATTTATAAAGCATATGATTAAAAGTTATATCGGAAGTGGAGTAGGAGTTCAAATTTATAGGGAATAAGAGTTCGAATTTATAGAAAAAATATATCAATATATATATATCTATTATTATTTTTTGATAATTTATATATATCTTTTATATATATGTAAAGGAGGATACGCGGGAGTTTAGGTAGCGCTCTAAGATCGTCTCAATATATTTTTCTAATTTTCTAGAATTTTAGAATTTTAAACACTTACAAATATAAAAATATCATTTAAAATATTAGAAGTTGAATAGGTGTTCGATTTATAGAGGAGAATAGTTCGGATTTATAGGAAGAAATATGATTAGCAGTTCTATTGGAAGTAGAATAAGTATTTATAAAGCATATGATTAAAAGTTCTATTGAAAGTAGAATATAGGAGTTCGAATTTATAGAGATAAGAGTTCAAATTTATAGAAAAAACATATAAATAAAAGTTTCTATTGGAAGTAGAATAAGTATTTATAAAGCACTAGCATTTTGCCCGTACTTCGTACACGGCATTTTATTTAATTTAAAATGATGATAGGAAAATTTTTACAAATTTTATTGTTTTTTTTAAAAGATATTCTATGCATTTATATAAATAATAATTCTTAAAAAAATATTCTATACAGTTATATAAGTATTTAATAAAATAGTGATATGCTAAAATTTATATGAAAGAGTAACATACAAATCATAGGAAATTGCTCTTGTTATTACATAACTTTATCCTTGTTAGGCTCAAATATTTGAAATGATCTAATGACAATACACTACATATTACGGAAGATATTCCAATGTTCAATACAATACACTACATATATAAATCGATACATCATACACCACACTGTAAAATTCGCCAACTCCCCAATTACTTTCTTGGTAATGAGCTCACACTGAGTTCCTTTTCCAGAGGCATGAGCACCAAATATCATAATCTTCATTTTATCAACCTTTTTCACTGAACAATTAACCTTTAGTACCTACATAAAAAAAACCCAAATCAAGAAAATATGAATATTAAATAGTGACAAATATCAGTAACCACCAAATTGTGGGTAAAGTTCCTTGGAGACAAATATTAAATTAAATTAAAGACCCCGAGACCTGCAAACCACGGCTTCCGGTAGCTCAGGCTTCTCCTTAAACAAATGAAACACAAAGTAACCACTTAATGAAACACAAAGTAAACACTAATAGATATTTACGAATTTATAAATCATAGCACGGATATGTAATCTAGGATTTAGGAAGCTCAAATAAATTATTAAAATAGGAGAAGCATGCACCACCAAAATGCAGGAAAACTCATCACATTCGCTAGCCAAATCTATCAAAATTTTGATGCCACTTTGAAGATGCAACCACATCACATACGCCAAACAGACTTGCAACCATTCCCATATCCTTAAAGACCATCATAATCATTCAAAACAAATATAATCTCCATAAACATTATACTGAGAACTATGGAAACAGCTTCCTTTTGTGGCATTCTCATCCTTCTAGTTTAATCTCCAATGTGGCAAGGTTTTTCAGGTAGGATGAGACCAAATAGAAACTTGGGGAAAATGCTGCAACACTCTTGCAGCGGCTTGCAACAACCATTCCGGCCATAAAGGCGCTTATGGTTGATTAAAAATACTGTACTCATATTTACTTTCGTAAATTTCCAAACAACCCGGAAATATAATAAAAAATTTAAGAGAATATCATATAAAAGTGATAGATAAACCAACTTAATTCGAAATTTCAACTTAAAAGTTCATCATAGGTTTGATGGCAGCAACCAGTTTAGAAAAATGTAAATTTAAACCAAGATGTCCAAATAAGAATTACTGGTAAAAACAGAGTACTAATCATTAATTTTACTGCAATGATAAATTAGAAAAGTCCTGCAACTCTTGCTCAATGATTCAGATGCTGCAGCTGGTGCCACAAAGGTCATCTACTTCTCTTGCACAAGATAGAATTAAACAATTAGCATAGATAACATGTTCATAAGAACATCCTCAAACTACAAAATCGTAGATTAAACTACATATCCAAAAAGAAATTGCAACTAACCACTTTTTATTTTCTTATTGGACGATATAGTAGACCCAGGAGTATGTCCAGTTTCATCTCAATCACAGTAGTGTGCGAGATAATACAAAAATAGTATAGTGTAAATGTAAAAGAGAAACTAAATTAGGAGAATACCAATAGCTTAATTAATCAAGATATAGAGGGCGTTTGAGATTGCTTAAAATAAGTTACTTTTGACTTAAAGTACTTTATTTTAACTTAAAGGAGAAAGTAAAGTTTTTTACTTAAAGCTGAATGAATATGTTTGGGTAATTTTACTTAAAGTTAAAATGGAGGTTTAATAATTTTGACTTAAAGTGAAATTTTACTTAAAAAAATTAAAACTCATATATTTAAACTTTACAGAGTGCTGAAAGGAAAAAAAAAAAACTCGATAAGTCATAAGTCATAAGTCAAAAGTACCTAAAAGGCACTTTTGACTTAATGGAGAAAAACTCCGTTAAGGAGCTCAATAAGCCTTTTTGCCAAACACCCTAAATACGCTTAAAGCAAAATGGATAAGTTAAAAGTTCATCGCCAAACATGCTGATAGTGTTTAAAGAGCCTCCCTGAGCATTTTTTTTTGTATCACAAACGAAAAGACTCAGTTTGGCAGGCATAACCAATTTATAATTTCTGCATTTTATCTCTAATAATTTAAATAAATATATTGTGAAGTAAAAAATGCATTTTTTTAAAGTCAATATAGGTAACTGTACTTTCACAGGAGCATTTCAATTTCAGTGACACAAAGAGATCCATAAGACTATGAAAAATATTAGTTATAATTTTACTTTTATTATATTTGTAATCCTTTAGATTTTATATTATAAACCATAATTGTCCTAATACCGTAATTTCCATCATAACCACCTTTTTAATTATATTTCTGAAATTATTATGTTTAATTTAATTTACACACATAATTTCAATACTATGTACGTTTAGTATAAGATACTTGTACACATTTTTCAATTGAAAAATAAATGCTTTTAAAATATAAAACTATTATTTTATTCAAATTTTATTTATTTATATAATTTATGAATTTTACTTATTTTAAAAGTAAATCAATATATTAAAAAATCATATACAAAATATGCCAAAATATTAAAAGTAGACTTCTAAGTTCTAAAAATTTCCTAAATCATTATTTCATTTTATAATATTTCACTTTTATAAAATGAGAGAGATAATATTAATTTATTAAACAAAATTTCCACATCCTATAGTACATGATTAAATAAATAGCAATCAATTACAACATGAAGAAAAAACAATTAAATTTTTACCCATCAAAACTTTATATTTCTCAATATTAATTATTACAATTCTTTTATCAATCTTTATTTTTATTTACATAAGCATGACACATAATCTATGTATTAATTAGAATAAAGATAAAATACATAGAGTACATGAAATACATGCCAATAAACCTCAAAAATAAACATACATTGCTCTAAACAAATTACAATAACTGATTAATAGGCGTTCCTTTTTTTTTTTTTGAATTGCAAGTTTCAGTACAAACTTGAAGATATAGTGACATGAACCGTTATCAAAGCCACCCTCAACATAACCTTATTCACCATTATAAATTACAACAACATTGCCTACTTAAACGTTTTACTTTCCATTAGTGCTAGAACTATACTTCTACAACATGTTTAGGTTGCTAAACTTCATTACATGGTGAACAAATTTTCCAGAAAAATAGCACCTGTAACTTTTGTTAGGTGAGACATGTGACTTTCCAACATTAGCAGCACATACTATCTCCGCAACTCCTTTTTGTTGCATTGCAGTAGTGGAATTATCACCATTTTTTATAATTTCCACAGCACTAAGGCTGTTAATCTTCAAATCTTCTTGTTGCAGAGAATTATTAACAGCTTCTGAAATTTCTATAGCACTGGGACTGTCAGCCTTCATAACCCACAAAGAGTTGTTTGTAGGTATAGCATCAGCTTTAGGCTGGTTTGTAGATGCAGGCTCGTTTGAAGAATAAAGTTGCTGCAACCTGTAATCAGTCTCAGGTCGACGGCAAACCTTTCTCAGCAGCACAATTTCCTCTGATTTCCCGTTGAATTAAATTTTCCTAAAATGCTTCTACCAGACCTCTTCACGTTTGAAGCTACATTTTTTAAATTTCTAATATGACCTAAAAATATGAACTACCAGCATAAAAAAATACTTGGCATCAGATTAGTCTTATAAAGAAAGTAGTGATTGTACAATAACCTAAACAAATTACCAACTCATCCAGATTAGCAGACCTTTCGGACTGATCTTTTAGGACACATGATAACGCCACTGTAGATGGCTCTTTGTCCAGAATGGTCAAGTAACTGGTGCTTCTAGAGAGACCATCTGAATACAGATGCTTTCAATTTTCAAGAAGTGTATTCTGTTTTCTCAAACTTCTTTGAATTCACCAGCATCGCGTAAACTGAAATGCCAATAAAATCTGTATCTACAAAGCACAGCTCAGTCATATGGTAAAAATCTCATAGCATATTTAAAATGTATAATCTTTAAAACTCTCATAGCATACTGTATTTGCTTCTACTCGCATTTGGAACGTGACCATACTGAGATTAGAGATTAGCTATTATAAAAACTTTGTGTTTTAGTATTATGACTTGAAATTTCAAATTAACAACTTATATTTACACTTGGTTTTATATGATTATTTTCAAGAAAAGAGTGAATAACAGTTTAATGCCTTACAAATCCATGGAATTCTCTTTCAGAAATAGGCAAATCCATGTTCCCAGCATCTATCAAGCAATGACTGCACATGTAGAATTTGAAAGATGTGCGCACTAATCATTGTGTACTTCCACATCCAATCTTGTCATCTCTTCTGTTGTTACCTCAGCTAAAGATGTCATAACACGAATCTGAGAGACATGGGGGGATCAGAGTTGTTCGATATATAACTATTTAAAATTTAGAAAAATGTAGCCGGTAAAGTGTGAGAGGGTAAGAGCAACATTAATTGAATGAAAGATTAGAACCATTTATATACTCATACAAAGACTCGAGATGCCTACGGAGTCATCTAAAGATAATTCTCAATTTTAGCACTTTACCCTCAATATTCAGCGGTCCTAAAATTTGAATGAAATGTCTCTAGAATCATCCCTTCAATCTGAACCTCAATTTTAGCAATGCCAAAATCTACATTCGTGATTGACCTGTAAGAAAAATTATCAGTGTTAGTGTCAGGCAATTTTAAAATCATTTAAAGCTCTTTCTAAACCACAATAATTGTGCAAATATATGCTTGGAAGGTATCAACATTGATTTTCAGAATGTGGAGATAAAAACATTACTAAGTTAATTTTATAAAATATAGGGAGCCACTTTAGATTCTGACAAAGGAAGTAAATCAGAGAAAAAGTGTTTCCGGAGTATTTTACAATTTCTAAATCACGAAATATAGGCCCCGGCGAACCCATCATGTGCATATATAATCAGAAAGACGCTCATTTGTACTACGATTAGAATAATGTGATAACAACACAAGTCAAACCTATCCCGTGTATATATTATCATAAATACGTTCATTTGGAGCACGATTTGAATATGTGATAACCACACAATGAGTAACAGAATATAAACAGACGAACAGGAAAAACCTAATCGCAATAAGTACAAAATGATATTAAGAATATGCAATTGCCATATTCTGTTATAAAGAACACTCTCTTGCTATATTTCTGTCTATATAGATTTTCATAATATGTTTTGATCATGTGACGTTACCAAGTCTTTTAACCTATGCTGGAACACTTCCCATTTTAATTTCTTTGTTTTTTCTGCATATAATGGAGAAAGTGAAACCAGGCCAACAGATCTCTCTTGCTATATTTGTCTATATACATGTTTATAATGTGTTCTGATCAGTAACTCGCTAAATTTGAGAAATAGAAAGCTTCTTCTAACACAACATGATGCACTAATAGTTTAGAAGTTAAGTGTAGTTCATAAAACACGATGATTGTAAAAGTCCACTTCAAACATACTCATGTGCAACATGTTCTAAATACCACTTGAGTTCGTGATTTTAAAAATCAAACTCAACATACACCGATTCAGGCAACAAAAATGAAGGTAGAACTTTAAAGCAATACCAACAAAATAATGCCCCCATTGTATTTTAAAATCTGATATTAAGCCCCTAATTTTGTTTGATTATGAGCTCAGCTTTTTGCCTTCTATAAAGTAAACTGTTATCAAACTTATACAGGGCATAAGATTGTAGCAGTACACACGCCGCAATATCTACAATAATTTCAATCCCTCTGATTACATCTAAATCTTACAATAAACACAACCAAAAGAGAAAGCAAGATCTAAAAAGCCTGAAAATCGTGCAATTTCAAAACCCGAGAGTAAGAAACATTCATAGATATGGATAAACATGTCAACATGTGCAGAGTTATCAAACCATAAGAGAAACCAAAAAACAGAAAAAACCTAAAACAATATCAACAATCATATGTCTGTAGTAGAGCAGTGAATTCAAAATTAACTTATAGCCTCAGATAATCTAGCAATAAATAGATAAATAAATATACATATAGGATTTTTACATAAAGAAAGCAAAGTTAGTGTTTGTTTACCTGTAGGATGTAGTTGGAGAGCTCTGAAATCTTGAATGCCTACCGAGTGTTTATTTGCACAGCCCCTGCGGGGCCAGATAGGGTGAGAGAGATACGGTCGAATAACACTACGTGATACCATTTGAGTTAATCATCTGTAAGCCGTTCATTACTGACCATTATTATGTTTTGTTGTCCAAATTGCTCAAAGTAGCATCCTTGTTACATATAGCCATATGGAATTCTGTCAGGGGTCTTACTTTTAACTCTCTATGTTGTTCTTAGTACTCCTATCTAAGATCTTTTTCTTCCTCGCAAACAATAAATCACAAATTATAAATATCACAAAACCCTGAACCACAATACATGACATATACACACAATTACAACTTACATATACACACAATTACAACTTACATATACACACAAACAATAAAACATATGCATATAGAAAGGAGAAAGGAGAGAGAGAGAGAGAGAGAGAGAGAGAAAGAGAGAGAGAGAGAGAGAGAGATCTAACTGTAGAGGGTATCCTTTGGCAATCTTCCGATGAAGATTTTTCTGCAACAAAGAGAGATACAAACTATTAGATACATATAACGACAAAATATAAGTGCGAGAAGAGGAGCGGAATCGAACCCGGGATTGGCACCGTCGCCTGATCGGGGATTATCGTTCTTCGATTTGGAATCCATTGTTAATTTACTTAGATATAGAGATAGGTTTATGTATGTATAAATTTCTAGGGTTTGTTTTAATAAAAGTTGTGGTGAGAGGGAGAGAGATCTGTCGAGGGAAGATGTATGTATGTATCGAGTGCGTCTGAGATATCAGAAGAAAAATAGTACCTAAACACCACTATATCGATTAAAACATGATACCCATTAACCTGATCAAAAAGTAAAATGACTAAAAAGTTTATTAAAAAAATTGGATAGTATTGGTTTCAAAGGGTAATTGGTGTAATTTAAAAGTAAAATGACTAAAAAGCCTATATAAAAAAATTGGATAATATTGATTTCAAGGGGTAATTGATGTAATTTGATTAAATTCTTCACTAAGCATCATTAAGAATATATTGATACGATTAAAAGTACTATTTGAAATAGAATTGGAGTTCAAATTTATAGAGAATAAGTGATAAGTGGATTTTATATCCACTAGGAACATTCTATATCGGCTTAAATTGATTGTTTTGGACTCAAGATTGTTGTAGTTTTGATGTGTTTTGCCTAGTTGTGCAGATTTACGAGAATGTTGATTAAAGTTGATGCTTCTATCGTTTTTGGAGATTTAATTGATTAAAATTCGGATTTTCCGGGAAGGCTGCGCAACTTATACTGTTTTGGCCATATCTGGAGTTCTAGAAGTCCGTTTTCAGCCCATTTACAGTCCACGCGAAGCTTGAGAGATTTTCTACAATATGGGATAGGTCTTACACGACCAGGCCGCGTGTGGTGGGCCCAGGAATCACGACCAGCAGATAGATGGGAGCAGAGAAATTACTGTTTTGCCCTTTTCTAGTTCTAATTGTATTTTGGGCAATTTTTAATACCTTAATTGAATTCTAATTGTAATAGAAGGTAATATCTTGCTGGGCAAGATTTGTAGAGCTTATTTAAACACATCCTACCATTGTAAATCATAACAATTCATAGCTTTTAATCTTATCAAGGTACTTTCGATCTTCAATTCTTTCTTCAATATTATGTTTTCATTCATTATCATTATTATTATGTTTTCTTTATTAAATATGCGTAACTAATTCTCTAATCTGAGGATTGGGTAGTATTCCTTGGTATTCATGCATGCTTGATTATGTGATTTTCTGCTTTGCTGATCTGTTAATGAGATCTTAACACAATTAGGGGAGTCATGAACCTTTGATTGTATTCTAGGGATTGTAATAAGCTTGGTAGAGAAGTTGCAATCTTAGTACATGATTTAACAGACATAATTTGAATATTAGATCGGGAGATTAATAGGAGAATTGTGAGACATATAATTCTTGGCACTTAACAGTTTATAGATATACTTTGATTGTATCACGGGAGTGACAATTAGGGTGTAGCTGTAGGCACTATATTGTAACCTGGGAGGGTGCAGTATAACTTTAGAAGAATTGTTTTCAGCAAGGTAGGAACACAGATATCACATTAATATTGAGCATGTATTGAGACCAAGTGAAGAACCCCAGTTCTTAGATTGTTTTCCCATATATTTGAATCTCAGTTTAAAATCAATTCTTAGTGCTTATAATTAGTTCTTAGTTAATTTAGTTAATACACAAACCCAAAATTCTTCTCACACACTTCTAGACGAAAAGAGATAAGAAACCTGAACTTTGTATTAAATTTAGTCCTTCCCTGAGAACGAACACATAAAAATACTACTAACAATAAGAGTTCAAATTTATAGAAAAACATATAAATAAAAGTTCTATTAGAAGTAGAATAGGTGTTTGAATATATAGAGCATCCATAACTAAATATTTTATGGAAAATACGATCTTCTTAAATTATATATTTTTTATATAAGTTAATTATACTTCTATTAGGAAAATTTATTCATAAATCCAATACTATTATCAGAAAAAAAGTCATCGTATTTAAAATAAAGAATTGATGTGTTAACATTATAAAAGAACATTCTCATGCAGGAATCCTAAATAATACTAGGATTATCTTTAATATAAAGAGAAAATAAGATGTGCTTTCATTTTCTAAAACTCCATAAATTTTAGAAAGTCTAGATAAAGTATAAATTGTAATTCACTCTATTTTTTTAGGTTTTAATTTTAAGGAAAAAAGTTGTTGTGCAAGATAAGTATCATTAATAATATATAATGAATTTGGAATTTCGACCCAAACGAGAGCGGCTCGAAACGTGTTTAACGGGAAGACGGCTCACTATAAAAGATTGTATTAGCTATTAAAATATCATTTTGATGTTATAAATTTTATTTTATTTTTATGATTTGATTTTTATGGATAAACATTATCATACAAGTGATACATATAAAAGTTAAGTTTTTGATCTTAACGAGGGAGCGGATAAATAGTAATAACCGTGTTTAACGAGAAAGCGATTCATTAGAGAAGACCGTATAAAGATGTTTGAATATATAAGGAATACATAAAATAAAATGTTTTATTAGAAATAGAATACGAGGACGGTGGAGACGTATTACACGATTTTTAAAATTATATATCTTTTTTCCTAGAAATCATTTATTTTATCTTTTTTATACAAGTTAATTATACTTGCATTAGAAAAATATATCCATAAATTTAATATTATTCCCGTAACGAAATGTCTTCGAATTTAATTTTTTTTATATGTTAACATAACAGAAAGACATTCTCATGCGAAAGTTGTAAATAAGTACATGATTATCTATAATACAGAAAATATAAAATGTATTTTAATTTTATAACTCTATAAATATTAGAAAGTTTAAAGATTATAAAAAATGGAATTTACTTTCTTTATATAATTAGTTAGGATTTCGGTTCCAAATAAGAGCGACTCGAAATGTATCTAACGAGAAGACGACTCACCAGAAAAGATTGTATTAGCTATTAAAATTTGATATTGATGTCATATTTTTTTTATTTTTATTGTTCGATTTTATGGATAAAAAATATTATATAAGTCTTTATAATATATGTTAAAGTTGAGATTTCGATTTTAATGAGAGAGCGGCTCAATCGAAAGAATCGTGTTTAACAAGAAATCGATTCATTAGCAAAGGATATTTTATTATTAAAATTTAATATTAATATTATAATATAACGTAAATATATTAATTTTTTAAAAAATATTATAATGCCGCCGCGAAGCGCGGCTTTATAGACTAGTATTTATAATTAGAGAATAATGTTCCTGAGGTAACCTTATTAGAGATTTTAGTATTAATTATTAATGGCATTTTTGTAATAATTGAATGTAGCCCCTGTATTTGCAAAAATAATCTTATTCTTGTATTGTTTTTTTAATTATCGTAGGAAACTTACCTGAGATAATTTCAGGAAAATCAAGCCCTTATAATTATATAAACTGTATTATTGAATTAGTTTCTAAATATTTAAATTTATTAAGATATATTTATATTGAATTTTATCTTTAACAAATTAATTTTAATATTTTGTTAAAATAAATATTAAATTCTTAAATTTGAAAGACTTAAAGAAAAAATTAATCAAATTTGAGTATAAATAAATAAGAATTATTAATTATTAAATGTCACATGATCAATTTATTATTTTTGCTCTATTTTGAGTTCCAAAAATTAGATTTAGACGATTTTATAGTTCACGCAAAATTCAAGAAATTATCTTTAAATCTAGTAGTGGTTTATGCTACAGGACGAAGATAAGTCCTATACTAATAGAATAGAATTGTAGAAAAAAGAGAAAGAATTATTCAAGAAGGAGATGAGAGACGAGAAATAAGAGAAACTTTGAGGGAAGAAGACTTTGAATAATGAAAATGATTCCTTACATCTGTTTATATAGAGATTACAAAAGAAATTGAAATTCAACTAACTAATTTCTAACAACCTATATCCAGAACTCCTATAAAGTTCCGCCCTTATCAGTTTAACAATTATTATCCGGTTGAAATTACTCGGAAATTGAAAAGAAAAGAAAGTTACAAATTTTTACAATAAAAATTCTATTCAATTTAGAAAATATACTTATATTTGGTTTAAATTTAGAGTTATATGTATTTTGTATCCTCCAGCTTTACACCAATTTCAATTAGGTATATGTAGTTTCATAAATTGCACTTTGCATCCCTAAACGTTAAATCATAAGTCAAATCACATCCCCTTAATGTTTTCTATCAAAAAGAAATTGCTTTTAACGAATAAATGGACAAATGCGATATAAAATTATTGCAATGATGATAAAAATTATAGATGTTAAACATGTAATTAATTTAACACTTTAATAATTTTTAAATTATAATTCAATATTATTTTTTGAACATTAATCAATTACACTGTAATATGTTTGTAAAACATTGAACTAATATGTTTTCATTAAATAAAGTTGTGATTATTATGATATATGATACATATAAAATTATTAAAATATATTTGTACCATCTTAAAATATAAATGATATAATCACTGTACAATTTTATATCGCATTTGTCTATACAATCGTTAAAAGTAATATTATTTTAAATAGAAAATATATAAGAGATTGTGATTCGACCTAAGATTTAAAGCTGGGGATGCAAAGTGCAATTTATTAAATTGTATATACATAATTGAAATTGAAGTAAAGTTGGGGGGGTGCAAAATGTTTTTAATTGACATAAAGGAGTGCCACTTATCACACAAAACCTACCTCTGTGCATCACCATATTCTCCAAGTGTCGATCGAATGGATGGCTTAATGGTGTTGGTCAACCATGACACCAACATGGAATGCACAGCTATCCAGTCTTCAAGTTTCTCATCTTTTTTTGGTTTTGTAATTGTTCCTTCCACGAAAGCAAATTTTCTCTTTGCCTTTAGAGAGGTTGGAACAGATCTCGCCCATTCATCATAGTTATTACCGCGTAATTGAATCGGGGTAATGATATTTCCCGAACCGTCACTCGATCCAAGATGGTACGCAATATCCACCTTCTTGTCACCATCTTCTTTCTTTTCCCTCTCTTTGCCAACCATGATCTCTCCTGGAGGCTAATCGTTGTATAAGAAGTTTATGATTGTCTTAGGATCTATTTAAGTGCTCTGATACCATGATAAATTCTAAGCCAATTCTCTATCTGCCTTTCTCATTCAATGTGATCAAGTTTATATATTACAAAAGCCTTGCTCCCCAAGGTTTGATATTTTCAAATCTCTCCCTCATTACAACTATTACCTAATATACAAAAATTATATTCAAGGCCCTATATAATCACAATAATATCCATATCGCAATACAACTTCGCCAATAATAGATAATTGTGCATAACGCCATGCCCTAGATTTGATAAAATTAATAATAATCTCTGCCATGAAAGTTTCGCTGACGATTATAGATCCTATAAAAACTTTGAGATTGGTCAATCTAAAGAGATCATGTGCATCACAAGACTCTGAGTTCAAATTGTGTATCACTTGTAACTCATTCAACCCTTTCAGTCTCAACTTTTTAGCTCTTCCTCTTACCCAAACTTCTATAGAAAGGTACAAGTGCTTTAACTTCTTTAGCTTCCATAAAAAAATTAGTAAGCTCATTAAATTAACTTGCATTCTTAGGTCAAGGGTTTCCAAATTTCTCAAATTCCCTATCGGTGATGGCAAAGAATCCAACACACTGTCATGTAAACTCAAATACTTTAGGTAAACTAGCTCTGATATACTTCTTATATTATTCTTACTTCAAATCCCCTGGCTGACAAAACTCGAAGCAATTTAAATTTCTCAAGGCTATATATTTTGTCTGGTCACACCACAAAGTCTTCCCTTTTATTCCAAACAAGAAGAGACCGAACACACTACAATAAAACAAGGGTAAGTGTGACTGAACAAATATGAATGCGGCTTAATTTCACCGTCGACGATCACATTTAAGGTCAAGCTTGATAAATAATCGGTCAGACTTTAATATGAACCATGTTTCTCCTTAAAAATCTAGTTTGACATTTGTTCTTTCAGCTTAAAACCAGATATTTTACTTCCTATTAGATATACAAACTTACAAAGTGACCTAAGGCAGTCAAGGGTGTAGTAGCATTGATCAATTCATCAAATCTTTGTTGCTCGCGGTTCCGGAAACACGTACGATACTATGCCATGTTAAGAAAAAATTTTTAGTCGCGATCTTATTTGGGTAGCCTTTGTTAAATATTAAGTAAAGGTTCTTGTGGCTGCAATTGCAAAAGCAGATATATAACCCTTGCAAAAACTAGCAGATAGATAATCGTTGATTTCATTTCAGAATTATTGTCTTTGTCTTGTTTTAATCATCAATTGGAGTTTGTAGTAAATTGTAAAGATAAATAGCACTTAAGAATTGAGAATTTTATTTAGATTATTTGTTGAATTGTAGGGTACTAAAATTGAAAAGGCTCCTATAAATCGTAACAGCTTCCAAAACAACAGGAACAATGACGAAGACGAAGATGTCGAGCATTACCCCCTTTAGCTGCAAGTGTATTATATTATCCTCTTGGAATTAATATCTAATTTGAAACTTTTGTTATGAACTACTAATATTATCCTTTAGGGATTGAACCGTTAATGGAATCTTTTGTTAGGATCAGCTAATATGGTCATTTAAGATTGACCTTCTTTTGCTAGGATCTGCTAATATTATGGTTATTTAGGATTGACCTTCTAGAAGAAACTTTTAAACATATTATCTAAATCATCTGGATGGTTTTCAATTTTCTGGTTTTGGTGCATCACCTTTTCCCAGTTGTGATTGGTTAATGTTTTAGTTTACGGGTGGTAACTCGTGTATTAAACACGATCATGTCTTCGTTTTTGTTAATGATATGTTATATTGGGCTGTGTGCAGTCATATTGAAGCTATCAAAATTATATTTATCACCCAAATATGACCAAAAGGAGTTACATTTAGTTATCTATATTTGACTGAAATCAGTCAAATTATAAATTTGACCAAAAAACAAAGTGGTCATATTTACAAATTCGATTAAAAATAAGATGGTCATATTTATAAATTTGACCGATTACGTGTTGGTCGAATTTATAAATTTGACCGGGGGCAATCAAGTTTATATGAGAAGGGCAGGAAATTCATATTTTCAACAAAAAATTGAAGTCAACAACTAAAAATGATCGATTTTGGTCGATTTTAATCGGTCAAATTTAAACGATCAATTTTAGTTGGTCAAATTTATTCGGTCATATTTAGCTAAATTTGACCGATTATATTAAATTCCACTAGTTTAAGAATGACCGAATTATTTCGGTCAAATATGATCGTCGGTGGTCATAATTAGTTAAATATGATCAGAAAAATTCGATCATATTTAACCGATTTTCTAGTAGTGATATGCAAATTCATGCATCGATCATATGGTTCTAACACATAGATATTTGTCCAATAATTGGCATTTGTTGCGCTCTATTTCTATTGTAATATAGTGGTGTTCTTGTAAAAGGTGCCTAATCAAGTGTTGGTAACACATTGATTAAAGGTCAAAGATTATAGGCTCTTTTTAGTACATTGGGAAATATTTTTTTAGGATCAAGCTTTTACCACTGCGCTAAAAATCCCGGGATTGTTAGCTAGGCGCAAATTTATTTCCTTAACCCTTAGCAAGTGTGCCTAGCTCCACATTTCGATTAAGGAGATGCTATACAACCCAACAATCCCCCAGCATCTGCAAGCACTAACAAGTCCCTGTTAGGGGTACAATGATTGCATTTATGCACTTCGTGGGACTCGAACACGCGACCTTGACTCTGATACCAGTTTTTATGATCAAGCGCTTACCACTCCGCTAAAAATCCTGGGATTGTTAGCTAGGCGCAACTTTATTTCCTTAACCCTTAGCCAGTGTGCCTAGCTCCACATTTCGATTAGGGAAATGCTGGACACCCCAACACATTTATATATAAAATTTTAGTACCCCACTTTACCATATCCTGTTGGGTTTCAACCCAATATGATGTTATGGACTTGGGTGGTTCAAGATATATATGGGTAAGATAATAATTTTATGTGTAGACAATTATTATATATGGTATGTCTTGATCACTAAGTTGGGAATTAGGTGCCAAGAATTGGAAGGCTTGTATAACAAGTATGGTAAGACTTGTAGAACAAGTATGGTAAGTCTTGGTGGCTAAGTTTTGGGTGGCTATATATACATAGTCATATTGTATTGTTTGGTGTAGGTGAAAGCTTAAGAGATGTAGTCTTAAGTATTGTTTGGGAGGTGCTTGAGCATTGTTGGCTCAAGTATCGGGGTTGGGACACCGTTAAGGTGTTATTGTTTTGATGTATTATTGATAACTGTTTTGATTAATAATACAAGTTTGGGGCGTGGGTATTTTCATGTCAAATATTGTGTGTGTTCTTGTTTTGCTTTTACTTATTGTTGATAGAAGTAGAAGTGATACTTGAATAACATGTGACCGCGCTTTGGTGGATCTTGTCAACTAATCGATTGGTGTGTGTGTGCTATGTATTGGTGTTTGTGAATCTCGGATTATGTAAGTCCCCTAACCTAACAAGTGGTATCAAGAGCCAAGGTTCGGGTTCGTGATGGATGAGGTTGAGGGAAAGTTCGAGGTTCAATTGGTATGGCGGAGTACAATAAAGGATTTGCTGACAAGGAGATTGCTACTAAAGCGGGTAGAGACAAAGTTACGTGCGGTTTGAAGGTTGGCTTGCACCGTGGATCAATCCTGTGTTCGGACTCGAGATGGAAGAAGATGGAAGCGGTCATCGCAATTATTTCAATGGCTTGATCAACCAGGTGAACTGTTTGGATGATACTACGGATTTTCTTCAGAAGACCGAAGGATTGTGAAAGTAAGGATCGGGTGACTCAACATGTGGAAGAGCACTCGTGATGGTTGATGCACGTGATTTTGTAGATTGGATATATCGTTATGGTAAAGAACGATGGTTTGGAGGGTCACTATACGGGTTTTAGCGGCACTCAAAGAGTGGAAGAGCAAGAGGGGGTTTTTGTTCGAGGGGGAGGCATTGGCGAATGGACGTTGATGACTTGATGGTTACTGTTCAATCTAATATGGGTATTGGGTTGAAGAGGAGGATTGTTTATGGACTTGGGTGGTTCAAGATATATATAGGTAAGATAATAATTGTATGTGTAGACAATTATTATATATGGTATGTCTTGATCACTAAGTTGGGAAATTAGGTGCCAAGAATTGGAAGGCTTGTATAACAAGTATGGTAAGACTTGTAGAACAAGTATGGTAAGTCTTGGTGGCTAAGTTTTGGGTGGCTATATATACATAGTCATATTGTATTGTTTGGTGTAAGTGAAATCTTAAGAGATGTAGCCTTAAGTATTGTTTGGGAGGTGCTTGAGCATTGTTGGCTCAAGTATCGGGGTTGGGACACCGTTAAGGTGTTATTGTTTTGATGTATTATTGATAATTGTTTTGATTAATAATACAAGTTTGGGGCGTGGGTGTTTCCACGTTTGCTTTTACTTATTGTTGATAGAAGTAGAAGTGATACTTGAATAACGTGTGACCGCGCTTTGGTGGATCTTGTCAACTAATCGATTGGTGTGTGTGCGCTCTGTATTGGTGTTTGTGAATCTCGGATTGTGTAAGTCCCCTAACCTAACATATTCATCTAGTATAAATTCAAGACCAACGATTGAAATCAAAATAGGGCCTTTCTTCCTACCTAAAACAGGGCCTTATTCCGACCATGTCCGTAATTTCTAGTTTGTAATGCTCTTGTGGTAATGAATGTATTCAATCAATCTGAGAGTCTGTCTTAATACAAGAATGCATGCTGCAGAAATAAACCTGTACGAAACATGATCAGGAATCCAAGTATACCGCTCATCTACCTGGTAGCAACAAAAATGATCTTGTCCACTTGTATAGCTCTGAACCTTAAGAAATTAATAAGCTTCAAACTTTCAGGCATTGCTTTCTCTGTCAGACAAGAAACCTTGCTTACCAACTGTAACAAACCCGGTCTTACTAGCAGATCAACCTTTTTTTAACTTCCTTGCACTCTCAATGACGATTATCAGCTACTACAAATGAATATTTTAAGAGTAAAGTACAAATTAAAAAAAAAAAATATTCCCCTCAAATATAATTACTTTTAAGTAAGATACAAGGCAACTCCATGAACACTTAGAATTTCTCACACGTTAAGAGTCCCTTTTGTTAATAATTCATAATTTTTAGAACTTTTTTTCCCTTGTTTTTACAGGTAAGGGCCATGAGAAAGACTGTGAGTTATGCCACACATGACACAAATTCTGCTATGATTGTCAGATAACAATGGTAGTGTAATTATGTAACAGCAGGAGTTTTGAGGATAAGCAACTGTAGATCTTGTGCCTTGTCAATTTTCATGCCAGCAAATAATAGGATTTTTTTTTCCTTTTAACATTTTGTAAAAGCGCGCTTTTCAATTTATGTTTCGTGCTAATAAATCAAGAGATAGTCTAGATACTAGTTTCGAGACAGTAGCAAGCATTATATCAGATCTACTCAGATTGGTAATTTGATAGAGGGCAAAAACATCCACGAAAAAGGGTCAGGACAACAAAGATATTCCTGAACTTCCGACTAGAGTACAAAAATTGTCATTGTTGATTATGTAACTGGACACTGCTAGATGATGTAGTGAACCCAAAGTTACAACACTTGGACCCCGAAGTTTGTTTACAAGTCACTGTAAACAGCCAAAAATGAGTGTAATCGCTACCTAGTCAAGTATGCTGGTATTGAATATGGTGTACATTTGGGGCGGTGCTTCTGTGTTTTATAAGTTGTCTTGGACTCCCGGACTGGGATCATCGAAAGATAGTATAGTTTGAGTCAGATATTGAAACATTACGTCGACTTTAAATGGTATACAATTCTTTCTCATTGTCGCCATAATTACTTTTTTTCGATGAGTATCAACAAGGTTCGATTGTTTAGTTTTCTGATTTATAATAAACGTCTCTGTATTGAAATGTATACTCAGGTTTAGAAATTCAGTGGCTTGCGGTATAGTCTTTCTAACTTGCAGAGAAGAAAGCATGTTACAAAAATGTATATATGCCAAATGTGATTTTCACTAGTACAAGTAAACGATGGTTATACCGAAGGGGCAGCGTTACCACACCCTCACCATCCGGTAAGAGGCAGAGGGCGGGGGTTCAAAATTTGAATCGTATGCTAGGAGATTTGTATTCGGAAATCTACATATAAACGATGTGTAATGTAACTACATCATATCTATACACATTCATCTATTGCTTATAGAAATGACCACAAGTGAAACCATATAGTACATTCTTAGTAAAAAAAAAGCTAAAACTTTTATTTGGGTAAAATGAAATTCTTGATGTGAGTTGTTGAAATTAAAAGCACTTTGTTCTCTTGCAAAGGTGGGATTGTAAGTGAAATGGTAACATGAAAGGAGGCAGTAAGAAATGATTAGTAACAGAAGAAATGTCAGGACTACTGCCTAGTTATGTTAAGACAGAAGCTGCAAATAAGGACTTTGGGCTCCTTTTCCATCATAAATAACAGCACAACACTGTTGCTTGCTTTCATTTTCATTCCAAACAACCCAGAATCAGACAAAACCTTCTTCAGAAAAACAAAGAAACCAACTCTTTTTTTAATCTTTTGTTCTATAAAAGTAAACCCATGTATCTCATTTCTCTTTGTGTGTATAATGTATGCATACTTATGTATCTCTATGTACCTTTGCCCACTTTTCCATCATTGTTTCACTACTGAAATGATTAGTCATTTACTGTTACAACTGGATATGTAACTACTAAATATGTAGCTGAAAGATACTACTACTGTTACTTGTCATATACCCTTTCTCCCTCAGTCCTCACAGGCATACCCCCCCACCAAAAAGAAAGAAAGAAAGGGACTTTCTGCTACTTTAAAATTTATTCTGTGTTATAGTAAATTGTAAGCTCATGTGAATCAAAGGACAAAAATAACAGCTTTGCACCAATTTTCCTACTCATAAAAAACATGCTCTGCCAATATATTCATTTAGTTTTCGAATTTGTCATGCAGAGAAGCAGCATCATTTTTTTCTTATTTTAATTTTTTTTTTTTGATCTTGAACAGCCACAGTACAACTGTAAAAGTGTCTTGTTTCTACTTTCTTTAAACCTCTGCTTTATTTAACCAACAGCCATTTTTCCCTTTCAGTCTTTAGACCTAAATGTTCAGTGATTCAACCAATCGCCAAGGGGCCAAGGAAAAACATATTTTGAAGAACATGTTTTTAATTTTGAACAATGGCCTAAATTTGTAACATTTTGCCAAGTACGAACGGACAAACTACGTAAACGTTAACTAATTTTCCCTCTATATTTATGTATGTATTAGTTTTTTTAATATTACAAGGCCCAGCACCGCGGGCATAAATACTAGTTTTACATATGGGTTTACATGATTACTTCTGGAATAATTCACTTAATTAATACTTGAATTTATATATGAATGCGATGCTTGACAAATTATTTGTCGAATAAGATTGACATGACATTTACATCATTTTTTCGTGTTAAATCTATCTAATGAAAATTTCCTCGAAAATATGGTTACAACCATTGATGATTAGGGTTCAGGACCCTCTATATGTATTTGATCTGAATTTCTTAGTTGTAATATTATTTGTAGGTAAAAGAAATTATGATGTTAAAATTTTTAAAGGGAAAGTGATGAGAAGTACTGAAGTAGCTGCTACGTTTTTTAGTAATAACAATACACTACTACACTAGAAGTGTAGAACAATTAAGTGGCCTATCTTATGATTCATAAACAGCAGCAATTTCACATCACACAACAGAACAAATACAGATAACACAAAATCTTAAGCTCTTTCTATAAAGTGCTCAATTTTCAGACCAACACTCACTTGTTAGATTTGCATTCAAACTGCCAGCCGGTCCAGAACGATCAGGGTACTGCCTAGCGCCTAATCGGGTAGGCGGAGATTAATCGGACGGATTAATCGGAGCATTAATCGGTTGTATTTAAATATTATTTTAAATATTTTATTTATTAAATATTTTTGCCAAATATTTGTGCTAATTTTTAAATTTTTCAACGTTTTTTGCCAAATTTTGACCGCCTTTCAGCCGATTTTTGACCGCCTAGACCGCTTTTTGACCGCCTTTTTGCCGATTTTTGCCAATTTTTGACCGTCTAGGCCAATTTTTGACCGATTTACACAAAAAAATCGCCTAAATCTCCGCCTAGCCCCGCCTCGGGACGTTTTGGTGGTGCCTAGACCGATTTTTAGAACACCGATTCAAACGAAGTTTTGCAACGCAACTTTTTACTAGTTTATTTCACACATTTGTTACTTAAATCTATAAATGAGAGATTTGGTTCAAATTAAACTCTGATTATAATTAAGAAAAATTATATTTTAGAAGCGATATCTAGAGGTTAAGGTTGAAACTCCGGAATATTTGTTACCAATATAAGAGGGGTATCCTAAGCTTAATTTAAAAACTCTGTCGTATATAAAAAATTTCAATTTTCTGTTTACTTCTAAGTTCTAACTAGTTTTTGTATGCATATAGCTGTATCATGCATGACAGATGGCTCTGGTACTTCTGATCATCATGCAGTTGAAACTTAAAAAAGGAATCAATTTCATTTTCTTCTTTTGATCATAAGAAGAATCTGTCCCTTTGGTGTTGGAAGAAAATTTTGCTTTATATTGAAGCTATCCCTGTCTAATATATTCTTCTTGTTTCTCCTATATAGATAAAAATGTGACTTTTCTTCAAAGTAAAGAATCAAATTCCCCTCTTTCAAGATTCCTCATTGTTTTTTCTTTCTTCATGAGATAAAAGATCTTTTTTCAAATCTTTATATTAACTGCATTGACAGAATTTAATTTTTTTTTTTTTAAGATATAAAGAAAAGAGAAAGCACTTTACAAACACAAAAATAGTTAAACAAGAAACATAGCTGCAACTTCAACAAGTCTGAAACTACATCATATCTATTGATGTCTTGCACATTTTGTTTGCACCTACCTAATGGCTGCACATCACTAGTTCAATTTTTGTTAATTTTTCTACCTATGACTGCACATGTCCAAAAGCTTTTTCCTCCCTTCAACTATTTCATCAAAGAAATCATCAATTTGCACAACAATGTTCTCAGCTCCACATTGCAAAACCTCAAAGCAACTCTTCATGTTCTTGACCTTGTCACTGATATCATCAATTATGACTGTTTGATTGAACTCCATACTTGTCCCCATCTCAACTTTGAGCTCTTCCATGGCATTTTTCGCCATCAAAAACTCGTATAGGAAGACCCCGGGTCGCTGTCCTTGCAGTTCATCGATAGTGGATTTCATTCTTTGGTGCAGTCTTGATGCAGACACCATGAAATCTGAACCATAAACCATGTGTCCATTATATTCTCCTTCAGTTGGAAAACTAGTTTCAGGGCAAAAATACACCAGCCCACCAAGAAGAATCATTAGAAGCAAGGAGTTAATATTTCTCAACAGAAACAATACTCCTCTAAAACCATTATAACCATTGAACTTGGATTCTATCAATAAATTTTCATCGAATTTCAACGATAATGGTTGGATTCTTGTTTCAATTAGACTCCTGTTATCCTCTTCCAACCCCACAATCTCCCTTTGACAACCCGAAATTGCTCGAAAAAGCTGCAAAAATCACAAAACAAGAATATTAGTAAATTAAACAAATATCTTTATGGTGTACATTATAATCTCGATGACTGTCAACCAAAAATACTAATCGACAAACCTGGCGGGAAAGTTGAGCATTCAAATTGTGCTGATCATGAAGAGTGGAAGCTATGTTTGAACCAGTAGCATAGTAGTGTTCCATGCCAGAGACAGCTGATTTGAGTACATGGCAAACTTCCCAAAGCCTAGAAGTTTCATCCATGTACTCATCAAGCCACTTCTCACCTAGTGGAAGGTGAAGTTTCTGAACCAAAATGCAAAGCTGGGAATGAAAAGATTGAAGAGAAGAAAGAACATGTTGAAGGAACTGAATAGACATGAAGTTATGGGATTGAAAAGAGTGATCAAGATTGTTAAGGCCTTGAGTGATGAAGTTGTAGAAACCACTGACAGAGGAATTAGAATGATTCATCATATGTAAAAGAAAAGAAACGAGAAAAGAAGAAATTAATGGGGAGGGGAAGGAAAGGTGATGGAGATTGATGGATATTTATAATGAAAGGTGGTGAAGTAGGGGAAAGGAATTTAAGTTGAAGAGAATACAGAGGAGGAGAGCTCAAAGAAATAGTTGTTGGATGTAATTATGGGTGTTTCTAATAGAGTGGAGGAGATGATTGGGAATCTTCCATTATTATCATTGTTTATTGGGCAGAATTGTACAGAAAGGCAACAAATAAAGCTCATGGGTTGTGTTATAGTATGTGTTACTTGTGTAGTTGTGTACATTACCTATGTATGTGTGTGTTCTGTATGGGTTTGAGAGATTTCAATTGGAATAGAAGAAAGAAACTTGGGAATTACAATAGTTGGCAAATGGCAAGGGAGCTATCATATCTCATGAAAAATAGAGTAGCTATCATTCTTCATAAATATCAGAGTAATTTGAATTTAAATTTCTTGTTCTTGGCTATCCTAGCATTGGATTCTACTATTCTAGTATAAACCGGTATTGTTTTAGTAATAAAACGTCGATGGTTCGAGACTTAGTAAAGATATGGATATCCTTGGATGTCCGAGATGGAGGGTAAATGCTCAAAATAAACTACCATATAAACTACCATAACTTAGAATAAAATTACAATGCTAAAAGAATACTAGTTCAAATTCAAACAGCATTGCTTAGTTAAAGTTTTTAGCAAGAGTAAGCTCAAAATAGTAGGAGTTGAGGGGGATTACAGTCCCCAGTTTTTAGAATATTTTATAATGATTAAAGAGAAAATTTACAATCTTTTGCATCTCTTGTTTTGTCTGCTACTAGATTGCATTTCTTGGGTTCTAAAGGTTTGACCACTTGACTAAGATTCTTGGTCCCATTCTTCCATTTTGATTTGGTTTGGTTTGGATTACAGTGCTGTTTGTGTTTGGCTTCATCAACTTTACTCTCTCTCAATGTAATTGTTGTGTTGGAAACTTCATGGTACACCATTACTCTAAATTATACTGTAGTATATTGTATTAATCTCTTTTGTCTAGTCACCTAAAGCAGTTTAATGATGAAACCTCCTTGTGTCAAAATTATTATGAGATTCTCCTCCTTTTTAAGGCCCCCTCATTCTGTTTATGGTCAATTTATTATTATATTATCACTTTCATCCTGTATGCTTAAACTAAACTTGTGTAAGTGTAAAGAGATTAAGAGAGTATATTATGTAAGTATAATCAAACATAATTTTCTATACATAACTTATATATTCATAAATTAAAAACTGTAACGAAAGATTGAGCACACAAATAAATTAATCTGATTTAAATAAAAAGAAATGGATATCATACAATTTTCTGCTTTACAGGGTAGTGTTGATTAAATTTTGACACTATAGGAGATTAGGAATGATGATCATATTGTAGATGGGATTGATTGGTCCCATCGAAAGATGGCCAAAATCTTCATTTGAAATCTGCAACTTAGAGCTGTTTGTGATGATTGTTCTTCTTTTTTGTTTACAAACATTTATAGTTTGGCCACTATTCCATAAAACTCTGGAAACCTGTACAATTCTCAATAACCATAACATTCTTTTTGAAAACTGCACATCGTGTTTGACGTAATGGCAAGTGTCTACTTGCAATCCGTTTGATCCGCAACTTAAACGATTAAAAAATAGTCTCTTTATCAAAAAAAAATTCAAGGATGATTGTGTACATAAAATTGTTTCGATCCGCTAATGCAAGAACCTTATGCATTCGACAAATTTTACACAAATAATTTTGTCTTGCCTTGCTTATATAAATGTGTAGTAGATGGGTCACAGGCTCACAGCTAACCTGTGACACCAGAAATTATATCTACAAGAAATAACTTTCTTTTGAAGCCCCAGATTTATTTTTCATGCACTGCAGTCTGCATAGACTACAAAGTAATATAGGAGGTCACATTTGCAGAAAGAGTGTCTCCAGCTAAGTCTTTTTCAAAGACATGCATGACACTACTATTATTATATTCCTTCATAATAAAAATAAGATGCTGTACTGGAAATCATGAAAGGAGAAGAAATACAATGATCACCTCTCTGTTTGTTTGTTGTGTTATGGCGTATGTGAATGTGATTAATTAAACAATCAATCAAATCTAACTCAGGGGAAGAAAGTAAAACCCTAACAAAACTAGATTTTGAAAGAGATGATTATACACTGAATTAACTGAGTACTACTCACTCCGTCCCATCCATTTCTTTACATAAAAAACTGCGTATCTGACACGCATTTTATGGTACATTTTAAGGATAGTTCTATAACTTATTTTTGATATTTTCTTTTTTTGTATAAAAATAGAACAATCGTATTTTCATACAAAAAAAGAAAATATCAAAAATAAGTTATAAAACTATCCTTAAAATGCACCTTAAAATCCGTGCCGGAAATTGGTCCACAAATGTAAGTATTACATGTAAATGAGGGAGTAACTTTTAATGGACAGAACAATAGTAAAGTAGATAAATATTTTCGATCAGCCGACTTGGTAAGTCCAGTACTCCGTACTAGTTAATTTTATAAGTTCTTATTTTATTATTTTAAAACCAAATTTGAAGGTTACAGACATGTATGTGGGATGTAGGTCAATTGGTTGGACGAAATGAAGTTGCAATTTTGACAAGATAATCATCGGAACAACAGATTCATACATATAATATTAACTTTGTAGTTCAATAAGAGTTTAAAACCAGATTTTCAAACTACAACATGAGCATGATCTTCGATTTAGCATTAGTTCCCGGATGACTAGAATCGGAGATCTGATCAACCTCAAAATAGAGAATTTCTTGTTGACTATTAGAATTCCATAATAATATAATATTATTTGTTTTTAATCGAGTTTATACGAATTTGTTTTTGAACATAATTCAAAATGTCTAGGACGGCTTATTAATTAACTTTATTCCGTTTATAAATGATATGGAACAACTCCCAACAATTTTTTTCTTTACATATCAAACTCGATACTCGTCGAATCTACCTCAATTATATGGTTTCCCTTGTCCATGTTGGAAGTCCACCTTACTCACTCTAACTTCCAAAGACTATACCGGAAGACCCACCTTTCTTCCCTGTATTCGACTTAAACTGATCATCGCCCATCCAGAAGTATATCAAAATTATTACGTATCGTTGCAATTTGTAGCTTTGGTATCACTTGTTAAATCGCTAATACGGAGTAAATCTTAATTGATAGTATGATACTGTTCATTTTAAAACGACTCTCTACAAATTTATTTTTAGATACAAAAGAGCTCACATAAGTTATTTGTCCTTCCTTTTTTTTTTTGAAAAAATCGTACTTGCATTACTTAAAAATTATCACTTTCGAGTACATGATTAAAAAAGCAGGAGGAGTGACAGACCACTCTTCATAGCCTGACATAGAATTTATGCAGCATTTGCAAGCAAAAGAATCACACGATTCGCAGACCGATAATCGAACTATTAACACTTGATAATTGTGCTTTAATGATTTTGTCCAAGAAATGACATGTGAACAATTCCCGATATTTCTATGTAATTCTAAATTCAATCCTTCCCACAAATGTATTTTTATCTACTCTAAATTCAACTCTCATTAAAATTTGAAGAATTAAAGGTGTTAAATGAAAGACCCAATAATATCTTATACATTCTACACAATGTATCTGCCGGAAGTTGGAACAAAAAGTGAGACAACACTATTGTTATTTTTAAATTACTACTCAAGAGTCAAGAATGTGAAAATGTCCTATTTTAAGTTGATGCAGTTTGGATCTATCCATTCATCCATTTTAAAAACATACAACTTTTTAATTAATACTAGTTTATAATTTATAGAAAGAATGATCAAAATATATCATTTTTGGAGTCCAACTGCTCAAAATACCCGTAAGCGCGAGCGACCACCCTTTTTGTTCACGGATTACGCATGCTGAGCATGCGTTGCCTAGGATACGCATCTTGAACATGCGTATCCCGGGTAACGCATCTCCGACATGCGCAATGACGTCAGCTGACATCATTGTTGCAATTCATGCTCCGGCGCTCAGACGAACATAAAATCGCACTTAACGTCGCCTGACTTCGTTCAACATACTCAGGCAACCTCCATCACATCTGAGGGCAATAAAATGATGTCTTGACGAACTTCTACCTTTCCCCCCGTTCATATATTGTTTTTTGGCCCCGCAGGGGCGTCTTTGAGCTAATCGGAAAACAAATCGAAAATATTGGATTGAAATGGGGCTTTTAAATCCGGGGAATGAAACAAATAACGAAGGACATAGGCTTGTAGATCGTGAGATGGCGATCATTTTGGTGTATAGCATGTAAATGCTCGATGCCTGAAAAGTACAAACGAATGGATCAAAGGTTTAGTCGAAAAAGGTCTTCGGCGGCAGCTTGGAAGAGACGATGAACAGTGGCATATACGCATGTTCAAGATGCGTATCTCCCTCCACGCATTTTGAACATACGTATACGAAGCTATGTTCAAGTCTGCACAAAAATGAAATAACAAACTGTACGCATACACTATATGCGTATACAGACCACGCATGTGTGTAATGCGTGGTCCGTGGGCAAAAAGGGCGGACTCCAGCGCTGATAGACATTTTGGGCAGATTGATTTAATTCGTGGGTATTTTGGTTTTTCACCCTAATTTATAACCCGTGCGATGCACGGATTATTTTTGATATGTAATAAATTTTATTTTATGTTACATTTATATTTTTATATAATTATTATTTACAATATTTTATTCTAATTTTAATGGTATGAATGGTTTAAAACTTATCTATACAATTTAATTTAATTATTAAAATTTTATTTAATATTACCATTATGTTTATATATAATCATTATATTTAATATTTTTTTAAATTTTAATTTAATTTATTATACTCATGTTTACGAATTATACTAATATTTTCTTATTATAAATAACGTTTATGGATTTTTAATATATTTTATTAAATAATTGAAAAATATGGTATGATAAGATCAGTTTTAAATCAAAAGGATAACGTATTTTAATTCGAAAGGAAATATTAATGATTGATGTTTTTAGGTGTTTATAAAAGGTTATATCTTCAACTAAAAGTAAAGGTGAAAAAGACAATCGACTAATTATCATTAATTATTTTATTTTATTATTTATTTTAGGTGTTTTAATAGTATAGATATCGAATATATATTTTTTTTTAATGAAGAACTATACTAATGTTTCCTTATAAATCAAAAAGGAACGTGTTTTAATTCGAAAGAAAATATTAATGATTGAAATATATGATATGATTGATGTTTTTAGGTGTTTATAAATGGTAATATCTTCAAATAAAAGTAATTGTGAAAAAGGCAATCGACTAATTACCGTTAATTATAGTATGTTATTATTTATTTTAGGTGTTTTAATAGTATAGATATAGAATATATTTTTCTTTTTAATGAAGGGTAAATAAGTAAATTCACAAAGTACCAAAAAATAGGTACCAAAACTTTTAGTATTTTGGCTTTTATATAATAGTATAGATTGTTAAAGTTAATATTTTTATAAATTATTATATTTATTATATATTTTAATTATAAAATATATTCTACAAAAAAGGAAATACACAATTAATATTTTAAAATATGTGCGAAATATTTATGTTGGAATCGAGGAAATATTAGTGCTTTATATTTTATGCATTTTAATTCAGTCAGTAATACACATTCCTTTCCTTCATATTCAATAAATTAACGCTATTGTTTAGAAACTTTGTTTATTGAAAGAGAAAAAAAAAAGGGAAGGTCAAAGACTTGATTTCTTCAACCTGAATGATATCATAAAACTGAAGAGAAATGATTTCTAATGACTTGAAAAGAAATTTCATATATATTTATTTTAATAATTTTCTTTCTAGTTTTAGAAAAAATTGGAAAAAAGGAAATATAATCCATTTTTCATTTTATTATCCCTTATTTTATTCGGAAATACAATGCAAATATCATATTTCAATAAATTTACACTGACCTTAATTATTTACAATTTTTGTTTTTTGAAATGTGGATCTAGTAGGAATTCCACCGAAATGCCCGTGGTGGATGTAAATCAAGATGGTGCTGATTTGGAAATTGCCTTCGCCTGGAGTAATTTAACGGATTTAGTTTTCTCCTCAAACATTGCACTTTGCATGAGAACTTATCCACTCTCCACTGAATGCTACTCTCTCTCTCCCATCCATTTCTTTACAATTTTCTTTTTGGGTCGTCCCACCATTTCTTTACATTACCCAAAATAGTAAGTTTTAACACTATTACACCCACTACTTCACTTATTTTAACAATACTTTACACTATTTCACCCACTACTTAACTTATTTTAACAATAAAATCACTATTACACCCACTACTTCACTTATTTTAACAATAAAATCACTATTATACTCACTACCTCATTTATTTTAACAATATTACACCCACTTTATACCCACTATCCTTGACCTCCGTGTCCAGCCGCCATGTAAAGAACTGACTGGGACGGAGGGAGTACTATAAATTTTAGTCGTTTTGATTGTGATTAATTATTGTGCAAGTGCAACACAACCCAGACTTTTTAATTACATTTTGTATTCCAGTAGTGAGCTTTAACAAGTTTGCAGCTATATAATGATCCTGTTTGGCAATTAGCTGTTAGATGGAGCGGATTGAATTAGCTGTTTTTGACTAATTGATTTGAATAGCTGTTTTGACTAACGGATTGGATTAGTTGTTTTGAAAAAAATTGTTTGGTAATAATCTGTTTGAATTAGCTGTTTGTATTTAAACTAGACACATGACAAACATCTAATTCAAAAAGCTCCTAAAAGTAGCTTTTTCAAAATTAGCTTATTCACCTCAATAAGCTATTTCAATCAGCTAACTACCAAACACACATATTAGATTATTTACTTGGTCAAACCTCTAACTCACCTCAGTCATCTAATTTTTACTCAAAAAGCTAACTTCCAAACAGGACCAATACCTAAAAATAAATTTTTTTTAATAGGACTTAAAGAAAAATATTTACTTGTTCCAAAGAATTACTTTTTAAAAAACAGTCTTAAATAAAAATTTTGTTATGTGTTTGTTTAAATTTTCGAAATATATCATCCATATTTTTCTTAATTTCTTTGTTTTCTGGAATACAATATAATTTTCAAGAAAGGGCATATTTTTTTGGATGAAAAACCAAAACACCCACATTTTAATATTGAAAACCCAAAATACCTACTGGTGCTTGCGACGCCCAAAATACCCATCAAATACGCATTCTGAAAAATGCGTAGCTTCTATATGCATTTTGAACATGCGTAGTTTTTAAAAAAAATGAAATTTATAAAGTATAAGCATTTTGGATACGAGTGTGATACTCATTCTGGACATACGTAATCCCATATACACATTTGCTAGATGTGTATTTGACATTGTTCATCGTCCTCTATAGAATGCAACAGAGGCACTTTTTTCATCGAAATTTCGAGGATTCCGTTCATCATCATAAGGTCTTGTCTAGTCACCACTCAAATCATTTTCTCTTCCTCTACAACCTTATACCATTCAATTTTCAATTCTATTACCGAATTTGGAACCCCCAAAATCGGATAAATTTTGGATTAAGATCGGATCAAATTGGGTTCGGTTCTCTTTCGGATTTTTACTGTTTGGATCGGATTTTGTTTGGATGTAGGAACATTCGGTTCGGATCGAATTGTCAAGATATATCTAATTTTTTGATGTACCCAAATTTTCCAAAAACCAAAAAATTATTTTGGCTTGAGATCTTAGCAATGAACAACTAAATTGACTAGTACTAGTAACTAGTGCTTTGTTACGGCTTTTTGTTTCGTTTTAAAAAAAATAATTCTCAACGATCCAACTGTCGGATGTCAAAATATATCTAATTTAGTGATATTCACAAATTTTTAAAAATAAATTAATTAATTTGGTTGGAAATCTTAGTAGTCAACTACCGAATTGACTAGTACTCGTAACTAGTGTTTTGTCACGGATTGTTATTCTATTTTTTAAAAATTATTTCTCGACGATCCAACCGTACAGATCTCAAGATATATCTAATCTAGTAATATTCCCAAATTTTCATAAAATAAAAAATTAATTTGGTGGGAGATCTTATTAGTCAACTATCGAATTGACTAGTACTCGTAACTAGTGTTTTGTCACGAATTGTTAATCTATTTTTAAGAATTATTTCTCGACGATCCAACCGTAAGGATCTCAAGATATATCAAATCTAGTGATATTCCCAATTTTCAAAAAATAAAAAATTAATTTGGTTGGAATTTCTTAGTAGTCAACTACCGAATTGAATAGTACTCGTAACTAGTGCTTTGTCACGGATTGTTGATTCTATGTTTTAAAAAATATATCTCGACGATCCAACCGTACGGATCTCAAGATATATCTAATTTAGTGATATACCATAATTTTCCAAAAATAAAAAATTAATTTGGTTGGATATCTTAGTAGTCAACTACCGAATTAACTAGTACTCGTAACTAATGCTTTGTCACGGATTCTTGATTCTATTTTTTAAAAATTATTTCTCGACGATCCAACCGTACGGATCTCAAGATATATCTAATCTAGTGAAATTCCCAAATTTTTAAAAAATAAAAAATTAATTTTCTTGGAGATTTTAGTAGTCAACTATTGAATTGACTAGTATTCGTAACTAGTGCTTTGTCACGCATTGTTGTTTCTATTTTTAAAAAATAATTTCTCGACGATCCAACCATACAGATCTCAAGATATATCTAATCTAGTGATATTCCCAAATTTTCAAAAAATAAAATATTAATTTGGTTGGAGAGCTTAGTAGTCAACTTCCAAATTCACTAATACTCGTAACTATTGTTTTGTCACGGATTGTTGATTTTATTTTTTTTTAAATTATTTCTCGACGATCCAACCGTATGGATGTCAAGATATATCCAATTTAGTGATATTTCCAAATTTTCAAAAAATGATTTTTTTTTTAAAAAAATACGTGTGTCAAAAATTATTAAATTAGACCGAATATGTCAAAATTAGATACATCACTTATATAACGCTTCCATAAGCGCTATGGAAGTAAATACACTCACTTAGACAGCACTTCAATAAGCGCTATATAAGTGAATGCACTTTAATTTCTGCCTAGAATATGCAGAATTTATTTATTTATTTATTTTTTTGCTAATTATGTGCGGACTTTATTAATTTATATTTGCAAATTGAATTAAAATATTATTATATACAAAATATCGTAAGCAATATTCAATGACAATAATAAATATATAGCAAATCAGAAAATATAAAAATTGACAAAACTAAACAAATGAAGGTCAAGAAAATATTAATCTATATAAAATTATTTTATCGAATATTTTTCGATTCAGTTATTTTTAGTTTCGGATTTACATCGGATTCAAGTCATATTCGGTTCGGGTAAATTTTTATTCGGATTTGATCGGTTCTGATTATAATCGGATACATGGTCATCATTGGATACAGTATTTCGGATAATTTTTGGTTAAATTTCCGGTTCGGTTAATTTTCGGATCGGGTCAAATCGATTTTCGGATTGTTATCGGATCTGATTAAATTGAACCAGTTTCGGTTCAGATTCGGATTGTTTCGGTTTCAGATACAATTTCGGATAATCTATTTCGGATCCAATTTCGGATTCGGTTCCACATATTTCGGTTCGGTTTTTCGGATCCAGACCCATTTTGCCAGGTCTAATCACGCATGAAAATTGCGTTAACCCAGATACGCATATGACAGATGCATTTCCCCTGTACGCATTGTGTATATGTGTATTCAATGGGTAAAAGGGGCCGCGTATCCCACCTTTGGACATTTTGGGCACCTTCTTTCAAAAAAACATGTATTTTGATCATTTTCTCTATTTTTTTTAGAAAAGTTGTGAATTTCTAAAAAGACTTATCCTTCTAAAGATGAAAAATACATTTCAAAATGTACACTTTCTCCCTCTTTATTGTATGAGAAATTGATAAAAATACCTCATATTTGATATTTATTTGCCAAATTACCTATTTTCAGGAATATTAATTTAATACCCATTTTGATCGAATACGCATCAGTAGTAATACCTCACACCAAATAGAACGTCAGAAATGATACTTCACTACTAGTAAAGTGTCGGACGTTCACAAACTATCCTACGAGGAATCTTCGACCTGGTATTTATTTGTCTCTAGAATGATTTAGAATATATTAAACAAAAAGTGTTTGTTGTCAAAATTGCTTCAAAATATATGTTAAACGTCTATTAATTTTAAATATAATTAAAGATAATTTTATTATCTATCTTTATTTTTTAACATATAAATTTAAAAGTTAAAAAATAAATTTAAACCACCTTAATAATTTGTAACATGTCCCAAGTTAAAATAGAAAAGAAGAATGTTTTCTTTTAATTTCTTTTTTGATCATGTTGTCAAATTTTTCAGAAAAAAAGATTTGAAGAATAAAAAGGAAAATTTATAAATTGTTTTAGAAATATCTTCCCAATTTTTGAGATAAATGCGAATGATTTGGGAACATAATCTTTTTTCTTAATTTATATATGTATATATTAAAAAGAAATTTGCTTTTTACAAATAAAATTTGAGAGCATACAAGGAGGTTCTTAATATTAATTTTCACCATCACATCTTTTAGAACTTCTCCAATGGGATTATATATATATTGATTATGTAAAATAGTGATTAAGTAAAATTTATCGAACATATAAGCTTACATAGTTCAATAATATTATATGATTGGCTATATTAGGGATGGACGTCGGGCCACTTCGGGGCCGGGGAGTGTTATCCCCGCCCCATCCCCGATTTGAAACCCGATTCCCGTCCCCGGCCCGATCCCCGTCCCCGGCCCGATCCCCGTCCCCGGCCCGATCCCCGTCGGGGACTATTTTTCATTCCCCGGCCCAAACGGGTAACGGGGATCCCCGCGGGGAATCGGGGAATTTTATTTAAAATAAAAAATGATATTAAATAATTTAAACACTAACTAATGAGCTCAAATGCACTAAATTAAGATAAAAAAAATATTACTTAAAGAAACAATTATAAATAATATGGGAATGAAATTATTTAACTATTAGAAAGACAAACATATAAAATTAAAACATCATTTTGTTTCCAATATGAAGTATTGGAAATTCGTTTATATTAATATATGATTATTAATATATATATATATATATATATATATATATATATATATATATATATATATATCTGTGTGTGTGTGTGTATGTGTGTATGTGTGTGTGTGTATTAAAGTGTGGTGAAATCGAGTCGGGATTGAAAATTGGGTCGGGGATCGGGCCGGGGACACATAAAAATCCGACCCCGACCCGCTCCCCGATTTTTTTTGAAAATTGTCCCCGCTCCCCGGTCCGTACCCGAAAAAATCTCCGAATCCCCGCTCTATTCGGTGTGGGGATCGGATCGGGATCGGGCGGGCCGGGATGAATGCCCATCCCTAGGCTATATGTTGAAAAACCAAATAAATGATGATACCACATCATCCTTTTAGCTAAGGGGAAGTTAGCATGATGTTCTACTGTTCTTTTTTGTTTCATACTTTTCTTACAATTAAATATAGAAAGATAAAAATTCTATTAAATCATTAAAATGTTAATAATATAAAAATTATGTAAAAATATAGGGTAATTATCAAAAATAACATTTTTCTAATATTTTTACGATTTTATCTTTTTTTTTTTCAAAATATTTGTAAAATTAGAAAAATAAATTATGAAAATATCAATTTTTATAAAATATTTGTAAGAACACGTTTTGCAACCAGATTCAATCTGTTGGTAGATAGTTGATTTTAATTGAATTTGCATATATGGTTGTGCAACGGGTTCATGCAGTTGCATATATGATTGCAATTTTGCAAACAATAGCATTTGGTTGGTTAATTTGGTTGCAACACATATTTTTATAAATATTTTATAAAAGTTGGTATTTTTATAAAATATCTTTTTTTTGCAAAAAAAGTTTTTGAACTTGTATTTACAAAAAAACCTCAAAAATATAATACGTTAATACCTTATCAAATTTCGGCATAACAATTATAATAAAATTTCATAGTTTCTGAATGTTCAAAATTCCTAAATACAGGTCAGAGCAATTACAAAATTAGGCTTGATTTATTTTTTATGCAAATTACTATATTCAATTTTTAGACGCACTGTATTGAATTTTCAGTTGTAATTATAGTCTTCAGGAGAACTACTATAATCTTCTATTTATGTATTATATTTATGTATTATAGTATTATTGCTATAACTTATTAGATACTAAAAGCATCTCCATGAACCATTTTATAATGGTTCTTAATTTCAAATATAAAAAGGGATGTCACTACTTTTACTCCAAAATTGTTAAAATTTTCTTCTTTTTTTATCAATTTTAAGAACTAATAGACACTCTTAACTTATATTATATATTTTTTTGAGAAGCAAGCTATTCATTGAAACCAAAGTGATATGGCCATTACGTAGAATGCACCATAATTCTTACAGAACCACTACAATCAGAAAATTAAACTCATAACAGAAGCCTTCCCAAACAATACTACTAAACGAATTATAATTCAATTACATAAAAGCCAAGTACTACTCTGCAATCTCCTGCATCTTGTCCTTTACCACTCCTGCTACATCCCCGTCCACTACAACTCCTGCTATCTCACCTTCAAGCTGCGCCACAAACTGATCATCAAGTGGCCCTAAGCCCATGTCATGACTCCATATCTCATGAATCCTTCCAAATGGCTGAGAAAAAAACACCATCTTCTGGAAATTCTTAGCCCCATGCCTCGATAAATACCTAGCCATTTCATTCGAGTCTCTATCAATGCCCCTTGAAACCATAGTCAGGTTTTCATCAGCCTTACGCTGATTCAACTGCTGCACTATTGTTTACACTAAATCACGCAAGCGTACGTGGTCACAAGTAATACAGATAGAAGTCAAGTTCGTTCCCACAGAGATCTGGTTTTTAATTCAGTATTGTACCTATGCAACAATGTATGGTTATTATGCACTGCTAAGACAATTAACAATAATGGGTTTTATAAACTAAATTAACTAAGAAGTAAACTAACAACTAAGAATTAACTAACTAACGAAAACTGGAATCGAATTACTTCTGCAAGAGAATCCATGGAATCCTAACTTCATTAAATACTTTGCTTAGATCTGACGCCTTTAATCACTATATGCAATGGTTATGATATCTGATCGAATAACACGAAACAAGTATACGCTACTTCTCAGTATACGAATACCAAACTAAACATACATCCACAAAAGAGATAGAAGATGAATAGACACCAATTATGCTTAGACCCTATATGTCTATAGAATTTGAAAACATAACGGTTGAAGAACAAGTTATCCACATTGATCACATAGGGTAGCATAATATCTCTATTTACGCCACAAATCATGATGTTAGAACATCAACCTATCCTATGCTAGCATGGCAAGTTCTAAATCTCAAGATCCACTCTCGTTTAGCAAGAGATTAACAAATTAGATGTTCATGACGCATCTAAACACATGAATCACAACCATACGAGGATATCAAGATATACATCACACACAGATCTTTAAAGCATCAAGATACTAAACTCCATAAATAAATCCGTTAGAATCCCATGACAACAATTAGTTCATAATTGAACCTCTCATCATCATGGGATCTGATGAAACCATGATAAAAACAAAGTATGAAAAAAATACAAATAAACTAGAGTAATTGATATGTAATGGTTCTACCCCTAATGATAATAATAAATTACAAGGGTTGGATGTGTTTATATAGGCTCTAGACATCTTGCCCAATAAGAAAATACCAAATCAGAATTATAATAGAAGTACGTTTCCTAAACTGATTCTGATTTAAAAGGAAATTTGCAGCTGTCTTTTCTTCAGATTTTCTGGAACGTTCCATCTTCAATTGGGCCTCTGAACCACTTTAGAATGATAGAGAATCTCGTTATCTTCGCGTGGACTGCTTACGGGCCTCAAACGGACTTCTAGAACTCAAGATATGGCCAAAACAAAATCAGAAATTCTGGCTGATTTTTCTCCCACGCACCACCATCATCCCGCAGCGCCTAATGCGCCATATGGGCGCCTGAAGCGCCGGGCCAATCTGCCCAAACTCGGCTGGGAGCCCCCGGTTTGGTCCCGTTCTGCGAAAACTGATTTTTCTTAGCTTTTTTCGCCTTTTCTTCCCGTTCCTTTTGCATGAGCTTCCGTCTTTCATCCTTAATGACTTGTATACTTCTTAGGAGTTGATATTAGCCACCATTCTTCATTCCATATCATCAATCAACTCCACAAGACGCTCCCAAAAACGACGGAAACTAAACCTTTAATCGATATTTCTTCAACCCTGCACAATTACACAAAACACATCAAAACTACCACAAACTTGAGTCTAAGACAATCAATTTAAGCCGATATGGAACGCTCCAAGTGGATATAAACTCCACTTATCACACCCCCAAACTTAAACTGATGCTTGTCCTCAAGCATAAACAATTACAACTAACTAACTAACTAGTACCACTTCCGTAGGTGATCACGATTGCATTTGGCATATGCAACAAGCCCTTTAACCCCTAGGCAGCCCTAGTGGACGAGTAAGGTCTCGTGAGGGCCTTTAGCGAATGTACCCACAAAATCCAATGCAATGCAATGCATGAATGCAACTAAATGAAAATGCAAATAATCTTGAGCTAATATCCTACCATACCGTCAAATTCTCTCATGCCATATCAACTTAAGAATCAAAGTAAATACGCAATGTCTTGGTGTCGAAAGTGCAAGTATTCACATAGTCTACTCAATGAACATGCATAAGTTCTCACAAGCCCATGTCAAGTGTAAGAATAAGTTAGTAAACATGCTAAGCCTACAAGAGTACATCTTTGAGACAAAACTCGGGATCTCATATGCAAAAACAAGCAAACACTCACAATCCACTCACAAAAGAATATTCACTCAAGAACAAGGGTAAGTGTATCACTCAATTCCAACAAAATCATAAGAATGCTTGACATTTGGTATCAATATAACTCTTAACACAACATACATCAATGACGATAATCAAAATGTCTTTATTTGGGTTGTAACGGGGCTAGGGACAATGTATGTCAAATAAGCCAAAACAGGTGAAGTGTCAAAACCTAGTAGGAACTTATAATATATCATACACAACCACCTATTTTTCTCCCCATAATTTTATGCAACAAAAATACTCGAATAATCGACTAAAGTGGGATCACAATAAACACAAACATGCTCTCATAACATAATATATATATATATATATATATATATATATATATATATATATTCTTTTTTTTCTTTTTTCTCTTTTTCTATTTTTTTTTCTCGAGGGCTAGATAAAACAATAATATGAACAATAACAATGATCCCATGAATTTATTACATATGTCGACTTTAACATCCCTAAACAAATACACTTAATTTAAAAATCCACTAAAAATCCAATAAAACGATACAACTTCTCAAAATCAAATATCTTGCAATTCATAAATTAAAAATACACCTAAATTCTCCAAATATCGCAACTCGCACTCTTCCCAAACGTAGCCCACCTAAATAAGATCACCTGCCGGTAGGAATAAGAAAAACAAAGAACCGACAGTGAGCGAAAAGCTCATATACGGATATAAAACGAAGCACAAGCTGAACAAATTAAATAGCTGAACAAGTTAAGAATAAAAATGAATATCTGAATAAAAGAACATTGAGACATAGTGAATGATAATAGAGAGCAGATACTCAACTCACAATATAAAAACAAATAACTCCAAATCAAAAATAAACTTACTCTAATAATATTCATATCACTTACGCATAATTAACACATTAACATAAATAAAGACATAACCGATAAAATATAATCTGACTCTTACACATACACATACACTTACAAATAATATTCAAAACAATTAATCTTACCACGTACACATATTAATCAACAAAATTATTATCAAAAACAAAACTTTACTTACTGACATGGGAGATAATCTTACAGGATGTCCTACATTTTCGGTCATCCAGAATATGTAGTCATCAAAACTTACAGGGGCTTGCACAGCACAAAGCAAATGCTACCCAAAATCTTACAGGGGCTTGCATGGCAAAAAGCACAATGCTACCCAAATGGCCAAACATACACAATAGTCATGACTATACGTGTCCCATAACATCAGCGACACACCCACACTATTTAAATACACCGCATAGGAGGTGCCAAGCACGAGATTCTCTCCACTCATGACGGAGTCTTACAATATCTCCCAAATCATAATAAAATCATAAATAACTTACTCGAAAAAGAAATGATCTCACAATATCTCCGAAATCATACGTACATCACAAATAACAGATAACACATACTCAAATATCACACACCCAAATATTGTACAAAGTAGACGATTGAATATAAATTTCCAGAACTTGACCAGTCTCAAAGAATATCAATTTACTCTATAAAGATGAACTCAAATGTAAAAGCACAAAACACGAAAGTCGTAGAGGATTCCGAGACCTTTACAGAATGGTAAGGCTCATTAAAAACGAAGAAGTGACGAATTCAGAAACAATGAAAATGCGGACTGGAAGAACATAATCAGGCACTGATCACAGTAGTATTTTGATGTTTAACAGATCAAAATCACAGAATTTGGTAATGGAAGGTATACGAAAAATGCAGATATCGAAATGAGCTTTCCAGAATGGTATCGTTCATAATATTTGGATTAATTTCCGATTTACTATGAATTTCCGAAGTTAGAATGTACAAACAGAAATTAACACACCAAATTTACAAACAGCAGATTTTCACATGTTTACAAGCTGAATTTCACAAAACACAGAGAATAAAAGTTGTAGATAATTCAAATATCTTTCCAGGAGATCAAGAATCAACACAATCTGATGAATAATGAATTTTGTACGAATTTAATAAGAAATCAAATGTAGAAATTTGGGATAACAAGACAAACAAAGAGAGACAAACTACCCATACCTTAGACTTTAGTGATTGTTATTCGCTACTAATCCTCAATAAACTTAATCCATCCAATCCGAAGAACCCAAATTGATAACAAAAGAATCCATATTATCAACCCTAATCTCATAAACATATATGTATATACATAACAAAGATTCGAATCTCTTACCTCGAACTCAAATTCCTAACTCCTCAATTACGTTTGCTCATCTCTTTCTCCTTCCACCCTAATCTGAAAAGTAACGTAAGTCTCTCCAACCCCCCCTTTTTTTAACGCTTCTTTTATTTTTTAAAACCCTCACTTCCTTTCTTTTTAAAACAATATTCTAATTATTAATAACATTTATTTACTCCTAAACTAATATAAATACTATCTAACCAAAATTTTCTAATCCTCAATATAAAATAATATAACTAAAAATATTTATAAAAAAATACGGGATGTTACATTCTTCCCTCCTAATAAAAATTTCGTCCTCGAAATTTATCTTGCACCTCTACTCGAAATGATAGCGATAACGAACTCGAACAATTTTTGCTGATCTCCCACGTAGCCTCTTACTGTACTAACATTTCAAAAACCACGCTTTCTACTTTCGCACTTAGAATAATACTATGTCGAAAAATATAGAGCTTGTTCTCTTCCATGGTTCAAATATTCACGAATGATTTAACGTTAGCCGTAGAGCATCTATAACCCAAATCTAATTCGCAGCTCTCGTCATCATAGAACACGATTAAATATTGCACGGATAAACAATTCTAGATAATCATGCAGAGAAATCAAAGGAACACGAAATGAATATTATTCTTAACTAACGATCCATCATACGGTCTACCCACACTCACAGGTCAAGCCTAAAGGCAAGTCTAATGCTCAAACTCTATCTTACAACTACCCAAACCTCACAAATCGAGCCTAAAGGCATGTCTACAGAATCTATAAACTCTAGCTCTGATACCAACTTTAACATCCCTAAACAAATACACTTAATTTAAAAATCCACTAAAAATCCAATAAAACGATACAACTTCTCAAAATCAAATATCTTGCAATTCATAAATTAAAAATACACCTAAATTCTCCAAATATCGCAACTCGCACTCTTCCCAAACGTAGCCCACCTAAATAAGATCACCTGCCGGTAGGAATAAGAAAAACAAAGAACCGACAGTGAGCGAAAAGCTCATATACGGATATAAAACGAAGCACAAGCTGAACAAATTAAATAGCTGAACAAGTTAAGAATAAAAATGAATATCTGAATAAAAGAACATTGAGACATAGTGAATGATAATAGAGAGCAGATACTCAACTCACAATATAAAAACAAATAACTCCAAATCAAAAATAAACTTACTCTAATAATATTCATATCACTTACGCATAATTAACACATTAACATAAATAAAGACATAACCGATAAAATATAATCTGACTCTTACACATACACATACACTTACAAATAATATTCAAAACAATTAATCTTACCACGTACACATATTAATCAACAAAATTATTATCAAAAACAAAACTTTACTTACTGACATGGGAGATAATCTTACAGGATGTCCTACATTTTCGGTCATCCAGAATATGTAGTCATCAAAACTTACAGGGGCTTGCACAGCACAAAGCAAATGCTACCCAAAATCTTACAGGGGCTTGCACGGCAAGAAGCACAATGCTACCCAAATGGCCAAACATACACAATAGTCATGACTATACGTGTCCCATAACATCGGCGACACGCCCACACTATTTAAATACACCGCATAGGAGGTGCCAAGCACGAGATTCTCTCCACTCATGACGGAGTCTTACAATATCTCCCAAATCATAATAGAATCATAAATAACTTACTCGAAAAAGAAATGATCTCACAATATCTCCGAAATCATACGTACATCACAAATAACAGATAACACATACTCAAATATCACACACCCAAATATTGTACAAAGTAGACGATTGAATATAAATTTCCAGAACTTGACCAGTCTCAAAGAATATCAATTTACTCTATAAAGATGAACTCAAATGTAAAAGCACAAAACACGAAAGTCGTAGAGGATTCCGAGACCTTTACAGAATGGTAAGGCTCATTAAAAACGAAGAAGTGACGAATTCAGAAACAATGAAAATGCGGACTGGAAGAACATAATCAGGCACTGATCACAGTAGTATTTTGATGTTTAACAGATCAAAATCATAGAATTTGGTAATGGAAGGTAAACGAAAAATGCAAATATCGAAATGAGCTTTCCAGAATGGTATCGCTCATAATATTTGGATTAATTTCCGATTTACTATGAATTTCCGAAGTTAGAATGTACAAACAGAAATTAACACAGCAGATTTACAAACAGCAGATTTTCACATGTTTACAAGCTGAATTTCACAAAACACAGAGAATGAAAGTTGTAGATAATTCAAATATCTTTCCAGGAGATCAAGAATCAACACAATCTGATGAATAATGAATTTTGTACGAATTTAATAAGAAATCAAATGTACAAATTTGGGATAACAAGACAAACAAAAAGAGACAAACTACCCGTACCTTAGACTTTAGTGATTGTTATTCGCTACTAATCCTCAATAAACTTAATCCATCCAATCCGAAGAACCCTAATTGATAACAAAAGAATCCATATTATCAACCCTAATCTCATAAACATATATGTATATACATAACAAAGATTCGAATCTCTTACCTCGAACTCAAATTCCTAACTCCTCAATTACGTTTGCTCATCTCTTTCTCCTTCCACCCTAATCTAAAAAGTAACGTAAGTCTCTCCAACCCCCCCTTTTTTTAACGCTTCTTTTATTTTTTAAAACCCTCACTTCCTTTCTTTTAAAACAATATTCTAATTATTGAAAACATTTATTTACTCCTAAACTAATATAAATACTATCTAACCAAAATTTTCTAATCCTCAATATAAAATAATATAACTAAAAATATTTATAAAAAAATACGGGATGTTACATCGACTATCAAGTAAACAACCAAACCCAATATTCAATATTTCCCCCAAAATTATGACCAACAATAAACCCCTCCTTGCACACCTTATTACTCCCTTAAGCACTCTACTAGCCTTTGACAATGTGGGTTCAAATTAATGTAAAGCCAATACAAGAAAAAGGTCTAGGCAAGTAATGTGGTATGTCACCGAAAAAATAGGATTAAGCTCAACGGGTTAACTAATTGATCATGTAAATATGGTATGGTAATATGGGAAAATATGTGGTTATTCCTAAATGCCTTTATCATTTTAATCGTCAAATAATGTCATGCGTTTTAAGAAAAACCTCAAACAACTGCTAGCAATGCAAACAATCCGTGGACACTCAAGCAAACGAATAAATTGCAACAGATATGCAATATGGCTCAAAAACTCACTTGGTGGAAAAACATACTCAATCCCAAGCAAAAATCTCTCTAATGCACCGACTTGTATTCAAAGCATGCAAACTAAATCATCTGGCACATATTCATGTCCTTCTAATCACTTACAACATTCAATAAGTCTACTAGCTTCAACTTATTAGTGTATGTGTGTGCACAAGAACAAAGCATATCACTTCTCAATCAAAAGCGTCAACAACACAAAATTCCTATCAAGCATGGGTGCAAATTCAAACTATTATGAACTCACATGATATACGAAAATAAAAACAGAATGTCCTATATGAAACAAACGTAGATAACACGAACATAAATGCATAATTTACTACTACTAATATGCAAAACATGAAATCCTACATGAACACATAATACAACAACATCTACTAATCCCTCAAACCACCCCCAAACTTGAAAAATTCAATGTCCCCATTGAATGGAAGTAAATACAAGGGAAAGTAAAAAAAACATACCAGTATACAACAATGCTTGGGTTGCCTCCCAAGAAGCGCTCGTTTAACGTCAATAGCTTGACGTTACTTCCAAGCCTCCATTAAGGATGATAATAGTTTGCCTGGTCCTCTCTTCGTGAGACTTCATCGTCATCACGGCGGCACACTTTCTGCCCTTTCTCCTCGCTTGGCCTATTCATGTAACAACCATGTCCTATTCATATGCCTTCATCTGTTGACCCAAAATCTATCAATTTGTAGAACAACACACATTCGCGGGCTTTGCTTGAATATAATGGAGGAGGGTAAATGTAAATTACTGAAGCCTTTGGTTCCTCAACGAGAACTTCCTCCATTGGCTCTAATGCGCTACCTTCATCTTTATACTCTGAGACAAGTAGAAGACCTGCATCTTTCCCATGTTCTTCATCCTCTTGGTTCGCACATACCAATTCTTGAAATTTGCGTAGCTCATCAGTGTCCTCTTGATACGTACATACCAATTCTTGAAATTTGCGTAGCTCATCAGTGTCTGTCTCAAATTGTGCCCTTTCCAAATCATCCACCTCACTAGCTTGATCAAATTCCTCACATGACTTGTGAACACTCACCTCCTCTTGGAATTTGTCTTCTTCGATTATGCATGCAGTACCTTGCTCCAAGTCATCGTTATTTCCTGGCATTGCCTCTAATATGCATTGTTGTTTCTCTTGTTCCAAGGCTCTCACAGCTTGAGCAACTAGAATCTCCAAAGATTTGAGAGACTCCTCATTACTCTTCACAAGCATCCTAATCTCCTCCCTAGTAGGAACCTCATCTGACTGAAAAGTAGGAGTAGGTTGCTGATGTTGAAAATCTTCACTACCAAAGAAATATGACATATCTGGAACATCTTGCTGGTACTGTTGAGGATGGTATGGAAAATATGGTTGTTCCTCATAACTGACATATGGATCAACTCCTTCGTAGTAACAATATTGTGAGGGATCATGAACGCCCAAACACTGCTCACATTGCTGAGGCTGTTGAATACCACCTTGGTTGCTCCAGCACTGATACGTCTCATGTGCGTCCGCACATAGCTCACAAACACTAGCCACCTGCTGAACTCCATAGTAATTTAGAAAATCCATCTTCAACGGCAATGCTCTCTAACAAGTACCTGAAACACTACGAACAAACTAACTAAGTAAGAAATCCGAGTCAGTGAACGCTAACGACCACTATTGACAAGCACATAAACCAAAAATAAAACACCGAAGATCCCCGGCAGCGGCGCCAAAAACTTGTTTGCACTAAATCACGCAAGCGTACGTGGTCACAAGTAATACAGATAGAAGTCAAGTTCGTTCCGACAGAGATCTGGTTTTTAATTCAGTATTGTACCTATGCAACAATGTATGGTTATTATGCACTGCTAAGACAATTAACAATAATGGGTTTTATAAACTAGATTAACTAAGAAGTAAACTAACAACTAAGAATTAACTAACTAACGAAAATTGGAATCGAATTACTTCTGCAAGAGAATCCATGGAATCCTAACTTCATTAAATACTTTGCTTAGATCTGACGCCTTTAATCACTATATGCAATGGTTATGATATCTGATCGAATAACACGAAACAAGTATACGCTACTTCTCAGTATACGAATACCAAACTAAACATACATCCATAAAAGAGATAGAAGATGAATAGACACCAATTATGCTTAGACCCTATATGTCTATAGAATTTGAAAACATAACGGTTGAAGAACAAGTTATCCACATTGATAACATAGGGTAGCATAATATCTCTATTTATGCCACAAATCATGATGTTAAAACATCAACCTATCCTATGCTAGCATGGCAAGTTCTAAATCTCAAGATCCACTCTCGTTTAGCAAGAGATTAACAAATTAGATGTTCATGACGCATCTAAACACATGAATCACAACCATACGAGGATATCAAGATATACATCACACACAGATCTTTAAAGCATCAAGATACTAAACTCCATAAATAAATCCGTTAGAATCCCATGACAACAATTAGTTCATAATTGAACCTCTCATCATCATGGGATCTGATGAAACCATGATAAAAACAAAGTATGAAAAAAATACAAATAAACTAGAGTAATTGATATGTAATGGTTCTACCCCTAATGATAATAATAAATTACAAGGGTTGGATGTGTTTATATAGGCTCTAGACATCTTGCCCAACAAGAAAATACCAAATCAGAATTATAATAGAAGTACGTTTCCTAAACTGATTCTGATTTAAAGGGAAATTCGCAGCTGTCTTTTTTTCAGATTTTCTGGAACGTTCCAGCTGCAATTGAGCCTCTGAACCACTTTATAATGATAGAGAATCTCGTTATCTTCGCGTGGACTGCTTACGGGCCTCAAACGGACTTCTAGAACTCAAGATATGGCCAAAACAAAATCAAAAATTCTGGCTGATTTTTCTCCCACGCACCACCAGCATCCCGCAGCGCCTGATGCGCCATATGGGCGCCTGAAGCGCCGGGCCAATCTGCCCAAACTCGGCTGGGAGCCCCCGGTTTGGTCCCGTTCTGTGAAAACTGATTTTTCTTAGCTTTTTTCCCCTTTTCTTCCCGTTCCTTTTGCATGAGCTTCCGTCTTTCATCATTAATGACTTGTATACTTCTTAGGAGTTGAAATTAGCCACCATTCGTCATTCCATATCATCAATCAACTCCACAAGACGCTCCCAAAAATGACGGAAACTAAACCTTTAATCGATATTTCTTCAACCCTGCACAATTACACAAAACACATCAAAACTACCACAAACTTGAGTCCAAGACAATCAATTTAAGCCGATATGGAACGCTCCAAGTGGATATAAACTCCACTTATCAATTATATAGAGGTGTTCCTGAGGAACCCCATTGTTTAGCGAATTATCCCACTCTCAATGCGCTGCAAGATTGTCTGTCTCCAGCTCCAGTACTTCATGGTCATCCAGATAAGCCCTAACCAGCCCCTCAAACATTGCGTAAAACTCATTAACCCTTCGATCCTCAATCAACAAGGAACCAACACATAGCCGAGTGATTTTACCCCTGTGGTCCCTAATAACAACACCAATACCTGACCTATTCCCATTCTGCAATGGCTCATCAGAAAAGAATCCATGAACGTTTACTTTCACTGCCCCAAAAACCGGCATACGCCACCTGACCACTGGAAACTCCATGCCTATAAAACTAACAGCTAATAACAATACACCCATTATATGCAAATAAAGAACCTCTAACACCCCACCCAAGAGCCTCCTCGTAACTCCAAACTATGATTAAATGAAATAGACGTTTAGTCTTCTGAACAAAAACTAATTCCTTAAAAAAAACATCCAACGTCCCTTATTAAAGCCCACTAACCCATAAACTCTCTTCAGTTGTAGCCCAAAAATCCACTGATAAAACTCTATTTTTTAGCCCAATAAATCCCCCCCCCCTAATATATTTTAATCCCAATAAAATTCTACCAGGATATTCCAAGTTGAACAAATGATAGTGCCCACCTCTAACACCAACCTTGAATATGATAGTTTTTGCTTCTCCCTGTCTTGCTAGATCATCTGCACCTGAGTTATCATCTCTACTAATAATACGAAAAATCACATTTTCCTTACTAACAATATTTTCCATTCCTTCTAACAACATTAGATTAGATAAAACTAATCCTCCATTGATTCGTGAAATGTAAGCAATAACCTCATTACTATCAATATAGAACACACATTTTTTCATTCGAATACTCACTTCCATTTACTGCCCTAACAAGATGAATCACCGCACTTAGCTCTGCTAACAAGGAACATGTAGCCTTGACAGGACCGAAAAGATATATAAAAGATTTCCTTCCTTATCCTTTAAATATCCACCAATTCCTGCTGTAAAACTACCATCATTCTCTAATTATACCGAACCATCAGAGTAACCAATAATCTTACAGTCTTTTTCAAACAAATCTCTGCAACTCACCCCCACACTTCCTGAAACTGCCCTCATCGGATTTACAGACCACATAATAACAAATTCATCGTTTATAATCTTAATAACTTGACACCACTTTTGTGCCCTTAGCGTAATCAGAAATAGTACATCCTCTTCCCTGTACTGAAGGGACTGAAACAACTTTAAATTCCTATTTAACCAAATAGACCATAAGGTAGAAGCCAACGCAACAGCCCAACCCATTCTCATTTTCGAGTCATGAAACCAGTTTATCCATTCCCAAATATTAAAACTTCGTGCTGAATTCCATTTGTTACTTAAACCCCACCAATCAAATACCCATTTCCAAATTTTCTTTGCGAAACTGCAACTCCATAGCAAATGTTCTAACTCCTCCATACCAGCATTACATACTATACAAACCACATCACTTACTGCATTATTTAACCTCTTCTGTAAGAAAACCTTTGTAGGTAGCACCCCATGTTCCACCTTCCATAGAAAATATTGAATTTTTGGTGGCACTTTTAATTTCCAAATATTATTCCACAAACTATAACCTGAATGATTTTCATTAGATAGAAACCTTCTGCCATCTGCTGACGAATAAGCTCTACCCGTCTTTAACCAAATCAAACAGTCAGATCCCATTCAAAACAACTGAGTCAACAATAGCATTTAACCTTAAAGCTTCGTCTATCTCCCAAGCACGCAATTTCCTATTCCACAGCATTTTCGACTCCGAATTTGGATTAGACCAACTATCACAAAATTCTTTAACTGTTACATTCTGCAACTTTGATAACCGATATAGTCTTGCAAAAGAATGATACAATTCACTATTATTCGACCAATTGTCCTCCCAAAAAAGCGCTGAGTTTCCATCCTTCACACTCCACTTAAAATTAGTCCCAGATAACGTATTAGAAAACCCATCATCCTTATTAATGGAAACAATACCACTCAACTTAGATGAAGCATGCTTATTAGTAAGTGCCTACCCTAAATCATCAGTAAAACTACAATTATACTTCGACCTGACTAAAGCAGTCCAAGAAGAATCTCTATTTGCCGCCCATTTGAACCACCACTTTCCTAACAACGAGAAATTTTTCTGCTGAATTGAAATAATATCCAGTCCTCCCATATTTCTTGGCAAGACTACCTTTTCCCAATTTATCAAATGCATTTTCCTCCTTCTAATCCCATTATCATCATATTCTCCCCATAAAAAAGCTCTCCTAATAGCCTCTATTTTATTTCTAACCCCAGGAGGAATAACGTAGGTACTTAGCCAATGCGTTGGTATACTATCCAACGTTGCTTTCAACAAAACCATCCTTCCAGCCATATTCATGGTAGAACACTTCCAATCCGCAAGTTTTCTTTCCACTCTTTTAACCAAAGGGTCCCAAAACAAGCGCTTTTTTGGCGATAAACCAATGGTTACCCCTAAGAAAGTCATAGGCCACCCCCTATCTCACAGTTTAATATTTCTGATCCCTTTTGTAATAACTCCCTGCCTTTTCCTAAAGAATACAACATACTCTTTGAAAAGTTTATTTTCAAACCTGACAACAACTGAAAACAAACTAGAATCCTCTTGATTGTCAACAAAGAATCTCTGTCATTATTAATAAATAATAATGTGTCATCCGCAAACTGCACATGTGTGAACCTTTCTGAATTTTCCGCAACCTTAATACCTTGAAATGACCCATTCCCTGCTGCTAATTCAATCATTTTACTAAGTGCTTCAACCACTAAGTTAATGAGCAACGGTGATAAAGGATCACCCTGTCTTAACCCACGTGACGGAGAAAATTCCTTTGTGGGAGAACCGTTAATCAATACCGAAACTCTTGCTTCCTTATAATAGTTAACAATCCAACTCTTTCATTTATCACTAAAACCCATCTTATCCAACAAGTCTCCCAAAAAATTCCAATTGACCGTGTCAAAGGCCTTTTCAAAATCTAACTTAAGAATTAAACCCGAAGATTTCCCTGTCTTGAGACTATGAGTGATTTCATTAACCATTAAAATACTATCCGCTGCATTTCTTCCCTTCATAAAACCAAACTGATGCTTGCTGACCAGATTCTTCATAATTCCACCCAATCTTTCCGCCAGCATTTTGGTAAACAATTTTGGAATTGAGTTAATCAAACTTACCGGCCTGAAATAAGTTACTAACTTTGGTTGTGATACTTTTGGAATCAACGCAATGAAAGATGAATTGAGCCCCTTAGGGAATACACCCTTACTAGAAAACTCTTCAAAACACTGCATAATTTTTACTTTTAAGCTATCCCACAACTTTCTAATACTCCCTATATTAAAGCCATCTGGCCCCGATGCCTTCTCCGAAGACATTGACTTTAATACACATTCAACCTCTTCAATCTTTATATCCTTGTCCAACCATTGAGACTCCTGCAACGTAATTCTTTCCAGTTGTAAAGACCCTATCTTAAACATGATACACCCTCTACTGCTATCAAATAAGGAAGTAAAATGCTCGAAAAAAGCATCCTTGAGTGCTAGAGGAGAGGAAATCCATGCTTGCTTCCAGAATATCCTTCGAATAAGATTTCTACATCGCCTTTTCTGAATACACTGATGAAAATATCTCGTATTCCTATCTCTTTTTACCTGCCAGTTAACTCTAGACCTCTGCCTTAGCATGTCAACTTTTTGCTCATATAATTCTCCCAACAACTCATTCAGCACTACCTTGTTAATGTTATTATTCGAAGCATTATCCTCCTTCTCCAAACTATCCTCCACCTCCTTAATCCGCATGTCAATATTATTCTTCCCCAACTTGGACCACTCTTTAATTCCCATTCTAACCCTCCTTAAAATAGATAAAACATCTAACTTACCCTCCTCCACATCCCTACAAATCTGCGACTCTATTGATGCAACAAGACCACCATCCTTAAGCCAACAATTAAAAATTTTAAAAGGAACAGGTCCCCAATTCTGAGATTGCTGGCTTAAAAACAAAGCCCTATGATCCAACTTCTTCCTATTCAAAGACTTCAGAAACCATAACCCTTACTCCACCATGATGAATTTACTAACGCTCTATCTAATTTACTCTTTTTTCCTCCTGGCCCAAACCAAGTAAACTCCGAATTACCCATTGCTAACTCCAATAAATTTGAGTTATCTATAAAATGACTAAAACCAACCATATCATCCCTTTTATACATACAGTTTACTCTCTCGGATTCATCCCGAATACTATTAAAATCACCAATAATGCAAAGGCATTCATTCTGATGACTTCCCACAATACCAGTTAATGTCAGCCACAATCTTCTCTTACTTTCCAAATCTTGTGCACTGTATACATTTATCACACTAAAGATTTCACTATCCGACCAACTCTACAATTTACACCACAACCAATTCTCCTCCTTACTCACCCCTACTAACTTATATAGAGATTTATCCCACATACACAATAATCCTCCCGAAAGTCCTCTAGCTTCTACCTCTGCCCATTCAAAATCTTGATTGTTACATAAGTTCCTGATCGACTGAATATTCCAACCACTACATTTAGTTTCTTGAAAGCAAACTATATTTGCTTTATGCTCCAACAAAATATCCTTAGCCATTCTTTTTTTTTTTACACTATTGCAAACCCCCCTTATATTCCAAGAAATCAAAGAAATATTCCTCATATCAAAACATTTTCAAAAATCCAACTTAAAATCCACTACCAAGACTTTTAGACCTTATTTTCCTCAATGCGCTTAGCAATGACCTTGATACCCTCTTCCCTTCCCCCAACAATTGTTAGACCCATATCTAATGCAGTATCTACAATTCTTTCTGCTTCCAGCTCCTTTCCCACCCAATTGTTATTCAGAATTTCATCACCCCTGTGCTTATAAACAACCTTCTGAACAGTACCCTTATTCCTCGAATCAATCCTCTTCCCTTTGAACAAAAGACTCCTTCCCCCCAATCTATTGCTTAACTTAAAATCAAAGGGATTAACCGATCTTTTACCCTTTTTCCTGGGCCTACCCCTCCTTACACCCATATTAATCTTAATCATATTTTCACAAATAGAATTCTGGGAAAATACATTCTCTTCCTCAACAGACTCTATCGGATCCTCCTCCACTAACACTTCCTCACTATTTATTCTCGTTGGCTTAGATCCACTAACTAAAGTTTCAGAATTGTCTCTGTAATTCCAACATTCATCATTTTCATTTTCTGCACCCCCAACCAACCCCCTGCCTCCTCCTTCTACTATATTTCGTACAACTATAGCCTTTGACACCTCAGATTCTGGTACAACCGTATCCATTGTAGAAGAATTCATCCTACCCTTACCATCCTCTTCAGAACCCTTACTAACATTGAGTCCCAACTGCTTATTCTTCTCTATTTCATCATTATTATCAACCACATAATTTTGGACCTCCATTCCTCCAATGCCCCATGCCAAAGCTAACTTGCTAACACTATCCCCTGACCTCTCTCTACTATCTTCATCAGAGGAATTCCTTTTCCCTCTTACAGAAAATCTATCACATCCTTCCTTAACACCTCGACCGCCCCTATGCGAATCTTCCTTGAATTCCCTAATGAGCACCTTATATGGTTTCCCTTTTACATATTTTTTTAACTTCTCATTAATCTCCTCATATCTATTAGTCACACATATTACTCTTGGATTGTAAATTGCTAATTCTTGCTCATTCTGATAGTTCCAAGAGACCCATTCACCAATAACCTTAGTATATGCCCTTAAATTTTCCTCAACCCACGCCAATAGTGGAATTCCACAACATTCAACTTCTACAACTCTAGGAATAACAAAATCTTCCTCCTAAAAATTACGTGTTTTTCTAAAAAACTTCTTAAGTACCTCATAATCCTTCTCATTCCAGATCCCATCATCCAAATTATTCACATAGAAAGTGAATCTATTAACCCTCAATATCTTAATATCATTTAGCCCTTCAGCCTTTAATCCCTCCAACAATACCTCAGCATTACTCTCCACAATAGTATATCCAACAATACTACTTAACATTGAAGCCTCAATGTTCTCATTTGTCTCTGATTCAACATATTCAAAAACATTCCTAGCATGAATCACTGGATTGACTGACCTCATATCATTCCCCCCAAAACCCACCACTTCCTTCTCTTTCTCACTACCCTTAGTCTTCAAATCACTTACCTTACAAATCCTCTCATTAATAGACATCTTGAAGATTCGCCCCAATCCTTTGTGCTGCTTTAGATTAGAGATGATAAACCCAGCCTCCTGTTCCGAAACCGTTTTCACACAACCAAACCCATTATTCCATTTATCCCTTTTCCTAGGTAATATAATGTCTTTTATATTACCCCCTAACTTGAAGAACTCCCAAAGGTCCCTTGTTGAAGCCTCATTAGGAATTTTTGACACAAAAATTGTGCATTCCTGATCCTCCTTGGACTTAACCTTATTTAATTTGTATTAAGCTTTATTGAAGATAAATCCACATAAATTATTAAATTAATATTTTATATTATATTTAAAAATGAGTTAAAAGACTCTTGGAAATGCTTTAAAAGCAAAAAAACAAATAACTTGTTAGATAAATTTTAACATTGAAGTTCATTATTCTTTTTTTTACTAGTAACTTAAACCAAAGCATAATTCATAATTTTTTCCTTCTAAAAGTTTTTCGGTTCCTTGTTTGTTTATTATACTTAAGCTCGATTTTTACTTTTATGAATAATATTGACGTGAATTTACATTATATTATTTTTTATAAATATCTATTTTAAGACCATTTTCTCATAACATATTATGATTTTTCATTTGATATTTATAACTTAAATAATTATTAATTTTATCAAATATTTTACCAAAATTATATAAACAAACAATTATTTATAAATAAAACTTTATCATCATTGATATATCAATTATAAATATAAGAATAATTATTTATTTTAACATATGATCTTTTGTTTTTTGTATTAACTTAATTATTGAGATGTTGTGAAAACAAGAAATTTGTAATTTTAATGTAGATAGGTATTAGAAATTTTGATTAATAGAAAAAAGGGCTTGGTTTTCCTGAGGTTACCTTAGGTAATATTCCTGAGGTAATAAAAAAATAATATAAACATAGGGCTATTTTTGTAAATACAGGAGGCATATTTAATTATTACAAAATTGCCATTATAATTTTGTATTGAAAACTAACATTACCTCAGGTAAGTTTCCTGAGTTAACCTCAGGAACATTATTCTCTAGAAAAAAAATAATAAATCTAGTAGTAATATTACTTTACACACATGAAGAAGCCATCCTTAAAATTTTTATTTCAAAATTATTTTTTATTTTACATAAAATAAAATAAAATAATAAATCTAGTAGTAATATTATTTTTTTATTTTATACATAAATCTAGTAGTAATATTACTTTGTAGTTCTTGAGATGAGATCTTTGTTCAATAGACACAGTCTTTTGAGAGACAATATCCAGTAACTGTTTTCCCTTTTTAAGAACTACAGCCTTTTGAGAGACTGCAGCCTGGCTGTGACTAGGTTTTTCATCTCTTTGTGCTAATAAAGAAAGTTGAATTGCAGCCTTCAATTCTGCTCTCTCAGCAAGAGTTAAATCATCATCATCTTCACTAGAATTACTACTACTACTTGACACAACAAATCTTCTCTTCCTTACAACTGATGTCTTTTGAGAAACACCAGAGGTTGGTTTCTTTGAAACAATAGGCTGTGGATCAAAATTTGGTTCTTGAATTGTTTCAGAGACTATAATGTTTTGGGCTACTTGGGTAGACACAGGTGGGTTCTCCTCCATTTGAGATTCCTGAGCCATTTCACCACAAAAGAAAGAAGAATTGTAGAGAGTAGGAAGATGAGTTTTAAGAATTACCTGAACATGATGTGGATAATGAATTGCAGGTATTTCATCTAGATTCTTTTCATTGTCCTTCTTTGTAATATCAGAGAAAATTCTCTTTTACTGTTCATAAGAAGAAACACAATGTTTCCTTCCAAATCTAGCTTCAACATCAGGAATGAAATGGTTAATAAACATTTGCATAAATCTATGATAATAAACCATTTTCCTGTTTTGATCTCTTGACCCAAGTTTGATACTCATCTGACTTAAGATAATATGACCAATGTTAATTACTCTGTCATAAAGCAAACTATAAGCAATATGTGATGTAACAGAAGTAATTTGCTGAAAAGAACTACATTTGCCAATAAAACATTTAGCAATTTGATCAAAGTAAAAAGACCATTCCTTTCTAAGAAAAGACCTATTCAACTGGCTCATGTTATCTAGAGGTCCACTATAACCTAATTCAGACAACATAGTTCTTATATTATCATCAGATGGTACATTCTCATAACTATCAGTAACAGGTAAACAAAGTACTGAATTAACAACAGATTCAGTAATGTCAAATGAATCTTGTCCTAAATGTAGAACAATCTTACCTGATTGACTCTGAGTAGAATCAATTACCTCAGCATTCTCCCAAGCTTGTGAAACAGCTACTTGATTAATTTGTGGAGATGCTGTCAATGCATAACTTAATGGTCCATACGCCAGAAAGTCCATGATTGGATGAAAATCAGATGACACTCCTTCCTTGTTGGTGATAGCTGCTACATGATTGTTTGTCATAAAATCAAAGTCACCAAACTTGAAGGCTACTGATTTAGGTAATCTTCTCTGAGCTGCCATTTTTTAATCTGAAAAGAACTTGAAAAATTCTTGAAATGGATTAGTGATTTTGAAAACTCAAGAGTGGTTTTTGCTTTAAAGAATGTAAAATTAGAGAAAGCAATTACACGATTAGAGTTTCAAAACAAATATATTTCACAATTCTTTCAGACCACTATCCCACGTTGACACGTAGATTGACAGGTGTCAGTCCCTGAAAAAATGCGGTTACCCACAATTTTTGGAAAATAAAATCCAAAATTGATTTTCATGAAATAAATCAGGGTATAAATAATCAATACTAATCAGCTTCCTTTTCCTGTTGACCTCTCATAAAAATAATCACAAAACATGTGATAATAATTCTCAAATCCTGATGGTCACACATGAAATCCTGATCAATATCATCAGAGACTTAATATGGAGTTTCCACGTGGCATTTTTCTTTTATCTGAAAAAGAAATAAACAATTAATCTGAACAAAAATCAATTGGTTAGATATATTCAACATTTCTTGAAAACAAGAAATATAGTCACACGCAATAATTAGCATTTGACTTCATTAAAACTTCCAAATGACTGTTCAGCTTCTCACGTCTTTCTTTAAAAGAACCAGACGCCTTATGCCATTCTCCATAATCCTTTCAATTTCTTTTCTTCTCAACAATGCTTCTCAAACCAAAATTCCATTCAAATCCATTTTTCAGATTTTTCTCGATCGATGAACATCCTGTTCTTGATCATCTCTTTGAACAGACAACTCTTCTCATCGAACTAATCATGAATGGATTGGTTTTCGAAAATATCCAGAGGTTTCTCCTAGAACATCCATCTATTGGATACAATCTTCCCCTAACCTCCTCAAAACTTGAGGATGAAGAATTTGGCCGAGAGTCTGAGGTTGATCTTGATGGGGATGCTATTCATTTAAGTTAGCTGCTCTCATTCAAGTCGCCCAGACAAGGAATCCAAGAGCAAATGAGACTGTTCATCCCTTGATGAATTTCTTGAGATGCTCCTTGTCCTGTACCTCAGAGTTCATATCAATAGACAAGTATAGAATTATCAATAGAAATTTAGACAAAAAGAAGTTGCATTTCATTTCCATGTAATGATTTCTATTAATGAAAAAACAGTTTCTTGTTATCTGCTTGTCTTTTGATTATTGAGTGATGTATAAATTATCAGTATGCAAATATTAAAACTTGCTAGGATAGACTTAACTAATCACAAAATCAGATTACTACACAAAGTAAACGTCAAGATCTGAAACAATTTTCATAATCCTGATACTGACACAATACTGATGACGTCAGCATCCTGATGTCAAATCTAATCCTGATGATTATTAACAAGTCTATTATACTGAAATTTATCAAGGCAATATGTTATAGCTCAAGGATTTAACTATCAATAATAGATCCTGACAGGAATATCAAGTCTATAAGCTAAGAACAACATACCTTGCTACTTTTGCAGATGTTAAAGATCTAAAAATTTAACATTCCTAACTCACTTACTAATCTACTGAATGTAGTCTCATCAAGTGGTTTAGTTAGAATATCTGCAAGCTGTTTGTCAGTAGGAACAAAATGAAGTTCCACAGTACCATTCTCAATATGTTCTCTAATAAAATGATACCTGACATCAATGTGCTTAGTCCTTGAATGTTGAACTGGATTTTCTGCAATTTTAATAGCACTAGTATTATCACAAAACATAGGAATATTACTAAGTGTCATACCATAATCCATCAACTGATTTCTTATCCAAAGGAGCTGTGCACAACAACTGCCTGCTGCTATGTACTCAGCTTCTGCAGTTGAGGTTGAAACAGATTGTGGCTTCTTGCTTGCCCAAGAAATCAATCTATTTCCCAAGAATTGACATGTACCTGTAGTGCTTTTCCTGTCTATCTTACACCCTGCATAATCAGAGTCTGAATAGCCAATTAGAAAGAAATCAGATTCTCTAGGATACCACAAACCAAGATTTAGAGTTCCTTTGAGATATCTAAAAATTCTCTTCACAGCAATTAAATGAGATTCCTTAGGATCACTTTGGAATCTAGCACATAAACAGGTAGAAAACATTATATCTGGCCTACTTGCAGTTAGATATAACAATGAGCCTATCATGCCTCTATAACTAGTATTATCCATACTCTTTCCTTTAGGATCAGAGTCTAGTTTAGTGGCTGTTGCCATGGGTGTTTTTGCAACTGCACAGTCTTGAAAGTCAAACCTTTTTAAAAGATCTTTGATATACTTTGACTGATTAATGAAAATACCAGTCTCAGTCTGTTTGACCTGCAAGCCTAAGAAATAATTTAATTCACCCATCATGCTCATCTGATACTTAGACTGCATAAGCTTGATAAACTTAGCACACAACTTTTCATTAGCAGAACCAAAAATAATATCATCAACATAAACTTGAACTAAAAGCAATTCACCTTTTATCTTTCTAAAGAATAGAGTTTTGTCAATTGTACCTCTTGTGAAGCCATTTTCAAGAAGAAATTTAGACAAAGTCTCATACCATGCTCTTGGTGCCTGCTTTAGTCCATAGAGTGCCTTGTCAAGTTTGTAGACATGATTTGGAAACTTTGGATCAACAAATCCAGGTGGCTGTTCCACATACACTTCCTCATCAAGTTTGCCATTTAGAAAAGCACTCTTTACATCCATCTGGTATACCTTGAATTTTGAATGAGCTGCAAATGCAAGAAACATTCTGATTGCTTCCAATCTTGCTACAGGTGCAAAGGTCTCATCATAATCAATGCCTTCTTCCTGAGAATAACCCTTGGCCACCAGTCTTGCTTTGTTTCTTACAATCATACCAGATTCATCTAGCTTATTTCTGAAAACCCATCTTGCACCAACAATAGATCTATCTTTAGGTCTTGGTACTAGTTTCCAGACTTTGTTTCTCTCAAACTCATTTAACTCCTCCTGCATTGCAATTACCCAATCAGGATACTGTAAGGCTTCTTCAACCTTCTTAGGTTCATTCTTTGAGAGAAAGCAACTATACAAGCATTCATTTTAAATTTATCTTCTAGTTCGAACACCACTATTTGGATCACCAATTATCAAATCTTCAGTATGATCCTTTGTCCATTTTCTAACAGGTGGTAGATTAACTCTGCTAGTCTCTCCCCCTAAGTTAGTGGTATCTCTTGTAGAAGAATTTTCTCTACCTTCAAAAACTCTCCTTTGATCAATAGAATCAGTAGATTCCATATTGCTGCTAGTTACTGATCTTTCCTCAGTAGACTCTGAAAGGTCAGTTCCTGATGGAGTAGACTCTGAAACGTCAATTCCTGATGGAATAGATTCTGAAAGACTAGTCTGCTCCTGATGATCGCTGTGTTCTCTTTGATTTATTTGCTCCCCCTCAACAGTAGCACTCCTTTGAGAAGCAATAGAAATTTCTTCAGGAGAACCTTCATCATCACTTGAGAGTATCTCAGAAATCTTCAGATTTTCAAATTCCAAATTGTCATGGCTTTCATCAGTTTGCAAAATTCCAAATTTCTTATCATCAAATGCAACATGAATTGATTCCATAACAATGTGAGTTCTGAGATTATAAACTTTGAAGGCCTTAGATGCTGAATATCCTAGAAAAATTGCTTCATCCGATTTGGCTTCAAATTTTCCAAGATGTTCTGGATGAATTTTTAGGACATAGCATTTGCATCCAAAGATGTGAAAATATTTCACACTTGGTTTCTTTCCTTTAATCATCTCATAGGGAGTTTTTCCATGACTATTTACCAAGGTACAATTTTGAGTGAAACATGCAGTGTTAATAGCTTCTGCCCAAAAGTAGGTTGGAAGTTTTGCATCTGCAAGCATGGTTCTTGCTGCCTCTATGAGAGTCCTGTTCTTTCTTTCCACTACACCATTCTGCTGAGGTGTACCAGGTGCAGAAAACTGTTGAGTGATTCCATTGTCTGCACAAAACCCCTCCATTGTAGAATTCTTGAATTCTGTACCATTGTCACTCCTAAGTACTTTAACTTTGTACTCAGAGTTATTCTGAATAATCTTGACAAGTTCAATGATTTGTTGAGGAGCTTCATCCTTCTTGTGTAGAAAGAACACCCATGTAAACCTTGTGAAATCATCCACCATAACTAGAGCATATCTTTTCTTGCTGATAGACATAATGTTTACTGGACCAAACAGATCAAGATGTAGCATGTGAAATGGTTCAGTAATTGAATTTTCAGTCTTGCTCTTGAAAGTGGTTCTTCTTTGCTTTCCAAGCTGACATGCATCACAAAGTCCATCTTGCACAAAATTTGCCTGTGGTAGGCCTCTCACCAAATTGTGCTTAACAAGTTGATTAAGCTTCTTGAAATTAAGATGTGAGAGCTTCTTGTGCCAATTCCAGCTTTCATCACTTGTTGCTTTGCTGTAGAGACATCTAACAATTCCTTTAGATGTATCACTTAAGCTGGCTTCATATATGTTACCATGTCTTTGACCAGTTAGAACAATGTCTCCATTCTGCATATTCAAGATTTTGCATCCTTCTCTGTCAAAGATTGATTTGTAACCTTTATCACCCAGTTGACTTATGCTTAAAAGAGTATGTTTCAAGCCTTCAACCAGTGCTACATTTTCTATGATGACATTCCCAAAAACAATTGAGCCATATCCCAGAGTTTCTCCTTTGTTGCCATCTCCAAAAGATATTACTGGGCCAGCTTTCCTCTCAAACTTTGTAAGCAGGGACTTCTTTCCAGTCATATGTCCAGAGCATCCACTGTCCAAGATAATTGAATGCTTCTTTCCTGTGCCCTGCAAACAAAAAGTAACTAGTTAGAATTTTTTAGGACCCAACTTTGATTGGATCCTTTCTTACTAGATTTAGAGACAACAGGCTTTGAAGATTTTACTTTTATTTTACCTGTTGCAGAGTCAACTTTAGACTCTGATTTCACAAACTGTCTGTGACTAGGAGTTTCAGATTTCAAAGAATAATAGTCATAATACAGTTCATGATATTCTCTACACATGTAAATGGAATGAAGTAAACTACCACAATGATAACAAGCTTTTTGTGGTTGGTATTGAATTTTCTGAGTCTTGGGGAATCTGGACTCAGTTTTCCAAGAAGGTTTTTGATTGCAGTCTAGGGCCAAATGATTATGATTTCCACACTTATAGCATTTTTTCCTAGGTGCATCAGGTACATTCTTGTAATTATTCTCTTTGTTAATACCTTCTTTTCCATTCCTATTTCTTTTGATCTTGCTAGACTCTGAAAGACCATCTAATCTCTGTTTCAACTGAGACTTAGACAGAAACCCTATGTTTACATTCTTAGGTTTCTCTAACACTTTCTCATCTGAATTACTATTGTTAATCCTTTTGTGTACAATAGGGGTACCTTTTGAATCAATAAATTTAACATGATTAGGTTCAGAAACAATTTTCTTACCTTCAGATTTAGATGTGTTAGCTTCTACCTTACTATCATCATTGACAATAGCTACTCTTTCTTCTTGTCTAGCCTTATCAAAACCTAAACCATTAACCTTACCACGAATTCCACTTTCAAAGATTTCTATAGTCTTCTTACTGGAATTGTTAATGGTCTTAATCACATCTCTCTCTTCTTCTAGTTCTTTTCTGACATAGTCATAAGCCTCAAGAATAACACTATAATCATGCTTAGCTTTATCAGAACTTAACTTGTATTCTTCCATTTGAATTAATTCAGATTCAAGAAAATTATTTCTATCAACTAATTTATCATTCTTAACCTTAAGTTCATCTCTTTCACAAGTAAGAATTCTAAAATTAGTCATAAGATTCTTAAACTCAGCATGGATAGATCTAATTTCATCAGAATTTAAGCTATCAAATGAATCAAGAGAGTGAAGTGATACCTTAACAGAGGATAGAGAAGTTTTCTTTGGAGATCCAGGTTTGTCTGAACTATTGGCCATCAATGCAATGTTGTCATAATCCAATTCATCTTCAGAATCACTGGAATCAGCCCAATCCTTCTGTGTGACCATAAGTGCATTACCCTTTCCTGAATTCCTAGGCTTCTTACACTCACTAGCAAAGTGTCCAAGCTCGCTGCAGTTAAAGCACTTGATCTTGGCCTTATCAAGCTTGACAATATTACTTTTGCTTTTGTCACTCTTCTTCTCCTCCTTCTTTTGAAAAGGTCCTTTGCTAAATCTTCTCCCGTTGAATCTTCCTTTCTTGAAAGCTTTAGCAAACATAGCAAAGAGTTCCTGCATCTCAGATTCAGAATCATTGTTGTCAGAGTCTATATCAGTAGTCTCTGACTCAGAACTTTCTTTGCTTTTCTTCTTCCTTGAATTCTTTACAGCAATCTCTTCATGCTGTTCTTCAGGAAGCTTCTTAACTTCAGATTGAGCAGTAAGTGCAATAGTCTTCATCTTTCCTTCACTCCTGCTCTTCTTCTGCTGCTTGTCAAGTTCATAAGCTCTCAATTTTCCATATACTGCCTCTAATGAAATCTCATCCAGATCATTAGCTTCCTCAATCGCAGATATCTTCTCATTGTAGAAATCAGGCAAAGCTTTCATGAACTTCGTATTCATATCCTCCAAGTCATAATATTTACCATGCATGGCCATCTCATTGATGAGTTTTGTAAACCTATCAAAGGTATCAGTAAGTGACTCACCAGACTTGGATTCAAAGTACTCATACTGTTGTATAAGTAATGTTCTCATATTCTTCCTGACAGGCTTAGTTCCTTCACAGTGAACCTTAAGATTGTCCCATATATCCTTAGCAGTTTTACAAGAGAGAACATAGTTAGTGAGAACAGAATCAAGACTGTTGAATAATATGTTTCTCACTTTAGCATCTTTAAGAACATTCTCCTTGTCCTTATCTGACCATTCAGATTTTGGCTTCTCTGCTGTATGTTCTGGAACAACCACACCATCAACAGTTGCTTGTCCAACGACCTTTGTTGGAACAAAAGGTCCATCTCTGATTCTGTCAAGATAATCAGGATCTGTTGCTTCCAGATGATGCAACATCTTTACTTCCCATAGAGTATATTCGTTTCTCTTGAGCATAGGAATTTTAGTATTCCCATCCTTGTAACCAGACATGATTGTAGATCTTTATGATTATTCGAAATCAACCTGCTCTGATACCAATTGTTAACTCGAATAACTTGTAGAAGGGGGGGGTTGAATACAAGTTATATAACCGTGTCTGATTTTTGCTTGATTATATGAACAAGAATAAACGAATGAATCAAACTCTGTTTGTATTAATAAGATCAAATACAAACTCTACCAAAGGTGTACAATACCTTTAGCAGCTGCTGACAATACAAATCTCTCTCTCTCTCTATCTGTTTGTTTCGAACTTTCGAAAACAAACCTTATACAGAGTTACGCACACTTGCTTAACACTTTTTGTCCGACCCTTTTTACAATGATATAGAGAGAGTATTTATAATGCTACCTATCAACTAATAACAGAAAGATATAATCTATACATGACAATGTTCTGTCTTCTAGTCGATAGTTTCCATCAATAGAAAACTCTTTCCTTCATAATATCTTCTTGCTTGTTCTTCAAACAACGATCCTGTTTTATAGCACTTGTCAGTTTCTGTAGCATCCATAATGACATCATCAGTAACAAGACTGATATCAGGATCTGCACACTGCATCAGTATCTGATCAACCATCAGTATTGGACCATCATCAGGATTTGCTCTCTGTTCCTGACATGTAGTCTCCGATACACTGTTCATTCCTGACTAAACTATACAGATAACTGTCTTACACATAAATCCTATATACAGTGCTAAATCCTTTATAAGATCAGGATTACAAGAAGTATAATGTGTAAATTCTATTCTTAACATCACAACTTATGAATTATTCCTAACACTTTAAATCAAAACTAAAAAGTACTAGAAGCTAAAAACTTTCAAGTTAAAAAGTAAATAAGTCAAATCAAAGAGATAATACTTGATAAAAAATCAAAGGGATAATAACCATCGTTCATAATTTATGAGAGAAGATATTCTATTTGGGAAAGAGAAGTGACAAAATTCTAATATAAATGAAATTGAAGAAAATAAAATAATAATATAGAAGCCATGTGAAATCTTACCTCAATCAAACCTCATGACTTTTCACATTAGATCTCTAATTATATTTTAAGTTAAAAGTCATAAAAAGTCATTAAATGTAATTGTTATTGCAAATTGATGACTTTTTGAATAACAGTCTACTTTTAAGGAGTTGTTAAAAGTTTGAATTGAATAACACCTTACTTTTAATGACTTTTAAAAGTTGGTAAAAGTCTTAATTCAATAACACCATACTTTTAAATACTTTTTAAAATTTAGAATTGAATGCCACATGACTTTTAAAATCGTTAAAAGTCATTAAAAATTGGTATTGAATACCACCCGTTACTAACACCCTAAAATTTCAGAAAGGGTAATGCTAGGTACCCAAAAATGGTACCCAAATATTGCTCCAAAATGATGTGTCATTAATGATGTGGCATGTTGGGATATTTTAATTGGATGATCCTAGCGGGCCCATTATAATTATAATCAATAATTACTTGTCATGCCATGTCATTTGGGAAAGGAATTTAGGGAACATATCATTTCCCTTCAGAAAATAGTCTCCATTTTAGAGATTTTTGTTGATAGGGTGAAGAAATTGTATTTCAATCAGTCCGCAGTTTTATATATTGACCGCTGACCGGCAATTTAAATTCTCAGGCGTTCATCCTCGTCAACAACAAACAAGGTACTGCAATTCATCTGTAATTCAAAGTCCTGCAAATTCATGTACTACTTGATTGTACTGTTCTGATATTATAGCACTAGTAACTTAATTCTCTGTTTCATTTATAAAGTTCGCAACTTTATTGTAAATTAGAACCAATTCAATACTTTAGATGCCACTGCTAGTTTATACTGGGTTTTTATTATATGATAAATTATGTAGTGGGTAATTTTGTTTGGTTTGGATAAGTAGATTTTGAGTACTGAGCTAAAAGGGAAAGTTTTTTAGGTTGAGGAAAGAAAGGTGAGAGCTTTATTCAGTTTTTTTTTGGGCTTCAGTTGGGTTTTTGATTGCTTGTTTATATGTAAATGCATGTACATGATCCTTTTGATCTTTGTAATTTTTGTGAATTTTAAGTCAGTTAAGCATGGCAATTTCGGGTTTTAGACTGTGCTAATAAACAAGTTAGTTTTGTGTCTTTGTAATTCTTACTTAAGATGCGCTGATGTGGTAAGTAGACATATAAATGCTTAAAGGAATAAAAATTTCTTAAACCGAGTTATTATGGGTGTTCGGGATAATCACGTCATGTCATTTTCGAGTTTTGTCTATGGCATGGTGTTAATGATTGAGTTGGGTTCTCATTCGTGTCAAACATTGTCACCCGTAATCCCGTATTTCACTTATATGTTCTAAATTAGATCACATTTCTAGATAAAATGCAAAAATCGTTGATTCCACCTTTTTTTTGTTAATGTATTTGTCAATATCTACTACTGATATCATTTTAAAGTTATCACTAAGTAGGTCCATAGTTGGTCAAAAATGAAATACAGTAAATATCTTCTAACTTGGTCTTTGTTAGTTGCTAATAGCGCCCACCATGTTGCATGAGTAATGTCTCTTTTCTCATTGTCATAGTTAATCAAACCTGTAAAAATGTAATCTTAAAATATGTTAATCTCAAAATTTTCAGGACCAAACCAGATGCAAGCTTTAATACTAGGATTTCAGCCGTCTAGGGTGTTGAATCTCAAGGCTATGCATGATACTGATGTTTCTTCTGTAACAAGTGAATCCTCTAAGCAAAGAATACCTCATGTTTTGAGTGTTGCGGGCTCTGATTCAGGAGCTGGTGCCGGAATCCAAGCTGACCTTAAGACTTGTGCTGCTCGCGGAGTGTATTGTTCTACTGTAATTACTGCCGTCACTGCACAGAACACTGTTGGGGTTCAGGTCAGATTGCATCATTGATAATTGTAGTCTTGATTTTACGATATCAGAGTTAGCATATCAGTATTTAATCTTACTTCGGACAACTCTTTATGATTAGGGTGTGAACATTGTGCCAGAGAGATTTGTTTCAGAGCAATTGAAATCTGTTCTGTCGGACATGCATGTCACTGTTGTAAGTCAACACTATTTGCTTCTGAGTTCAATATCACTATGCATGGATTATGGTATATGCCTACATTTGTTTGAGACATTTATTGTTTATGAACATATATTTTGATTGCACTAAAGCTGTCACTTCGGCAAATAGGTATCAACTGCTAAACCTACCCTTGATGTAATCCAAACTTTCCCAATATCTTAAACAGATTAATTTGAAATTATTCTTGTCATGAATTTTCTTTTTTCCATTTCGAATATACTTTCTGAAACCTGTCAGACTTTGCATCATAGTTATTTGATATTCCTAATAGGTAAAAACAGGCATGCTTCCCACCGTAGGCATAGTGAAAGTGCTCTATGACAGTTTGAAGCAATTTCCAGTTCAAGGTATTTAGAGATTTACTTTCTTGTTATAGTTTTGTGGGTTCAGAGCTAATTTTAGCTGAATATATGAAGGCAGCTATAGTGGTTGACCCGGTCATGGTATCAACTAGTGGCGATGTGCTGGCTGGTCCTTCTATTCTTGAAATATTTCGGTAAGAGAGCTCCTGCTAAAAGATAGTTTTATGTGGACACAAAAAGTATCGGTAACTTACATAAAAAAAACTAAATTTTTAGTTCCATCTATCTGTTTTGTACTTTATACAACAGTCCATTGGTAGCATATGCCTTCTCATGTGACATGTCCCCATGTAGTATTTGTTTGATCTTGTGTTTATATATATTTTTTGTGTGTTTTAATTTTTAACATTTAAGCTGTGCTAAGGGAAATACGTAATGTTTAAAGATTGTTGCTCGTATGCAAACTAATCTGATGGCTAGAACAGACTGTTAGACTGTTTTTATAAAAAAAACAAACAGAATCATGTAGGGCTAAGTTTTCGCGATATAACATGTCTTGGCAGGCTTCCTCTATCAGGATAAAATTTCTTTTCAAGCTTCATCTAGATAACAAAATGGTCTCGTATCAAGATCATGATTTATGATCATTATGAGTCTGAGGACATGGTATTACCATCTTCTACCCGACTACTTTATGCTTGTACTTTTTCCATAAACCCTACGTTGGCAGTCAACACCTCATATCACGTTGCACCACTACTGCATCAAACAATGCAGAGGATTTCTGCAATGAGATTGAATCTTTTCCTTTGAACAAATAAATTCAGTTATTTGGAATATGACCGAAGTTTAATTTAAGTGAGGTGTGGTGAATTAATTTAGTATTCCGTGACCTGTTGAGGTAATTTTTTCTCCCTAAATACTTTTTCATTAATAGCTGGCTGGATGAGCCAAAATCAGTTGCTACTAAGACAAAAAGCTTATACATTTGTCTCATTTTGCGGTGCACTTGTGTTTGTATTTTTCGATTGGGATTAGTAAGAGTTGGCTTGTAATGCATTGAATTATTTAAGTGTCTTTATATTGTCATAATTGAATGCATTGAATTATTTAAGTGTCTTTATATTGTCACAATTGAATAGACATTATGACTTGTTAGCAACCTTATATATATTCATGGTTTCTGGTATATTATTACAGTGAACAGCTTCTTCCCATGGCTGACATAGTAACTCCTAATCTCAAAGAAGCTTCTGCTTTACTTGGTGGCATAAAACTGCGAACAGTTTCCGACATGCGTTCTGCTGCAAAGTCCATACATGATATGGGTCCAAGGTTAGTTTTTTCCATCTGGACTTCTTTAGAATTTCACATGCTTAACGCATCCCAAAATTTTAAAATTTAGTATTCAGGTAAGATGGAAGACACTTTGCAAGTATCTGGAAACAATGTCTGACAGTAGTATTGTTTATGTGTGAACTTTGCTGATTACTGTAACTGGAAACATATCATAAATAATTTATATCATATACATTCTCATCATTTAAAACATTCTTTACATGTTATGTTCCTGACCATTCCATGTAAATGAGACAACTTGTGTAAAATTTATAAAAGGCTTAATTTGCACTACATGTTTTGTAGGAAGTATTGTAACTTGATTCATATCAATTAGCTAAAAAAAAAAAAATTGATTTATATCACCAAAATCAAATTTTAAATCAGTACAGAACCAGACAGACAAACAAATATTCCTAGACCCCTCCCTAAACCGAGCTCTGATATTAAATAACCAGCTCATCTAAAACCTTAAGGTGTCAGATGAAGGCCCCGACATTATCTTATACTATTTAACAGTTAACACTATAGAGTGGCATGTAAGAACTACAAGGCCAAACACAGCAGTATTGTCAAAGGAAATCTCACTAAAATGATGAATTTGTGTCCGCGATAAAACACTTCCCCAGGAAAATTATATGTGCATCCTTGAAACTTTTTCCTTCCTTTCTGTCATATTCTTAAAGAACATATGTGTGCCCCGTGCATATCCCTACATCTAAAAGGTGGTGTGACTGATAAATTGCTCATTTTCCTCTAGAAATGTTCTTGTTAAAGGTGGTGATCTCCCGGCAACATCAGATGCTGTCGATATTTTTTTTGATGGTGTGTTATATACTCTCTCCTACTTCATGTCAGTGCTTTTATGTGATTTGCTTTCTCGCTCACATACTCATCTGATTGGCTCATTAAGGTGTGGAGTTCTGTGAGCTGCGGTCCCTACGGATACAAACTCAAAATAGTCATGGAACCGGTTGCACTTTGGCTTCATGTATAGCAGCTGAGCTAGCAAAAGGTTCCCAGATGTTGCCAGCTGTTAGGGTATTAATTTTCTATATCTGAATTTAAAGAAAAAATGGAGTTTAGTGATGTACTGATGTCTAGTTCAATTAAAGATAACTGATTAGTCAATTGTGTGTTCGGTCTTGCTATATATACATATTACGAAAAGTTTTTTTATGAGCTGTCAATTTAATTGGAGAGAAGAAAGACATACACAGTCACATAGATCAATACACTCTTTCTTATTATGATTAAAACAATAGGTAAATATAGAAGAAGATAGATGCATCAGTTTTTTCTATTGAGACAATTAAGGCAAGTCAGTGCGGTAACATATAATGTAATATATTGATTTGCAGTTTCGTTGCAGTAGTTTTAGTTTTTTTCCCGCTACATATGTGCTGTGCTGGTCATTATGTTAACTCATGCACAAAAAATAATTTGTTGGCCATGGAATATTGGTAGGTTGCAAAACACTATGTTGAAACTGCATTGGATTATAGCAAAGATATACTTATTGGAAACGGGCTTCAAGGTCCTTTTGACCACCTATGTAAGCTTAAAAGGAATGTTCAGATTTCAAGTAGACTACAAGGATTCAATCCAGATGATCTCCTTTTGTATGCCGTGACAGACTCAAAGATGAATAATAAATGGGGCCGCTCAATCACTGATGCTGTTAAATCTGCCATAGAGGGTGGTGCCACCATAGTACAGCTGAGGTCTTTCTAGCCTCTTGTTCTTATTTTTATCCTGGATAGTGATATATGCACACCCCTAAAGTGATGGTTGCACACCCTAATTTCCATTTAGACTAAAAAATCCCTAACAATGAATAAAATTTATTTGGTTATTTCTCATATTATATAAAGTTTTTTTTTATTTCACTCAAACTTTTAATTTTTGTATGTGTTTCTACAATTTTTATAAATGTATTTTTTGTTTGCATATTTTGATAATACTGAATATAAAAATTGATAATTGTTAACTTAATTAATATGGTTATATAATTTTTAACAAAATCAATAATATTCTACTTCGTGGTAATGGTATGTACAAAATATAAATACATATATTTGATGCTTTTTGTTGAATTAATTGGTTCCATATTTCATAATATTTAATTAAAAAGATATTCTAATCATGTAATTTTAATTTGTATAATCATAAATAAATATATTGTTCCTCAGAAGATTAAGTTGAGTGCGGAAGCACATTTTAACACTTCAACTCAGGATTATTCGACTAGTTAAACAAATTTTTAAAGCATAATTATGATTATATTAATTTTATCTCAATATGCTAAACTGTAAAATGCATTTATCAATTCAATAATATTAAAATACGAGAAATTCACTTTATTGATTTTGAATAAGAACAAAACATGAGAAGTTAAATTTAGTATAGGGGTTGAGGATATTATTGTCAAATAATATAATAAGGGTGTGCAACCATCATTTGGGGTGTGCATATATCACCACCCATAAGGGTGTGCAACCATCATTTGGGTGTGCATATATCACCACCCTTATTATATGATTTTTAGTAATTTTCTACCCCCTTTCTCCCATCTATAAGAATTCGTTCTAGCTTGAGGGAACATAAAATGAAATGTGTGCTTTTACAACATTATCAAATTTTCATCCTTGGAACCTAAGCTGCCTCTTTCTTGAGCTTGCCTGCTACTGTACATCGTTTCGGTTTTTATAATGCTTCATTTGATATTTGCAGGGAGAAGGACACTGAGACGAGCAACTTTCTGGAAGAAGCTAAGAAATGCCTGAAAGTTTGCCGTTCACAAGGTGTACCTATGTTGATAAATGACCGAATTGATATAGCCCTTGCTTGTGATGCAGATGGCGTGCATGTAGGCCAGTCTGATATGCCTGCACATGTGGCTCGCTCTCTACTTGGGCCTAAAAAGATCATTGGCGTGTCTTGTAAAACGCCAGAACATGCTCATCAAGCCTGGGTCGATGGTGCTGATTACATAGGTAGTGGCGGTGTGTACTCCACCAATACAAAAGCAAATAATTCAACTATCGGTTTAGATGGCCTTAAGACTGTATGTTTCGCTTCTAAGTTACCGGTTGTTGCCATCGGAGGCATTGGTCTTTCTAATGCTCGCTCAGTGGTGGAAATAGGTTTGGAAAATTTAAAAGGAGTTGCAGTTGTATCAGCACTGTTCGACAGGGAATGCATCTCGTCCGAGGCACGAAAGTTGCATACATTGGTATCACAGACCATGAAAACGCCTCGGTAGTTTCCTAATTAGAATTCCCCCCACAAATTTTTCATGGCAGATTGAGCATTTAGATATGGATTTTGTATTGTAACAGTTTAATTTCAAATTTTCAATAGGTTTGGGAAAAGAATGTGTGTTGGGTTTTGGAAAATGCTTTTAACTTCTTCAATGTTAAGAAAATATCTTTTATATTTACCGAAACTCTTACTTAAAATTGCCAGTGTCTTCAATGTTAAGAAAATATCTTTTATATTTACCGAAACTCTTACTTAAAATTGCCAGTGTTTCTTCCGACAACATATTTCTTCCGACAAATCCTAACAATATGTTCCAAAATAAAATTTCTAAAGAAAAGAAAAATAATCGAAGATTTGATTTCTTCATCTTGTTCTGAAAATATCTTTGTAGAAAGAAAAGAAAAGATTTCTAAAAATTTTCTTATATATTTATCTTCCCACTTTTGAAAAGATTTAGAGATAAAAGAAGATAATATATTTATTATTTTAAATTGCCTCTTTTCTAATCTGAGATTTTGTATATTTTTAAAATTTTCAATTTTTAATCCAAGTATTTGATTAAGACCAGCAATAATCACAATCACAATCATCTCAACAATACATGTGATCTCATTAATGTGTGCAACCCATTTTGTTTTAGATCTGAATATGCCTCTTAAAGTTTAATAATGTATTAAACGATTTTATCATATTTCTAAATTAAAAAGATTTATGACACATACATGACAAATAAAAACATTATTGCAATCTTTTTAATTTTAGGGCAATATACAAACAAATACTCAATAGACACGCGTAAAATATTGAAAAATTGTCGGAAACAGATTGTAGATACATACACTATACACACACTTTCCATCTCTCTAAAATCTTTACTCTTCTACTCTCTCTCTCTGTGTGACTACTTCTCACTCTTCAAATCTACCCTCATATTTCTTCCACCGACATACACATAATTAATATATACTTACACTTCCACACAGCTCCGTGCCTCCGTTACTTATAATTACTCTCTCCCACGATCCCCCTATTTTCTTGATTTTTCATCACAAAAATATCGCGCAAATCTCTCTGATTCATTCCAATTTCACTTCTTTAAGCTCAATTTCACTTCTTTTGCAAAACCCATCTGTTAAATTTCAATCTTTCCACATAATTTGCATAAAGTTTTGATCTTTATGTGTGATTTTTATTTAAAGTTTTGATGTTTATGTGTGTTTTATAGATAAAGTTTTGATCTTTACTGTGTTTTGTAAGGATGGTGTTAGAGAGGTGTTTCGGACAGCGTCGGAGCCGACAGTTTCATCGGATCCTGCGAAATGGGAAGCTCACGTTGTTGTGTTTGGTCTTAACTGTTGTTGTCCTGCGTGGCAATCTCGGCGCCGGGAAATTCGGGACGCCGGAGCAAGATTTGATGGAGATTCGGGAGACTTTTTCGCATTATCGGAAACGCGCGGAGCCAAGGCGTGTGCTTGAAGAAGTTTCAGGTGAAGAAGAGAAGGTGAGTAATAATTATGCTGAGTTTGATATTAATAAATTGTTTGTTGATGAAGAAAGTGAAGAAAAAAAAGATCCAAACTTGAAATATAGTTTAGGGCCTAAAATCTCTGATTGGGATGAACAAAGAGGGGAGTGGTTGAAGAAAAATCCTAACTTTCCTAATTTTGTGCAACCTAATAAGCCTAGGGTGTTGTTGGTAACTGGGTCAGCTCCGAAACCTTGTGAAAACCCGGTTGGGGATCATTATTTGTTGAAGGCTATAAAGAATAAGGTTGATTATTGTAGGTTACATGGGATTGAGGTTTTTTATAATATGGCTTTGTTGGATGCTGAAATGGCTGGGTTTTGGGCTAAGCTTCCATTGATTCGGAAACTTTTGTTGTCACATCCTGAAGTTGAGTTCTTGTGGTGGATGGATAGTGATGCTATGTTTACGGATATGGCATTTGAGATACCGTGGAAGAGGTATGAGGATAGGAATTTGGTGATGCATGGGTGGAATGAGATGGTGTATGATGAGAAGAATTGGATTGGGTTGAATACGGGGAGTTTTTTGTTGAGGAATTGTCAGTGGTCGTTGGATATGTTGGATGCTTGGGCTCCGATGGGGCCTAAAGGGAAGATAAGGGATGAGGCTGGGAAGATTTTGACTAAGGAGCTTAAGGGTAGGCCGGTTTTCGAAGCTGACGATCAGTCTGCGATGGTGTATTTGTTGGTTTCACAAAGGGATAAGTGGGCCGAGAAGGTTTATCTTGAGAATCATTACTATTTGCACGGGTATTGGGGGATTTTGGTGGATCATTATGAGGAGTATATAAAGAATTACCATCCTGGTTTTGGTGATCATAGGTGGCCGCTCGTGACTCATTTTGTGGGTTGCAAGCCTTGTGGGAAATTTGGGGATTATCCGGTTGAGAGGTGCTTGAAGCAGATGGATAGGGCATTTAATTTTGGGGATAATCAGATTCTGCAGATGTATGGGTTTACACACAAGTCACTCGCTAGTCGTAGAGTCAAGAGAACACGAAATGAAACTAGCACTCCTCTTGAGGACAAAGATGATCTTGGATTACTTCACCCTGCATTTAAAGCTGTGAAGGCATCATCAGCTTGAAGTGACAACCCCAAGGAACCAGCTAAGATTAAGATTAATGTCCTTTTACAATTTATTTGTGTACCTTTCACTTGTGGTACTCTTTACTTATCTTCTTATTACACGTTGTCACTTGTCATAGCTTCAGCTTACTGTATCCTTAGTTTATTTCAATCTTTTCCTTACTTGGCCTTCGAAGTTATATTTTTATTGAATGTGAAAAGTACGGTTGATATTCTCTTTTTTATTTTTAAGTCTGCTGGTTGGATGCAAACCACCATTTTTTATTTATATTATATGGAAGATTACAGGTACTAATATGAATTTCCTATTTAGATATAGCTTATCTGTTATGGTGACTCTTTTGAGATTTATAATATGTAAAAGAAAATAACAAGTTCACTCTGGTTCGTGTACTTAATCTAGATGATGCACCATTCATTCAGCATATCTCATGAAATTGGAATATCTGACTGAGTCTTTAGATGAGCCGTTAGTACTTTAAGTTTAGCAATAAAAGACAAGCAACACCAAATTGGTTGTTCTTAACACTAACACCCTTGACTAAATGCATTTCGTCATATCACTTATTCAAAGCCTAAATGCATTTCATCATCACTTATTCAAAATTTCATGCATTTAGTAAAAGGTGGTTTAGACTTTAGACACTAAGAATTGAAATCAGTGATTATATACTGCCTAATTTATTTTAATACATTGGCAAGTACCGAAGACCATATCCCTACTTTGACTTTATTGATGTTGTATCCTGTCACATATTTGATGACCTGTCATTTTGCCATTGGCAATTCCCCCCCCCCCCTTTTGTACAGATACAGAGAGTGTCTTGTGGAGGGATTTGATCACTAAGGATATATGCAATTGTGGAAGATTACATTTGGTTGATAGCAACATGCACGATGTTCACCAAAAAAAGGGAGCGAAAATAAGAATTCTTACATATAATTTTTGTGATAGCCCAAAGGTGTGTCCAAAATGTAGTCTTTCTATTTTGTCTAGTTTGTTGTGCAATCTAGGCTAGGTTTCACTTATGCTCTTCCCTGATTGTCCTAAAAGTTTGGGCGTATTCTCTTTTTAGGGGAAGTTGAACTGTCGTAGGATTAGTGTCTGAATAATGACTGGGGAATATATAAAAATCATGTTTGTATCACCACTAGGTGCTTATTGTCCCTAATTTCTATTTAAGTTTCACACAATGTAACTACTTGTGCAGTGTTGGTAAATTTTTCCATAAACAGTTCGTTCTTTCTGGCGAGCAGGAGTATCTTGATTTTGAGAAAAATGAGCTGGTCATAGCTAGCCATAGTCCATTTGAGACGGAGTGTTGGTAAAATTTGTAGTGAAGATTTCTTTTCTCTTCTTTCCGGTGAGAATATGAAGTTGCTATCTGAAGTGCTGAATTGATGACACTCATATCTTGACTTTGAAAAGAATGAGTAGTCAATTTTTTTACCAATTTAGCCAATAGAGTTCATAATCCAATTTGATATCCTTATTGCTTCTAACCAGGCGATTTTCAATGTCAACCTGGTAAATTTCAGTGTTGGTCTAGTACGAGAATAGATTGGGTTACTTCTGCAAAACTAGTTTTTCTTAGTAGGCCTTCTACTTTCCAGTCATTAAGCAAATTATATCTGCTATTAGTTCAGCTTGGAAAGAATCCGACCTTTACTATGTTTATACGAAAGAATGAACTCACGTTAGGTACCGTTGCATACTTTTGAGTTTTGATACTTGTATCGGTGTTCTCTAATTTCTAATATATATTGCTGAATGCATTTCAAGAAATATATATTATTGAATGCATTTCACCATTGTTTGGATATCTACCTCAGTCCCTTTGCGCCTTTACAGTTTGAGACATCTTTTGCATAATGAATCTTTGATTGGAGAAACAGTATGCAATTGCAAAGTCTGAACTAAATGTTTAAACAGAAGGCAAATATTTTTTGATAAAATGGACTGGCAGACAACATGATATATCCATAATTCTTAGAATAAAACTAGAAGAACAAGTATATATAATAAATCAAAACAAAAATACAGCAATTATAGCAAAGATTTATATCAGAAAACGAAGGCCTATATAGTTTTAAGCTTCACCTAAAGAGTTCCTCGTGAAATATACAAAAATCTATCAAATCTCCAGAACCCAAGTAATTAAAAATTTTATACAGTTACTGATTCATCTGGTAAGGACGCATTATCGACGTGTAGTTTCTTGAGCAAGAGAACTTTTCTGCTTCTTACACTCGTCTTCTTCAACCGCTGCAGCCTTACCTTCTACATCTTCTTGTCAAATTTCTCTTCTTCCGATCGAAAACCTGAAATTGAATGGACAACTGAAGGAGGTTCCTTTACCTTTTCAAGAATATTCATAATATTGTCAACAAGACATGACAACTTTTAAAGGTGATACACTCCACCTAAATTCTATTTATACCAAATGGGAGAGGTATGCATGGGCGGAGGTGAAATTTGATATCGATAAAGGATGCAAAAGTTTGATTTTGAAATCTTCCCCTAAAGTCATCGGTCATCATTTACTAGTTCGCAAAATCAATTTTCCAACTGCAACTACCTTTCACAATCCCTGACGAGGGCCTTTTCATCTACCTTTCCAGGAGTTGTGAAAGGTCTCGACGTTCTCAACATTATCACAATCTTTTGCTCCCTCCGTCCGTCGCATAAATATTGTCTTAAGTTGATTTTTCAAAGTCAAAATTTTCTAAATTTGACTAACAATTAAAAAATATTCGTTTGTGATTTTACAAAATTTTAAATTACTTCATAAAATAGAGTACTCAAACTTTATGATTATATTTTTTAGAAAAATAGATATTATTATATAATATTTTTTAGAAAAATAGATATTATTATATAATATGTTTAATTTATTGGTCAAAATTGATAAATTTAACTTTGAAAATTCAACTTAAGACAATATTTATGAGATGGAGGGAGTACTTTTTTTCGAAGTTGATTATAATCATTATTAGATATAACAAAAAAAATATAACTAGATCAAAACCTCCGTTTTATACCATTGAAACAAGAAACAAAACAAAACTGTATCAAGCTCTCACCATTTACTGGGAATATTATCCGGTTAACAAGAAGATGTTTGTTATATTTAAGAATGCTCGATTATAGAAAATTGAATACTAATGCTGGTATCTTCAACAAGGACCATTTGTTTCAGAAGAAGAGAATTGATAAATGTCAAGAAATAATTATCGACCAGGTTAAAGCCAGAAGATTATAGTCTCTTTTCATACATATTTGAAATGGAAGTTAATAGAGTACACGATTAGAGTTTGGACAACATATGCAAACAAGCAGTTGACGTCAGAATTAAAAAAAGTTGAAAAAACAACCTAAGCAGCAAGCAAGTTGATATTCCTCAAGTTGAGAATTTGAGATTCTCCTTGTACTGACGAGGAAACTCTGACTGTTGTTTGTTAGTTATGTTCAAAACACTTCACATGGAAGGTCCAATTCTGCTGTTGCTGGCAAGGTTATTTTCAACAGTCACCTGCCTGCTCACTTGCCATGCTTGTCTCCCAACAACAAATCTGCAAAGCTGTTCGAAAATATATGCATAATTACCCGGACTTCCTCTTGGATTTGTGTCCATATATATTTTAAAGCCAAGCTGCAAAGCTTCCTCCAGAAAATGCAATGATTTGTGATCAGGACTTCCTAATGCTTTTACTACATCGTCAAAGTACCCACCGAAGATGATTTTGCACTTCAAGAATATGGGCTCAATATGCAGTGATCCATTACACCCGGGGATGCCACTCATGTGCAGATTAAAATCAGATGGAGGGCACCTGTATGCGGGATAGTGTCTTTGCTGATTAGCACGTGTAGAAGCCTGAATGTGTGTTTCCTGAAAAGAATGTATAAGAGATTGAAGGAGTTCACGAGGTAGTACATGTTCAAGAAAGTTTCCTTGCTGAGAAACACATATAGGAGTTTGAAGGGGTAAAAAAGGTCTTCCATAAGGCATATTCAATGATAAATTGTTCGTTCTAAATGTAACAAGGTCTGAAAGGGGTGCCTGTTTGCGTGATAATTTCCTTGCTGATAAGCACATGTAGGAGTCTGGAGGAGTTCGCGAGGTTGTCCATGTTGAAGAATGTTTCCTTGCTGATGAGAAGCATGTACAAGAGTTTGAGGGAGTTCAATAGATCTTCCTAAAGGTATATTTAATGCTGGAGTGCCACTCATATATGCAACAGGATCTGATGGGGGGGTGTCTAAACTCAAAAGAGTTCCGCTGCCGTGGCAGAAACTTAGGAGATTTTACAGGGTTCTGTGTTGGCTTCTTGTTCTGTTTCACTTTAGTCACCTCGGCATTTGGAGAGAAACTAAATTTAAAGGTACAGCACTCGCCCAAGAGGAACCGCTCATCACATTTTGGACCATCACCTCGCTTGTTTTCATACCCAGGGTAGTCTTCTTTCTTAAAAGCAACACATTCAATTAGTCTCAAAGAATTATGACTAGCAAGTTCCTCCAGATTCCAGTGGCAATATGGGATTGAAGTTTTGTGATTTACGTGTATTTCACCATTTGGTCGTAACATACTACTTGCATTCTGGAAAAAGCCATCAAGAAGTCCCCTATGCTTCCTGCATTTATGACTAAAAGTGGTTAATTAAAATTGCAAAAGACAACATTCATAGAACCATGGATTAAAGAAATTATCAAAGCCATAAACGCTATAAGCTTATGCAGGACAAACATGTGCCATACAAATTACAATTCTTATTGATAAATCCAACAGGCAACAGCTGATTTGGGAGCCATTTTTTAAAGGATCAACACTATATTACTACCACTAAACGACCTAATAGGCATCACCAAAAAAATACACAATATTTATGCCTGTATACAAGCTTTGTTTGTAAAATACACTTCATTTAACAGAACCTTTATTACAAAAAAAGCTTCACAAAAAGTCACATCCATTGAATTTGACTCTTTAGAAATGAATTTGTCATCACTGAAACAAAAATGCTTTAATTTAATAAACTGTAGCCTGTCTTTATAAAGTACATCTAATTCGCATATAAAATTTGCTAAACATGGACTTGTTTAGAATTGCAACATAAATCTCTGATGCAAAAAAATGAAACTCCTCTCATAAGGTAAATTGATGTTGAAGGGGTACAGGCATGTCAAGAAACTTAAGCATATCCCTCTAGCATATAATATCAGATAACCTTCCATCAGTTCCTAGAATAGTTATCAAAATGAATAAAATGTCGAATATGAGGAGTTCTTCTGTAATTCTTTTAATTGCCCTCTTCAGAATAATAAAAAATGTGCTGCTTGTAAACGAGAATGAATCACAACACATTTATCTCATTTTTGAACTTTCCATAAAGGTGAAACATAAATGAGAATCGTTACTTAGCAAAAAAAAAGTAAAATAATTGTCATCTGCATATATTTTTTGTATCCTGCACGTGCATACTAGTGTGTCCTGCAGTGTGTCATGGTGCACTAGAAATTAGCTTCCACTTTCTGGGACATCAACATATATATGACTAAGTGCCGATGTTGCCTTTGGTTCTCATTTCACTATTTTTCTCATAGAATTAGACAATGATAAAGTCCTGAAGGATTAGTGGTATGAAAGGAAAAGGAGGAAGAAACTACTAGAATCGATAATCAAATGTGTGCCTAGACTAAAATAAATTCAGTAGGATCAAATCATTAGATTGTGCAAGCCCATCTGATAAGTCCTAATGAAACATTTGACAAGTGGTGTTTAAGTGCACCCTGACCAAATCGTCTACCATTCTTTCACAATAATCAAAACTGGAGCATCCCCGTAACATAATAAAAGGATCTTGCCAGCACTAGTAAAGAACAGTCTTTCCTCATTGTCTATGATCTATAATGATAACTATACATAACTTAACAGCCGAGATCATGGCAGGGATGACGGCTGAAAATATATGACCTTGTTAATCATGGGAAATTACATACACACATACAGTTAAGCAATACACTTGGGATCGGGAAAAAATATTACTTTATCGAGTGTAAAAATACACTGTCTCCATTATGTTGGGACCGGAAAAAAATACTACTATAGCGAGGTTATTACTTTATCGATTATTACTGTTAAGTAACCAACTCATCTAAAGAGGTTCAACTGTACAGGTCGGAGTACTTACTCAATGAGACGGCTATTGTCTTCCTTTCCGTGGAAGCCTGCATGAGGAAAATTAAAAATGATCCGATCGAACTCACGCATACTGAGATTACTATTGGACTTCATTATCTTTGCATTGACTTCATGCAAATGTGAAGCGCCCAACTTGTCCAGAATTAGTAAGTTTGATTCACCGTTCTTGTATTTCTTGATGACATCATCTAGTAAAATAAATCATAATTTACCATAAAGATAATGATCGATAGCAACCATACTAGTCTACTACAACAATGAAGAAGTATGGTTGAAGGGTCACATTGAGTTGAGTTGTACATAGCCAACAAAGGGGAGCTTCCACAAAACATTTTTTTAGCAAGAAGAGTAACCTTTGTATAGCAAAAAAACAAAAACTTGATAAATAAGATTTGTCAACTTCTTAATGAAAACCTTACTGAATTCAGGGACCAAATATCCTATTAAACTGGAATATGCTATTTGACAAAGTGACTTTCAATCTCTCGTTACTACTTAGTAGCCTGATGGATATCTTTTTTCTCAGCCACTCAGTAACAAGAGGGTGAGGTTTCGAACCTAGGTGTAGTCATGTCCTGAGTATCAAGACCATCATAAACCCAACTTTTAAGTTTTAAGAGTATGAAAGTCCCCTAACTGCTGATCATATGCTCCCCAAACCAAATAAAAAAGCCCCCCAATCTAAACCCACAGATGTATGAAAGAGAACAAAGAAAAACCAATATAGAGCAGTAAGGGTCAAATTTTAGGATTATCAGGGACGGTCCACAACGGTGCCCCAAGTTCCGTCTCTGCTTCCACCTAAGAGCAACTCCAACATAAAGAATTCTTATCTATATTTGTCTTAGGTGTACATAATTTAGGGTTCAGCCTTAAAAATGATGCTCCAATGCCCTATCCCTTATAAATTTTAGGGGAGAGAAAATCAAACCCCATATTTAGGGAAGAGAAATTCAAACCCCTATAATAACACATCATCATTCTTTCCTTATAATATAATATATATCTAGGCCATTGTTCCATGGAGAACCATCTTACGTGGAGAATCGTGGAGAACCACTTAAAATGCATTTAAATTGTTTTATATATAAGGGCCCCGCAGGGGCATCTTCACAAAAAAGTCTTATAATTTTATCCTCTATCTATTTATAAAAAAAAAATTACAAAAAAAAAATTATTTTTTTTTTCAAAAAATGATGACGTGGCAACATTTTTTAAAATTTTTAAATTTTTTTTTAAAATTTTTTTTTTTTTGATGAATGGATAGAGGGTAGAATTATAAGACTTTTATGTGAAGGGGCCCCGCCAGGGGCCTTATATAAAGGGCAATTTTAATGTATTTTAAGTGGTTCTCCACGGTTCTCCACGTAAGATGGTTCTCCATAGAGTGTTACTCTATATATCTATGCCAACACTCCCATTCCTTCTCTATATTACTTAAAATATTTATTAAATATTATTTTTAAATTATAGATAATGAATATAGGTAATACCATTGGAGGAAAAAAACTTTTTGATTACCTATATTTTAAGTAATCATTATTTTATTATACTAGCTTAAAACCCGTGCGATGCACGGTTTTTTAAAAAATATTAAATGAATTTTTTCATTAACTTGAATTAATTTTTTTAAAACATAAATTTTGGAGACTTAAATTTTTAAATGAAATGATGAACATAATTATATAAAAGTTATCTATGATATTTCTAAAAAAAAGGAATTTTAGTTAGAAAATATAGAAAAGGTGATAGGTTTTAGTTGAAAAAGGTAATCGGTTAATTATTAGTAATTATAAAATTATTATTTTATTTTACTAAATATAATGCCCGTGATATAATTGAAAAAAAAAAAGAGGAATTAGTTAGAGAAAATTAAAAAGGTAACATGTTTTAGGTGAAAAGGTCAATTGATTAGTCTATAATAATTATAATTTAACTAAATAAAATTGCTCATAATGTTTTTAGAAAAAGAAAAATTAATGTTGCCCGTGATATTTCTAGAAAAAGAGGGATTTTAGTTAGAAAATATAGAAAAGATGATACATTTTAATTGAAAAGGTAATTGATTAATTATTAGTATTATAATATTATTTATTTTATTTTATTTAATAGAACTGTTCGTGATATAATTGGAAAAAGAGCGATTTTAGTTTGAGAAAATAGAAAAGGTAAGGTGAAACTTAAAAAGATCACATGCTTTAGGCGAAAAAAGTAATTGATTAGTTTATAATAATTATAATTTAATTGTTATTTTACTAAATAAAATTGTTCGTTTTATTTTTAGAAAATGAGAAATTAATGTTACCCGTGATATTTCTAGAAAAAAAAAGAATTTAATTAGAAAAAAAAAAAAGACGATACGTTTTAGCTGAAAAGGTAATCGGTTAATTATCAACATTATAATATTATTATTTTATTTTTATTAAATAGAATTGTCCGTGATATAATTAAAAAATAGAGGTTTTAGTTATAGAAAACAAAAAAGTTAATGTGTTTTGGCTGAAAAAGGTAACCCGTGATATAATTGGGAAAAGAGATATTTTAGTTAGGGAAAATAGAAAAGGTAACGTGGTTTGACTGAAAAAGTTAATTGATTAGTTAATAGTAATTATAATATGTTTTTAATTATATAAAATATAAAAGATATTATATTTTACTTGAAAATGAAATTACTTACTTATTGAAAAATAAAAAAGGTAATATGTTTAACCTTAAAAAAGAAATTGATTAATAAAGGAGATATTTTAGTTGGATAAAATATAAAAGATGTAAATTGATTAGTTAATAAGATGGATTTTATCTTTAATTAATTAAAGATAATAAGTAAAATCAACTAACCAAACTTTTAATATTTCGATTTTTATATATTTTACCTGAAAAGAAAATTACTTAGTTATTGAAAAATAAAAAAGGTAATATGAGATATAAATTGATTAGTTAGTATGATAGATTTTATCTGTAATTAAGTAAGGGTAAATAAGTAAAATCAACAGGTACATACCGACCAACCAAACTTTTAATCTTTCGTTTTTATATAATAGTATAGAATTGATTAGTTAATAGTAATTATAATATGTTTCTTAGTTAGATAAAATATAAAAGATATTATATCTTACCTTAAAAGGGAAACTGCTTAGTTATTAAAATATATAAAAAGGTAATATGTTTAACCTGAAAAAGGAAATTTATTAGTAAAGGAAAAATTTTAGTTAGATAAAATATAAAAGAAGAGGCTGAAAAAGATAACCCGTGATATAATTGGAAAAAGAGATATTTTAGTTAGAGAAAAGGTAAAGTGTTTTGGTTTAAAAATTTAATTGATTATTTAATATATAGTAATTATAAAATGCTTTTTAGTTAGATAAAATATAAAAGATATTATATGCATTATAATATTATTATTTTATTTTTATTAAATAGAATCTCCCGTGATATATTTTGAAAAATAGAGGTTTTAGTTAGAAAAAATAAAAAAGGTAACTTGTTTTGGCTGAAAAAGATAACCCGTGATATAATTGGAAAAAGAGATATTTTAGTTAGAGAAAAAAGAAAAGGTAACGTGTTTTAGTTTTAAAAATTAATTGATTAGTTAATAGTAATTATAATATGCTTCTTAGTTAGATAAAATATAAAAGATATTATATTTTAACTTAAAAGAGAAACTGCTTAGTTATTAAAATATAGAAAAGGTAATATGTATAACCCGAAAAAAGAAATTGATTAGTAGAGGAAAATTTTTAGCTAGATTAAATATAAAAGAATATTTTTATTTATCTGTAATTAAGTAAGGGTAAAAAAGTAAAATCAACAGGTACCAACCAACCAACCAACCAAACTTTTAATGTTTCGGCTTTTATATAATAGTATAGATTTCAGGGGATGAAAATAGGAATTGTCCTTGGAGATCTGATGTGTAAAATAACTGCAAGCGCACAGTGTTTAGTTGTAGCAATCACAGATCGATCCTCAGAGACTATGAATTTTCAAAACCCTAATAATTAACTCAGGCGAACTAGACAATAAGATTTGAGATGAGATTTAATTAACCTAATTAACCTAATTAGCAAAGATTATCAAATAATATGGAAAACCTAGGAATCCGAATTCATTAATCAATCACAATTAATATCAACTCGCCCTAAAATCAATCATCTTTCCTTCACAAATAAGATATATCAATTAACGAGACAAGCATATACTATGAAACTTGTTATCTAACAATAACCTATCAAAACTTCAAAGAGCAAGCATAGGCTATGAAAAACAAATCCAGTAACAATAATATATCAAAATCACTTTGTCAATCGATCAATTAAGCACCAAGAAAAATTATGAGAACCAATTAATAGGAACGAGAAGAGATAAAAAATAATTAAATCTGTTAGAAAATGGAGTTTTAGAGCATAAGTAATTTATGTTCTTGATGTTAATTCCGGATTTTAACGATTGGAAATTGTTCCTTGATATGGGAACTTAAATTTTCATATATGGGTCTAAGTAATTTTCTTAGTGAAACCCATAGAGAAATAGAGTTGAAATTAGTAGCTTGAAAGAGCTTGAAATGAGAATGTGTATTTGTCCCACTTTGAAATAAATAAAGTAGATTATTGATTTACTTTAATATTATAAACATGCTGTCAAGAGTTGGACTATACTACAAGTTAAGTCCTGTAAACTCTCGAAGGTAAAACTTGCTGTCAACAACAAGGTTGCTGTCAGGAATGTTAAACTTGCTGTCATGTAACAAGGTTGCTGTCAGGAAGGTTAAACTTGCTGTCAGGAACAAGGTTGCTGTCAAGGAAGTAAAACTTGCTGTCAGGAACAAGGTTGCTGTCAAAGAAGTAAAACTTACTGTCAGGAACAAGGTTGCTGTCAAGGAAGTAAAACTTACTGTCGGGAACAAGGTTGCTGTCAAGGAAGTAAAACTTACTGTCAGAAACAAGGTTGCTGTCAAAGAAGTAAACTTACTGTCAAGTTCAAACTGTTGACAGTTACTTTAAAGGTACTATCGGGACTTGTTGACAGTAACTTCTGCGTGATTTTGACAGTAAAGTCTGAGTGTTTATTCTATTAATTGGAAGTCATAATGTGGATAAATATATATTGTAACAGTTACGATTTATTTAATTATAAATCATCCGTTTTGATTTGTTATTGAATGTAAATCGTGGAGTTACAATATTAATTGGGTGGCATCAGTTACACTTAATCTCTTGTATAAATAGAGACCTAAGCTACTGATTGTATATAGGTGACACTGAATATACTGTCCACACCATACATTCTCTGTTCTCTCTATACACTCTGTTCTCCCTTTATATTCTGTACTCCACCAGTAGGTTTTTCTGGCGACTGAGGTGCTAGTCGAAGTTGAGTTTTCTGGTTGCTGTGACCATCTAACTCGGAGCTGTTTTATCCTGGAAGAATATTGCCAGCATCCTGACACAGTGTAAGTGGAGGCAATTATCTCTTCAAGAACAATCAGGACTTCTTTGCAAGGCCTGGTGACTCAGCTGATTATTTCTTAATTGATACCTGCATAGCTATGGCTTCTGGTATGATTTCTTATCTTCCTTTGTTCTATCAGTTACTGATTTGCATGTGTTTTACCTTCGTGTTTTGTTTCGCTAATTGTATGCTTGGCCTGGACTTGTTAAATACGATATATAACTGCCTCTATGTTGCTGTAGTAGTCAATATTCCCAACATTCTTGAAGAGATAATTGGTTATATAGTATTTAGCATAATGGTTAACGAGAGTGAGATTCCTGCTAGTGGTAGTTCAGTTGCATCTGTTGGGGTCATTGATTGGACCACTTACAGTTTTCCACAACCTGTTGAATTAACTGGCTTGCCAGAGAAATTCAATGGGGGCGTTGGCTTTTCTCGTTGGCAGAAAAGGATGAAGTTGTGGTTGACTGTAAAGGGTCTGTGGCCTGTTGTGGAATATGAGAAGCCGATTGTGGATCAAGAGAAGGCTGAATCAGTTAAGAGTTATGCGAAGTGGGCTGAGAAGGATGGGGTTGCTGGGGCAGCAATTCTGGCTGCTCTAACCAACACATTGTTTGATGTGTACTCCTCTGATGCCTACACCGCAAAACTCTTATGGGAGAAGCTGGACCAGACACATAATACTGACTCACAAGGTCTGGAAAAGTATTCTGTGGCTAGGTTCCTTGATTTCAAGCTGGTGGACAATAAGTCCATGACTGAGCAAGTGCATGAATTCGAGATGATAGTGCATGCTTTGAAGGAGTCTGGAATGGACCTCCCCGAAAAGTTTAAGGTGATGAGTGTGATTGAAAAGCTTCCAAAGTCTTGGGAAGAGTTCTCTCTCTCCCTGAAAAAACAGAAAGGAGAGATCACCTGGACCAACCTTATGCTGGACATCTCGGTGCAAGAACAACACAAGTCCAAACAGGGACATGTGATGCCAACTGAGCATGGAAGCTCGAAGGTAAATGTAGCTACTGTAGGACAGAAAAGGAAGGCTGTCTCTAAGAAGGGTAATAGTAATAAACCTAAAAATGACAAGGATAAGGCCAAGAAACCAAAGGCAAACAAACCATGTTGGTCTTGTGGGCAGGTTGGGCACTGGAGTAAGGACTGCCCTACAAAGAAAGCGAAGAAAGCCGAGGGGGTAGCTCAAGCGAATGCTGTGCTTGGAACCTCAAGTGGGCCTGTAGCGAACATGGTTGTTGGTGAGGCTTTGGCTTCTGAAACCAACGTAGACCGGTATGTTACCTACAACCCTGTACTATTTTCCACTTATCTGTCAAATGAATGGTTGATTGATACTGGAGCTAATGTGCATATTTGTGCTGACATTAGTTTATTTGTATCTTATCAACAGAGTCATAGCTTGACAGTGACGATGGGGAACGCAAGTGCTGCTCAAGTACATGGAGTAGGAAACGTGGACCTGAAGTTTCCTTCGGGACGTATTCTATCCCTGACGAGAGTGCATCATGTTCCCGACATGCGTAGAAATATAATAAGTGGTAGTTGTTTAGTAGCAAATGGCTTTGAAGTTTCTCTCAAGTGTAATAAAGTAGTTCTTATTCATAATGGTACATTTTTTGGCAAGGGTTACTTGTCGAATGGTTTATTTGTGATAAATGCTGAACCCGTTTTGGGTGCTTTTAATAATATTACTCCTTCTGTTAACTATGTTGAATCTTCAGATTTATGGCATGCTAGACTTGGTCACTTAAATATTGGTGCTCTTAAAAATATGATGAACTTAGAGTTGATTCCAAAACACACTATAGAAAAGAATTCTAAATGTCAAGTATGTGTGTCTGCTAAACAAATAAGGAAACCTTTTCATAATATTGTTAGGGATTCAGACTTGTTAGATTTAGTACACACTGATATTTGTGAATTTGGTGGTGTGTTGACTAAGGACCAGTTTAGATACTTCATTACCTTTATAGATGATAGTAGTAGATACTGTTATGTTTATTTACTTAGACATAAGGATGAAGCACTTAGTAAATTCATTATTTATAAAACTGAAGTAGAAAAACAAACTAGTAAGGTACTTAAACGGTTGAGATCTGATAGAGGTGGTGAGTATACGAGTAACGCTTTTAATGAATTTTGTGCAAACAATGGTATAGTTCATGAAGTTACCCCACCATACACACCTGAGTCTAATGGGGTTGCTGAGCGAAAGAACAGAACATTTAAAGATATGATTAATAGTATGCTTATTAATTCTGGGTTGCCTAAATACATGTGGGGAGAAGCTCTGAATACGGCTTGCCATATTCTGAATAGAGTTCCTCTGAAACACATGGATAAGACACCCTATGAGTTATGGAAGAGCAAGAAGACTAGTCTTAAGTATCTTCGTGTGTGGGGGTGCCTTGCCAAGGTACTTGTCCCTGAACACAAGAGAAAGAAACTAGGTCCGAAGACTGTTGATTGTATCTTTCTAGGCTATCTTGAGACCACTACAGCTATGAGATTTTTAGTATTAAAATCTGACATAGATGGTATAGTGGCAAACACGATAGTTGAGTTTCGTGATGCTACATTCTTTGAGGATGTTTACCCTATGAAGACTGGTATGCCTCAAGATACTTCTAATGAAGATCCTACTCACACATCAAGTTCTATTCCTGATCATGTGGAAAAGATGACAAATGTGGGGGCGGAACCTAGTAGTAGCTCTACTCCTAAGGAGGTAGAGGAACCACGAAGGAGTAAGCGTGCAAAGGTAGTCAAAGATTTTGGAAGTGATTTTATCACTTACAATGTCGAGGATGAACCTTTAACTTTCCGACAAGCTATGGATTCTTCAGAGTCTAGGCACTGGAAGGGCGCTGTAAACAGTGAAATTGACTCTATTGTTTCTAACGGAACATGGGAGTTAGTTGATCTCCCTCCTGGGTGTTCTACTATCGGGTGCAGATGGATCTTTAAAAGGAAGTTGAACCCTGACGGCTCAATAGATAAGTACAAAGCTAGACTGGTAGCTAAGGGTTTTAAGCAAATGGAGGGCATTGATTACTTTGACACATACTCTCCAGTAGCTAGAATGACAACAATCCGAATGCTTGTAGCATTGGCCTCTGTACATGGTCTTATCATCCATCAAATGGATGTAAAGACAGCTTTTCTTCATGGTGAACTTGAAGAAGAGATTTATATGGATCAGCCTGAGGGATTTGTTGCATCTGGTAACGAAAGGAAAGTATGTAAATTAATCAAGTCCATCTATGGCTTGAAACAAGCTCCTAGGGATTGGCATAAAAAGTTTGATGAAACTATAGTGCCGTTCAGTTATGATATTAATGATAGTGACAAGTGTGTCTACACCAAAGTTAAAGGTAGTGAGTGTGTCATCATGTGCCTATATGTAGATGACATATTACTGTTTGGAACCAATATTGAGATTATTAACGAGACAAAAGCTTTCTTGAAAAGGCATTTTGAAATGAAGGATATGGGTGAGGCTAGTGTGATTCTTGGTCTCAAGCTGACTCAGTCAGCTGAGGGAATAACTTTATCGCAGTCTCATTATATAGAGAAATCTATACTTGAGAAATATGGTTATTCACAGTGTAGAATCGCTAGTACACCCTATGATCCTAAATTTGCCCTTGTCAAGAATACTTCAGGAGTACCTGTGTCTCAGTTAAGGTATTCTCAGATTATAGGGAGTTTGCAGTATCTTGCTAACTGTACTAGACCAGATATTTCATATTCTGTGTCTAAGTTGGCTAGATATACAAGCTGTCCAAACAGAACTCATTGGGATGCTCTTGATAGAGTACTAAGATATCTGAAAGGCACAATGTACCTAAGTTTACACTATAGGAGATTTCCTGGTGTACTTGAGGGGTACAGTGATGCAAGTTGGATAGCTAAGAAGTCTGGTTCCAATGGAGTGACTGGATACGTGTTCACTTTAGCAGGTGGAGCAATATCCTGGAAGTCGACAAAACAGACGATAGTAACTCGGTCTACATTTGAGGCTGAGTTGTGTGCACTTGATGCCCCGGGGACGGAGGCTGAATGGTTACATGGACTTATGTCCGCGATACCTGTAGTAAGCAGACCACTTCCTGCGTTTGCTATTCATTGTGATAGTAAAACAACTATTGACAAGATTAGCAGTAAAAAGTATAATGCTAAAACAAAGAGACACATCCAAGTTAGACTAAAGTCTATAAGGGGTTTAGTGTCTGATAGGATTATAGCTGTAGAGTTCATAGGAACTCAGAATAATATAGCTGATCCTTTAACTAAAGGACTGGAACCTGCAGTGGTCCTTAAGTCGAGGTTAGGGATGGGGCTGTCAACCCATCATAGTTCATCATCAGTGGGAACCCAATACACATGAGAGGAGATCCCTTGAAGTGTATTCAATGTGGTAATAACAAGCTGTAAGGATGAATTGGTAGTACCTTTGCTACATAAATGATACTGTTGTATCTGAGTCTATCCCCTGTAAACCTAGAAGGTACTGACACTGCTAGTAAGCAAGAGTTATTATAACTCTGAATGGGGTCAAGTCATTTGACGAGATGGTAGTAGTACATCTCTGGAGATGCCCAGCTAAGCGAATGTAATTGTGTGGTCGCAATTAGAGGGAAGGGTTATTCCTTGAAACATTCGACGAACAGGATCGAGACAAGACCATTAATGTCTCAAAGCCGTAGATTGGCACCATAGCCTTTGATTTGTCGTCGTTTATGGAACATGATTACATCAAACGGATTAAGATTCAAGGTGAAACATTCCATCTGAATCTGGTAGTCATCGAAGTAGGGGACTTAGGAGGGTTCAAACCCGGAAGGGTACCAACTCTGAAAAACAAGTCATGATGTAAAACCTGGAGCATTTCTATATGGATTTGTGGGGGATTGTTAGAAAATGGAGTTTTAGAGCATAAGTAATTTATGTTCTTGATGTTAATTCCGGATTTTAACGATTGGAAATTGTTCCTTGATATGGGAACTTAAATTTTCATATATGGGTCTAAGTAATTTTCTTAGTGAAACCCATAGAGAAATAGAGTTGAAATTAGTAGCTTGAAAGAGCTTGAAATGAGAATGTGTATTTGTCCCACTTTGAAATAAATAAAGTAGATTATTGATTTACTTTAATATTATAAACATGCTGTCAAGAGTTGCACTATACTACAAGTTAAGTCCTGTAAACTCTCGAAGGTAAAACTTGCTGTCAACAACAAGGTTGCTGTCAGGAATGTTAAACTTGCTGTCATGTAACAAGGTTGCTGTCAGGAAGGTTAAACTTGCTGTCAGGAACAAGGTTGCTGTCAAGGAAGTAAAACTTACTGTCAGGAACAAGGTTGCTGTCAAAGAAGTAAAACTTACTGTCAGGAACAAGGTTGCTGTCAAGGAAGTAAAACTTACTGTCGGGAACAAGGTTGCTGTCAAGGAAGTAAAACTTACTGTCAGAAACAAGGTTGCTGTCAAAGAAGTAAACTTACTGTCAAGTTCAAACTGTTGACAGTTACTTTAAAGGTACTGTCGGGACTTGTTGACAGTAACTTCTGCGTGATTTTGACAGTAAAGTCTGAGTGTTTATTCTATTAATTGGAAGTCATAATGTGGATAAATATATATTGTAACAGTTACGATTTATTTAATTATAAGGGTTTTGCTCAGGTGAGAACCCCATATTATTGGTGAGAACTGAGATCTAATCTCAGCCCCACAAAATTTAAATTATTTAAAATCATATCCACACATTACATACACACTCACACAACACACCCACACATCTACACACGCAACACACACACACAACACACGCCCCCACCTGCCCCCAATCCCCCCCCCCAAAACCATTTCCATCGACTTCACAATCCCTCTGCCCTCTTCCCTCTTCTCCACCCACCCTACCATCACCGCCGCCGCCGCCCAATCACACACGATATACACATACACACCTCTCGATTTCATTTACGTAAATGAAATCATACAAATTCACGCATACCCTCACCCAGCCCCTCCCCTTCCAACGACGATTTCATTTACGAAGATATATTTTCCGATTGGACTTCGATTCCGACGAGCTAAACGTCGACGACGACACTGAAAACAGAAACAAACAAAGACGAATCGGTTTTGGCAATTTTTTGTTTTGTTTGAGTTATGGACAGAAGATTTAATGGTGATTTTCAGCATTTTTTTCTGATTTAATTGTGGATCTGCTCATAATAAATCCAACTCCGGCTAGTGATTTTTGTGGTTTATACTGATTTGTAATGGATTTTTTTTTGGTGATTTTGGTGCTGGTGGTAGATAGTGTTAGTGCGGGTGGTCACCATTGATTTCGGCGATTTACTTTGAAATCTCAGGCCCCGCAGGGGACAAAAGGTGGTGATTTGTGATTTTCGGGTAGTTGTTGGTGGTGATTTTCGGGCTGTTGGTGATGGTGGTCAGAGGTGGTGGCGGCGATGTGGTGTTTTGGTCGCGGTGATTTTTGTTCATAGGTGGTGATTTTTGTTGGTGGTGGTGGCAGTGCGGTGGCCGGAGGTGGTGGAGTGCGGTGATTTTCTGTTTAAATGTGGTGATTTTTGTTGGTGGTGGCGGCGGCGTGGTGGTCGGAGGTGGCGGCAGTGTGGTGATTTTTTGTTTATCGGTGGTGATTTTCTAGGTTGGCCGGAAATGGTGACCGGAGTTGGTGACCGGAGCAGGGAAGAAGATGATGGTGGATTAAATGAAGAATAAAAAATAAAAAAAATAAAATATTAATTGTGAGGCTAGGATTTAATTTAGTACAAAAAATTTGTGGCTAGGATTAGATCTCATATCTCACCATAAGTGGTGGTTCTCACCTGAGCAAGACCCTTAATTATAAATCATCCGTTTTGATTTGTTATTGAATGTAAATCGTGGAGTTACAATATTAATTGGGTGGCATCAGTTACACTTAATCTCTTGTATAAATAGAGACCTAAGCTACTGATTGTATATAGGTGACACTGAATATACTGTCCACACCATCCATTCTCTGTTCTCTCTATACACTCTGTTCTCCCTTTATATTTTGTACTCCACCAGTAGGTTTTTCTGGCGACTGAGGTGCTAGTCGAAGTTGAGTTTTCTGGTTGCTGTGACCATCTAACTCGGAGCTGTTTTATCCTGGAAGAATATTGCCAGCATCCTGACACAGTGTAAGTGGAGGCAATTATCTCTTCAAGAACAATCAGGACTTCTTTGCAAGGCCTGGTGACTCAGCTGATTATTTCTTAATTGATACCTGCATAGCTATGGCTTCTGGTATGATTTCTTATCTTCCTTTGTTCTATCAGTTACTGATTTGCATGTGTTTTACCTTCGTGTTTTGTTTCGCTAATTGTATGCTTGGCCTGGACTTGTTAAATACGATATATAACTGCCTCTATGTTGCTGTAGTAGTCAATATTCCCAACAAAATCAACTTCATCTTCATTCTAGGGTAAGAAAATTATCTACTCATGATAATATAATAAACAAAACAAATATGTAACATATAAATATGCGACTAAGCCCGTAAAATAGAAAAAGAGATGGTGAGCAATTTTATATCACTAATAAGGTTGATGTAAACAAACGTGGACACAGAAGTTAAAGGCAAAAACAAAAATAAAATATTAAAACTAAAACATGCATGCATAAACAGATGGTACCAGCGGATATATAATGGATGGAAACTTAAACTCAAGCTGAATGACTGGCGAGAGACAAAAGCAGGTAAAAAAAGTGAACGAACGGAAAAAGACTAGAAATCTTATATTAATTACGAAAACGGAGTAATAGCCACCAACGTAAAAAAACAAGAAAACAAAGAGCTATCAAATTTTAGGTGTCTAATTTGGTATCTAAATTACAAGAGATAAGGCCATATATATAGGAAAAATATTGGGCTTAGGTCTTCGATTACAAATTTGATATTGAATATAATTTCTTCAATTTCCTTTTCTTCTCCAATAAGTATTCGATTTTTCCTCCAATTTCTTTGACTTCAAGAATTTTCCACCTCCTTTCCCTTCTTGCACATTTTCCTGCTAGAAATCTGTTTTTATTTATTTTCCTACAAAATAAAATGAAACAATTATTAATTAATAAAATTACGAAATCGGATATAAAATAGGTATTAAAAATATGATGAATTATGGACCTATCAAGATTTCTAAGATATTATACATGTACCCATAATATGATAAATCAACCAAAAGGGGTTCATATAAATACACAAAAAAAAAACCATTACAAGTGCTAAAAATAAATCCCATGCCAAGAATCATGATTAAATACAATACTGTAATTAACAAAAAAAAGGGTTTATATATTATAATACCATAGGAGTCGAGAGAAGAAGCAACAATGTTGGAAACAGAGCCAAAAGACTGAGCTAAACATGTCGAAAATGAGAAATCTCCTTCACCCACCAATAAAATTTTATGTAATGAACTAATGATGAGTAATACTTTACCCGCTTCTCTTCTACTTCTTTAACTTGTTCTTGTTCATCGTGTTTTTGCTCATCTACTTGCTTTGCTTCTTTCTCTTCAGCCATTGCAAACTAGTGTGGGAAAACTGAAAACACGTTAAAAACTTACGCAAATTATTTCAAAAAGGGAATGGTGATCGCTTCTTGAATTATTTTTTTGTCAGGCTTCTTGAATTATTTGATTAGACTTGATATGACACTTTTCTTTTTATGTAATTTCTTTTTATTACTCCCGTCCCTCTCATTTCTTTACGGTTACTATTTTGGGGTGTCCTCTCATTTCTTTACATTCCAAAAATTGTAAGTTTCTTCCACTATTTTCCTCAATTTAATCCATGTCATCATCCACGTCAGCTGCCACCTGGACACCTCACTTACATTGATAAAAAAAAAATTGCTCTTAGTGAGAATTGAACCCCTAACCTCTTACTTACAAGTGAGAATCCCTACCACTATGCTAGACATGGAACTTGAATATATTTTAAAACTCATCATTAATATATCGTGAGATAACCCTCACATATTATATTAATGACAAAAAATTGTTCCTACAAGAATTGAACCCTTGACCTCAAACTTAAAAGGGAGCTTGCTTACCACTAGGCCACACAACAATTTTGAAAATATTATAAAACAAATTATTAATATATCGCGAGACAAACCCCATATATTATAATAAAAAAATTGTTCTTAATAAGAATTGAATCATTGACCTCTAACTTAGAATGGAGACTCCTTATCACTATGCTACATCAATTTTGAATATATTATAAAAATCAATATTAATATATCATGAGACAATTTAATTATCATGAAATTACTAAATTATCCCTCCTATATTATATTATTGATAAAAAAATTATTTCTAATGAAAATTAAACCTCTTATTATTTCTGCCTTTCTTTCCCATGACGACTAACTTAGAAATGAAATTTTTTACTATTATGCTAGATATCAGTTTTGAAAATATTTTATTTTTGATTATATATACATCATAAATAGATAATCTTTTAGATATATTTTGCGTACTAAGCATTAACATGTTCTAACACCATTTATTTAAGAGAAAAAGGATCCTCAGATGTATCTCAGGTAACTTTTCCTGAGATACATGCAAAATAGCTTTAAATTTTATTGGGCCCACAAAGCCAATTAAAAAATCCTGAATTTACTAAAATGTCCATCCTATTTTTACATATAAAAGATGGGTATCTTAGGAAAGTTACCTGAGATATATCTCAGGTTCCCTACTCTCTTTATTTAATTATAAAGTAACATAAAAACATTGTAAGTGAGAATCCTTACCACTATGCTAGATATGAGTTTTGAATATATTCTAAAACTCATTATTATTGTATCGTGAGAAAACCCTCATATTTTATATTAATGATAAAAATATGTTCATAAAGATAATTGAACCATTGACCTCTAACTTAGAAAAAAATTATTTACCACTACACTAGACATTAGTTTTTGATATATTGTAAAACTCATTATTAATATATCGAGAGACAATTTAATTATCTTGAAATTACTAAATAACCCCTCTATATTATATTAATAATAACATTTCACTAATATATCGCTAATATAATAAAGAAAATTGAACCCTTAACCTGTAACTTAGAAAAAAGATTACTTCCCATTATGCTTGATATTAGTTTTGGATATATTAGAAAACTCATTATTAATATATCAAGAGACAATTTAATTATAATGAAATTACTAAATTACCCCTCTTTCACTAATATATCGCGATTATAATATTTTATAAACATACATACAATTGCAGAGCTTTCCCGTGCAAGGCACGGGCTACAAAGCTAGTTTCTTTTTATGTACGGACTAGTGACTAACTTGTCAGACTACTTTATCAAAGCTACAGTTAAACTTAGATAAATAAATATGTTGGGGATCGAAAATTTTTATTCACTAATCGAAATTATTTAATTATCGAAATTAAAAATACACTTTCTATATTATGTCGAGATTGGAAAAAATTATTAATTTGATGTGATTATTTATTTATCGAATATTCATTTACCGAAGTTCTAATGTAGTTTTAATGAAATTTAGCAAAAAAAACAAAACAAAACAGTACACTACTTGTTGCATATGTTATTAAAATCTAGTTGTCATGGATTCCAAAAGAAGTGGAAAGTAAATATTGATAAAAAAGCAGAGCTAATTTTTTGAGAAATTTAAAACACAATTGAATATTATAATTTTAACGCTACTATTTTAATTTAAAATTTTTAAACTAAAAAATGTATGTTTATGTAATAATTCAGAAATTAACTTAAAGTTTAAATCCAAAAATTGGTAGGATGTAACTTATATCATTTTCATGATTTTATATAATAAAAGTTAATATTATCATTCATATGTACAAAATATCAAATTCATTTTTATTATAAATATTATATAACTCGTAAATTATTCATAATATGAAAATTACCCAAATCATACTACCTTAAAATTTCTACTTTCTGTTAGAATATTTGAATAAATCTGAATTGTACATTATTATTATTTTTGTAACCTCTATATCTTAATGATTTTGTAACTCCTATTTTAATGATATAAGTTACAAAATTAATTATGTAAGTTACAAATCTTTTTATTCCTATATAAGGAGACTTGAGCTTCTTTGTTTTATATATAAAAAAGACAATCCCTAAAAATATTCCTCATCTTCTTTAGAGAGCTCTAGGTGCATTTCTGTGAGATAGAAACGGTATTTGTTTGGTTTGTAGGAGGCGGATGTCTAGTGCTTAATATCATCTCGTTTCGTTGTATCCTGGGAGACGGAAGCCACAAACAACCTTCAAGCACCACGTGGAAGGGGCTTATCTGTTTTAAGGATAGCGTGGTTTTCACGTGCCTCGAAACATTCTTTCGGTATTTTTCTTGTTATAATTGTGATTTCAGGTACAATCTCTTACTATACTTCTTACAAGCTTAAAACAGATAAAATAATTCATATGAATTCGTTTGGTTTTTCTTTCTCAGAAGTATAGCATTTTTGTGTACCTCTATCATATATGCAGTTTGGTTTAATTTGTTCTTGTACTGGTTGAGTTTAGTTTGTTCTTTTTCTCATGCATGATGGTATCACTGCTTGCTATATGACATGTACTTTTATTTGAGTTTTGTACACTGGTTAATTGGTTTTGGACTATTGTGTTATGTGCATGTTTGTTTATTTTTTTTTTAACGAAGGAAGGAATTGACATATTCATTAGTTGTGTTCTGAGTGATTATTTGTGTCATGCATGTTGATAATTTTCTAGTAATTATTATTATTTGAAGTGCATGTGTATAAAACGGACGAGTTTATCATGTTTTTATGCCTGTTTTGGCGTTTAGTTATTTTTAAAGCTGCTTTTACTACTGCCATGTTTCCTTGACTCTGTGTTAAGGTTTTAAAAAAAAAAATTGGATTAATTTACATCTGCAAATGTACAACTTGTTTGCTATGTTAGTAATGGGTACGTTTTTTCTAAGTGCCTAACATTCATTAATTCTTTAAAAATGGTTGTACTTTTCTGTGAAATTGGTACATGTAGTACTCTTGTCCATCTATCTGGCAAATTACGTTGCCCTTTTGTATATGTTTGATTCAGCCGAATCAATAAAATTTGATATTACATAGACAGTACGCTCCTTTATTGTGTAGATTTTATAAATATGAGTATGGTAATATGTCTCATAACTAAAGTTTTATAACTCCTTTCATGTTATTAATGGTCTGGATTGACTTATGCTAGTATAATTGTTTTAATGCTATGCAAATGTGGAATTGACATAAATGCAAATGTTATTAATTTTTATATTATTATGACAATCGGGGTAAATTCTAGGCAAGTTGATTTGTTTCAATGTATATATTTGTGTCATGAAATATTCTAATTATTTGGTGACAAGCTCGAGACCATTCTTGTGTATTACTTGTACTTGTTGGTTATTTTGAATGTCAATGTATTACAGTAGTATTTTATGTACAAGGTAGATAGATATTGCGATCAAATTCTTATATAAAAGTAGTTGCTCTTACTTCAAGTTTATAATTGAATGAGCGTATTGTGGTTAAATTTCATTTATTGGTGACTTTTAAATATTAAAAGTCAAATATTTATTTGAATGCACTTGACGCAAGCATTATCATGTGTAAGTGTAATATATGAATAGGGCCAATAATTTATTAATTATTTGTTGGTCCTGCTTGTACTGGATGTATTAATGTTACATGAACTTGAACTTGAATTTGATGTTTAACCATTTTAATTTATTTTGTTAAATCGGTATTGCTTAAGTGTTAGCTTTGCCGCACGTGTAGCATTTATGTACTCTCTAGAAATAAATAATTAGCAATTATTTATTGTTATGATATTGAGTCATAAATGGTCTGTTTAATTGATTTTAAAATATATTTTTAGCTAATAAAGACGATTGAATATTGCCGCTCAATTTGTGAGAAAGTTCATTGGAACGAAAATCCTTCGTGGATATTCAGTACGTTAAAAACCTAACGAATCTTGTACCTATAGAGTACAGGTTGTGGGTCGGCATGAAATATATATTTTTCCAACTAGATTCGGAAAAAATATTATATCTCATGTTGGTGTCGGTCTGTTGAGACATTGACACACGAGCCTATTATGGTGATCCGTGTGATACCTAATACGGCATTGCGGTCAGCTCTGTATGCTAAAATTTGGAGAAATCCAAAATGTTGTTAACCCTAACGCATCAGTTGATCAAGGATCACTGAATGGGGGTTTATTGAAATTTTATGTTCTTCCTCGAACCTCTTCTGGTTGTACCAGTTGATGAGCCATAAAATTAGGTTCTTTTGTGAACCAAATTGGGGGAAAAAAGAATATTCAATAGTTGAATTTTTCAAAAATAGAAAAGTTCTTTGAACATGATATTAAAATCTGAGAGATTTTAATGAGCGACGTGAAACCTGCTCTAGTGAGAGGTAATAACACGTTGTATGATTACTTTATAGTAATACATTGATAACATGTACTCGTTAAAGAGTATAAAATGAAGCATTATAGAAAAGAAATACTCTATAAGCTTGAGGTTGAAAACCAATTTAATAAAGAAAATTAAGATGGTAATTAGTGATTTTTGTGGTGAATGTTCACTGGGTAAATTTGTGAAGCCACTGCACTTTACTCGCATTAGATGAATGGAGTAGCTACAGGCATGAGTTGCATTCAAACGGGAAATGCAAAAATGATTGTGATCAGTTGCGACTATCACTAAATATGAGGATATTAGTTATGAAGAGACTAATCATTCCTCAAACAAGATACCATGAAAGAAAATAATTGGTTCCTATTAGTTTTGGAATGCATTTTGAATTTCTTAGAAATATTCGAAATGTGGGGGTATCTTGAAGATGTCTTGATACCTATACCTATTAAGGTAAAAAGAGATCCAAAAACCAATTGCGGGATTTGGGATGGATATATAGACAACGTTTGAGTCTAATGATATCTTGTAGTATGTAGATGAATCTAATTTGTGAGATCATTAAAATGCAATTACGGAATCTAGGAATGCTTCTTTGATGAGCTAGTAGTTCCTTGTAAATCTGTAATTAAAAATTTATCCGAATAAACTTATGAGTTATTGGATGAAATGGGGTTGAACCTAGAAAGAGCAAAAGATTTGGAAAATTTGTTAATCCAAAAAAGTCTAAAAATAGACTGATAATTAGAGATTACAGTCAAAAGTAAAGATTTAACGTACTTTATGATTATTCTTTAGTAACAAGAATATGGTTCATCAAGATGTTACTTAAATTATCGACATTGCAAAATTTGAAGTACACCAATGAACATTGAGACAGTCTTTCTAAATGAAGAATTGAAGGAAATCTACGTGAGATAACCTTAGGGTTTCTTTGCTAAGGCAAATGTAGAAAGACTGCGATGTGGGGATTATGTTGAGTGAAACAACATAAACACGAAAAATGGCATATGAAATCCTGATATGGTTGCGAAATGCAATGGCTTCATAATAAATAATAGTTGCCATTTTGAGGACGCTCAAATTTGGTAGTTAGGTGCATGAGTATTGTCAGTTTAGGGACGCTTAAACTTGATAATAAGATAATTTGACATTATTATTTTTTGGGACGCTAAAAATTGGTAATGTCAATAACAAATTGAAGCCTTGGTTGATGGTTGGTAAAGTGATTACCAAAATGTGACATATGCCAAAGTGAAGATACACAAGTGTAGTGAAAGTGTTTGTAATGGAATGTCGAGGCATATTTGTCGGCGACACAATTCCGTTAGACAACTACTCTCAATTGGAGTTATCACTATTGATCATATTAGGTCAAAAATATAACACCGCGGATCCGCTAACCAAAGGGTTAACAAGAGAGTTAGTTGAGAAATCATCAAAAGTAATGGGACTAAAGCCCATAATAAAAGTCGATACAAAGGAAACCCAACCTTGTTGACTGGAGATCCCAAGATCTTGGTTCAATGGGACAACCTAACTGTAAAGACTTAGTGTGAGTTCACTGTGGGGGTTTTACTCCCGGGTTCATTCCTATGATGAAAAATAGTGATAAAATTTGGATAAGGCTAAGCTATGCTTTTAATGATCCTTATGTGTCGATATGTCGAACAAATAATACTTTGTATTGTTCAAGAGATCACCTATGTGAGTGAAGTGGGGTCGCTTCAAGAAGGAATTGTGGGGCCAATTCTGGGAAAAACTCACAGAACCAGGCTAAAGCTCAGGACCAAAATGGGCTTAACAGTGAGAACTGAACAAATATAGGGAAAGACTCCAGTGGGGGATGTATCATCATTTCACAAAAAAGAAGGGCAGTTCAAGGTCAACGTGACTACTGAAATTCTAGAAATGTAAATATATTCTTACAAGGGAAGGTTCAAGGGTGTACGCCTACCTATCCTATGCTGGTTTCTACCGCGCGCTCTATCTCCGTGTCAAAATGTTGTTTTGCAATGTCAGTTTTATTCATGTGGGGGATTGTTAGAATATTTGAATAAATTTGAATTGTACATTATTATTATTTTTGTAACCTCTATATCTTAATGATTTTGTAACTCCTATTTTAATGATATAAGTTACAAAATTAGTTATGTAAGTTACAAATCTTTTTACTCCTATATATGGAGACTTGAGCTTCTTGTTTTATATATAAAAAAGACAATCCCTAAAAATATTCCTCATCTTCTTTAGAGAGCTCTAGGTGCATTTCTGTGAGATAGAAACGGTATTTGTTTGGTTTGTAGGAGGCGGATCTCTAGTGCTTAATATCACCTCGTTTCGTTGTATCCTGGGAGACGGAAGCCACAAACAACCTTCAAGCACCACGTGGAAGGGGCTTATCTGTTTTAAGGATAGCGTGGTTTTCACGTGCCTCGAAACATTCTTTCGGTATTTTTCTTGTTATAATTGTGATTTCAGGTACAATCTCTTACTATACTTCTTACACTTTCCTCTTATCATTTTAAACAATTTTAATAAGTTTACTTGATTAAAGTGCACTTTGTGTACCTAAATTTTCGGCAAGACACCCACTTGAAATATCATGGTTTCAACAAATTAATTATTTATAGTTAGTATACTACCGTCTATTTTTCACTAACGGTGTCAAATATCCAAGGGTAAAACAGACTTTTCCAGCTAGGTTTTCAAAATCACCACCATCATACTGCCTTGGATTCTCAGTTTTATATTATATCATTGTGGTGCCTGCACAAAAACCTAGCTGGAAAAGTCCGTTTTACCTCTTCGCATTTGACAAAATCGTAGACAGAGATGTTGAAGGAGTACGGGATGACCCCTAAAATAATAAGGCCCCAGAATTTGTTACTCCATATATATATACTATGTGGTTACTGTTGCTTTTGCAAAAATGAGCTTTTTGAAACTCAAAGTTACTGAAATCTTAGTTAAAAAATGTGTTACTATGCGTTATGTATTTTGATTATTCATTTTATTAAAAGTTACAGTATTAAAATTTAAGTTGAAGTAAAAATCAAGAGTCCCAATTTTGAAATTCCGCACATGACCATGCGTGTGGAGTCAGGGAACCTTAGTTTTCAATGTCAGAATGTGTGAATCCTACTGGTCCATTCTTGCCAAATTTTGCAACAATATCCATTCTTTAATAAATTTTAATACAGTAAATTTTAGGATAAACGAGAATCCATAAGATACAAGGAATATGTAGTTTCAGGTTTCATGTAGGAGTATATATAAGAGGAATGTATAGTTTCTGGTTTCCTGTATAAGATTGTTTCCTGTTGAAGGAGTTGATTTTACTTGGCAACTGTTTTTTGGCACTTGACTCTTGCATAGTATAGCAATAGCACAAGGAATAAGGATGCATCAAGTATAGTAGCCCTTTAAGATGAGTTTTTTTAGCAAATACACCTAGCATTGCATTGGACATCAAATCGCAGGAGCTAATGCACTGTTTCAACAAAATATTTTGTAGGAGTATTTTTCGTTACTTTAATTAAGAGTAAAATGCATTTTGTGTACCAGAACTTTGACGAAGACACCACTTGCAATACTATCTTTATAAAATTACCACGTGCAATACTGAAAAGTGGATTTACTTAAAGTTCGTGTACCGTCGTCTATCTCTTACAAACGGCATTAGATCCTCAAGGGCAAATTAGTCTTTTCCATGTACAGAACAGACATAAACAATCTCCCATTTACCCTGTTGTTTCCTCTTAGCCCCCAGCCCCCTTTTCACCGAACACCTCGCACTACCAGCCTCCATCCACCGTTCTCCACCCACCTCATTCACATCACTATCAGCACCTCTTTCATCTGTTCTTCTCTTCTCAGCCCCACCTCGCACCTGCTCTCTTCTCCTTCGCCCATCTCCCACAGCCTCGCAACCATCACCTCTCCTTATCATTCTCCAACGCCACCACCACCAACACTGCCATCTCCTTCTTTCCACCCAACTGACCTCGCACCCATGCCGTACAATTCACCCAACCCCAAAACAACGCAGCAGCTCCTCTACAACCACACCCATATCTCATCTGCTCCACCCATCTTCACCGTTCAACACCACGACCTCCACTCATTCTTCCGCTGTTCACCCCTTCACCGTCCACCATTTCCCACGTCGTCTTCCTCCTCTCCTCACCCCGTCAGCACAGCACCACCACTCCGTTTCCTTTATCTCTTTTTGTCACTCACCACCCCAATCCCGTTCTTATTCTCTGGCCAACAACCAGCTTCACCTGCCCCATATTTGTGACCTGAAAACATGAGTTCAAATCAAATTCAAAATCACAAAAAAAACAAAATGCATCACCAGCAGAACCCGTACTCGTAACTTCTTGGAACAGTAAAGTTAAAAGACTCATTGTCATTGACTATTAACCATGTTAGGAACGTTTAGGTAATTGTTAAATAATGGTATTGATGGTCTAGTAACTAATAAAATATGTAATTATACCATGCTGCTAAAGTAGAAACCAACAGTGGTGAAGTAGAATGAGAGCATCCTATAAAAGTCACACCGGCCTTCAAGTCGATACACATCACGACTAAGTGTCTGTTCTCCATTTCCATTGGCAACCTTAGCTTCAAACTGGTATATTTGATTCATTCCCACATCCCGGCCCTTCCCTACCTGTCGATCATTAATTACTTATCAATTAAACAAAAGACAGACATATTGGCAAGACGAATATCTTTACCTGAAAATATGTCCTCACTTAAGTTAATTATTTTTGAAACCCCTCGTCAAGTGAAAGAGTCTGTCAAAGATATCAGGGTACCTAGGTTCGATTTCGGTTATTTGATGTAGGTAGAGGAGATGATGGACTTCAATTCGGTGGTGTTTTTGAGTGGACGATGGCAAAACCGAAAGAGACAGTGGGAGAGAGAACAGAGTGAATAGAGAGAGACATGGGGTGGGGGCGAAGGGAATAAGAAAAGTAAAAAATAAAAATAAAGCCTGTGTGGAAAAGTCTGTCTTGCCCCTAATGACTTAATGGAGTTGGACATAAATAGACGGCATGACACGAAATTTAAGTAAAGTGTTTGTTTAGTATTGTAAATTGTAGTTTCTAAAACATAGTATTGCAAGTGGTGTATTCGACAAAGTTTAGGTATACAAAATGTACTTTACTCCTTTAATTAATAGGGAAAATAAATGCTTAGTAAAAAAAGGAAAAATAAATTATTTCGTCACTACATTATCGTTGTTTTATTATTAATTAAAGATTTTGTATTCCGGATATTCAAATATTTTAATTTTCAAATTGAGAACCTTCCCTTCAAAATAAATTATTGGGAATTCACCAAAAATACTAGATTTAAAATTCATATTTGCAAAAATACCATCTTCTTTAATTCATTGCAATTTTACCAAACTAAGTTTCAAAATTGCAAAAATACTAGGTCCCCCTTTCCCTCCCCCTTTCCCTCCCTCCCACGTCACTTTCCCTCCCCCCTTTCCCTCTCATTCCACGTCACCTCATCTCCACGGCTGTGTCCTTTTTTTTTTTTTTTTTTAAGGTGGGGTTCTATTTTGGGTTGCAACTCAATGCAACCAAATTCAACCACATTCAACTTCATGCAACCACATTCAACTTTTTTTTTTAAAAAGGTTGGGTGATTTTTGTGGATTTGGGTTCCAAGGCCCCGCCAGGGGCAATATTCAACTCAATGCAACCACATCCAACTTTTTTGGTGGATTTGGGTTCCATGGCCCCGCCAGGGGCAATATTCAACTCAATGCAACTGAAATCAGAAATTTAGTTGCATTCAGTTGCTGATTTCAAGTTCCATTTTTCAGTTGTCATTTTCGACCTCTTTTTTGAACTCTAATATATATATACTAGAGTTCAGAAAAGAGGTCGAAAATGACAATTGAACAATGGAACTTGAAATCAGAAATTTAGTTGCATTTAGTTGAATGTGGTTGCATTAAGTTGAATATTTCCCTTGCGGGGCCATGCAACCCAAAATAGCACCCACCTTAAAAAAAAAAAAAAAAAAAAGTAGCCGACTTACCTGGATCAGGAGGAGAGAGAAAGTGAGGGAGGAGGGGGTACATAGTATTTTTGCAATTTTGAAACTTAGGTTGGTAATATTGCAAATAACTATTCTTAGCAAAAGTAAATGTGCAAAAATTTACTTTTTTTTATATATTTATGAAAAAAGCCCTAAATTATTTCGTCACTACATTTTGTTGTTTTATTATTAATTGTGACACGTTTTTGACAAGTTATGTATTATGTGGATGAATAATTGAAAAAGAATAAAAATGCAAAAATGCTTTTTATATATTTTTTATTATGAAATTATTTAGAAATAAATAAATAATCTATGGAATGTATTTTTATTATGTTATAAAAATACATGTAATGTATTTTTTTAATTTTTTTTCTAAATTATACGTTTACATAATATATTATGACATTTTAAAAAACATGCCACATCAATACTAACGTTCATTAGAATTTTTTGGACGGAAAAATTTTAAATAAAAATTTTAAAATTTAAATACTCAAAATACAAAATATTTAGTTTAGGAATTCAAATAATAAAACATCAATAATTTAGCAACAAATCAATATATTTAAAAGGTCATATTTTTATTTAGGAAAAAGAATCAGATTAGTGACAAAGTACAGTTACGAACTTGCAAGGTAATCTTAAAAAACATCATGCAGGTTAAAAGAATTAGGTAAAAGTTAAAAGAATTGGTTATATTTAAAACTAGTTATATAACTAGCTTTGGAGGTTGAGTTTATTTTAGCACAAAATTTATTTTTTGGTTCTATATTATAGCAATAGCAATAATAATTTAGCATCTAGCATTGGACTTCCTCTTATATTACTCCAAGAGGTGTGTATATCTATATTATGTTATAATAATTAAAACATTAAAAGTTTGACATGGTATTTATTAAATAAAATTTTTATTTAAATTAAATATAGATTTCATATAATATTAAAAAAAATTGGTACACTGCATAATTTTTAAAGTCAATAATAATTAATTGATATACAAAATATATCACTACACAATTTAGTTAACCTAATAAGATAACTAGGCATTGATGACAAAACCTGGCTGTCAAAACTATATCAGTCTTGCAATTTGTATGACTGAGTTGAACCGTAATTAACAATATTTGTAAATTTTTAATAATAAAATTGTAGCTATTTCCTAAAATTGGCCTTTAATCAGTGTTTTTCAAATTTAATGAATTTTATTTGAAATGTCAATAGAAATTTATTATTAGTATAATGATATAAAAGAATAAAGAAAAAGCAAAACAAAATTAAATCAATTTCATCTGATTTGTAATCACAAAATTTGAAGATGATGAACATTTATAGACATATTTTTATGATTATTTGATAGTGCAATTATAATTTTGGGATAAAAATATATGAGTTTAGAGGAAAAACATAAGATACGGGACGTACTACAAGCATGGTTCTAAAAATCCCCGATTTAGCCGATTAATCCCCGATTAATCCTCTGTAAGGTAACTAACCGATTCGATTTTTGAAATCCGATTAATCCTGTGAATTTATTTAAAATAATATGTTTAATTGTAAATTACACTAATATATTAAATATTATTATAATATCCGATTAGTACTCCGATTAATCCTTCCGATTAATCCCCGATTACCCGATTAATCTTAAATCGGTACCTCAACCGATTTATACCGATTACCGATTTTTACAACCATGACTACAAGCAGTTTTATAAAAGGTGATGAGAATCGAAATTATTTGGTGAAGTCACGGTACAACGATAAATTGAATATTCTGTAGGCAGTGTGATAGAGTATATTATATATATATTATAGGATTTTATTCTCATATTTGTAGTGCATTTGTGAATAATCGTGTGGATTTAATTAATATTTGATGTGTTTTATGACAGGAATTGAACAATTGCCAAGTTAGAAGGAATTTGACGTTATTTGATGGTTTTATAGTGATTCTTAATTCAAGAGATCGATTTTGTGAAGTTACGAGAAGAAACCATGAAATTGAGGTTCGTTTCTAGAAATTGGGAGCAAAATGGAGTGAAAATCAGATCCTACAGGATGTTATAGCGCTCCAGACGGCGCAACAGCACGTGTGAACAGTAGCAGCAAGGCGCAACAGCGCTCAAACCGGCGCAGCAGCGCCAGGGAGCGCTAGAAATTTCAGAATTGTTTCAGAAATTGTTTGGGTCATAACTTGAGTTCTAGACATCAGAATTGGGTGATCTTACAGCTCACGCGAAGACAACGGAATTATCTACAATTCAGAAGTGGTCCAATATTAGTATTCCAACGGGATCAGCCCAGAAACAGCCCAGAAAATCCAGCAGCTTCCAGAAATTCGATTTGAAGTGGGAAACTTCCATAAATCCAATCATAATCAACATGGAAACACTAGGGGCGCTAGGAACGTTCTAGAGGGTTGTGTTAAGCGTGGAAACTTGCAATTCTTACTTCTATTCAAGCTTGGAAACTTGTCATCTCCTAATCCAACTCTATTTGTGGCAACTTCCTTGGAATGCAATTCTATTATGGAAAGGATTTGGAGGCCAATACATCTAGTGGCTATATAAACACATCTTATGTATTAGAGAAAAGAAGAGAGCTACATCTAGATCTAGATCGAGATCTAGAATTAGTTAAGTTTTATTATTAGTTAGGAGTAGAATAGAATAATACACTTTTTCTTCATCTTTTCTATGGGATAGCTTGTATTCAAATTTCTCCATTAATTTAGAGGTACTCTTTATTCTCTCGTGTTTTATTAGTATAATTTTATATGTCTCTCTTCATAGTTTTTATTGTTTTACTTGTTTAATTATTAGTGAGTAGTTAATTCTAGGGTATTAAGGGGAGCCATGTTTGCACCATGATTGGGGTTTAATTTGATTAGCAATTTGATGGGTAAAGAGTAATTCTGATTGATATGTTTTAATTCTTAATTTGTGTAATTGGCCAATATCATGGATTAACTGATTGCAATATGAGTAATTGATCGGAAGATTTTACTACTAGAGGCATACATACAATTAACGGAATTGAAGGTGAGTGTGGAAGCATCATTGGATTTCTGAGAGTGTTAATGCTTGGAAAAGATTAACTATTACTTTAATTACTTGATCCCCTTGAAAAGCTATACCTTTGTGATTTGTTTGGTGTAAGCATGGTGAACCTGAATTGCCCTAGATCCCTTAATTAATTAGTTAATCATTTATTTAGTTAGTGCTAATTTAGTTTGATTAGTTAATTAATAATTTCACATATTCGTCTGACCCTTGAAACAATTAGCGATAACTTAAAAGGAATTAGTAGAACCTGTCTCCTTGTGAATTCGACCCGCTTGCCATTTGTACTAGCAATAGACACCGTGCGCTTGCGGTTAGGTATAATTTGACACATCAAGTTTTTGGCGCCGCTGCCGGGGAGACAACCAAAATTTGTTTTCTTCATGGGACAATATTTGCGGATAAATGAAGACGACAGAGTCTCCATCGTTTACTTTCGACCAAAAGAGGTCTAAACTATGATTACTATTAATAATCATGTTATTTCTTGCCTTTGCAGAAACAGAAGGCATGACAAGCATTGCTAGCTTCTTCAATAAAGCTACCAATATGATTTTTTAGACCGTCAATTTCTTGACTGTTCCAAATATAGAACCTACCATGTTGTTCTTTCATTGTTTCTAGACTGTCATAGAATTCTCTAAGTTGGTCTATTTTGTTGTTATTGATATCTAGGCATGCTAGATCTCTTATTCTAGTGAAGAAGTCTTCATCACTAAGTCTAATGGTATTACCATTTGTGGTTAAGCTCCAAGGGAGCATTACAGATCTTCGATTATTGCTAATCATGATCAAAATTGCTAAATATAAAAAGATTTTTATATAAATTTATTTAAAACAGGGTTTAGAGTTTTACCAGGATCTCCAATGATCTTTATCTGTTCAGTGATTATCTGATCTCTAAAACTTCGTTTCTTCTTTAAATCTTCAGGCTTTTTATTCTTTGTCTTCAATCCTACGAGCGGCGTTTCCCTAAACGGCCTCCTGCCTCAGCGGTACTCCCAGTGCTCCAAAGCGGACTCCAGAATAACAAGAATATAACCAAGATTTATAAAAGAAAAGACTTTTTATTGATCTAGATAATATGTTACAGATATAGACTCATTATGAGCCTGTTTACACTCTTAACCCCGTAGGGTTTTTACTCACACATTGATTGTGGACGCTCTAATTGCATACAGTGTTGTGTGTATGTTTTTCGATCTCCTAAACTGAAAGAAGAACTCGCCTTTTATAGCATAAGGTCGAGGGTCTGTACAACATGTCTGTACAATGAATTATTTTTCTACTTTACATAAAGTAGATTCCTTTCTTAAAGCAGATGACTACCTTTAATAAAGTAGATGCTTTACTTTAATAAAGCTAAAGTAGATGCTTTTACTTTAAGTAAAATGTTTTCTACCCTTGCTTTTTGATAAAGCAGATTCTTTATCTCTTTACGCGTCTTATTTTACACGTTGTGGGCTGGTCCACTTGCTAAAGTTGCACTGATTGATTCTGGCGTGCTACTTTTCTTTTTGCTCCACTAAGTTAAAGCAATATTTGCAAGAGTATTGTACACCTAATCGTGCCAATAATCTTTTCTTTTTCTCACAGAAAGATTCTTCGTGTCTGCCCATAGCTAAAGGTGAAATGACACGTTCTTTGAATGCTTCCAGCTTTTTCTTGTCTTGTGGAGACAATCCTTTGTGACTAAAGGATGTGACTAATACCGAATATGTTGCCATATTGATATGAATCTTTGCGTCTTCAAGAAGGCTGAATAATCGCTCAATAATGTTAAGCAATTTATCCTGTGCAAGATGCTTTAGATCTTTCTTCTCCAGAGAAACTGGCATTTCTTTGCTAGGAAAGTAGATTCTTTCCTTTACTGCTCCAATATTGACATAGTGGTAAGGACTGATGAAGTTATCAATTTCTTCATGTGACTCCCAAAATGCTATTGTGGATTGGAACTTAATAAAAACCTGCTGGTCTTTATTTAAACATTTCTTTTTGAACTGTTGAACTGCCGTTCTGAACTGTTCTGGGAAACATTTGATCTCTTCCAGTTTGTCACCTGGATAAATCATGTTTAATAATCCAAATTGAAAGGATTCAAACACGAGTTCTTTTTCTGCACCTGGAAAAACATTAATATAACTTAAATTGTTTTTATCCGTTGTGTAGAAATGTTCTTCTGAGAACTGAGCTGGGGTTGCTCTTCTGGCTACGCTGTAGAGATAAGCGAAGTCTTCATATGAATTTTCAACCTTGATGTCGAAATCCTGATCTTCTTCCAATGGGAATTCGATCTGTTTGGTAGCTTGAACCACCTTCTTACCAATCATCTTGAGATTAGTAATTTTTTCCAAAGCCGTCTTGTAGGGATCAATTCTTGAGTCATCTAGAATTAACTCCAGAGGGGCTTTTTGCTCTCCAGTTGTGAAGATTGATGCTGCTGCTTTTGCTTCGGCATAATCTTTGAACTTCCGGTGTTTGACGCCGCTATGACCTTTAACAGATTTTTCCGCTATGTCCCATGAAGTGTAGATTCCTGGGTAAGGGCCATTAAAAACTACATAGTAGTTCTTTGTTCCGACTGGACATACTAAAGATTTCTCTTTAGATTTGTTAGGGATTTGATTTCCCCCGTTGGGTCGAGGATTGAAATCTTCTCTATTTCCAACGTTGCTGGAGGTTTGTACCTCTTTTACAGTTTTTTGCAAACTGTCAGCGCACGGGTTTAAACCGTCTTTACCAGTAGACATAGTCACTGGACTAGCTTCGTTTTTACTTATTTCTAAGCGAGGAGAAGGATTAACCTCTTGTTGTTCTGAAGCTGATGCTTTCAGAAATTCTCGTCTGACTCTCAATAGCTTAAGCTCTTGAGTCTTGACTTCTATTTCCTGCATGAGTAATATCTCCTGCATATTTAACAAATGAATGTTAGTATTCTCCATCATTTGCAGATGATGGGCTACCAAAGAAAGGTAGTATTTTCCCCGATGGGATTCGTTCTTTTGAGAGAACTTATAAATATTGAAGGATCGCTGTTGCGAGTTGTGATTTTTCTTCTCCAAATCCTCTCATATTTATAGCCAGAATTCAGGCTTTGGATTCCTGCAAAAGTAAAGATAACAAGAAATATCATGTCATAAACTTTACACCTGTTTTTGCTGGAATTCTCTTGTTAAAAAATCTGCTAAGCAGTTTTTAACTCCTTCGATATGTTGAACATCGAAACTGTAGCGGGATAGCCATTGTTGCCATCTCACCAATCTTCCTTGCTTATTATCTCCCTGTAACTTAATACGAAGAAAATAAGAGAAATTTCTATTATCAGTTCTAACCAGAAATTTAACTGGAGTTAGATAAATAGAAAATTTGTTAATTACTCTAATGACAGCTAAGTATTCCTTTTCATTGGAATGACAATTTTTCTCAGCGTCCTTAAAGCTTCCTGAAGCGTATCTGCATATTAACTCTTTATCAGAATTAACAGCTTTGAGCACTCCTCCCCAATATTCTCCTGAGGCGTCTGTCTCAATGATAAGCTTGTCATCCGGTTCTGGATGATAGAGTTTTGGAAAACTCTTTAGATTCTTCTTGATTTTGACCATGTAGCTGGTGTCTGAATCTTTCCATTCCCAAGGAACATCTTTCTTGAGCTTTGTCTGCAAAGGAGCACGTATAGCTGCAAGTTTGGGAATATAGTCAGAAGCATAAGTTAATATACCTAAAAACCTTTGCAACTGTTTTTTGTCTTCAATTTTATCCGGGAACTTATGAATATGTTCTAGGATGTGCGACTGAGGACAATGAGTTCCTTGATCAATTTCTAATCCTAAGAAATTAATCTTTGTCTTGAAAAGCTGAGCTTTCTTCTTTGACAATATAATACCAAGTTGTTGGCATTTCTTTAACACTGCTGCTAAATGTCTGAGATGATCCTGTTCATTATCACTAAAAATAAGAATATCATCTACATAAACACAACAGAATTTTTCAAAAGACCTGAATGCATTTTGCATATGTCTTTGGAATATAGAGGGCGCTTGCTTGAATCCAAAAGGTAGCACCTTCCATTGGTAATGTCCTTGGGGACATGTGAATGCTGTCAATAGCTGTGTTTCTTCGTCTAGCAATACCTGCCAAAAACCAGATTTACAGTCTAGTGAACTAAACATTTTCTTACCTCTGATAAGGGTGAGTAATTCATCCTTGTTCGGTAAATTATGGCTGTCTCCTATGGTGGCATCATTAACCGCCTTGTAGTTGACTACCATTCTCTTTTTGCCTCTTCTCCTTTCTGCTTCGTTTTCTACTAGAAATGCTGGAGACATGTGAGGTGATTTGCTGGGTATGATGATGTTCATATCCAGTAGCTCCTGAATTTGTTTGCCAAATTCTTCTCGATCTTGTGGACTGTATTTCATAGGTTTTACCTTGATTACTGTCTTTGGATCTCTGAGCTTGATGCTTCCTTTCATCCATTGCTTAGTCTTTTTAGGATCTAAGGGATTTTCAGAGCAAACTGAATCTAATAATCTCTCGATTATAGATTTCTTTTCTATATTTAGAATCAAATTTTTACAAATAAAATTCAATTCTTTAAATTCTTCTAAACTATCCTTCCCCCTTTTTAAAATTTGAATTTTATTAGGGCTGATGTTTATAGCTTCTGGTTGACGAGTCTTAGACTTTTTCTTCATTGATTCAAGGAAGTCTTTAACTCCAAATTTTTTAGCTATAATCAACTTTTTGACATATACTTTTTCACCTGAAAGAGTTAGAATAATATGATTCGGGTGTTGAGTAAATGGTCCATATAAGTTTAGAAAATTATTGCCTAGAATAAGGTCTACACCTGATTCCTGCTGATAGATTGTAGGAATATGAAATATTTCTCCTGCAATCATTATGTCAAGGTTTTTACATACCTTTGTAATAGTAATGGAACTATTATCTGCGATTTTTACCTCTATAGGTTTTTCTGCATTAACCCAATGTTCTTCTGGGATAACGTATTTACTTGCTAAGCACAGACTTGCACCTGAATCAACATAGCAATGTAATTCTATCTTTTTATATCCTGCAAAATTCAAGATACCAGGGATATAAATAGAATTAGGGTTGGTGATATTAGATATCGCCAGATCTTTTACTTCTTCAGTCTGAATCTGATGAAGTATATTCATTAGTCTCTGACTCTTCTGGTCCGGGATCTAATTCTTCTTCAAGGATGTACACTTCTTGTACATTCTCATATGGTTCTTCTATAGGAATGTATCCTAAAGAGTATACCTGTTCAAGCATTCGAGCTTTGCTTTCATGCTTTTTCCGGTTAGGACATTCATTAGCATAGTGTCCTTCTTCATTGCAAATCCAACACCTGCAATTTTTCTTGCCTTTTGGGCAAAACTTTTGTTTATCGTTAGAAAACTTCTTGGAAGATTTTTTCTTAACATATTTACCTGATTTGAAAGGTTTCTTTTTCCTAACAAACCTGTATTTTTTCGTATATTTCTTATACGATTTTTTCTTGTAGAACTTCCTAGATGCTTTGCTACATCCGTACTCAAATGGTTGTTCTACTATTTTTTCACAGCATTTTTTACTAAATAATTTTAGCTGTTTTTGCTTCTTAGTTAAATCACAAATCTTACTGATTTCTTCTTTAACTATTCTTTGAGCGTAGCCTAAACTATACTCTGCTGCACCTGTTGCTTCGAGGTTGAAGCGTTCAAGGGCCTTTTCACCGACTAAGGGAATTTTAAGAAGATAATCTCTAATGAATTTCTTATAATCTTCTTTTTCATACAATTGATATAAATATTTTTCATAATCATCATAAAATCGATTAAGAAAACATATATCACAAAGTTGCATTTTAGTAAGCATGGATTTTGCCTTACTAATTATCTTAGCCAATTCTTGAATTTTATTGGTCATAAGATCTATTCCTAAGAACAATGTATAAATTGTATTTATAACATCTTCATAGGCAGTTATGGGGTTCATTCTTGGTTCCCATGTGGTGTTTTTAATCATGCTATTAACTACACCTGTACACTTATGTTCCATCAATAACAAAACTGTTTCTTGATCATCATAAGCTTCTCTGTTAGTCTGAATTATTAGACTGATTTCTTGAGACCATTTTTCTATGAGCTCTTTTCTATTGGGCTTGCCATCAATATTTAAGATATTACTACCGTAAATATTAGTAACATTTTTAGAGTCTGTAGTAGAATAAGAAGGATAAAAATTACCTTTTCTCTTCCTATTACCTGTGGTTCTGTCCTCAGGTTCATCTTCTTTTTTGACTCCTGAATTTTCTCCTTTTTCTGGAGATGCTTGATTGTTCATTCTGAAATTTTCAGGGAAAACTTCTTCTTCTGAACTCTCATTACTTGAGTATTGAAGTGTTTCTCCAGAATCTGATTCTTCTGCTTCAGTACTGAAAGCTTCAATAATATTTAGAGTTTCGTAATTATTAAAACCAAATAATGATCTTAACTCACTGCTCGACTCTATTTCTTTGTTGGCGATAGAGTCATCCTCTATTTCCATTAATCTGATTGCTTGTTCCAATTGACCATAGTTGTCATCTGTAACCTGCAATTCTTCATCTTCTAGATTATTCCAGAAGAATTCTTCTACCTTTTTCATGTAGTTCATGATGATTCTTTATCACCAAATGGCCAGGTTAAGCTTCCTGAGTTCTTACCTGAACCCATTTCTTCGTTACCAACATTAAAGTTAGGATAACTGTATTTCAAGGGTTTCTTGAATTTTTCATCTGTTAAGACGATTTCTTTTCCTGATGTACCTGTCTTAAGAGCATCAAGAATTTCTTTATTGCAAGGACAATCATGAATAATCAATTTTATTTCATTAATAATCTTTGCTGCTGCCGCTTCAATATTATCGGCTCTCTGATGATTTTTAAGCAACTCTAGAATTTCTTCTAACTGTGGCTTAATAATCTTAGTGAAATCTTCTTGTAATTCCTTAAGACTCATCCTAGAATCTTTCTAAGGTAATCCTCGATTTCTATAAGTTTAGACGTAAAGTCTATAACTTCTTTTCTAGATATAGGTATGTCATGCTTATTTTTACTAAGCTTTTCTACCTGTTCTGTAAGCTTTTTAATCTCTTCGTTATTCTTAACTAAAAGATTCATGGCTTTGTTGTTAATCTCATTTACGAGATTTTTTATGTCTTCTAGCCTGTTGCTACTGCTAGATCCACTCCCCCCTCTCTGAAAATAAGTGGTTCCATATTTTCCAAAATAACTGGGAGCTTTTGAGAATTTCTCGCTTGGATCCTTACTAAGACCGAAATAAGATAACATCTTATAAACTCCAAGTAAAATTCTTCCTGTAATCTGATTAAGATTATTAGTAGCTGCAATTATTGTAGTAATTCTTGCACTACCTGGGTGACTACTGAAGGTATAATTCTTCAGGTCTTGTTCTACTTCTTCGCTTAATCTTTTTAGATTAAGGATTTTTCCTTTCTTGTAAATATGAGGATTTACAGGTAAAGAAGTAGTCATTTAACTGATACGTTCAAGCTTTCGTCCTAAACTATCAATTCTAGTTGAGACATTTCTTAAAAGACTGTCTGTTGAGGATTCTCCTATGACTAGGCTTTTCCCCTTAAAACTCATTCTAGGTTTTTCTCCTAAATGAGGTTTATTCCTAGCAATATCTATTGCCCATGAATTTTCTAAAGGACTGATTTCTGAGAATTGCTTCTCTTCTAAAGATCCTATGTCTGAGAATATATCTTCTAATTCAATATACTCTGATTTCTTGTAATCTATAATGTGATGACTATTTGTCAAGGCATAGGCTACAACGTATGATATGCTAAAGACTTTGTCTCCGGCATCCATAAGGTTTTCTCGTTCAAAATGATGTACGAATGATAAAACCGAATCTAAATTCTTAGTGTCTAGGCTAAGTCCAAACTTAGGGTAGACTGAGAACATGAATTTTTGGTATGCTAAATTTCCTCTAGCAGCACCTAAAATACAATCTCTACGATCTTTGATTCTATTATCTATTAAAGCCATTTTAATAGGTGAATCAATTCCTTCTTGAAATTCAGATTTTAACAAAATCTTAACAGCTCCTAAATGAACCGTGCTGATTGTTGATCTAATCTTAGAATCAATTTTTAAAAGGTTTTTCCTAATCTCTTCTCGGTTAATGAGTGAAAGGAAAACAGAACCTTTTGTATCTTTTATGTCTACATGCATTTCTTTAGTGCTGACAAAATAAAAGATATTGTTTTTTCTATTCAGAATATTTAAACCAAATGAATTTGGAATTCTAAATATTTTTTCTTTCTTAAGATCAAGTTTTAAGTTCTTGATTTTTGAAAGCATTTCTTGTTTTACTAGAAAACTTCCTTGAAATCCTTTTTCGTTTTCGGAAAACTCGATTTCAAAATCTTGATTATCATCAGAATTCTGAGGATCATCAATTTCTTTGCCTTTGTCTTTTAAAAGATTCATTTTAAAAGATTTATCCTAGGCTCTGATACCAATTTGCGGATAAATGAAGACGACAGAGTCTCCATCGTTTACTTTCGACCAAAAGAGGTCTAAACTATGATTACTATTAATAATCATGTTATTTCTTGCCTTTGCAGAAACAGAAGGCATGACAAGCATTGCTAGCATATTCGTCTGACCCTTGAAACAATTAGCGATAACTTAAAAGGAATTAGTAGAACCTGTCTCCTTGTGAATTCGACCCGCTTGCCATTTGTACTAGCAATAGACACCGTGCGCTTGCGGTTAGGTATAATTTGACACATCAAGTTTTTGGCGCCGCTGCCGGGGAGACAACGAGTTTCTGTTGATTTTAATTTAGTTGTTTAGATTGTTTCCATTGTCTCATTGGAACTTTAGTTCCAATTGAGACAAATTTTACTATGTTTCTTGGCTTTGTTGAGTGTTTACAGGTAACTATGGGTGAAGTTGATACTTTAGCACTACTTTCTTCCATGTTGGAGGCACGCACTCAAGAAATTGCCTCATTCAACCCTACAGAGCCCACTATGCGTCCAATGAGTATCAATGAGATGTCACAAGTGGCCCCTAAAACTTATAACTTCTGTCAAATTTGCGGTGTGCAGGATCACTTTGGTTTTGAATGCTCTTACAATGTCTATAATTCTCAGAGTGCTCAGTTGGGACAAATGAATTCTTTTGAAGAAGGATATGGGTACAATCAGTATTCAAACACTTTTGATCAAGAATGCGTGAATCAACCAGATTTCTACTACCAGGACAATGGTGCTCAAAATTTTTCATATCATAATCAGCAACAGTTTGAGCAACAATATTATCAGTCATATGAGCAGCTGCCACAACAAGAATATCAATATCCTCCTCTACAAGAAGATCTACATGTTTCTCAACCCAGCGTAGATGTGCAAGCTGATCAGACAAATGAGATGTGGGATATCTTGAATAAACTGCTAAAGAGTTCTGAAGAACAAGCCGAGGCGATCAAAGAATTAGAAACTCAAAGTTTGGCGATTGAATCTCAAATTTCACAGTTGGCTAACTCTTCTACTACAGGGCAGCTCAACTATTTACCATCATCATCTATCCGATCCGAAGAGGACCTGACTGCTATCAATCTCACAAGCGATCAGGAATATTATAGTTTCTCCATGTATGTTGATGATGAGGCCATTGATAAAGAGAAGGAGCATGCCACCGATGACGAGATCAATGGTGTTGTTGTTACCGAGAATAATGTGACTGATGATGAGGCTACAAAGGAAAGCAATACAGAGATGGTTGTTGTTTCTCTTCCACAACCTGTGCCTAAGCTACCATGTATTGATAAATTTGCTCTCGATCTAGCCTCTACTTACAAGGCTTCTTTGCTCAAGAACAATTATTTCAAGGTTGATGTGATAACAAATATTGTCCAAGATGATATTTCTCAAATTCTGGTTGAGGATCCATACAAAGTGGCTCCTACGTTTCAAGTTCGAGAGGAGGGAGAAGATGGAAGTGTCTTATTAGCCAATGATGTGATAAGCCAAGATGTCTGAATGGCTCCAGTGAAAGTGAGGAGTGAAGAAAAGCCACCACCAGAACCTCCACCTTATGTCAAGGGAGTTCAATATTTTCGTGGTGTCGAATTTTATCGCTGTTTTATCACAAAGTTTTCCAAAACTGCACAAGAACTCTCTCTATTGCTTATTAATGACATATTTTATTTTACTGATGCTTGTTTGGAGACTTTCTACAGGATAAAGACAACCACTAACACTTTTGATACTTTTTGTGGTGACGAGTTTATGATCGAGAAATTGGATATTCCGTCTCCATCGGAGTATTTTTTAGGAGGTCAAGCTAATGACTCTAAAAAAGCGCTTCTTGGGAGGTAACCCATGGATGTTGTACATAGGCTGCATTGGAGGATGGGTGTACTTCATGCTTTTGCATAGGGGAGTACTTCTTTCCTTTTTTCATATATAGTAGAATTATTTAGTTATTTGTTCATTGAGGACAATGAAGGGCTTAAGTGTGGGGAGGTGTTCTCAACGTAGTGTATATTTATTAAAAAAATTCATAAATTAAAAAATTAAAAATACCAAAAATAATTCTAGCCATGCAATTTGATTAGTTGTTGTATTTTGCTTGATACACCCATGCATGCTTTAGGAATTTTGTGCTCTTGACGCTTTTGTATGAGAAGTGACGTGCTTTGTTCTTGTGCACACACTTTCACTAGCAAGTTGAAGCTGGTAGACTTAATTGGATGTTGTAAGTGATTAGAATGACATGAATATGTGCAAGATGACTTGGTTTACATGCTTTGAGTACAAGTAGGTGCGTTAGAGAGTCTTGTTACTTGGGATTGATTATGTTTTGTCACACCAAGTGAGTTTTGAGCCTATATGCATATCTTTTGCATGATTTTTCGTTTGCTTGAGTGTCTACATGTTGTTTACATTGCTAGCACTTACTTGAGATCTTTCTTGAAATGCATGACATTACTTGATGATGAGATGATAAAGGCACTTAGGTTTGACCTCGTATTTCCCATATTTCCACACCTTTTAAACATGATCAATTAGTTAACCCGTTGAGCTTAATCCTATTCTTTTGGTGACACACCACATTACTTGCCATTATCATTTTTATTCTATTGGCCTTACATTGAATTTGAACCTAAATTGTCAAAGGCTAGTATCGTGCTTAAGGGAGTAATAAGGTGTTCATAAAAGGGGGGGGGGGGGTTATTGGTGATCATACTTTTGGGGAATATTGATTTTGGTCGATGCTTGTTAGTCAAAATTCATAAAAATATCTATGGATCATTGTGCTTATTCCTTAGCTCTAAAAAAAACAATTTTATGTTTGTATGATCCTTCTTCATTCGACTAATCAAGTTATTTATGTAAGGGATATTGAAAAATCCAAGTGTGGGGAAGTATTTGTGGTTTTAATAGAAAGGGAATGGAATGAATTATATTGTTGGGTACTAGCTTTTGGCATATTAACCTGTTTTAGCTTTACTTGACATACTTTGTCCCTAGCCCCATTACAACCCGAATAAAGACCTTTTGATTGTCATCAGTGATGTATGTTGTGTTGAGAGTGAGATTGATTGCGAGTGTCAAGTTGTGTTTATGATTTTGTTGGAATTGAGTGATACACTTAACCTTGTTCTTGAGTGAATATTCGTTTTTGAGTGAAAGGTGAGTTATTACTTGTTTTGGCATAGGAGATCCCGGGTTTAGACTTAAAGATGTGTTTCTTGTGGGCTTAGCATGTTTACCAACGATTTTTACACTTGACATGAATTTTTATGACCTTCTGCATGTTGGTTGAGTAGACTACGTGAATAATTGCACTATCGACACCAAGACATTGCATATTTACTTTGATTCTTAAGTTGATGTGGCATGAGAGGACTTGTGTGTGTGGTGTTGTGTTAGCATTGATCTTTTGCATGAGCTAGATGAATTTTGTGGGTACATTCAATATAGGCCCTCACGAGACCTTACTCGTCCACTGGGGCTACCTTGGGGTTTAAAGGGCTTGTTGCACATGCCAAATGCAACCGTGATCACCTACGGAAGTGGTACTAGTTAGTATAGTGTTATTATGTTAGTTTGCACGTGGACGCGCAAAGTGCAAAGTATGGGGATATTTGATAGAGTATATTTTATATATATTTTATAGGATTTTATTCTCATATTTGTAGTGCTTTTGTGAATAATCGTATGGATTTAATTAGTGTTTGATGTGTTTTATGACAGGAATTGAAGAATTGCCAAGTTAGTAGGAATTTGACGTTATTTGATGGTTTTATAGCGATTCTTAACTCAAGAGATCGATTTTGTGAAGTTACGAGAAGAAACGATGAAATTGAGGTTCGTTTCAAGAAATTGGGAGCAAAATGGAGTGAAAATCAGACCCTACAGGACGCTATAGCGCTCCAGACGGCGCAACAGTGCGTGTGAACAGTAGCAGCAAGGCGCAACAGCGCTCAAACCGGCGCAGCAGCGCCCGGGAGCGCTAGAAATTTCAGAATTGTTTCAGAAATTGTTTGGGTCATAACTTGAGTACTAGACATCAGAATTGGGCGATCTTACAGCTCACGCGAAGACAACGGAATTATCTACAATTCAGAAGTGGTCCAATATTAGTATTCCAACGGGATCAGCCCAGAAACAGCCCAGAAAATCCAGCAGCTTCCAGAAATTCGATTTGAAGTGGGAAACTTCCATAAATCCAATCCTAATCAACATGGAAACACTAGGGGCGCTAGGAACGTTCTAGAGGGCTGTGTTAAGCGTGGAAACTTGCAATTCTTACTTCTATTCAAGCTTGGAAACTTGTCATCTCCTAATCTAACTCTATTTGTGGCAACTTCCTTGGAATGCAATTCTATTATGGAAAGGATTTGGAGGCCAATACATCTAGTGGCTATATAAACACATCTTATGTATTAGAGAAAAGAAGAGAGCTACATCTAGATCTAGATCGAGATCTAGAATTAGTTAAGTTTTATTATTAGTTAGGAGTAGAATAGAATAATACACTTTTTCTTCATCTTTTCTATGGGATAGCTTGTATTCGGATTTCTCCATTAATTTAGAGGTACTCTTTATTCTCTCGTGTTTTATTAGTATAATTTTATATGTCTCTCTTCATAGTTTTTATTGCTTTTACTTGTTTAATTATTAGTGAGTAGTTAATTCTAGGGTATTAAGGGGAGCCATGTTTGCACCATGATTGAGGTTTAATTTGATTAGTAATTTGATGGGTAAAGAGTAATTCTGATTGATATGTTTTAATTCTTAATTTGTGTAATTGGCCAATATCATGGATTAACTGATTGCAATAGGAGTAATTGATCGGAAGATTTTACTACTAGAGGCATACATACAATTAGCGTAATTGAAGGTGAGTGTGGAAGCATCATTGGATTTCTGAGAGTGTTAATGCTTGGAAAAGATTAAATATTACTTTAATTACTTGATCCCCTTGAAAAGCTATACCTTTGTGATTTGTTTGGTGTAAGCATGGTGAACCTGAATTGCCCTAGATCCCTTAATTAATTAGTTAATCATTTATTTAGTTAATGCTAATTTAGTTTGATTAGTTAATTAATAATTTCACATATTCGTCTGACCCTTGAAACAATTAGCGATAACTGAAAAGGAATTAGTAGAACCTGTCTCCTTGTGGATTCGACCCGCTTGCCATTTGTACTAGCAATAGACACCGTGCGCTTGCGGTTAGGTATAATTTGACACATCACAGTGTTGCAGATTTCGGAAATCGGATCTATTCGATTGAGGTACCAATTTATGATTTATCGGGTGATTTGGTTGAAAAATCGGTGATTTATCGGCAATTTTTGTAAAATCGGTCGGTTCCAAAATTTTGATCGATTTTTGGCCGATTTATCGGCAATTTTTCAGAAATCGACGCGGATTTCAATAACAGAGTCTGTAGAAGTATATATTAAGAATTTACAGAAATAAAGACATCAATAATAAAATTATCAACAAGTTGTTCGAGACACGTGAAAACCACGCTATCCTAAAACAGATAAGTCCCTTCCATATGGTGCTTGAAGGTCGATTGGCTTCCATTTTCCAGGTACGACGAACATAGGTGATTTGAAGCACTTGCAAACCCACCTCATACGAACCGAACACATATTGCTCTATCCTACAGAATTGATCCTAGAACTCTCTAAATAAGATAAGGAGAATCCAATATTTTTAAGAGGATTTTCTCTCTTTATTCCAAGAAGATCAAGACTCCAAGTATATAAGTCAAAAATCATTTGTAACTTTCAAAACTCATTTAATATTGTAACCTCCCCAATAATAACCCATTAAAAAATAGGAGTTAAAAAAGAATACAAAGAAATGTAATTTAATTTTATTCACATTATTACAACAATCCCTCACATGAATAAAATTGACATTGTAAAACGATTCTTTGATACGGGGATAGAGCGCACGGTAGAAACCAGCATATGATAGGTAGGCGTAAACCCTTGAACCTTCCCTTGTAAGAACATATTTACATTTCTAGAATTTCAGTAATCGCGTTGACCTTGAACTGCCCTTCTGTATTGTGAAATAATGATACATCCCCCACTGGAGTCTTTCCCTATATTTGTTCAGTTCTCACGGTTAAGCCCATTTTGGTCTTGAGCTTTAGCCTGGTTCTGTGAGTTTACCCAAAATTAGCCCCCACAATTCCTTCTTGAAACGACCCCACTTCACTCACATAGGTGATCTCTTGAACAATATGAAAGTATCATTTGTTCGACATATCGACACATAAGGATCATTAAAAGCATAACTTAACCTTAACCAAAATTTATCACTGTTTTTAATCATAGGAATGGACCCGGGAGTAAAACCCCCACAGTGATATCACCAAGTCAATACAGTTAGGTTGTCCCTTTGAACCAAGATCTTGGGATCTCCAGTCAACAAGGACACAAGGTTGGGTTTCCTTTGTACCGGCTTTTATTATGGGTTATAATCCCATTTCTTTCGATTATTTCACAATTAGCACTCTAGTTAACCCTTTGGTTAGCGGATTCGCCTCGTTATTTTTTGACTTGATATAGTCAATAAAGATAACTACAATTGAGAGTAATTGTGTAACTGTTAGAAATGATTGATGAGAACAGTGTTTGGAAGCTAAAGTCAGAAAACAGAGTTTAGCTGGAAGCAGTCAGAGTTTAGTTAAACACTGACTGGAAGCGCAACAGAGGTTGGTAAACTCTGTAGCGGTATTGTCTGAAGAGTCAACAGTGTTTGAAGATTGATTCAGAATAAATATGGAAGCAATATCTTTGAAGATTGGAAAGCTGTCAAAGAGATTGAGTTGACTTGGAAGACTGGAACAATCGTGATTGATATCAATTATATAGCTTGATTATAGGAGAATCAGTTACTGATTGTACGAAGCTGTATGTTCTATAAATACAGTTAGGTTAACCCTAGAAGGGTAGTCGAACATTGAAAAATTCATTGATTGTAACCTAAGCAGCTCTCTGTGATATTTACATCACTGAGAGAGGAATTATTAATTCCAAACAGTTTTTAATTGTTAAACAGTGTGTTCTTGTTAAGTTACTCATACAGTATTTGATTGCTTATTGTGTATTCGACCTAACAAGTGGTATCAGAGCCTAATCTGTTACTTTATTACAGTTAAAGATCCAAACACAATAGTAATCAATGGCAGAGATACCTCCACCATCTGAGAAAGCCCCTACTACTGTTAGTAGGTATGAAACAATAAGGGTTCCTATACTTAGGCCATCAGAGTATGCAATCTGGAAGGTAAAGATGACCATGTTTCTGGAAGCCACAGATCCAGAATATCTTGATAGAATTAATGAAGGTCCTCACAAACCTACAAAATTATCTGTTGCTGCTGCTGGTGAGGAATCAAAGGTTATTCCAAAAGAAAAGAAAGATCTAACTGCTGAGGATCTTTCATCCATTGCAAAGGATGCAAAAGTGAGACATTTACTTCACAGTGCATTAGACAATGTTATGTCTAATAAAGTGATTAATTGCACAACTGCAAAGGAAATATGGGATGCACTTGAGGTTAGGTGTCAAGGAACTCCTGCAATCAAGAAAAACAGAAGAAATATACTCACTCAGGAGTATGAGCACTTTGAGGCAAAGTCTGATGAAACCATGACAGAAACATTTGACAGATTATGTAAACTGCTCAATGATTTGTCATTGGTTAACAAAGAGTATGATTTAGAAGACTCAAATCTCAAGTTTCTTCTTTCTCTACCTGAAAAGTGGGATGTGAAAACAACCACTATAAGAGATAATTATGAACTTGGTGAAACAGAGATTGATGAAATTTATGGGCTGCTCAAAACTCATGAATTGGAATTGGAGCAGAGAAACAAAAGATCTAGTAGAAAGTCAAAGTCTGTTGCTCTTAAAGTTGAGGAGAAACCATCAAAGAAGGAGGCATCAAGGAGAAAGGCAAAAGGGAAAGCCTTAGTCATACATTCAGAGAATGAGTCATCAAACACTGATGTTGACTCAAACACAGATGAATCATCTGATTCTGAAGATGATGAGGAGATGATGCAAATGGCTGCATTGATGGTAAAGACCTTCAAGAAGATGGGATACAAGAACTTCAAGAAGGGAAAGAGATTCTCCAGGGACTACTCAAAGTCTGACAAGAAGAATTTCAAGAAATCTGAGGGAAAGGACTTCAAATCTGGTAAGAAAGATAAGTCTGAAATTCAATGCTACAAGTGTAAGGAGATGGGTCACTATGCTCCTGAGTGCAAGAAGGGTAAAACTGAAAAGGCACTCTACACCAAAGGCAGAGATTGGGCAGACACTTCAGATTCAGATGAGGAAGTCAACTATGCTCTCATGGCTACTACTCAGACTGAAAATGATGATCTCAAGGTACCCCCAACTACCTATGCTTATAACACTGATAATATAACTGAACTGAGAATTTATCTTAAAGCATTGCATATCAGTTATAGGGATCAGACTTTAGAAAATGAGAGGATAAAGTCTGAGTGTTCTCAACTTAAAGAGAGAAATAAACTTGTTGAGGAACAGCTAGAGAACATGAATAAAATTCAAAAAGAGAGAGATGATGCAGTGTTTATTGAACAGGAGTTGCTAGGTAAGTATAAGCAACTAGAATCAGAATTGGAGGATACTAAACACATCATTAAAACTTGGACACACTCTGGTAAAGACACTCAAGAAGTGTTTCAGTCAGATACAGTAGGTCTAGGTTACTCTGTAGGAGATGAACTTAGATTTGAAAATCAGGTAAAAGTTAGACCACATTGTTCATCTGAGGGTAATGTCATGGGAACAGGTGGTCCTAAGACTGAAGCACAGAAAAAGGCTGTTAAAGAGTCATATGCTCAAACTTTTGTTAAAGAGGCTAACATTGGTTTAATGACAGATAAACAACTCAAGCATAAGCTTAAGGAAATAAAGTCTGTCAACAAACAAAGAATGCCTAAGAAAAACAGAAATGGAAAGGTAGGCATAACCTCAGGAATTAAGCCAATGCTTGCTTCATTAGCTCCTAGAAAAACATGCTTTAATTGTGGTAGCACTAATCATCTTGCTAGTTTCTGCAGTAAGAATAAGAACATTAATTCTTTGCCCTCTAAAACTGCAGTAAAGAGTGATTATGTGAGAACTAGACCACAGACTTTATGCAAACACTGTGGAAGTACTTGGCATTCTATTTACACTTGCAGAGATTATCATGCTATTTACTATAATTACTATGAACCCAAGCCAAATTTGAAATGGGTTAAAGTAAACTCTGCTAATGTATACTCTGAAAAAGTTAGCTTAAACTCTGTTAATGTGAATTCCGCTGCAAAAGCTAACAGAATTAAGAAAGCCAAAGGATCCAAGCAAGTCTGGATCCTTAAAACTAATAATCAGTGATTGTTTGTGATTGCAGGGCAACAGGGTTAGTACCCTAGTCGTGGACAGTGGATGTTCAGGACACATGACAGGAAATAAAGCCCTGCTATCAGAGTTTGAGGAGAAGGCTGGCCCAGAAGTTTCCTATGGAGATGGCAACATAGGACATACACTGGGATATGGCAATATTAATCTTGGAAATGTCATCATCACAAATGTAGCTCTGGTTCCAGGACTCAAGCATGATCTGCTATCTGTGAGTCAAATCTGTGACAGAGGATATCATGTGGATTTTCAGCCTGAATATTGTCAAGTAATCAGCAAATCTACAGGGAAAGTTTCTCTAGTTGGAAACAGACACAATAACATCTATGAAATTAAATTGTCAACAAACACTGATGGCAAAGCAGTGTGTCTGTCAACAAGAATGTCCAGTGAAGAGAGTTGGAAGTGGCACAAGAAACTCTCTCATTTAAATCTGAACAACATCAATGAGCTAATCAAGAATGATCTTGTAAGAGGTCTATCAAAATCTTTGTTGAATGTAGAAGGCCTGTGTGATTCTTGTCAAAAGGCCAAACAGAGAAAAGTCTCCTTCAAAAGCAAATCTGAGTCTTCAATTGTTGATCCTTATCATCTCCTACATGTTGATCTTTTTGGTCCAGTGAATGTGATGTCTCTTGGAAAGAAGAAATATGCTCTAGTCATTGTTGATGAATATACCAGGTACACATGGGTATATTTTCTTGCAAAGAAGGATGAAACTGCATTAACACTGACAGAACATATATTACAACTGGAAAAAGGGTCAGAGAATCAAGTGAAGATAATCAGAAGTGACAATGGAACTGAGTTCAGGAATTCATCAATGGAAGAATTTTGCAAGAGTAAAGGAATAAAACAAGAGTTTTCTGCACCTGGCACTCCACAACAAAATGGTGTAGTGGAGAGGAAGAACAGAACCTTGATAGAAGCTGCCAGAACCATGCTAGATGAAGCAAAGTTGCCAACATATTTCTGGGCAGAAGCAGTTCAAACTGCTTGTTTTACTCAAAATGCAACACTGATCAACAAGCATGGTAAAACACCATATGAAATGGTGAAGAAGAAGAAGCCAAATCTAAAATATTTTCATATTTTTGGATGCAAGTGCTTTGTGTTGAAGACTCATCCTGAACAGTTGACCAAATTTGATCTAAAGGCAGATGAAGGAATTTTTGTTGGCTATCCACTGTCAACAAAGGCATTCAGAGTTTATAATCTGAGAACTAGAGTGATCATGGAATCAATTCATGTGTCATTTGATGACAAGAAAATAACTGGACTAGAAGATGTCAATGAACATGATCAACTCCACTTTGAAAATGAAGATTTATTCTCTGAAAAAGTAAACTCTGATCAGACTGATTTGACAAACTCTGTTGATCTAAACTCTGAACCTCTACTGGTAAATACTGAAGAAACTCTTCAATCAGAAACAAGGGAAGAACCAGTTGAGGGGGAGCATGAAGAATCACATCAAAGTAATAATTCAAACACTGAAAGTGACTCAGTTGATGATTCTGAATCAAACTCTGTTGATTCAAACTCTGTTGATAATTCTGAGAAGTCACATTCAGGGGGAGCATCAGAAAATGAAGAAAGGCACCAAGAAAATCAGGAGAGCATGGATCAAGGGGGAGGATCACATGATGACAGAAGCAATCTGCCTTCTGCAAGAAAATGGACTAAATCTCACACACCTGATTTGATTATTGGTGATCCAGATGCAAAAGTAAGGACAAGAAGTGCAACAACAAATGAATGTCTGTTTCATGCATTCTTGTCACAAAGTGAGCCAAAGAAAGTGGAAGAAGCTCTTAAAGATGCTGACTGGATAACAGCAATGCAAGAAGAGCTAAATGAATTTGAAAGAAATGAAGTGTGGACACTTGTACCAAGGCCCAAGAACAGATCCATTGTTGGTACTAAATGGGTTTTCAGGAATAAAACTGACAGTGAGGGTGTCATCACAAGGAACAAGGCAAGACTGGTTGCAAAAGGCTATTCACAACAGGAAGGAATAGACTATGATGAAACATTTGCTCCAGTGGCTAGATTGGAGGCAATTAGAATTTTTCTAGCATATGCCTCTCACATGAAATTCAAAGTGTTTCAGATGGATGTAAAAAGTGCATTTTTGAATGGAAAACTTGAAGAAGAAGTGTTTGTGGAACAACCACCAGGGTTTGTAGATCCAAAATATCCAGACTATGTCTACAGGTTAGACAAGGCACTCTATGGACTTAAGCAGGCACCAAGGGCATGGTATGAAACCCTTGCCAAATTTCTACTAGAAAGTGGATTTCACAGAGGTACTATTGACAAAACTCTGTTTTACTTCCAAACTGGTAGTGACTTGCTTTTAGTACAGATATATGTAGATGACATCATTTTTGGATCTACTAATGATAAACTCTGTAAGAAGTTTGCCAAACTCATGCAGTCAAGATATCAAATGAGTATGATGGGAGAGCTTAGTTATTTTCTAGGCTTACAGGTAAAGCAAACAGATGATGGAATTTTTATAAATCAAGCAAAATATACCAGAAACCTTCTTAAGAAATTTGGTATGCTTGATTGTTCATCTGCAACAACTCCCATGGCAACTGCAACAAAATTGGACAAAGATGCAGGGTCATCAGTAGATATGACAAGTTACAGAGGAATGATTGGTTCTTTACTCTATTTGACAGCTAGCAGACCTGATATCATGTATGCAACTTGTTTGTGTGCAAGGTTCCAGGCAGATCCAAGAGAACCACATTTAACAGCAGTAAAGAGGATATTCAAGTACCTTAAGGGCACTATAACTTTGGGGCTGTGGTATCCAAGAGAATCAGAGTTTAAACTTCTTGGTTATTCTGATGCAGACTTTGCAGGATGTAAGATAGACAGAAAAAGCACCAGTGGAAGTTGTCAATTTCTGGGTGACAGACTTGTTTCCTGGTACAGCAAGAAACAGAAGTCAATATCTACATCTACAGCTGAAGCAGAGTATATTGCTGCTGGTAGCTGCTGTGCACAGATTTTATGGATGAAGAATCAACTGCTGGATTATGGATTAAGGTATACCAAGATACCTATTTACTGTGATAATCAAAGTGCTATTGCAATGACAGGTAATCCAGTACAACATTCAATGACAAAGCACATCAGCATAAGGTATCATTTCATCAGAGAGCATGTAGAGGAAGGCAACATTGAGCTTCACTTTGTGTCTACAGAACAACAACTTGCAGATATCTTCACCAAGCCATTGAGTGAAGCTACATTTACAAGACTGGTCAATGAACTAGGAATGGTATCTAGTTTTGACTAGAAATGTTGGTTAGACTCAAGAACTTATTTCTAAAATATGTTGCTCATGTTTTTGCAAATTGTTAAGTGCTATGTGAATCTTAGTATTAAACTCTGTTCTGCATGCTTATGTTTAAAACTTGTTAAACTCTGTAAGCATGTCTGTCTGTTAAACACTGTTAACATGTTAGATACACTCAGTGAATTCAGAATTGATTATTGTCTGAATGAAAACACCAATGAAGAAAAATGTATGAAGCATGATTCTCAGTAAATAAATCATGATTCTTTCTGAGTCACTGTAATCTAATCAGACTTTGTGCAGTAAATCAACACAGCATGATACTGTTTCATATTTATAGCATCTCTTAGTTTATTCAGTCCTAAACTCTCAGTCTATGAATATTGTGTGCATTGCCTCTCATAAATAATTTTGGTTATTGATGAACTCTAAACTCTGATTAGTGACATTCTGTTTCCAAAGGTATGGTTCATGATGATTCCTTGTTTGTACTTGTGAAAACCATAAAACTTGAGATGTGTCATTGATTAGTTTGGTGAGTTCAGATTCATGTATACACCCTGTGAGAGTTTGAGCCAAATCAGTGATTGATATATTTTCTATCAATCAGTATTTATTGTTGTGTGATATTCATTAGGTAGTATGTTTCTCTAGAACTTGTATTAAACCATTTTGAGACTACATGATATGTGTGTGCATGAAAATGATAAAGGCAATAGGATTTACCATTTTTTTTCTCAAACACTGTTCAAATTTCTTTTGAACTCTCTTCAAACACTGTATAAACACTGTTCATAATTTCCATCCTTAGTAAACCCCTTTGAGCCTAATTAACTGCTCATTTTTTCTTATACTCTGAAGTATTAAGAGCAGTTATATATTTTTTTTTTTCAAGCAGATGAGTATTTTTCAAGAAAAGAAAAGTTTACTCAGTATATATGCTAAAAAAAATAAAAAAAAAAAAGAGAGAGAAAAAGGCATATATACTGATCTTGTACAAATATGTACTAACAGTGTGACTGAACACTTTGGTCTATTGAAATGTTCAGCTTGATATTCACTTATGAATAAAACATCTTTTTCATCTGTTTGATCTTATCTCATTCCAACCCTGAATAAAGTCCTTTTGATTTGTGCATACATGTATACAAAGTAGTGTAGAATTGGTGGACATTCAAGCATATGGTAGATTCTGCTATTTCTGATTGAATGTGAGTGTAAACACTTCACCTAAACACTTGTGTGCTTTGAGAGTTTGTGAGGTTATCAAATTCATGACTGTTATTCACTGAATGATGCTCTGATTTCTATCTCTTGATATTTTTGTCTTTCAAGACTGTGTGCTTACTTGGATAATCATGGACATCAAAGGGAATAGAAGTTTTCAGATTTCTGTATTACAGTAACTAAAGAGTTTAGCATTCATCAAACAATCAGTGTTTAATATGAGAGTTTGTGCATTCAGTGTTTATTGATTTTTGTTATGGATTTTATGGAATATTAGATGCTCTAAAAATTGATTTCAGTAAACTCTGCTTCACACACACTGATATTCACAACTGTGCAATTTTTGAAAGGGTTTTAGTGATAAAGTTGGAAAATTGATAAACACTGTTGAGTTGTGTTAAGTACTCTAAGGTACAGTTTCATTTAGATGATTTGATTATTTTGGAGTAATTGAGGTAGTTGACAACTGTTAATTAGTGTAAATGTGTCTAAGTGTCGTGATTATAGGAATGACAGCGGTAATTATTAAGTGCTCCATTGGTTGTTTGACACGTGTCCCATGATAGTGTCCCACTCACACACTACTCTACAACAGTTGCGCGCTTTTACTAAATAAACGATTGAGTTTTAATTTTACTCTAATCGTCTTTAGTCTCTCACTCCATATCGATTCACATTCACCCACTCACAGTTACTTGCATACTCATTCACTTTCAAAATTCTCAAATACTCTCATTCACCTTTTGATAAACACTTACAGTGCATACACATCTTTTCTCTAAATCTCTTCGTATCATATCTTACTAATGGCAACTAAAGCGTTTGATGCAGCAGGGTTAGTTTTTCTTCCTAGCAACTATGCAGCACCACTGGAAAATGCAAATGCTCCAGAGGCGTTTCATTTGTTCCAAAACTTCTTGAAAGATTCTGAAATAGGGAAGGCTTTAACTGCACCACCAACACTATCTGCTTCACAAATTGCCGCCTTCTGGACAAACTCTGTATATGATGATGGAGACGAGTCTGGCACTCCCACAATTACTTTCACTCATGATGAATCAGAGTATATTATTACTCCAACTACTGTTAGGGATGCTCTAGATTTTGAGACACACACTTCTTACAGTGTTGTTGGTCATGATCGCTTGAGGACAATGTTGGAGCAAATTGGATGTGCAGGAAACTTGAATAAGATAGGGTCTTTGAGACGGCCAAGTTTGAGAAAGGAATGGAGTTTCTTTTTCGATTGTATAACAAGGGCTTTTGGAAAGAAGACAACAAACTGGGATGCACTTCCTCTGGATACTCTCTAAATTGGTCATGCTCTACTATATGGAGGTAACTTCGATTTTGGTAGACTAGTACTAATGAACTTGGGAGAGCGTTTGTCTGAGACTACTACTGTTTATTTTGCTCGTTTTTGTCAACTGTTATTTACTGCCTGTGTGCCTAACATTCCAATTGATGAAGCTGATGTGATTCAGCCTTTTCAAGTTGCTAAGAGAATGTTTTCTGATTTGACAAACAAAGATGTCACTAAACAGCAAATACCTGAGATGTTTATGCCTTTAGCCTTACAGAACTATGTAAACCAACCACAAGACCCTCAATCACCACAACAAATGCCTGAACCAATAGACACCATAAACTCTGAACCAACACCCACAACACCCACAACCACTGTACCTACTACATCTCATCAACCACAACCAGAAACTTTAAACTCTTCACCAATAAACTCTCCAACAATAAACTCTGAACCATTAAACACTGAAACATTAAACACTGAACCATTAGACACTGAAACTTTAAACTCTGAGCCAACACCTACTGAAACAGCCAAAACCAAGCCAAAAAGAAAGAAACACACAGCCCAAAACACTAAACACTCAAAGGCAAAACAGACACAACCTAGAGCTGTTTATACAAGAAGAATGAAACAAAAGGCAAACAGACCTTCATTTTCACCACCTAAAGAGAGCTCCAGTGAAGATGAAGAGGAGACTGTAGTGCATCAAGTCAAGAGAAGGAGATTAGTTCTTTCAGAGTCTGATGATGAGCAAATTGTTGAAGCCCAAGAGGTGGTTTCTCAGCAAACACCTACTGTTGAGGATGAAGAAAATGTTTCTATACCTGCAGAGGATATTGTAGCTGACAAAGTTGAAATACCTGCAGAGGTTGAAATGCCTGCAGAGGTTACTGTTAATGATGAAATACCTACAGAGGATAAAATGCCTGTAGAAGAGGATAAGAGAGATGGTTTTTCACCAATGGATAATATTTTTGACTCATTTGAACCATTCTCTGATCCTATCTCACCTATTGTTCATACTGAAGCTCCTGGTGTAGCTGATGAGCTTGCAGTAAAAGTTCCTGAAGCTGAAGCATCACACACAGAGCTGGTCTCTTCTCCAATTCAAGACAAAGGTGATGAAGTTGATCAGGCAACTAAGGAGAATTCTGAATCTATGCCTGTTGAAGCTACAAAGGTAAACTCTGTTGCAGAGCCTGTGCAACATGAGGTGACTATGGAAAAGGTTACAGAAGTTGTTGAAGAAACTGTGGCTGACACTGCTCAGCACAGTGGTTCTTTAAAAGATGATCAATCTAAGGATGCAAGTGCTGAAAATGAATCTGATAGTAGTGCAAACTCTGACTCTTTTGTGAGTGCACCAGCACAGACTGATAATAAGCATAAATCTTTTGATCAGCCTTGTCCATCTCATGCAATTGAAGAAGAGTATCTTGCTAAATCTGCTGCCAATTGGTATAAACAAGACTGTATTTTTCCAAAAGGGAGAGCAGCTGATTTTGTTAAGCAGACTGCTAGTCAAATTTCAAATCCAGAGATTTTATCATGCTTAAAAGCAACAGTGGTACAAGTCAAAACTCTGGAGGGAAATTTTTCTGATACAAAACAAGAAATTGCTTCCTTGAAGACTGAGATTCAGTCAAGAGAAATGAAGATGGAAAGAGAGTCCAAAATAAAAGCTGCACAGCTGTCTAAAGTTCAAGACACTCTCTTTGCCAGTCTAGGAAAAGTTGAAGAAAATCAAATTGCTTTGTTTTCTAAGGTGGATTCCATTGCTAACTCTTTAGAGCTCATTACATCAATACTCATTCCTGATGATGTCAAAAAGGGGGAGAGAGTTGCTAAGTCTAAATGCAAAGTTTCTCAAACTCTGACTCAAAAGGATGATGCTGGAGATGGAGGGGCAAGTGAAAAGAATAAGGTCTTAAACTCTGAAAGGTAAACTCTGAGATCTGGCAAATCTTTTAAATCACAGTCTGTTGGAATAAACACTGAAACTCAAGGTACTTCAAAGACCAAGAGTTTGGAATTAATATCAAATCCAAAGACTGATGAGGAGTTAGCTGAGTTTGGAATTAATATCAAATCCAAAGACTGATGAGGAGTTAGCTGTTAAGCTTTTCATGGAAGAGAATGCAGAGGGGGCTACTTTAGAAGATGCTAAAGCTGAAGAGAAGAGTTTACAAGAAAAGCATTTGAAAGTTCTAAAGTCTGAAAAAGCAAAGAAGAATGTGAAAGTTGCTAAAACTGCAAAGCTTGTTCTTAAAGGCATTGAAATCAAAGAGAAATTAACTGGCATTGAAGGAGAAGAAAAAGAAGAAGAAGATAAAGAAAAGTTGATCAGAAAGTCTTCTCTTGATGCTAAATTGAAGTTAAAAAGGGTAATAAATGAGGAGAACAAAGGTAAAATGATTGTTACAACCTCTGTTGCCACACAAGTTGTACAACCACAAAGTAAACCCTTACCTGGTTTCTCAAGGCCAAAGATTCCAGTGCAAGAAGAAGCAGGAGTGACTGGTGATTATCAACATAATGCTGCATGTTCAGGAAAGCCACCAGGCAGAAATACTTCTGGATTAGGTTCAACAAGAGATTTGAGATTTAGTAACAGTCCAAGAGATCCCTCTGCACTTGTATCTCTTGGTTCTGGTATTAATCAAGAAAATCTAGACAAGTTGGAGTCAGTTCAGCTAGTTCGTCAAAGAAGCTTAGACATTCACTTTCTGTTATACTTTATGGCAGATGGGTCAGTGTATAGAGTGAATGAAGAAGCAATCAAGCTAAAATTATTTGAGGAACTTCAGTATGTCTTACATATCTTCAGAGTTAGAAATCGTCGAACACAGCTTATTGCTAATTCTATAAGGGAATATATGAAGAAAGCTAAAGTGGTTACAGGAACAAAGTCTGCTGAAAAGTATGTTCCTAAATACAGAGATTGGAATGGCAATCTGATTGAAATGGAGAAAGGAACTACAAAGCTGAAAACAGATCTTGGAATTACTGTTCTGGATTTCAATGTAAAATCTGAAGAGGTGAAATACATCAGGTTGGGAAATGAGATGAGAAGAAACAAGATCTATGATCTCAGAGCTGCTATTTTTCAAACTGATGAGAATGATCCAGATTTGAAAGAGATCAAGGAAGCTATGGAGATTGAACTTGAACATGCTGAGAGAAGGTTGTTGATTGATTATCTAAGAACAGCTCCTGATCTTGAGGAAGTTAGGTAGACAAAAGTTGTAAGTTTGTTAAGTAAAAGTTTAAACTGTTAACTCGAATAACTTGTAGAAGGGGGGGTTGAATACAAGTTATATAATCGTGTCTGATTTTTGCTTGATTATAAGAACAAGAATAAACGAATGAATCAAACTCTTGTTTGTATTAATAAGATCAAATACAAACTCTACCAAAGGTGTACAATACCTTTAGCAGCTGCTGACAATACAAATATCTCTCTGTTTGTTTCGTACTCTCGAATACAAACCTTATACAGAGCTACGCACACGAACTCACAACTTCGTCGCTCTTTACAATGATATTGAGAGAGTATTTATAATGCTACCTATCAACTAATAACAGAAAGATATAATCTATACATGACAATGTTCTGCCTTCTAGTCGATAGTTTCCATCAATAAAAAACTCTTTCCTTCATAATATCTTCTTGCTTGTTCTTCAAACAACGATCCTGTTTTATAGCACTTGCCAGTTTCTGTAGCATCCATAATGACATCATCAGTAGCATGACTGATATCAGGATCTGCACACTGCATCAGTATCTGATCAACCATCAGTATTGGACCGTCATCAGGATTTGCTCTCTGTTCCTGACATGTAGTCTCCGATACACTGTTCATTCCTGACTAAACTATACAGATAACTGTTTTACACATAAAACCTATATACAGTGCTAAATCCTTTATAAGATCAGGATTACAAGAAGTATAATGTGTAAATTCTATTCTTAACATCACAACTTATGAATTATTCCTAACAATCTCCCCCTATTTATGCTTTACAATCTGAAGCATAAATCTAAGTTGTGGATGTCAAAACATATAACAATACAACCAGAATAGAATTTATGAATGTAGAATTATGAAGTTAAGTACCTCCTTCTCAGATGTAGACATTTATCCAGTACTTAGAAGAAAGAATTTTAACTATTAATGCTGCTCTTCCTTACCACTTCCTAGCTGAGATTCACCACTGTCACTCCTGGTTCTTCTTTTTACTACCATTTGTCTGATCTTTATCTCCCCCAGCTTTAGCTTTATCTTTATCTCCTTCAGTCTGGTAGTGTTGTTGTTGTCTTTGAATTGTCTTTATCTCCCCCTTTTTGACATCAGCAACATTAATTCCAAGAGATTCAGAAACAGAACAAATGAGATTCATAAGAACTGCTTGATTTTCCATAATTGTGACTTGGTTATCTTCAAGTGATTGAAGTCTTGTTTGAATAGCAATTTGAGAATCCTGAATATCTTTCAAAACATCAGAATGAACTTCAATATTGGAAGTGCTTCTAGTATCTTCAGTATCAGAATCAGAAAGAACTTTATCTTCAAGTCTTGTAGAAGAAGTTGCTTGAGTTGTATGATATTCAAGTAATAAAACCTGATTAGAAGTATCAACGTCTTCATCTTTCTGTTCTGGAACTGAAACATGATCATCATCTCCTTCACCAGTATTCTGTGTACTAACATCTTCAAATCCTGACTCCTCCTTAGAGTGATCAGAGACTGTTGATGTCTCAATTCTAGCTGATATTGGAAGTACATACAAAGGAACACTAGGATCATTAGGATCTTCATCTGGTACATATGTATCAAGAGATTGCTTTATCCTGGCACCTCTCCTGTTAATGATTTCTGCAAGCCTCTCTTTTTGCTTCTGAGCTTTAACTTCTGGCTTTGCATTGTGATGTGCTAGGTCATTCTTCTGATACATTTTGATGAATGAATAAGTACCAGCATCCATATCCAAATTTTCAGACCAAGATTCAGGAAAAACCTGATCCCAGAAATCAAATGATGGTTTCCTAATTTTCTCTCCCTCACTATGGAGTTGATCATCCATACCCTCATTCTCACTTTGACTTACTAAAGTCAACACTCTTTCTACCTCACCTTTTGCCTGGTCAGGAGCCAGCCGCTCAAATTGTGGATCAATATCCATCTTTTCAAGTGTATCACTCAAATTTGGATAAGTGCTCTCATGACCTACAGAAAAATAGAGTTTAGAAGGAGTTTTTATACCTGAACTCACATGGAGAGAGGGTTCCTCATATGGCATGTGGCTTGAGGTTTTCTCCAAGGAGTGAGCTGCTATAGTCTCTGAACCCATACAATCATCTTCTTTCCTTTCAGAAACTACAGGCTCCAGTATACCACTTTCAGGTTCTTTACTAGACTCTGATGTCTTCAGTAATACTTCATTAGACATCATAGGTAGTACATCACCGTCTTTAAGTGTTGTTTGCTGAGACACACCCTCAAGGTGGATAGACTCTGACTGAACAAAATTTGTTTGATCTTCAGAGAAATCAACCAAAGTCATTCCTCCCATATCATAGGGTATCTCACTTGCATTCTCAGTCATCACAGAAGACCTTTCAACATCAGCTATCACAGCTCCTGAGTCATCCTTCCTCTGACTAGATGGTTCTTGTGTTGCAGTGACCGTGATCTGATCTTTCCTACTACTCACCACTAGTGCAATAGTATCTTCTGTTGACTGCTTCCCTCTATCTACTTCCTCCAGATGTTCACCTTGAGCTGAAGCATCTTCAATAATTACATCCTTGTCAAATAAATATGCATGAAGTGATTGAAGTGCAACATGCTTCGAGAGTCCAAATTTCTTGACTAATTGTCTTCTGACAGATACATAAAAATACATCTTCATTAAGTCAAGTCTTTGATGTAGAAGTCCATATTCATCTGGAAATAAAAGTTTTGGTACTCTTTCAACCAAAAAATCTAGAACAGGCCTTGACAACTTCACTTTGAGAGAAATTAGTCTCATAGCCAGTCTGTATAATAATGTAGTTTCCCATGAAGAATCAATATCCAGATCTCTCTTGTCAAATACTGACATAGATGTAGCTTGATTTGTAGAAACCTGCATGATATTAGTTGGACTAAACTCTGTGTGTGTAGGTGACAATTGAATCTTTCTCCTTGTTCTCCTGATATAGTGAGCAAAAGATTTATCCTGAGAAGACTCAAGAGGTGTAGACACAGAAGTGATCTTGGGATGAGATCTTTGTTCAATAGACACAGTCTTTTGAGAGACAGTATCCAGTAACTGTTTTCCCTTTTTAAGAACTACAGCCTTTTGTGAGACTGCAGCCTGGCTGTGACTAGGTTTTTCATCTCTTTGTACTAACACAGAAAGTTGAATTGCAGCCTTCAATTCTGCTCTCTCTGCAAGAGTTAAATCATCATCATCTTCACTAGAATTACTACTACTACTTGACACAACAAATCTTCTCTTCCTTACAACTGATGTCTTTTGAGAAACACCAGAGGTTGGTTTCTTTGAAACAATAGGCTGTGGATCAAAATTTGGTTCTTGAATTGTTTCAGAGACTATAATGTTTTGGGCTACTTGGGTAGACACAGGTGGGTTCTCCTCCAATTGAGATTCCTGAGCCATTTCACCACAAAAGAAAGAAGAATTGTAGAGAGTAGGAAGATGAGTTTTAAGAATTACCTGAAAATGATGTGGATAATGAATTGCAGGTATTTCATCTAGATTCTTTTCATTGTCCTTCTTTGTAATATCAAAGAAAATTCTCTTTTGCTGTTCATAAGAAGAAACACAATGTTCCCTACCAAATCTAGCTTCAACATCAGGAATGAAATGGTTAATAAACAATTGCATAAATCTATGATAATAAACCATTTTCCTGTTTTGATCTCTTAACCCAAGTTTAATACTCATCTGACTTAAGATAATATGACCAATGTTAATTACTCTGTCATAAAGCAAACTATAAGCAATATGTGATGTAACAGAAGTAATTTGTTGAAAAGAACTACATTTTCCAGTAAAACATTTAGCAATTTGATCAAAATAAAAAGACCATTCCTTTCTAAGAAAAGACCTATTCAACTGGCTCATGTTATCTAGAGGTCCACTATAACCTAATTCAGACAACATAGTTCTTATATTATCATCAGATGGTACATTCTCATAACTATCAGTAACAGGTAAGCAAAGTACTGAACTAACAACAGATTCAGTAATGTCAAATGAATCTTGTCCTAAATGTAGAACAATCTTACCTGATTGACTCTGAGTAGAATCAATTACCTCAGCATTCTTCCAAGCTTGTGAAACAACTACTTGATTAATCTGTGGAGATGCTGTCAATGCATAACTTAATGGTCCATACGCCAGAAAGTCCATGATTGGATGAAAATCAGATGACACTCCTTCCTTGTTGGTGATAGCTGCAACATGATTGTTTGTCATAAAATCAAAGTCACCAAACTTGAAGGCTACTGATTTAGGTAATCTTCTCTGAGCTGCCATTCTTGATCTGAAAAGAAACTTGAAAAATTCTTGAAATGGATTAGTGATTTTGAAAACTCAAGAGTGATTTTTGCTTTAGAGAATGTAAGATTAGAGAAAGCAATTACACGATTAGAGTTTCAAAACAAATATATTTCACAAATCTTTCAGACCACTATCCCACGTTGACACGTTACCCACGATTTTTGTAAAATAAAATCCAAAATTGATTTTCATGAAATAAATCAGGGTATAAATAAGTAATACTGATCAGCTTCCTTTTCCTGATGATCTCTCATCAAAATAATCATAAAATGCAATTTGATTTAAAAATATAATTTTCAAATCCTGATGATCACTCATGAAATCCTGATCAATATCATCAGAGACTTAATATGTGGCATCTTTCTTTTATCTGAAAAAGAAAATAAACAATTAATCTGAACAGAAAATCAATTGGTTAGATATTTTCAATATTTCTTGAAACAAGAAATACAGTCTCATGCAATAATTAGCATTTGACTTCATTAAGACTTCCAAGTGACTGCTCAGCTTCTCACGTCTTCCTTTAAAAGAACCAAACGCCTTGTGCCATTCTCCATAACCTTTCAATTTCTTTTCTTCTCAACAATGCTTCTCAAACCGAAAATCCCTTCAAACCCATTTTTCAGATTTTTTTTGGTCGATGAACATCCTGTTCTTGATCATCTCTTTGAACAAACGACTCTTCTCATCGAACTAATCATGAATGGATTGGTTTTCGATAATATCCAGAGGTTTCTCCTAGAACATCCATCTGTTGGATACAATCTTCCCCTAACCTCCTCAAAACTTGAGGATGAAGAATTTGGCCGAGAGTCTGAGGTTGATCTTGATGGAGATGCTATTCATTTAAGTTAGCTGCTCTCATTCAAGTCGCCCAGACAAGGAATCCAAGAGCAAACGAGGCTTTCATCCCCTGATGGATTTCTTGAGATGCTCCTTGTCCTGTTTCTCAGAGTTCATATCAATAGACAAGTATAGAAATTTAGACAAAATGATGTTGTATTTCATTTCCATGTAATGATTTTTATTAATGAAAATACAATTTCTTGTTATCTGCTTGTCTTTTGATTTCTGAATGATGTATAAATTATCAGTATGCAAATATCAAAACTTGCTAGCATAGACTTAACACATCACAGAATCAGATTACTACACAAAGTAAACGTCAGGATCTGAAACAATTTTCATAATCCGACACAATACTGATGACGTCAGCATCCTGATAACAAATCTAATCCTGATGATTATTAACAAGTCTATCATACTGAAATTTATCAAGGCAATGTGTTATAGCTAAAGCATTTAACAATCAAATATAGATCCTGATAGGAATATCAAGTCTATAAGCTAAGAACAACATACCTTGCTACTTTTGCAGATGTTAAAGATTTAAAAATTTAACATTCCTAACTCACTTACTAGTCTACTGAATGTAGTCTCATCAAGTGGTTTAGTTAGAATATCTGCAAGCTGTTTGTCAGTAGGAACAAAATGAAGTTCCACAGTACCATTCTCAATATGTTCTCTAATAAAATGATACCTGACATCAATGTGCTTAGTCCTTGAATGTTGAACTGGATTTTCTGCAATTTTAATAGCACTAGTATTATCACAAAACATAGGAATATTACTAAGTGTCATTCCATAATCCAGCAACTGATTTCTTATCCAAAGGAGCTGTGCACAACTGCCTGCCTGCTGCTATGTACTCAGCTTCTGCAGTTGAGGTTGAAACAGATTGTTGCTTCTTGCTTGCCCAAGAAATCAATCTATTTCCCAAAAATTGACATGTACCTGTAGTGCTTTTCCTGTCTATCTTACACCCTGCATAATCAGAGTCTGAATAGCCAATTAGAAAGAAATCAGATTCTCTAGGATACCACAAACCAAGATTTGGAGTTCCTTTGAGATATCTAAAGATTCTCTTCACAGCAATTAAATGAGATTCCTTAGGATTACTTTGGAATCTAGCACATAAACAGGTAGAAAACATTATATCTGGCCTACTTGCAGTTAGATATAACAATGAGCCTATCATGCCTCTATAACTAGTATTATCCACACTCTTCCCCTTAGGATCAGAGTCTAGTTTAGTGGTTGTTGCCATGGGTGTTTTTGCAACTGCACAGTCTTGAAAGTCAAACCTTCTTAAAAGATCTTTGATATACTTTGACTGATTAATGAAAATACCAGTCTCAGTCTGTTTGACCTGCAAGCCTAAGAAATAATTTAGTTCACCCATCATGCTCATCTGATACTTAGACTGCATAAGCTTACTAAACTTAGCACACAACTTTTCATTAGTAGAACCAAAAATAATATCATCAACATAAACTTGAACTAAAAGCAATTCACCTTTTATCTTTCTAAAGAATAGAGTTTTGTCAATTGTACCTCTTGTGAAGCCATTTTCAAGAAGAAATTTAGACAAAGTCTCATACCATGCTCTTGGTGCCTGCTTTAGTCCATAGAGTGCCTTGTCAAGTTTGTAGACATGATTTGGAAACTTTTGATCAACAAATCCAGGTGGCTGTTCTACATACACTTCTTCATCAAGTTTGCCATTTAAAAAAGCACTCTTTACATCCATCTGGTATACCTTGAATTTTGAATGAGCTGCAAATGCAAGAAACATTCTGATTGCTTCCAATCTTGCTACAGGTGCAAAGGTCTCATCATAATCAATGCCTTCTTCCTGAGAATAACCTTTGGCCACCAGTCTTGCTTTGTTTCTTACAATCATACCAGATTCATCTAGCTTGTTTCTGAAAACCCATCTTGCACCAACAATAGATCTATCTTTAGGTCTTGGTACCAGTTTCCAAACTTTGTTTCTCTCAAACTCATTTAACTCCTCCTGCATTGCAATTACCCAATCAGGATCCTGTAAGGCTTCTTCAACCTTCTTAGGTTCATTCTTTGAGAGAAAGCAATTATACAAGCATTCATTTTGAATTGATCTTCTAGTTCGAACACCACTATTTGGATCACCAATTATCAAATCTTCAGTATGATCCTTTGTCCATTTTCTAACAGGTGGTAAATCAACTCTGCTAGTCTCTCCCCCTAAGTTAGTGGTATCTCTTGTAGAAGAATTCTCTCTACCTTCAAAAACTCTCCTTTGATCAATAGAATCAGTAGATTCCATATTGCTGCTAGTTACTGATCTTTCCTCAGTAGACTCTGAAAGGTCAGTTCCTGATGGAGTAGACTCTGAAACATCAATTCCTGATGGAATAGATTCTGAAAGACTAGTCTGCTCCTGATGATCACTGTGTTCTCTCTGATTTATTTGCTCCCCCTCAACAGTAGCATTCCTTTGAGAAGCAATAGAAATTTCTTCTGGAGAACCTTCATCATCACTTGAGAGTATCTCAGAATTCTTCAGATTTTCAAATTCTAATTTGTCATGGCTTTCATCAGTTTGCAAAATTCCAAATTTCTTATCATCAAATGCAACATGAATTGATTCCATAACAATGTGAGTTCTGAGATTATAAACTTTGAAGGCCTTAGATGCTGAATATCCTAGAAAAATTGCTTCATCCGATTTGGCTTCAAATTTTCCAAGTTGTTCTGGATGAACTTTTAGGACATAGCATTTGCATCCAAAGATGTGAAAATATTTCACACTTGGTTTCTTTCCTTTGATCATCTCATAGGGAGTTTTTCCATGACTATTTACCAAGGTACAGTTCTGAGTGAAACATGCAGTGTTAATAGCTTCTGCCCAAAAGTAGGTTGGAAGTTTTGCATCTGCAAGCATGGTTCTTGCTGCCTCTATGAGAGTCCTGTTCTTTCTTTCCACTACACCATTTTGTTGAGGTGTACCAGGTGCAGAAAACTGTTGAGTGATTCCATTGTCTGCACAAAACCCCTCCATTGTAGAATTCTTGAATTCTGTACCATTGTCACTCCTAAGTACTTTGACTTTGTACTCAGAGTTATTATGAATATTCTTGATGAGTTCAATGATTTGCTGAGGAGCTTCATCCTTCTTGTGTAGAAAGAACACCCATGTGAACCTTGTGAAATCATCCACCATAACTAGAGCATATCTTTTCTTGTTGATAGACATAATGTTTACTGGACCAAACAGATCAAGATGTAGCATGTGAAATGGTTCAGTAATTGAATTTTCAGGCTTGCTCTTGAAGGTGGTTCTTCTTTGCTTTCCAAACTGACATGCATCACAAAGTCCATCTTGCACAAAATTCGCCTGAGGTAGGCCTCTCACCAAATTGTGTTTAACAAGTTGATTAAGCTTCTTGAAATTAAGATGTGAGAGCTTCTTGTGCCAATTCCAGCTTTCATCATTTGTTGCTTTGCTGTAGAGACATCTAACAATTCCTTTAGATGTATCACTTAAGCTGGCTTCATATATGTTACCATGCCTTTGACCAGTTAGAACAATGTCTCCATTCTGCATATTCAAGACTTTGCATCCTTCTCTGTCAAAGATTGATTTGTAACCTTTATCACCCAGTTGACTTATACTTAAAAGAGTATGTTTCAAGCCTTCAACCAGTGCTACATTTTCTATGATGACATTCCCCAAAATAATTGAGCCATATCCCAGAGTTTCTCCTTTGTTGCCATCTCCAAAAGATATTACTGGGCCAGCTTTCCTCTCAAACTTTGTAAGCAGGGACTTCTTTCCAGTCATATGTCCAGAGCATCCACTGTCCAAGATAATTGAATGCTTCTTTCCTATGCCCTGCAAACAAAAAGTAACTAGTTAGAATTTTTTAGGACCCAACTTTGATTGGATCCTTTCTTACTAGATTTAGAGACAACAGACTTTGAAGATTTTGCATTTATTTTACCTGTTGCAGAGTCAACTTTAGACTCTGATCTCACAAGCTGTTTGTGACTAGGAGTTTCAGATTTCAAAGAATAATAGTCATAATACAGTTCATGATATTCTCTACACATGTAAATGGAATGAAGTAAACTACCACAATGATAACAAGCTTTTTGTGGTTGGTATTGAATTTTCTGAGTCTTGGGGAATCTGGACTCAGTTTTCCAAGAAGGTTTTTGATTGCAGTCTAGGGCCAAATGATTATGATTTCCACACTTATAGCATTTTTTCCTAGGTGCATCAGGTACATTCTTGTAATTATTCTCTTTGTTAATACCTTCTTTTCCATTCCTATTTCTCTTGATCTTGCTAGACTCTGAAAGATCATCTAATCTCTGTTTCAACTGAGACTTAGACAGAAACCCTATGTTTACATTCTTAGGTTTCTCTAACACTTTCTCATCTGAATAACTATTGTTAATTCTCTTGTGTACAACAAGGGTACCTTTTGAATCAACAAATTTAACATGATTAGGTTCAGAAACAATTTTCTTACCTTCAGATTTAGATGTGTTAGCTTCTACCTTACTATCATCATTGACAATAGCTACTTTTTCTTCTTGTCTAGCCTTATCAAAACCTAAACCATTAACCTTACCACGAATTCCACTCTCAAAGATTTCTATTGTCTTCTTACTGGAATTGTTAATGGTCTTAATCACATCTCTCTCTTCTTCTAGTTCTTTTCTGACATAGTCATAAGCCTCAAGAATTACACTATAATCATGCTTAGCTTTATCAGAACTCAACTTGTATTCTTCCATTTGAATTAATTCAGATTCAAGAAAATTATTTCTATCAACTAATTTATCATTCTTAACCTTAAGTTCATCTCTTTCACAAGTAAGAATTCTAAAATTAGTCATAAGATTCTTAAACTCAGCATGGATAGATCTAATTTCATCAGAATTTAAGCTATCAAATGAATCAAGAGAGTGAAGTGATACCTTAACAGAAGATGGAGAAGTTTTCTTTGGAGATCCAGGTTTGTCTGAACTATTGGCCATCAATGCAATGTTTTCATAATCCAATTCATCTTCAGAATCACTGGAATCAGCCCAATCCTTCTGTGTGACCATAAGTGCATTACCCTTTCCTGAATTCCTAGGCTTCTTACACTCACTAGCAAAGTGTCCAAGCTCGCTGCAGTTAAAGCACTTGATCTTGGCCTTATCAAGCTTGACAATTGTACTTTTGCTCTTGTCACTCTTCTTCTCATCCTTCTTTTGAAAAGGTCCTTTGCTAAATCTTCTTCTGTTGAATCTTCCTTTCTTGAAAGCTTTAGCAAACATAGCAAAGAGTTCTTGCATCTCAGATTCAGAATCATTGTTGTCAGAGTCCATATCAGTAGTCTCTGACTCAGAACTTTCTTTGCTTTTCTTCTTCCTCGAATTCTTTACAGCAATCTCTTCATGCTGTTCTTCAGGAAGCTTCTTTACTTCAGATTGAGCAGTAAGTGCAATAGTCTTCATCTTTCCTTCACTCCTGCTCTTCTTCTGCTGCTTGTCAAGTTCATAAGCTCTCAATTTTCCATATACTGCCTCTAATGAAATCTCATCCAGATCATTAGCTTCCTCAATCGCAGATATCTTCTCATTGTAGAAATCAGGCAAAGCTTTCATGAACTTTGTATTCATATCCTCCAAGTCATAATATTTACCATGCATGGCCATCTCATTGATGAGTTTTGTAAACCTATCAAAGGTATCAGTAAGTGACTCACCAGACTTGGATTCAAAGTACTCATACTGTTGTATAAGTAATGTCCTCATATTCTTCCTGACAGGCTTAGTTCCTTCACAGTGAACCTTAAGATTGTCCCATATATCCTTAGCAGTTTTACAAGAGAGAACATAGTTAGTGAGAACAGAATCAAGACTGTTGAATAATATGTTTCTCACTTTAGCATCTTTGAGAACATTCTCCTTGTCCTTATCTGACCATTCAGATTTTGGCTTCTCTGCTGTATGTTCTGGAACAACCACACCATCAACTGTTGCTTGTCCAACGACCTTTGTTGGAACAAAAGGTCCATCTCTGATTCTGTCAAGATAATCAGGATCTGTTGCTTCCAGATGATGCAACATCTTTACTTCCCATAGAGTATATTCGTTTCTCTTGAGCATAGGGATTTTAGTATTCCCATCCTTGTAACCAGACATGATTGCAGATCTTTATGATTACTCGAAATCAACCTGCTCTGATACCAATTGTTAACTCGAATAACTTGTAGAAGGGGGGGGTTGAATACAAGTTATATAATCGTGTCTGATTTTTGCTTGATTATAAGAACAAGAATAAACGAATGAATCAAACTCTTGTTTGTATTAATAAGATCAAATACAAACTCTACCAAAGGTGTACAATACCTTTAGCAGCTGCTGACAATACAAATATCTCTCTGTTTGTTTCGTACTCTCGAATACAAACCTTATACAGAGCTACGCACACGAACTCACAACTTCGTCGCTCTTTACAATGATATTGAGAGAGTATTTATAATGCTACCTATCAACTAATAACAGAAAGATATAATCTATACATGACAATGTTCTGCCTTCTAGTCGATAGTTTCCATCAATAAAAAACTCTTTCCTTCATAATATCTTCTTGCTTGTTCTTCAAACAACGATCCTGTTTTATAGCACTTGCCAGTTTCTGTAGCATCCATAATGACATCATCAGTAGCATGACTGATATCAGGATCTGCACACTGCATCAGTATCTGATCAACCATCAGTATTGGACCGTCATCAGGATTTGCTCTCTGTTCCTGACATGTAGTCTCCGATACACTGTTCATTCCTGACTAAACTATACAGATAACTGTTTTACACATAAAACCTATATACAGTGCTAAATCCTTTATAAGATCAGGATTACAAGAAGTATAATGTGTAAATTCTATTCTTAACATCACAACTTATGAATTATTCCTAACATAAACTCTGTTTGTATGTTAAACACTGTAAAACTTTGTATTTGTTTTGACATCATCATTTACTGTAAACTTGTACATTTTTGCTAATGGACAAGTTGGGGGAGATTGTTAGAAATGATTGATGAGAACAGTGTTTGGAAGCTAAAGTCAGAAAACAGAGTTTAGCTGGAAGCAGTCAGAGTTTAGTTAAACACTGACTGGAAGCGCAACAGAGGTTGGTAAACTCTGTAGCGGTATTGTCTGAAGAGTCAACAGTGTTTGAAGATTGATTCAGAATAAATATGGAAGCAATATCTTTGAAGATTGGAAAGCTGTCAAAGAGATTGAGTTGACTTGGAAGACTGGAACAATCGTGATTGATATCAATTATATAGCTTGATTATAGGAGAATCAGTTACTGATTGTACGAAGCTGTATGTTCTATAAATACAGTTAGGTTAACCCTAGAAGGGTAGTCGAACATTGAAAAATTCATTGATTGTAACCTAAGCAGCTCTCTGTGATATTTACATCACTGAGAGAGGAATTATTAATTCCAAACAGTTTTTAATTGTTAAACAGTGTGTTCTTGTTAAGTTACTCATACAATATTTGATTGCTTATTGTGTATTCGACCTAACAGTAACTGAATTTGTCGATGACAAAGATGTTTCGACATTCCATTACAACCACTTGAAATGTAGTCGTGCATTTTCACTTCGGCATATTTCACATTTTGTAATCACTTTACCAATCATCAGCCAAGGCTTCAATTCGTTATTGACATTACCAATTTTTAGCGTCCCAAAAATTTGTAACTTCAATTTATCTAATTGCCAAGTTTAAGCGTCCCTAAACTGACAACACTTATCACCTAACTACCAAATTTGAGCGTCCTCAAAATGGTAGCTATTATATATTATGAAGCCATAGCAATTTGCAACAATATCAGAATTTTATATGCCATTTTTCGTGTTTATGTTGTTTCACTCAACATAATCACCAAATCGCAGTCTTTCTACATTTACCTTAGCAAAGAAACCCTAAGGTTATCTCACGTAGATTTTCTTTAATTCTCCATTTAGAAAGACTATCTCAATGTTCATTGATGTACTTCAAATTTTGCAATGTCGACAATTTAAGTAACATCTTGATGAACCATGTGTTAGAAAATGGAGTTTTTAGAGCATAATTAATTTATGTTCTTGATGTTAATTCCGGATTTTAACGATTGGAAATTTTTCCTTGATATGAGGACTTGAATTTTCTTATATGGGTCTAAGTAATTTTCTTAGTGAAATCCATAGAGAAATAGAGTTGAAGTGGGTAGCTTGAAAAAGCTTGAAAATGAGAATGTGTATTTGTCCCACATTAAAATAAATAAAGGGGGTTGTTGGTTTTATATAGAATCACACACATGGGTAGTGTACAACTACTAAGGTGTATGATGGTGCATGGTGTTACTGTGTGCTCCACGCGCACACACACACACGCGCGTGCCGCCACCGCCCGCCCCGCCTTGCCACGTCACGTCACGTCTCGACTCGACTCGACTCGACTCGGGTCGGCTCGGTCGAAGGGCGATTTGGGCGAATGTCTCGGCGTCTCGCGTACGCGAGGCGACCTGGGCGAGGGATTTTATTTCTGTGTTTAAATATATTTTAATTAAAATAAATATATACATATATATCAATTAGGATCAGTACTTGGACATCAGATCCTGATGTTGGGTCCTGGACAGAATTTGATAATATATATATATATATATATATATATATATATATATATATATATATATATATATATATTCAGATTAATTAAAATAAAAACTGATATGTGTGGATAATATATACGTAACTGTTACGATTTATTTAATTGAAAATCAGATGTTACAACCGTTTTGATTATATTAAATCGACCGTTTCGTTTTTTATTAAATGGAATGGGAGTTAAAATATTAATGAGGGTGGTATCAGTTACGTTTGGCCTCTCCTATAAATAGAGAGCTAAGCTTCTGGGTTTTATACACTGACCACACCCTACATTCTCTTCACTACACTCTCTGTTCTCCCTTCTGCCATAGTTTCTTGTACTTAAGGTTCTTTCCGGCGACTGAGGTGCTAGTCGAAGTTGAGCTTTCTGATTACTGTGATCATTTAGCTCGGAGCTGTTTTATCCTGGGAGAGGTGTTGCAAGCATCCCAACACAGTGTAAGTGGGGGCAATTATCTCTTCAAGAACAGTCAGTACTTCGTGCAAGTCCTGACGACTCAGCTGTTTATTTGTTTGATATACTGCTATAGCTATGGCTACTGGTATGTCTTCTATTCTTCCTTTGTTATTACAGTTACTGATATGCATGTTATATACCTTCGTGTTTTGTTTTGTTAATTGTTTGCTTGGCCTTGGTTTGTTAAATACGATAAATAATTGCCTCTATGTTGCTGTATTAGTTAATATTTCCAACATTCTTGAAGAGATAACTGGTTATATAGTATTTAGCATAATGGTTAACGAAAGTGAAATTCCTGCTAGTGGTAGTTCGGTTGCATCTGCTGGGGTCATTGATTGGACCACTTACAGTTTTCCACAACCCGTTGAATTAACTGGCTTGCCTGTGAAATTCAATGGAGGCGTTGGCTTTTCTCGTTGGCAGAAAAGGATGAAATTGTGGTTGACTGTAAAGGGTCTATGGCCTGTTGTGGAATATGAGAAGCCGGTTGTGGATCAAGAGAAGGCTGAATCAGTTAAGGGTTTTGCGAAGTGGGCTGAGAAGGATGGGGTGGCTAGGGCGGCCATTTTGGCTGCTCTCACGAATACATTGTTTGATGTGTACTCCTCCGATGCCTACACCGCAAAACTCTTATGGGAGAAGCTGGACCAGACACATAATACTGACTCACAAGGTCTGGAAAAGTATTCTGTGGCTAGGTTACTTGATTTCAAGCTGGTGGACAATAAGTCCATGACTGAGCAAGTGCATGAATTCGAGATGATAGTGCATGCTTTGAAGGAGTCTGGAATGGACCTCCCCGAAAAGTTTAAGGTGATGAGTGTGATTGAAAAGCTTCCAAAGTCTTGGGAAGAGTTCTCTCTCTCCCTGAAAAGGCAGAAAGGAGAGATCACCTGGACCAACCTTATGCTGGACATCTCGGTGCAAGAACAACACAAGTCCAAACAGGGACATGTGATGCCAACTGAGCATGGAAGTTCGAAGGTAAATCTAGCAACTGTAGGACAGAAAAGGAAGGTTGTCTCTAAGAAGGGTAATAGTAATAAACCTAAGAATGACAAGGATAAGGCCAAGAAACCAAAGGCAAACAAACCATGTTGGTCTTGTGGGCAGGTTGGGCACTGGAGTAAGGACTGCCCTACAAAGAAAGCAAAGAAAGCCGAGGCGGTAGCTCAAGCGAATGCTGTGCTTGGAACCTCAAGTGGGCCTGTAGCGAACATGGTTGTTGGTGAGGCTTTGGCTTCTGAAACCAACGTTGACCGGTATGTTACCTACAACCCTGTACTATTTTCCCTTTATCTGTCAAATGAATGGTTGATTGATACTGGAGCTAATGTGCATATTTGTGCTGACATTAGTTTATTTGTATCTTATCAACAGAGTCATAGCTTGACAGTGACGATGGGGAACGCAAGTGCCGCTCAAGTACATGGAATAGGAAACGTGGACTTGAAGTTTCCTTCGGGTCGTATTCTATCCCTGACGAGAGTGCATCATGTTCCCAACATGCGTAGAAATATAATAAGTGGAAGCTGTTTAGTAGCTAATGGTTTTGAAGTCTCTCTCAAATGTAATAAAGTAGTTCTTATTCGTACTGGTACTTTCTTTGGCAAGGGTTACTTGTCAAATGGTTTATTTGTAATAAATGCTGAGCCCATTTTGGGTGCTTTGAATAATATTACTCCTTCTGTTAACTGTGTTGAATCTTCAACTTTATGGCATGCTAGACTTGGTCACTTAAATTTTGGTGCTCTTAAAAATATGATGAACTTAGAGTTGATTCCAAAACACACTATAGAAAAGAATTCTAAATGTCAAGTATGTGTGTCTGCTAAACAAATAAGGAAACCTTTTCATAATATTGTTAGGGATTCAGACTTGTTAGATTTAGTACACACTGATATTTGTGAATTTGGTGGTGTGTTGACTAAGGACCAGTTTAGATACTTCATTACCTTTATAGATGATAGTAGTAGATACTGTTATGTTTATTTACTTAGACATAAGGATGAAGCACTTAGTAAATTCATTATATATAAAACTGAAGTAGAAAAACAATCTAGTAAGGTACTTAAGAGGTTGAGATCTGATAGAGGTGGTGAGTATACGAGTAACGCTTTTAATGAATTTTGTGCAAGCAATGGAATAGTTCATGAAGTTACCCCACCATACACACCTGAGTCTAATGGGGTTGCTGAGCGAAAGAACAGAACTTTTAAAGATATGATTAATAGTATGCTTATTAATTCTGGGTTGCCTAAATACATGTGGGGAGAAGCTCTGAATACGGCTTGCCATATTCTGAATAGAGTTCCTCTGAAACACATGGATAAGACACCCTATGAGTTATGGAAGAGCAAGAAGACTAGTCTTAAGTATCTTCGTGTGTGGGGGTGCCTTGCTAAGGTACTTGTCCCTAAACATAAGAGAAAGAAACTAGGTCCGAAGACTGTTGATTGTATCTTTCTAGGCTATCTTGAGACCACTATAGCTATGAGATTTTTAGTATTAAAATCTGACATAGATGGTATAGTGTCAAACACGATAGTTGAGTTTCGTAATGCTACATTCTTTGAGGATGTTTACCCTATGAAGACTGGTATGCCTCAAGATACTTCTAATGAAGATCCTACTCACACATCAAGTTCTATTCCTGATCATGTGGAAAAGATGACCAATGTGGGGGTGGAACCTAGTAGTAGCTCTACCCCTAAGGAGATAGAGGAACCACGAAGGAGTAAGCGTGCAAAGGTAGTCAAGGATTTTATCACTTACAATGTCGAGGACGAACCTTTAACTTTCCGGCAAGCTATGGATTCTTCAGAGTCTAGGCACTGGAAGGGCGCTGTAAAGAGTGAAATTGACTCTATTGTTTCTAACGGAACATGGGAGTTAGTTGATCTCCCTCCTGGGTGTTCTACTATCGGGTGCAGATGGATCTTTAGAAGGAAGTTGAACCCTGACGGCTCAATTGATAAGTACAAAGCTAGACTGGTAGCTAAGGGTTTTAAGCAAAAAGAGGGCATTGATTACTTTGACACATACTCTCCAGTAGCTAGAATGACAACAATCCGAATGCTTATAGCATTGGCTTCCATACATGGTCTTATCATCCATCAAATGGATGTAAAGACAGCTTTTCTTCATGGTGAACTTGAAGAAGAGATTTATATGGATCAGCCTGAAGGATTTGTTGCTTCTAGTAACGAAAGGAAAGTATGTAAGTTGATCAAATCCATCTATGGCTTGAAACAAGCTCCTAGGGATTGGCATAAAAAGTTTGATGAAACTATAGTGCCGTTCAGTTATGATATTAATGATAGTGACAAGTGTGTCTACACCAAAGTTAAAGGTAGTGAGTGTGTCATCTTGTGCCTATATGTAGATGACATATTACTATTTGGAACCAATATAGAGATTATTAACGAGACAAAAGCTTTCTTGAAAAGGAATTTTGAAATGAAGGATATGGGTGAGGCGAGTGTGATTCTTAGTCTCAAGCTGACGCAGTCAGCTGAGGGAATAACTTTATCGCAGTCTCATTATATAGAGAAATCTATACTTGAGAAATATGGTTATTCACAGTGTAGAATCGCTAGTACACCCTATGATCCTAAAGTTGCCCTTGTTAAGAATACTTCAGGAGTACCTGTGTCTCAGTTAAGGTATTCTCAAATTATAGGTAGTTTGCAGTATCTTGCTAACTGTACTAGACCAGATATTTCATACTCTGTGTCTAAGTTGGCTAGATATACAAGCTGTCCAAACAGAACTCATTGGGATGCTCTTGATAGAGTACTTAGATATCTGAAAGGCACAATGTACCTTAGTTTACACTATAGGAGATTTCCTGGTGTGCTTGAAGGGTACAGTGATGCAAGTTGGATAGCTAAGAAGTCTGGTTCCAATGGGGTGACTGGATACGTGTTCACCCTAGCAGGTGGAGCGATATCCTGGAAGTCGACCAAACAGACTTTAGTAACTCGGTCTACATTTGAGGCTGAGTTGTGTGCACTTGATGCCACGGGGACGGAGGCTGAATGGTTACACGGACTTATGTCCGCGATACCTGTAGTAAGCATACCGCTTCCTGCGCTTGCTATTCATTGTGATAGTAAAACAACTATCGACAAGATTAGCAGTAAAAAGTATAATGCTAAAACAAAGAGGCACATCCAAGTTAGACTAAAGTCTATTAGGGGTTTAGTGTCTGATAGGATTATAGCTATAGAGTTCATAGGAACTCAGAATAATATAGCTGATCCTTTAACTAAAGGACTGGAACCTGTAGTGGTCCTTAAGTCGAGGTTGGGGATGGGGCTGTCAACCCATCATAGTTCATCATCAGTGGGAACCTAATACACATGAGAGGAGATCCTTTGAAGTGTATTCAATGTGGTAATAACAAGCTGTAAGGATGAATTGGTAGTACCTTTGCTACATAGATGATAATGTTGTATCTGAGTCTATCCCCTTTAAACCTAGAAGGTACTGACACTGCTAGTAATCAAGAGTTATTATAACTCTGAATGGGGTCAAGTCATTCGACGAGATGGTAGCAGTACATCTCTGGAGATGCCCAGCTAAGCGAATGTAATTGTGTGGTCGCAATTAGAGGAAAGGGTTATTCCTTGAAACATTCGACGAACAGGATCGAGACAAGACCATTAATGTCTCAAAGCCGTATATTGGCACCATAGCCTTTGACTTGTCGTCGTCTATGGAACATGATTACATCAAACGGATTAAGATTCAAGGTGAAACATTCCATCTGAATCCGGTAGTCATCGAAGTTGGGGACTTAGGAGGGTTCAAACCCGAAGGGTACCGACTCTGAAAAACAAGTCATGAAGAGAAACCTGAAGCATTTCTGCATGGATTTGTGGGGGATTGTTAGAAAATGGAGTTTTTAGAGCATAATTAATTTATGGTCTTGATGTTAATTCCGGATTTTAACGATTGGAAATTGTTCCTCGATATGAGGACTTGAATTTTCTTATATGGGTCTAAGTAATTTTCTTAGTGAAATCCATAGAGAAATAGAGTTGAAGTGGGTAGCTTGAAAGAGCTTGAAAATGAGAATGTGTATTTGTCCCACATTGAAATAAATAAAGGGGGTTGTTGGCTTTATATAGAATCACACACATGGGTAGTGTACAACTACTAAGGTGTATGATGGTGCATGGTGTTACTGTGTGCTCCACGCGCGCACACACACACACACGCGCGCCGCCGCCGCCCGCCCCGCCACGTCTCGACTCGACTCGGGTCGGCTCGGTCGCAGGGCGATTTGGGCGAATGTCTCGGCGTCTCGCGTACGCGAGGCGACCTGGGCGAGGGATTTTATTTCTGTGTTTAAATATATTTTAATTAGAATAAATATATACATATATATCGATTAGGATCAGTACTTGGAATAAATCAGTAACTGGTCAGACATCTAATACTGATGGGTCAAGTCCTGATGAAATCCTGAAGGTACTACCAAATCCTGATGACTTGATCAAATAATGATGGACCTCAAGTGGGTCCTGGACAGAATTTGATAATATATATATATTCAGATTAATTAAAATAAAAACTGATATGTGTGGATAATATATACGTAACTGTTACGATTTATTTAATTGAAAATCAGCTGTTACAGCCGTTTTGATTATATTAAATCGACCGTTTCGTTTTTTATTAAATGGAATGGGAGTTACAATATTAATGAGGGTGGTATCAGTTACGTTTGGCCTCTCCTATAAATAGAGAGCTAAGCTGCTGGGTTTTATACACTGACCACACCCTACATTCTCTTCACTACACTCTCTGTTCTCCCTCCTGCCATAGTTTCTTGTACTTAAGGTTCTTTCCGGCGACTGAGGTGCTAGTCGAAGTTGAGCTTTCTGATTACTGTGATCATTTAGCTCAGAGCTGTTTTATCCTTGGAGAGGTGTTGCAAGCATCCCAACATAGTGTAAGTGGGGGCAATTATCTCTTCAAGAACAGTCAGTACTTCGTGCAAGTCCTGACGACTCAGCTGTTTATTTGTTTGATATACTGCTATAGCTATGGCTACTGGTATGTCTTCTGTTCTTCCTTTGTTATTACAGTTACTGATATGCATGTTATATACCATCGTGTTTTGTTTCGTTAATTGTTTGCTTGGCCTTGGCTTGTAAAATACGATATATAATTGCCGCTATGTTGCTGTATTAGTTAATATTTCCAACACCATGCTTTTGTAACTCAAGAATAATCATAAAGTACGTTAAGTCTTTACTTTTGACTATAATCTCTAATTAAAAGTCAGACCTTTTACTTTTCTTTGACCCATATATTTATTTTCTAATTTGAAAAGTCGTTTGGGCCCAAATGGCATCTATCTCGCAAGAAGATCCATCCATATATTTATTAAACACGATTCTATCACATAGAATCACTTCTCTCATGGAAACACATCTCTCTATTTCTTAACATCCTTTTTTCCCCTACAAAGGATATATAGAGATCATATTTATTTGAAAAGTATCACAGTCCATTTTCTAATGTACATGTTGGAAATTTTGACTTCTTAATTATAGTCAATTTATCTACTGATATCCTTTTTGTCGTAGGATAGTCAGAAAATCATTTTTTTTCACGTGAATGGCACGACACGTATACAGGTTACATTCTATTTGCACTAAATCACGCAAGCGTACGTGGTCACAAGTAATATAGAATAAAGTTGAGTTCGTTCCCACAGAGATCTGGTTATGGTTTTAATTCAGTTTTGTACCTATGCAACAATGTATGGTTATGCACTGCTAAGACAATTAACAATATTGGGTTTTGATTATCTAAATTAAACTAAGATGCAAACTATTAAACTAAGAATTAACTAACTAACGAGAATTTGAATCGAATTACTTCTGCAAGAGGAAGCATGGAATCCTAACTTCATTAAATACTTTGCTTAGATCTGACGCCTTTAATCACTATATGCAATGGTTATAATATCTGATCGGACAACACGAAACAAGTACACGCTACCTGTTAGCTTACGTATACCAAACTACCCATACATCCACAAAAGAGATAGAAGATGAATAGACACCAATTATGCTTAGACCCTATATGTCTATAGAATTTGAAAACAAAACGGTTGAGGAACAAGTTATCCATTAAGATCACACAGGGCAGTATAAGTATTTTCATCTCACACCACGAATCATATTGATAAATAATTATGAACCTATGCTAGCATGGCAAGTTCTAAATCTCAAGATCCACTTTCACTTCACAAGAGATTAACAAATTAGATGTTCATGACGCATCTACCAATTAAGCATAACCATACGAGGATATCAAATATACATCACACACAGATCTTTAAAGCATCACGATACTAAAGCTCCATAAATAAATCCCTTAGAATCTCATGACAACGATTAGTTCATAATCGAACCACTCGTCATCATGGGATTGGGATCTGATGAAACCATGATAAAAACAAAGTATGAAAAGATACAAATAAATCTAAGTAATAAATATGTAATGGTTCTCCAAATTACAATGATAGGATATGTTTATATAGGCTCTATAATTATTGCCCAGCAAGAAATTGCCTTCTATTACAATTAGAATTCAATTAAGGTACTAAAAACTGCCCAAAATACAATTAGAACTTTGAAAGGGCAAAACAGTAATTTCCTACTCCCATCAGTCTGATTGTCGAGCTGTCTGCGCCCAACACACGCAACCTGCTCGCGCAACACCTGCTCCATGTTGTAGAAAATCTCCCAAGCTTCGCGTGGGCAGTAAGATCGCTAAAAACGGACTTATAGAACTCCAGATATGGCCAAAACAGTGTAGACTGCGCAACCTTCCCGAAAAATCCAAATTTTAATCAATTTAATCTCTAAAAACGATAGAAGCATCCACCTTAATCGACATTCTTGCAAACCTGCACACTACACAAAACACATCAAAACTACAACAAACTTGAGTCCAAAACAATCGATTTAAGCCGATATAGAATGCTCCAAGTGGATATAAAATCCACTTATCACACCCCCAAACTTAAACCGATGCTTGTCCTCAAGCATAAACAATTAAAAACTATCTAACTAGTACCACTTCCGTAGGTGATCACGGTTGCATTTGGCATATGCTACAAGCCCTTTAAACCCCTAGGCAGCCCTAGTGGACGAGTAAGGTCTCGTGAGGGCCTATAGCGAATGTACCCATAAAATCCAATGCAATGCAATGCATGAATGCAACTAATATGAAAATGCAATTAATCTAATACTAATATCCTACCATACCTTCAAATCCTCTCATGCCATATCAACTTAAGAATCAAAGTAAATACGCAATGTCTTGGTGTTGAAAGTGCAAGTATTCACATAGTCTACTCAATGAACATGCATAAGCTCTCACAAGTCCATGTCAAGTGTAAGAATAAGTTAGTAAACATGCTAAGTCTACAAGAGTACATCTTTGAGACAAAACTCGGGATCTCATACGCAAAAACAAGTAAACACTCACAATCCACTCATAAAAGAATATTCACTCAAGAACAAGGGTAAGTGTATCACTCAATTCCAACAAAATCATAAGCATGTTTGACATTTGGTATCAACCTAACTCTTAACACAACATACATCAATGACGATAATCAAAAGGTCTTTATTTGGGTTGTAACGGGGCTAGGGACAAGGTATGTCAAATAAGCCAAATCAGGTGAAGTGTCAAAAGCTAGTAAGTACTATAATAAATCATACACAACACCCTATTTCCCCCCCCCCCACATAATTTTTCTATTTTTCTTCCAACAAAAACAATCGACTAGTCGACTAAAGTAGGATCACAACAAACACAAACATGCTCTCATAATATATATATATATATATATATATATATTCTCCTTTTTTTCTTTTTTCTTTTTCTTTTTTTTTCGAGATATATATATATATTTTTTTCTCCTTTTTCTCTTTTTTCTTCTTTTTTTTTTCGAGAGCTAAATATAACACAAGCAATAATATAAACAATGACAATGATCCCACAATTTTATTACACATGTCGACTATCAAGTACACAACCAATCCAATTTTCAATATTTCCCCAAAAAGTAGGACCAACAATAAACCCCTCATTGCACACCTTATTACTTCATTAAGCACTCTACTAGCCTTTGACAATGTGGGTTCAAATTAATGTAAGGCCAATAAAAGAAAAAGGTCTAGGCAAGTAATGTGGTATGTCACCGAAAAAATAGGATTAAGCTCAATGGGTTAACTAATTGATCATGTAAATATGGTGTGGTAATAATATGGGAAAATATGCAGTTATTCCTAATTGCCTTTATCATTTTAATCGTCAAATAATTTCATGCGTTTCAAGAAAGATCTCAAACAACTGCTAGCAATGCAAACAATCTGTGGACACTCAAGCAAACGAATAAATTGCAAATATGCAATAAGGCTCAAAAACTCACTTGGTGGAGAAACATACTCAATCCCAAGCAAAAATCTCTCTAACGCACCTACTTGTATTCAAAGCATGCAAACTAAATCATCTTGCACATATTCATGTCCTTCTAATCACTTACAACATTCAATAAGTCTACTAGCTTCAACTTACTAGTGTATGTGTGTGCACAAGAACAAATCATATCACTTCTCAATCAAAAGCGTCAACAACACAAAATTCCTATCAAGCATGGGTGCAAATGCATACTATTATGAACTCACATGATATACGAACATCAAAACAGAATGTCTTATATGAAACAAACGTAGATAACACGAACATAAATGCATAATTTACTACTACTAATATGCAAAGCATGAAATCCTACATGAACAAATAATACAACAACTACTAATCCCTCAAACCACCACTAAACTTAAAATATTCAATGTCCGCATTGAATGGAAGTAAATACGAGGGATAGCAGAAAACATACCTACAAGGCCTCATCCTCGGATGAATCATGCGGTGGATACTGCGTACGAGCTCCATAGACTGGCCACTTCCCACATAACAAGAATACTACAAAACCCCCAATTTATAAGAACACAAATTCGTAATAAAAATAAGATTAGAGAAAATTTTTTTTACCCAATACGAATCGAAGAGGTGAACTTGCAATTAATTTCCCTCAAACTTGAATTTTTAGAGATGTAGAGAAGTAGAGGATGAATTGGGTTTGCATGTATGGGTGTATAGATATAATGGAGTGATAGGATGAAAATAAATTTTAATGTGAAAAGGAAAAAAATTGAGAAGGTATGAAATTTGATGTATGATAGAAATAGGATTTAGGGATAAAATAAAATAAAATAAAATAAAATAACTAAATTAATAATAATAATAATAATAATAATAATAATAATAATACTAATAATAATAATAATAATAATAATAATAATAATAAAAAATATGAATTAGAATAAATATAGGTTTAGAATTTTCAAGGAGAGATGGGAGGTTTTGGAATTGAAATAGGGAAAGAATTAGGTGTTGAGATGAAAGAATAAGAGTAGAAAATAAGATTTGGGGGATTTTTTTTTTAACACAACAGCTGAAAAAATCGGGTGAACTCTGCAAAAGAAGCAACCTGCTCGCGCAACAAGGCAGACTGCTGAAGAATCAGATGCGCAGGCTGAGCCTGCGCAACAGACATGCAGGCTGCGGCTATACCAGTAACGCAGGCGCAACCTGCGCGATAGACAGAAACGCAGGCGCAACCTGCGTTACACACTCAAAATTTCGATTTTTTTTTTGATACAACACTAAATTTTTTTTTTCTACACTAATTCATGGGTTGCCTCCCACCAAGCGCTTCTTTAACGTCAATAGCTTGACGTTACTTCCAAGCCTCCATTAAGGATGATAATAGTTGGCCTGGTCATCTCTTCGCGAGACTTCATCGTGATGACGACGGCACACTTTTTGCCCTTTCTCCTCGCTTGGCCTATTCGTATAATAACTATGTCCTATTCCAATGCCTTCATCTGTCGACCCAAAATCTGACAATTTGTAGAACAACACACATTCGGGGGCTTCTCTTGAATATAATGGAGGAGGGTAAATGTAAGTTACTGAAGCCTTTGGTTCCTCAAAGAGAACTTCCTCCATTGGCTCTAATGCGCTACCTCCATCTTTAAACTCTGAGACAAGTAGAAGACCTGCATCTTTCCCATGTTCTTCAGCCTCTTGGTACGCACATACCAATTTTTGAATTTTGTACAGCTCATCAGTGTCTGTCCCAAATAGTGCCCTTTCCGAATAATCCACCATACTAACATGATCAAATTCCTCACATGGCTTGTGAACACTCACCTCACCTTGGAATTTGTCTTCCTCAATTATGCATGCAGTACCTTGCTCCAAGTCACCGTTATTTTCTGGAATTGCCTCTAGTATGAATTGCTATTTCTCTTGTTCCAATGCACTCACAGCTCGAGCAACTAGTGTCTCCAAAGATTTGACAGACTCCTCATTACTCTTTACAAGCATCCTAAGCTCCTCCATAGTTACAACCTCATCTGACTGAAAATTAGGAGTAGGTTGCTGATGTTGAAACTCTTCACTATCAAAGAAATATGACATATTTGGAACATCTTGCTGGTACTGTTGAGGATGGTATTGAAAATATGGTTGTTCCTCATAACTGACATATGGATCAACTCCTTCGTAGTAACAATATTGTGAGGGATCATGAACGCCCAAACACTGCTCACATTGCTGAGGCATGGATGTCCTCGAATATGCCCACCATGGCAACTCCTCGCATGCCATCTTCACACACTCAAGTACCTGAACACACCGAACTAAACAAGATAGATAAGAAAAACAAATCTGAGTCAGTGAACGCTAACGACCACTATTGACAAGCACATAAACCAAAAATAAAACACCGATGATCCCCGGTAGCGGCGCCAAAAACTTGTTTGCACTAAATCACGCAAGCGTACGTGGTCACAAGTAATATAGAATAAAGTTAAGTTCGTTCCCACAGAGATCTTGTTATGGTTTTAATTCAATTTTGTACCTATGCAACAATGTATGGTTATTATGCACTGCTAAGACAATTAACAATATTGGGTTTTGATTATCTAAATTAAACTAAGATGCAAACTATTAAACTAAGAATTAACTAACTAACGAGAATTTGAATCGAATTACTTCTGTAAGAGGAAGCATGGAATCCTAACTTCATTAAATACTTTGCTTAGATCTGACGCCTTTAATCACTATATGCAATGGTTATAATATCTAATCGGACAACACGAAACAAGTACACGCTACCTGTCAGCATACGTATACTAAACTACCCATACATCCACAAAAGAGATAGAAGATGAATAGACACCAATTATGCTTAGACCCTATATGTCTATAGAATTTGAAAACAAAACGGTTGAGGAACAAGTTATCCATTAAGATCACACAGGGCAGTATAAGTATTTTCATCTCACACCACGAATCATATTGATAAACAATTATGAACCTATGCTAGCATGACAAGTTCTAAATCTCAAGATCCACTTTCACTTCACAAGAGATTAACAAATTAGATGTTCATGACGCATCTACCAATTAAGCATAACCATACGAGGATATCAAATATACATCACACACAGATCTTTAAAGCATCACGATACTAAAGCTCCATAAATAAATCCGTTAGAATCCCATGACAACGATTAGTTCATAGTCGAACCACTCGTCATCATGGGATCTGATGAAACCATGATAAAAACAAAGTACGAAAAAGATACAAATAAATCTAAGTAATTGATATGTAATGGTTCTCCAAATTACAATGATAGGATATGTTTATATAGGCTCTATAATTATTGCCCAGCAAGAAATTGCCTTCTATTACAATTAGAATTCAATTAAGGTACTAAAAACTGCCCAAAATACAATTAGAACTTGAAAAGGGAAAACAGTAATTTCCTGCTCCCATCAGTCTGATTGTCGAGCTGTCTGCGCCCAACACACGCAACCTGCTTGTGCAACACCTGCTCCATGTTGTAGAAAATCTCCCAAGCTTCGCGTGGGCAGTAAGATCGCTAAAAACGGACTTATAGAACTCCAGATATGGCGAAAACAATGTAGACTGCGCAACCTTCCCGGAAAATCCAAATTTTAATCAATTTAATCTCCAAAAATGATAGAAGCATCCACCTTAATCGACATTCTTGCAAACCTGCACACTACACAAAACACATCAAAACTACAACAAACTTGAGTCCAAAACAATCAATTTAAGCCGAAATAGAATGCTCCAAGTGGATATAAAATCCACTTATCATATTCTAAGAGCAACATTAAATTATCTAAACTACACATGCATGCGATATACATGACCGTGAGTCCGTGACCCGAACTAAAGTCTACCGTAAATAATAAAATCATACATGCAATTAGAGCACATGGACATGCAACCAGTTATGTACAAAATAACTCGAGTAGGATATTTTTAGTCCCAGAAGCGTGTTAGTCAAATAAGAAAACAAGTTTCGACCGAGAAATTTGATCAGGAATGATAAGACTACTAATAAGCATTTAACAATTTTTTTTCCTTCAGTTACATATAAAGAAGCATTTAAGTCACTTAAACGCTTACTAAATATTATAGAGCACAGACTGTTATAACACCATGCAATAGATCTAAAGACAAAAAAAAAATTACAACCGCACGCTTTTTTTTCTTTTCTTTTTCAGACAAAGCTAATTTAGAACATGGCAAAAAAAATTTCTTAAGATTAATACAACCGGTCAATACCAAAAAATAGGAGGCATAGCATTAATAAAACTTAGCTTACTCAGTTTTAATACCACTCAAAGTGGTGTCTGAGGAGGGTAGTTGTACGCAGACCATGCCCCTATACAATAGGGAGGCTGTTTCCGAAGGACCCCCGGCCAAGGAGGCATAGCATTAATCGATTAACTAAATAAGCATGTTGTTACCAAAAACAACTTATATAAATACATGTTACAGAGGCTAACTTGTATATATGATCATGCAAAATTTAACTTAGCATGTCAAAAGTAAAAACTTCATCCAAGCATATACAACGAAAAAAGAAACATACAGTGGATATTAACAATACACTCTTTTTTTTATGTACTTTACGCATGGCAAAACATGAAAATCATAAATATCACAATTGAAAAGATCACTATACTCCCCAAAAATAATTCAAAAAATTAGTTTATGGAATAAATCAACTCATAAGAATTGGATTATCTGTTTTAAGCTTGTAGGAAGTATAGATTAAGAATTTACCGAAATAAAGACATCAATAATAAAATTACCAACAAGTTGATCGAGCCACGTGAAAACCACGCATTCCTTAAAACAGAAAAGCCCCTTCCATATGGTGCTTGAAGGTCGATTGGCTTCCATTTTCCAGGATACAATGAACAGAGGTGATTTGAAACACTTGCAAACCCACCTCCTACGAACCAAACACATACTGCTCTATCCCACAGAATTGATCCTAGAACTCTCTAAAGAAGATAAGGAGAATCCAATATTTTTAAGAGGATTTTCTCTCTTTATTCCAAGAAGATCAAGACTCCAAGTATATAAGTCAAAAATCATTTGTAACTTACAAAACTCATTTAATATTGTAACCTCCCCAATAATAACCCATTAAAAAATAGGAGTTACAAAATAATACAAAGAAATCCAATTTAATTTTATTCACATTATTACAACTTATTCAAGAATGAATTGAAATGATTGATCGAGTCACTCATCATAATAAATTTAATATTCATTTATATATATATATATATATATATTGTTGGGCCGCGAGCAAGCCATAACTTCACAATAGTAATATATTGTCCGCTTTGGGCCAAGCTCGTACGGATTTGTTTTTGGGCATATCCCAAAAAGCCTCACATTAATGGAGTTAACTGGCTGCTTATAAACTAGCTATTTGCCCCTCCCACAAACGATGAGGGACAACTCCTAACAATCTCCCCCTTCACACATCGGGCTCGACTCCTATCGAATCTGCCTCCTTTCTGTGTGATCTGGCTCCCCCTTGACCCATACTGGAAGTCCCTGGCTATTTGGCTCTCCGTAGTCCCATACTGGAAAGTCCACCTGCTTCCCCTTAAGCCCAACCTGGGATAGCCCATCTACCTCTTCCTGGATCCTTCTGAAAGCCCATCTAAGATTGTTATGGACCGTTATAACCATAGCTCTGATACTACTTGTTGGGCCGCGAGCAAGCCATAACTCCACAATAGTATGATATTGTCCGCTTTGGGCCAAGCCCGCACGGATTTGTTTTTGGGCACATCCCAAAAGGCCTCATACTAATGGAGTTAACTGACTATTTATAAACTAGATATTTGCCCCTCTCACAAACGATGTGGGACAACTCGTAACATGTACATATATATATATACCTAGATAATTATTTAATAAAATTTTTAAAAAATTTGAAACAAAAAAGACAAAATTATAAAATAAATGATTGAATTCCCTTGTACAGTTCAAAATATTACAAAAGAATTTAATAGCACATGTCGAAGATTTCTACCTATACTACAATTCCGAGAATTAACAAAAAGATGTCTATTTTTACATTATAAATTATCATATTTCTATTTTTTGCAGTCTTTATAATATTGTGAATTTTACATTAATTTTTTTAAAAAAATTGTCGATTAATTTCGATAATTGACTGAATTAACCCATTTTTATCGATTTTAACAATTATTGACCGATTAAAAAAAACTGATTTTAACCAGATTATAGTAAAATCAATTCGATTACCTAACGTACAACGATTAATCACCATTTCATCCAGATTAATTCCCGCTTTTTATAATTTTGCACACAATATATTTAAACTAATTATATTATTTCCAATTTTTTAATTTTAAAAATGTTTGTATTTGTTAAAAAAAATATATCAGAGTTGTGTATCATAAATAAGATATTTTTTTTAATGTTTTATGATATGCATTTTTATATTAAATATTAAACCAAATAAAATATCTTAATAGCAAACACAAATCACGCTTATTTAAAATATAAATTAATATTTCTTTAGAATATAAATTAGGACATGATTTAAATGAAAACAATTTATACGTGAAAAAATTGTTCTACACTTCTTTAAAAAATGGAAAAAATTATTCTGTATATTAATCACATTTTTATTTTTGTATTATTCTGTTGCAAAACAATTATATTCTTAGTGTTCTCATATGTTTTCATTATAGCATGACTCATATAAATTATTATTATTATTATTTTCAAATTTCAGTGCGTGAATATTTAATTTTAATAACTTACTATAACAACAATAAAGAGTGAATATTTAATTTTAATAACTTACTATAACAACAATAAAGAAGGCGCTTTGTTCATGCACAATTGCATATACATAAACTAGGTTTGTCTGTAGTCTACAAAAAATAAAATAAAAAACTAGAGCTTACAATTAATCAAATCTCCCATTAAATTTTGTTAATTACTCCCTCTGTCACATCCATTTTTTTACATAAAAAATTACGTATTTGACACGTATTTTAAAAGGTACATTTTAAAGATAGTTTCATAATTTATTTTTGATATTTTCTTTTTTTATAAAAAAATAATTATTTTATTTTTATTAAAAAAAAATTATAAAAATATCATTAAAATACACCTAAAAATCGGTGTCGAAAACTGGTGACGCCGGCATGGAGGGAGTATATTTCAGCGTCGTCAGATCTAATTCACCGCCGGCGATCCCGATGTGGCTCACCGTCCGATCACTCCCTCTCCTCCTCGTCGCTCTTCACCTCATCGTCTCGCCGGCGTTCGCTTCCGAGTCCGATCACAAGGTCCAATTTTCAGTCTCTCTAACCCTTATTATGTACCTAATTTTATAATTTTGTTTCAATTTAACTCAAAATTAAATCTTGTAAATTAGATTTTGTTTTGTGTAATTGTGTTCAGATCCGTGTAATGTGGTGAGTGTGTTGATATTGGAGCTGTTTCTTGAGCTTTTGATTGTAAAGATTGTGCCTTTTGTTGTTTTCGATTAATATGTTGCTAATATTTATAGTAAGTATAATTAATATTTAATATTTAATATTTAATTTCAGTATCTATGAATTATTTCGCGTGTCGAGATTTGTGGTTTACTGATTGTGTAGAGAGATTGTGAATTGAAGAAACCATTTGTAGTTTTACTTCTTGGACTTATTTCAATCTTTTTTCATTCGATGAAATTATAGCTTACGGAATTGGCTTGATTAATGGACGGTATAGAAACTAGTTTGGTTATAGACAGGCAACTAGGCAAGTTTTTCCGTGAGTTTACTGCATGTGTTGGATTTTGAATGTGGGCTTGTTAACTCATTTCTCATGGTTCGGTAATTCACTGGTATATGGCGAACTTGTGAACGCCATAGATCAGAAAATCAAACGCTTGGGCTGCATGAGTAAATTCATTGAACTAGCATTTCCCTTTTTATATTTATCACCAAATGGAGAGGTTCTTAAATGGTGGCCTAGTACTACCTGTATTCCTAAAGATTCATCCTTTATCTTGAAAATCAGTAATTTTACCCATAGTTACAGGAAACGTGAAACGTGGGACGTAGCCACGTATTGCGAACCCGATACTTCGTACCCGAATCGGGAACAAACGCGACCCGAAACGTTGTGGGACGCGACCCGAAACGTTGGCAATAACGACCCGTATTATCCCGTACTGATGTCTTTGTATAAATTATCTTTTTAATGTTTTAAACACCCCAAGTCCCAAGCTCAATTAAATGTATCATTTTCAGGCCCAATAACCTTATAAATCACAAAATATTAGCAAACTTATAATAATATATAAGTTACAATAATTTTGATGATAAATATTTATATTATTAATTGAGTTTTTAATTGGAAAAATCTGTATTATAGCAGATTTTTTTTTTTATAAAAAGACCCATCGTACCCATGCGTTCCATCGTACCCATACGTTCCGTCGTACCGGATTCACTAAAAGTGATGTTCCGCGTATCCGTTTCCGTACCCCGTTTCGAATCGAACCCCACCTTATGTGACTATGATTTTACCTGTATCTCTAAAGATTTATCCTTTATCTTGAAAATCAGTAATATTTACTTAAATATTGTTTTTTTATATGATTACCAAGTTTTTCATGTTATAGTACACAAGCATCTAGTCTGAACCTGATAATTAAAACCTTAATTCATGCAGAGTGTGTGTTTTCATCATTTTATTATTTCTTAATATATCAATGTGTGAATTTTTTTAATCACAATCTTAGATTATCAACATTTCTAATTTATTCAAAAAGACAAATTGGGAACACTCTGGTTCCTCGTTATACTCCATGGACGATTTTTAGAGGTAAATAGCAGGTTTCATTTTGAAGTGAAGGTGACATCACTTTTACGTATTTAAGCTCTATTTCTTAGCCTTGTGTGAAGCCTCATAAGGCGTCTTGGGTTATAGTTTGCATTCTGTTTGGGCTGTTTGATTAGCTGTTTGTTGTCGGCATATTTTTATTTCTATCTTCGAGTCCCTCAGTAGTCAATATTTGAAATGGGATCTTGGTTTTTTTTGATTATACTCCATTTTTGTCTGGCTGTGGTTTGCTTACCTTAAAAATAGTTACTTGGTACTTACATATCTCTTATGGCTTGTAGTTACAAGTTATTATATGTTTGGATTAGTTCAATATAAATTATGTGAAGTGACAAAAAAAAAAATGATCGAAGTTACATGTTTGGGGGTTAATATCAATATTTTTCTAGTCAAATTACAAACTTAAATTTCCTACTTTATAAATTGCAATTGATAAGTCAGTTATAAGTCACAAGTTATTTTACAAGCATACCAAAAAAATTGATTTGGACATGGAGATTAAAGTTTATCTTATGCGCAAGTGGTCAAACAGGCCCAACATGTACAAGTTAAATAGAAATGAAGTGCTTCAGTACCCGAGTTTGTTTTTTTATGATGTATGGTTGTAAAGCTTCTGTGGTATCTTTTTTGCTTTGACACTACTCGACTTGTTTTTTCTTTTCTGTTGATAAGTGTACTTGACTATTATGTTTTTTTTGTAAATGTTAGTACTGGCATATGTATATCTTTTTTTTTTATGCGACATTTATATTAATTGCAGTATCAAGCAGATGACCATGTAACATTATGGGTGAACAAGGTTGGGCCGTACAATAATCCACAAGAGACATACAATTATTACAGCCTACCATTTTGCCATCCATCTGGCCATGCTGGTCACAAGTGGGGTGGTCTTGGTGAAGTTTTGGGCGGAAATGAACTTATTGATAGCCAGATAGACATAAAGTTTCAGAGTAAATATCATTGAGATTATATTTTCACATCACGTCTTTTATGTAGCTTTTTTCTAGAGGTTATATTAATATCTCAAATGTGTCTGTTACAGAAAATGTGGACAGGAGTACCATCTGTGAACTCACGCTTGATCAAACAAAGGTCAAACAATTCAAGGATGCTGTTGAAAATAACTATTGGTTTGAATTTTTCATTGGTATGTTGTGTTTTTTATCCTCTCACAGCTGCCGATATTATGTACCCAGCTGGCTTACCTTAAAGAAAATCTACTTGTTACTAAAGTTACATAAAAGTATAATTAGTTTTTTCTAATTAAAAGTTTTATTTGTTTAGATAATTTAGTTGGTAATATGAAATATAAAATTATTTAAAAAATATAAAAGTAACAAAAACTTTACCAGTACTTACATTCAGAATAGGTTTCTGAAATAAGTACCTATTTTGTACTTCCCAGAATTCAACTAGCAAGTTAAATTTACTTTCCACAAAACAGGACAAAACCTTATGTATTATGCACCAATCTTTTACTAAAAAAGTCTGCTACACTCGTGACCATGCACAATTTCAAACACGTAGTTTTGCATGCAAAATTGTGTTCTGTATAGGAACAAAGTTAGGATTTTTGAAAACAGTAATACGAATTATTGAAAATTCTGGGAAGCATTACTGTTGTTGCATCGTTGTCAGATGACAATTTGATAGATACTCTCATTGTGGTCTTGAGTTTATTGTTTAACCTAAATATAGTGTCAAGGACCAAACTATATTTTTCAACATTTAAACTAAAGTAGATATCTTACCTATCTGCTTTTTCTGTTCTATAAATTGAATAAAAGGAACTGTAAGTACATTAAGTATGATTAACAACCTATTGGACTAGAAAGTCAGTTGAAAGCATGCCCTATCAAAGACAGCAATTTTATATTTTAATGTTCCTGCTCGGCTGCTCCGTTGTATTCTAAATTGACATTTAGAATAGCGAGTCTAGTAAATTTTGGTAATCAATGGTAGCTTTTTCTGAGTTAAAGGTCTGAAGCTGGTATGCACATTTTGAGAGGTTTTATAGGGTTTTTGACTGGGTTTGCTTAAATGTGTGGCCTACTGATAGGTAACATCTTCTCTGAGGCATTTTGTAAGGATATGTTAACAGGCCTATATTCTTTATCTGTACTTTAATCTATTGCGTCTTCCTATATCTGTTTATATCTGTATTGCTTATTCAAGCTTTTGTAGTGTCATTTTCCCTTCTTTCTGATATCATTTTTGTTGTTCTTTGACATGGTGGGCACACAAGCTCAGATGATCTGCCACTATGGGGTAAGCAGTCTTGTAACTTTTCTAATATACCTCTCTAACATTGTGTTATGAGATTTTTGGCTCTAATTTGTCATCCTTCCTATTATATAGGCTTTGTTGGTGAGCTGCATCCTGATAGGAGTAGTGATAACAGAAAGCATGTTATCTACACACATAAGAAAATAGTTGTACAGTATAACAAAGATCAGGTTTGTAGTCTCAAACTCCATAGTTCCTCCATGCAATCTTTTTGTTTCCTTTTATCTATTCAATAAATTTTATTTCTTTCGTACAGATTATTCATGTTAATCTCACACAAGAGAACCCAAAGCCTTTGGAAGCTGGGAAAACACTGGAAATGACATATTCTGTGAAATGGGAACCAACTAATATCACTTTTGCTCATCGTTTTGATGTATACCTGGACTACCCGTTTTTTGAGCATCAGGTGAATATTTGTTGTAATATATCCTGTGAAGGCTGGACATTCTTGTCCCTGATCTTTGAAATTGACATGATGATTTTTCTCATTGGACTTGTACTTTCTTTCATGAAAGATCCAATTTTCTGGGAGACGTAGATTTACTAAATGTATGTAGTCTTCCTAATGCTTTTGCTGAAACTTAGTGCCTTCAAACTGGAAGAGAATACTTTGGTTTGTTTGTTGTATTTGCTGATTATGCTAAATATTTGGAAGCTTATGGAGGATAGCATCTATTAATTGACTTTGCGCAGATTCATTGGTTCTCTATCTTCAATTCGTTTATGATGGTTATCTTCCTCACGGGTCTGGTATCAATGATATTAATGCGAACTCTTAGAAATGACTATGCTAAGTATGCTCGTGAAGATGATGATTTAGAAACTTTGGTAAGTTCGTTCTTTTTTAGAATAGGGTTGTTTGTTTCTCCCTCTCTGTTTTGTCATTTAATAATTTCCAACATATTTTAACAGGAAAGAGATGTAAGTGAAGAGTCTGGCTGGAAACTTGTTCATGGAGATGTTTTTAGGCCTCCTCGCAGTTTGGTATTACTCTCTGCTGTGGTTGGTACTGGGGCCCAGCTGGCTACGCTGGTTCTTCTTGTTATCTTGGTTGCGATAGTTGGTACATTATACATTGGGTATGTATGATTGACACGAAAATTGTTTGTAGCAGTAGACTTGTAATTTTTAATAAATTAGCATGTCTAATGAATAACTATCAACTTAATAAACATGACCAAAATCTCACTTCTCTCAATTAATTTGTATTTGTTAACTTACATTTGCGTATTTAAATCTTTTCCTATTGGCATATTTTGTCAGTATTAAACATTATAACATTGGATACACATTGGTGATTTTGTATTTATAAGGGAGAATGATTTCTAATAGGAAGACTTTTCCAGCTCAACTGAATATTAGATACTAAATAACTAAACAAGACAGAATACAAAAAAATAAGCTCATAAAATTCTTACAACATATGACCATTGAACAAAGACTAATAGCTGAGTTATTACTATTTGACCATTGAACTAAACCTAAACAAGGAACGTCTTTTCATATGTGCAAACTTGTTTTTAATTATGCTTTGACTTTCGCTATGCATCTATCTGGTTCTAGCATTATTACATTAAAGTGATAGTGCATAGCCTCGTATAGCACAGTTTATCTGTTACTGTAAAAGACTTGATATTTGTTTGGCAGATGTTTACTGTTTGATTTTTTTTTATTATCTCGGTTCCTTAATTTCTTGTGCAAACTTTTTCAATGTCTCAGGAGAGGGGCAATTGTTACAACTTTTATACTGTGTTATGCCTTCACCTCCTTTATATCGGGTTATGTAAGTGGTGGGATGTATTCACGAATGGGGGGTATGAATTATCTTGCTTTTTTGTCACCTTTATTTTTTTATTTTTTTTTTATCATTGAAGCATGTATTCATTTCTTAAGTTCTCATCCTTTGTTACAGGAAAGAACTGGATAAAGTCAACGATCTTGACAGCATCTCTGTTTCCATTTTTATGCTTCGGGATTGGTTTTGCGCTGAATACGGTTGCTATATTCTATGGGTCTCTGGCAGCTATTCCCTTCGGCACAATGGTGGTTGTTTTTGTCATTTGGGGTTTTATCTCTTTCCCTCTGGCTCTTCTTGGTACAGTTGTCGGCAGGAACTGGAGTGGTGCTCCAAACAATCCATGTCGTGTGAAGACAATTCCTCGTCCTATTCCTGAGAAGAAGTGGTATCTCACACCGTCCGTGGTGTCAATTATGGGAGGATTGTTACCATTTGGAAGCATTTTCATTGAGATGTATTTCGTCTTTACTTCCTTTTGGAACTACAAGGTAATGGTAACCATTTCCATACATTTTGGCATAGCAAGTGTATAGCCAATTATTTTTTAAGTCATATATGCATAACATAGTAGAACACCGCTATCTATAAGAAACAGTGTATAAGTGTGTGTTTACACTATAAGCAGACTCTTGAACCAAGTTTCACTACTCTTTAACTTGTTTGCTTGTCCGGTATCAGTCTGCTGATGAAATTTAATATTTTAATAGGGTAGCATGTTAAAGGCTGGTAAGTATTACGAAATTGAGGAGGGAAATAATGTTCTATGTGTGACAACTGACACCATTGGAAACTTGAAATTGTTTAGCTGTAAAAAATTGTCAGGATCATGATGTGCTATTTTTTCCCCTTAATTAAGCAATTTTATGTTTTACTACAGGTGTATTATGTCTATGGTTTCATGCTGCTGGTCTTTCTGATTCTCATTATTGTTACTGTATGTGTGACAATTGTGGGAACATATTTCCTGTTAAATGCTGAGAATTATCACTGGCAGTGGACTTCGTTCTTCTCTGCTGCTTCCACGGCTGTTTATGTGTACTTGTATTCAGTATATTATTTCTCTGTGAAGACCAAGATGTCAGGATTTTTCCAGACCAGCTTCTACTTTGGATATACCCTGATGTTCTGCCTTGGTTTAGGAATCTTATGTGGTGAGTATAATAGTTCTATAGATCTTTTTAATATTTGAAGAAATATATGGTATATTACCTGTGCAACCTCCTTTTTTTTCAAGCTAAATTTAATATTGCTATTGACTCCCTGTTAACCATTTTTCTTCTTTGCATTCAGGAGCTGTTGGTTATTTGGGATCAAATCTTTTTGTAAGGAGGATTTACCGAAATATCAAGTGTGACTAGTTATTTCTACAAAAGAATTCAAGTTGCTTCCTCATGCTCGCTGGATATGTGTGACTGCTTTTTCTCTTCAGTTGGAAACCTAACATTCTTCACAAGTTATATCCACAACCATCAAGGTTGGATGCAAATGTTCAAATGAAGAGGCCATTTTTTAATACTTTTTTTTTTCATTGGGCTGTAGAAGAGAGCCTTCTTACTTGAATTAGAATTTACTAATTTAGAGATTGTCTGTAAGCTTATAAAGGTTAGTATTATGTAGAGACTCATCAGTGATGTAATTAGTGCCCTCTTTACCATACAATTGGAGGCCGCCTGTTGTACTGCCCTGCTTTCACAGTTATCCTTATATTATACCGTTTATTTCTGCGAAACAATCTATGAGACCCAGTTCTTTGCTCTACCGAACTGAGTATTTTTATTAATCTATCGCACACATTCTTTTAGTTCCTCCCATATCTAGAAAGAATATCCGTGCTTTAACCGTTAAAATTGGCAGAAGCATATTGTATTATCAAAATTTAAATTGTATATGCAAAGCTTTTGAGAAGTATATGAAGTGATAGTTGAATATGAAGTTCCGAGTTTGGCTTGGTAAGATAACCTGGCAATTCCAACTTCTAATATTCTATTTATCACAATTCGGTCATTGTGTTCAATGTGAAACCACTAAGAAACCACTAAGAAAAATGTTAGATAACTCAAATTCTCCCAAAATTTGTCCCAAATGTTGATGTGTTATGTGTAATTGATAAGTTTTTTTAGTTTTTATAAAATGATGAACCCTATGTATATAGAAACTCACGAATTTAAATAGTCGAGTGTCATGTCACATCATTTGTTACATTTTTTTTTTTGATTTTTTGATAAATAAATTCTCAGTGTTTTAAATATATCATATGTAACTACACCACACTATTGAGTATTGATCAATAATTTTTGATGTAAATTCTGTTAATGGTTACTCAAATAATTAATCATATGAAAAAAGAGAGTTAATAACACACACATGTCTCAGCTGTTTGCACATATATAAAGAAAAAGCATGCAGGGAATTAGTTTTCTGAAAATTCCCATCTATGTCGGGACCTTGTAATTCAATTCATTGGGAGCTCGATCTTTCTTTCTTCATCCCCAAAAAATGAAGACCATCCGATTAAATTTTAGAAATTGAAAATACCACCAATTCTAACCTTTCCACTCAGCCTGCATGTACATTTCCCTCCATCATGACCCTATGTATCATCACTTCACATCTTCAGGTATTTATGTTCAATCTGTTACCATGTCTATATTTTTGTTAATGTAATCGGTTCCAAGAATTTCACATGTAATCTGTGAATTTTCACTTTCTAGGAAAATTATTGTACAATGCATTAAGTGGTTTCGGTCTTTTATTTGACTGATATTTTTCGAATTTTATTTGATTGAGTAATGAGTAATTTGATGATTCGGAATCTCATTTCTGTGTTTGATAATGTTTCAGCTGGATGAACCTGGATCACTTCGACAAATCTGTATGATGGTATCATATCTAGGTTTGTTTGAGATCTGATTGAGCGTAGACAATTTTGGGTGACTGATTAGTTCTTGTACATAATCCAGAAAAATTTCCTAACAGTCCTGCTTCTTCAGTGTTACCTTTCAATTTTTAAGATGTTCTTAATCTGTAGTTTTTGGTAGATTATAAATACTTCTTTCGAGACCTCGGGTACTAAAGAATCACATAGATACTTAGGTCCCTATGTTCCATTTACAGTTCACACTTAACAGAAGAAAAGAGAATTGATATATAAGGTGGTCGCTTGTCAGTTCCAAATGGCTCATCATAAATCTCATCACTCAGTTAGTTACTCAATGGATTGGCATAGAGCTGCTGGAGATAGGTCTGCAGCTTCTGGTGTACCTGTATTTTTGCATGGAGATCTGAATATATGGATTAAGGAAGCAAGAGCTCTTCCAAATTTGGATTTAGCTTCCGAAAGGCTAAGAAAATGTTTTACAGTGTTTGGTAGTTGTGGTCGTCCTTGTGGATGTACGCTACATAAAAAAGGTACGTCTCCAGGTAGGCTTTCAGGAAAGCAATCTGTAATAACGAGTGACCCCTATGTGTCCGTATGTCTCAGAGGGGCTACAGTCGCTCAGACCAGAGTAATTTTGAACACTGAAAACCCATCATGGGATGAGCATTTTAGTGTGCCAGTTGCTCATCCTGTTGTAAATGTAGAACTTCAGGTCAAAGATAATGATGTTTTAGGGGCTCAATTAATAGGTATTGTGTGGATTCCTGCAGAGAAAATCCTGTCAGGTGATGATATTGATGGTTGGTTTCCCATAACAGGACCTTATGAAACAACTTCAGAACCTTCACCTGAGTTGCATTTTCGTATTAAATTTCAGCCAGTAGAGGATAACCCTCTGTATAGAGATGGTGTTGGTGCTGGTCCAGAATATGAAGGAGTGCCGAACACTTATTTTCCACTACGTAAAGGAGGAACTGTGACTCTCTATCAAGATGCTCATGTACCTCGAAATATGCTTCCTGAAATTCCACTTGCTGAAGGAAAAACTTTCCGGCAAAACCAATGTTGGGAAGACATATGTCATGCCATGTTGGAAGCTCATAACCTGATTTATCTCACTGGCTGGTCAATATATCACAAAATCAAGCTTGTAAGAGAGCCAACAAAGCCTTTACCCTCTGCTGGTGAACTTACCCTCGGAGAGTTGTTGAAATACAAGTCGGAAGAGGGACTTCGTGTGATTTTGCTGGTTTGGGATGACAAAACTTCGCATGACAAATTTCTTTTTAAAACAGTAAGCCTCATTATTCATTTAACAACTTCTTTTATCTGATCAAAGTAAGTTACCAACACAAAATTTATTTCCTTCTTATCCTGATGATCTTATCTTACACAAATGAGTGAAATCTTTTTATTTTTCTGAGATTGCAAACTAGGTGCATTAAAATACCTGTACTTGAGTGCAGGATGGTGTTATGCAAACTCATGATGAAGAAACCAAAAAGTTTTTTAAACACTCAAGTGTGCATTGTGTGCTTTGTCCTCGATATGCCAGCAGTAAGCTAAGCATTTTCAAGCAACAGGTGAGGAAGTTACTGTATTTTGGCCCAGAAAACACAGGATAACAAAAGGTACATGGGAAAATTAATTCATTCGTCCCTGAACTATAGCCCGTTTATGATCTAGGTCCTTGTACTATAAAACCCAATTGTTTGATACCTTGACTTTGAAAAAAATTGATTTGGGTCCTTCCGTCAGATTTTGACTAACGGATGTTAGTCGATGTTGACGTGAAAAATCGAAACTTCACTGATTGAAGTGAAATTTTGATATGTTAATCTATGAGTGATTACAAGAACACGGGTGGTGAAAGTTTTCGATTTCGAGTTCACTAACATATAGAAATCTGCAATTTAATCTCAAGAACACGCGAAGAACTTATGAAAATATGCAAATTTCTATATGTTAGTGAACTCGAAATCAAAAACTTTCACCACCCGTGTTATTGTAATCACTCCTAGATTAACATATCAAAATTTCACTTCAATCCGTGAAGTTTCGATTTTCCACGTCAGCGTTGACTAACGTCCGTTAGTCAAAATCGGATGGAAGTACCTAAATCATTTTTTTGAAAGTTAAGGTATCAAACAATTGGGTTTTATAGTACAGGGACCTAGACCATAAACGGGCTATAGTTCAGGGACGTTCAGGGACGAATGAATTAATTTTCCCATTATATAAAACTTCTCTTAATAAGATATTTCAATTATTTGCCTTCACTTATTTAATGCCTGAAAGTATACATATATATTTTTTATTTTGATAGAGACTAGTTCCTTTACCTGATATAAATGAAATACTGTAGTCCAGGTTGTGGGGACCCTTTTTACGCATCACCAGAAGTGTGTTCTTCTTGACACCCAAGCTACAGGGAATAATCGGAAGATTACTGCTTTCATAGGTGGATTGGACTTGTGCGATGGCCGATATGATACTCCTGAACACAGGCTCTTCAGCGATCTTGACACTATTTTTAAAAATGATGTTCATAATCCTACTTTCACAGTAAGTCATTCAGATTATAGACACTTTATGCAGAATATAAATAATTTAAACCAATGGCCTCTTTGGGACATGTAATTCATTTGAAATTCTGAATTTGGTCAAATTGCATATCTGGATAACCATAAGAATTTGGTTTGGATTTGATCTAATTTCAAAGCATTCAAATACAAAGATAAAATCTAAGAATTTGAAATGACAACTCAACTCCTGTAGTATGAATCCATAATTTAAAATGAATTTCATGTTCCAAAACACAATCTTAAGGCATTTGATTGATCTTGTTATTAAAGCATTAAAGATGTTAGTGAAGAGTCTGAATGTTTGTATCAAGTTAACTCAGTTGTAAACTTATCCGAGATTCATGCTATAAGATTGATTTTGTGATCTACCTACCAATGTATGATCCTTGTACTTGGTTTGTGTTTACATCCATGTCTTTGTGCAAGGAATCAAGCCTGTGAAACATAAACATGTTATTTGATACATTTTGAAGCTTCCCTCATAATATGAAATTGTCAACATTCAAACATGGACAGCCATCTTCAACATTCAACATAGGCAGCTGTCTTAGACTTCAATACTCATTGTCTTTGTTAGTTTGGCACCGTATAGACTTTGGTGCCATTTCTTGTTCTATATATAGCATCTAATATACATGTAATAGATATCTCTGAATATACAAATTACTCTTCTATGATTACTTCCTCTCTATATCTCTACTTACAGAATTTATCATGGTATCAGAGCATGTAAAATCCTAGGGAAAACACAGAAGAAACAAACACAAACACACAAGAAACAAACCCAGAAATTCATCAATCTGTCAAAACTGTCAAAAAATTCGTTTTTCAAAACACACCCAAACACAAATATAAGCATATCACTGGAAAGAGCAAGAGAAGAGGAGAACACAGAAAAAAGGAAACTGGACAACCGGCCATCCACGCGCCCTCACGCGCCGCCGCACGCGCGTCTGCGCCGCCGCACGCGCTCACGCGCCGGCGCGTGAGGCCTTTTCCGGGCAGTTTTTGCAGAAAGTTCTTAAGGGACTCTTACTCCTCTAGTCATCCCGATTCCAACCGTGGTAACACTTTTCAGTTTCGTGAAGATTTATTTTCTGACATATAATTGTATGCATATTTGCGTATATATATATAACTTGTGCAGAAAATACTCCCTTTATTATTTATGTTGTAACTATACCATTGGCTTGTATACATATTTGGGTAGTTAAGATTTAACGAAAAAAAAAAGGGGGAATTATTATTGGAATAATTTTTATTTGAATATTTTATAATGGCGGATACCAGCGATTCCGCAATTTCAAACCAAAATACTGCTATAAGTAGCAGTAAATCGGGATTTCATAGTACTCCGTATGTAAGCCCTAAATTCAACGGAAAGAATTTTCTGGAATGGTCCAAAGCTTGTACAATGGCACTTAAATCTCATAGAATGATGAAATATATCAATGGGAAAGCCAAACAACCTTTGGAAAATGATACTACTTTCGATGATTGGGAATCTGAAAACGCCATGGTGTGTTCATGGCTATTTAACTCTATGGAGGTTGATATTCGAAAAACATATATCTTCATTGATACCGCTGAAGATGTGTGGAATTCTCTCACTCGGACGTATTCCTTCTCCGGAAATGTAGCCAAGCAATTTGAGATCAAACGGAAGATGTGGGCATTGGCTCAGGGAAGCCACACATTAGCTCAGTATTATTCTGAGCTTACATCATTATGGAGTGAGTTGGGACATTACACTATATTTGAGTGTAAACATGCTGAAGATCAAGAAAAATATCAAAAGATGATGACTGTAGAGAAAGTGATGAAGTTTCTTGACGGATTGTCTGATGAGTATGATTCCATAAAAAATCAACTTATCGGACAAGTTCCATTTCCTACAGTGGAAGAAGCCTATGGTCGTGTCAGATTAGAGGAAAGTCGAAAGCAGAGCATGGCTCCGGTTGTCTCTTCTGAACGATCTGCACTCTTAACTGGAAATGTTCAGCAATCTGAGCCAGAACAACCTGAACAGGTATCAATGGCTTTAATGGGTGAAAAATCCAGTCTTCAATGTGACTACTGCAAGAAGTTAAACCACACTCGTGAAACATGTTTTATCCTGCACCCTCATCTCAGAATACGAGGACGAGGAGGGCGTGGCCGAGGTGGTTACCGTGGTGTCTCATCTGGCAGAAGCACGGGTAGAGGTATTCCCTTTAGTGCTCATCATGCTGCATCAGAATGTGAGTCTTATTCTTCAACAGGGACGATGACTGCTTCAGAGGTCAACACCCTCCGCCAATTAATGTCACAAATGAACACCACTCCACATACAGCTAATTCTGCCCATGCAGGTACATCTTGTCACTTTACCTCCGATAAATGTCATAATTCATGGATTATTGATTCCGGAGCATCAGCACATATGACTGGAAATTCTAGTTTCCTAGAAACATATAATGGTGAAACAGGCAATATTCGTGTTGCCAATGGAGCTATTGTACCGGTTCATGGACAAGGCACTTCTCACTGCCTCTCATCATCATTGCCGCTATCTGATGTGTTACATGTTCCCTCCTTAACAGCAAACTTATTATCTGTTCAACGTATTACTGAAAATCTTAATTGTTCAGTAACCTTTTTTTCCTCCCACTGTGTATTTCAGGATCTGGCGACAGGCAAGGTCCTTGGCAATGGTAAAGTGGTAGATGGACTCTATGTTATGGAAGGGAATTCTATTTCTCCCTCAACTTATCAGGTGTCATCCAAGTTAAATTCTGCTTTTGAATCTTTGTATCAGTGGCATAGACGGTTAGGTCATCCATCTTTTGGTGTTTTAACACATCTATTCCCTGCCTTAGTAAAACACTGTAAAAAGGAAGATTTCTTTTGTGAACCATGTGAACTAGCAAAACATAAAAGATCATCTTATCCATCCAGAAATAAAAGAAGCTCTACTTTGTTTTCTATTATTCATACTGATGTTTGGGGACCATTTAGACATCCTACACATGATGGGTATAGATGGTTTGTTGTCTTTGTTGATTGTTATTCTAGGCTTACTTGGGTATATCTCCTTAAACAAAAAAATGAAGTTTTTGAGTGTTTTAAATCTTTTCACCACATGGTACAAACACAATTTAATGCTTCTGTTAAAATTCTTCGGAGTGATAATGGTACTGAATATGGAGGCCCGTTTATATCTTATTTGGACACATGTGGTATAATTCATCAAACTTCGTGTGTCAAAACTTCTCAACAAAATGGGGTAGCCGAAAGGAAAATTGGTCACTTACAGCAAGTTGCTCGGTCGCTTATGTTAACAATGCATGTTCCCAAATATCTTTGGGGAGAGGCAGTCATGACTGCTGCATACCTTATAAACCGTCTTCCTTCTAGTGTCCTAAAATTCAAAACACCGTTGTCTTGTGTTCTTGCACCTTCTTCACATCCACTACCCCTTCGAGTATTTGGGAGTGTATGTTTTGTTCATAATCATGCTCCATCTCGGGATAAACTTGACTCTCGGGCCCTCCGCTGTGTTTTCATTGGGTATTCACCAACTCAGAAGGGATATAAATGTTATCATCCTCCATCACGTCGCATATTTGTCAGTCATGATGTTAGTTTCTGGGAGAACATTTCTTACTTTTCTCCAGGTTCCTCCTCCTTGCTTCAGGGGGAGATAAACCGACACAGTCTTGATAGTAAAGCAACAGATGAGTCACAGACACTTCCATTTATTAATATACCTATTCCAAACACTAGTTCAAACAGGTTATCTATTCCTCCACATACGAGTAAAGAGTCAGATGATCTAAATAGACTGGATATTCCAGACTTGATTACATATTCCAGGCGGAGGAAAAATGATATCACCACTTTACCGCATCCAGAGACCTCTGACCTCGAGACAGATCCTGAATCTCCTGTGTTTGAGCCAGAAAATGGTAATACTCTTGATCCTACTCTAGACCTTCCTATTGCTATAAGAAAGGGTGTACGCTCTTGCACTAACCATCCTATCTCAAACTTTGTATCTTATAATGCATTATCTCCATCTTCACTTGCTTTTGTATCATCCTTGTCTAGTGTTTCTGTTCCGCATACTTGGCAGGATGCTTTATGTGATCCTAAATGGAAAGATGCTATGATGGAGGAAATGAATGCCTTGAAACATAATGGCACTTGGGAGTTAACTCATCTTCCCGCTGAAAGGAAGGTAGTAGGATGCAGATGGGTATTCACTGTGAAACAGAAACCTAATGGGCTGATTGATAGGTACAAAGCGAGACTTGTAGCAAAAGGGTATACTCAAACTTACGGGATTGATTATCAGGAGACTTTTGCCCCAGTAGCAAAGATGGCCTCTATTCGAGTCTTGATATCATGTGCAGCAAATCTTGGATGGGAACTTCAGCAATTGGATGTAAAAAATGCATTCTTACATGGAGACCTGAAAGAAGAGGTTTACATGGATATTCCACCAGGTTTTTCTACAGCTGCGACCATTGGGAAAATATGCAAGCTAAAGAAGACTATTTATGGGTTAAAACAGTCTCCAAGGGACTGGTTTGGCAAATTTCAGGGAGCAATGATTAAATTTGACTACAAACAGAGCAACTCAGATAACACCATGTTCGTGAAAAGACGGGATGAAAAAATCACAGTGGTGATTGTTTATGTCGATGATATTGTGATCACCGGCAACGACACCTGTGAGATTGCTAATGTTAAACGCAAGCTTGCCTCTGAATTCGAGATGAAGGACTTGGGAAAACTACGGTATTTCCTTGGTATTGAGGTCTCTAGAAGTCCAGGTGGTATCTTCCTCTCACAACGGAAGTATACACTTGATCTTCTGAATGAAACAGGGATGTTGGGATGTAGACCTGCAGAATCTCCAATAGAAGCAAATCATAAACTTTGTGGAGATACTGGTGAAAGTGTCGAGAAATCTCAATATCAAAGGTTAGTTGGTCGACTAATCTACCTTGCACATACAAGGCCAGACATATCATATGCAGTGGGAATTGTTAGTAGGTATATGCATGATCCTCGTCAACCACATTTGGATGCAGTCTATATGATATTAAGGTATCTTAAGGCTGCTCCTGGAAAAGGAGTAATGTTTACTAAAAACAATCATCTCTGGGTTGAAAGCTATACAGATGCAGATTGGGCCGGATGTCAAGACGATAGACGATCTACTTCAGGATATTGCACATTTGTTGGTGGCAATTTGGTTACTTGGCGAAGCAAGAAACAACCTGTGGTTGCCTTATCTAGTGCTGAGGCAGAATATAGAGCTATGGCTAAAGGTGTACGTGAATTATTGTGGATAAGATTGTTCCTAGAAGAATTGGGACTTGCATCTGCAACTCCAATGAAGCTGCATTGTGATAACAAAGCCGCTATTGCCATCGCACATAATCCAGTACAACATGATCGGACCAAACATATCGAAATTGATCGACACTTCATAAAAGAGAAGATCAATAATGATACGATTGGTATTCACTTTGTAAGATCAGAGGACCAGATAGCTGACATATTTACCAAAGGTTTAAATCAGAAGATGCTTCATCCACTTATTGGCAAGTTGGGCATGAGTGATATCTATGCATCAACTTGAGGGGGAGTGTCAACATTCAAACATGGACAGCCATCTTCAACATTCAACATAGGCAGCTGTCTTAGACTTCAATACTCATTGTCTTTGTTAGTTTGGCACCGTATAGACTTTGGTGCCATTTCTTGTTCTATATATAGCATCTAATATACATGTAATAGATATCTCTGAATATACAAATTACTCTTCTATGATTACTTCCTCTCTATATCTCTACTTACAGAATTTATCAGAAATTATAAGACCAACACTAAATCATATTCTTTACCTTTGAGGCTTTTGGATTATGTTTATGATCTTGTCTAAAGTAGAAAGGTTAACTGCATTAGGTTTCGTTTGTTATGGTAAAATTAGTACTCAAGCAGAAATTCGTATAAAATAAGTTCTGTAGTTGAGCAAAATAAAAAACTGATTGGGTCCAATTAATTGTCTGTTTCATGTATACTTAAAAACATAAGAAACAGGATAAGCAAAGTAAGCCTCGAATTTTATATGATTTTTAAAGAATGACCACCCTGAAATTTTATGAGAATGAAATGATATCTTTATTGCACAAACTTAATTAAATTTAGGGTATGTTTTTTATATGCTGATTCTTTGCAGGTTTTGATCTCTCCATGTATTTAATATATTAATAGTGTTCTTGCAATACTTCATATTTTCAATCAGAAACTTACTTTCTTCTGTATTGCAACAACGTGGTCAGTCTGTTCCAGGTGGACCAAGGGAACCATGGCACGATTTACACTGTAGAATTGATGGCCCCGCAGCTTATGACATACTGACTAATTTTGAACAAAGATGGAGAAAAGCTGCAAAATGGCGTGATATCAGGTTCAGACATGTCACACATTGGCACGAGAATACATTGTTAAAGATAGAACGGCTTTCTTTCATACTCACGCCCAAGTCAGGCCCTGATGGTGACCTTGATGTCCGTGTTACCACAGAAGAAGATCCCGAAAATTGGCATGTGCAGGTCAGTGACCACAGTTCCTATAGTGCATCTTTTGTAGCTCAGTGACATCTGGTTCTGTAAAAAAAAAAGAAGAAGATGAAGATAATATAAGCTGACCGTGCTTAGTAGTTATTTCTTCTTTACAGGTGTTTCGTTCCATTGACTCTGGATCTGTTAAGGGATTCCCAAAGGGTACTAAGGAAGCAGAGGCACAGGTTAAGACTACTCTGATTTAGTGCTTGTTTTAAGTAAGAATTCTTAAGCATTTAACCTTTACGGTAGTACCAAATATACATAAAAACCACTGATCTATGTGTTCGTATATCCTGACACATTAACATTGTCGAATGTATATCCCAGCCTTTTAAGCTTGTCAAATGTATATCCTATGACCCTAACTATCAGGTGGTCGAGAAGAAATAACGTGTCTTTTGACTTTGAAACATTCATTTTGCATTATACTACCCACAAACCAAAATTTAAGCGTAATAGTAGTTCTCATAAGAAATATGAAAATTAGTTTTATTGATTTGTCTAATGGCCTGTCTGGGAACCTGGATTCCATTTCAAATTCTGGATTTGATCAATTAGCATGTTTGGATAACTATAGTAATTTGGATTTGGATTTCATTTGAAATCTAAGACATTCAAACATCAGTATAAATATGAGAATTTGAAATGACAACTCAAATCATGTCATTTGAAATTCATCATTTGATATGAAATTTTTTTGAGGGAAAAGAGAGAGCTTAGATTTAAACATTCCAGAGAGACATTTTGTCCTTCATTACAAGATGTTCTACTTCACCGGGACAATGATTTTCCCAGATCTGCTGCAAACCAAACGGCTACACAATTACCCTCCCTCTTGACATGAGACCAGGAAACAAAATGAAAATTAGAACGAACAACTAGAATGTCTTCATGCAAAGTGTCAAGGTCTGCAAAATATGCTAAAGCTTTATTGAGCCTCAACATTACTTTCTGGCAATCTGATTCCAAGATCACATTCACTAAGCCGTACCTCTCTGCTAGTTGAGCGGCGAAAAGGACTGCTTTTCTCTCTCCAATTTCCGGTAACCAACGTCCTCTCATCCTTCTTGTACCTGCAAATAACATGTCATCTGACAAATAAAAAATAGCAAAATGCAATCTAAAGGTGTCTGACAAATAAAAAATACCAAAGCTAGGGGAAAATCAGTTTTTTAATGGTCCAACTCACAAATCAAAGCTTATGCATAATATGTTTTTCGTCAAAAAAAAGAAGTCATAACTTAACAAATTGGAAAATAGTTTTTCCATCCAGCCAATATGGTCGGTGGAAGGGTCTTAATATACATTCGACAAACTTAAAGGGTTGGGGATCTAAGCAAATTTAGCTTAAGGTTTTATGTGTACATTTGGTACTACTTAGGGGCAAACTTAATATTAATTGACAATTATTTATGATGCCTGGTTCAAACTGTAAACCTTCAGATTTAGTATGCAGGGGGGGAAGCATTTTATGGAGAACAGTTTTGGCGTGGGATTGGGGGAACATGCGAGAAAAATTATTCTGCACATGTGCTGTTTTTTTTGTATACATTTTTCTGCAAAATTTCAAAAGTGCAGAACAATTGTGCGCTAGCCTTAGTATGTAACCTTCCGAATCCCTTTTTATTGCAGAGCCTTGTCTGTGGCAAAAACTTAAAGGTAGAAAGAAGCATACATACCGCATATGTGAAGGCAATTAGATCAGCACAACATTTCATATACATAGAGAACCAGTATTTCATTGGATCATCGTATTACTGGCCGTCGTATAAAAATGCAGGTGGGAAAAAGCAGGTCCTTTTTTTTTTCTAACAAAAGCAGGTCTTCTTTTGTTTGTGTCATTTTTCACGTAAATAAATGATTATTTTTGTGTTGTCATTTCATATTTCTTACCTTCCTCAGTCTTGAAAGAGGCTGACTGCTTTTAGGTTATGCCTAGAGCCCTAGTAGATCTGGCTCCCTTATATATCACTATTGTTCAATATGATTTATATTTTGTGGATAAAATTAGCGTCTTAAGCAATATGTTCTCATTCTGTGCTCTACATGTCTTTCTCAAATGTTTTTTAGTGTACTAACGTAATATTATAAGTCTATGTTGACAAGAATTGTAGCTCAACTTGCTAAAACAAAATTATTTTTTTCGCATGAAGCATGTTCCAGATTAAAAAAGAAATAACACTATGGTCTTAATCTTATTAAATATTTATATATGCAACTTGAAAGATAAAAATACAAAAGAAAACATCTATAATTTATGAAATGTCACATTACAGAGCACTCTTCATATTCTAGCTTAATGGTGGATGCAGGTGCGGACAACCTGATTCCTATGGAACTTGCCTTGAAGATTGCCAGCAAAATAAGTGAAGATAAACGCTTTAGTGTGTATATTCTGGTTCCAATGTGGCCAGAGGGCATTCCATCCAGCGGTTCCGTGCAAGAGATTTTGTATTGGCAGGTTAATTGAATAGACCACATCCCTTTAAAAAGTCCTTCTAGAAGTTTTGCATTTTGTTCTAATTGCATAGATGTAGTTAGATAAGCTGTGATCAGGGCCGGTCCTGATGGGAGGGTGACCACCAGGGCCCCCGAAATTTTGAGGGCCCAAAATTATTAAAACAAAAAAGTTATCAAGTATATATTACATATACATGTGTGATTTTAGAAACATCGTACTTTTAGAAAAAAAAACATTTTGATGAAAATGATCGCATGATGAAGTACAATCAACTGAAGAGTTTTTTTAGAGTTAATTACATTTGGTTGTGTTGGATATTGTAATTGCTTTATTGAATAATGAATTCTAACGGCTACAGAAATTTGAAAGCATGTTTAATGTCACAAGAAAGATTAAATGGTCTTGTCATACTGTACACTGAGAAATATATGTTGAAGAGGATTGACGTAGATACAATTGTTAACAACTTTGCATCTTGAAATGCTTGAAGAAGTTGGTTCTCATGATTTTGGTATCACGATTTTCAGTTATTTTTGTGCAGAACGTGTTTTGACATCATTATTTTCTACGACAATAAATAATACTAATTCATTTGCTTTTATGCAAAATAGATATTTTCTCGTATTTTTGTATACTAATTTTGTCTGAACTTTCATTAAAACCTTGTACACTTGTCTAGGTGTTTAAAATTTATGTCAATATTATTATCAAGTGCACATTTTTGAGTTTCGCCCCTAGGCCTCCGAAAACTAAGGAACGGCCCTGGCTGTGATCTAGTCAATTAGATGCTAACTTAAGAATCGTTTCTGACACAGGGACAGACGATTTCTATGATGTATGGTATTGTTGCAGAGGCTCTTGAAAAGGCAGGCCTTGCTGAGGCTCGTCACCCACAGGATTACTTGAACTTCTACTGTCTTGGTAAACGAGAAGTTTCATCTCCAGATATATCTCATCATGATAATCCTCCTGATATTGGCCATCCTCTGGTAAAGTAACTTTCTCAAGTATCTTTGTTTTATCGAGTTCCTTCATAATCAGTAAAGTGTTCAGATTCAAGTTATCAGGAGTACATGCACTGCCGTTAATCTTCAAATTAAATTTTCAGTTGCTTTAGTAATTCATATGTGAATCGTATAGAGTCATTAGATCTAAACAAACAAAAAAAAAAAACTTGTCAGTCGTCTCAGTTTCATGTACATGAGAAATTACATATTTTATATATTATCGATGTATTTATTTTTTTCCTTAGTGGAACTCATTAAATCCACAAATGAGCCAATACAAACTATACAACGATATGAGAAAGAAGAGTAGTCGATATACAAGCCACTTGTTCTTTCAAACATAAATAGGTGAAGCTGTCTTCAGGAGACTTGTGTGCACACTTGTCGACATTAATCATTATTCCTCCTTCCTACAGAAATCATCTCAGAAGCATGGCAGATTTATGATCTACGTCCATGCCAAAGGAATGATAGTAGACGATGAATACATATTAATGGGATCAGCAAACATAAACCAGAGGTCGTTGGACGGTTCAAGAGACACTGAAATTGCTATAGGTTCTTATCAACCAAAGTACACACGGGCAAGTCAACAGAATCCTCCACGTGGGCAGGTCTGACACTTAAACTTTTGTTAATACCAGATTAAGCTGCTACTGTGAGGGGCCATGGTTAAAATAAATTTCAAATTTGTAGTGAAAAATAAGATATAGTAAAATATTTGAAATATTATCCTGGAGATTATATATGTAATAGAAGTTTTCTGCAACTTAGGTATATGGATATCGCATGTCTCTCTGGGCCGAGCATCTTGGAAAGCTTGAGAAATGTTTTGAAGAGCCTGAATCTTATGAATGTGTTGACCATGTGAACAAAATTGCAAAAAGCAATTGGGATACTTTTGTAGGAGAAGAGAACCAGGAGTTGATGGGACACTTGATGAGATATCCAATTCGAGTAAGTAGACACGGAAAGGTTAGTCCATTGCCTGGACATGAGTTATTTCCTGATGTCGGTGGTAAGGTTCTTGGAGGTCCTACTAATCTTCCGGATGTCCTAACCACGTAAATTATGTATATGCTGAATGATCATAGCTGATGCTGGTGGTTATGGATCACCAAGTTATCGCCTCCATCTCTCATTCTATGAGTTTACATGATCATAATGAATGACGAAAAGAAGTTTGTATAGCCTTGTTTTATGATTTTGATAGAGTTTATGAAGCAACTTACGAGGCATTTTTGGTAGGAGGCTCCATAGAGAATCCTCGTTGTTATGATTTGTTGTCATTTTTTCTGTTGAAAATAATGTAAATGTTGAAACGATTGCAATTTTTATGTTCATATTCAGGTTTTCTAATAAACTAGCTTATAACCCGTGCGCTATTTTTCTAATATATATAATTATATTAATTTTTTTTATTATTCATTTGTTATTAGTTTACATATAATTTGTTAAAAAATTGATACATTTAAAACTTGATTTGGATAATTTTACAGCCCATGTGAAATTAACAAAATAATCTTTAATTTAGTGATGATTTAACAATTATTTTCCAATTAAAACTACCAAGAAACAAAATAGAGAAGAAATTGACGATTTTTTACGTTGAAAATTTTATTCAATTTAGGAAGTGTACTTATATTTCGTTTTGATCATCAAAATATCCTTCTTATTATTTGAAGATAGTCTGGTGTAAAGCCATGGTGTAGTCAAGCCAGAGCGAGGAATCAGGCAAGGAGATCCTATATCTCCGTACCTTTATATTTTATGTGTAGAAGGGTTGAGTTCGATTATTCGTTGAAATGAGGAGGTTGGTTTACTCCATGGTTGTATGATTGCCCGAGAAGCACCAACAATGTCACACTTGTTTTTTGCTGACGATTGTTACTTCTTTTTCATAGCAATGGAGTCAGAAGCAAAAATATGAAAAATATTTTGCAAAGGTATGAAAATTTATCTGGACAAGCTATAAATTTCAGCAAGTCAAATATAATGTTTAGTCCTAATACGAGTGCAGATAGTAGGAGTCGAGTGTGTTAAGTTCTGGGGGTAGAAGAAGTGAGTAAACCAGGAAAATATTTGGGGATGCCAATTAATGTGGGAAAGAATAAAAATGAGTTTTTCCAAATTTTAAGTGATAGAGTTGGATAAAAATTACAGGGAATGCAAAAATAATTGTAAATCGAAGGAGGGGAACATTACATTATTAAAGACAGCAGCTCAATCCATCCCAAATTTCTGGATGAACTTGTTCTTATTGCCAACGAAGATAAGTAATGAAATTCAAAATGAACGGATTCTGGTGGGGGAATGAGGGTAGTGGTAGGGGCATAAAATGGATGCCGTGGAAGTGGAAGAAGAAGATGTGTTCGAATAAAGAAAGTGGGGGATGGGATTTAGAGAACTTGGTAAATTTAATTTGGCAATGCTGCCTATATGTGGGGGGATGGGGCGACTTTCTTGATGCAATAATCGGTACTAACTCAAGCTATATGTGGAGAAGTACTATGATGCTCAAGATGTTGTTAGACAGGGATGTTGCAAGAGAATTGGTAACGGGGAGAGTACGAGGGTGTGGAAGGTTCCATGGCTACCATGTAAGGACAATGATTTTTTAACGACAGATATGCCAGAGGAATTAAATAATACAATGATCAAAAGTTTGATGGTGGAAGGTGAAAATCTTAATTGATATTTGCAATGCGAGATATATTGACTTGATAAAAAGAATTCCTTTACCTGTGGGGAATATTGATATGTTAAATTATACCTAACCGCAAGCGCACGGTATCAATTGTAGTAGATACTAGCAAATACGGGAGACAGTTTCAATTTCAATTCAACTGTTATTAATTGTTTCTAGTCACAAACGATTATTTTGGAATTTTCTTAACTACTAAAGCAAATTTAACAATGATTTAAATTAATTAATTAAAGGATCCAGGGCAATTCAGGTTCACCATGCTTACACCAAACAAATCACAAAGGTATAGCTTTTTAATGGGATTAAGTAATTAAAGTAATAATTAATCTTTTTCAAGCATTAACACTCTCAGAATATCTAATGATGTTTCCACACTCACCTTCAATTCTGCTAATTGTATGTAAGCCTCTAGTAGTAAAATCTTTCGATCTATTACTCCTATTGCAATCAATTAATCCGTGATATTGCGCAATTACACAAATTAAGAATTATAACATATCAATCAGAATTACTCTTTACCCATCAATCTACTAATCAAATTAAACCCAAATCATGGTGCAAACATGGCTCCCCTTAATACCCTAGAATAAAATTACTCACTCATTGTAGAATAAAAACTAACAATAATAATAATGAAAGAAGTCATAATAAACATGTAATTAATAAAAAGGAGATAAGAAATACCTTAAACCTTTGAATAACGAAGAACAATTAAATCCAAGAATTAAATTGAGCTTGCAAAGATGGAGAGAAAATAAAACCTAGCTTTTATAAATATTCAATAACGTATATCCCCCAAAAGAGATCCCCAATAAAGTATGTTTATATAGTGTTACAAGTCTAAAATAATTGCAACAATTAAAGGCCCAGCTGGAAATAATAATTAATAGTCAAAATAGGATAATAATAATGAATAAAACGAATTCTATTTTTCTCCAAATTCCTGTGGCCAGTACGCATGTGTTGTGGTTGACAGGCCTGAAACATGTTGCACGCGTGGGTCCAGCTGTTTATTCCTGTTCTCACGCACTGGACAAAAACAACTTCTATCCTTTTTATTTTACTTTTCCTCCGTATGCATGCATGTGTAGAGCCAGTGAGCCACAGCCAGGTGTGTGACAAAGCTGTCAGCAAATCATTCCGACTCTCCTGACTCGCGCGTGAGTTGCACGTGCCAGATTTATACTACAACAGTCTCCGCGTGAGTTGCAATTAGCAGGTGAGGGAGTAGAGGTAAGGGCAGGCGCGTGTGTAGAAGACAAACTGCGCGCAAGGTAAGAACTAGCGCACCTGTGTTATAATATTAAGTACAGATATATGGAACCAACGGTATTAAAAACCGATACCGTGGTATTAAATTGCTGCAACACTCCCCCCTTATTTTTCCTTTTGTGCGCTAAGCCCAGGAAATTCAAACTGTGGTATAAAAAAACTAAAATGCCGGTATTTGCACCCTGCTTTTCTGTCTCTTTTTGTCCAAAATATCATCTCCAAATTTAAATAAAACATCAAATGTTTTAAATAAATTTTCCCACCTTTCAATCCTGAAACACTTCATAAAAACTCATCAAAAACTAATTAAATCTACACGATTATTCACAAAAGCACCGTAAATGTGGGAACAAAATCCTATAGAATATATATAAAATATATTCTATCAAATATCCCCACACTTAGCACTTTGCACGTCCTCGTGCAAACTAACATAATAATTAGTACCACTTCCGTAGGTGATCACGGTTGCATTTGGCATATGCAACAAGCCCTTTAAACCCCTAGGTAGCCCCAGTGGACGAGTAAGGTCTCGTGAGGGTTTATAGTGAATATACCCACAAAATTCATCCAACCATGCAAAAGATTAATGCCAATACAACACCACACACACAAGTCCTCTCATACCACATCAGCTTAAGAATCAAAATGAAAATGCAATGCCTTGGTGTCTAAAGTGCAAGTATCCACATATTCTACTCAAAGAAGATGCATAAGATCATAGAAATTCATGTCAAATGTAAGAATAGGTTGGTAAACATGCTAAGCACACAAGAGCACATCTTTGAGACACAACCTGGAATATCCTATGCAAAAGCAATAACTCACCGTTCACTCACAAAAATATTCACTCAAAACAAAGGGTAAGTGTTTCACTCAACTCCAACAATATCATAAACATGCTTCATCCTTGTTATCAATCTAACCTTTAACGCAACATACATCATCAATGACAATCAAAAGGTCTTTGTTAAGGTTGTAACGGGGCTAGGGACAAGGTATGTCAAGAAAGCCAAAGAAGGTTAAGTCAAAAGCTAGTACCTGACAATAAAATTCAAACAACTCCCATACTTTCATCCCCACACTTGAACCTTTATTTATAAACAACTTGACTTAGTCGAATCAAAGTAGGATCACAAAAGATAAAAATGCTCTCATGTCTATTTTTTTCTGTTTTTTTTCTTTTTTTATTCTTTTTTTTCTTTTTTTTCAAGAGAGCAAAATAATAGCAAGAACAACGATCCCATAAATATGATTTCAAACTTCGACTATCAAGCTATGAACCAAACCCCAAATATTCCCCCAAAGTTATGATCATCAATAAAACCCCCCTTTTATGCACACCTTATCACTCCCTTACGAACAATACTAGCCTTTGACAATTGGGTTCAAATTTAATGTAAGGCCAATAGAATAAAATGGATAATGGCAAGTAACTTGGTGTGTCACCGAAAGAATAAGATTAGGCTCGAAGGGTTAACTAATGGATCATGTATAAATGGTTTGGATATATAGGAAATATGAGGTTATACCTAATTGCCTTTATCATGTTATCATCAATTAATGTCATGCATCTTAAGAAAGACCTCAAGCAAGTGCTAGCAATGCAAACGACAAGTGGACACTCAAGCAAACGAAAAATCATGCAAAAGATATGCATATAGGCTCAAAACTCGCTTGGTGTGACAAAACATAATCAATCCCAAATAACAGTCTCTCTAACGCACCTACTTGTACTCAAAGCATATAGACCAAATTACCTTGCACATATTCATGTCATTCTAATCACTTAGCACATTCAATAAGTCTACTAGTTTCTACTTGCTAGTGTACGTGTGTGCACAAGAACATCACATAACACTTCTCAATCAAAAGCGTCAATAAACACAAGATTCCTAAGCATGCATGGATGTATCAAGCAAAATACAACAACTAATCAAATTGCATGGCTAGAATTATTTTTGGTATTTTTCAATTTTTTAATTTTTTTTTTTTCAATTTTTTTTTTTTTACGTTGAGAATACGTTGAGAACACCGAGAACACCTCCCCACACTTAAGCGAGTCAATGTCCTCAATGACTCATTAACTAAACAAGAAATCTACAATATATAAAACAGAAGGAAAGAAGAACTCCCCTTTGTAGAAGCATGATCCATGGGTTGCCTCCCAAGAAGCGCTTTTGTTTAACGTCGTTGGCTCGACTCAGCTGGTTCAGATCTCCGTGGAGGGGTTGTCAAGATAAATCACTTCCATCTTCCCTACGAATGCACCATCAACATACAATTTAAGGCGTTGACCATTGATCTTAAATTTTGTTCCATCTCGTCCCATAACTTCAATAGCCCCATAAAATTTGACATCGGTGACAGTAAAAGGTCCAGACCATCTTGATTTGAGCTTCCCTGGAAAAAGTCGAAGTATGGAATTGAACAACAATACCTTGTCACCAACCTGAAAATCTCTTCTCTGAATCATCTTATCATGCATCTTCTTCGTTCTCTCCTTGTAAAGCCGAGAATTGTCATAAGCATCAAAACGAAGCTCATCTAACTCATTAAGTTGAAGAAGTCTCGCTTGCCCTGCAGCCTTCAAATCCATGTTGAGTTCTTTGATAGCCCAAAAGGCGCGATGTTCCAACTCCACTGGCAAGTGACATGCTTTACCATAAACCAACCGATAAGGAGTGGTTCCTATAGGTGTTTTGTATGCCGTTCGATAAGCCCACAAAGCATCATCTAGCTTCAAGTACCAATCTTTCCTTGACTTTGCAACCATCTTCTCCAAAATGCTCTTAATTTGTCGGTTAGAAACCTCCACTTGGCCGCTTGTTTGAGGGTGATATGCAAGAGCAACCTTGTGAGTAACGCCATATTTCTTCAACAAAGTTTCAAACTGTCGATGGCGAAAATGAGAACCACCATCACTTATCACTGTTCTAGGAACTCCAAATCGAGGGAAGATAATATTCTTGAAAAGCTTCATAACCACCTTGGAATCATTGGTTACTGATCCAACTGCTTCAACCCACTTAGACACATAATCGACAGCAACTAAGATGTACCTCATTCCACAAGAACTTGGGAAGGGTCCCATAAAATCAACACCCCATACGTCAAATATCTCGACCTCAAGAATACCGGTTTGAGGCATCTCATGGCGTTTAGAAATATTACCCGTCCTTTGACATGCATCACAAGCCAAACAGAAAACACGAGCATCCTTAAATAGAGACGGCCAAAAGAAACCGGATTGCAATACCTTAGCAGCAGTTTTGGAAGGACCGTGGTGGCCTCCACATGCGAAAGAATGACAATGCTTGAGAATGTCATGTACTTCGAACTCAGGGACACATCTACGAAAGATTCCATCAGCACACTTTCGATACAAGAAAGGGTCATCCCAAAAATATTGTTTAGCATCGTGATAAAACCGCTTCCTTTGCTGATAAGTCAATTCTGGAGGGTGAGATCCACTAACACAGAAATTTGCAAAATCTGCATACCATGGAGTTTGAGTAGCAACCGAAAACAAGTGATCATCTGGAAAAGAATCGTCAATAGGAGTGTTTGACGCAATATCAGATTTGAATCGCAACCGTGAAAGATGATCCGCAACCACATTCTCAGCACCCTTCTTGTCTTTGATTTCCAAGTCAAATTCTTGGAGTAACAGAATCCAACGAATAAGCCTCAGCTTTGCTTCTTTCTTCGCCAACAGATACTTAAGTGCCGAATGATCAGTGTGAACAATGACTTTGGAGCCAATGAGATATGCTCGGAATTTGTCAAGAGCGTAGACCACAGCTAGAAGTTCCTTCTCAGTAGTAGCATAATTGACTTGAGCTTCATCCAAGGTTTTACTTGCATAGTAGATGGCGTGCAATACCTTGTCTTTCCTTTGACCGAGAACTGCTCCAACTGCATAATCACTTGCATCACACATGATTTCAAATGGAAGATTCCAATCTGGAGATTGAATGATTGGCGCACTTATCAAGGCTTCCTTAATCCTGTTAAAAGACTCCAAACAAGCGTCAGTAAACACAAAGGTGGCATCCTTAAGCAACAATTGAGTGAGGGGTTTTGCAATTTTTGAAAAATCTTTTATAAAACGACGATAAAAACCCGCATGACCAAGGAAACTCCTCACTCCCTTAACATTAACAGGAGGAGGAAGTTTCTCAATCACCTCAATTTTTGCTTTATCAACCTGGATGCCACGTTCAGAAATCAAATGACCAAGTACCACTCCTTCATTGACCATGAAGTGGCACTTTTCCCAATTCAAAACCAAATTCACCTCTTCACAACGTTTAAGTACTTTAGAAAGATTATGCAGACATACATCAAAATCAGACCCATAAACACTGAAATCATCCATAAATACTTCCATGATAGACTCTATGAAATCAGAAAATATGGCAGTCATGCAACGTTGAAAAGTAGCAGGGGCATTGCACAAACCAAAAGGCACTCTACGATATGCAAAGGTACCATATGGGCAAGTAAATGTAGTCTTTTCTTGGTCATCAGGATGTATAGGGATCTGAAAGAACCCTGAATATCCATCTAAATAGCAAAAGTACTTATGCTTAGCAAGTCTTTCTAACATCTGATCAATGAAAGGGAGAGGGTAATGGTCTTTTCTAGTAGCAGTGTTTAACTTACGGTAATCAATGCACATTCGCCAACCGGTGACAATTCGAGTGGGAATTAATTCATTTTTATCATTCTTAATTACCGTTGTTCCTCCTTTCTTAGGGACTACCTGAACTGGGCTTACCCATTTAGAATCAGAAATCGGGTAAATGATGCCCGCATCTAACAATTTCAAAACTTCTTTTTTAACAACCTCTTGCATGTTAGGGTTCAAGCGACTTTGTCCCTGTATGCAAGGCTTATGGTCATCATCTAAGTGAATTCTATGCATGCAAAAATCTGGGCTAATCCCTGTAAGATCATCAATACTATACCCAATAGCTTTTCTATGCGCACGCAAAACAGTAAGAAGCTTAAAAATCTGGTTATCATCAAGACTAGAGCTAACAATCACAGGACAAGTCTTTTCATCATCAAGAAACACATATTTAAGATTAGATGGCAAAGACTTTAACTCTAACTTGCTTACCTGAGGTTCACCACAAGAAGTGACAGTGTTGGTTACCTCACAATTCGGATCAGTTGCACCATCCAACTCAAGAATCAATGAATCGACTTCAGCATGTCCTTCTCCTTCTGAAGCTTCAAGCATGAGCACTGCTTCCAATGCATCATTCAATAGAATCTGAGGCATCTCATCTCGGACAATTCCATCTATAACATCTATCCTGCAGCAAGTATTCTCAAGCAAAGGGGATTTAAGAGCAGAGGTTAGAGTAAAAGTAATTTTATCATCACCAACGCTCAATGTGAGAGTCCCACTTTTAACATCAATAACAGCACCTGCAGTACAAAGAAATGGTCTACCTAAAATAATAGGTATCTGGCTATCCTCTTCCATATCTAGAACTACAAAGTCTACAGGAATATAGAATTTTCCAACCCTAACAGGCACATCCTCTAAAATTCCAAGGGGATATTTTATCGAACGGTCTGCCATTTGCAAAGTCATCTGTGTACATTTTAATTCTCCCATATTTAGTTTTTGAAAAACCGAGAGAGGCATGACTGAGACGCTAGCGCCTAAATCACATAAAGCTTTATCAATGAACAATGCACCTAAATGACACGGGATCGAAAAACTACCAGGATCTTTAAGTTTAGGTGGAGACTTATTCTGTAAAACAGCACTACACTCTTCAGTAAAAGCTACTGTCTCTACCTCACCAAAAGACCTTTTCTTAGTGAGAATATCCTTAAGAAACTTTGCATATGATGGAACTTGAGAAATTAAATCAGTGAAAGGAACTGTTACCTCAAGATTCTTGACAAGTGTCATAAACTTACCAAACTGCTGGTCCACCTTAGTTCTGTTCATCCTGCTAGGGAATGGGAGCTTTGGTACAAATGGTGGAGGAGTAACTGCAGTCTTCTCTTTGTCTTTTTTCTTGCTTTCCTCAGTTTCATCTTCACTTGCATCTTCAACAACTTTCTCTACCTTGGCTTCCTCAGAATTCTCTTCTTCTTTCTCAGTAGGAACATCATCAGTAGGCATTGGAGGAGCATCATATGTACGACCACTCCTAAGAGTAATGGCATTCACATTTTCCTTTGGCTGAGTTGATTGTGCTGGTAAAGAGCCTTGTTGCCTTGTAGATGAAGAACTGGCCATTTGAGCAATCTGAGTTTCCAACATCTTGTTATGAATCTCCATCTGGTTCATCTTTCTGTTGGTATCATCCATACTCTTTTGCATTTGTAACAATATCTTCATCATGTCTCCTTGATTATCAGCCTGTGCAGCTTGATTTGGTTGAGGAGCATAATTCTGAGGAGGCCTTTGGAATCCAGGGGGATTCATAGGTCCTTGAGGAGGCCTATACTGCTGTTGTGGAGGAGGCTGGTACGACTGCTGATATTGCTGCTGCTGATTAGGAACATTTGAATTCTGAACATTATTGTTCCTATATGAGAAGTTCGGATGATCTTTCCAACCAGGATTGTAAGTGTTGGAGTACGGATTGTACTGCTGCCTCTGTTGGAAAACATTTGCTTGCTCCATCTGAAAATGTTGTGAATTTTGAGCATTGTATTGGCAATCATTACCATAGTGGCCTTGGATGCCACAGACTTCACAAACGGGATTATTCATAGGAGCCATGGATGCCAATGCATTGATACTCATAGGTTGAGTGGAAGACTGAGATGTCTTCAATGAGTGGATCTCCTGAGTTAATGCAGCTAGTTAAGATGATAATAAAGAATAAGCATCCACTTCAAGTTTACCTCCTTTCTTGGTTGCTCTCGGATTACTGAAGTGATTAGCAGCCAAATTTGAGAGAAAAGCATATGCATCATCAACTCCTTTATCCAGAAATACACCACCTGCAGCATTATCAACCATACCTTTTGTTTCAGGGTCAAGACCATTGTAGAAGCGTTTAAGAAGAAACCACTTCTCAAGACCATGATGAGGGCATGCACGTTGAAGATCCTTAAATCTGTCCCAAGCATCCCGAAGAGATTCACCATAATCTTGCTTAAAACCCATCATCTTGTCGATCAAATCGTCGGTTCTGTTAGGAGGGAAGAACTCAGTTAAGAAGGCTTGAGCAATCTCATCCCACTTGGTCAATTCAATATCGTTCAACATGACTTTCAACTGATCTGGAGTGACTCCCTGATGTTTAATTGTAGAACAGAGCTGTTGAAACCGTTGCAAATGATTTGTAGGGTCTTCAGAGGCAAGTCCAGCAAATTGATTCTGTTGGATCATAGTGAGCAAAGCAGGCTTGATCTCGAAATTTGCTGCTTGAATTGCTGGCATAGTAAGGCCAGTAGGTACCCCACTCGGAGAGGGCTGTGAGTAGTTCTTCAAAGATTTGGGAGGAAGATCCGCCATTTTAATCTTTGGTTCAGATATCCTTTGCTGCTTCTCTTTCCTTTGTAAATCTATGTATTGTTGACAAGTAATTCCAGAATCTGGACTAAGAGGAGTTGTATCCTCTTTCGCTTGATCTTCTTTCGTTTGAGACCTGGTCCTTGGCATCAACAACTAAACAAGGAAAAGCAGTAAGATCGGTCTCAGTTGGAACAAGAGTTCCAAAGAGACAAGAGACACAATCTAAAACAATCAAACTAAAATTATAGAAACTAGGCGTCTCCCCGGCAGCGGCGCCAAAAAACTTGATATGTTAAATTATACCTAACCGCAAGCGCACGGTATCAATTGTAGTAGATACTAGCAAATACGGGTCGAATCCTCAAGGAGACAGTTTCAATTTCAATTCAACTGTTATTAATTGTTTCTAGTCACAAACGATTATTTTGGAATTTTCTTAACTACTAAAGCAAATTTAACAATGATTTAAATTAATTAATTAAAGGATCCAGGGCAATTCAGGTTCACCATGCTTACACCAAACAAATCACAAAGGTATAGCTTTTTAATGGGATTAAGTAATTAAAGTAATAATTAATCTTTTTCAAGCATTAACACTCTCAGAATATCTAATGATGTTTCCACACTCACCTTCAATTCTGCTAATTGTATGTAAGCCTCTAGTAGTAAAATCTTTCGATCTATTACTCCTATTGCAATCAATTAATCCGTGATATTGCGCAATTACACAAATTAAGAATTATAACATATCAATCAGAATTACTCTTTACCCATCAATCTACTAATCAAATTAAACCCAAATCATGGTGCAAACATGGCTCCCCTTAATACCCTAGAATAAAATTACTCACTCATTGTAGAATAAAAACTAACAATAATAATAATGAAAGAAGTCATAATAAACATGTAATTAATAAAAAGGAGATAAGAAATACCTTAAACCTTTGAATAACGAAGAACAATTAAATCCAAGAATTAAATTGAGCTTGCAAAGATGGAGAGAAAATAAAACCTAGCTTTTATAAATATTCAATAACGTATATCCCCCAAAAGAGATCCCCAATAAAGTATGTTTATATAGTGTTACAAGTCTAAAATAATTGCAACAATTAAAGGCCCAGCTGGAAATAATAATTAATAGTCAAAATAGGATAATAATAATGAATAAAACGAATTCTATTTTTCTCCAAATTCCTGTGGCCAGTACGCATGTGTTGTGGTTGACAGGCCTGAAACATGTTGCACGCGTGGGTCCAGCTGTTTATTCCTGTTCTCACGCACTGGACAAAAACAACTTCTATCCTTTTTATTTTACTTTTCCTCCGTATGCATGCATGTGTAGAGCCAGTGAGCCACAGCCAGGTGTGTGACAAAGCTGTCAGCAAATCATTCCGACTCTCCTGACTCGCGCGTGAGTTGCACGTGCCAGATTTATACTACAACAGTCTCCGCGTGAGTTGCAATTAGCAGGTGAGGGAGTAGAGGTAAGGGCAGGCGCGTGTGTAGAAGACAAACTGCGCGCAAGGTAAGAACTAGCGCACCTGTGTTATAATATTAAGTACAGATATATGGAACCAACGGTATTAAAAACCGATACCGTGGTATTAAATTGCTGCAACACTCCCCCCTTATTTTTCCTTTTGTGCGCTAAGCCCAGGAAATTCAAACTGTGGTATAAAAAAACTAAAATGCCGGTATTTGCACCCTGCTTTTCTGTCTCTTTTTGTCCAAAATATCATCTCCAAATTTAAATAAAACATCAAATGTTTTAAATAAATTTTCCCACCTTTCAATCCTGAAACACTTCATAAAAACTCATCAAAAACTAATTAAATCTACACGATTATTCACAAAAGCACCGTAAATGTGGGAACAAAATCCTATAGAATATATATAAAATATATTCTATCAAATATGGAAGATTCGTGGTTCATGCTTCCAGAGGAAAAGGGACAATTTATGGTAAAGAGTTGTTATCGTAAGCTGCAAGGCGAGTTCACAATGCCACAAACTAGTTTTTGGAAGAAAGTTTGGACACTCAAGTTGCCGGGTAAAGTTATTAATTTTGCATGGAGAGCGTGCATTGCATGCCTTCCAATAGCTATAGCATTATTAAAAAAGAAGGTTCAAATAGATGTTAATTGCTCCGGGTGTTAGACTAGCAAACGAAGACGAGGTGCATGTGCTGTTTGAATGTCAATTTGCAAGGTCTCTATGGGAAACAACTAGATTTCAGGACCTTGTTCTGGTACATCCAAATGATAGGGTGATCGATGTGTTCCAAAGAGTATCCACACAAGGGACAACAGAACAAATTGTATTGATCGTGTTATTGTGCTAGAATATTTGGAACCGGTGAAATAGATGGGTCCGGGACAAAGTAAACATGTCCGTTTTTGGTGTGAGAACTGCAGCTATGAACCTGCTTAATGACTGGAGGAAAGCACAAACGGATGCCAATAAATATAAACTAAATCTGGCTTCTACTTCGAGGCAATGAAGAAGACCGTACCAAGGATGGGTAAAAGTGAATATTGATAAAGCCAGGTTTGAAGATATAAGATATATTGGTGTGGGGATGATCAAGACAGATTTGTTGAAGCTCGAAGCCGGCGAATTGGAGCTTTGTATCAGCCAAGGGAAGCCGAGGCATTGAGTTTAAGGAGGCATTGTCGTGGGTCAAAGAACTAGGATTCAAGAAGTGCATATTCAAGACGGATGCTAAGCAGCTGGTGGACGCATACAATGGTGGTCAAGGGAGATCATATTTCCACACTATTGTCCAAGCTTGTGTTGAGTTTAGTAAGCACTTTAAGAATGTGTTAATAGATTTTGTTTGCGAATGGTGTAGCTCACATGTTAGCACGAGCGACACATTCTATGTCAGATGTGCAGGATTAGATTAGTATTCCTCCTGAATTTGTTTCGGAGATGCTTGTTTATGATTCTATTTATGTATTGCAAGTTTTTAAATTTAAAAAAAAATAATTCCTTTAATTATGATCAGTTCCTTTGTCAATTTTTTTCTGATGACAAGACATTTTTGTCAAACATTTTCATCGTTTTGTGGCTTTCAAAAATAAGAAAAGTAAGAGTGAAAGACCCTTGCTTTGCCTGATGTTGATATCAGTCATTCACTCTTCACAATACCTCACCAATCGGTTGAAAATTATTTGCGTGCCTATTTGACACAGCTGGAACATAATCAGTTGACTAATAAAGAGCAGGTAACTACTGGTGATCAGGAATCGGGATGAGAATAACAGAAAGAATCATGCCATGAAATTAAAGTGGTGTGGGAGTTAATTTAATCTTACTGTATAATGGGGAAAACTTGTGTGAGCTAAGTGTTGACTCGTAAACACGCAAGTATACGCGATCACAAATAGCAAGTGATAAGTAAGATTCGTTCCGCAGAGACTAGGTGTAATGCCAATTTTAGTGCGTATGCAACAGTGTATGGTTACTTCTTAATGCTTGAACAATTATCAAATTGGGTTTTTGTTTAAACTAATTTAATTAACTAAGTGCAAGTAAATTAGAAAAGAGTTCTTAATATGAGAAGGCATGGGATTCCAATTTCATCGAAACTTCACTAAAGGTTGACACAATAAATCGATACGGGTGATAAACAAGATAATTAATCAGATAACACTACAATAATACGAGCTACCTTTCAGTACACTCATATCATACCACTTAATATCCACAAAAGATAGAAATCAAGAGGACTCCACATTATATTCAAATCATATATGTCTATACAATCTGGAAACACAATTGATTTAAGCACAAGTTATCTTTTGTAATTACATGGGGCAATATGAATTGGGTAAAAACATACTACTAATCAAGAATAAACAATTAATTCATGAACCCATGCTAATATGACTTATTCTCAATCCTAGAATCCACTTTCGCAATCATCAAGGATTAATAAACTAGATGCTAGCTACACATCTATCAATTAAACCAAACCATATTAGATTATCACAATAAAATCACCCAACATCGATCACGTCAAACACAATAATTATGAAATCGAATCCATTGGAATCCCATGATAATGATTAGTTCATATTCGAACCTTTCACCATCATGGGTTCAATTGATAACATAATTAAAACAAATCTTGGAATAGATATATAAACTGAATTCTGAAAAACAAATAATTGAAATCCAAACCGAATACTAGAACCAATTGTTCTAATAAGAATACAAATTTATTCTCCTTGCTTTGCTTCTGAAAGATGTGTCAATCTCCTTCTTTTGCTCTACGTAGAAAGAAAACCCTAGATAGGTTGTATGTAAAGTCGCGTGTCTATCTTCCTCCCTCAAGCAAATAAAAAAAAACTCCTAATAAAATCTGGTCTCTCACCCCTAATAAAAGTATTTTTAATGTTTTAATAAATTTACAAAAAGAAATCCATAATTGAATAGGATTTTAATGTAAAATTCGCTGCTGACTTTGCTCCTCTGTTTCTGGGCTGTTCCAGTGCGATTTTGCTCTTTGGACCACCTTGGAATTAAAGAAAATTCTCCAAGCTTCGCGTGGACAGTAAGATCGTCAAATTCTGACTTCTGGAACTCAAGATACGGCCCAAACAGTGTAGGCGGTCCGTATAACCCAATATTGCGAATTTCCTCTAAAAAATCTCCAAATTCAGCTTTTTATTCTCCAATCCTTCCAAGTTTAGGATTCCTTGCTTCCTACAATAAAACATTATAATTTATTTAATAAAAATCCAATTAAATGCATAATAGAATTAATATGAGGAATAAAATCATGTAAAATACATATAAATATATACTCTATCACTAAGTGACTTGATGTTGAAAGCGAAATAAAACTATGATGGCATTATGGATGTTTACAAAGACCCTCCCAATTATTTACTATTTTGGAGACCTTGAGCTAAATATAAAATTTGGGTTTCTTTAGATGTCAAAAAAATACTCATATTAAGTATTTTATGTTAGGTCCGGAATAACGTAGAAGGGGGGTTGAATACGTTATTTAAAAAATATTTCGATTTTTGATGTGGATATGAGATCAAAAATACTGAATCGAAATAACACAACTGTTTGGGAAATATCTTTTAATAGATAAAACCCGGAGGTTTGTTACACAATCTAATCCTATGGATCAGCTACAAAATCAAACACTCCTAAGGATAGTTTAGGCACGAGGACCTTCTACCCGACACTTCCTGAAAGCGGGCTAAGCCGGCTTTCCTACTAGATGGACTATCTAGCAGCTTACACAGAGAAGATATATAAGAGAGAGAATAGAAAATTGTGTGTTGAGGTGTGTTTTGAAATGAAATACAACAGGCCTATTTATAGGTTTTAGAAAGTTACTATGTTGTACTATTCCAACAACCCCAGCTACTATTCCAACAACCCCATCTACTATTCCAACAACCGCAGTTACTATTCATATGAATAGTACTATTCATATGAATAGTGATTTCAGTTACTATTCATATGAATAGTGATTTCGGTTACTATTCACATGAATAGTGATTTCGGTTACTATTCATATTCTCTTCTGTTTATTTTGCTGTTTTAATTCATCTTAGAAAATAATTCAAGTACCAGATTAATTTAATTATTTTGTTATAAATAATTAATCTGTTACTTATTTAATTTTCAGAGTAAATTAATTATTACAATACCTTGAGATATTATGTCTGTCCTTGATCGTCAATAGGCTTTGGCAATTCTTTCTGTGAATTAATGTGTTGATCCTTCTCATATGTGCTGACACTTAGTGCACTGGTCTGATTCACAAGTGACTAGTACTGATCTTGATCTTCACACCTTCGTTGCATTCCAATTGATTAGCCTGCAGCAGTATCTTCAATTAATTTGAATACATGGAATCTTTTGGCCCTTCAACTGAATCATTTGTACATCTTATTCTGTCACTGAGGCTTGATCATGTTAATGAACTTCTTTCAGCGACTTGATCCTTGTTGGTGCCTGTTCTTCAAATTTTACGATCCCTGTATCGAGTTAATATTATTTATCTTTTATCCTAGTTGAGTTATATATTTCCTCTATTACATATTACATTACATTATGCTTTACAATCTCCCCCTATTTGATTGTTAGGGTTTGACAAGCAAATTACTAGAGGATAACTCAACTGATACAACAAAAAATGAAATACAAAGATAAATAATATTAAAGTGCATTCTGGATTATATATATATACATTTTCCAGATTTCTAAAATTAAATCAAGTGCAAGACAATTGTTCCTCTAAACTGAACATATCTTCAAGTTTGCCTTGCTTTCTTTCCACATAGCACTAATACTCTCATTAGCTTTTCCTTTCCAAAAATAAAGTTAATTCCGTGTCAACAACCTTTTCCACATAGCCTAGTAGATTTTTCTTGATCATCCACCTTCTCCCCCTCAGTTGGGTTATCCTTCAGAGTAGTAGGATGTGGAGTTGGTAAATTAGACGAAGATGGCTTTACCAAGGAGTTGATTGCATGACTAAACTAGGCTGCCATGGAACGTAATTGAACCTGGAATGCATCATTTTGAATAAGTTGCAAATTTTTGATTTCTGCAATGGACTTACGGATATTTGATAACTCTTTCTCCATTGTTTGGACCCGTGTAAGGAGTCTGTTGTATTCCTTTCTGGTTACAGGTGCATGTGGTTGAGTAGGTTGCTCACTCGTATGTTCTGCAGGTGTTTCACTCAACACTCTATATTCACTCGGTTTAGTGGTTTGGGTGACACTTACATGTTCTGTTCGTGTTTCCCTCAACTCTCCTCCATAGCTTCCACCGATATGTGTACCTGCAAATGAAATCATCCTAGCCCCTTTTTCAGAGGTCACGGATGGTGCAATGAAAGTTCGTGAGCTTCCGTCCTCGCGTGAAGCGAGTTGCCGACCACTGGTAAAAAGTGGTAAATCTCGAAAGAGATCTAGAGATTTTCCCTCTGGGAGGTTAAACTTGAATCGATTAAATGGCACAAAACCCAAGTTTCCCTCGTACGTCTGTGAAGACACTTGGTTCATAAAAGAACCACCCACCGATGGATCTCTTTCGAGATTTGGAAGATTCACCAGCAGTTATTGAGGTAGGTAATTCCACCTCGGATGCCTGTGAAGGCATTTGATCTTTAGAAAGATCATCAACCACTCTTATGTTCCGTGAAATGGAACTCAAGATTGTTGCTCCCGTCAATTCAACCTCATTTACATTTGCACTCATTGGATAAGAAAGAATTGTTTCATTAACAGTTGTCGTTACCTCAAGTTCATTGGGTTTACTCCGTTTAGAATGAGGTAGAGCGGCTGATGTAACTAACTCCTTATGTGGTGCTGCTGAGGCGCTATCTCCCTCAATAATGTCGATGACTGGTCGTTTAAGTGACAATTGAGGCGTAGGAGTTTGTTATGTTTGTGTTTGCATTTGTAGAATGGGCTCTTCGACCTGTGTTAGAGTCGGTGGGATTTCCTTCTCTTGGTCGGGTAAGATGGCCACTAGGGGTTGTAGAAACTGTATTTCCTGTGACACAATAGGGAATACAGAGGTTGGAATAGCAGGGATTGAAATATTACCTTGTCGTATACCTGCTCTCACTGGTCATGGTAACAACGGAAGTGGGACAGTCTTTAGATATTCAGTTAGGACTGTAGGCACATCCGTATATTTCTTTTTGCTTATGTAATTAATTACATTCGTCTTCATGGAAGAACATTCCACCTTTTGACCATTTTCCAAGCGTACCCTGTCTTCATCATTCAAGAAATCATTTAATATTAACTGTAGAAACCTTGCATATAGACATTTGACATTTTGAGTCCGAACATCTCTTGTTCCCAAGCGTTTCATTTTTAAAATGATTTGACCAAGCACTATTTTTCCAAAATTAATCCTCAAATTATTAGCGACCGCATACCCTATTATTTGAATAAATTCAGGTATTCGATCTTGATTTGTTCTATCTGAGGAAAAAACATGGTTAAGAGTGTGAAAGAAGAAATTCCAGTACTAGGTTAGAAATATTCTAGAAAGATTACCATTATTGAAATTGCCATCTTGGTACCTTATAAAACGAAAGAACATTTCAATCTGTTCAGGTGTAGGATCAGAAACGAGATTTTCCATAGGAAAATGAAGAATTCGATTAACATCTCGTTCAGTGACCCTAATCGACCTACCAAATAGTCGATATGTGAATGCACACCCGTCCTGTCCAGAAGTGTTAACTGCACTACAATATAGTTCACGCAATGCATCATGGTTAAGCTGCACTTGTGTAACTAAAGCATAGCGAATTAATGAATGTTCATTCAGAAATTGTGTCCAAGCCCGAAATTGCTCATCCTGAATGGTTTCGATTTGCTGAATGGAAACAGGATTAACTTTAGCAATTAAAAAGCTTCCCTGCAATGCCATTTTCAAAACTTTGAAGAAATTCAAAAACAAGAATATGAAATTCGCCCTAAAACCACCAGCTAGATTGTGAGATCTTTCCGATCAAAGCTCGAAATATTCAGCAATTGTGTGTATATGCTCTGTATATCTGAAAAATGATGATGTTAAACACAAACAAAAATTCATCATTTATAAGGTTTCAAGTAATAGTGGGTTAGGTGTAATAGTGATAGGTTATGTTTGAAAAACTAACACCGTTCAATAATTTCTCATCTAACACCCTAATTAGCCGGAAAAAAACATCTTATCGCCGAAACCTGTCGGCCGAAAAAACATCTTATCGCCGAAACCTATCAGCCTATACACATACACATATTTAATACTTCTAATTATTATGTATTTAAAAATAATCACGCAGTGAATCAAGAAATTATCCGCAATAATCAGATAAACTCACAATTAAATAGACATAAAATTAACAAAATATCATTAATTGATATATGTCAATAAAATATTTATTCAATTATGCTACAATTAACACAATTATTTACTAACTAATTACCATAAAATATAGCATTTATAAGCATGGTAATTAATATAGAGATAACTATAAAAAGAGGACTGAATGCAAATAAATTCACAAGTTCTAAACATATGGACATTTAAAGTACATGTGAACTTATAACAAATTGCAGTTATTGATTATCCAAAATTAATTAGACAGATTTAACATCCCAAGTTCACCAACTAACCTGGAGAAAGTGGATTCATCCAGTGGTTTAGTAAAGATGTCTGCAATTTGTTGATCTGTGGGAACAAAATATAATACCACAGTTCCATTCATGACATGCCCTCGTAAGAAATGATACCTGATATCAATATGCTTAGTTCTGGTGTGTTGAACTGGATTGTTGGCAATGGCAATGGCACTCATGTTGTCGCATAAAATTGGAATTTTGTCCAACATGAGTCCATAGTCCTGAAGTTGATTCCTCATCCACAGGATCTGAGCACAACAACTACCTACCGCAATGTATTCTGCTTCGGCTGTCGAGGTAGATATTGAGTGTTGCTTCTTGCTGTACCAAGATACCAACCTTCTTCCTAGAAACTGACAGCTTCCAGAAGTACTTTTTTGATTAATCTTACAACCTGCGAAGTCAGAATCTGTATAGCCAATTAGGTCAAAACCTGTTCCTTTAGGGTACCAAATCCCAAGATTGGGGTTCCCTTAAGGTATCTGAAAATACGTTTAACAGCTATAAGATGTGACTCTTTAGGGTTAGCCTGGAATATAGCACATAGACAAGTTGCGAACATAATATCTGGTCTACTAGCAGTTAAGTACAAGAGAGAGCCGATCATACCTCGATACTTCGTGATGTCAACTGACTTACCAGATTTGTCTTCATCAAGCTTGATTGCAGTTGGCATCGGGGTCTTGGCAGTAGCTGCTTCTTCCATCCCATATTTCTTCAGAAGATCCTTTATGTATTTTGACTGGCAGATGAAAATACCATCAGGCTTCTGAACAACTTGAAGTCCAAGGAAGAAGGACAACTCACCCATCATGCTCATCTCGTACCTACTCTGCATTAGCTTAGCAAATCTCTTGCATAGCAAATCATTAGTAGAACCAAATATTATATCATCCACATATACTTGCACCAGAATTATATCATTTTTATGCTTTTTATGAAAGAGAGTTTTGTCGATGATACCTCTTGTAAAACCATTTTCAAGTAAGAACTTGGAGAGAGTATCATACCATGTTGGAGAGAGTATCATACCATGGGGTTGTTCAACATAGACTTCTTCTTCTAGATCTCCGTTCAAAAATGCACTCTTCACATCCATCTGAAAAACCTTAAAGTTGGAGTGTGCAGCAAATGCTAAAAACATCCTGATTGCTTCAAGCCTTGCAACTGGAGCATAGGTTTCATCATAATCAATTCCCTCTTCTTGAGAGTAACCCTTTGCTACCAATCGAGCCTTGTTCCTCATAACAATACCATTTTCATCCAGTTTATTTCTAAACACCCATCTAGTGCCAATTACAGATTTATCTTTTGGTCTTGGCACCAGCTTCCATACTTTCTGCCTTTCGAACTGATTGAGTTCTTCCTGCATTGCAGTTACCCAATCTGGATCATCAAGAGCTTCATCAACCTTTTTAGGTTCAATTTGAGATAAAAATCATGCAAAATTGCATTCATTCTGTGTTGCTCTTCTAGTCTGTACACCCTTGTCCGGTTCACCAATGATCTGTTCAAAGGGATGCTCTTTACTCTATACCCTTTGTCTTGGCAGATTTGATCTTGATGATTCCCCAAGTTCATAATTATGTTGAGTGTGGTGATTAGTAGATCCAAAATCATTGTTTGCTCCCTCTGAGCTGTTGCTTTCAGAGTTTGATGAATCAGAGTTTAATGAATCAGCAGATGCATTCTTTGATGTTTCTTCACTTGATTGGGGTTCATTTTCATCGTTCACTTGCTCCCCCTCAACATGTGCTGATGTCTGATCTACTGGTATAGATTGAACAATAGAGTCTGAAAAAATATCAGAATTTTGTAAATCAGCATTTATTTCTTCATTCTCAAATCTCAGCTGGTCATGTTCATCAAAATCTTCAAGTCCTGTTATCTTCTTATCATCAAAAGATACATGGATAGATCCCATGACCACTTTTGTTCTCAGATTGTAGACTCTGAATGCTTTTGTCGATAGTGGGTATCCAACAAAGATTCCTTCATCAGCTTTTAAATCAAATTTGGAAAGCTGTTCTGGATAAGTCTTAAGAACAAAATACTTACATCCAAACACGTGAAAGTACTTCAGGTTCGGCTTCTTATTTTTCACCATCTCATATGGTGTTTTACCATGTTGTTTATAAGTGTAGCATTCTGTGTGAAACAAGCAGCTTGCACAGCTTCAGCCCAGAAGTAAGTTGGCAGCTTTGCTTCATCAAGCATGGTCCTTGCATCTTCTATGAGAGTCCTGTTCTTTCTCTCTACTACTCCATTTTGTTGTGGAGTTCCAGGTGCAGAGAATTCTTGCTTTATTCCATTTTCTTTACAAAACTCTTCCATGACTGCATTCTTGAACTCAGTGCCATTATCACTCCTTATGATTTTCACTGTATGCTTAGATCCTTTGTCCAGTTGTCTGACATGCTCTGTTAAGATTGATGCAGCTTCTTCTTTCTTGAGGATGAAATACACCCATGTATATCTGGTGTATTCATCAACAATAACCAAAGCATATCTTTTCTTTCCAATAGACATTATATTTACTGGACCAAATAAATCAACATGCAATAAGTGACATGGCTCAAGAATTGAGGATTCAGTCTTACTTTTGAATGAAGTTTTCCTTTGTTTTGCCTTTTGACATGAGTCACATAGGCCATCTGGAGTAAAAACTGATTTGTGCAATCCTCTCACAAGATCTTTCTTCACTAGCTCATTAATGCTATTGAAATTCAGATGAGAAAGACTCTTGTGCCAGTCCCAGCTTTCTTCAATTGATGCTCTACTCAGTAGACAGATTGAAGAGCCATCAGAGTTTGTTGAAAGCTTGGCTTCATAAATGTTACCATGCCTGTATCCCTTCAAAACAACTTTTCCTGTAGATTTGCTTACAACTTCACAGTGTTCTTCAAAGAAATCCACATGATAACCTCTGTCACAGATTTGACTCACACTTAGCAGATTATGTTTGAGTCCTGAGACTAGAGCTACAGTTTTAATGATGACATTCCCAAGATTGATATTGCCATATCCCAGAGTCCTTCCTATGTTGCCATCTCCATAAGAAACACTTGGGCCAGCTTTCTTCACAAATTCTGATAGCAAGGCTTTATTTCCAGTCATGTGTCCTGAGCATCCACTGTCCAGAACAAGAATATTTTTCCTATTACCCTGCAATCACAAAAACCACTAATGATTAGTTTTAAGGACCCAGACTTGCTTGGATCCTTTGGCCTTATTAAGTTTGTTAGCTTTTGCAGCAGAAGTCTTATCAGAGTTTGTGCTAACATTTTTAACAGAGTTTATACATGTAGAATCAATCTTGAATTTATTCAAAGAGGGTTTAAGTTCATAATTAGCATAATACAAATTATGATAGTCTTTGCATGTATAAATAGAATGCCAAATACTTCCACAGTGAAAACAAGGATTCTGTGGCTTAAACCTAACTGAACCACTCTTAACTCCTGACTTAGGAGGTATAGAGTTTATATTTTTATTCTTCTTGCAAAAAGTAGCAAGATGGTTAGGATTTCCACAGTTGTAACATTTCTTCCTAGGAGCATTGGGAATAGGCATATAGTTATTGCTTTTATTGATGCCTACCTTTCCATTTCTGTTCTTCCTAGGTTCTTTTACCTTGTTCACTCTTTTTATTTCCTTCAGCTTGTGTTTAAGTTGTTTCTGAGACATTAAGTCAATATTTACTGATTTGACTTCTTGTTTTGGTTTGTCAGATTTTGGTACAAACCTCACAGGATTAATTTTGGGCTTTGCAGCCCTTTCAGTAAATACAAGTTTAGAGGTCTCAGCTTCTAGGTTGACAGTTTTCTTTTTATCAGTGTAACCTAGACCTTCTTTCCAACAATCATTCTCTATGATAATCTGAGTAGTTTTCCCAGAGTTAGTCCAAGTTTTAATAATTTTTCTTTCTTTAGCAAGTTCAGATTCAAGATAAGCATGCTTTTTTAATAATTCAGTTTTAACAATAATAGCATCATCTCTCTCTTTCTAAATTTTTTACATCTGGACTAATTCTAATTCTAGATAGTCATTTCTCTTTCTAAGCTCTAGACTTTCAGATTTTATTCTTTCATTTTCTAAAGTCTGATCTCTATAGCTAACATGCAAGTTTTTAAGAAAGAGTCTTAACTCAGATATATCAGTAGTATTAAAAGTTAGAGTAGAGTGAGGTACCTTGGTCTCAGTAGCTTCAGAGATACTATCAGCATTTGCCATTAAGGCATAGTTCACCTCATCTTCAGAGTCTGAAGTGTCAGCCCAGTCCTTCTTCTTTGTGATGTAAGCTTGACCTTTATCAGCTTTGGCTTTCTTGCACTCAGGTGCAAAATGTCCTTTCTCACCATAATTATCGCATTTGATCTTGGACTTGTCCACTTTCCCAGACCTGCCTTCCTTTCCCTCAGCTTTTCTGAAATTCTTTTTCATGATTGTATAGCTTTTTGGATCTTAACTGTTGTATAATAACAGAGTGGCTCTGATACCAATTGTTAGGTCCGGAATAACGTAGAAGGGGGGTTGAATACGTTATTTAAAAAATATTTCGATTTTTGATGTGGATATGAGATCAAAAATACTGAATCGAAATAACACAACTGTTTGGGAAATATCTTTTAATAGATAAAACCCGGAGGTTTGTTACACAATCTAATCCTATGGATCAGCTACAAAATCAAACACTCCTAAGGATAGTTTAGGCACGAGGACCTTCTACCCGACACTTCCTGAAAGCGGGCTAAGCCGGCTTTCCTACTAGATGGACTATCTAGCAGCTTACACAGAGAAGATATATAAGTGAGAGAATAGAAAGTTGTGTGTTGAGGTGTGTTTTGAAATGAAATACAACATGCCTATTTATAGGTTTTAGAAAGTTACTATGTTGTACTATTCCAACAACCCCAGCTACTATTCCAACAACCCCAGCTACTATTCCAACAACCGCAGTTACTATTCCAACAACCGCAGTTACTATTCACATGAATAGTGATTTCGGTTACTATTCATATTCTCTTCTGTTTATTTTGCTATTTTAATTCATCTTAGAAAATAATTCAAGTACCAGATTTATTTAATTATTTTGTTATAAATAATTAATCTGTTACTTATTTAATTTTCAGAGTAAATTAATTTTTGACAATACCTTGAGATATTATGTTTGTCCTTGATCGTCAATAGGCTTTGGCAATTCTTTCTGTGAATTAATGTCTTGATCCTTCTCGTATGTGCTGACACTTAATGCACTGGTCTGATTCACAAGTGACTAGCACTGATCTTGATCTTCACACCTTCATTGCATTCCAATTGATTAGCCTGCAGCAGTATCTTCAATTAATTTGAATACATGGAATCTTTTGGCCCTTCAACTGAATCATCTGTACATCTTATTCTGTCACTGAGGCTTGATCATGTTAATGAACTTCTTTCAGCGACTTGATCCTTGTTGGTGCCTGTTCTTCAAATTTCACGATCCCTGTATCGAGTTAATATTATTTATCTTTTATCCTAGTTGAGTTATATATTTCCTCTATTACATATTACATTACATTATGCTTTACATTTTATGTCCGAATAAATTTATTAAAAATGAATCACAAAAGCAACTTTAACACAAGTTAAAGGCCATGCATGAAACTCATGCCACAAAATATTAAACATGTCCCAAAATTATGATATACTAAAATATACAATTGATAATTTGGTGACCCTTTAGAATTTGGGATCCAGTAGAATTTCTTGCATAACCTAATCTACGATCTTGTATCGAAATTGAAACTCCTAAGTTTTGATGATAACAAACAGCAAGCCATTTGGCTTGATTTCAGATATAAAATAGCATACCATATGTATATGTGCTAACTTGGTTTTGCAGAGAATACAGTTTACTGATTATATAATAAGTCTGGAACAAACAGCAAGCTATCATTTCAAAAGCATACTAGTTTCACAAACAGCATGCTGCTTTCAGTCTTGCAGTTTTACGGTATATAAAGAATTCAAAGAGCATCAAGTGGAAACATTGTTAGGAATATTTGTGAGGGCCCTCTAAGTATAACTGAATATACAAACGTCCATATCATATACAATTTGGGAGACAAACATATTCCTTGGGTTAAATTAAGAAAAGTAAAGTTCTACTTTTCATTAATTTAATGACACACCATGCCTCCACTCAAAATAAACACATGGCTCTCATGATGGCTATTATTCTCTCCATACACGTTCTTCTTCTTCATCAGTTGAGATACATAGCTCCTTTCATTCCTTAAACAAACATATCATCTCTAACGGATTGATTTTATACCGTTGGAAATTTTCAAGGCTCTTATTCAAAGTTCTTGTGTTTTACCTATTTAAGGACTGATAATATTCAGTTCTTGACAATCTTTATAGTGCATAAAAACAAAGAGCTATACACAAACTCAAAGCTTACATTGCAAAATCCTTGAAAACCTTTTAAACCCATTACATTCGTATATATCTATATATTCAGAGGGTCATAGGTTGAGTTGTAACATTCAAACATTTGTATTGTTCAAATTGTATCTATTTGTTGCTGTACAAACGTTGGCTTAACGTTTAGGGTGAGTCGAACTAGACTAGAGAAGTAAACTTGGGAAGTGTTACTTAGAAAGTTAATTCAGCACAGGAAACAGCAAGCCATTTGTAAGCAGCAGGGTGTAAGGGAGATATATTGTTGTATCTTGTAATCGGTTTATAATTGATCAATAATATATTCTCTTACCAAGTTTGGTAAGGGACCAGGACGTAGACCATAGGGGTTTAGGGGTCGAACCTGGCTAAAAGATTGTGTGTCTCATTTACTTACTGTTAATTTCATTCTGCATTTCATATTAGTCTCAAACAGCGTGCCATTTGTAAACTGTGTTATTACAAACAGCAAGCTATTTCTGGCATTTTTTAAAACAGGTCATAAATAAGCATTGTTAGCCATAAACACCTATTCACCCCCCTCTAGGTGTTGTTTTCAATTGGTATCAGAGCGAGGTATACTAATATTTCTGTAACAGGAAGGTATCGATCATGGCTGAACAATATCTCGAAGCTAAATCTGATTATAGAGCTCCTCTCCTCACTGGATCAGAAAATTACAACTGGTGGAAATGTAGAATGGAAACATTCTTGTCCAAGAGACCACTGGTATTAAGAGTGGTACAGAAAGGAGACTTAGAATTTCTGGATGACAAGAACAAACCAAAAGATGTCGATGATCTTACTCCCGATGAGATTATTAAATGTGGTTATAATGGAGAAGCTAGAAATTCTATAATGAACGCATTAGACCAAGCTGAGTATGACAAAGTTTCATCTCTAAAGACAGCAAAGGAAATGTGGGATGCTTTGGAAACTTACAATGAAGGCTCAACAACTTTGAGAAAGGTGAAGCTTAGCAAACTAATGAACGACTTTGGAAACTTCAAGCTCAAAGATGATGAAACTATCAAGGAAGGTCAAACAAGGTTCCAGGTTACTATAAACTCTTTAAAAAGACTTGGAAAGGATATTCCACAAGATGAAATTAACATGAAAGTGTTAAGTGATGTACCATTTATTTATGAAGCTAAGGTCACGGCTTTGGAATCATCCTCAACAATCGACACCATGGATCACCTAGCTATTTTTGCTGAGCTAGAACAGTTTGAAAGCAAAATAAATAAAAGTCAGGCTGAAGGTGCTAGGGTTCCTCTAGCCAAAATGAAGAATTTGGCTCTTCATTCTACAAACAGCAAGCCAGCCACTGCATCCAGCAAGCTGACAGATTTTGATGAGGAATCTGATGAAGAAATGGCACTCATTTCACAAAAGATCAAGAGACTGATTGAAAAGAAAAACAGAATGAAAAAGGAGAGAGCAAGTTTCAACAACAACAAGAAAGCCAAGGAGCAAAATTGTTTCGAATGTGGCAAACCAGGCCATTTTAAAAGGGATTGTTACAAGCTGAAGTCAAAACAACCTGCTATTTTCAAAGATAGAAGAAAATCAAAGGCTTTATTGACTTGGAGTGATGATGATTCAGACTCCAGTGATGATTCAAGTGAAGACATGGTGAATTTGGCACTTGTAAGTCTAAATGATGAAGAAAGCTCACAAGGGTCCATAAAAGAAGATTTTGTTGATAGTGATTTTTCAGATTCGGAAGATGATGCAAGTGAGGTAAACTCAATTAATTCTGATTTACCTTCCTCTCCTATTATACTAGAAGAACTAACCATGCAGGTACCAAGTAATGTTTCTATTATTGAGTTCATGGAACTGAAAAATAAGAATGGCAAGCTGGAAAAGAAGAACAATCAGTTGAAGAATATTATTTCTGAGTTAACTGCTGAGAAGGCTCCATAATTAAATCATGATGATCTTATCACTGATTTAAAAGAGAAACTAGTTCAATTCGAAGGTGTCAACAAAGTAATTCTACAAAGGAATGAAGCACTCATGAAAGAACTCAGAAATTTGAAGGCAGATATTGAAGCCAAAAATGAATGTATTAAATCATTCAAGCATAAAGAATCCAGCCAAGCCGAATCCTCAAAAACTGCTGAAAAGAGAAAATAGCAAGCTGAACTTGTCAAACAGCAAGCTGAATTGATTTCTCTTCTAGAAAAAGAAGTCAAAGACCTTCAGAAAGGGATGGAAACATTTGTTCGAGGTGAAGACAGCTTAAAGACAATGATGAAGAAGGCAAATGTCCCCTTGGTCAGAGAAGGAGTTGGCATGAAATCAAACAATAAACTTGGTGCACTCAAATACGATGGAAGAAATGGCATACCATACAATTATGCCATGCCTTGGAAGATATGCAACAAGTGTGGAGGAAAAGGCCATTTGGAAAAACACTGTGTGGTTCAAGTAATCCCTAAAGGGAAAACAGCACGCCAGAATGCTCCTGGCAGAAGACAAACAGCCTACCAACAGTCACCAAAAGTGATCCAAATGAGGATCAAGAAAGCTAATTTAAATGTTCTATATATTCTTGCTACTAACCAACTTGGACCCAAACCTATATGGGTTCCAAAACATTAAATTGGTGTTTGTTTGTTTTGTAGATATGTCTTGCCGCTAAAGTAAAGTTAAATCAATGGATTTTGGATAGCGGATGCACTAGACATATGTGTGGAGACAAATCTCAGTTCATAAGTCTCAAAATGAAGAAAGGAGGAAGAGTTACAATTGGCAATAGCAAGACTCTTCGAATACTTGGTATTGGTTCCATTGGTAATAGTAATATTTCGATTGATAAAGTTCAATATGTCAAAGGTCTTTCATATAATTTACTTAGTGTCACTCAATTATTTGATGATGGACATTTTGTTAAGTTTGGCATAGATAAAACTGTTATTACTATTGGTGCTAACAAAATCCCCCTAGTTGCTAGAAGGGAAGGAAATATATATGTATTAGATTTCGAAATGCAGGAAACAGCATACTGTTTGGCTGCAATCGACAATGATCCATATATATGGCATAGAAGGTTGGGACATGCACACATGGACTTGCTTAATAAATTATCAAGCAAGAATCTGGTCAGAGGACTACCAAAACTGAAATATTCTAAGGTTGAAGTATGTTCAGCATGCCAATTGGGTAAATAAATTCGAAGTACTCACAAAGCAAAGAAAATGGTATCTACTTCTAAACCTTTAGAGCTTCTGTACTTGGACTTATTTGGTCCAGAATCTTATAAGAGTATTGGAGGTAAACAATATGGTTTTGTTACTGTAGATGATTATTCTAGATTTACTTGGGTATTATTTCTCCGTACTAAAGATTGTGCTTTTGATGAGTTTGAGAAATTGATTAAATTACTTGAGAACAAGCATGATACAAGACTTGTAGGTATAAGAAGTGATAGAGGAGGTGAATTTATCAATGAAAAATTTATTGCATATTGTGAAGAAAGAGGAATCTCCCATGAATTTTCTGCTCCAAGGACTCCACAACAAAATGGAGTGGTGGAAAGGAAGAATAGGTCACTTCAAGAAACAGCAAGAACTCTACTGCAAGAAAGCAAGCTGCCTAGAAGTTTTTGGGCCGAAGCTGTGAATACAGCATGCTATTTGTTGAATCGAATCATAATCAGGCCAATTTTGGATAAAACTCCATATCAATTGTTGAGAAACAAGAAGCCTAATATCAGTTACTTCAAGATTTTTGGCTCTAAGTGTTTTGTGCTCAAGACAATCGGTAAAGATGGTAAATTCGATGCTAAATCCTATGAGGCTATATTTTTTGGTTATTCTTTAACAAGTAGAGCTTATAGAGTTTATAATGTTAATAAACATATTGTTGAAGAATCTATTGATGTTACTTTTCAAGAACCTAACAATGATCTACCAAGAGATGAGGAAGAATTTGCAGGACAGCAAGCTGGAAGTGCAAATCAGCAAGCTGGAAGTGCAAATCAGCGAGATGAAATTTCATAACAGCAAACTGAAAATGAAGATGAAAATGAAAGTCACCAAGCCAAGGATGATGTAGACAATAACAATCAGCAAGCTGGAAGTTCAAGTTAGCAAGCTGAAGTGGAAGATACAATCTCCAAAATTGCAAAAATGTCTTTGGAAGGCCCTAGAGGATCAAGGGCTACTGAGAAACTACCTATTTATGATGAAAAAGATCAGTCACCTCGAGCAAAGATAAGAAGGACAACTCATGAAGAAATAGCTCAACATTCTTTACCGAGGGCAACAAGAACGGTCAAGAATCATCCTCCAGAGTTAGTCATTTGTAACATTACTGATGGAATTACTACAAGAAGAGGAAAAGCAAATTATTGTGCTCATGCAACCTTCCTAGCTAGCTCAAGAAGAACCCAAAAATATCAATGAAGCATTAGAAGATGAGAATTGGATCATGGCTATGCAAGAAGAATTAAATCAGTTCGAAAGATGTGAAGTTTGGGAACTTGTCAAGCCACCAGAAGATGCTTCAATCATTGGCACAAAATGGGTATTTAAAAACAAAGTTGATGAATTTGGCACCGTTACTCGAAATAAAGCAAGGCTTGTGGCTCAAGGATATAATCAACAAGAAGGCATTGACTTTGATCAAACTTATGCTCCTGTTGCTCGTTTAGAATCAATAAGGATGTTTCTTGCCTATGCATGTTTCAAGAAATTCAAGCTATATCAAATGGACGTAAAGAGTACATTCCTAAATGGCTTGCTAGAAGAGGAAGTTTATGTAAAACAGCCTCCTGGATTCGAACATGAACAGTATCCAGACTATGTGTTCAAGCTAAAGAAGGCTCTTTATGGTTTAAAGTAGGCTCCAAGGGCTTGGTACAAAAGGCTTAGTAAGTTTCTTATCAAAAATGGATTTATTCGAGGTAAAATCGATCCCACATTATTTATTAAGCAAGATGGTAAAGATATTCTTATTGTACAAATATATGTGGATGATATTATTTTTGGAGCTACTAATGAATCTATGTGTAAGTGGTTTTCCAAGTGTATGCATAGTGAGTTCGAAATGAGCATGATGGGTGAGCTCAATTATTTCTTGGGTCTTCAAATCAAGCAATCTAAGGATGGAGATTCGGTTATGAAGATGTTAAGTCAAAAACAACTCCTATGATTCAAAACATCAAGCTGTTTGTAGATGAAAATGGTAAGGCTGTTGATATTAAAAAGTATCGAGGTATGATTGGTAGCTTACTATATTTAACTGCTTCTAGACCTGACATCATGTATAGTGTGTGTGTTTGTGCTAGGTTTCAATCCAACCCTAAAGAATCTCACTTAAATGCTATTAAAAGAATATTTCGATATTTAAGTGGTACCATTTCTCTTGGTTTGTTCTATCCTATCACAAATGCTTTTGATCTTGTTGGGTATAGTGATGCAGATTATGCAGGTTGTCAAGTTGATAGAATAAGTACTAGTGGTGTTTGTACATTCCTTGGACAAAGCTTAGTTTCATGGCAATGCATGAAACAAACCTCTGTTGCTTTATCCACGACTGAAGGAAAATACCTAGCAGCTGGGAGTTGTTGTTCTCAACTTCTATGGATGATTCAAACAATAAGGGATTTTGATATCAAGTGTGGAAGGATTCCAATAAATTGTGACAACACTAGCACCATCAACATTTCAAAAAATCCGGTGAATCACTCAAGAACGAAGCATATAGATGTTCGACACCATTTCTTGAGAGATAATGTTGCTAAAGGAAAGATAGAGTTGGTCTTTGTTCCAACTGAATTTCAACTAGCGGATATTTTCACAAAACCCCTTGCTGAAGAGAGATTTCCCGTCATTCGAATGCAACTTGGTATGTGTTCTATGTAGAACAACATGCTGGATGATAAGTACTGGACAGGTTAGCTTACCATTTGTTCCAGTTACATATTATACATGGCATACTGTTTGTGACTCCATCTCTGGCTTACCATTTGTGTGAAATTAGATATCCTATGAATCTATGTGTCTTGAATTGATAATATATGCTAATTGATTATATGGTGTTAAAATTGATTGAAATTCTAGAAAATTTCGTATATCTGTTCAAAATAAGAATTAATTGGATTTTTGTTTTTCTTGTTTGTTTCTAACTTAATTTTTTTTATTATTCCATAAAATTCTATTCGATTATTTTACTAATATGTTAATGAGATATTTAGTTTTATCTTTAATCCTAAAATATTCTCCCCTAAAATTATCAAAAAGAAAAAGAGGCTCGAAGACGATTCATTTTCATTTCTCTCAACCAAAACACTCTCAGAGGCGATTAGGGTTTCATCAAGCGGCGATTTTTAGGGTTCTTTCTCTCTTTCAATCATCATGACTCGAACCAGAAAATCTAGTCTCATTGCAAACACAACTCCGTCCGAGAAAGAAAAGGTCTTGATTGAATTGGATAATATGGCTCATAACAGCGGCGACGAGGTTTCTCAGACACCGAAATCGAAAAGGTTGAAGGGTATTCCTTATTTTGCTAGCCCTGATTTTGAATCTCGCTACTTTACCATGGAGTTGGGCACTCGGACTCTCATCACTGCTCCTCCTATTGACAGTAAGATTATTAACCCTCTTACTGATGTTGGAATTATTAAGCTTTTTCAAGATGTTGGTATTGATTCCTTTATTCTCAATTTACCCAAAGTTTATTATCCTGATATTGTTCGAGAATATTATGCTAATCTACACTCTGATAAATTTGGAAACATCTGTTCAACTGTGGGTGGTAAGAAAATTCAATTCAACACATCTTTGTTTAGCTCAATCCTAGATGTTGATTATCAATCTGAGCTCGATGTGTATACGGCTCAGAGTGCCTTGGATTTTCCTGATTTTTCTATAAAAGATCAACTGTCAATTTTAATTGGTTCTGATTTGGTTGGGGAGTATGCACCTCCCAGTACTACTGAGGTTACATCACTGGCTCATTTGATCTTTAAGATTGCTAGGTCACACATCTGTCCAAGAATGGGGAATAAGTCTAACTTCACTAATCAAGATATGGTGTTGGTTGCTATGATCTTAGCTGGTAGGAAATTTGATATCTCATCTCTTATCATGCAAAAGATGCTTAGTACTCTTGAGAAAACCTCCACTGGAATCCCGTATGCTCAGCTTCTCACAAAGGTTTTTGTGGCCTTTAAGATAGATTTCAAGAAAACTCTTAAGATAAATGTCAAGGAAGTCTTTGATCACAAGACCTTAACTCAGAATAATATTCAGTTTGAGGATGGTCTAGTAACAAGGATTTTGCCTCCACCTCTTTCTGAGGTTGTTCCTGAGATTGGAGAACCTTCCAATCCTACTCCTGGTGCTTCTGAGTTTACATCTACTGAAAGTGTTTCTGAGATTAAGAAGGAGTTGCAAGCAGTCAAAAATGTTCTTAAGGTGATAACATCAGACTGTCAAACAATCAAGACAGTTATGAAAGGATTTCACAAGGATATGAAAGCCTTGAAGGACATGATGCTCAAGATAGTTGGTACCACCTCTGCTACTCATTCTGCAATAGACACTGACTTGGGACTTGACAAATTGGCACAAGCTGCTGCAAAAGATGCTCCAGAAGATGATGAAGGTGGAACGGACAAAGAAGGGGATGATGACTTCCATGCTTCTCCCAGGGCTACAGCAACAGACTCTTAATTTTTTTGATGAATTAAGGGGGAGAAAAATTGGAGAATTAATTATCTTGCTGCTACTCTATTGCTACTTTATTTGGTTTGTTTAAAACTATTGCTACTATTTGGTTTGCTAAAACTTATTGCTTATGGTTTGTATGAATATTTGTTAAATCCCTGCTTAATGATCTTTATGTGTTTAATGTTTAAAATGCCTGAGTTGGTTATATGGGATGTTTTTAAATTATTTCTTATTTCAATATCATGGTTTTTATATCTAATGTTGGAGTGCAGGAATTTAGGGGGAGTTTTTGGATAATTCTCCTAAATTAGTTGTAATCATCAAAAAGGGAGAGATTGAAACTCCTAAGTTTTGATGATAACAAACAGCAAGCCATTTGGCTTGATTTCAGATATAAAACAGCATACCATATGTATATGTGCTAACTTGGTTTTGCAGAGAATACAGTTTACTGATTATATAATCAGTCTGGAACAAACAGCAAGCTATCCTTTCAAATAGCATACCCGTGTCACAAACAGCATGCTGCTTTCAGTCTGGCAGTTTTACCGTATATAAAGAATTCAAAGAGCATCAAGTGGAAACATTGTTAGGAATATTTGTGAGGGCCCTCTAAGTATAACTGAATATACAAACGTCCATATCATATACAATTTGGGAGACAAACATATTCCTTGGGTTAAATTAAGAAAAGTAAAGTTCTACTTTTCATTAACTTAATGACACACCATGCCTCCACTCAAAATAAACACATGGCTCTCATGATGGCTATTATTCTCTCCATACACGTTCTTATTCTTCATCAGTTGAGATACATAGCTCCTTTCATTCCTTAAACAAACATATCATCTCTAACGGATTGATTTTATACCGTTGGAAATTTTCAAGGCTCTTATTCAAAGTTCTTGTGTTTTACCTATTTAAGGACAGATAATATTCAGTTCTTGACAATCCTTACAGTTCATAAAAACAAAGAGCTATACACAAACTCAAAGCTTACATTGCAAAATCCTTGAAAACCTTTTAAACCCATTACATTCGTATATATCTATATATTCAGAGGGTCATAGGTTGAGTTGTATCATTCAAACATTTGTATTGTTCAAATTGTATCTATTTGTTGCTGTACAAACGTTGGCTTAACGTTTAGGGTGAGTCGAACTAGACTAGAGAAGTAAACTTGGGAAGTGTTACTTAGAAAGTTAGTTCAGCACAGGAAACAGCAAGCCATTTGTAAGCAGCAGGGTGTAAGGGAGATATATTGTTGTATCTTGTAATCGGTTTATAATTGATCAATAATATATTCTCTTACCAAGTTTGGTAAGGGACCAGGACGTAGACCATAGGGGTTTAGGGGTTGAACCTGGCTAAAAGATTGTGTGCCTCATTTACTTACTGTTAATTTCATTCTGCATTTCATATTAGTCTCAAACGGCGTGCCATTTGTAAACTGTGTTATTACAAACAGCAAGCTGTTTCTGGCATTTTTCAAAACAGGTCATAAATAAGCATTGTTAGCCATAAACACCTATTCACCCCCCCTCTAGGTGTTGTTTTCAGAAATTTCTAATTTCCGTACTTGAAAATTGCTAAGACATCACCATTACAAATGATCACCCACTAATACTTGGAGAACATTGGCCTATCAGAAAGGTTTTATCACGGTCTACTGTGGATACAAGTCATCCATTCTTGATGGTACATTTCAGCAAATCACAAAATTATTTGTGTCATTGAGTTATACTAACAACTTTTTAGAGGATTGTGTTGAAATATGTGAATATCCACAGCAAACATCTCATAAATGATTTTGATGTAATTCGATGAGGGGTTTCATAAATGGGTTTCATGTGCCTGAGGATGACCTCAGGGTACCTGAGGTTAAAAGATATCCATTACAAATTTAAGAATATTTATGTAAAAAAATTATATTTACAAAAATGCCCCTACGGACCTTTATAGGTACATATGTGTTATAACCCTAGGAGAGATCTGAGGTTGTCCTCGATCAGGCCGAGTTTTCTCTCCATAAATACTCGAAAATTGAAATAAACTATTAGACTTTTAGCAAGATTTGGAATAGTCAACGAGATTTTGTTCGAGATTCTATACCTCATTAAAAATTTAAACAAATAAGAGTTATTAAGCAAAAAAGTAACAAATTTATTAACTTGTTTGCAAATTTATTTAATTTTTTTTCGTTGAACAATACAATAAACTTTTATATGTTGTGAGTGAAAGTCATAAAATTTCACTAGTAGATGTTGTGTACATGATTATATTTAATGCTTGAAGTTATAACTATTTTGTAAAAATTAACAATTTTTTTCATATTGTCTACATTTTAATCTAGTTATCTTTTGTATGTAAAAAAAAAAGTTGACATGTTGAGTACTTTATAATTAAATTTTTTTCGTTTGCATAATTTAAAACTTTTTTTTAGATATGTTGTCAACAATGATGTTTTTTTAATGGAACGTTGATGTTTTTATTAAAACTAGCTCTATAAATTGTTACTTTTTTAAAAATATATGATGTACTTGGGGTGAAGGCCCAAAATACCCACAAATTAAACATCCATGACCAAAATATCTACCGCCAGCTCGGGTGGCCCAAAATACCCATGGGACACGCTACTGGTAGTGGAGTGTTAAGAAGATACGATGTTGCTGAAAGAGTGTCTCGTAGACACGCTTATAAGGAATGCGTAACAAGCCGTTACGCTTTTGTGAGACATTCACTGTAGCTTGGGATGCGCCATTTCCAAATGCGCATCTGCAGATACGAATTTGGAAGTTGCGTATCTCTCGTCTTCTCCAAATTGCAGCTCTGGCGATTTTCAAATGATTCTTGACGGAAACAAGGCGGAGCTCCTTTCGTTCGATTCAGTTATCTTCCGTGTATGTTCTATACACCATTCAAATTGTCTTTCGACGATCTACACATCCATACCCATTTCAAACCATTTAATTCGCCTGAGATTAAACCCCCAAATCGAACCCAATCTATCTCTCGAATTTCAGTCGAGTTCATAGATGCCCTGGAAAAATGTTAAAAATAACAAAATTTCAATCTAAAGATATAAAAATACCGATTGTTGATATATAGCGTGGGTGATTTCTACCCATTTTGTTACCCAAATAATATCGGCGTATCATCATCCTCGTAACAAATCTACTCTCTAAACCCTAACTCTCTGTTATTATGGAAGAGAAAAAATCAACTGTTATTTGGGTGTCAATGGTGTATATATATGTTAGATACTGAAGAGTGTGTATATATGCTTACCAGACTCCTGTTATACATAAATCTTATTACCCAACCTAACTATGCGTATGTAATTTTTATAAAATAATATTGGCATGATACCCCAATGGTACTTGCGTATCATATATTTTAATATAAACTTATTAAGCAATACTCCAATTGTATTTGCGTATCGAGCCATTACCCCATTAATAAATGCGTAACAAGTGATAACCAAATGACATATGCGTCTTGAATCCGGTATTTTCCGCCACGTCTCCCAAGAATTGTTATTATTGTCAATATTGTTAAAAAAATCGTTATTTAGTCCCTTCACCCAATACCCTGCGGGGCCAGATCTCGATAAAATCAGTTGGGGGAAATGGAGAGGAAGGTATGGTGATGGGTTTCGTGTGCTCAAAAGAAATGGAGGTGGCCGGAAAGAGACGAACGGGACGGAGAGAGATCGGAGAGATTGGAGAGATCGGAGAGATGGGAGACGAGGGAGAGGGTACAATACTGCTACAGTGTTAAAAAATAGAAAGTTTGAGGCATATTAATAATATGTTCATGATGTAATTTCCGGAAACTAACAAGTGGAAGTTGTTCCTTGTAATGGGGACTTAAAACTTTCATGTTTGGATCTGTTAGGTCGAATACACAATAGTTAATCAAATACTGTATGAGTAACTTAACAAGAACACACTGTTTAATACTTAAAAACTGTTTGGAATTAACAATTCCTCTCTCAGTGATGTAAAATATCACAGAGAGCTGCTTAGGTTACAATCAATGAATTTCTCAATCGATTACCCTTCTAGGGTTAACCTAACTGTATTTATAGAACATACAGCTTCGTACAATCAGTAATTGATTCTCCTATAATTAAGCTATACAATTGATATCAATCACGATTGCTCCAAGTCTTCTAAGTCAACTCAATCTCTTTGACAGCTTTTCAATCTTCAAAGATATTGCTTCCAAATTTATCTTGAATCAATCTTCAAACACTGTTGACTCTTCAGACAATACCGCTACAGAGTTTAACAATCTCTGTTGCGCTTCCAGTCAGTGTTTAACTAAACTCTGACTGCTTCCAGCTAAACTCTGTTTTGTCACTATAGCTTCCAAACACTGTTCTCATCAATCATTTCTAACAATCTCCCCCAACTTGTCCATTAGCAAGAATGTACAAGTTTACAATAAATGATGATGTCAAAACAATTACAAAGTTTACAGTGTTTAATATACAAACAGAGTTTAAACTTTTACTTAACAAACTTACAACTTTTGTCTACCTAACTTCCTCAAGATCTGGAGCTGTTCTGAGATAATCAATCAACAATCTTCTCTCAGCATGTTCAAGTTCAATCTCCATAGCTTCCTTGATCTCTCTTAAATCTGGATCATTTTCATCAGTTTGAAAAATAGTAGCTCTGAGATCATAGATCTTGTTTCTTCTCATTTCATTTCCCAACCTGATGTACTTCACTTCTTCAGACTTTACATTGAAATCCAGAACAGTAATTCCAAGATCAGTCTTCAGCTTCGAAGTCCCTTTCTCCATCTCTATCAGATTGCCATTCCAATCTCTGTACTTAGGAATATATCTTTCAGCAGACTTTGATCCTGTAACAACTTTAGCTTTCTGCATATACCCCCTTATAGAATTAGCAATAAGCTGTGTTTGACGATTTCTGACTCTGAAGATATGCAAGACATACTGAAGTTCCTCAAATAATTTTAGCTTGATTGCTTCTTCATTCACTCTATACACTGACCCATCTACCATAAAGTATAACAGAAAGTGAATGTCTAAGCTCCTTTGACGAACTAGCTGAACTGACTCCAACTTGTCTAGATTTTCTTGAGTAATACCAGAACCAAGAGATACAAGTGCAGAGGGATCTCTTGGACTATTACTAAATCTCAAATCTCTTTTTGAACCTAATCCAGAAGTATTTCTGCCTGGTGGCTTTCCTGAACATGCAACATTATGTTGATATCCACCAGTCACTCCTGCTTCTTCTTGCACTGGAATCTTTGGCCTTGAAAAACCAGGTAAGGGTTTACTTTGTGTCTGTACAACTTGTGTGGCAACAGAGGTTGTAACAATCATTTTGCCCTTGTTCTCCTCATTCATTACCCCTTTTAACTTCAATTTAGCATCAAGAGAAGACTTTCTGATCAACTTTTCTTTATCTTCTTCTTCTGCTTCTTCTTGAATGCCAGTTAACTTCTCTTTGATTTCAATGCCTTTAAGAACAGGCTTTGCAGTTTTAACCACTTTCTCTCTCTTCTTCAACTTATCAGACTTTAAAGTCTTCAAACGCTTTTCTTGTAGACTTTTCTCTTCAGCTTTAGCATCTTCTATAGTAACTCCTTCTGCATTCTCCTCCATGAAAAGCTTAACAGCTAGCTCCTCATCAGTCTTTGGATTTGATATTAATTCCAAACTCTTGGTTTTTGAAGTACCTTGAGTTTCAGTGTTTATTCCAACAGACTGTGACTTAAGAGATTTGCTAGATATCAGAGTTTGCCTTTCAGAGTTTAACACCTTACTCTTATCACTTGCCCCTCCATCTCCAGCATCATCCTTTTGAGACAGAGTTTGAGAAACTTTGCATTTAGACTTAGCAACTCTCTCCCCCTTTTTGACATCATCAGGAATGAGTATAAATGTAATAAGCTCCAAAGAGTTAGAAATAGAATCAACCTTAGCCAACAAAGTAGCTTGATTTTCTTCAACCTTTCCTAGCCTGGCAAAGAGAGTATCTTGAACTTTAGAAAGCTGTGCAGCTTTGATTTTTGACTCTCTTTCCAACTTCAGTTCTCTTGACTGTATCTCTGTCTTCAAAGAAGCAATTTCTTGCTTTGTATCAGCAAAATTTCCATCCAGAGTTTTGACTTGTACCACAGTTGCTTTTAAGCATGATAAAATCTCTGGATTTGAAATTTGACTAGCAGTCTGTTTAACAAAATCAGCTGCTCTCCCTTTTGGAAAAATACAATCTTGTTTATACCAATTAGCAGCAGATTTAGCAAGATACTCTTCTTCAATTGCATGAGATGGACAAGGCTGATCAAAAGGTGTATGTTTATTTTCAGTCTGTGCTGGTGCACTCAGAAAAGAATCAGAGTTTGCACTGCTGTCAGATTCATCTTCAGCACTTGCATCTTTAGCTTGAGCATCTTTGAAAGAATCATTGTGCTGAGCTGTGTCAGCCACAGTTTCTGCAACAACTTCTGCAACCTTTTCAATATTATCCTCATGTTGCACAGGCTCTGCAACAGAGTTTGTATTTGTTGCTTCATCTTGCATAGGTTCAACAGAGTTTGCATCTTTAGATGCTTGATCAACCTCATCACCCTTGTCAGGAATTTGATAACCCTCAGAGATTAACTCTGTATGTGATGCTACAGGCTGAACAGCTGTACCAGTTGCTTCAAAATGAACAACAGGTGAGATAGGATCAGAGAATGGTTCAAATGAGTCAAGAATATCATCCATTGGTGAAAAACCATCTCTGTTATTTTCTTCTACAGGCATTTTATCCTCTGCAGGTGCTTCAACATTGTCAGTCACAATATCCTCTGCAGGCATTTCAACCTCTGCAGGTATAGCAACATTCTCTGCAACCTCAACAGTAGGTGTATGCAGTGAAACCACCTCTAGAGCTTCAACAACATTCTCATCTTCAGAATCTGAAAGAATTAATTTTCTCTTCTTGACTTGAGGCACTACAATCTCCTCTTCTTCTTCACTAGAGCTCTCTTTAGGTGGTGAAAGTGAAGGTCTGTTTGCCTTTTGTTTCATTCTTCTAGTATAAACAGCTCCAGGTGATGTCTGTTTAGCCTTTGAGTGTTTAGTGTTTTGGGCGGTGTGTATTTTTCTTTTTGGTTTGGATTTGGGTTGTTCAGTAGATGCTGGCTCAGAGTTTAAGGTTTCAGAGTTTATGTGTTCTGGTTGTGGTTGATGAGATGTAGTAGGTACAGTGGTTGTGGGTGTTGTAGGTGTTGGTTCAGGCATGTGATGTGGTTCAGGCATGTGATGTGGTGATTGAGAATCTTGAGGTTGGTTTACATAGTTCTGTAAGGCTAGTGGCATAAACATATCAGGTATGTGCTGTTTAGTGACATCTTTGTTTGTCAAATCAGAAAACATTCTTTTAGCAACTTGAAAAGGCTAAATCACATCAGCTTCATCAATTGGAATGTTAGGCATACAAGCAGTAAATAGCATTTGACAAAAACGAGCAAAATAAACAGAAGTAGTCTCAGACAAACGCTCTCCCAGATTCATTAGCACTAATCTACCAAAATCGAAATTACCTCCATATAGTAGAGCATGACCAATTTGGAGAGTGTCAAGAGGAAGTGCATCCCAGTTTGTTGTCTTCTTGCCAAAAGCTCTTGTAATACAGTCGAAAAAGAAACTCCATTCCTTTCTCAAAAGTGGCCTTCTCAAAGATCCAATCTTATTCAAATCTCCTGCACAGCCAATTTGCTGCAACATTGTCCTTAAACGATCATGACCAACAACACTGTAAGAAGTGTGTGTCTCAAAATTCAGAGCATCCCTAACCGTAGTTGGAGTAATGATATACTCTGATTCAGCATGTGTGAAGGTGATTGTTGGAGTGCCAGATTCTTCTCCATCATCATACACAGAGTTTGTCCAAAAGGTAGCGATTTGTGAAGCAGAGAGTATTGGTGGTGCAGTTAACGCCTTCCCTATTTCAGAGTCTTTCAAGAAATTTTGAAACAGATGAAACGCCTCTGGAGCATTTGCATTCTCCAGTGGTGCTGCATAGTTACTAGGAAGAAACACTAATCCTGCTGCATCAAACGCTTTGGTTGCCATTAGAAGATATGATATGAAGATATTTAGAGAAAAGATGTGTATGCACTGTAAGTGTTTATCAAAATGTGAATGAGAATGAATGAGAATTTTGAAAGTGAATGAGTATGCAAGTAACTGTGAGTGGGTGAATATGAATAGATGTGAAGTGAGAGAACAAAAACGATTAGAGTAAAACTAAAACTCAATCGTTTATTCAGTAAAAGCGTGTAACTGATTGTAGAGTAATGTGTGAGTGAGACACGTGTCAAACAACCAATGGATCACTTAATAATTACCGCTGTCATTCCTATCATCATGACACTTTGACATATTTACACTAATTAACAGTTGTCAACTACCCCAATTACTCCAAAATAGTCAAATCATCTCAATGAAACATTACCTTAGAGTATTTAACACAACTCAACAGTGTTTATCAATTATCCAACTTTATCACTAACAACCCTTTCAAACATTGCACAGTTGTGAATATGAGTGTGTGTGAAGCAGAGTTTACTAATATCAATTTTTAAAGCATCTAATATTTCATATAATCCATAACAAAAATCAATAAACACTGAATGCACAAACTCTCATATTAAACACTGATTGTTTGATGAATGCTAAACTCTGTAGTTACTGTAATACAGAAATCTGAAAACTTCCATTCCCTTTGATGTTCCATGATTATCCAAGTAAGCACACAGTCTTTGAAGACAAAAAGATCAAGAGATAGAAATCAGAGCATCATTTAGTGAATAACAGTCATGAATTTGATAAACTCACAAACTCTCAAAGCACACAAGTGTTTAGGTGAAGTGTTTACACTCACATTCAATCAGAAATAGCAGAATCTACCATATGCTTGAATGTCCACCAATTCTACACTACTTTGAGTACATGTACGCACAAATCAAAAGGACTTTATTCAGGGTTGTAATGAGATAAGATCAAACAGATGAAAAAGATGTTTTATTCATGAGTGAATATCAAGCTGAACATTTTAATAGAGCAAAGTGTTCAGTCACACTAGTAGTACATATTTGTACAAGATCAGTATATATGCCTTTTTTTTTATTTAGCATATATACTGAGTAAATTTTTCTTTTCTTTAGAAACACTCACCTGCTTGATTGTTTTTTTAAAAAAAATATAACTGCTCTGAATACTTCAGAGTTTAAGAAAAATGAGCAGTTAATTAGGCTCAAAGGGGTTTACTAAGGGTGGTATTTATGAACAGTGTTTGTACATTGTTCAAAAAAAAAAAAAATTTTGAACAGTGTTTGAAGGAATGGTAAATCCTATTGCCTTTATCATTTTCATGCACACACATATCATGTAGTCTCAAGATGGTCTAATACAAGTTCTAGAGAAACATGCTTCCTGATGAATATCACACAACAATAAATACTGATTGATATAGAATGTATCAATCACTGATTTGGCTCAAACTCTCACAGGGTGTAGACATGAATCTGAACTCACCAAACTAATCAATGACACATCTCAAGTTTTATGGTTTTCACAAGTACAAACAAGGAATCATCAGGAACCATACCTTTGGAAACAGAATGTCACTAATCAGAGTTTAGAGTTCATCAATAACAGAAATTTTCTTATGAGAGGCAATGCACACAATATTCATAAACTCAGAGTTTAGGACTGAATAAACTAAGAGATGCTATAAATATGAAACAGTATCATGCTGTGTTGATTTACTGCACAAAGTCTGATTAGATTACAGTGAATCAGAAAGAATCATGATTTAATTACTGAGAATCATGCTTCATACAATTTCTTCATTGGTGTTTTCATTCAGACAAAAATCAATTCTGAATTCACTGAGTGTATCCAACATATTAACAGTGTTTAACAGACAGACATGCTGACAGAGTTTAACAAGTTTTAATCATTAGCATGCAGAACAGAGTTTAATACTAAGGTTCACATAGCACTTAACAATTTGTATAACATGAGCAATGAGTTTTTGAGTCTAACCAACATCTCTAGTCAAAACTAGAGACCATTCCTAGTTCATTGACCAGTCTTGTAAATGTAGCTTCACTCAATGGCTTGGTGAAGATATCTGCAAGTTGTTGTTCTGTAGACACAAAGTGAAGCTCAATGTTTCCTTCCTCTACATGCTCTCTGATGAAGTGATACCTTATGCTGATGTGCTTTGTCATTGAATGTTGTACTGGATTACCTGTCATTGCAATAGCACTTTGATTATCACAGTAAATAGGTATCTTGGTATACCTTAATCCATAATCCAGCAGTTGATTCTTCATCCATAAAATCTGTGCACAGCAGCTTCCAACAGCAATATACTCTGCTTCAGCTGTAGATGTAGATATTGACTTCTGTTTCTTGCTGTACCAGGAAACAAGTCTGTCACCCAGAAATTGACAACTTCCACTGGTGCTTTTTCTGTCTATCTTACAGCCTGCAAAATCTGCATCTGAATAACCAAGTAGTTTAAACTCTGATTCTCTTGGATACCACAGCCCCAAAGTCATAGTGCCCTTGAGATACTTAAAAATCCTCTTTACTGCTGTTAAATGTGGTTCTCTTGGATCTGTCTGGAACCTTGCACACAAACAAGTGGCATACATGATGTCAGGTCTACTAGCTGTTAAATAGAGTAGAGAACCAATCATTCCTCTGTAACATGTCATATCTACTGATGACCCTGCATCTTTGTCCAATTTTGTTGCAGTTGCCATGGGAGTTGTTGCAGATGAACAGTCAAGCATACCAAATTTCTTGAGAAGGTTTCTGGTATATTTTGCTTGATTTATAAAAATTCCATCATCTGTTTGCTTCACCTGTAGCCCTAGAAAATAACTAAGCTCTCCCATCATACTCATTTGATATCTTGACTGCATGAGTTTGGCAAACTTCTTACAGAGTTTATCATTAGTAGATCCAAAAATGATGTCATCCACATATATCTGAACTAAAAGCAAATCACTACCAGATTGAAAGTAAAACAGAGTTTTGTCAATAGTACCTCTGTGAAACCCACTTTCTAGTAAAAATTTGGCAAGGGTTTCATACCATGCCCTTGGTGCCTGCTTAAGTCCATAGAGTGCTTTGTCTAACCTGTAGACATAGTCTGGATATTTTGGATCTACAAAGCCTGGTGGTTGTTCCACAAACACTTCTTCTTCAAGTTTTCCATTCAAAAATGCACTTTTCACATCCATCTGAAACACTTTGAATTTCATGTGAGAGGCATATGCAAGAAAGATTCTGATTGCCTCCAATCTAGCAACTGGAGCAAATGTTTCATCATAGTCTATTCCTTCCTGTTGTGAATAGCCTTTTGCAACCAGTCTTGCTTTGTTTCTTGTGATAACACCCTCACTGTCAGTTTTATTTCTGAAAACCCATTTAGTACCAACAATGGATCTGTTCTTGGGCCTTGGTACAAGTGTCCACACTTCATTTCTTTCAAATTCATTTAGCTCTTCTTGCATTGCTGTTATCCAGTCAGCATCTTTAAGAGCTTCTTCCACTTTCTTTGGCTCAGATTGTGACAAGAATGCATGAAACAGACATTTATTTGTTGTTGCACTTCTTGTCCTTACTTTTGCATCTGGATCACCAATAATTAAATCAGGTGTGTGAGATTTAGTCCATTTTCTTGCAGAAGGCAGATTTCTTCTGTCATCATGTGATCCTCCCCATTGATCCATGCTCTCCTGATTTTCTTGGTGCCTCTCTTCATTTTCAGATGCTCCCCCTGAATGTGACTTCTCAGAATTATCAACAGAGTTTGAATCAACAGAGTTTGAATCAACAGAGTTTGATTCAGAATTATCAACTGAGTCACTTTCAGAGTTTGAATTATCACAATGATGTGATTCTTTATGCTCCCCCTCAACTGGTTCTTCCCTTGTTTCTGATTGAAGAGTTTCTTCAGTATTTACCAGTAGAGGTTCAGAGTTTAGATCAACAGAGTTTGACAGATCAGTCTGATCAGAGTTTACTTTTTCAGAGAATAAATCTTCATTTTCAAAGTGGAGTAGATCATGTTCATTGACATCTTCAAGTCCAGTTATTTTCTTGTCATCAAATGACACATGAATTGATTCCATGATCACTCTGGTTCTCAGATTATAAACTCTGAATGCCTTTGTTGACAGTGGATAGCCAACAAAAATTTCTTCATCTGCCTTTAGGTCAAATTTGGTCAACTGTTCAGGATGAGTCTTCAACACAAAGCATTTGCATCCAAAAATATGAAAATATTTTAGATTTGGCTTCTTCTTTTTCACCATTTCATATGGTGTTTTACCATGCTTATTGATCAGTGTTGCATTTTGAGTAAAACAAGCAGTTTGAACTGCTTCTGCCCAGAAGTATGTTGACAATTTTGCTTCATCCAGCATGGTTCTGGCAGCTTCTATCAAGGTTCTATTCTTCCTCTCCACTACACCATTTTGTTGTGGAGTGCCAGGTGCAGAAAACTCTTGTTTGATTCCTTTACTCTTGCAAAATTCTTCCATTGATGAATTCCTGAATTCAGTTCCATTGTCACTTCTGATTATCTTCACTTGATTTTCTGACCCTTTGTCCAGTTGGATTATATGTTCTGTCAGTGTTAATGCAGTTTCATCCTTCTTTGCAAGAAAATATACCCATGTGTATCTGGTATATTCATCAACAATGACTAGAGCATATTTCTTCTTTCCAAGAGACATAACATTCACTGGTCCAAAAAGATCAACATGTAGGAGATGATAAGGATCAACAATTGAAGACTCAGATTTGCTTTTGAAGGAGGCTTTTCTCTGTTTGGCCTTTTGACAAGAATCACACAGGCCTTCTACATTCAACAAAGACCTTGGTAGGCCTCTCACAAGATCATTCTTGATTAGCTCATTGATGTTGTTCAGGTTCAAATGAGAGAGTTTCTTGTGCCATTTCCAACTCTCTTCACTGGACATTCTTGTTGACAGACACACTGCTTTGCCATCATTGTTTGTTGACAATTTAATTTCATAGATGTTATTGTGTCTGTTTCCAACTAGAGCAACTTTCCCTGTAGATTTGTTGATGACTTGACAATATTCAGGCTGAAAATCCACATGATATCCTCTGTCACAGATTCGACTCACAGATAGCAAATCATGCTTGAGTCCTGGAACCAGAGCTACATTTGTGATGATGACATTTCCAAGATTAATGTTGCCATATCCCAGAGTATGTCCTATGTTGCCATCTCCATAGGAAAATTTTGGGCCAGCCTTCTCCTCATACTCTGATAGCAGGGCTTTATTTCCAGTCATGTGTCCTGAACATCCACTGTCCACGACTAGGGTACTCACCCTGGTGCCCTGCAATCACAAACAATCACTGATTGTTAGTTTTAAGGATCCAGACTTGCTTGGATCCTTTGGCTTTCTTAATTCTGTTAGCTTTTGCAGCGGAATTCACATTATCAGAGTTTAAGCTAACTTTTTCAGAGTTTACATTTGCAGAGTTTACTTTAACCCATTTCAAATTTGGTTTGGGTTCATAGTAATTGTAGTAAATAGCATGATAATCTCTGCAAGTGTAAATAAAATGCCATGTACTTCCACAGTGTTTGCATAAAGTCTGTGGTCTAGTTCTCACATAATCACTCTTTACTGCAGTTTTAGAGGGCAAAGAATTAATGTTCTTATTCTTACTGCAGAAACTAGCAAGATGATTAGTGCTACCACAATTAAAGCATGTTTTTCTAGGAGCTAATGAAGCAAGCATTGGCTTAATTCATGATGTTATGCCTACCTTTCCATTTTTGTTTTTCCTAGGCATTTTCTGTTTGTTGACAGATTTTATCTCCTTAAGCTTATGCTTGAGTTGTTTATCTGTCATTAAACCAATGTTAGCCTCTTTAACAAAAGTCTTAGCATATGACTCTTTAACAGCCTTTTCTGAGCTTCAGTCTTAGGTCCACCTGTTCCCATGACATTACCTTCAGATGAACGATGTGGTCTAACTTTAACCATATTTTCAAATCTAAGTTCATCTCCTTCAGAGTAACCTAGACCTACTGTATCTGACTGAAACACTTCTTGTGTATCTTTACCAGAGTGTGTCCAAGTTTTAATGATGTGTTTAGTATCCTCCAATTCAGATTCTAGTTGTTTATACTTACCTAGCAACTCCTGTTCAATAAACACTGCATCATCTCTCTCCTTCTGAATTTTATTCATGTTTTCAAGCTTTTCCTCAACAAGTTTGTTTCTATCTTTGAGTTGAGAGCACTCACTTTTTATCCTCTCATTTTCTAAAGTCTGATCCCTATAACTGATATGCAATGCTTTAAGATAAATTCTTAATTCAGTTATATTATCAGTGTTATAAGCATAGGTAGTTGGGGGTACCTTGAGATCATCATCTTCATTTTGAGTAGTAGCCATGAGTGCATAGTTGACTTCCTCATCTGAATCTGAAGTGTCTGCCCAATCTCTGCCTTTGGTGTAGAGTGCCTTTTCAGTTTTACCCTTCTTGCACTCAGGAGCATAGTGACCCATCTCCTTACACTTGTAGCATTGAATCTCAGACTTATCTTTCTTACCAGATTTGAAGTCCTTTCCTTCAGATTTCTTGAAATTCTTCTTGTCAGACTTTGAGTAGTCCTTGGAGAATCTCTTTCCCTTCTTGAAGTTCTTGTATCCCATCTTCTTAAAGGTCTTTACCATCAATGCAGCCATTTGCATCATCTCTTCATCATCTTCAGAATCAGATGTTCCATCTGTGTTTGAGTCAACATCAGAGTTTGATGACTCACTTTCTGAGTGTATGACTAAAGCTTTTCCTTTTGCCTTTTTCCTTGATGCTTCCTTCTTTGATGGTTTCTCCTCAACCTTAAGTGCAACAGACTTTGACTTTCTACTTGATCTTTTGTTTCTCTGCTCCAATTCCAATTCATGGGTTTTGAGCAGTCCATAAATTTCATCAATCTCTGTTTCACCAAGTTCATAATTATCTCTTATAGTGGTTGTTTTCACATCCCACTTTTCAGGTAGAGAAAGAAGAAACTTGAGATTTGAGTCTTCTAAATCATACTCTTTATTAACTAATGACAAATCATTGAGCAATTTACAGAATCTGTCAAATGTTTCTGTCATGGTTTCTTCAGACTTTGCCTCAAAATGCTCATACTCCCGAGTGAGTATGTTTCTTCTGTTTTTCTTGATTGCAGGAGTTCCTTGACACCTAACCTCAAGTGCATCCCATATTTCCTTTGCAGTTGTGCAATTAATTACTTTATTAGACATAACATTGTCTAATGCACTGTGAAGTAAGTGTCTTACTTTTGCATCCTTTGCAATAGATGAAAGATCCTCAGCAGTTAGATCTTTCTTTTCTTTTGGAATGACCTTTGATTCCTCACCAGCAGCAGCAGCAGATAACTTTGTAGGTTTGTGAGGACCTTCATAAATTCTATCAAGGTATTCTGGATCTGTAGCCTCCAAAAACATGGTCATCTTCACCTTCCAAATTGCATACTCTGATGGCCTAAGTATAGGAACCCTAATTGTTTCATACCTACTAACAGTAGTAGGGGCTTTCTCAGATGGTGGAGGTATCTCTGCCATTGATTACTATTGTGTTTTTGGATCTTTAACTGTAATAAAGTAACAGATTGGCTCTGATACCACTTGTTAGGTCGAATACACAATAGTTAATCAAATACTGTATGAGTAACTTAACAAGAACACACTGTTTAATACTTAAAAACTGTTTGGAATTAACAATTCCTCTCTCAGTGATGTAAAATATCACAGAGAGCTGCTTAGGTTACAATCAATGAATTTCTCAATCGATTACCCTTCTAGGGTTAACCTAACTGTATTTATAGAACATACAGCTTCGTACAATCAGTAATTGATTCTCCTATAATTAAGCTATACAATTGATATCAATCACGATTGCTCCAAGTCTTCTAAGTCAACTCAATCTCTTTGACAGCTTTTCAATCTTCAAAGATATTTCTTCCAAATTTATCTTGAATCAATCTTCAAACACTGTTGACTCTTCAGACAATACCGCTACAGAGTTTAACAATCTCTGTTGCGCTTCCAGTCAGTGTTTAACTAAACTCTGACTGCTTCCAGCTAAACTCTGTTTTGTCACTATAGCTTCCAAACACTGTTCTCATCAATCATTTCTAACAGGATCTAAGACATTTTCTTAGTGGAATCCATAAATAAATTGAGTTGAAAGAAGGATGTTTGTTGATTTATTTTAACAGGAAATCAGACTTTATTTGTTATAGCATTATACTGAGAAATCAGTACTTGGATTAATGGACTAAGTCATGCATCAAATACTGATGGGCCGAATTCTGATGGAGGTCAGACATCAGATACTGATGGACTAAATCCTGACGGAGGCCAGAATTCAGATCATGATGTTGATTAAATCCTGATCTTGATGATGGTTAGATCTTGATACTGATGGATATAAAATCCTGACGAGTATTAGATTCTGATGCTACTGTAACTGAAATAAATACTGATGCAGTTAATGAAATTAAATCAGAATATTTACTTTCCTTTTATAGAGTATTAGTTACGTTTATTTTTGGTATTATATATACAATACAGAAAGAATGAACGTTATAGGAGAGATACGTCCTAAGGATAGAAACGCTATATGTTTTCTTCTTTCTCTGTTCTCTCTCGATACATACAGATTATATACATAGTTCTCAGGCGAACTGAGGTGCTGGTCGTTGTTGATCATTGCCGTGTCTGTGAACGGATTGGTCTGTGCTGTTTTATCCTGGAAGTAATATTGCTGCATCCCAACACAGCGTAAGTGGGGCAATATTCTCTTCAAGAACAATCAAGTCCTCTCGAAGGGTTTGGCGACTCAGCTGTTCTTTATCTTATCAGTATTGCTAGAAGCTTCTGTAGAGATAAGTTGTTTCTTACTTCTCTCGTTAATTACAGTCTCTGATTTGGCTCTTGTTTATGCCTTCGTGATTTGTTTTGTTAATTGGTTATTGCATGTTCTTGTTTTAATATATATATATATATATATATATATATATCACTGCCTCATTGTTGTTGTAATTGTAATATACCCAACAATCTTGAAGAGAATATTTGTGTTATATATTGTTAACTAATAAGATGGTTAATGAAACTGAAACTCTTGTTGTTGAGACTGGCTCTGGGTCTAATGTTACTACACGTACCATCGACTGTACCACGTACCGTTTCCCACAGCCTATCAATTTGTCAGGAATGCCTGATAAATTCGGTGGGGCTGTTGGTTTTTCTCGTTGGCAGAAAAAGATGAAACTGTGGTTAACGGTAAAGGGTCTATGGCCAGTGGTGTAGTATGAGAAACCAGTTGTGGTTAAGGAGAAAGCTGAAACTGTTAAGGCTTATACTATGTGGGAGGAAAAGGATGGGGTGGCTAGGGCTGCTATTCTGGCAGCTTTAGCGAACACTCTATTCGATGTTTATTCATCTGACTCCTACACTGCTAAGCTCTTATGGGAGAAGCTTGACCAGACACATAATACTGACTCGCAAGGGTTGGAAAAGTATTCTGTGGCTAGGTTCCTTGACTTTAAACTGGTGGATACTAAATCCATGACTGAGCAGGTGCATGAGTTTGAGATGTTGGTGCATGCTTTGAAGGAGTCTGGTATGGATCTTCCTGAAAAGTTTCAGGTTATGTATGTGATTGAAAAGCTCCCTAAGTCTTGGGAAGAGTTTGCACTCTCCCTGAAAAGATAGAAAGTAGAGATCACTTGGACAAACCTGATGTTGGACATCTCTGTGCATGAGCAACACAAGTCCAAGCAAGGACATGTGATGCCTACTGAACATGCTAGGAGTTCGAAGGTGAATGTAGTGACTGTAGGACAGAAAAGAAAGTCTATCACTAAGAAGGAAAACACTAAGTCTAAGGACAAGAACAAGGCTAAGAAACCAAAGGCAAACAAACCATGTTGGTCTTGTGGACAGGTTGGTCATTGGAGCAAGGACTGTTCTGTAAAGAAAGCTAAGAAACCTGTTGTAGGAGCACAAGCTAACACTGTGCTTAGTACCACTGGTGGGCCTACGGTTAATATGGTTGTTGGTGAGGCTGTTGCTTCTGAAACTGACAATGGGTATGTAACCTACAACCCTGTACTTCTTTCTACTTATTCGTCTCATGATTGGTTGATTGATACTGGAGCTAATGTACATATTTGTACTGATATTACTCTATATGTATCTTATCAACAGACTCATGGAATGATTGTGACTGTAACACCCCCAGATCCAGGGTCAGGGATCTGGTCGTTACGGTCTCAATATCCATCCATAAAACCAACATAATTTAAATTACAACCTTGTGACCCAAAACAACAACATAAAACACACCCGTTATAGTCCCAGAGATGAAATCAGAGTAACCATTAATATTATTAATCACAAGTTGGAGTTCTTACAACCCAAAGAATTACAATTTTACAATTTACATGCTCTTTGCCATCCATTGGTATATGCCATATATATATAAATACATTTGGTGCACAAATGCTAACAACTAGCCTACCAGAGGCTGCATCCTCAGCAATGGTAACTATGACCTCCGCGATTAATCCTCTGACGGCTAACACCTGCTATGCTGAGTGCGCCTTGCGCGGCCATCTGATCTAGCTGTTGTTGTGATATAAATGAATAAAGCAAGGGTGAGCAATAGCCCACCAAAAATATGATTGAACAGTGATATATAAGACAGTTCAAAGATATGTTTTGAAATCATATGCCATGCATTAGAGAAAATATTGCCAGTTTAATATAAAGGATGAAGTTACAAGGTAACTCAACAGGTATATATTTCGTGGAAGCATATGCTATGCCAAAGTAAGCAAGATAGCATCATTTTCATAAAAATAGGAACTTGCAAGAAAGATATTGCAATTCCAGTTTGAAATACTTTTCAACTCTGCCAACTATGATGATGTTGCAGAAAATTTCCAACATTGAGAGATGAACTAATACTGGAGTTTGACGCGCCAGGAGACATAGCATTTACACGATGATCAGTCGCATGTTATGCTCCCCACCTCTTGTTTATTACATGTAGAAGGAAGCACCGACGGATTTACTTGTCTACCGCCCTCTGGAACCCCCCGGCCAACGGTTGGGCCATTTGCTGGACCGGCGCCACTGGGTCACTTACGCATCTCCTAGTTCATTTCACATCCATAACTTTGAAACGTGAAGTTCCTCCCCCTTTCCCCAAGTATATTACTTGTTGATAGGACTCCACAAAGTAGTCGTATCTAGTTGGAAAGGAAAAATCACCAATATTTCCCAAGCTGATGCTTGTTAATGGATATAAACTTGTTCCATCAATTCTTACCCCTCGAGCGTTGAGGAGGTAACCAAACAGACTCATATCGATGTTTGAAGAATCAAGATGTGAGTGACAAGATAGTTTTAGCAAGTATAGGACCGGGCAGTCCAATAAATAACATCTCTCAAGTGAGGTCCCCTTATATACGTTTGGAAGTTGAGCGAGTATTTAAATCTTCTTTAAGATAGATTTAAATAAAAATAGAGTTTTGGAAACCTCCCCTTGATAAAAATAGTCATAAACTACTCCAAAATATTTTACACCATATCTGAAGGTGACATATAATCTTTGAATAATATGAATCATTATAAAAGAACTTAAAAGGATTTAAATAAATATTCCAAGAATATTTATTAACTCAATATTAATTAAGGAATATGAATAAATCACAATATTACTCGTAAGTAATCCTCGAATGAATATTTAGAATTATTTATGTTAGGTCGAATACACAATATATAATCAAGTACCGTATGAGTAAATAACAAGAACACACGTTTTAACTCTTAAAACTGTTTGGAATTAATAATTCCTCTCTCAGTGATGTAAAATATCACAGAGAGCTGCTTAGGTTACAAGAATGATATTCGTTCACGATGGATACCCTTCTAGGGTTAACCTAACTGTATTTATATGATATACAGCTACGTACAATCGTTAATTGATTCTCCTAAAATTAAGCTATACAATTGATATCAATTACGATTGCTACACGTCTTCTAAGTCAACTCAATCTCTTTGACAGCTATCCAATCTTCAAAGATATCGCTTCCATATTAATATTAAATTAATCTTCAAACTCTGTTGACTTGCAGACGCTTCCTGTAGACAGACTTTAACAAACTCTGTTGCTCTCAAAGCTAACAGTGTTTGCGCTTCCATGTATTCAGCTAACAGTGTTTGCGCTTCCATGTATTCAGCTAGCAGTGTTTACGCTTTCAAATAACAAGTTAAACTCTCTTTACCTGTAACACTTAAACACTGACATTAAATCACATCAATTATATCTAACAATCTCCCCCAACTTGTTCATTAGAAAAATGTACAAGTTTACAGTAATTGATGATGTCAAAACGAACAAATAAAAACACAGTGTTTAACATATAATCAGAGTTTAAACTTGACTTAACAAAATCAACTGAAAAATTCAAATTACTTACAAAATCTGTCTACCTAACCTCCTCAAGATCTGGAGTTGTTCTGAGATAATCTATCAACAATCTCCTCTCAGCATTTTCAAGTTCAATCTCCATAGCTACCTTGATCTCTCTTAAATCTGGATCATTCTCATCAGTTTGAAAAATAGCAGCTCTGAGATCATAGATCTTGTTTCTTCTCATTTCATTTCCCAACCTGATAAACTTCACTTCTTCAGACTTTACATTAAAATCCAGAATAGTAATCCCAAGATCAGTCTTTAGCTTTGTAGTTCCCTTCTGCATTTCTATCAGATTCCCATTCCAGTCTCTGTACTTTGGAACATACTTGCTGTTGTATTTCATATGTCTTCTTGCAAGATTCTGAATCATCTTTTGTCTGAGCACATTTGCAACTGATTGAGCTCTTTGATTTCTTACTCTGAAAATATACAGAACATACTCTAGTTCTTCCCAGAATTTTAAATCAATATCATTCTCAGCAATCTTGAACACTGTTCCATCAGCCATGAAGTATAACAGGAAATCCTTTCCTAAACTCTTTTGATGAACAAGCTGTACTGACTCCAGTCTGTCTAAACTCTCTTGAGTTACACCATGACCTAGAACAGACAATGAAGAAGGATCTCTGGGAGCAACATTCTGTCTTTTATCTCTATGTGAGCCTATACCTCCTTTGGTATATCCAATTTTACCAGATAAAGCTCTACCATCAGTGAAATCCATTGGAACTGTAGCTTCTAGACTTGAATCACGAAGAACACCTTTTCCAAATGTTGATTTCAACTGAGAAGACAATATTGGTGTAGTCACAGCTTGTGCAGCAACAGAGGTTGTGTCTTCACTCTTCTGTACAACATGTGTATCAACAGAGGTTGTAACTATCATCTTGTTCTTGCTCTCTTCACCCATCACTCCTTTTAACTTCAGCTTGGCATCAAGAGAAGACTTTCTAATCAGCTTTCCTTTATCTTCTTCTTCTTCTTCTTCTTCTTCTTGAATACCAGATAGTTTTTCTTTGATCTCAATACCTTTCATTACAGGCCTTGAAGACTTTGAAGCTCTAACAGTTTTCTTCACTTTCTTGGACTTTTGAGCTTTTAAATGCTCTTTCTGCAACAGCTTTTCTTCAGCTTGTATATCCTCAAGTGTAGCTTCAGCATTCTCTTCACGAAAAAGTTTTGAAGCCAATTCTTCATCTGTTTGTGGATTGTCAGTGAATGACAAATCCTTTGGCTTTGTACCAGAAGTACTCTGACTATTTATATCTATCACCAAATTTGGCTTTGACCTTGAAGACCTTCCATGTCCTTGTCTGGGATTTGCATTTCTTAAGCCCTTATCAGCAGTACCTTCATCATCAAGATGATCTTTCTTTGACAGAGTTTGAGTTTGCTTGCACTTGGTTTTAGCAATTCTCTCCCCCTTTTTGACATCATCACCATCCTGAATCAGAATTGAGGTGATTAACTCAAGAGAGTTTGCAATGGAATCAACCTTCTCAGTCAGTAAAATCTGATTCTTTTCAACTGTGCTCAGTCTGTCATTAAGATTTGCTTGAGCTTTGGAGAATTGTTGAAAAAGCTTAGCATTAGCTAGTTGAGCTTTCTCCTCATGAGTAGCAACCTCTGTTCGAAGATCAACAATAGATTTCTGAGTATCATCAAATCTATTATTCAAGGTTTTGATTTGAATCACCGTGCCTTGCAAACAAGTGAATATTTCTGGATTTTTAATCTTCGAAGAATTTGCTTGGAGAAACATAGCTGCCCTTCCAGGAGGAAAAATACACTCTGACTTGTACCAATCAGCAGTTTGTTTGGCCAAATAATCATCATCAATTTCATTGACAGAAGGCCCAACAAAATCTGGTTTTTCTCCTGTTTTCTGACCATCAGCTTGAGTTTGTGCTTTCTCAACTCCTGTACTCTTGGGTTCAATTGAATCACTTATCGACTCACTAGTAGAGGCAACAGAAGCAATGTCTTCATTTTGAGTAGCAACAGGTTCTTGAGCAATTTGTTTTCCTTTATCAACTTGAGTTTGCTATGAAGAAAGAACCTTCTCTGGTTTATCAACCTCCTCACCATGATCAGAAACATGATGGGCAACAGAGTTTAACTCAGTGTGTGATGCAACCACAGTGTCTTCAAGAACAATAGTAGGCCCATCAGCAACACCAGTATCAATAGAATATGTAACCTCCATGAGTGTTGGAGTAGATGCTTCATGATTAAAAGAAATTGGAGTTTCATCAAACTCTTCCATTGGAGACAAAGCATCTCTAACATCTTCATTTTCTTGAACCTTAGCAGATTCTGGTTCAGCAATCTTGACTTCTGATTCTGGTATTATAGGTTCTATGATAACCTCTGTCTCACCAGTAGGAATATCAATAGAGATTTTCTCTTGAGCCTCATCAACATGCTCATCATCAGAAACAGTTAGAATGAGCCTTCTCCTCTTAGCTTGAGGCACTGCAACCAGTTCTTCATCCTCACTAGAACTGTCCTCAGCTGGTGGTGTAGAAGATCTATTTGCTCTTTCTTTGAATCTTCTAGAATAAACAGCCTTTGGAGATGTCTGTTTAGCCTTAGAATGTTTTGTATTAAGTGCAGCATGCTTCTTCCTTTTGGACTTAGATGGAGGTTGTGGGTGAGTAGTAGTGACAGGGTTTGTTGGTGTTGGATTTATTGGTTCAGTTTGGGTTTGTGGTGATATAGGATGAACAGTGGTTGTTTGGGTTGGCTCAGGTGATTGTATAGGTTGAGATGGTATGTTTTCTGTACGATCAGTGGCTAAAGGTTCAGGCATAGGTTGTGGTTCTGGTTGTTGTGTTTCATGTGGTTCATGGTTTGGTGATGGAGAATCTTGTGGCTGACTGACAAAATTCTGTAAGGCAAGTGGCAATACGAAAGGAGGTATGTCTTTACCAACATCTTTGTTAGTCATATCAGAGAATATTCTCTTAGTGACTCGAAAAGGTTGAATCTCATCAGCTTCATCAACAGTTAACCCAGGTACACATGCATTGAACAAAAGTTGACAAAATCTAGCAAAGTAAACTGTAGTAGACTCTGACAACTTATCACCCAAATTCATTAATACATATCTACCAAAATCAAAATTACTGCCATAGAGTAGAGAATACCCAATTTGCAGACTATCCATTGGAATAGCATCCCAGTTGGTTACCTTCTTCTGGAATGTCCTGGTGATACAATCAAAGAAAAAGTTCCACTCTTTTCTCAGATTCGGCCTCCTCACACTGCCCAGCTTTGCAAGTGAGTCCATATACCCAATCTCTGTTAGCATATCTCTCAGACAACAGCATACGAAGTATGTGTGTCGAAATCCATGGCATCACGAACAGTTTGTGGAGTAATCACAAACTCTTGTTCTTCATGAGAGAAGATGATAGATGGAGTTCCATTCTCTCCTCCTTCTATATATCTTGAGTTTTGCCAGAAGTTAACAACCTGAGAAGCAGATAGAGTAGCCGGTTCAACCAGCGCTTGCCCAATCTCAGAATCGCGAAGAAAATTTTGCATTAGGTGAAACGCCTCAGGAGCCCGGTCATTCTCAAGTAAAGCTGCATAATTGTTAGGCACAAAACGTAGACCAAACAAAGTGAAAGGTTTTGTTGCCATTAGATCAAGAAATAAACAAAAAACAACTGTGAAAATGATATGCAAGAAAGGTGTTTGCGAAAATACCAAAGTGAAAAACAAAGAAGTTCTCTATTTTGGTAAAGTGAATTTGAGTGAGTGAATGTGATTGAGCAAAAAGTAGTTTGAGTAGTAATTAAAAATTAAACTCAAACGTTTTATCTTGAAAACACGCAACTGTTCCCTTGAGAAATGCGAAAGTGGTACATAATGATGAGTGAGTGGGTGAAAGTGGAACACGTGTCATACATGCAACGGTTCACTTAATACACGCGCAATAAAAGCCATTATTACCGATGTCGTTCCGTTTATCAAGACACTTTACCACTAAATACACTAATTAACAGTTGTCAACCACTCCATTTACTGCAAAATTTTCAAATTATCTTAATGAAAATTTACCTTAGAGTACGTAACACAATCAATCAGTGTTTGTCAAATTTTCAACCTTTGTCACAAAAACCCTTTCAAAAATGCACAGTCGTGATTTTTGTGTGTGAGTAGCAAAGTTTACCAAATCAATCTTTATAGCATCTAATATTTCATAAAATCCATAAATCAAAACAATAAACACTGAATGCACAAACTCTCATATTAAACACAGAGTATATGATGAATGCTAAACTCTGTAGTTCCTTAATTACAGAAATCTGAAGATCTCTGTTCCAGTTTATGTTCATGATTATCCAAGTAAGCACACAGTCATTATAGACAAAAAGATCAGGAGATAACTATCAAAGCATCATTCAGTGAGTTACATGTCAAGGATTTCCTCACAAACTCTCACAGCACACAAGTGTTTAGGTGAAGTGTTTTCGCTCAAATTCAATCAGTAGAAGCAGATACTACCATAAGCTTGAATTTTCGCCAAATCTACACTACTTTGATTACATATATGCACAAATCAAAAGGACTTTGTTCATGGTTGTAATTGAGTAAAATCAAACAGATGAGAAAAGATATTTTTCGAATGAGAATTCCTAACTGAACAATTTATCAGATCAAAATGTTCAGTCAAACGGTTAGTACATATTTGTACAAGATGATCAGTATATATACCTCCTTTTTTTTTTATTTACATATATATATACTGAGTAAGATTTCTTTTCCTGAGAAATACTCACCTGCTTGAATTTGATTTATCAAAAGAATATAACTGCTCTTAATACTTCAGTATTCAAGAAAAATGAGCAGTTAATTAGGCTCAAAAGGGGTTTACTAAGGGTCGTGTTTATGAACAGTGTTTATTATCAGTGTTCAAAGATGTTTTGAACAGTGTTTGAAGAAAGATGGTTAATCCTAGTGCCTTTATCATTTTCTTGCACACATATATCATGTAGTCTCAAAATGGTTTAATGCAAGTTCTAGAGCAACATACTTACTGATGAACATCACACAGCAATAAAATCTGATTGATATAAAATGTATCAATCACTTATTCGGCTCAAAATCTCACAGGGTGCAGAGATGAACTGTTTCTCACCAAACTAAACAATGACACATCTCAAGTTTTAAAATTTTCACAAGTGCAAACAAAGAATCATCAAGAATCAAGTATGGTTTGGAAACAGAGTGTTACTAATCAGAGTTTAGAGTTCATCAATATCAGAGTTATTCATGAGAGGCAATGCATACAGTATTCATAGATTCAGAGTTTAGGATCAAATAAACTAAGAGATGCTCTAAATATGAAACAGTATCATGCTGTGTTAATTTACTGCACAATTTCTGATTAGATCACAGTGACTCAGAAAGAATCTTGATTTTTCACTGAGAATCATGCTCCATACATTTTTCTTCATTGGTATTTTCATTCAGACAAAAATCAACTCAGAATTCACAGAGTTTAACAAACATATTAACAGTGTATGACCAACAATCATGCTGACAGAGTTTAATTAACAAGGTTCACATAGCACTTTAGCAATTTAAAGAAATATGAGCAACACATTTTATTAGAAAAGTTTGAGTCTAACCAACATGTTTAGTCAAAACCAGATACCATCCCTAGTTCATTGACCAGTCTTGTAAATGCTGCTTCACTTAGAGGCTTTGTGAAGACATCTGCAAGTTGTTGATCTGTAGGCACAAAGTGAAGCTCAATATTGCCTTCCTCTACATGCTCTCTGATAAAGTGATACCTTATGCTGATGTGCTTGGTCATTGAGTGTTGTACTGGATTACCTGTCATTGCAATAGCACTTTGATTATCACAAAAAATAGGTATCTTACTATACCTTAACCCATAATCCAGCAATTGATTCTTCATCCACAGAATCTGTGCACAGCAACTACCAGCAGCAATATACTCTGCTTCAGCTGTAGATGTTGATATTGATTTTTGTTTCTTGCTGTACCAAGACACAAGTCTGTCACCAAGAAATTGACAACTTCCACTTGTGCTTTTTCTGTCAATCTTACAGCCTGCAAAATCTGCATCAGAGTAACCAAGTAGCTTAAAATCTGATTCTCTTGGGTACCACAGCCCTAAAGTTACAGTGCCCTTGAGATACTTGAAAATCCTCTTCACAGCTGTTAAATGTGGTTCTCTTGGATCTGCCTGAAACCTTGCACACAGACAAGTGGCATACATGATATCAGGTCTACTAGCTGTTAAATAGAGTAGAGAACCAATCATCCCTCTGTAACTTGTCATATCCACTGATGACCCTGTATCTTTGTCCAGTTTTGTTGCAGTTGCCATGGGAGTTGTTGCAGATGAGCAGTCAAGCATACCAAATTTCTTGAGAAGATTTCTGGTATATTTTGCTTGATTTATAAAAATTCCATCATCTGTTTGCTTCACCTGTAGGCCTAGAAAATAACTAAGCTCTCCCATCATACTCATTTGATATCTTGACTGCATGAGTTTGGCAAACTTCTTACAGAGTTTATCATTAGTAGATCCGAAAATGATGTCATCCACATATATCTGAACTAAAAGCAAGTCACTACCAGATTGAAAGTAAAACAGAGTTTTGTCAATAGTACCTCTGTGAAACCCACTTTCTAGTAAAAATTTGGCAAGGGTTTCATACCATGCCCTTGGTGCCTGCTTAAGTCCATAGAGTGCCTTGTCTAACCTGTAGACATAGTCTGGATATTTTGGATCTACAAAACCAGGTGGTTGTTCAACAAATACTTCTTCTTCAAGTTTTCCATTCAGAAAAGCACTTTTCACATCCATTTGAAAAACTTTGAATTTCTTGTGAGAAGCATAGGCAAGAAACATCCTTATTGCCTCCAATCTGGCAACTGGTGCAAAAGTCTCATCATAATCTATTCCTTCCTGCTGTGAATAGCCTTTAGCTACCAGTCTTGCTTTGTTCCTTGTGATCACACCATCACTGTCAGTTTTATTTCTGAAAACCCATTTAGTACCAACAATGGATCTGTTCTTTGGCCTTGGTACAAGGGTCCACACTTCATTCCTCTCAAATTCATTTAGCTCTTCTTGCATTGCTGTTATCCAGTCAGCATCTTTAAGAGCTTCTTCTACTTTCTTTGGCTCAGATTGTGACAAGAATGCATGAAACAGACATTCATTTGTTGTTGCACTTCTTGTCCTTACTTTTGCATCTGGATCACCAATAATTAAATCAGGTGTATGTGACTTAGTCCATTTTCTTGCAGAAGGCAAATTGCTTCTGTCATCATGTGATCCTCCCCCTTGATCCATGCTCTCCTGATTTCCTTGGTGTCTCTCTTCATTTTCAGATGCTCCCTCTGAATGTGACTGCTCAGAATTATCAACAGAGTTTGAATCAACAGAGTTTGATTCAGAATTATCAACTGAGTCACTTTCAGTGTTTGAATTATCACTTTGATGTGATTCTTCATGCTCCCCCTCAACTGGTTCTTCCCTTGTTTCTGATTGAAAAGTCTCTTCAGTGTTTACCAGTAGAGGTTCAGAATTGACCTCAACAGTGTTTGTCAGATCTGTCTCATCCGAGTTTAATAAATCTTCATTTTCAAAGTACAGTTGATCATGTTCACTAACATCTTCAAGTCCAGTTATTTTCTTGTCATCAAATGACACATGAATAGACTCCATGATCACTCTAGTTCTCAGATTATAAACTCTAAATGCTTTAGTTGACAGTGGATAGCCAACAAAAATTCCTTCATCTGCCTTTAGATCAAATTTGGTCAACTGTTCAGGATGAGTCTTCAACACAAAGCACTTGCATCCAAAAATATGAAAATATTTTAGATTTGGCTTTTTCTTTTTCACCATTTCATATGGTGTTTTACCATGCTTGTTGATCAGTGTTGCATTTTGAGTAAAGCAAGCAGTTTGAACTGCTTCTGCCCAGAAATATGTTGGAAATTTTGCTTCATCTAGCATGGTTCTGGCAGCTTCTATCAAGGTTCTATTCTTCCTCTCCACTACACCATTTTGTTGTGGAGTGCCAGGTGCAGAAAACTCTTGTTTGATTCCTTTACTCTTGCAAAATTCTTCCATTGATGAATTCCTGAATTCAGTTCCATTGTCACTTCTGATTATCTTCACTTGATTCTCTGACCCTTTGTCCAGTTGGATTATATGTTCTGTCAGTGTTAATGCAGTTTCATCCTTCTTTGCAAGAAAATATACCCATGTGTATCTGGTATATTCATCAACAATGACTAATGCATATTTCTTCTTTCCAAGAGACATCACATTCACTGGTCCAAAAAGATCAACATGTAGAAGATGATAAGGATCAACAATTGAAGACTCAGATTTGCTCTTGAAAGAGCCTTTTCTCTGTTTGGCCTTTTGACAAGAATCACACAGGCCTTCTACATTCAACAATGACTTTGGTAGACCTCTTACAAGATCATTCTTGATTAGCTCATTGATGTTGTTCAGGTTCAAATGAGAGAGTTTCTTGTGCCACTTCCAACTCTCTTCACTGGACATTCTTGTTGACAGACACACTGCTTTGCCATCATTGTTTGTTGACAATTTAATTTCATAGATGTTATTGTGTCTGTTTCCAACTAGAGCAACTTTCCCTGTAGATTTGTTGATGACTTGACAATATTCAGGCTGAAAATCCACATGATATCCTCTGTCACAGATTTGACTCACAGATAGCAGATCATGCTTGAGTCCTGGAACCAGAGCTACATTTGTGATGATGACACTTCCTAAATTAATATTGCCATATCCCAGAGTATGTCCTATGTTGCCATCTCCATAGGAAACTTTTGGGCCAGCCTTCTCCTCATACTCTGATAGCAGGGCTTTATTTCCAGTCATGTGTCCTGAACATCCACTGTCCACGACTAGGGTACTCACCCTGGTGCCCTGCAATCACAAACAATCACTGATTGTTAGTTTTAAGGATCCAGACTTGCTTGGATCCTTTGGCTTTCTTAATTCTGTTAGCTTTTGCAGCGGAATTCACATTATCAGAGTTTAAGCTAACTTTTTCAGAGTTTACATTTGCAGAGTTTACTTTAACCCATTTCAAATTTGGTTTGGGTTCATAGTAATTATAGTAAAGAGCATGATAATCTCTGCAAGTGTAAATAGAATGCCATGTACTTCCACAGTGTTTACATAAAGTCTGTGGTCTAGTTCTCACATAATCATTCTTAACTGCAGTTTTAGAGGGCAAAGAATTAATGTTCTTATTCTTACTGCAGAAACTAGCAAGATGATTAGTGCTTCCACAATTAAAGCATGTTTTTCTAGGAGCTAATGAAGCAAGCATTGGCTTAATTCCTGATGTTATGCCTACCTTTCCATTTTTGTTTTTCTTAGGCATTCTCTGTTTGTTGACAGATTTTATCTCTTTAAGCTTATGCTTGAGTTGTTTATCTGTCATTAAACCAATGTTAGCCTCTTTAACAAAAGTCTTAGCATATGATTCTTTAACAGCCTTTTTCTCAGCTTCAGTCTTAGGTCCACCTGTTCCCATAACATTACCTTCAGATGAACGATGTGGTCTAACTTTTACCAAATTTTCAAATCTAAGTTCATCTCCTTCAGAGTAACCTAGACCTACTGTATCTGACTGAAACACTTCTTGAGTGTCTTTACCAGAGTGTGTCCAAGTTTTAATAATGTGTTTAGCATCCTCCAATTCAGATTCTAGTTGCTTATACTTCCCTAGCAACTCCTGTTCAATAAACACAGCATCATCTCTCTCCTTCTGAATTTTATTCATGTTCTCAAGCTTTTCCTCAACTAGTTTGTTTCTATCTTTGAGTTGAGAGCACTCAGTCTTTATCCTCTCATTTTCTAAAGTCTGATCCCTATAACTGATATGCAATGCTTTAAGATAAATTCTCAATTCAGTTATATTATCAGTATTATAAGCATAGGTAGTTGGGGGTACCTTGAGATCATCATCTTCATGTTGAGTAGTAGCCATGAGTGCATAGTTGACTTCCTCATCTGAATCTGAAGTGTCTGCCCAATCTCTGCCTTTGGTGTAGAGTGCCTTTTCAGTTTTACCCTTCTTGCACTCAGGAGCATAGTGACCCATCTCCTTACACTTGTAGCATTGAATTTCAGACTTATCTTTCTTACCAGATTTGAAGTCCTTTCCTTCAGATTTCTTGAAATTCTTCTTGTCAGACTTTGAGTAGTCCTTGGAGAATCTCTTTCCCTTCTTGAAGTTCTTGAATCCCATCTTCTTGAAGGTTTTTACCATCAATGCAGCCATTTGCATCATCTCCTCATCATCTTCAGAATCAGATGTTTCATCTGTGTTTGAGTCAATATCAGTGTTTGATGACTCACTTTCTGAGTGTATGACTAAAGCTTTTCCTTTTGCCTTTCTCCTTGATGCTTCCTTCTTTGATGGTTTCTCCTCAACCTTAAGAGCAACAGACTTTGACTTTCTACTTGATCTTTTGTTTCTCTGCTCCAATTCCAATTCATGGGTTTTGAGCAGTCCATAAATTTCATCAATCTCTGTTTCACCAAGTTCATAGTTATCTCTTATGGTGGTTGTTTTCACATCCCATTTTTCAGGTAGAGAAAGAAGAAACTTGAGATTTGAGTCTTCTAAATCATACTCTTTGTTAACCAATGACAAATCATTGAGCAATTTACAGAATCTGTCAAATGTTTCTGTCATGGTTTCTTCAGACTTTGCCTCAAAGTGCTCATACTCCTGAGTGAGTATGTTTCTTCTGTTTTTCTTGATTGCAGGAGTTCCTTGACACCTAACCTCAAGTGCATCCCATATCTCTTTTGCAGTTGTGCAATTAATCACTTTATTAGACATAACATTGTCTAAAGCACTGTGAAGTAAATGCCTTACTTTTGCATCCTTTGCAATAGATGAAAGATCCTCAGCAGTTAGATCTTTCTTTTCTTTTGGAATGACCTTTGATTCCTCACCAGCAGCAGCAGCAGATAACTTTGTAGGTTTGTGAGGACCTTCATAAATTCTATCCAGATATTCTGGATCTGTAGCCTCCAGAAACATGGTCATCTTCACCTTCCAAATTGCATACTCTGATGGCCTAAGTATAGGAACCCTAATTGTTTCATACCTACTAACAGTAGTAGGGGCTTTCTCAGATGGTGGAGGTATCTCTGCCATTGATTACTATTGTGTTTGGATCTTTTTCTGTAATAAAGTAATAGATTTGGCTCTGATACCACTTGTTAGGTCGAATACACAATATATAATCAAGTACCGTATGAGTAAATAACAAGAACACACGTTTTAACTCTTAAAACTGTTTGGAATTAATAATTCCTCTCTCAGTGATGTAAAATATCACAGAGAGCTGCTTAGGTTACAAGAATGATATTCGTTCACGATGGATACCCTTCTAGGGTTAACCTAACTGTATTTATATGATATACAGCTACGTACAATCGTTAATTGATTCTCCTAAAATTAAGCTATACAATTGATATCAATTACGATTGCTACATGTCTTCTAAGTCAACTCAATCTCTTTGACAGCTATCCAATCTTCAAAGATATCGCTTCCATATTAATATTAAATTAATCTTCAAACTCTGTTGACTTGCAGACGCTTCCTGTAGACAGACTTTAACAAACTCTGTTGCTCTAAAAGCTAACAGTGTTTGCGCTTCCATGTATTCAGCTAGCAGTGTTTACGCTTTCCTCTGTCAGCGTTTAGCGCTTCCAGCAATCAGCGTATACTCAAACTCTGTTCCAACTGCTTTCAAATAACAAGTTAAACTCTCTTTACCTGTAACACTTAAACACTGACATTAAATCACATCAATTATATCTAACAATTTACTAAATAACTCTCTTCTTTATATGAATATTCCAGATAATATTCATTAATTAAATAAACTCAAATAACTGTTTAAAATAATGTTCACTAAATAAATCCAATCTTAAATGGATATTTAAAAATAATAATGTTTATTGGTGAAATAAACATCCCTTGGATATTTGATATAATATTCATTAAATTAATAATGAATATTCAACTTAAAAATGATATTTATTGATGAAATAATTGTCGACTGAATATTTGAGACAATATTCATTAAATAAATAATGAATATTCAATCTTAATAATATTTATCGAAGAAATGATTATCGAATGAATATTCGAAATTATGTTCAATAATTGAATCGACTTTAAATGAATGTCGAAGATAACATCGATCGTCTCAAGGGAATATTCAAAATAATATTTATCGATGAACTGGAGTTCGAATCAATGTTCAACTAATATTTATAAAATAAATAGAGATTGAATGAATATTCGAAATAATATTCATTTAAATAAATAAGGCTCGAATGAACATTAAAATAATATTCATTAAATTAATAACTCGAATGAATATTCAAAATAATATTTATCGAAGAAATAAGAATGAATATTCTCTAAGTAAATAACTTAACCGAGGGTTCGAAATAATATTCGAATATTAAATCGACTTTAGATAAATATTAAAGATAATGTTCATCGAATAATTAAATATCTGATGAATAACCCGAATAATATTTATCAAATAATCTCAAAGGAATATCTCCATAATATTCGCCAGATAATAAATGGGAAATATTTACTTAATTATTTTCCTCTGAAAATAATGTCAATATATCAAGAAATAACGACTCCCGGTCTATAGTCAAAGAATGAGATTCAGATGCCCTTCGCTTAAGGGTCTTAGTAATTTCCGGCTTATAACTGATATAATAACTATCTAGCTTATAAGCCAACAATAATTCAGGGAACAAGTATATCAATATGACTTTGAAAGTAGGCATGCATGCTATGACATATGTACTGTAACAGAAACATATATATATTCACAACAACAGCCTTAAAGAAGGATTTGAAACTTGCCTGGGAACCGGGTGCGGGTAGGGGTAGTGGTAGCGTGTCCCGGGTCAGCCTGATGATCTATAAATAGCCAAGGCATTCGGGATTAATCACTTAACACCTTTCAAAGGGTTAAGTATAAACTTAACTTAAATCGAAACACGTTTTCAAGTCGTTTCGTTATACCCCTCTAATTCACTCTTATTATTGCTTTTATTACCCGACACTTGTTCGTTACTAAAGCATGACATTACACTTACATATGGTAAGTATTTAAATCGTATAAGTTTTAAAGTCGAAATATTAGACCTCGATATTTATCGATCGTTTTCTAAGTGGTTTACCGAAGTTATAACCAAGTATACCTCTTAGGGGTACTTTCGTACTTAACCATGATTCGAACATTTTTATAAAATCGAAAAACGATCCATTCGACATGTGGTCTTCTCCCACACCTTCATTTTTACCTCTAATATTTAATTATTAAGATTCGCCACTGATTTCGCAATATTAAAGGGATCCAATTTCGGTTACGAACTTTTGATTACGGTTCCGAACCACTTTCACGAATTTAATCATAACTCCTAAACCGTAAGTCCGTTTCATGCAATCTTTATATCAAAACGAAGCTCATAACATACTCTAGCTTATCATGGCATAAATCGAAGATAATCAGTGAGTTACAACTACTGTCAAGTTCGTGGTCTTAAGGTTAACGAAATTTCGACATTACGACGGCTATAAATCGAACGTTCTAAAAATCATAACAATCAATCCAAGCCACACCGGGCATACTATACATGATTTTCATCTTAACCAGTCCAAGAATGTTTCACTTAACCATCATACTCATCAAAGCTCTTAAATCATCAATACTAACTACATAATCATGCTTATATGCATATAACAACACCATAATCTTAACTAATCTAAAACCATCAAGAACATGTATAAACTTCAAAGTAAGATCTTGGGTTCTTAAGAATTATACCTTCTTTGGAGAGTGTAAAAGCTCTAATAACCCTTATATAGTCCTTGTCTATCCTTAACAAACCTTAGATCATCTAAACAAAACAAGAAATCAAAGTTAGTTTCTTGAAAACACTATTCACCCTCATCTTTGGGGATTTATTTGAAAATGGAAAACATGGAGATTGAAGCTAATATTTCTAGGATATCATTTTTGTGAAATGTAAGACTCACCATAAAAATTTGGAGATCAAACAAGGAGTGGAAGATGGATTTTTGTCTTTGAATTTTGCTTGGGCCGAATGGCCTTGTTCTTGAGAAAATGGATGGGTTCTTGCTTTGGTTGCTTGGTTGATATGCATAAAGTGATGTTTCTTGGATAATATCTTGTATAAAGCTACTTTATTAAAGTGCTTGGTCATTGCATGCATCATCTTAAGCCATGTGTTTGATTCTTGTGGTGTAGATGAGGTGTTTAGGCTAAGTGCTTGGTTGGTTCCCTAAGTGTGCTAGTTACTCTTGTAACTACTTAGTTACTTGCTCTTATCCAATAGCACATGCATGTATCTTGCATCCCTGCTTTTTCTTTGTCTGGTTATTGCTCAATTTGATTGATCGTTCGGAGGAATATCTCAAGGATTCCTAGTTAGGGTTTTACCGGAAACCTTCTTAATAATTCTATCACCATTTCCATCTTTCATTATAGTCCTCCAATTAATATTCCTCAAATATTAATTATTAAATCCTTAATTTATCAGTGTCTAGGGAAAAACTCGGAGAAAATAAAAGTACTATTTTTCAGAATCCGACAGTCTTTACATACACTTATTTTCCCCTCGGATCACTAATACGAACTCAGAAATTCATTCCGGGTACTTCTATATAGTGTCGTCTCATAATATTCTTATTTCCATCAAAAACACTATTCATCACTTATTCTCTTTTTAGTCCTGGCACTTAGAAAATATTTATGTGCTTTCTCGAGCGTTCCTTAACTCTTTCATGGAACCTCCGTACTTGTAACCGATATCTGGATGACATGAGGGTATCTAGTTCTCTCTAGGGAATCTTATCTAAACTTTCTAGGAGATAGATTATTCTAATCTAAGTTATCACCCAATAGCATCCTTCAGGACATATAACCTTGGAATCTTTATCCTTCCATTATTCATTCATTAAAGCCAGTATTACATTGTAGTTGTAACCACTATTCACTCTTACATCAATACATAATAAAAGTTTTAATTCTATCCAAAAATCTGGGTTCTTACAGTGACGATGGGAAATGCTAGTGTAGCTCAAGTACTTGGAATAGGAAATCTAAATGTCAAGTATGTGTGACTGCTAAACAAACTAGGAAAACCTTTCATAATGTGGTTAGGGATTCAAATGTGTTAGATTTAGTGCACACTGACATATGTGAATTTGGTGGTGTTTTGACCAAGGAACATAATAGGTATTTCATTACTTTTATAGATGATTGTAGTAGATATTGTTATGTTTATTTGCTTAATCATAAAGATGAAGCACTAGATAAATTCATTATGTTCAAAACTGAAGCTGAAACATAAACTGGTAAAGTACTTAAACATTTGAGATCAGATAGAGGTGGTGAGTATACGAGTAACTCGTTTAATGAATTTTGCAAGAGCAATGGTATAGTTCATGAGGTAACACGAAAGAACAGAACCTTTAAGGATATGATCAATTGTATGTTGATTAATTCAGGGTTGCCTAAGTACATGTGGGGGATGCTCTGAATACGGCTTGCCATATTCTGAATAGAGTTCCTCTGAAACATATGGACAAGACACCTTATGAATTATGGACAGAGAAGAGGACTAGTTTAAAATATCTTCGTGTGTGGGGGTGCCTTGCAAAGGTACTTGTCCCTGAACACAAGAGAAAGAAACTAGGACCGAAAACTGTTGATTGCATCTTTCTGGGCTATATTGAAACCACTACGGCTATGAGATTTTTAGTGTTAAAATATGACATAGACGGTATAGTGGCTAACACTATAGTTGAATTTCGTGATGCAACATTCTTTGAGGATGTGTTCCCTATGAAGACTGGTATACCTCAGGATATTCCTGATGATAATCCCACTCAACATCAAGGTCCATTCCTGATCATGTGGAAAGGATGACAAATGTGGGGGCAGATCCTGATAGTAGCTCTATTCCTGATGAAGTAGAGGAACCTAGAAGGAGTAAGCGTGCTAAGGTAGTCAAGGATTTTGGAAGTGATTTTATCACTTACAATATCGAGGTTGAACCTTTAACTTTTCGACAGGCCATGGATTCTTCAGAATCTAGGTACTGGAAAGGTGTTGTAAAAAGTGAAATTGACTCTATTGTTTCTAATGGAACGTGGGAGTTGGTTAATCTTCCTCCTGGGTGTTCTACTATAGGATGTAAATGGGTCTTCAAAAGGAAGATGAACCCTGATGGCTCAATAGATAAGTATAAGGCTAGGCTGGTAGCTAAGGGCTTTAAGCAAAAGGAAGGCATTGATTACTTTGACACATACTCTCCAGTTGCTAGAATGACAATAATCCGAATGCTTATAACATTGGCTTCTGTACATGGTCTTATCATCCATCAAATGGATGTAAAGACAGCTTTTCTTCATGGTGAACTTGAAGAAGAGATTTATATGGATCAGCATGAGGGATTTGTTGCCTCTGGAAATGAAAGGAAAGTATGTAAGTTAATCAAGTCTATATATGGCTTAAAACAAGCTCCAAGGGACTGGCATAAAAATTTTGATGAAACTGTTTTAGAATCAGAATTTGTAGTTAATGAAAGTGACAAGTGTGTCTATTACATGGTTAAAGGAAGTGAATGTATTATTGTGTGCCTATATGTGGATGACATTTTGTTGTTTGGAACCAATATTGAGATTATTAACGAGACAAAAAGGTTCTGGAAAAGGCATTTTGAAATGAAGGATATGGAAGAGGCTAGTGTGATTCTTGGTATCAAGTTGACTTAGTCAACTGATGGAATAACCTTGTCACAATCTCATTATATTGAGAAATCTATACTTGAGAAGTATGGTTATTCAAATTGTAGAATCGCAAGTACTCCGTATGATCCTAAAATTGCCCTTGTCAAGAATAGTTCAGGAGTACATGTGTCTCAGTTAAGGTATTCTCAGATTATTGGGAGTTTGCAGTATCTTGCTAATGGAACTAGGCCGGATATTTCATATTCAGTGTCTAAGTTAGCAAGATATACAAGCTATCCAAACAAGACTCATTGGGATGCTCTTGATAGAGTGCTTAGATATCTCAAAGGCACCATATATCTTGGTTTACATTACAGGAGGTTTCCTGGAGTGCTAGAAGGATATAGTGATGCAAGTTGGATAGCTAAGAAGTCTGGTTCCAATGGAGTGACTGGATACCTGTTTACCCTTGCGGGTGGAGCAGTATCATGGAAGTCTTCTAGACAGACTATTATAACTTGGTCTACTTTTGAGGCTGAGTTGTGTGCATTAGATGCCACGGGGACTGAGGCTGAATGGTTACATGGACTTATGTCATTGTTACCTGTAGTAAGTCGTTCACTTCCTGCTTTTGTTGTTCATTGTGATAGTCGTACAACTATCGACAAGATAAACAGCAAGAAGTATAATGTGAAAACAAAGAGACATATCCAAGTTAGACTAAAGTCTATAAGGGGTCTAATGTCTGACAGGATCATGGCTATTGAGTTTATTGGAACTCAAGAAAACCTAGATGATCCTTTGACTAAAGGGCTTGAGCATGCTGTTGTCCTTAAGTCTAGGTTGGGGATGGGACTGATAGCCCATAATAATTCATCTACAGCAGGAACCCAATACACATGAGAGGAGATCCCTCGAAAGTGTATTCAATGTGGTAATAACAAGTTGTAAGGGTGAATTGGTTGTACCTTTAACTACATAGCTTGATACTTACGTATCTGGAGTCTATCCCTTGTGAACCTATAAGGTACTGTCACTGCCAGAATAGCAAGAGTTATTTGAACTCTGAATGGGGTCAAGTCATATGACGAGATACTAGCAGTACATCTCTAGAGATGCCCAGCTAAGTGAATGTAATTGTGTGGTCGCAATTAGAGGAAAGGGTTATTCCTTGAAACATTTGACGAACAGGATCGAGACATGACCATTAACGTCTCAAAGCCGTAGATTAGCACCATAGCCTTTGACTTGTCGTCGTCTATGGAGTGTGGTTACACCAAACAGATAAAGATTCAAGGTGAAACATTCCATCTGAATCCGGTAGCCATCGAAGTAGAGGACTTAGGAGGGTTCAAATCCGGAAGGGTACCTGTTGATGAGTGGATTTCGTAACAACTTTTAAGAGGTTTATGGTGAGTTGTAAAGGCTAACGATCAACTAATCTATGGAGAATGGAGGTTTTTTGTAGGGGTTGAACTGAGCTCGAGAGCGTTTACAAGAATCTCGCGAGTTCCCTTGAGGCTTGTGTCGTGTGTTCTCAAGAATCTCGTAGGTGTATTGCGAGGCTTGTAGCCGTGTTCCCAAGGTGCCTACGTACCCTTGTATATATAGGGATCAAGTTCACGTAGTTCTTTTTAGACTAGAAGTCTGGTTAGTCGGCAAGAAGCTAGGTTCCTAATTCGTGGGGAAGTCCTTTTCTCCAGATTCAGCCACGAATAGGCGACCTAAGTCGAATAGAACTCGAGTTCTAGTCCGGCTAGGAATGTATTTACAAGTTCTAGTCCTTTTAGATGTATTCAAGGATCATCTGCGCCCAAGGAATACATTCCAATAAGGAGTTGATGTTCATAACTTGCTCCTAAAGAATAGGAGGCTTAATCATACTATAAATCTGCTGGCATAAATCTGTTTTCGTACAGGAAGCTGTCTCTCAAGAACCTGTCTGCAGGAACCTGTTTCTCGGGAAGCTATCTGCAGGAAGCTGTCTCTCGGGAAGCTGTTTCTCGGGAACCTGAACCTGTCCAGATCCATTTCACATGCTATTTAGCCCCATTTAACTTAAGGGACCTCAATCATAACCCATATTACTCATACGGATTGGATCCTTAAGCCTAATGGGCCTAAATCTAGCCCATTGAGATTTTGGGCACAACAAGTATCCCCCCGGTTCCTCGAAGTCATAGGATGCGAGAGGAACCTAAATAGCTTGATATTTTAAGGTCCAATCCCTTCAGTGCTCCCATGTTTCTTCTGAGTGAACCATGCAGGTCTTTATCTTCTTGCTTGAATCGTGACAAGGGCACAAAGTGAATCCAATTAGGCGCTGAGTAAATCCTTTGACAAGGGCACAAAGCGAATCTAATTGGGCACTAAGTGAACCTTAAGAATGTCAAGGGAACCAAGTGAATCCAAATAAGGGCATAAAGTGAAACTAATTGGGCGTTATGTGAACCTATGCTGAGGGCACAAAACGAATCCAATATGACACTTAATGAATCCTTAAAATGGACAAGGTGAATCTTAAGATTGTCAAGGGAACCAAGTGAATCCAAATAAGGGCATAAAGTGAACCTAGTTGGGCGTTATGTGAACCTATGCTGAGGGCACAAAATGAATCCAATAGGGCACTAGATGAATCCTTAAAAGGGCACGAGGTTAACCTTGAAAATCACAACTTGATTGCTCAAGAAGTTGCTTCATCTTCTAAGCTACTTTTTGTTTGACTATCTACTATCTATCTATTAGAGGTACTCTAGGATCAGCTGAGTCTTAGGAGTACTCTCCAATAATGAGTCTGCTTCTCTCTAGCTGGCTTCTTGATCTCTCTACTATCTATGCTCAGGAACCTACGTCTCGGAACCTGGTTCTCAGGAACCTCTATCTCGGAACCTGGTTCTCAAGAACCTCTCTACAGGAAACTGTACTTGCACAAATAACAAATTTGTTAGTCTGGGGAGCCTTTCTGTGGTTCCCATGTACTTCTTTCTATCCTCATTGTTGCTGCTAGGCTGACTCGGGCTCTTCTGCGGGGAGGAACCTGGTCCATTCGTAATCTGCTCAGCTTCTGGTTCTTCAGGAACCTCTTGATACTTGTCAACTCTTAATAATCTCTTTGTCTAATGCTCATTTCTTCATGTCTGATCTTCATATTTAGTACTGGATACAATCTGTCTCCTGGCTCATACAATACTTGTTGATTGGAACCTACGACTTGATATGTCTAAATCTAGCCCATGGTAATTTTGGGCATAACACTAAGAAAACTGGAAAAAATAGATTAGTAATACGAACTGAAGAGCTCACATATAAGTGATGCATATATGCAAGTACGAGTGATTATCTACATTATATATGTTGATACGTTCTCATGGCATATCAATTATATAAAAGGTTATTCTAACTAACCTGCTCGAGATCTTAAACTAAGCATATATGCTGCGTAAATTGTGAACTATAGGGCATGATAACATCCTAAGTACAAGTTCACATAAATTTCATTTCTAAGGATCATGCGATATGCGCATTAAAAGATATATGTACCTAAGCATGATAGAATATAAGCTCTCGTCGACAGAGAATGTGCATGATTGTTAAGGATATAAAGGCATGAAAGTAGAACTTATCTGTGCTTCATTGTGCCTGTCTGGATTAAGGTTTCGTTACTGAACCTGGAAGATGGAAGCTCTTCTCTGTGTAAACTCACATAGGGGAATTGAGCTACCCCCCGAGCCGTCATGACGCGTGAACCTCCTATAGCTTGTTGAAGCGGTTGACTGAAAACTGCTTGTTTCGCCTATTAACTGGAAGCTTCTGACGATCATCAAGGATGCTACAAGCTATTTTATCAAGAACCTGTTAGTAGTACGATACCTGTTTCGATCATATACAAGCTTTAAAAAAAATGAGAGTATTCATCTATGTATCACTTTGATGAGGGCACAAAGCGAATCCAATTGAGCTCTAGGTGAATCCTGGGAAGGGCACTTAGAGAATTCAATTGGGCGCTAAGTAAATCCTTAGTAGGGCATAAGACGAATCCAGTTGAGCTTTAAGTGAATCCTGAGAAGGGCACTTGAAGAATTTGACTGGGCATCAAATGAATCCTTTTGGCTTTAGGGAGCACAAAGTGAATCCATCCAGGCTCTAGGTGAATCATGGCAAGAGCACGAAGAGAATCCGGTTGGGCACTAAGTGAATTCCTTTGTGGCATCAAGTGAATCCTTATAGGCTCTAAGTGAATCCTGAAGAGGGCACAGAGAGAATCTATAGGGCACATGATGAATCATTTCAAATTCTAGGGGCACCATGTGAATCCGTAAGGGCACAAGGTGAATCCCTTTGAAGGCTTTTCAAGTACAAGCGAACTCTAGGTTAGGTTACCCATGCTTAGGTTCCCAAAACCCTTAACTAGGTGCCCACATGCTTATGGGACTTTTGAATGTGTGCCTACATTTTATAGGGCTTTTTGAGATGAATCTTTCATGCTTGCAAGTCTTTTCTGGATATCGAGTGCATGTAGCTGACAGGGCTTTTCTAGGTGAATCTTTCTGGGCTCTATGCAAATCCTTGTAAGGGCATAAGGTGAATCCAACTGGTTGTGTATATGAACCTATGCTTAGGACAAAAACCGAAACCAATTGGGCACTAAATGAATCCCTAAAAGGGTAAAAAGAGAATCCATTAGGATACCAAACAAATGCGCGTGGATGCATGAAGCACCAAGTGAGTCCTTTTGGGCTCTAAGTGAACCTATACGGGCACATAGAGAATCCGTAAGGGCACTAGGTCAATACATGGATATGCTTAGGGAACCTGGTGAGTCCTTCTAGGCTCTAAGTGAATCCTTGGATGGAGCACAAAGAGAATCCAGAAGGGCACTAGATTAATCCTCTACAGGCCTGGAGCTCTTGTTGTAAGCACACTTTCTTCTATTCAGGTATCGGCTGGTTGGGAACTTCAAGTAGGAAGCTGCTAATCAGAAACTATCAACAATTGGCTTCTAACAAATGTCAATGAACTTGGAAGCTGTTACATACAAGCTTCAGGTATATATGAATGAACCTGCAAGATGTCAGTTACAGGAAAATAACAAGGAATCTACTAGACACATATAAATGAAACTAGACCTGGAAGCTGTTACCTATGAGCTTCAGGTGAGTAACACAAAACCTGTTAACTAAAGGTAAATACATGGAACCTGTAAGCTACAGGTAAATATCAAGGAACCTACGAGATGCAGGTAAATATAAGGAACCTGTAATATGTTAGGTACATGTGCATTCTAACATCTAGAAACATAATCAAGACATAATCATAACTTTATCGCACATAAGACCATAATAGCATAGATGTTTAAGCGTGCTTTATGTATAGTAAGAGTTTGTTGCGCGTACCTGGGAGGTTTTCTACGAATATGTAAGGAGAGGTTTCACCTGGATCTTTCTGTAGACTGATTAGATGTGAAGTGGAAACCTCCGCTAAGATTTGAAAACTCATTGACGTGTTCATGATGTAAGCGTGTTGTTCTTCAAGATGCTAAACTAAGTCAATCCGTAAGGTTCTTGAACCAAATTGTGAGCTTCCTAGACCTGATCGTGAGGTTCCTAGACCAAATCGTGAGCTTCCTGGAACTGATCGTGAGGTTCCTAGACCAAATCGTGAGCTTCCTGGAACTGATCGTGAGGTTCCTGGACCTGAATTCTCAAAAGTTTGAAATCCTCAATTTTCAAACTACCACGTCCTATAGTAATTATACTACCCCCCAGTTCTTCAGGGAAGCTTGTCTTTGATGAAGAACTAACTCCGGGAAGCTTCACAATTCTTTTATAATCTCTAATAAGTCGTTGAATATTTATCCATGAAGTTGAGTGCTGTGTGTTTTCTTCAAGATGCTCATATCAAATTCTTGTAGCTACTCTTCATCAAAATCTTCAACTATGTCGAATTTTTCTTTAACGCTCGAACAGATATTATAATTTCTTCACATCATTCCTGCTTGTAGCTTTAACATGTCTTCTCTTTTCTTCTTTAACCTCTTACGAAACACGCTGGGAATGAACCTCTATACAAATATCCCAATACAGTACCTCTAAGCTTACGCGAGCTAACTCATTGTAAGAAACAAGAGATACTTAAAGAGATTACTTGTGGGGTATTTCTAGCAACTCACTGAATTACGTTCCTTGTTTTACAAGCTAAAAATGAGCTCATGTATGACATAATACAAGGAAAAGAACTACTCATAATTTCGTTGAAAACTACTCGAAAGAAATAGGTTTGATTGCTAGGGATGTATACATGCACTACCCCCAGTTCTAAGAAGGAAATACATATATAAATAAAGGTCTCTCAACTCTACTTTAAGGAAGCTCTCAAACTTTCAACTACTGGTCACCTTGAGCTATCCATTCCACAAGCTTCCCGGCTTTAATCAATTCCTCAATTTGGTCTTTCAGTGCTCTACATTCAGAAGTATCATGGCATTTATCCTCATGGAAGTCACAATATTTCTTCAGATCTTTCCTTGCTCCTACAGGTAAAGGTGTAGGCTTCACAAATATTCCTTCTTTCCCATAAACCGTGAAGATGTGGTCTACTGGAGCGACCAAAGAGGTATAATTGTTGCACTTTATCTTCGATTTTGCTTTACTTCTTTTGGAGGAAGCTCGATCCCCAATAACATATGCTTGCGGGCTTGGAGACCTCTCTCGCTTGCTTCATTTATGACTAGCTTCATCTCCAAGATCTTCTGTTTCTCTCAACTTCAACAAGGATTCTTCCACACATTTATATAGTTCAGCTTGTTTGTAGAACTCAGCTAGTGTACCAGGTTCACGTACTTGTAGCTCCTTCCAGAAGTCTGAACCAGCTCTAACTCCAGCAATCAGGAAGCTCATAATGACCTCGTCAGGAGCTTTCTTAACTCTGGGAACCTCTGCATTAAAACGTTTGAGGTACTCTGTCAAGGTCTCATCTGCTCTCTGCTTGATGTTGGCCAAGGTATTGGTTGGGGGTGCAAAAGTGATGGAAGCTCTAAACTGAGTAACGAAGAGTTTCCCCATATTCTCCCAGGAATTTATAGAATCTGATGGTAACCTCTTAAACCACTGATGAGCTCCACCATAAAGGGTTGCAGCCAATAATCTACACCTTGTTGGCTCCTTAACTTGATAAACATCCATCTCGGTATTGAAACGACCCAGATACTCCACAGGATCCGTAGTGCCATCAAATTTAAACTCGTTTGACATACGATAGGATTTAGGTAACGGGGATTTTCTAACCTTCTTGGTGAATGGAGATGAGGTCATCGCACCTGTTATTAATTGCTTTTCTTCCTTGAGTTTCACTAGAATCTTCTTGATGTCTTCAGCATTCAAATCACCAGCTCCACCGTCCTTTGCTTCCTTATCTTTATCATCGGCGTCCTGTGAATCTGCTATACACGAATCGTTCGCGATCTTGACTGAACTTGAATCATCTTTAATTATCTCGATGGAAGGTTCCTTAATAGGAGGTTGTTTATCCTTCGGTTGACCATCTTCTTCACCTTCGGTATCTTTCTTTGGGTCTTCGATCTCCTCCTCGGCCTTTTCTTCACGTTCTTCTTCATCGACGCCTAACTGCTTGGGATTAATCTTAGCTTTTTTACCCTTCTTACCAGCTGCTAACTTCGACTTCTTCTTCTTCTTCGGTGTTATTTGTTCGAGGGTTGTAAGCCTTTCTTCAATCGACTTTAGATGCTCTAGGACGTCAGCAGGAGTAATCTTCTTCGCTTTCGGGGTTTGATCTTTCTCTATAGATTGTGTTGCTTCGCTATCAGAACTGCCTGCCATCTTTCCACTCTTAAGATGATAACTCTCCCCTCCTTCTAGCGCCAATGTTGATGAGTGGATTTCGTAACAACTTTTGAGAGGTTTATGGTGAGTTGTAAAGGCTAACGATCAACTAATCTATGGAGAATGGAGGTTTTTTGTAGGGGTTGAACTGAGCGCGAGAGCGTTTACAAGAATCTCGCGAGTTCCCTTGAGGCTTGTGTCGTGTGTTCTCAAGAATCTCGTAGGTGTATTGCGAGGCTTGTAGCCGTGTTCCCAAGGTGCCTACGTACCCTTGTATATATAGGGATCAAGTTCACGTAGTTCTTTTTAGACTAGAAGTCTGGTTAGGTGGCAAGAAGCTAGGTTCCTAATTCGTGGGGAAGTCCTTTTCTCCAGATTCAGCCACGAATAGGTGACCTAAGTCGAATAGAACTCGAGTTCTAGTCCGGCTAGGAATGTATTTACAAGTTCTAGTCCTTTTAGATGTATTCAAGGATCATCTGCACCCAAGGAATACATTCCAATAAGGAGTTGATGTTCATAACTTGCTCCTAAAGAATAGGAGGCTTAATCATACTATAAATCTGCTGGCATAAATCTGTTTTCGTACAGGAAGCTGTCTCTCAAGAACCTGTCTGCAGGAACCTGTTAATCGGGAAGCTATCTGCAGGAAGCTGTCTCTCGGGAAGTTGTTTCTTGGGAACCTGAACCTGTCCAGATCCATTTCACATGCTATTTAGCCCCATTTAACTTAAGGGACCTCAATCATAACCCATATTACTCATACGGATTGGATCCTTAAGCCTAATGGGCCTAAATCTAGCCCATGGAGATTTTGGGCACAACAGTACCTACTCTGAAAAACAAGTCATGATGAGGATAGATATGCATTTTTGTACGGATTCGTGGGGGATTGTTAGAAAATGGAAAGTTTGAGGCATATTAATAATATGTTCTTGATGTAATTTCCGGAAACTAACAAGTGGAAGTTGTTCCTTTTAATGGAGACTTAAAACTTTCATGTTTGGATCTAAGACATTTTCTTAGTGGAATTCATAAATAAATTGAGTTGAAAGAAGGATGTTTGTTGATTTATTTTAACAGGAAATTAGACTTTATTTGTTACAGCATTATACTGAGAAATCAGTACTTGGATTAATGGACTAAGTCATACATCAAACACTGATGGGCCGAATTCTGATGGAGGTCAGACATCAGATACTGAAGGACTAAATCCTGACGGAGGCCAGAATTTAGATCCTGATGTTGATCAAATCCTGATCCTGATGATGGTTAGATCTTGATACTGATGGATATAAAATCCTGACGAGTATTAGATTCTGATGCTACTGTAACTGAAATAAATACTGATGCAGTTAATGAAATTAAATCAGAATATTTACTTTCCTTTTATGGAGTATCAGTTACGTTTATTTTTGTTATTATAAATACAATACAGAAAGAATGAACGTTATAGGAGAGATACGTCCTAAGGATAGAAATGCTATTTGTTTTCTTCTTTCTCTGTTCTCTCTCGATACATACAGATTATATACATAATTCTCAGGCGAACTGAGGTGATGGTCGCTGTTGATCATTGCCGTGTCTGTGAACGGATTGGTCTGTGCTGTTTTATCCTGGAAGTAATATTGCTGCATCCCAACACAGCGTAAGTGGGGCAATATTCTCTTCAAGAACCGTCAAGTCCTCTCGAAGGGTTTGATGACTCAGCTGTTCTTTATCTTATCAGTATTGCTAAAAGCTTCTGTAGAGATAAGTTGTTTCTTACTTCTCTCGTTAATTACAGTCTCTGATTTGGCTCTTGTTTATGCCTTCGTGATTTGTTTTGTTAATTGGTTATTGTCTGTTCTTGTTTTAATATATATATATATATATATTACTGCCTCATTGTTGCTGTAGTTGTAATATACCCAACATACAGTACTATGGACACGCTACTGCGTGTAGAGTGTTGCGTGGGTAGTGTGGACCAACAGTTCCGAAAATCAGTAATTTGGATCATGGGTACCTCATTTTGAGGTATTTTGATCATTTTCTCATGTGCTTATGCGTATAAATTGTTATTCTCATATACATGAATATTTAATGTTCGTTATATTCATATTAATTTAAGTTTATTTTTAATATAAATTTAATGATCGAATATGAATGATAAAATGTCAAATCAGATGTTTGTACTATCATGGGTATGACTCATGAGTATTTCAGGTGTATAGATGAGATCTAAAGCCCAAAACTTTTTGTTCCTATAATTTCAAGTGTTCAAATTACTTGTATATTCACTTTTGGTGATGAATTTTCTTAAAATAAGTTTGTCGTACGAATACTTTGTTGTGCAACCTGACACAAACAAAAAATTTAAAAACTTTTCAAGCTCCGTCATTTACAAACTCAAAGACATGTTACACTTAACAAAACAAATAATCAAAAAATTATTTTTCATCGATTAGTTAATATTCTAATGAAAAGTTTTATAGAATTTGTTTTTAGAATTAGCCATTTCTATACATACGATGAATTATACTCGTAATTTCCTTTTCACAAAACCATACATTAAAACAAGATTTCATCATTCCACTTCGGATCCTGCAAGTTAAAGCAACCATATTAATATCTATTAGATATGTATTGCTCAATTAATGAATACACATATATGACAAAAACCAATCACCCACACTTTCAGCAGACAATTTCTTATTGCTGCAAGATCTCATCTTCTTCGACAACTTATGGGGCATTTCTTCACTGTTTATTTCAATTAAAAAAATCACACGTGATTAATTAACGAACTAAACAATGAAGAAAATGCTCCATAAATTATCAAGTTGAAAATTTTTACTCTAGTAATCAACAAAAATATGGATGGAAAGCTTATTATGGATATAAAGGACTAGTAAGGAGAATTAGTGGAGGAAAATATGAAAATTTAGGTAAAGATCGATTATTTACTCGCATCACTTGCACAAAAACTAAAGACTGGTTTGTTTGAGACCTAAACTTAACCACTATATGTATATATATGCATGTGAAATTAGCGGTTACAAATGAGTAACTGATATGAGCGACAGTTACATGTGTGTAACTGACAATTTATAATGTGTGATGATTATATCTGTACATGTGTGTGATCAATTTTTAGATGGAAGTAACGTGTACAATGTGTAAAACGCGTAAATCAATGGTTAGATGTGTATACATGTGTGACGATATGTGTATAATGTGGATGCTCAATGGTTACATGTGTGTAGAATTTAGTAACTCTAATCACATGCATTTCTTGAACTTGAAAATAAATTGATGACATTTTTTTTATGATTTGTTTAAGTTAAAAGAATCAATATCTAAAGAATGGGCGGAGTGAACAATGAAAATTTCAAAATTTACAATATCGTTTAATCAAATATTAAATAATTGTTAAGAATAATAAATTGGCTCAAAATATTATCAAATTAATCATGTAAACACACTCAATTTACTTTAGTTTGTAACTTAGAGTTCAAATAGTAAATTTTAGAGTTCAAGTAGTAAATTTTATAAGGCATGCATATATACTTGTAATGATAATGTTTTAATATTTTTTGATAAAAAATTCACAATTATTTAATTCGATAGCAGGAATTTTGAAATACGTACGTGATTATATTTTTTAAGAAAGATCTTATATTGCTATTGTGATTTTTATAAATACTAGCTCATAGCCCGTGCAAATCACGAGTTACTTTTAATTTTTTATAATTTGTTTATAACATAGTTTAATATATAAATATTAATTTTAATATGTTATTGAAATAATTCGAACCTATATCTTTATATATAATAATTTTTAGTATTGAATGTAAATTAAATAATTTTTAGTATTTTTATGTTGTTGGCGGGAATCGAACCTTAGACCTCTATATATAACAACTTTTAGTATTATAATATTTAACGGTCATGATATATTTGAGTTGAAGACCTAACGATTATGAATGTGGGATAACCAAAAATGATGGATAACCAAAAATGGGGTTAATCAAACTACAAATCATACCCCTTTTCGTTTATTATAGATAGTATAGATATGCTTTAAGCCTTTAATGTGTTGGGCTGAACAGGGCTTGGGAGGGGGTCTGACTGAGCTTGGTTATCCCAAATAAGATTAAGAATACGCGTGTCCGAAGTGTACATGCATTTTAAACTCAAGCAGTATTAAATAAAAATATAATTCGAGATAACATCTAGTTTGTTTACTTATTAAGGTCCCGTTTGGGAAATCTTATTTTTCATAAATAAGTTATTTATTCTGGAAAAAAGTTAATAAATATGTACTTTTTTTTAAAATAAGTAACTTATTTTTGCAAGATAACGAATATTAAACTCCCGATACACATTTTTCTTTAAAAAAAGTATGTAAATACAAAATTTTTTCCGAGTTGTTATGAATTAACTCAGTGTCAGTAAGAATTACCAGCAGTAATTTTTTCCGAGTTGATATGAATTAACTCAAGCAATTACGTAAGCTATGAATTAACTCAGCGTCAGTAAGAATTACAGGTGTGGTATAACGAGTTGATGTATCAGCATTTGCCACCAGCGCAAAGTTTCCATATTCTTCATCTTCACTATCTGTGTCATCCCAGCTTTTACCAGCAGCTACATAAGCTCTTTCAGTCTTCTTCTTTTCAGAAGCATAATCTTTTTTCTGTGCTTGCTTAGGTTTCTGACACTCAGTAGCAAAGTGTCCCAATTCATTACAGTTGAAGCAACGAATCTTGCTTCTGTCAACAGTTCCAGTTTTGTATCCTCCCCTGTTACTAGAGGATGAAGAACCTCCTCTCTGGAATCTGCTATTAGACTTAAACCTGAACTTTGGATTTCGCCTGAATCTGAAGTTACTGAACTGCCTCACCATCATTGCCATGGATTCATCTTCCAATTGATCTAGCTCTTCCAGTGAATAGAATTCTCCACCATCCTGAGTGGCTGGTGTCTGTCCATGTTCCACTTCAATTTGTTCCTTGTTGGAACTGTTAGGTTGAACAACTTTAGCTTCCACTTCCTTAGGAACCTCAACTACTAGGGCTGTAGAAGAACTTGCCACTCTGCCTTTACCAGAGAACTCCTTCTGCTGTACTTGTTCCAACTCATACGTTTTCAGAACACCAAACAGCCTTTCAAGAGCAATCTTATTTAAATCTCTAGATTCTCTGATGGCAGTTATTCTATGCTCTAAGTGAGAAGGCATAGTCAGCAAAAACTTCATGTTGATCTCTTTCTGTGTATACTGCTTGCCATGAACTTGCAAGTTGTTGATTATTTTGTTATACCTTTCGAACACTTCCTGAATGCCTTCATTAGGGCCAGCTCTAAAATGTTCATATTCAGAGGCCAAAATTTGAAGTCTGTTTTCCCTGACTTCATCAGTTCCTTCATTAATAGTCTCAATAGTTTCCCAGATGTGCTTAGCAGTTTTACAATTCATCACATGGCTATACATTACAGCATCCAGGGAATCTATTAGAATGAGTCTCAAATTTTTGTCCAATCCAGCTTCCTCTTTTTCCTCAGGAGTATAGTTCTTAGAGTCCTTTGCATAGGATTTAGCAGGTATTGTAACAACTCCATTTGTAACTGATTCAGCATCATGTTGCATAGGAATTATTGGTCCATTTTTCAAAACCCACAAATATCTTGGATTTGTAACATCAAGAAACAACTCCATTTTATTTTTCCACATATCATAATTATCCTTATTAAATATGGGAATCTTAACAATGGCTTTTGAAGACATGATGAATTTTTAAGTGAGTTAAAAATTCGAGATAAATTTTTGATTGAATAAAAATAGGATCTTGATTTGTGTATCAATCAATAGGCTCTGATACCAATTGTTAGGTCCGATAAGATTGTAGAAGGGGGGGTTGAATACAATCTATACCAATTTATCGAAATTTGTCTTTTAAATAAAATTTAGTTTAGACAAATTTGTGCGGAATAAATTGAAACAAATTTTCAAGTTGAATATAACAATATATTAACTTGATGGGTGTTACAATTTCAATACAGATTAATTATCAAGTTGATAAAAACTAATTAGAAAATTTGACATGAACTTTTCTAATTTAGTTAATAAAAATCAAGATAAGAACTAGGAAACTTAATTCGCTAGTAGTACAAGAATCACAAATAATTAAGTTCTAATGGATACAATTTTTGATACAAGAACTCAAGAATTTATGGCAATTAAATTGCTTGAAGATGAGAGAGATGAGAGCTCTTTTGTTCTTCCTGGATATTTTCGTGTATGTCTGTTGTGTGTCTTCTGCCTTGTTTTTGTTTATATACTAAAACAAAAACATGTCTCCTATTCAGCTGAATAAAATAGCTCGGCGATAGTATAACTGGCTAGCAATAGTTAAACTCATTCCCTTGTAATAGTATGGATTATACTCATAAATAGTTTACATTTACGCTAGAAATAGTTTACTTAAAACTTTGGTAATAGTATAATTACCTCGGTAATATTATAACTATGACTAAGTAATAGTATAACTGATTCTGTGATAGTATAATTTCGGTGATAGTATAGATGGCTGGAAATAGTATAGCTTCCAGAAATAGTATAACTTCCAGAAATAGTATAGCTTCCAGAAATAGTATAACCTCCAGAAATAGTATAACCTCCAGAAATAGTATGTTGAAGCCTCCAGAAATAGTATAGCTTCCAGAAATAGTATAGCTTCCAGAAATAATATAACCTTAATTCCAGAAATAGTACAACATACTGTCCATTTCGACAAAGCAAAAGAACCTGCCATTTTTTCTTTTCAATTCGTGGACTTGCTTTGCTTTATTAGGACGGGTTCCGTAGAAATGCTTTTTAACCCGCACAGCTTATAATCTTTAATTAATAAATAATTAATTTAATACAGAAATTATAAAAATAAATATCTAATATTATTAGATATTTATAAATATAATTTTCTAATTAAATAAAATATTTATTAATATAAATAAATCCTTAAGCTCTAAGCTGCGGTTACCTGAGCGTCTGGAACCGGACTCCTTTTGCTTAGCAAAAAATACAACAATTCTAACCGGAGTTTCAGCATTAAGAATATATCACTTTGCATTTCTTTGTGATAAATATTTTTCCTCACAGCCAGTCCACTTGATAGTAAAATCCTTGTAGTTAATTAATTTAGCACTTCTGTTGCTTGCACAATGATTTTCTCTCATACCAGTCTTGATAGCTTGAACCACTGAAGTTAATGATGAACAACCACTGTTTAATGTTGACACTCGATGTACTGTCTGGTTCATGAGTGACTAACCGCAATGACTGTTCTTCATTTATTGACTTTAAAATCTGGTTCCTTTTCTTTTCTCATCTCTCTTCAATTCTTCTGTACTGTCTCTGTCACTGTTGAATCTCTGTCACTTTAAACGAATCCACTTCTTTAACGAATACTTCACTGAGGCTTGATCAGATGACTGGGCTTCTTTTAATGTAGTAATATCTCAAGTCTGTAGATTGACCTTGATCTTTTTCTTTTGACAGATAATACAATCTGAGATTCCTTGTGACAGTCTATATACACTACCCCATATATGGGCTTTAACAACGCTTTTTTCAGTGTTACAAGCAAAAGTGTAGCCATATATGCCTTAAAATTGGTCTACAGCTACACTTTTTTTTGGTGTTAGCATTGCTATAAATGATTGTTACCATAGGCTTCATATGTATCTATGGTAACATCAAAAGGGGTGTTGCGGTTGATCTTTAAAAAAAGTGTTACTAAGAATGGAAAAAAGTAGGCGGGCTATCACAAAAAACTGAGCGGCTAATTTTCGTTCTTTTTTTTAGAACTAAAAAATAGGCGGGCTAAACTAAAAAACTAAGTGGCTAAGTTAATTCATTTTTTTAGACAAAAACACTCATTCTCTCATAAAAACACTCTCACTCTCTCACAAAAACGCTCTCTCAAATAAACTCTCTCAAATACACGGTCTTCTTCTTCAAATTTACACTCCACGGTCTTCTTCTTCACTCAATTAAGGTTCACGGTCTTCTTCCGGTTCACAATTAGGGTTCACGGTCTTTTTCAGATTTTCAATTAGGGTTCTTCGGGTTTGAATTGGGGCTTCTACACTAGGCTTCGATTGGGGCTTCAATTAGGTAAAAACCCTAATTTTTTTTTTTTTAATTTTGGAGCATGTTTTTCGAGCTTGACTTTTTTTTTTAAACCATTTTTTAATTTTGGGTCTTAGATTTTGTTTTCGATTGGGGTTTAAATTTTGAGTTTCTTTAATTTTTTGTGAGTTTTTGGGTCTTCGATTTTGTTTTCAATTGGAGCATGTTTTCGAGCTTGAATTTTATGTTTTTGATGTTTTTTGTGAGTCTCTCAAAATATAGAGACTTGTTTTTTATGTTTGAGGAGAGAGATATACAGAATGAGGGAGAGAGATAAAGAGTGAGGGAGAGAGAAAGAGATAGAGAGATATATACAGAATGAGGGAGAGAGATATTCATGTTGTGTATTACATTATGAGATGAAACGACTCCCCTGTCCGGTTTCTGCTATTCATGTTGTAATTTGAAGTAACATGTCATAATTTATGTTTTGTGTCTTGTTTTGTATATTGCACAATTATCTATTTTGAACTTGTTATCATAAAGTGCTGGATCGAAAACTTTGTTTGACCTTGTAATCATAAATTCCTAATGCTTTTGCTATGCATTTTGTAAATCTAGGACTTGAAGTATCAATATTTGTGGAATTGCAGAGAGTATCTTGAAAAGGTAAGTTATGAAGGGGTCTACGTTTTGCTTTGCTTCACTTTGCTTCAGTCACTACTAAAAATCACCAATTGTCTGATACTTTACTAGGCATCTCGGATTATACTTGCTACTGATAGAGCTCAGCCTGGTCAAGCCTTAGCAGAAAAGCTTGTACGTCGTCTTGGAAGGGAAAGGTATGCATTTTGTGCTCTGGCCACGCTCCTTAGTCTTTATTAACATTTTGCTATAAATCGTCGTACATTTTTCTCCTATCGAGCGTATAGTCTTTGATATACCTCAACATATGTATGTTAAACAGATGCTGGAAAGTTAAATGGCCAAAGAAAGATGAAAATGGCCATTTTCAAAGATGCAAATGAGGTTTAATATCAATATGGACTGGTTTCGTTTCTATCTTTTTTGTGTACCACTTGGTCTTTAATGAAATAAGAATATTCAGTTTAGTGAACTGACGTATGAACAGATAAGTAGCATAATGGGCTACAGCTGTGTACATATAAAGTAAGACATTTAAGAAGTCCTGTAAAATTTCAACGAGGAAACATAAAATAAATATCATGGCCAAAGCCTAAGATGACTGATGAGGCATAGGGATTCACCTCCTGGAATTGCTTCACTGATTGTTACAATTTACATTTATTTAAAATAAAGTTTCCTGCAGAAAAGATAGGGGTTTTGTTTTCCAGTTGTGTACAATTTAGGTTAAGTAACTTTAATATTTTTTGAGATTGGTTTCGCAAACTTTATTATTTAAAAGTGTGATAATTGAATGTAGATATTTTCTTTAATTTTTATAAGTTGCTGGAGGTTGTGATGTAAATAACTAGGTAAATCTACTTGTTTGCACTTTGCAGACCCCAATTTATGCTCGAGCAATAGACCTTGAGCATCTCTTGGATTTAAAGAAGGCAGGTGCAACAGACGCTATTCTCGAAAATGCTGAGGTATTAAACTTTTAATACCACATGATTTCAAGACGTGTCAGAGCTATGAAACCCTAGTTTTATAGCATAATGAGTAACTGTAGAGAGGATTCATCTTGCATATTTATCTCCATTCTTTTGTATTTAACATATACAGAAAATTTTGATTTAGGAATATAAATTCAAAATTCATTTAGAGAAATTAAAAAAATAAAATAGAACTATACTGAATCCCTACTTATTTTTTATTGACCATAATTGTTCCCAAATGCAGCATGTTAGGGATTCTATGGAGCAACAGGCTCAATCTGCTGATAGAACTGCAGCTAAAGAAACTGAGGTCATGAAGTCACAGCATATACTGTACACATCCTAGCAATTGCATGACGAATGTAACTATTTAAATATAGCCACTAGTGAGTCGACGTAAAACCAGACAGGTAGAGAAAATACATCATGCTTCAAACTATAAACCTAGTACAGAGGTAGCATTAGGTCAGGTCTTTGCTAGCTGCTTTTTGGATACATCTGTTAGTGCAAACTTTCTCCCTTAGAGTTTTTTTAACCAGCTGCTTGAGTTAAGGTTTCAGGTCATCTGCTACCCTTTGATTTTACTCTGAAGAACTTTTAGTATTCTAATGTTTTGTTAATGTATTCTGTGTAGTTGAGCCATGTGTCTTGCTAATGTATTCTAATTTAGTTTGATGCAGATGCAATCTTTGAACTTATGCGGGGAGAAGACTTCTTAAAATATTCCCACAGTAAAAAGATGCATTAAAGCTCTTCTATTTGATTAAGTAAAAATTGCTTAAATTTGCTTCTCTCCCTACTAAATACTTAACTTTAAATATATATGCTGAAACTAGGTTGTTACTCTCAAATCCCTGTACGTGGTAGTGGATCAGATTGTTATTATGGGAACAATCCTCAGGAACATATCAAGGAACTTGTTATTCCCAGATTACACACATGTATAATTGTAGAAGGGGGGGTTGAATACAATTCTTGATAGTTATAAATTTCTGATAAAAACCACAGAAATCTATAAAGAAATAATTGCTGAATAGAAATGGTTCACAAACACATAAAAAATCAGGTGGTTAAATGTACCACCTGAGACTTTTATTTGAAGAAAACCCTGTGATACAAATGTACACAGCTTCTGTGTTTACAACTCTTTGCTTCTAAAGATATTCAAGAAACCCTAAGCAAATATGTTTGTTTTCTTACAGTCTAAAGAGTTGCTACACTTGGTTATATATCCCAAGTTTACAAGTGCTACAGGAATAAGATAATATTAATCTAATTCAAGTTGACTTGCTACTCCATTCCAAATCCACATGTAGCCGAAAGGTTGTCCTTGTGAACAGATATGTCCCCTGCACCTTTCTTGTATGTACTGTGTAAATGGAATGCTTCTTTCTTCTGTGTTTCCAAAGTATGGCTGCCATACTGCTTTTTATACCTACTATCAACCCATGTGATCTGTCAGTCAAACCTGTCCTTATCAACTGCTAATTCCCAGCTAGCATAGGATAAAGTGACAATGATTATCCGTTGATGTTGTGCACAATTATCCGTTGACGATAGTTTGAGCTGTATCCGTTGATCGAGTAGATTTGAGTTGTATCCGTTGATAGAGCCCTGTTCTTATCTGTTGATACACTTTCACTTAGACAGAATTACATAGCATAGCTTATTTACAATTGGCTACCCTATTCTGCCTATCCATTGATGGTCAACATGACTCTGAATAAAAACACTATCAACTGATAAATAGAGATATTGCAGTATGCTACAAAACCTCATCCGTTGATGAGCTACCTGTCAACGAATAGAGTTATAAGGTCTTATCCGTTGATAGTTACAAAACTTGACTTATACAATTTTGCTTTGAATGTTAAGTTATCATCAACTACAACATATTCCTAACAATCTCCCCCAATTTATACTTGATGGCAATAAAGCATAAATTCAGAACCTTGATGATAACAAAACATTCCTAAAGATATATACACTACAGTATGCAAAGATTGTATTAAGCTACAAAAATTAAAAACAGAAAGCTTTAAGAAACTTATCAGAGATGTGCTCCTTTAGATTGAGCAGATTAATGATGTTTCCTCTCTCTGGTTGGCTGCACCCTTGACTTTCCTTCCTTGGCAGAGTTGGACTCAATTTGCACTTGAAGTTGCCTATAGAAGGTATCTTCTTCAACAACTTTTGGATTTAGCTTTAGTTGTAACCATCTTAGGTAATCAGAACTAGCCTTTGACAGTTGGTCTTCTAACCTGAAGAATCTCCTAGTGCCCTCTTCATCCCTGAACTCCATCATCCAAAAGGGTTGAATGTGGATTTTCTGTCCATTATATGGGATCTTCATTTTCTTTGGTAGACTTGAGGGTGAGTTCCATTCTCTCCTTATTTCTTCTATTCTGCTAATTATCTCCCTTCTGGCTGTCTCAGAGAACCCTGTGTGTCTCTTGAATGCTGAGAACACTTTGGTCAGTGTATGATAATTCTCTCCAAGAACCTTCTGTAATGGCCATGTCCTCTGACTTCCTCCCTTGTAGACAAACACTAATCTCTCAAGCTGATTCTTGTACTTATCAATTCCTCTTACTTCTGACAATTCATCCAAATATAGATTCATGCCAGAGTATTCTTCAATTTCTGCCTGATAGATAAAGTCTTCTTTGTTTTCCAAGATTGGTTGTTTGACAATAGCAGGTACCCTAGCAACTTGAACTGGTCCCTTTGAAAGTTGCTTCTTTGGAGCCCTTTTCTTCTGTTTTGGATTCAGCAAGAATGAAGGAACTTCAATTGAATCAAAATTCATTGGTTCTTCTTTAGGCATTATGGGGTCACCATGAAAGTTTACAGTTGGGTCGATTACTGTTGCAGATATAGGTACTGATGAGCCAATGGTTTCTTTTTCTGGAAAGGGTTCTGGAGAAAGAACCCTTTTGGTCTTAGCTTTCCTTCTTTTAGGTTTGATTTTGGGAACTTCCTCAGGTTCCTTCATTTCAACCTCTACCTCATCCATTAACTCTTGAGCTAGCCTGGTTTGCTTCTCATCTGAGTTTTCATGTTGATTTTCTGTACTTGGATGAGCTTCCCTTTGGATTCTGGAGACTTCTTCTCTTTTAGCTTCCACAAATCTAGGATGGCTGTTGGATATATTTAATACTTTTCCATTCCTTATGATTACAGCCATCCAATCTCTTACACTCTTATTTGTCTGTACTTTGAACTCCATGATTGTCTTTCCCATTAGCTTTTCTTCATCATCCTTGGGAAATGGGTAGTCTAACTGAAGCTTGTTCTTCCCATTTTCCTTTGGAGGTGAGTAGGCTCTGGTATTGATGGTTGGTTCAAACTCTTTGACATATGATGGCTCAGCATCATAGAATGTAGGAGCCATGGTTGATATTGTTGGAGCAGAAGATTAAGCATTAAGAAACAGAGATGATGCAATTGATTCATTGATCATCCTCTCTGTCCGTAGAATTCTTTCACTAGTCTCCTTGTTGATCTTTTCCAAAGCTTCTATTCTGGCTTGCCTTTCACCATCTGAGATTTCTTCTAAGCTTTGAATCTCAGGCAAAGCCACTTGTTTCTTCACAGGGGAAGCCTTTATCTCAAACTCTGTTGGATTGACCACTACAATTGGCTGTTGCTCCCCCTCAATCTGTGCTATCTCACTACTGGTAGCTTGAAATTGGCCAGTAGATGTTGCAGCCTCTTCTGTGCTTGTTCCCATTTTTTCCCCCTTTTTGTTAGCATCAAGGGTTGGGGTTGAAGCTGCAAGTAGCATTTCCAGTAGTTGAGTCTGTTTTGATTGATTGGCAATGATAGTGTGCATTTGAGATTCCATACTATCCACTCTGGAGGAAAGAAGCTGAACAGACTTAGCCAGGCTATCTTCTTTGAGAAGTTTGCTAGAAAGCACCTTCTGAGTGATAGTAGGAGCTAGTGCCCCAATCCTGGCATCTAGTGCTATCTTCATATCTCTAATTGCAGACTTGACCTCCTCCTGTTGTGTTCTTTGAATAACAGATTGCATCTTTTGTAATTTCAAGGAGGCCATAACTTGCTCAAGAACAGTCTTTCTCTGTGGGTCTGCAGTTTGGTGCTCAGCCTTAGCAGATTGATATTGCTTCATGATTTCCACATTGAGATTCCCAAGTTCAGTGGCATTCACTACTAGAATTGGTAGATATAACATCACACCTTTATCATCAGTTAGAAATGTCACTGATGTTAAAAGTATTTTAGACATCGGTTGATACATTACCGATGTTAAAGCATATTTCAGACATCGCTTATAATAACAACCGTCGTCTAATCTTCTTTTTTAAAAATAAAAAATTGACGCCTACACCATACATTCCCCCTTTATACACAAAATAAATTTCATTTTCCCCCTTAAAACAAAATTTCACTTCCCCCCATTTTGCATCTATACTCTCTCAGTCTCTCACTTTTCTTCTCTCTCACTCTGAGCCGCCTCTCTCTCTCTCTCTCTCTCTCTCCCACAGCTCTCTCCCCCTCTCTCTCTCACGGGGCTTTGAGCTTAAACCCTAATTAGTTCGATTTAGTACTTTTCTGCACAGACCCGGAGCTTTCTTCACTGTAAGACATCTGAAATCCTAATTTACTCAATTATAAACCCTAATTAGTACTGTTCTTGAGCTTTTATCTACATATATGTATACAATTATATATATATATATATATATATATATATGTATATATAAACTTTTATATGACAACGTTTCTTGAGTTTTATATTATAGGGGTTTTTATACAATAGTGATTTATTAAATTTTTATATGACAATCTTAAGGTTTTTAATTTTGGATTTTATTGTTCAGATGTTCAATTCAGGTAGTTGGGTGCGTTTTCAGATTAGGTTCTGATTATCAATGGCCACTTCATCCGACAAGCCCCAGTTTGTCCACGATTTCACTTTCAATGTCTCTTCTTTCCTTCATCATATTATTTTTTGAAATTTCGATTTTTCAAGTACTTGTAAATATTGGTATGTATTTGTTTTGGGATTTAAATCTTTAGTGTTGCAGGATATTAAGTTGTTTGCCAAATACAATAGTTGTATTTGTTTTGTAATTGGTATTGACCAAGTAGCTGTCTTTTAATTCTAATCAGAACAGACCATTCTAACCTGCTTCGATATGTTGTTTGCAGGCTGAAAGTGCCATCAGAGAATGGTTGTGGTGCCATCTTTGCTGTATTAGTGTTTATACCAAACACCAAACTTTGGTTTAACTGCCACTTTTTAATTCGGTTGAGTGGAAGAATTTAAGATACCTGAAAGAGTTTTGTAATTGGTATTGACCAAGTAGCTGTCTTTTAATTCTAATCGGAACAGACCATTCTAACATGCTTCGATATGTTGTTTGCAGGCTGAAAATGCCATCAGTGCTCTGGATTGTTGTGGACAGGTTACAGTCATTTTGTCGAGGTGATATATCTGAACTATTTTACTGCTACATGTTAGATTTTTTTTAAATTATAACTTCAGTAATATCAAGTATCAATTTTAAATTATATGTTGGTACTCAAAACATCTTATCAATTTTGTTGTTTTGCTTACACACAAAGATTTTAAATTTGGTATAAATTTAAAATGTTAACATGTTTGTGAATGATGTAAATGTAGTGTAGATGATGCAGATTTAAACATAATACACATTAACTATTGATTAACATAGTAGTTCATGTCATTGCAGATCTAATCCATGCCTTCTTTGACTTGCCAAGGGATCTTAACTTTGTACAACACAGAAATTGCTGGAAAGTGTAAGGCCATCTATATATTTTCTTTTTCACTAGGTTATTTAAGCAATATCAAGTAGCTAAGAGGTGATTCTTGTAATGAATCATAGTTTTGTCAGTTGAATCCCTTTCACTGTCCTTTATTTACAATGGAGATAAAACTTAGAAGCTATTCTGTATCTAATTCTTGTGCGCTCTTGTCCTGGTGGTGGTCAATATTTTGAAGTACTTATTTACATTCCAAATTGTACCTTTTCAGATCTGTGACGTGGTGACAGTGGCTCGACTTTTAAATCTTACCTTAATTGTTCCAGAGCTTGATAAGACATCCTTTTGGGTTGACCATAGGTATAACCATTAACCTTCTGTGATATCATTTTGCTCCTTTGTTTTTAATATGTCATCGTGGGGTACTTGACTTGTAGTAATTTTGCGGATATTTTTTATGTGAGACACTAGAGAGATGACCCCTGTTAGTTGGTCGACTGGAAAATACTACCTGCAACAGGTCCGTATCCCGACAAACATGAAGGACAATTATCCAACTATCGCACAGATGCTGTTCGTAACTCCACTTTGCATAAGTTTGGAGCTGCTAAAAATATACAGGTATTATGTTTACACTAAACACAGATGCAAATCATGTCAATCATTTAGTTTCTTTTGATGTCTAGTGGTAACTGCTAAGGGCATAGTGAGAGACTTTTGATTATAGAGTTCTTGCCTTAAGTGGAAATTTAAGGCTTTTATACTTGAACAGGTTGCCCTAAAGAATTTCAAGTAGCGGGCGTGAGAGAAGGAACAACAGGGGGTGTTTTTTGCATGCAAGAGTGCTTGGCATTTGGGCTCAATACAGTGGAGAGTTTACAAATCCGACAACATGTTGTCCATCTTTTAAATTATTCAATGTAGTTTCCATATTGGATGGTTTGGATTATGTAATTAATTTGGATATTGGATGAATTGGATAATGTAGTTGACCGATTGAATGCATATTTGGTTTTGGTATATCGGTTTTTTTTATTTTGGTATATTATTTATCAAGTTTTGGTATATTAGTTTTCGAGATTTGAGTAATATTAAACATCAATTATGTAACAAGAAAAGATGTTAAAGGAAATGTTAAACATCAGTTTATTTATTGAACTGATGTCTAAGCTGCCATTAAACATCAATAGACATCAGTTTATTTATTGAACTGATGTCTAAGCTGCTATTAAACATCAGTTCTCCTCTAAAAATCGATGTTAAACAACAAGAAAGACATCAGTTTTTTTAAGAGAACCGATGTCTATAGTCATCTTTAACATCGGCCAAAAATCGATGTTATAGGACCCCCCCTTTATCTACACCGACAAAGACATCGGTTGTAAAACACTTTTAACATCGGCCAAAAACTGATGTTGTAGGGGGTTTTTCTAGTAGTGATTGGAAAACATCCATCCTGGAGTCTCATCTTCATTGATTTCTTCACCATCTGAACTTTGACTGTTATCACTGCCAAACTCTTCACTTCCAGCACTTAGAGACAGGGTTTGTAAAGCTTCTTTTGCTCTTTGAAGAGATTATGAGGTGTGCACTAGGTGCATTGCCTTCTCTGCCTCCACATTGCCCTGTTGTGCCATGACTTGATAGGCAGAAACAGGATGAGTAAAGGTTTCAGGATCCAAAGAGATGGAGTCAATAATTAACTGATATTCTTGTCTAAATTCCAACTCTTTGGAAGCTTCATTAACCTCCATTAACTCACTTGCAATGGCTGAATCTTCCTGCCTTATTTTTCCTGTAGTCCCTTCTCTCCTCTCATCTCTCTTTTCTTGCATCAAGGGCTCCCCCTGGCTCACACCTCTCACACCCTCACCTTCATCTACTAAGGTAGAACTCTCTAGCTCTCCTTTTGCCTGACCGGAAGAAATGGTCAGCCTCTCATTGTTTTTCTCTCCTTTTGCCTGCTCACAAGGCAGCCTCTCACTCCCTTCCCTCATTCCTAAAAGTGTTTCAACTACTACAAACTCCTCCACAGTTAACATGGGAATGTCACATTTTGCAGTGGTAGAGAGAGTTGTCAACGGATAAAGTGTATCCATTGATGTAGTAGTTATTGCTGTCAACGGATAATTAGTTGTAGACATATCCGTTGATGGAGAAACACTTGTCAACGAATGAAGGATATCCATTGATGAAGGAAAACGAGTATCCGTTGAAGTGAAAACCAACACTGAATCTGTGGTGATTGATTTTAAGGAAGAGGCCACAGATAGTGTTGTGAATTCAGGAATGGAAGATTGATGGCCCAACAAATCATCTAAAAGATGATGACCACCAATTGTTGAGTGGGGCTTCTCCAAGAATTTTAAAGATGGAGAATCAGGAATTGATGTAGATATCATATCCACATCCAGAGATGGAGTTGGTGATGGTGGATCAAAATGTGTATCGATTTGAAGGTTAAGATCAAGGGGTTGTGACTCCACATTTATTGAAGTCACATCAAACTGAATTTGAGAAGGTACAGTTTGCTGTACAGTGTGTGCACCATGTGATTCCCCAATGGTTTTGGATTTTACTCTTCTACCATAGGTTTTTGAGTGAGAGTTATCTATGTCTCTTCCCCTTTTGTGCAGTGTTCCTAGAGTGGAACTTAAATTAGTAGTCACACCCTGTTGAGAGGATGTAACTAGAATTTGGCTTGTAGGTTCATTAACAGTCTTTTGAGAGACTGAAATGTTGGTTGCACCTGCCTCACCTTCCTTATCCTTAGGGCTTCTTTGATGTTCACCCTGTCCCTCACCACTCACTATCACCTTCACACTCCCCTCAAGAGTTTTGGTAGTTTTTGCAACAGGTGCCTTTTGAGAGACACCTGAGGTTTGTCTTTTAGATTGTGGTTTTGGAACTCTGGATTTGGTCACTTTGGTAGGAGCCTGTTTGGTCACAGCTACAGACTCCATTGTGACACTAGAAGGCAAAGAAATTTGGGGGTTGGAGATAGGAGTTTCAGGGTTGGAAACAGTTACCTGAACAATTGGTAGATATACCAATTGTACTTCTGCATTTAGGTTCATTCGAATCAAATCACTTAAGACTCTCTTCTCCTGAACAAAACAATTGAACTTGCTATCCGGGTTAGCAATGGATAGCTCATTCTCAGATACATGCAGTGCTAGGAGCATAAAAAATCTAGCAAAATAAACATTCTTGCTCCTAGTTTCCTTTTTACCTAATTTAGCTGTTATCTCATACATGACTAGTGTGCCAAAATTATAGAATTTATCATTCAAAAGCATACATAGCATAACTAGCATGGAATTGGTAACAGCATCAAAGTTACTAATCTTGCCAGAAAAAGTTTTAATGAAGGCATCACAAAGATAACTCCATTCTTTAACCATACCTTTCCTAAATTTTCCCTAAGTTTTCAGTACTAAGGGTATAATTCATGGAATTAAGCATGGTAACAATTTCAGCATTACTGGGTACATTCAGACAGTTATTCTCAGGCAATTTTAAACAAGCAGTTAACACATCAGAATTAACTACATAATTTTTACCCTTCAAAGAAAAAGCAAGTGTACCGTCTGTGCCATTGTACTCAGCAGATGCCCACACCTCTTCAATTACCTCATGGATTAGAGGAGTGGTGGTAGTCATAGCATATGACAGTTTGCATTTCTTCACGAAATTCATCATGGTGTGATATGCTTCTGGAGCGTTCACTGTATCAACAAAGGCCGCGAAATTGTTCTTCTCATAGGTAAACCCGGTGTAAGACATCATCTTAACAATAGGCGCCATTGAAGTGTTTGAACTTTTGTTGCAGACAGAGATTTAGTGAAGAAGATGCAGTTAACTAATGTGATTCTTGAAAATGAATAAAGGTGAGATGTGAGGGCACGAAACAGCCTTTTATATTTTCCAAGAATTAAAAATGAAATAATTAAAAGTAATTACCCCATTGGACAAAAGTAACTGTCAGATAATAAATGAAAAGAAAAGAAGTACAGCCGTGACTAATTATACACGTTTACCAACGGCTATAAAGAGAAATAAGTATATCAACGGATAATGATTGGATGGTTGAGAAAACAGTTTATCCATCGATGATGTGGACAACCTGTTATCCGTTGACATACGAAAATCTAGTAATGTGTTTATACTACCAACGGATAAAAGGATATCCGTTGATAAGCAAATTTTGCCTTAAACAAAATTTCTGCTAAGAGTTTTTCTGAGAGTTTTTAATTCTCAAATAAATCAAAACACATTTCTAGCTGCAATACAGTATGATTAGATATCAATAGGAATTATGAAAAATTAAGCATACCTAGTTCACCTACCAACCTTGTGAATGAAGATTCATCAAGAGGCTTGGTGAAGATATCTGCAAGCTGCATTTCACTTGGCACAAAGTGCATTTCTACTGTACCATTCATCACATGCTCTCTAATGAAGTGGTATTTGTTGTCAATATGCTTGGTTCTCGAATGTTGCACTGGATTCTCTGTGATGGCAATAGCACTAGTGTTGTCATAGAAAATTGGAATCTTCTTAACTTTTAGACCATAGTCAATAAGTTGATTTTTCATCCAAAGAATCTGTGCACAACAACTTCCAGCTGCAATGTACTCAGCTTCGGCTGTAGAGGTGGAGACTGAGTTCTGTTTCTTACTGAACCATGACACAAGCCTGTTCCCTAGAAATTGACAGGAGCATGTAGTACTTTTCCTATCAATTCTGCAACCTGCATAGTCTGCATCTGAATAACCAATTAGATCAAAGCCAGAATCTCTTGGGTACCAAATGCCAAGGTTTGGTGTTCCCTTGAGATACCTGAAAATTCTCTTAATAGCAATCAAGTGAGACTCTCTAGGGTCAGCTTGAAATCTAGCACAAACACATGTGGAAAACATTATATCAGGTCTACTAGCTGTTAGTTACAGAAGTGAGCCTACCATGCCTCTATAGCTTGAGATGTCCACAGATTTTTCCTTAGTATTCAGCTCAAGCTTAGTTGCAGTGGCCATAGGTGTTTTTGCAGAGGCACAATCCATTAAGTCAAATTTCTTTAAGAGATCATAAATATATTTTGTTTGACTTATGAAAATTCCCTCATTAACTTGCTTTACTTGTAAACCAAGAAAGTAAGTTAATTCACCCATCATGCTCATTTCATACCTACTTTGCATAAGTTTGGCAAACCTTTTGCAAAACTTCTCATCTGTAGACCCAAAAATAATATCATCTACATAGATTTGAACAAGTATTGAAGAACCATTGACATTTCTATGAAATAAGGTTTTATCTACTGTACCTCTAGTGAAGTGATTCTCCAAAAGAAATTGAGATAAAGTGTCATACCAGGCTCTTGGTGCTTGCTTCAAACCATAAAGTGCTTTTAAGAGAAGATATACATAATCTGGAAATTCTGGATCTTCAAAGCCAGGAGATTGATGGACATATACCTCTTCTTCCAGTTCCCCATTTAGAAAGGCACTTTTAACATCCATCTGATAGACTTTGAAGTTGGCATGTGCTGCATAGGCTAGGAAAATTCTGATGGCCTCAAGTCTTGCCACTGGAGCAAAAGTTTCATCAAAATCTATTCCTTCTTCTTGAGAATAGCCCTTTGCCACTAATCTAGCTTTATTCCTCCCAATTATGCCATTTTCATTAGTCTTATTCTTGAGAACCCATTTGGTACCTATGATACCTCTATCATCAGGTTTGGGCACAAGCTTCCATACTTTATTTCTCTCAAATTGGTTTAGCTCTTCTTGCATTGCTAAGACCTAATCTGGATCTAGAAGGGCATCCTCCACGTTCTTAGGTTCCTCTTGAGACAGGAAACTACTGTATAGGCATTCTTCTTGTGTGGCCCTCCTAGTTTGGACTCTTGAGTTTGAGTCACCAATGATTAACTCAAAAGGATGATCTCTGGTCCATTTTCTTGAAGGTGGAAGGTTTGATCTAGATGAGGTTGCTTCATCTACGTGAGCATGATCTTGTTGATTGGATATTGAGTTTTGACTTTGAGAAACTCCCCCTGAGTTTGTTGTCCTTGAGGAGTTATGAAGTTGACTGTCAACAGATGCATCATTTTGTCTATCAACGGATGCTCCATTTTGCCTGTCAACGGATACATGAGAATGCCTGTCAACGGATGCATCTGATGATCTAGTATGACTGTCAACGGATGCTTCATTTCCAGTGTTAGCATCACTTCTAGTTGGACCAACAACTCTAGGTGAATTTCCAAGGTCATGATCTTCATTTTCCTCGTCATCATCAATGTACATTCTTCCTTCTACCTTATTTTCAAATCTCAACTTTTCATGGAAGCCTTCATCATTTAGACCTAGAATCTTTTGATCATCAAACACAACATGTACAGATTCCATAACAATGTTGGTTCTTAGATTGTAGACTCTATAGGCTTTCCCTGCTGCATATCCAACAAAGATAGCTTCATCTGCCTTTGCTTCAAATTTGCCCAAGTTATCTCCATGATTTCTTAGCACAAAACACTTACATCCAAAGACATGAAGAAAAGATAACGTTGGTTTCTTGTTGGTAAATAACTGATAAGGAGTCATTCCTCTAGCTTGATTGATCAAGGAAATATTCTGAGTGAAGCAGGCAGTGCTGACAGCTTCAACCCAGAAATATATTGGCAATCTTGATTCACTTAACATTGTTCTAGCTGCTTCAATGAGAGTTCTGTTTTTCCTTTCAACAACCCCATTTTGTTGAGGTGTTCTAGGAGCAGAAAACTCATGGACAATTCCATTCTCTTCACAGAAAATCTTCATTGTGGAATTTTTGAATTCAGTGCCATTGTCACTCCTGATTCTTTGTACTATTACTTCAGAACCATTGTTTACTAGTCTGAGATGATTGATGATGATTTCACTTGCACAATCTTTGGAGTGCAGAAAGAAGTTCCATGTAAACTTAGAAAAATCATCCACAATCACCAGGCAGTATTTCTTCTGCATTTGTATTCACAGATTGTAGCAACCTTTATCTAATAATACATTAGATTAAAGTGATATTGTGTCTTGTGTTGTTTCTTTATCCGCACCTTCACTTCTACACACACAGGCACTTATCTGCTACATAGACTCAATCAAAGAAAAGTTCAAGAATCCATTCACCCCCCCCCCCTCTGTATTCTTTTACCGTATTCAATACTCAACAATTGGTATCAGAGCGGGCTGTTTATTCAAAAACAGAGAAACGATCATGAGTTCGAATACACCAAAGACTACAGGAACGGTGAAGGTCCCTAAGTTTGACAAAGAAAACTTCAACCTCTGGAAGATAAAGATGATGTTGTTCATTAAAGCCTCTCATCCCTTGTATCCTGAGATTCTCAAGAATGGTCCTTTTGTTCCACAACAAGAGATACCAGAGAAGACTGTTGGAACCACAACTATCCCAAGATCTTATGAGGCCAAGGATCCATCAAAGTGGACAGAGTCAGAAAGGGAGAAGGTTGCTCTTGACAGCCACCTCATGTTGCTTATCATTGATTCCATGGACATGTCAATGTTTGCAAACATTGCATCATGTACGTCTGCTAAAGAGATGTGGGATCACATTGAGGTGTTGTGTGAAGGGACTGATGAGGTTAAGGAAAGCATCACTGAAATGTTTGAAAGGTTTCACAAGCTAGTTACTGAGTTGCAGATGAATGGAAAGGTTTACAGCACCAAGGAGTTAAATATGAAATTTCTGTTGTCTTCACCAAATCATCTGGAGCAAAGAGTCATTTCTCTAAGAGAGAGAGATTTGAACAAAGTCACCTATGATGTGCTCTATGGAGTCCTAAAGACTCATGAACTTGAGTTGCTTCAGAAAAGGGCTATCCAAGCCAACCAAGGTAGGATGATAAACACATCATGTGCCTTGATTGTCAACAAATCCATTCTGGACCTAGAAGCATCTACAAGCCAACTAAGGATAGAGGAGGTGGCAGATGATGAAGAAACTGAAGCTGGGGTGAGTGAACCTGTTGAGGAAAAGGAGGAAGAAGAAGAAGAGTTTTACACTCTGGAAGAACTTGATGGGATGTAAAATACTTCATATGATTTCATGGCCAGAAAATTTCCAAACATCAGATTTAAAAGAAATCAACCCTTCAAACCAAAAACTCAAAACCATTCAGCCAACAAGAACAAGGCACCTGTGAAACCAAACAGAAATAAGTTCAAAACCAGTTATGTGGATAGGTCATCTGTAAGGTGCTATAGATGCAATGACCTAGGGCATTTTGCTAGTGAATGCAAGAAGCCTAAAAAGAAGGATAGAGATTATCTTGAGCTCGAAGCTAAGTATGAGGCCCTTCTGAAAAAGCAGACACATGGTAAGGCCTACATAGCTGAAGGGAAGTGTTGGGATGATTCTGAGAGTGATGAAGAGGAACAAGAATTCTGCAATTATGCCTTGATGGCCAACTCCAAGGATGACTCATCTTCATCTGATTCTCAGGTACCATCTCTCACTACTATAGACATGTCTGTTTCTGAGTACAAATGCATGATTGAACAATTATCTGTTGAAATGTTTAATATTCATACTAGTATGATTGCTGCTAATGAGGAGATTGCTAAACTGTCCACTAGAAATGAAATATTAACCAAAAAGAATGAGGAACTTGAGCTAACTACTATGCAAGTAGAAAACCTTAAGAAAGAAGTTGAATATTTGCAGAACAAGGTTTTATGTGCTAGTCAAGTAGAGAAGGCTCTTAGGGATGAATTAGCTGAGAATGAATTCAAACTAAAAACTTTCAAGAAATCATCTGGTTTAGTGCAATCCTACTGTGAGAAAATTGAAGCTAAACCCAAAGCAGCTATTGGACTTGACTATGACTCTCTCAAACAAAGGAAAGGCTATGCTGTCATTGAAGAGGACACAGCTGTTCATGAGAAAGTGCCTCACATTTTGAGAAAAACTGAAAATCCAATTTTTAAGGAATCAACATTTGAAATTGATGAGGATGCCTTACTCATCAAGCAAATGTTGAATGATGAGGATGAGGCACAATCTAGTGAACAACAAGCATCCTCTAAGGGTGAGAGTGTCAAGTCAAAGACCAAGGAACCAGTAGTTGATAGGCCAAGACCTAAGAAGTTTGTTAAGTTTGTCTCAGCTGGGATGAGTGAATCAGAAAAGAAAGTGACTAAGAAGAAACAGAACAGAAATGGCAAGTTAGGGATTAACAAGGATAACAACTATGCTTATATGCCTAATGCCCCTAGGAAAACTTGTCAGAACTGTTTCAGTACCAATCATTTAACTCATGCATGCAAGAAACCTGTTGGTAGTGTGTCTAAACCTTTCTATGATTGTTCTGTGCCTCTAAGTCATAGAGATGCACCTTTCTGTGATAAATTTGACTGTATGCCATGCAATATGAATGTTATGACTAGTTGTTTTAATTTAAGAAGGCAATTCATTGATGGTTGTATCAGTCACAATTCTCACACACACTACACAAGGTCAAAGTCTTCAAGTCCTCCTAAAGCTAGAAAGGTACCTCTGTCACCTAAGTCTGAAACTTCAGGATCTAAGACTTTCGACAGTGACAAGAAGACTAGCACTAAGAAAGTTGACAAGCATGTTGTTTATGATAAAACTGTCTCTAAGTCACATGGACCCAAACTTGTTTGGGTACCAAAGGAAAAGTAATACCTTTGTGTTTGCAGGGCAAAGAAAGTGAAAAGAAGGTCATGTGGATTTTGGACAGTGGATGCTCAAATCATATGACTGGTGATATGGCCCTGCTATCACAGTATGAGGAAAAGGCTGGCCCAATGGTTGCTTTTGGAGATGACAGCATGGGTAACACATTGGGATATGGCAAGCTGAAAGTTGGAAATGTCATCATTGAAGATGTAGCACTAGTCAAGGGGCTCAAGCATAATCTATTAAGTGTTGGTCAGTTTACTGATAGAGGATTCAAAGTGAATTTTGACAAAGATGAATGTTTGATCACCCACAAGAAGACTGGTGATTTTGCTCTATCTGGAGTAAGGAAGGGAAGCCTGTTTGTAGCCAATATGGACTCTGCAAACAAGGACAAAATTTGTTGCTTTTACTCAAAAGCATCAAATGAAGATTGTTGGCTGTGGCACAAGAAACTATCACACCTGAACTTCAAGGCCATTAATTCTCTAGTCAAAAGAGAGTTAGTGAGAGGCATGCCCACACTTGAATTCTGTCAAGAAGGAGTGTGTGGGGCTTGTCAAAAAGGAAAAATGAAAAGATCAAGCCACAAGTCAAAGACAGTGACATCAGTAACCAAGCCATTACAACTCATCCATATGGATTTGTTTGGGCATGTCAACATAATGTCACTTGGAAGAAAGAAGTATGCCCTGGTAATGGTTGATGATTTTTCAAGGTATACATGGGTGGAATTTCTGGCATCAAAAGATGAGGCTCCACAAGTAATTATTGAGCACATAAAAAAAGTTGACAAGGAAGCAAAGGCAAACGATGCAAGTGTGATTGCACTGAGGAGTGATAATGGAACAGAGTTCAGAAATGCCACACTTGAAGCATTCTGCAAAGAGATTGGCATTTCTCAGCAATTCTCAGCTCCAAGGACTCCACAACAAAATGGAGTTGTTGAGAGAAATAATAGAACTCTAATTGAGGCTGCTAGAACAATGTTACTTGATGCAAAAATGCCTACATGTTTTTGGGCTGAGGCTGTGAGCACTGCATGCTATATTCAGAATAGGACCCTCATCAACAAAAACACTGGAAAGACACCTTACAACTTGATGACTGGAAAGAAGCCTACTCTAAAGTATGTTCATACTTTTGGAAGCAAATGCTTTGTACTAAAGGATAACTCTGAATATGTTGGAAAGTTTGATGCAAAAGCATTTGAAGGAATTTTTCTTGGCTATTCTATGGAAAGAATTGCATACAAGGTTTATGTCATCAGTCAAAAGAAAGTTATGGAAAGCACAGATGTAACATTTGATGACAGCAAACTACCTGGACTAGAAGAAGCCAATGATGAAGACAAAGATCCATTGAAGTTTGATAATCTAGATGATTCTGACGAAGAGATTGAAACTGGAGTTGAAACTCAAGTTCAACAAACTAAAGTGATTGATGATACAAGAGAAGAATTTGTGCCAATCGATAGTGGAGAAACAAGCATCCAGGACACACCTGTGAGTAATGGCAACTTCACAGGGGGAGGAAATGAGGATGACCATGATGTGGATGATGAAGCAACATCAAGAATGAGAAGTCAGGCTGAACACTCGAGGAAATGGGATAGATCACACACTGCAGAGCAAATCATTGGAGATCCTAATGCAGGAGTAAGGACTAGGAGAGCAACTCAAAATGAGTGCCTCTATGGATGTTTTCTATCACAAGTTGAGCCTAAGAAACTTGATGATGCACTGTTGGATCCAGATTGGATTATTGCCACGCAAGAAGAGCTGAATCAATTTGAAAGGAACAAAGTATGGGAACTTGTGCCTGCACCAAAGAATAGAACCATTGTTGGAACAAAATGGGTCACAGCTACAGACTCCATTGTGACACTAGAAGGCAAAGAAATTTGGGGGTTGGAGATAGGAGTTTCAGGGTTGGAAACAGTTACCTGAACAATTGGTAGATATACCAATTGTACTTCTGCATTTAGGTTCATTCGAATCAAATCACTTAAGACTCTCTTCTCCTGAACAAAACAATTGAACTTGCTATCCGGGTTAGCAATGGATAGCTCATTCTCAGATACATGCAGTGCTAGGAGCATCAAAAATCTAGCAAAATAAACATTCTTGCTCCTAGTTTCCTTTTTACCTAATTTAGCTGCTATCTCATACATGACTAGTGTGCCAAAATTATAGAATTTATCATTCAAAAGCATACATAGCATAACTAGCATGGAATTGGTAACAGCATCAAAGTTACTAATCTTGCCAGAAAAAGTTTTAATGAAGGCATCACAAAGATAACTCCATTCTTTAACCATACCTTTCCTAACAATTTTCCCTAAGTTCTCAGTACTAAGGGTATAATTCATGGAATTAAGCATGGTAACAATTTCAGCATTACTGGGTACATTCAGACAGTTATTCTCAAGCAATTTTAAACAAGCAGTTAACACATCAGAATTAACTACATAATTTTTACCCTTCAAAGAAAAAGCAAGTGTACCGTCTGTGCCATTGTACTCAGCAGATGCCCACACCTCTTCAATTACCTCATGGATTAGAGGAGTGGTGGTAGTCATAGCATATGACAGTTTGCATTTCTTCACGAAATTCATCATGGTGTGATATGCTTCTGGAGCGTTCACTGTATCAACAAAGGCCGCGAAATTGTTCTTCTCACAGGTAAACCCGGTGGAAGACATCATCTTAACAATAGGAGCCATTGAAGTGTTTGAACTTTTGTTGCAGACAGAGATTTAGTGAAGAAGATGCAGTTAACTAATGTGATTCTTGAAAATGAATAAAGGTGAGATGTGAGGGCACGAAACAGCCTTTTATATTTTCCAAGAATTAAAAATGAAATAATTAAAAGTAATTACCCCATTGGACAAAAGTATCTGTCAGATAATAAATGAAAAGAAAAGAAGTACAGCCGTGACTAATTATACACGTTTACCAACGGCTATAAAGAGAAATAAGTATATCAACGGATAATGATTGGATGGTTGAGAAAACAGTTTATCCATCGATGATGTGGACAACCTGTTATCCGTTGACATACGAAAATCTAGTAATGTGTTTATACTACCAACGGATAAAAGGATATCCGTTGATAAGCAAATTTTGCCTTAAACAAAATTTCTGCTAAGAGTTTTTCTGAGAGTTTTTAATTCTCAAATAAATCAAAACACATTTCTAGCTGCAATATAGTATGATTAGATATCAATAGGAATTATGAAAAATTAAGCATACCTAGTTCACCTACCAACCTTGTGAATGAAGATTCATCAAGAGGCTTGGTGAAGATATCTGCAAGCTGCATTTCACTTGGCACAAAGTGCATTTCTACTGTACCATTCATCACATGCTCTCTAATGAAGTGGTATTTGATGTCAATATGCTTGGTTCTCGAATGTTGCACTGGATTCTCTGTGATGGCAATAGCACTAGTGTTGTCATAGAAAATTGGAATCTTCTTAACTTTTAGACCATAGTCAATAAGTTGATTTTTCATCCAAAGAATCTGTGCACAACAACTTCCAGCTGCAATGTACTCAGCTTCGGCTGTAGAGGTGGAGACTGAGTTCTGTTTCTTACTGAACCATGACACAAGCCTATTCCCTAGAAATTGATAGGAGCATGTAGTACTTTTTCTATCAATTCTGCAACCTGCATAGTCTGCATCTGAATAACCAATTAGATCAAAGCCAGAATCTCTTGGGTACCAAATGCCAAGGTTTGGTGTTCCCTTGAGATACCTGAAAATTCTCTTAATAGCAATCAAGTGAGACTCTCTAGGGTCAGCTTGAAATCTAGCACAAAGACATGTGGAAAACATTATATCAGGTCTACTAGCTGTTAGTTACAGAAGTGAGCCTACCATGCCTCTATAGCTTGAGATGTCCACAGATTTTTCCTTAGTATTCAGCTCAAGCTTAGTTGCAGTGGCCATAGGTGTTTTTGCAGAGGCACAATCCATTAAGTCAAATTTCTTTAAGAGATCATAAATATATTTTGTTTGACTTATGAAAATTCCCTCATTAACTTGCTTTACTTGTAAACCAAGAAAGTAAGTTAATTCACCCATCATGCTCATTTCATACCTACTTTGCATAAGTTTGGCAAACCTTTTGCAAAACTTCTCATCTGTAGACCCAAAAATAATATCATCTACATAGATTTGAACAAGTATTGAAGAACCATTGACATTTCTATGAAATAAGGTTTTATCTACTGTACCTCTAGTGAAGTGATTCTCCAAAAGAAATTGAGATAAAGTGTCATACCAGGCTCTTGGTGCTTGCTTCAAACCATAAAGTGCTTTTAAGAGAAGATATACATAATCTGGAAATTCTGGATCTTCAAAGCCAGGAGATTGATGGACATATACCTCTTCTTCCAGTTCCCCATTTAGAAAGGCACTTTTAACATCCATCTGATAGACTTTGAAGTTGGCATGTGCTGCATAGGCTAGGAAAATTCTGATGGCCTCAAGTCTTGCCACTGGAGCAAAAGTTTCATCAAAATCTATTCCTTCTTCTTGAGAATAGCCCTTTGCCACTAATCTAGCTTTATTCCTCCCAATTATGCCATTTTCATTAGTCTTATTCTTGAGAACCCATTTGGTACCTATGATACCTCTATCATCAGGTTTGGGCACAAGCTTCCATACTTTATTTCTCTCAAATTGGTTTAGCTCTTCTTGCATTGCTAAGACCTAATCTAGATCTAGAAGGGCATCCTCCACGTTCTTAGGTTCCTCTTGAGACAGGAAACTACTGTATAGGCATTCTTCTTGTGTGGCCCTCCTAGTTTGGACTCTTGAGTTTGAGTCACCAATGATTAACTCAAAAGGATGATCTCTAGTCCATTTTCTTGAAGGTGGAAGGTTTGATCTAGATGAGGTTGCTTCATCTACGTGAGCATGATCTTGTTGATTGGATATTGAGTTTTGACTTTGAGAAACTCCCCCTGAGTTTGTTGTCCTTGAGGAGTTATGAAGTTGACTGTCAACAGATGCATCATTTTGTCTATCAACGGATGCTCCATTTTGCCTGTCAACGGATACATGAGAATGCCTGTCAACGGATGCATCTGATGATCTAGTATGACTGTCAACGGATGCTTCATTTCCAGTGTTAGCATCACTTCTAGTTGGACCAACAACTCTAGGTGAATTTCCATGGTCATGATCTTCATTTTCCTCGTCATCATCAATGTACATTCTTCCTTCTACCTCATTTTCAAATCTCAACTTTTCATGGAAGCCTTCATCATTTAGACCTAGAATCTTTTGATCATCAAACACAACATTTACAGATTCCATAACAATGTTGGTTCTTAGATTGTAGACTCTATAGGCTTTCCCTGCTGCATATCCAACAAAGATAGCTTCATCTGCCTTTGCTTCAAATTTGCCCAAGTTATCTCCATGATTTCTTAGCACAAAACACTTACATCCAAAGACATGAAGAAAAGATAACGTTGGTTTCTTGTTGGTAAATAACTGATAAGGAGTCATTCCTCTAGCTTGATTGATCAAGGAAATATTCTGAGTGAAGCAGGCAGTGCTGACAGCTTCAGCCCAGAAATATATTGGCAATCTTGATTCACTTAACATTGTTCTAGCTGCTTCAATGAGAGTTCTGTTTTTCCTTTCAACAACCCCATTTTGTTGAGGTGTTCTAGCAGCAGAAAACTCATGGACAATTCCATTCTCTTCACAGAAAATCTTCATTGTGGAATTTTTGAATTCAGTGCCATTGTCACTCCTGATTCTTTGTACTTTTACTTCAGAACCATTGTTTACTAGTCTGAGATGATTGATGATGATTTCACTTGCACAATCTTTGGAGTGCAGAAAGAAGTTCCATGTAAACTTAGAAAAATCATCCACAATCACCAGGCAGTATTTCTTCTTTGAAATGGACATGACATTTACTGGACCAAATAAGTCCATATGCAGCAATTGAAGGGGCTTAACAATGGATGACTCTGTCTTGCTCTTGAAGGATGATTTCTTTTGCTTCCCTAATTGGCAGGCATCACACAGTCCATCTTTGATGTACTCCAATTGAGGGATTCCTCTAGCAAGATCCTTTCTTACCAAATCATTCATTACTTTAAAATTCAAATGAGACAGCTTTTTATGCCATAGCCAACTCTCATCCTTGCTTGCTTTGCTGAATAGACAAGTAATGGATTCTGAGCATACTGAGTTGAAATCAGCTATGTAAACATTTCCTTTTCTAAAGCCTGTCAGAACCACATTGTTGTTTTCCTTGGTAGAAACAACACAGGCTTCTTTAGTGAACTTTACTTCATAGTCTTTGTCACAAATCTGACTGACACTCAGCAAATTGTGCTTCAAACCTTCAACTAAAGCCACTTCTTCAATGATGACATTGTCCTTTGTAATCAAGCCATATCCCTTAGTATATCCTTTGCTGTCATCTCCAAAGGTAATTCTAGGGCCAGCTTCCTCCTTAAACTCTGTGAGCAGGGTTGAATCTCCTGTCATATGCCTAGAACATCCACTATCTAGGTACCATAGATTCCTCTTATTTCCCTGCACACAATCCAAAATACAAATCAAGTTGATTTTGGTACCCAAGTTTCCTTGGGTCCTTTCTTGTTAGCCTTTGGTTTTACATTCTTAGCAATCTTCACTTTGGGTGTAGATGCTTGAGTGATAGGTTTTGACATATGCTCATTTGCATAAATATTTGATGCATGCATTTGTGAAAAATTGGCATACATATTATCCATGCTAGGAATGCTCCATGACATTTGTGGCATATTCACAGATTGAAAATAAGGATTAGGCACATATGGCATGTTCACATATGGATTTGAAAAACTAGCATTCTGATACAAACCAGGCATTACAGGCATACTTGGCATAGATTGAGGTACATGAACAGGAGTCCTTTTAACAGACTTGCAATTAGAAGATAGGTGATTGACACTATTGCAATTACCACAAGTTTTCCTAGGAGCAAACTTGTTAGGAGAATAATTGTTTTTCTTGTTAATGCCTATCTTACCATTTCTGTTCTTTTTCTTTTTACCCTCAGTCTCTACCTTTTCATTAACTGATTTACCAACAGCCTTTTTGTTAAGTAAATCACCTGCCTTAGCCTTCTCACTTGATTTTGCTTGGCTACTTTCACCAGAAACAAAGTTCTTGGCTACTGGACCATACTGATTATTCAGTTTCTTGAGTTCCTTCTTACTAACAGACTTTTTGTTAGTCGACGGATACCTCTCATCCGTTGATGGTTCATCTGTCAATGGATGATCAGTATCCGTTGATTCACAAATAGTCTCTAGATCCTCAAGGCAAGGTTCTAGCTCCTTTTTCTTTTGAGTCCAGGTATCCCTCACAAATGATTCTATTCCCTGGACTTCTATTATGTTTTGAGAAACATTCCTACAACTTTGAAATTTAGCAATTATCCCTTGTTCTTTTTCAAGCTGGTTTCTTAAGATCAATTCTCTTTTTAACACAGCTACAAGTTCGCTTTTAGCATTATTGCAATCAACTCTCATTTTCTCAAATTCTAGAAATTGAACTTCTAGAACTGCATTTCTATCACTTAAGAACTGATTAGTTTCTTTAATCCTATTGTTCTCTTTAGTAAGTGATTTAAGAGTAACACTCAAGTGATATAGTTCAGTAGACATTTCATCTATAACACTATTGCATTCCTCTTTGGTGAGCTCAGAGAGATTAGTAGAAAATACCTGATTGCTAGCTGAACTTGCTTTCTGCTCAGAATCAGCCATTAATGCAAGGTTGACAAACTCAGCATCATCATCAGAATGATTTCCATCAGCAGCCCAGTCATACTCTTGGGTCATGAATTCCTTTCCTTTCTGTCTGAGAAGATCAAAATATTTCTTCTTGTAGTCAACAGTTTCAGTTGCCTTTCCCTTGTTCTCAGATCTAGGCTTCCTGCATTCAATTATCATGTGACCAGCAATTCCACAATTGTAGCATTTAATTTTGGATTTATCCACATAATTGCTTGTAGAAAAATCCTTGTTAAATGGCTTGGTCACCCCAGAGTTTCTTCTGAATTTTAGCTTAGAGAATCTCCTAGATAGAAAGGCTAAATGCTCATCTATCTCATCCAATTCATCCTGCTGTAGGACACTGTGACGGCCCCAAATCCCTTAATCAAATTTAACTAGATAATGGTAAAGCATGCATATTAATTAAATAGACATTACCAAATCCCACGCCTAGATCGCCAACAGGTAAGAGTTTGAAACAATATAAACTACCAATTCAAAACCATTTATTTATTACAGACCACAAATTATTCTAAGTCAAAAGATTACAGACTAAGTTCAAAAGTCTAGCAAAATAAGATCCATCAGATCGACACTCCCTTCTACCTGGAACTGCCTCCTATAGGCTACACCTGAACCACCACAATTCTTACGCGCAGTCTCAAGAGTCCTTACCATCTTCGAGTTTCACTGAAAGGTTAAGGAAAATAATATCATTGAGCCAATTGCTCAGCAAGTGCATAAACAACAGTATAAGACTGGCACAATAATTCAACTGTAAAGCAAGATATAAAAATCTGCAAATGAACTGTATCAACTGAATCAATATCAAAATAGAATGAGAAGGAATTGGAATATCTGATAAGACGCTACGAGCAACGCTGGGTGATCAGCCCACGACAGAGCTCCGAACCCGCATATCCAATACGGTGTTCATCAAATATAAGGGGATCCCAGGCACACATTGGCCTATAATAGTAACATAATTTGGACCGGCGCCTCGGTCAAAGTAACATTCCATCCAATTCCATAAGGTTAAACAATGTTTATCAATTTCAATTCATCTCAAAGAAACAAGATTCTCAATGTTATATCAAGTTGCTAATAAGCATGAATAGGATTCTCGGATTTCGAATGAATGATTTTCAGATTTCGAATAAATGACAAGGCAAAGTGAAGAAATCAATCATTTCGGATTCTTGAAAGTTGGGATTCTGTTTAGTATAACTTGGTTAAATCAAGAAAGGTTAAATCAAGAAAAGATAATCACAAAAGGTTAATCAAGAGAAGTTAATCACGAAAGGTTAATCAAGAATCAACAATTGTTCTTAGATAGAAACGAGATCAAGTACAAGAAGATATTTAAGTAGTTGGTTCAAGAATTCAAGAATTCGATAAGGTTATGAAAAGGTTTTCCAAGAAATATGATTATCGATTAGCAAGTCAAGTCAAGTTCAAGGGGTATGAAATCAATCACAAGGTATATGACAATAATAAGGTCGGAAAGAAATAGTTTATGACAAACTAACAATTCAATATCTCATGGCATTCATCATATGGTAACAACAAGGTAGGATAGTACACTTGCCTTAAATCACGAGATCAAACTAGATAGCGTCTTCCTCAATCGGCTCCTTGCCAGGCCTCCTACTCGGACCTATAATAATAATAATAAACAATATCTTATTTTCCCCTCTTTTGTTTACATATCACAAAGCAATCCTAATAGTGCTAACGCCCCATCGATATAACCATGTTATACACATACATATATACATGTAAACACATAAGTCATGTAAGTCACTTAACATACAATGTAGTATGGTATAGTACTATAATGATTCTACGACTTAACACTGGAGATGTGCCTTTAGGGTTTTGGAAATCACTTATTATATTTTTAGAAATTTCGGCGGCATCTCCTTTGTATAGTCGTCAAACCATACCGAATATAATCGGTCTCAAGCAATCACAAACAACACAATGCACTTCCAATGACTACAACTCCATCATCAATCGACTACTACAACCACCAAGCAATCCTAGGCTATCCTACTCTCTCCACGACGACTCATTAAGCAATTCATAACTCAAATTCACATAGCAATTCAATCATGCAACCAATTAATTCATGTAACAATTTAATCAATTAGCACTTAAACAATTCAAGCAAGCAACTCACAATAATTCACACAACTCCCACAATCTCTCTTCTCTTCCTCCCTCTCTCGGCCTCTCGGCCTCTCTCTCTCCCTCTCCTCTCTCTCTCTCTCGGCTTCTCCCTCTCTATCTCTCTCTTTCTCCCTCTCGGTCTCTCTCCCTCCTCCATCAATCTCTCTCTCGGCCTCTCCCTTTCTCCACCAACAATCACACACAAACCCTCACACAATACTTACACAATGACTTACATGCATATCAATTCACAAAACCATAATCTCACATACCCACCAATGTTACTTATCAATTTTACAATCAAAATCAATTTATAAACTTAACCCATCAACACTAATTAACAATCTCATACTAAAATCAAATTATAAGTTGAACCCATCAAACTTCATATCATAAAATCACCAAAATCACTAACCCTTTTAATTTGACACCTACTAACAATCATCAACTAACAAAACAAGCATACCCACAACTTGAAACCTTATAAAAACTCAAACCCATCATCAAACTTAACTTAATAAGTTATAAAAACTTACATGCAATCACATATCACCTACTAATCATGTAAAATCATAAAATTAACACTTGCATGCAACCCTTCGGCTCACTTTCGATCATGGCCGAAGGTTAGGGTTCTCCGGAGAGCCCAAAATTCGTGGGTCTCTACCATGGAGTAACACCCAATCAAAATACCCACAAAACTTACCTTGATTCTTTAATTTTCGAAAAACCCTAAATTGGAAAAGTGAAGAAATTGAAATTTAAAACCATGGGTTTGTAGAGGATGACAAGAGGAGTGTTTTTATGTATAATAGTGTGGGGTTTTAATGGAGGAATTACCTTGAGAATGGAACTTGAGCTTCAATGGAGATGGAGAGTTTTAGAGAGAATTTTGAGAGAGATGAACATGGGGGGGGGGCTCGGTTAAAATGAAAAAGAAAGGGGGGTGGGGCGGTTTTGTTCAAGCACTCACACACTACACACAATTAAAAGGTATTTTAATGATACATCTTTTAATTAATAAAAGACTTAACAATTAAATCCTAATTACAAGATATTTTGGATCCAAAAATAATTTATTGACACATAAAATTAAAATATGGAATTCTCTTCCTCAATATATTTTTAAAACATTTTTAAAATCATTTTATGAAAAGATTTGAATTTTACAAGTTTTAATATTTTAAAAAGGAAAATAATTGGAAAAATCTTTGTAAATATTTAAATGCGAAAATAAATTAAACTTTTATTTTTAAAAAGTCTTTAAATGCATAAAGATAATAAAACAAGAAATTTCATGATTTTTACTAACTCCAAGAATTTTATAAAAATGTTTAAGTAAAAAAAATAAAAAAAATAAAATCATGTTTTAACATTTAAAAGCTATACAGAATTTTAATAAAATTTCACGTCCACACATCTAGCAATTTGACACTTAACACATATTCACATTCACACAAACATGTAATGACTCATCAATTAAGGCACATAATAATATTTTAAATGCCAAATAATATTATTTATAGAGTACGAAATTCCCAGATATTACAGACACTCATTTCTTCAGACACCTTTTCCTTGCTTTTGCTTGATTCTGCTCTACCTTCACAAACCTCCCTGTTTGGTGTAGATTTAGCAGCTTCAGTCCTCTTCTCCTCCTTCTGCTCCAAGTTGGCAACAAGTGCAACTGACCCACTTTTCTTTTGGGCCTTCTCAATTTCTTCATCCTGCTCCATTTCTAGTTCATATGTTTTTAAAGTTCCATAGAGCCTTTCAAGAGTAAATGACTTGTACTCTTGAGTGTTTCTTAGAGAAACAGTCATAGGCTTCCACTCTTTGGGCAGTGATCTCAGAAATTTGAGATTAGAATCTTTCACTTGGTAGATTCTTCCATACAGTTTCAAGCCATTCAGTAGCTTTTGAAATCTACTAAATGTGTCATTCAATGTCTCTCCATTCTTGAAATGGAAGTGCTCATACTGTTGGATCAGTAGTTGCATCTTGTTTTCCCTTACCTGTTCAGTACCTTCACAAAGGGTTTGAACAATGTCCCATACTTCCTTGGCGGTAGTACAGTTGATAACATTGTCAACCATGTCTGTTTCTAAACCATTAAACAGAATATTCATGGTCTTTTTATCTTTGTGAACTTCTGCAACATCCTTAGTACTCCACTCAGAAACAGGTTTTGGGATGTACGTGTCTGGTGCATCTGCAGCAAGACCAACTCTTGAAGCAGCCTTCATTGGAACATGAGGACCCTTCTCAATGCAATCTACAAAACCTACATCAATAGACATGAGATGTAGACGCATTTTTACTTTCCAGTGAAAGTAATTTTCTCTATCAAGAACCGGTATCTTCACTCCATAATCCTTCTTAGACATGTTGGAAGTGTGTTGATCTTTAAACTTCAAATATATTAGAAGCTTGCTCTGATACCAATTGTTATTCCCAGATTACACACTTGTATAATTGTAGAAGGGGGGGTTGAATACAATTCTTGATAGTTATAAATTTCTGATAAAAACCACAGAAATCTATAAAGAAATAATTGCTGAATAGAAATGGTTCACAAACACATAAAAAATCAGGTGGTTAAATGTACCACCTGAGACTTTTATTTGAAGAAAACCCTGTGATACAAATGTACACAGCTTCTGTGTTTACAACTCTTTGCTTCTAAAGATATTCAAGAAACCCTAAGCAAATATGTCTGTTTTCTTACAGTCTAAAGAGTTGCTACACTTGGTTATATATCCCAAGTTTACAAGTGCTATAGGAATAAGATAATATTAATCTAATTCAAGTTGACTTGCTACTCCACTCCAAATCCACATGTAGCCGAAAGGTTGTCCTTGTGAACAGATATGTCCCCTGCACCTTTCTTGTATGTACTGTGTAAATGGAATGCTTCTTTCTTCTGTGTTTCCAAAGTATGGCTGCCATACAGCTTTTTATACCTACTATCAACCCATGTGATCTGTCAGTCAAACCTGTCCTTATCAACTGCTAATTCCCAGCTAGCATAGGATAAAGTGACAATGATTATCCGTTGATGTTGTGCACAATTATCCGTTGATGATAGTTTGAGCTGTATCCGTTGATCGAGTAGATTTGAGTTGTATCCGTTGATAGAACCCTGTTCTTATCCGTTGATACACTTTCACTTAGACAGAATTACATAGCATAGCTTATTTACAATTGGCTACCCTATTCTGCCTATCCATTGATGGTCAACATGACTCTGAATAAAAACACTATCAACTGATAAATAAAGATATTGCAGTATGCTACAAAACCTCATCCGTTGATGAGCTACCTGTCAACGAATAGAGTTATAAGGTCTTATCCGTTGATAGTTACAAAACTTGACTTATACAATTTTGCTTTGAATGTTAAGTTATCATCAACTACAACATATTCCTAACAGAACTAATTCCCTGTATTTGCACGTTTTAAAAAGGCTCAGCGTAGTGTTAAAAGTTTCAATTTTTAACTTAATGCCCATTCAGGTGGCATTTTTTGATGATGCTCAGAAGGCTCCTACCACTCCCAAAAAGGAGGCTCCACTTTTGCCGAGGAGCAATCCAAGAGCTTTTATTTCTGGTCTATATGAAGAGTTGAATCCAATGGCTAACTTCAATAACATGTCCTTTGAGAAGAATACATCCACTGATACCTATGAGAATGGTAGGTGATTGGTTAACTTTGCTCAATGCTTTAAAGTATTATATATTGAATTATCTATTTACTTCCCCCTCACATGTAATCTAAAATAGTAAAAGGGAACTACAATTCCATAATATAGTTAAAAACTCAATGGCTAATGATATAAATAAATCATCAAAGTTTTTATAACTTGTGTGCTTATATATACTACGTCTTTGGTGTTGATTTTTTTCATTATTGTTTTAGGTGAAGTGGAGTTATCTGCACCTGATCAGGATGGTAAGGTTAATCAAGATAAAGATGGTAAGTCCACGGACAGAACATGTACATCTCTTTAGTTATAACTCTTGTGTTTCTTGCATAATAGAAATTGGAAGGATCACCATACCTTATAAGAGATGGAGACATGTCTTCATTTTCCACGAACTAGTCATGCTGTTTGTTTAGATTTTTCATTGTTATCTTTATTATGTTAAAATTAACTGTGCAAAGTCTCTCATTAAATCTAATGAAAGAAAACACTTTATACGAATCTCTCTTCTGGTAGTTTATGTCATCTATATTTTATTAATAAAATAGATTAACCCCTCTCTCTTGCTCTGCAATTTTTGGCATAATGGTCCTAGTCAAATACCAGTAAGATAACTCTAGATATTACTGACATTGTATCTTAATTGTAACACCCCCTCCCTAAAATGGGAGGAGATATTACTTATAATCCATAACCTGTAAACAGAGCACTAAAAACAATCTCTAAATAATAATTAAATAGTGTAAATAATGCTAGAAGTTCATAAATCCTAATCAGTTGAATAAGGGTAGCTCTCCATCACACAACCCCTGATCCCCCTAAGCACCTGCCAGAAAAAGAATACGGCATGAGCCAATCGCCCAGTACGGATTTGGAATACAATTTATAAAACAGAAAAACAGATAAGTAGATTTGACAGTTATAGTAAAACATTTATTTTAAAAATATGCATGGCTGAAGCAACGAGGGGTTATGATATTTCATACCGAGATCAGAACAGAACAGATACAAATACACACATCATAGGGTACCTAATGTGTGTAACAAATCGGATAACGTGTACGGCATATACAACGTCACCGCCAAATCAAATCACAAATTAAATCAAACTCTGGGTGCACCCACGTATCCTGAAACAAATATCAAAATGCGCAAAAGCTCGCCACCTGAGCTATCAGAAGGATACGCCGTGACCAATCACACTGTCACGAAAGTGTTATGTCATTGGTGCCGCAATGACATGGCTGTAGTACCCCTACAGCTGGTTAACTCGGTATACCCTATATCACTAAGGGTTCAAAATAAATATTTCATAAAATCTTTTAAATCACGTAAAACAGATATTTCAAATATTTCCAAACAGATATTTTAAACATTTCCGAGATGATATTTCAATACAGAATCTTTTAAAAAAATCAAAGAACATGTATTCAAATATTTTTCAAAACAGATTTCTTTTAAAATATTTTTCAGAGTCAAAACAGTCAAATCAGATATAAACAGAGTAAACAGATTTGAGGGTAAAACGAATCAGATTTAAAATTCAGAATTAAGAATAGCGCTGAAAAAAGGAGAGAGAATCCATACCTCGAAATAAGCAACTTTAAATACTATAAAAAAAACTTGAGCAAGACCCGCTAAACTCCCGACTTCCAATCTAATACCATAAATATAATTTATTAATATCAACCATTACATTTACATTTAATAATCTAACTAACACACCATGTCCGTCGTCTTATGTACAACCAGGTTACTAGAACTTAAGGAATCACTACTAAGTACTAACACAATACTAACTAATCCTTGGTTATGCAATTATTTTATTATCTAAACTTACTCATAAGCTAAGTGTTTTAATAATTTAATTAATGTCGTCTTAATTTCTTAAATTAACTTAATATGTCGTAGCTTAATACATTGATATCTGAAATAATTAATCTACAAATATTAAAGCTACATGATATTAATTAAATATCAATTATGAGCAAAGCATTAGTCTTGGACAACGTGCCGGTGATTATTAAAGCTTATATACAAGAAATCCAGTGAAAAATTTATAATCTTAACTATAATAAATCAGAGGCTCGTGTCAAAATTTATAATCCATTATACCGTTTTCAACTTTCAATAACCAGGATTTAATTAATTTTGTAGCATGTTGTGTATGTTTATAAACCACCCACTAATCAATTATGTAACAATGAATATCATGTGTAATATAAGACATATAATCGTTAAAAATTACTTACTAGATAATACAAAATCGTGCCCAGAACATAGCCAATCACCTCCTACTTTTCGTCTTTTCTTCTTACGACTGCTCTTGTTGGGGCTTCTCTGTAGATTAGTTTTAGGGTTAATTTTAATACCCACAATGTATGTATTTATAGGGACACGTAGATAAGAATTCCATTTTAAGAAAACTTAGTAAATTAATGAGTAATCCTTATTTAAATCAAATTCTATTATTTACAAATATTATTATGATTAACTTTAATAATTAATAAAACACTACTTTAATTAATAAATAACCAAATACTAAATTACAAATTTCACAAATTTTAGTTTTATACTATTTCTAACATGCTATTATTATTATTATTATTATTATTATTATTATTATTATTATTATTATTATTATTATTAAATATCTAAATTTCCTATATACCAAAAATGCTAGCAAATTGGTACACATTAGTTGTTGATTTGTATCTATAAAGGTCCCAAATACTCTTATTCTAATCGATGTGGGATGTTACAAACACCCCCTCTTATAGGGTCGACGTCCTCGTCGAGCCCACACACAAACTTACTAAACCAGTGCCTCTGCACTTCCGACCGGGCAGAGCTCTGATACCATTTATAACATCCAAGCCCACAATCGAATGCATACCGGACCCAACAACCCACCACAGGTCAGTCCAAAAATGCTAGCAAATTGGTACACATTAGTTGTTGATTTGTATCTATAAAGGTCCCAAATACTCTTATTCTAATCGATGTGGGATGTTACATTAATACTCTAATCGTGCTAGTTATGCATAAAAAAGACAAGAAAAATGTGATAGGAGTGTAGTGCAGATCTAGTGTCTTGTAGTTTGATGATTTTTCCTTCAGGTACCATTTTCATCATTATGCAATTCATGTTGCTTCCCTTGAAATGTTACAGGATTTTCTTGCAAGACAGATACTCCTGAACATAACAGTAGGACTGATTTTGTTCGTGGCAATCTTCCAATCAAAAAGGAAATTTCTTCAAATGTTTATGAGCTTATGCCAAAGCTCAAGCACAGTGACTACTTCTTTGAGCCACAAGTGGATGAATTGGCAATTAAAGAAAGCTACGAACCAAAATGAACTCATTACATGCCCATCTAAGAACCGGTTGCGAAATGCCGTTGGTACTTAACTTTAAAACCACTCAAGTTAGCTATTCCATTGTATTTAAGTTAGGTTTTGGATGGTACTTTCTGTTATGTGGTTGATTTTGGTTGGTTGGTTTGTGGATTTGATGTAGTTATTTTGGATGAGATTTTATGTATTGGAATGGCTTTTGGATAGCTTTTATGTATTGGAATGTTTGACAATATTTTGAATGGGAATCTTTATTTTTCAATTTCATATGTTGCCTTTCTTTATTTAAAATGTTGGTATACAGCCTGCAAAAATGTAGTCATTGGCTCTAAAGTGTTAATCATTATGTGTTGGCAAAAAATAGTAAAGTGTTGGCAAAAAGTATAAAAATGTTTAATAAACAGGTGTAGGCATAGGACTTAATAGGTGTTGGCATAGGTCTACCCCCACACTTTTAATAGTGTTACTACAAAGATAATGGTGTAGCCATAGATCTATAGCAATATCTTATAAGGTGTAGCCACATATCAGAAAGGTGTTGGCATAGGGGTCTAAGCCTACACTTTTCTCCCATGTTACCAAAAATCGAAAAAGTGTTAGCATAGACCCCTATGGTAGCAGCCGATTTTGTAACACTCCTAAATTTGGTCAAAGTGTAGCCATAGGTGGTTTTAGGCTCTTTTAGCAACACTTTTTGCCCTATAAGCACACTTTTTTTGGCGTAGCCATAGGCCATATGTGGCGTAGTGATACTATTTACTATTACATTCTTGTTTAAGTTGAGTTGTATCCTCGAAATACAAATAGGCTATATCATATGCCTTTCAATCTCCCCCTATTTGTTTGTTAGACAATAACAAGCAAATACCTAGAGGATAACTCAACTAACTCACTTAAACAAGAAAAAGATTAAGCATTTAAGAGCTTAGTAAATAGTACATAAAAAAAATTTCTCTGGTTTGAATTTAACAATTCCAGAATCCTCAGTTGATGAAATGATAGATGATTGTTCCTCTAGCACTGAACTGATCTTCAATAGATAACTCATCTTCATTTCTGATTCTTCATATCTCTGCCTGATAATCCTTCACATCTTACATTGGTTATTATCAGCAGTTCTTGATTTACAATCACTTCCCTTCTTTGACACAGCTTTTCTCACTTAAGAAAAACAACTGCTCCTACTATATAGACAATGGTGAATCAATACCATTTCTAAAACTTCTTGGAAATCTACTACTCCTCCACTTAGCCTCCATACATAGTACATTGAAAGACTAATAGAATAGTAGTATTGTGATGTAAGCTTCTCCTTATATCTCCCATTTCTTCTCAACTGAATCTCCCCTTACTTTTCCATCTATGGCTCCCCCTTAGTAACTTGACTTGCTTCTCTTCCTAAGAATAGTCTGTAAAAGCTCCCCCTTTCTAACTTACTCTCCTTTTTCTTGTACCCTTTACTTCTCCCCCTTAGTTGAGGAATCCTCCAATCAACTAGTTGACAAAGTAGTTGTACCAATTATAGAGTTCTTTGTTAGAAAGGAAGTTTCGTTTTCTTCCTCACTGTGAGTGTGTGATAGTGTTTAGTGTACCTCACAAGTGTTTCACTCTTCTCTCCACTCATTTGTGTTGAGTGTGTCACTTCTCTCTATGTTTACACTCTTGCTCACTGGTGTATCACTCATATCACTCATAGCTCCAACATCCTTTAGTGTACCTGCAAGGAAAAATCACCCTAGCCCCTTCAAGAGAGGTCAGTGGTGGTGCAATGGGAGTTCGCAAATCCCAAATCCTCGTTGGACTCGTCAGACGAATCTGAGTCATAATCTACAAGTTGCTAGTTTTCCCTTTTTAGGGTTTTCAGATTTGAATTCTGAGAAGGTAAACAATGATCTATAAATTTAGCATTGAGATCAAGGTTCCCTTCTAATGTCTGTAAAGACACTTGATTCATTAAAGAACCTTTAACTTATAATCCTAACCGTAAAATGGTTGGATTACAGGTTTCCGTCAATTCATCCTTAGTGTGTGCAATCTCACTTTGTGCATATGAAATATTTTGAATAGTGTATAAGATAGTGACTCTCCAACTGAATATCCCACACATCCTTATTTGCTGCATCAAGTGCAGTTACTCCCTGGTGACCTCTAGTCTAATAGGTTACTTCCTTTTAGGGGGTAAGATAGAATGTGTTTGAGTTTGACTGTAGTCTGGGATAAAAGTTGTTGGGTTTACAACCTTATGACTAAACATGTGAGAATACAAAATTCCATGTAGATGAACCTGCATCACAGAATATGAGCAATATAGATAGAATGCATTTTTAACACTGAAAAGTTTTCTAAGAAAATATTGCATTTTATCTTAAGAGAAATGATGTACAATTGTGATTTCAAAAGGTTTAACATATAAGCAATCACAACTATAGAAAGAGATTTTGAGTTAGAAAGTTAAAGAGATCTTGAGCCGGTTTTACTAAACAAGAACATAAGCAAGAATCCAATTAATAATAAATATTAATCGAATTAATGTATGTTAATGTTTAAACCAATACAATCAAAACTATTTTATCATGTTTTAGGTCCTGCATGATAGATACCAACTATTAGAAATTGTTAGCACATGATAGGTCTTGTCTTCCAATTGTTAGATCCTGAAAATCAAACATTAGTTCCTAAACAATTGAATTAACATATACCAATTTGATACCAACAATGATCCTATATAAGAAATTCTGTTAATAACAACAACACAACAAATATTAGAAGTTAAAACAGCACGATATGTGTGTGTTAAACAGAACAAGTACAAAAGAACCAATTACATGGACCTATTTGTAAGTTTTGAAAGTAGAGTGACTAAACTGAAAAAACTATACCAACTATTTATATACACATGAAAAATAATATACAAAATAATTATATAAAATAAAAACTAAAAAGAAAAAAATATGAATTTTTTTTTACTATTCAAAAATAACTGTATTAATAATATTTACAGAATATTAGAAATAAGAAAATAATTTACAAAAATATTTACAACAACATAACTACTTGAAAATAGCTAAATAGAAAATAAGAAAATACTAAAAATACCATAGGTTATCCTTTTTACGAAATCAAACATTAATAACAAAAGGACAAACACTACAAACTATTTAATCACTACGCCATAAACGCACATACGCAACCCCCATTTTCAGTTGCGTAAGGCCTGAAAAACGTTGCGTAAGGTCTTACGCAACGCTTTTTGGGCGTTACCAATACTGGCGTTGCGTAAGACCCCTAACGCAACGCTTTTCCAAGCTATTGCAACACTTCGAAAAGCATTGCATAAGAGGCCTTATGCAACACCAAAAGCATGCAAACGCAACACTTCATGGGGTTGCATAAGATGTTTCAGCCATGTCAGCATGTTGACATGGAAGCAAAGTGCCACGTCAGCATGCTGACATGTAAGCAAGGCGCCACGTCAGCATGCTGACATGTCATTAGTGGGACCCACAAGTGCCACGTCACAAAATGGGGGGATGCCATGTAATCAGTGGGGCCCACCAAGGTGCCACGTCATCACTGTGGCCCACATGCCACGTCAGCAGTGGGTACCCACATGCTGACGTCATCAGTGGGACCCACATTGACATGTCAGCAGTGGGGTCCACTATCTAACGCAACGCTATTTGTGCCTAATGCAACGCTTAATTTTTTTTTAAGCAACCCCTTTCTTTTCAAATGCAACATTAAAACTATGCTAATGCAACATTAAATAGAGTCAAACGCAACGGTTTTTTATAAAAAATTTGAAATGGTTGTTTTGTTTATACATAAAACCATCATGTACAAACCAAGCCAACAACTTCAAAAGTCCTAAGCCAACAAATCTACTTAACAGTTTTACAAAAATCCAAGTTCTACTACTATAAAGTTAAAGCTACAAAAAATTACTAAGTGCAACCGCCTTGAGTCATTGGAGTATTGGAGTATAATTAGCATCAGATGTGTTTGAGAAGTCAAATCCAGATTTCCACGGTTCTCCCAAGTTATTCAAATCTCCTAGGCCAGTGAAGATAGAATTTTTATCCACACACGTTTGAGCCTTAACAGACTGGTCAGTATGAACGGTGTTGAACTGCTGCAAAAAATAGAATTTCAATTGTTAATTAATATTCCTCAGTTTATACAGACTACGACAAAAATTAACATACTTATTACACATACATACTTATTACATACCACCAGTGGCTCGTACCATGCTATGTTACACATACATACTTATTTTAGAACAAAATTTAAAAGGAAAAGGAACCACTGTTCTTCCAGGATCTAACTTCTTTGGCCTCTTTCCTCTCCAGGTATATACATATTGTGTTTCATATTTTTTATTTCAATTTTTTATTATGGAATCAAGCATGGTTTTGGTAAAGACTTTTATTCTTAACTTACACATACATACTTATTACATACCACCAGTGGCTCGTACCCTCGATAAAAGAGGGGCATTGCTAAGCTACAAATCAAGGAGGAACATTATGCTCCCCCTGCTCCTATCTTCACTGAAACAATACTGTCCTAAGCATGCAAAATATTTTAAAATATTTTAAAATATTTTAGCATGGTTCTAGCTAAAATAACGCAACATTGTTTAATTGAATCAGAAATTACCTACGTGGGCTGGCATGAACTCAATAGGGCAAGCAAAGACAAAAATTGGACATGCACTGATGATGATACTACAAGTCGGAGTTATGGAGAAGTTCGAAAGCATACCTCTGGTTACTGGTTTAGATCTAGCTTGTTTTGCCGGAGCTCTTTTCATTTCCTCTGCTTCCATCTTCCTTCTTGCAAGACTTACTTCTTCTGCCATTGCTTCTGGTGCTGCATCAAATCAATATGTAGCCCATTAATCTGTTAAACTATAGGAAAAATGGATCAAGCATCACAATGACACAATGTAGTAATTAAATTGTATATTTAATTTATTATTGCAAACACATACCACATTCTTTCAACTTTGTTGCTATACGGTATATATATTGTATTAATGGTATATAGTAGTAGTAGAGATGAGCTTTTTGTAAACTACAACCACAACCACTTTCTTCTGCAAGTATAGTTTTACACTAGTATATAATGAATTTTCTGTTGTTATGTACTTATGTACTAGAAAACTATAAATGGCACATATGGGTTTTAATAATCAGTATGTCAAACATGAAACCAGTAATGAATCAATTAGGATAAGATTAGTTAGAGTGTCGAGAAGAAAACCTTGCAACGCGAGAAAAAAATGCTTCCAGGGGAAAGTTCAGGACCAAGTACAGCAACAATAGCATTTATTAGGCGACCTACTCCTTGTTGAAGTTCAAGGCGCCCATTTTCTTCAGATAGAAGTATATCCATAGCAAGGCTAAGTGTTGCCTGCAGAAACAGACAAGAATTGGAACATTATCATTCAATTAAAACTTAAAATGCAAGGTACTATGGTCTGAAATTCATCAAATACTTGACCGGGTACACATATTTCCAATGTAGAATACAACGACAATTGCCATGAATTAAATTACACTGACTTCATTGACTAAAGCAGCTCTGTAGTCGGACTAATTCCGGAAGTCTATGTACCAAAACTACACACCATTTATGTTTATGAAATACATGACATATCATATTCGAACAAGCAAAGATGTATAATGTGCTACCAGACCACATAACTACTAGCTTCTAGCACCTAGGCTATGGATCTTGAAGGTAAGATCAAAAAAACCTGCTATCAAAGTAGGTATACAGAAACAGCACAAGCTAGTCAGTGTTTATTACATTATAGGAGAGGGGAAAATAACCTCGTATTTTAACATTATTTCATTAGGAGTGGGGAAAAAACTCATTACTTAATTATACGGACTATATGGACAACGTATAAATTACAAAGATTCCTTATAATATAGAATTGTATTCACAACAGGAAACTAGCTCATAATACTGTTTAACATTAGCACTTTAGCATGTATACCTGCACATGTGACACTTAAGACAATCCAGCGGATACAATAGTCAAAAGAAGTCCATGCAAAGACCATATTTGCAAACCAGCTGCAGAGCTTCTAGCCAGCGTCGAAAGAAAGTTCACAGTTGAAGGCACTAAACTTGACAAAGCTTACAAAATCTCCTTGTGCAAGGTTGCCTGCAGGTTAATTGAAGGATTAAATAATGTTTTTTCTTAAGTATTACTTGCTGTCTTTGTTACAAAATGAGTTTCTAATAACACTCATAGATGTGAAGTATTTATGTTGTGGCAGGTTTTCATATCAGTACATGAAATACAAGATAGTCGTAGATTTTTTCATAGAGAAGTACATAAGGCGTTGTCTGATTGCCAGTCAAATACCAAGTACAAAGACATTCTTTTAGAAGTTTTGTTACCGTTTATAATGTACTTTGACGCATAAAGTCTTACATTGGCTGTGTATGTTGAACCCAGGACCAAACGTCGACAGCTTGGCATTAATAATACAATTAAAACTAGGAGGCTATAAACTTGCGCATACAAAACATGAGTAGCAACAGCATGAATGAGGTGATAATATATATTCAAAAAAAGTGGTGTCTCCTTTGGATGACAAGATGGTGATTAATAACCTGGCTATAAGGTCCAATGCAACTGGGAGCCCAGCAGGATATACTATGGAAATAATTCCAGTATGCAGCTTCATGGACTATGACTAGATCTGATACAACTTCGAGCACATCGTCAACGAACAACGCATAGGTGCTCACTTCGAAAATGTCATGAACCTAGGTCCAACCAAATAAATTTAAATACAACGAAGAAATATAATAAGTATCCAGTTATATTTGGTGCCAATTATATTTGGTGCCAATTATGTAGATAATTTTTATCCAGTTTATCTTTACTTCCCTCTGACATGTAAAAGGAAACTGTATAATAAGTATTATGGCCGAATACACAGAAAATTATTGCCTCTGTCAACTATCTAAGCAACAAACCCAAACTATTAGCAAATAATCAATTCATTATGCAAGAGGTTTATTGTAATTTCAGAGAGAAAAGCATGTCACACCACTGAGCCGCAACATAAACCATCATCAACTATATGTCTTTTAATTAGATATCTCATCCATACCCAATTTGACCAGATTCCTCCATTTTCAAAGTAGCAAGAGCACAAACATAATTTTGAAACCAAACAGAACATCACAATCACTAAGGGACCTCAATTAGAATAAGACAATAAGTAGATTCTAAAACCATGTAAGCCTGGACTGCTAGTCAAGCAAACAATTTTTACATAACCATCTCATGTACATAAACAATTACATAATTAACATACAACAAAGCAAAGCAAAGCAAAAACTTGTACTCACAAACATTTCAGAGCATACAACAGCATAACAATCTGATGCTAAATATTGAGTAAAATCAAACCAAAACTCGAAACCCAAACATCCAAATATAAAACCCTAATTTGAATCTCTAAATTGAAACCCAAATCAGTTAGAGATTGAAAGCCCTACAATCACCTGCATTACCACTGGAATTGGAAGAAGAAGCTTGAGAGAGCTTGAGATTTACTGGATGTAGGTGTTCCTTGATTTTGTAAGTATAGATGTGTGTAGATGTAAGATTGAAATGGTACCCGACAGCCATGGTTGCAGAGGAGAGAGAGACGAGGATGTTCGGCGGGGGTGTGTAAAATGAGAAGAGAGGCCAGATGTGTTTAGGGTTTTATGTATCCTTTATAACATTGAATTGGATTCGATTAGGGTGCTCTGTAATATTGGGCTTTTGTGTTGTGGACTTGTGGTGCTGTTTATTGCCCAATTGCAAACTTTTTACTCCAACCAAATTAATTGGTCGATAAATCTTTAAAGTCGTTGATTTTTTATTCGAAGAAGAAAATTAATTTTTTGTTTAGGGTTATTAGAAACAAATTATAAGTTGGTTCTTGGTTGATAGAAAATTTGAACTCTTGTATCTTTTTTAGTTTCAATCACAATTTTTAACTTTTGTATTTTATTTCTTTATATTGAAAAAATGAAAAAAAAAAAGTTGTACATTCACGAAGAATAAAAGATTCGAGAAAAATATTAAATACATATATTTAATATAACGATATTCCCCAAGTTTCAGAAAATAAAAAATTAATTTGATTGGAGATCTTAGTAGATCACTACTATTTTCAATAGCACTCGTAACTAGTGCTTTGTTACGGATTATTGTTTCTATTTTTCAAAAAATATTTTTGAACGATCCAACCGTACGGATGACAATATATATCTAATATAATGATATTCCCCAAGTTTCAGAAAATAAAAAATTAATTTGATTGGAGATCTTAGTAGATCACTAATATTTGCAATATGACTCGTAACTAGTGCTTTGTTACGGATTATTGTTACTATTTTTTAAAAAATATTTTTAATATTTTTTCAATATATATCTAATATAATGATATTACACGTCACCCTTGTGGGTCCCACACTGCCACGTCAGCAGTGGTGGGTCCCACATCTGCCACGTCATATTTTTTTAAAAAAATATAAATTTATCTAATGCAACACTTCAAACAGCAAATGCAACACTACAGGTATCTAATGCAACGCTTTCTGCCACGTCAGCAAATGCCATGTCAGCGAAGGTGGGCCCCACTTTTGCCACGTCAACAATTATGGGTCCCACAATTGCCACGTCAGCATGATGGGCCTCCTGCCACGTCATCCTTGTGGGTCCCACATTGCCACATCAGCAGTTGTGGGGCCCACATCTGCCACGTCATATTTTTTTTAAAAATATGAATATATCTAATGCAACACTTCAAAGAGCAAACGCAACACTATTGGTATCTAATGCAACGTTTTTTGCCACGTCAGCAAATGCCACGTCAGCAAAGGTGGGCCCCACTTCTGCCACGTCAGCAAAGGTGGGCCCCACTTCTGCCACGTCAGCAAATGTGGGTCCCACATGTGCCACGTCAGCAAATGCCACGTCAGCACATGTGGGTCCCACTCCTGCCATGTCACCATTTATAAAAATAAAAAATTATCTAACGCAACGCCATCAGTTAGTGTTGCATAATGTGAAACACTGTGTGTAATACGCAACGCTAATCTATATCTAACGCAACACCAATTCAGCTCAGTTGCAAAAGACCCAAAACTTCTATCTAACGAAACGCTTTCTGTGCAACGCTTTGTAAAAAGGGTTGCGTATGCTCACTTATGGCGTAGTGAATAAACTATTAACTATTTACATAAATATTTGCAGTAAATTAATAAATCTATATATTTTCTTAATAAAATAACTTTCTTATAGAAAATCATTTAAAGAGAAAAAATGACTTATTAAATCAACACAAATATTCAAAAGTAATTTTCAATAAAAATAGATTTCTCACTAATTTCAACTTGTAAAATTTGAGAAAAATATTTTTAGAGAAAATTAAAATATTCTAAAATTAAAAGAAGTAAGTAGGAATATATTAAGAAGATAATGACAATGATTTGAGAATTAACAAGCAAGAATATAAGTTGATAAAATAATTATACAAGTGATTTTAATAACAAATATTAACAAAGTAATCACTTATAAATTATTAAAGAGCAAACCTCAGATATTAACTAGTTTAATTACTAGGACTATTTAACATACCCAATTCACCAACAATTCTGGTGAATGTGGATTCATCAAGAGACTTAGTAAAAATATCTGCTGTTTGTTCTTCCGTGGGTAAAAAATGTAACTCCACGATACCATTCATGACATGCTTCGAATAAAATGATACCTGATGTCAATGTGCTTGGTCCTTGTATGCTGCACAGGATTGTTGGAGATTGCTATGGCACTTGTATTGTCACACAGGATAGGAATCCTGTCAAGAACAAAACCATAGTCCCGTAGCTGATTCCTAATCCACAAAATCTGAGCACAACAGCTTCCAGCAGCTATATATTCAGCTTCAGCTGTTGAGTTGGAAACTGTTTGTTGCTTCTTGCTGTACCAGGAGACCAACCTGCCACCTAGGAATTGACAACTCCCAGAGGTGCTTTTCCTATCTACAACACTTCCTGCATAATCTGAATCTGTATATCCAACAAGATTAAAACCAGAATCTTTAGGGTACCAGATGCCTAAGTTAGGCGTACCCTTAAGATATCTCAAGATTCGTTTCACAGCAATAAGATGAACATCTCTAGGATCCGCTTGGAACCTTGCACACAAGCATGTAGCATACATAATATCTGGTCTACTTGCAGTAAGATAAAGTAATGAGCCTATCATACCTCTGTAGCTTGTGATATCTACCTTAGCAGAATTTTCACATGCTCCAAATTTAACAGCTGTAGATGATAGTGTTCTTGCTGAAGATGAGTCCTCCATTTGATATTTCTTGAGAAGCTCTCTGACATACTTGGATTGACAGATAAATATTCCATCTGTCCTTTGCTTACTTGCAATCCAAGAAAGAACTTCAGCTCACCCATCATGCTCATTTCAAACTTACCCTGCATTAACTTAGCAAATTTCTTGCAAAGAAGATCATTAGTAGACCCGAATATTATATCGTCCACATGGATTTGAACTAATATTGTATCATTCTTATGTTTCTTTGTAAAGAGAGTTTTGTCTATGACACCTCTAACAAAACCATTTTCAAGTAAAAATTTAGAGAGAGTGTCATACCATTTTCTTGGTGCTTGCTTAAGACCATAAATAGCCTTGAAGAGAAAGTAGACATAATCCATGAATTTTGGATCTTCAAAGCCAGGGGCTGTTCTACATATACCTCTTCATCTAGCTTACCATTCAGAAAAGCACTCTTGACATCCATTTGATAAACATTAAAGTTTGAGAATGCTGCGAATGCCAAGAATATTCTGATAGCCTCAAGTCTTGCCACTGGAGCATAGGTTTCATCATAATCAATGCATTCAGCTTGTGAATAACCCTTTGCTACCAGTCTTGCTTTATTTCTTGTCACTGTCCCATCTTCATCTAGCTTGTTTCTGAATACCCACCTTGTGTCAACAACTTTCCTCTCTTTGGGTCTGGGTACCAGCTTCCATACTTCTTGTTGTTTGAATTGATTGAGTTCATCTTGCATAGCAATCACCCAATCAGGATCAGAAAGAGCTTCCTCAATTTTCTTAGGTTCCATTTCAGATAGAAACCCTGAATAGTTATATTGATTTTGAGTAGCACTTCTAGTTTTGACTCCAACATCAGGATCACCAATAATCAACTCAAAAGGATGAGCTCTATTCCAAACAGTCTGTCTGGGAAGATTAGATCTTGATGATTCACCTTGTTCTTCATTGTGATGTTGAGTATGACTAGTTGATCCTTCATTATCTCCCCTTGAGTTGTTGCCAGATTAACTGGATGAATGTTCAGGAGTGTCAGGTGTATCTCCAGTATTATCATTGTTTTCACCACCATTATCCTGATCATCATCATTATTATCATTGTTGTCATTAGCATCAGCAAAAACATCAGGTGGATTGTCATCATCTGAATCTGGATCTGTCATATCATCGAAAGATAGCTTTTCAGATGAATCCTCAGATTGGATATTAGGGAGTTTAGTGTAATCAAATGTTACATTGACACTTTCACTCATTTTCTGTTGATCAATCACGTACACCCTGTAAGCTCTTCTTGTATAACCAATAAAAATTGCTTCATGTGCTTTGGCCTCGAATTTTCCACCTTGATCATCTCCTTCTTTAAGTACAAAGCATTTTGCTCCAAATACATGAAAGTATTTGACTGTTGGTTTCTTTTCAGTCATAGCTTCATATGGTGTCTTCATCAAGTCTTTGTTGATAAGAGTTCGATTCTGGGTATAGCAAGCAGTGTTGACAGCTTCAGCCCAAAAGTACCATGGAAGCCTTGATTCACTTAACATAGTACGTGCAGCTTCAATCAAGGTTCTATTCTTTCTTTTCACTACCCCATTTTGCTGAGGAGTTCTTGGAGCTGAGTACTGTTTGGTTATACCCTTCTCAGTGCAAAAATCATTCAGAACTGCATTCTTGAATTCAGTTCCATTATCTGATCTTATAGCTCTCACTGGATACTTAGAATCCAGCTCAATTAACTTGATGTGATCAATCACTAACTGTGGAGTTTCATTTTTAGAATTCAGAAATAGGACCCATGTGTATTTTGAAAAATCATCAACAATCACAAGAGCATATCTTTTCTTTGATATTGACATCACATTAACTGGACCAAACAAATCTATATGAAGTAATTGTAGAGGTTCAGTTATTGAAAATGTGTTAGTGCTCCTGTGAGTTGCCCTTTTAAGCTTGCCTTTTTGACATGCATCACATAGTCCTTCCTGTGTGAACTCCATTGAAGGTAAACCTCTCACCAACTCTCTTCTAATCAGAGAGTTCATTGTTTTAAAATTTAGATGAGAAATTTTCTTGTGCCGTAGCCAGCTTTCATCTTTGGATGCTTTAGAGTAGAAGCAGTTGATTTCTTCAGTGCTTCTAGTGTTCATATTGGCTACGTACAAGTTTCCTTTTCTGACTCATGTAAGAGATGGTTGATCACTTCTCTTGTGTGAAATCAGACAACTCTTCTTGTTAAAGTGGACTTCAAATCCCTTATCATAGAATTGATTGATACTGAGCAAATTATGCTCAAGTCCTTTTACAAAGGACACTTCCTCAATGATAACATTTCCAGCTTTAAGTCTGCCATATCCATCAGTTCTACCTTTGTTGTTATCTCCAAAGGTAACTACTGGGCCAGCCTTTTCCACCACATTTGTCAGCAGGGTTCTATCACCAGTAATATGCCTTGAACATCCACTGTCCAAGATCCAGGTTACTCGTTCAACCTGTTCAACACCCTGCAATGACAAACGGATTAAACCTTCTTCGGAACCCAAATTTGATTGGGTCCAGAATACTTAAAGAATTGGCCTTTGTCAGGCAAAACAACATTTTTTACCTTAACACCAATTTCACCCTTATTCAACAAACACTTTACCCTATAAACAGATTTTACAATCTTTTGTTTTATTCTGGGTATCCAAGTTTCTTTAACAGCAATAACACTTGTTTCATTGACTGGACATTTGACCTTGTAAACAGCCTTAGTAAAACTTTGTTTAGGCTTAGGTACAATTGTCTCTCTCCTAACATTAAGAAGACTAGCAATCTTTGATCTGACATTTTTGTTTCTGTTCATATGTTGTTGAGGGGCAGTCTTATCAGCACATGCATGATTACCATTAAAGTAAGTAGACATGACATTAAAAGCACAAGACATACAATTGACAACACCACATGCTTTATGAGAAGTATCAATAACAGGCATGGTATACATATCAGACATGTTATTATTCTGCTTCAACTTATCACCACATGACCTAGTTTTAGACGAACTGGTTGACTCAACAAACTTAACTGGTTTCATAGAAACAACCTTATTAGATTTAACATTTTCGGTTGTAGGTGCCTTAACAGATTTTTCATTATCAATGACTATGCCATTAGCACTGTCCTCATTTCTCATTTCTTCTTGAATCACAATAGAATACATATTTGGTGGTTCAGCAACAGATTTTTAAACATGGCTACTAAATCCATGACTGAGCAGGTGCATGAGTTTGAGATGTTGGTGCATGCTTTGAAGGAGTCTGGTATGGATCTTCCTGAAAAGTTTTAGGTTATGTATGTGATTGAAAAGCTCCTTAAGTCTTGGGAAGAGTTTACACTCTCCCTAAAAAGACAGAAAGGAGAGATCACTTGGACAAACCTGATGTTGGACATCTCTGTGCAGGAGCAACACAAGTCCAAGCAAGGACATGTGATGCCTACTGAACATGCTAGGAGTTCGAAGGTGAATGTAGTGACTGTAGGACAGAAAAGAAAGTCTGTCACTAAGAAGGAAAACATTAAGTCTAAGGACAAGAACGAGGCTAAGAAACCAAAGGCAAACAAACCATGTTGGTCTTGTGGACAGGTTGGTCATTGGAGCAAGGACTGTTCTGTAAAGAAAGCTAAAAAACCTGTTGTAGGAGCACAAGCTAACACTGTGCTTGGTACCACTGGTGGGCCTATGGTTAATATGGTTGTTGGTGAGGCTGTTGCTTCTGAAACTAACAACGGGTATGTAACCTACAACCCTGTACTTCTTTCTACTTATTCGTCTCATGAATGGTTGATTGATACTGGAGCTAATGTACATATTTGTACTGATATTACTCTATATGTATCTTATCAACAGACTCATGGAATGACTGTGATGATGGGGAATGCTAGTGTAGCTCAAGTACTTGGAATAGGAAATCTAAATGTCAAGTATGTGTGACTGCTAAACAAACTAGGAAACCCTTTCATAATGTGGTTAGGGATTCAAATGTGTTAGATTTAGTGCACACTAACATATGTGAATTTGGTAGTGTTTTGACCAAGGAACATAATAGGTATTTCATTACTTTTATAGATGATTGTAGTAGATATTGTTATGTTTATTTGCTTAATCATAAAGATGAAGCACTAGATAAATTCATTATGTTCAAAACTGAAGCTGAAACATAAACTGGTAAAGTACTTAAACGTTTGAGATCAGATAGAGGTGGTGAGTATACGAGTAACTCGTTTAATGAATTTTACAAGAGCAATGGTATAGTTCATGAGGTAACTCCACCATACACACCTGAGTCTAATGGGGTGGCAGAACGAAAGAACAGAACCTTTAAGGATATGATCAATTGTATGTTGATTAATTCAGGGTTGCCTAAGTACATGTGGGGGGATGCTCTGAATACGGCTTGCCATATTCTGAATAGAGTTCCTCTGAAACATATGGACAAGACACCTTATGAATTATGGACAGAGAAGAGGACTAGTTTAAAATATCTTCGTGTGTGGGGGTGCCTTGCAAAGGTACTTGTCCCTGAACACAAGAGAAAGAAACTAGGACCAACACTGTTGATTGCATCTTTCTGGGCTATATTGAAACCACTACGGCTATGAGATTTTTAGTGTTAAAATATGACATAGACGGTATAGTGGCTAACACTATAGTTGAATTTTGTGATGCAACATTCTTTGAGGATGTGTTCCCTATGAAGACTGGTATACCTCAGGATATTCCTGATGATGATCCCACTCAACATCAAGGTCCATTCCTGATCATGTGGAAAGGATGACAAATGTGGGGGCAGATCCTGATAGTAGCTCTATTCCTGATGAAGTAGAGGAACCTAGAAGGAGTAAGCGTGCTAAGGTAGTCAAGGATTTTGGAAGTGATTTTATCACTTACAATATCGAGGTTGAACCTTTAACTTTTCGACAGGCCATGGATTCTTCAGAATCTAGGTACTGGAAAGGTGCTGTAAAAAGTGAAATTGACTCTATTGTTTCTAATGGAACGTGAGAGTTGGTTAATCTTCCTCTTGGGTGTTCTACTATAGGATGTAAATGGGTCTTCAAAAGGAAGATGAACCTTGATGGCTCAATAGATAAGTACAAGGCTAGGCTGGTAGCTAAGGGCTTTAAGCAAAAGGAAGTCATTGATTACTTTGACACATACTCTCCAGTTGCTAGAATGACAACAATCCGAATGCTTATAGCATTGGCTTCTGTACATGGTCTTATCATCCATCAAATGGATGTAAAGACAGCTTTTCTTCATGGTGAACTTGAAGAAGAGATTTATATGGATCAGCATGAGGGATTTGTTGCCTCTGGAAATGAAAGGAAAGTATGTAAGTTAATCAAGTCTATATATGGCTTAAAACAAGCTCCAAGGGACTGGCATAAAAAGTTTGATGAAACTATTTTAGAATCAGAATTTGTAGTTAATGAAAGTGACAAGTGTGTCTATTACATGGTTAAAGGAAGTGAATGTATTATTGTGTGCCTATATGTGGATGACATTTTGTTGTTTGGAACCAATATTGAGATTATTAACGAGACAAAAAGGTTCTGGAAAAGGCATTTTGAAATTAAGGATATGGGAGAGGCTAGTGTGATTCTTGGTATCAAGTTGACTCAGTCAACTGATGGAATAACCTTGTCACAATCTCATTATATTGAGAAATCTATACTTGAGAAGTATGGTTATTCAAATTGTAGAATCGCAAGTACTCCGTATGATCCTAAAATTGCCCTTGTCAAGAATAGTTCAGGAGTACATGTGTCTCAGTTAAGGTATTCTCATATTATTGGGAGTTTGCAGTATCTTGCTAATGGAACTAGGCCGGATATTTCATATTCAGTGTCTAAGTTAGCAAGATATACAAGCTATCCAAACAAGACTCATTGGGATGCTCTTGATAGAGTGCTTAGATATCTCAAAGGCACCATATATCTTGGTTTGCATTACAGGAGGTTTCCTGGAGTGCTAGAGGGATATAGTGATGCAAGTTGGATAGCTAAGAAGTCTGGTTCCAATGGAGTGACTGGATACCTGTTTACCCTTGCGGGTGGAGCAGTATCATGGAAGTCTTCTAGACAGACTATTATAACTCGGTCTACTTTTGAGGCTGAGTTGTGTGCATTAGATGCCACGGGGACTGAGGCTGAATGGTTACATGGACTTATGTCATTGTTACCTGTAGTAAGTCGTCCACTTCCTACTTTTGCTGTTCATTGTGATAGTCGTACAACTATCGACAAGATAAACAGCAAGAAGTATAATGTGAAAACAAAGAGACATATCCAAGTTAGACTAAAGTCTATAAGGGGTCTAATGTCTGACAGGATCATGGCTGTTGAGTTTATTGGAACTCAAGAAAACCTAGATGATCCTTTGACTAAAGGGCTTGAGCATGCTGTTGTCCTTAAGTCTAGGTTGAGCAGGAACCCAATACACATGAGAGGAGATCCCTCGAAAGTGTATTCAATGTGGTAATAACAAGTTGTAAGGGTGAATTGGTTGTACCTTTAACTACATAGCTTGATACTTACGTATCTGGAGTCTATCCCTTGTGAACCTATAAGGTACTGTCACTGCCATAATAGCAAGAGTTATTTGAACTCTGAATGGGGTCAAGTCATATGACGAGATGCTAGCAGTACATCTCTGGAGATGCCCAGCTAAGCGAATGTAATTTTGTGGTCGCAATTAGAGGAAAGGGTTATTCCTTGAAACATTTGACGAACAGGATCGAGACATGACCATTAACGTCTCAAAGCCGTAGATTAGCACCATAGCCTTTGACTTGTCATCGTCTATGGAGTGTGGTTACACCAAACGGATAATGATTCAAGGTGAAACATTCCATCTGAATCCGGTAGCCATCGAAGTAGAGGACTTAGGAGGGTTCAAACCCGGAAGGGTACCTACTCTGAAAAACAAGTCATGATGAGGATAGATATGCATTTTTGTATAGATTCGTGGGGGATTGTTAGAAAATGGAAAGTTTGAGGCATATTAATAATATGTTCTTGATGTAATTTCCGGAAACTAACAAGTGGAAGTTGTTCCTTGTAATGGGGACTTAAAACTTTCATGTTTGGATCTAAGACATTTTCTTAGTGGAATCCATAAATAAATTGAGTTGAAAGAAGGATGTTTGTTGATTTATTTTAACAGGAAATCAGACTTTATTTGTTACAGCATTATACTGAGAAATCAGTACTTGGATTAATGGACTAAGTCATACATCAAACACTGATGGGCCCAATTCTGATGGAGGTCAGACATCAGATACTGATGGACTGAATCCTGATGGAGGCCAGAATTCAGATCCTGATGTTGATCAAATCCTGATCCTGATGATGGTTAGATCTTGATACTGATGGATATAAAATCCTGACGAGTATTAGATTCTGATGCTACTGTAACTGAAATAAATACTTATGCAGTTAATGAAATTAAAACATAATATTTACTTTCCTTTTATGGAGTATCAGTTACGTTTATTTTTGTTATTATAAATACAATACAGAAAGAATGAACGTTATAGGAGAGATACGTCCCAAGGATAGAAACGCTATATGTTTTCTTCTTTCTCTGTTCTCTCTCGATACATACAGATTATATACATAATTCTCAGGCGAACTGAGGTGATGGTCGCTGTTGATCATTGCCGTGTCTGTGAACGGATTGGTCTGTGCTGTTTTATCCTGGAAGTAATATTGTTGCATCCCAACACAGCGTAAGTGGGGCAATATTCTCTTCAAGAACCATCAAGTCCTCTCGAAGGGTTTTGTAAGAACCCAGATTTTTGGGTAGAATTAAAACTTTTTATTATGTAATAATATGGGAATGAATAGTGGTTATGACTGCGATGTAACGACTGTCTATTTAATGAATGGAATGGATTTGGATTCAATTATTATATGTCATGCAGAATACCTTTGGTTGACAACATAGATAAGAATGATCTATCTCCTAAGAATATGAGAAGATTACTCCAAGTAAGATTATTCTTGTGTCATCCAAATCAATATCTATTATAAGCCCAGCGGTTCCGTAAAAAGGTTAAGGAACACTCGAGGGTGAACCAGGTTCATTTTCCTAATTATAGGAATTAAATAAAAATAAGTGATGAATAGTGATTTTGGTGGAATTTGGAATATTATTATAATAATGTTATACCCGGTATTCGGAACGGATTTCTGAGTTCGTATTAGTGATCCAGGAGGAAAATAAGTGTATGTAAAAGCTGTCGGATTCAGAAAAAGAGCACTTTTATTTTCTCCGAGATTTCCCTAGACACTGCAAGACTTAAGGATTTATAAAAGGGAATTAAGGAATTTAAATTCGAGAAGTATTAAGAAAGATGAAGAATAGTATTAGAATTATTAAGAAGGTTTTCGGTAAAACTCTAACTAAAAATCCTTGAGATATTCCTCGGAACGATCAATGAAATTGAGCAATAACCGGACAAAGAACAAACAGAGGATCAAGATGCATGCAAGTACAAGGAGATAAGACCAAGTAACTAAGTAGTTACATGAGCAACTAGTATACTTAGCAAACATAACCAAGTACTTAGCTTCTTGTCATCATCTTACCATTACAAACCAACACTTGTCCATTTAATTACATCATGCATGACCTAGAACTTTATTAAAGCTACTTTATGGACAAGATATTATCCAAAGACATTCAATAATTCACTTTAGATTAGATGAGAGCAAGATCAAAGCCAAGCAAACACCACCTCTCCCCCATTTTTCCAGCAGTTTGCATTTTCCAGGGCAGGGGTCTTTACGATTTTTTTCACCTGGTTCTACTCATCTAAAAATCATGAAAAAATTCATGGAGCTTCTAAACATCAAGGTGAAGTTGGGGATTTAATTTCATAATTTTTGAAGATAGTTTGGATGGGTAAATAAATTCGAGAAGTTCACTGTTTTTCCCCCAAAAAGAAGGCACTTCGAATTTTGGAGTTTTAAGATTTCAAAATCCATCTTCCAACCATTGTTTGATCTCCAAATTTTTATGGTGAGTCCTATATTTCATAAAAATGATCTCCTAGAAATCTTAGCTTCAAACTCCATGTTTTCCATTTTCAAAAAAAATCCTCAAAGATGAGGGTGAATAGTGTTTTCAAGAAACTAACTTTGATTTCTTGGTTTCTTTGGATGATTTAAGCTTTGTTAAAGCCATACAAGGACTATATAAGGGTTATTAGAGCTTGTACACTCTCCAAGGAAGGTATAATTCTTAAGAACCCAAGATCTTACTTTGATTTTTATATATGTTCTTGATGGTTTTAGATTATTTAAGATTATGGAGTTGTTATATGCATAAAAGCATGATTATGTAGTTAGTAGTGATGATTTAAGAGTTTTGATGATTATGATGGTTAAGTGAAACCTTCTTCGACTGGTTAAGATGAAAACCATGTATAGTATGCCCGGTGTGGCTTGGATTGATTGTTATGATTTTTAGAACGTTCGATTTATAGCCGTCGTAATGCCGAATTTTCGTTAGACTATTAATAACCGAGCATCACAGTAGCTATAACTCACTGTACAGCTTCATGTTCTGCCATGATAGGATAGATTATGTTGTAAGCTTCGTTTTGATATAAAGATCGTATGAAATGGACTTACGGTTTAGGAGTTATGGTCAAATTCGTAAAAGTGGTTCGAAACCGTAAACGAAAGTTCGTAACTGAAATTGATTCCCTTAAATGTCGTTTAATCAGTGGCGAATCTTATTAATTAAATATTAGAGGTAAAAAGGAAGGTGTGGGAGAAAACCACATGTCGAATGGATCGTTTTCCGATTTTATAAAAAAATTTTGAATCGAGGTTAAACGCGAACGAACCCCTTAAAGGTATGACTTTGGTTATAACTTAGAAAACGGGCGATAACACTCGAGGTATAATCTTGATTCGTAAACGACCAACCTTAGAACTTATACGACTTAAGTATATACCAAGTATAAGCATGATGACATGTCTTGATAACGAACGAATGTCGGATCGTATCGGTGATAAAAAGAGTTACACTAAAAGAGACGTAACGAGATAACTCGAAAACATGTTTCGATTTAAGTGGAGTTTATACTTAGCCTTTTAATAAGCGTTAAGTGGTTAATCTTAAATATTCTGATTGTTTATAGATTGTCGAGCTGACCCGGGACACATTACCCCTACCCGCACTCGATTCTCAGGCAAGTTTCCAATACTTGGAACTGTTGTTGTGATAATATATATGATGATTGTTTTATACATATGCCATAGCATGCATGCCTACTTTCAAGTTAATATTGAATTACTTGTTCCCTGAATCGATATCGGCTTATAGACTATATATGAAGTATCAGTTATAAGCCGGATTGTTTGGTTAAGACCCTTAGCGAAGGGCGTATGATATTCATACCTCAATATAGACCGGGAGTCGATATTTTGTAATATATAAATAGTCGTGGAAACCCGGAGGGATCCCAGCGACAAATTTATTACTTCGAGGATTTTTATTCGATTACGAATCCTTCGAGGAACGTTATTTGAGTATTACCTCAGTGAAGGAATATTTAATGAATATTATTTTAATATTCATTTAGAATGTCATTTATTTAATGAATATTATTTTGATCATCCATTGGAGTTATTTAGTTAATGAATATTATTTTGAATATTCATTAGAGTTATTTGGTTGACAAATACCATTCCCAAATATTCATTTGGCTTACTTATTATTATTTGGAATATTCATTTGATCTTTATTTATTTAATGAATATTACTTTCGAATATTCATTTAAGGTTTGATTTACTTAATGAATATTATTTTAAAATATTCATTGGAAGTTCTATTTACTCAAGGAATATTACTTCGAATATTCCTTTAAAGTTTTGATTGCTAAATGAATATTATTCGGATATTCATTTAGAATATTATTTGTTAAACGAATATTATTTTGGATATTCATTTAGAATATTATTTGTTAAATGACTATTATTTTGGGATATTTATTTAGAATATTATTTGTTTAATGAATATTATTTGGATATTCATTTGGAATGTAAATTGTTAAATGAATATTATTTTCAAATATTCATTTAAGGGTTGATTTATTCAGTAAATATTATATTAAATATTTATTTAAGTTTATTTATTCAATGAATATTATTTTAAATATTCATTTAAGAAGAGATTTATTTAATAAATAATTCTATATATTCATTCGAGGATTACTTACGAGCTATATTATGATTTAATAGTATTCCGTAATTATTATTGAATTAATAAATATTCTTGGAATGTTTAATAAAATTCTTTTGAATTCTTTTTATAATGATTTATATTATTCAAAGGTTATCCTTCACCTTCAGATATTATGTAAAATATTTCGGAGTCTTTTATGACTATTTTATCAAGGGGAGGTTCCCAAAACTTTAATTTCATTTAAATCTATCTTAAAGAAGATTTGAATACTCGCTCAACTTCCAAACGTATATAAGGGGACCTCACTTGAGCGATGTTATTTATTGGACTGCCCGGTCCTATACTTGCTAAAACTATCTTGTCACTCACATCTTGATTCTTTCAAGCATCGATATGAGTCTTTTGGTTACCTCCTCAACGCTCGAGGGGTATGATTGATGTAACAAGTTTATATCCATTAACAAGCATCAGCTTGGGAAATATTGGTGAATTTTCCTTTCCAATTAGATACGACTACTTTGTGGAGTCCTATCAACAAGTGTTACACTTGGGGAAAAAGGGGAACGAACTTTACGTTTCAGAGTCATGGATGATATTCGAACTAGGAGACGCGTAAGTGGCCGAGTGGCGCCGGTCCAGCAATAGCCCAACCGTTGGCTGAGGAGTTCCAGAGGGCGGTAGATAAGTAATTCCGTCGGAGCTACCTTCTACATGTAGAGAACGACTGATGAGATGCATGACATACGACTGATCATCGAAAACGTCAGGGCATCTGGCGCGGCAATGCTCCCGTATTAGTTCATCTTCTAAAAGTGAGAAATTTCTGCAACACTGTTGGTGTTGGCAAGGTGAAAAAGTGTTGAAACCGGAATTGAAATATTTTTCCTGCAAGTTCCTCTTTTATGATAATTGAGAATATCTTGCTTATCTTTTGCATAGCAGATATTTATTCAAAACAAATATATTTTTGAGTTACCTTGTAACTTCATCTCATACCTTATATTGGTACTACATCGTTAATGCATGGCATATGGTTTCAAAGATATTTTGGACTGTTATATATTATCACTGTTCAATTATATTTCTGGTGGGCTATTGCTCACCCTTGCTTTATTTATCTATATCACAACAACAGCTAGATCAGATGGCCGCGCAAGGCGTACCCAGCATAGGCAGGTGTCAGCCGTAAGAGGATTAACCGCTGAGGTCATAGCTACCATTGTTGAGGATGCAGTTTCTGGTAGGCTAGTGTTAGCATTTGAACATCAAATGTATTTATTATATGGCATATACCAATGGATGGCAAAGAATATGTAATTGTAAAATTGTAATTCTTTGGGTTGTAATAACTCAAACTTATGATTTATAATAATGATGGTTACTCTGATTTCATCTCTGGGACTATAACGGGTGTGTTTTATGTTGTTGTTTTGGGTCACAAGGTTGTAATTTAATTATGTTGGTTTTGTGGATGGATATTGAGACCGTAACGACCAGATCCCTGACCCCGGATCTGGGGGTGTTACAGAAATGGTATCAGAGAGAGCGTTATATATCCCAGAGGTGATGCGACGTTAAAACAATAAATTCATTAAGATAATAAGAACTCTTGCCAAGTTCATGGTTAGACTACTTAATGTAGTACTGACGTATAAAACCCTTATGGGAACCCTAAAGTATCATGATAGTAACTTAGCTCGTTCTTGTATCGACTAGTAAGGCGACAGACCTTGGGGATTACGAGCAGTAACATAATGATGCTTGTTTTGATGTTGAAGATCGGATGGTGGATTCGACAGAGTACCCTACTGAGGACCCGGAAGAGGTTCCAGCAGAGAGGGAGAATCCTGTTAGAGACAGGGAAGTTTACCTTGAGGAGATGAGGGCTGCAGCCAGAGAGACTGTAATAATCTAGATATAGTGCTCAGAGAAGTGAGCTTAAAGAATTGAGATATTATTAAGAGAATTAAAGAGGCATATTGGATTCATAGCCAGACCACCGAATGAAGTGCCAGCAAGTAAGATGGATTTGAGGAATTACTCAAGATCTTATGTAAGGATAGATAAGAATCCTTAGAGACTTTCAGATTAATGAGAAAGGAATTAGAATGATGCATGATTATCAAAGACATTGATATAGGATGGGGAGCAAAGTCCCTAGGAACAGTTAAGACATAGGTGGCAAGTGCCATATCTTCAGATAAATGAATTAGTGTGAATGTGGTTAAGGATAATTCGCCATGAGAAGGCAGATTTCATGAGTGATAATTTGTAAAGTCAAACTTAGATTGATGAGGTGGTTGGGTTCAAGGAAATGTCCATTTTATGAATGGATCAACTTAGAAAATAAAGACATCGAAAGGTGATGGCATGATTGAATAAAGTATATAAGGAAATAGTAAGCAAGACAATGATCTCAGAACCTACAAGACTAAAAGACCAGTGAGTCTATGATAAACTAGTAATGAGGCTATCGTCAAGAAACCAAGTATAAGTTCAGTTCAATTCAGTGAAATGATGAACCAGAAACATTAGTTGCATGTGATTCAGAAGAATATTAAATTCTTTCTTTTCCTTGAATGGATTATGGTAGTTACCTTAAGTTTATTCTGACACTGAATCATAAATGGATTAGGCAAGGCGAGCAGTGGTCGAGATGTAATTGAGAATGCTTCTAGGTGCAACCTGATAGAACAGGTGTAGGACATGTTCTCGAAATAAGAGCTTTGGCAAAATGAAGTCCAGCAATAGGACACATGATCAATAAGAGTAGTGTTGGTCGGCCCTACCAAGTTAAAGACAGTTTCAAATGAAGATTGGCCAACCACACTGGCAAAGATGAGAAATTTCATAAAATTCACAAGGTATTACCAAAGATTTGCTCAGGACTTTACAGAAAGTGTAGTCCCGTAACCTGACTTATTATAAGAATAAAAGTTTGAATGGACAAGATAAACGTGAGAAGATCTTCCTGGAGCTAAAGGTAAAGTTGGTGATGACCAGGGTTGGCGTTGCCTAATGGAAGAAGGAAACTTTGGGAGATATTATGATGCAACTCATACAGGTATAGGTCTGCGCTTATGCAGCACGACAGCGTAATTTCGAATACATTTAGACAGCGCAGTTCATCGGATTCGGATGGCCTTGGTAGTGCCAATGTTGAGGAACGACTAACCCCGACGGTAGTGTTCCTTCTGAGACTAGTTGTTAAGAAGACTGGTATTTGGTAGTATCGACTAATAGGACGAATATGTATCGGGAAGATGTGGCATGTTACTAGTGGGTGAATAGATTAACTGAAATTTTCCCAAATTCTGGAAAGGAATTCAACGAATTTTGGCAAACCTTGTCTTTCTGATTATCAAAAGACGTCATTGAAGAGAGTGGAAACTGGAGCGAACCCTGTGGATTGGTTAAAGTAGCCGCTATACAAGTGGGTAGACATACCCCGATTATTACAGTTGAATGTAGGGATAAAATTATGAAGATGAATGTAATTAAGAAACAAGTCGGACTGAGAAATTCTGGGATTGACTTAAATGAAAAGGTTGTTATGCCAGAAATGTTAAGCTTTTGTGGTACGTGGAATTGATAAGAGTAACTGAAAGAATAAAAGCAAAGGAAAGGTGACCGGAGACGGTACCGAGAAGTCAATTGAGACTTATATGGGGTAAAGTTTTGAAAAGATCAAAAGGTATCAAAGTAGAAGGCACTATGCCAGCAATTGCTAGAAAAGTAATGCTATTAGCCGACCCCTAAACTCACATATTTTAGCATGGCCAGTTGGGGCCAAGTCACTAAGGATTATCAAGTGACTGAACCAGCAATGTAAGGACAAAGCGGGGTGCTTCTAATCAAGTGCCAACCGCGAGGGCTTTTGATATAAAATGAATTGAAATGCAGGATGATGGATTTTATATATACCATGGACGTATTAGGATTGAGGATAGTGACCAATAAAGAGTTACGAAGATTGTCAAAGATGGTGCAGTATGATGCATAAATGTTATCTAAAACTTATTATCCTCAAAAGGAGCATTAGGCACTAAGAGATTCACGTTGAACACGACCAATATCTTCCAGAACATCCTTGCTACCATTACCAAGTCCTGTAAGAAAAAGCAGATAGATATATTTTGTCTTTTGGAAGGTCATGTAGACCGACATTCATAAGAAGAGGTTAGCATTAAGCTACCTATAGATGATTAAGATGAGAATGATTGAAAAGAGACCTTTATTAAGGATATATGATTGGATTGCCAATTACAGGATATAAGTATTCCTTGAAGATAGAATTGAGGATAGAATGTCCATATATTAAGCCGAACCCTGGGGGATGCACAAAGGATAACATCACCCCTAATAAAGACATTGTGAAATTGGATGATATAAGTGAATCGACCAAAGTGTCAATAACCTGTAAGGATTTGTGGAAAGGAGTCTCGAAAAGTACTTGGACATAATTGTTATAGAATTGATTAATGATGTTTGATACACCCTGTATCTAGAAAATACAGGAAGAATGATGAGGATGACCTAAGAAACCTTACAAGGAAAAAGGTAATACTCTGAGTTTCAAAATGGAAGTTTTGTAGAGAATGTATGACATAATAATAATGATGCCGGATGAGGCATGTAAGAAATCATGAGAAGGTATGGATTGAACCAATAAGGTTGAAATTGTTTTAAAGCAAGAAAGACCTGAGATAAAAGATATCCTAGACCTGATAAGGATATTGGCCGGGATAAAAGTCACATTTAAGGATTAAGGCAATAACTTATGGAAAAAGACTGATGGATATTTTTTCCTTCAGCAGAATTTAAGGAAGAATACTTTCACCCAACAGTGATGGGGATAAGGTAGAAAAAGTTTAGTTGAATAGATCAAGAAAACATTGATTGCAAGAAATTATTATCAGGAAAGGCCAATGAGGTGGCTGACACTTTAAGTATTGAGGAGTAATTATGAATGCTCATACCAAAGAAACGGAATGGTATTGAGAAGGACTTTGAAGGTCAGAATGTGGTGGATGAATTTACATTCCCTCTAATAATTGTGCAAGAATCAACCATAAGAGTAGTTTAAGTAAAGATTCGATTCCTGATGTCGTCTTAAGCATATTACCTGCATTAGGAGGTCCTATGTTGAGGTAAACCAGGACCTGGTACGAAATTGATTAAGTAAACCGTTAGCTTCCAGTTATCTACTGAAGATATACGATTGATAATTTCGTCAACTTGGGATATCTACGATGCTTGAAGCTCTTCTGTAATTTTATCTGCTTCATGTAATATTTACATCAAGTTCAGGAAGCGTTCCTTATGGATAGGGAATAGTGATTATTTTGTTTTCCTAGAGGATCTTGAATTGACAATTATGAAACCCGTATGTTTAGCTATTAAAGCACTGCGTAAACGATAAGCGATGGTGACCCTTCTGAGAAATTAAATGATAACGACTGCAGAAATGTCGGAATGAAAAATAGAAAAAGATTGTATTGGATCTAAGTTAGAGAAATCGGCAAGATTTATTTTGGATGGTTTAAATTTGGAATGATGTGAGAAATGATAATGCCATGATGGTGCATAAAGTGATTATAGTAGAAATGAAAACCAAGTGACTGATAGAAATGAGAAAGAGTTGAGGATCAATAAGGGAGTTAGATATACGGACTCCTGAGAAACCCCAGCAATGAAGCTAGAAAGGTATAAAATTGACCCGGCAAAGTTTGTTGATCACAGTGGAAAGTTGAAATTGAAAGCATAAGTGACATACGGATTAACTCTCTTTAAGTTGGGGGAAGTCGAGGAAATTTGGAATAGATTGATTGAGTAATAGGAAGACTCATGGATCAAAAAGGTCAAAAAAAAAAATCTAGATGGTTGAACAAAGGAAAGTTTGACCACAAACGTGCCACGTATATTGAATAAAGGTAACACGCGTTCCCCTAATAAGGTGACGGTGGAGTTCAATAATAGAAGTGAATGAGAACTAGATGATAAGATGGATGTGATTGATAAAGAAAAGAATGGGAAATAATTATGGAATGTGAAGCAAGAAATGTTATGAATGGATTGATGAATGGGTTTTTCCTAACGAGCACTCGGAATGACAACCTGATAGTGTTAGAATTATGAGTATGAAAGAGCCAGTATCGGGGCGTGAAATGTGAGTAATAATAATGTCAAGCGGGAAATCCAAGATTTAACCTGAGAGGTTGAAGGATTTTCCAAAAAGTAAGTGGTGCTAATATCAAGCAAGAGTATAGGTCCATAGAATGATGGACAGAATAGCAGGGACATGTGATATGTGAGATTACGAAAAAGTGGAATTTGATACGAATATGATTATTTCTCTTCTCTAATAAACCTCTATAGTTCAGAGGTAAATTCTAAGTATGATATTTTGACAATCATGAAAACTTTCATATATGATTCTTTGAAATTCGTTCTTTTCTTCTCCCTTATTTATCTTCTTCTAAATTGAGAAGAACAACCCTTTAAGGAGGGGAGGTAATACTACGTGACTCTCTGTCTGTGTGATAGGAGTCTAAGTGGAATGCCATTAATTGTTTAATTGCTTGTCAAGTACTAAAGGCTGGCCCCCTTTTGTACTAACTATGCAATATAACAAATGTTCATTGATCACAGTGATCTCTCAATAAATTTTTTCCACCTAAATATATATACATCGAGATTGCAAATATTAAAGCGATCAGGAAATTGCAAAAATTACGAGTGAGGTTATCTCCGGAATTCGTAGCGCCTTAGTGATACCGAAGTCACTGCACGTACCAATAAGGTTAATAGTATAAGAACGGACAAGAGCGTATACCGGATGATGTGTTATGCGAAAGTATCAAAGAATTGGTAGAACGGATAAAGGGTGTGTTGTAACACCAGTATGATGTGCTTTAGAAAGATTGGAATGTGTAAGGATCGACCAGAGAATTGGAAAGCGAAATAACCAACAAGTACCCAATTGTCTTCTACTTGATTCCGGGACGGAATCCTTTTAAGGAGGGGAGACTGTAAGAACCCAGATTTTTGGGTAGAATTAAAACTTTTTATTATGTAATAATATGGGAATGAATAGTGGTTATGACTGCGATGTAACGACTGTCTATTTAATGAATGGAATGGATTTGGATTCAATTATTATATGTCATGCAGAATACCTTTGGTTGACAACATAGATAAGAATGATCTATCTCCTAAGAATATGAGAAGATTACTCCAAGTAAGATTATTCTTGTGTCATCCAAATCAATATCTATTATAAGCCCAGCGGTTCCGTAAAAAGGTTAAGGAACACTCGAGGGTGAACCAGGTTCATTTTCCTAATTATAGGAATTAAATAAAAATAAGTGATGAATAGTGATTTTGGTGGAATTTGGAATATTATTATAATAATGTTATACCCGGTATTCGGAACGGATTTCTGAGTTCGTATTAGTGATCCAGGAGGAAAATAAGTGTATGTAAAAGCTGTCGGATTCAGAAAAAGAGCACTTTTATTTTCTCCGAGATTTCCCTAGACACTGCAAGACTTAAGGATTTATAAAAGGGAATTAAGGAATTTAAATTCGAGAAGTATTAAGAAAGATGAAGAATAGTATTAGAATTATTAAGAAGGTTTTCGGTAAAACTCTAACTAAAAATCCTTGAGATATTCCTCGGAACGATCAATGAAATTGAGCAATAACCGGACAAAGAACAAACAGAGGATCAAGATGCATGCAAGTACAAGGAGATAAGACCAAGTAACTAAGTAGTTACATGAGCAACTAGTATACTTAGCAAACATAACCAAGTACTTAGCTTCTTGTCATCATCTTACCATTACAAACCAACACTTGTCCATTTAATTACATCATGCATGACCTAGAACTTTATTAAAGCTACTTTATGGACAAGATATTATCCAAAGACATTCAATAATTCACTTTAGATAAGATGAGAGCAAGATCAAAGCCAAGCAAACACCACCTCTCCCCCATTTTTCCAGCAGTTTGCATTTTCCAGGGCAGGGGTCTTTACGATTTTTTTCACCTGGTTCTACTCATCTAAAAATCATGAAAAAATTCATGGAGCTTCTAAACATCAAGGTGAAGTTGGGGATTTAATTTCATAATTTTTGAAGATAGTTTGGATGGGTAAATAAATTCGAGAAGTTCACTGTTTTTCCCCCAAAAAGAAGGCACTTCGAATTTTGGAGTTTTAAGATTTCAAAATCCATCTTCCAACCATTGTTTGATCTCCAAATTTTTATGGTGAGTCCTATATTTCATAAAAATGATCTCCTAGAAATCTTAGCTTCAAACTCCATGTTTTCCATTTTCAAAAAAAATCCTCAAAGTTGAGGGTGAATAGTGTTTTCAAGAAACTAACTTTGATTTCTTGGTTTCTTTGGATGATTTAAGCTTTGTTAAAGCCATACAAGGACTATATAAGGGTTATTAGAGCTTGTACACTCTCCAAGGAAGGTATAATTCTTAAGAACCCAAGATCTTACTTTGATTTTTATATATGTTCTTGATGGTTTTAGATTATTTAAGATTATGGAGTTGTTATATGCATAAAAGCATGATTATGTAGTTAGTAGTGATGATTTAAGAGTTTTGATGATTATGATGGTTAAGTGAAACCTTCTTCGACTGGTTAAGATGAAAACCATGTATAGTATGCCCGGTGTGGCTTGGATTGATTGTTATGATTTTTAGAACGTTCGATTTATAGCCGTCGTAATGCCGAATTTTCGTTAGACTATTAATAACCGAGCATCACAGTAGCTATAACTCACTGTACAGCTTCATGTTCTGCCATGATAGGATAGATTATGTTGTAAGCTTCGTTTTGATATAAAGATCGTATGAAATGGACTTACGGTTTAGGAGTTATGGTCAAATTCGTAAAAGTGGTTCGAAACCGTAAACGAAAGTTCGTAACTGAAATTGATTCCCTTAAATGTCGTTTAATCAGTGGCGAATCTTATTAATTAAATATTAGAGGTAAAAAGGAAGGTGTGGGAGAAAACCACATGTCGAATGGATCGTTTTCCGATTTTATAAAAAATGTTTGAATCGAGGTTAAACGCGAACGAACCCCTTAAAGGTATGACTTTGGTTATAACTTAGAAAACGGGCGATAACACTCGAGGTATAATCTTGATTCGTAAACGACCAACCTTAGAACTTATACGACTTAAGTATATACCAAGTATAAGCATGATGACATGTCTTGATAACGAACGAATGTCGGATCGTATCGGTGATAAAAAGAGTTACACTAAAAGAGACGTAACGAGATAACTCGAAAACATGTTTCGATTTAAGTGGAGTTTATACTTAGCCTTTTAATAAGCGTTAAGTGGTTAATCTTAAATATTCTGATTGTTTATAGATTGTCGAGCTGACCCGGGACACATTACCCCTACCCGCACTCGATTCTCAGGCAAGTTTCCAATACTTGGAACTGTTGTTGTGATAATATATATGATGATTGTTTTATACATATGTCATAGCATGCATGCCTACTTTCAAGTTAATATTGAATTACTTGTTCCCTGAATCGATATCGGCTTATAGACTATATATGAAGTATCAGTTATAAGCCGGATTGTTTGGTTAAGACCCTTAGCGAAGGGCGTATGATATTCATACCTCAATATAGACCGGGAGTCGATATTTTGTAATATATAAATAGTCGTGGAAACCCGGAGGGATCCCAGCGACAAATTTATTACTTCGAGGATTTTTATTCGATTACGAATCCTTCGAGGAACGTTATTTGAGTATTACCTCAGTGAAGGAATATTTAATGAATATTATTTTAATATTCATTTAGAATGTCATTTATTTAATGAATATTATTTTGATCATCCATTGGAGTTATTTAGTTAATGAATATTATTTTGAATATTCATTAGAGTTATTTGGTTGACAAATACCATTCCCAAATATTCATTTGGCTTACTTATTATTATTTGGAATATTCATTTGATCTTTATTTATTTAATGAATATTACTTTCGAATATTCATTTAAGGTTTGATTTACTTAATGAATATTATTTTAAAATATTCATTGGAAGTTCTATTTACTCAAGGAATATTACTTCGAATATTCCTTTAAAGTTTTGATTCCTAAATGAATATTATTCGGATATTCATTTAGAATATTATTTGTTAAACGAATATTATTTTGGATATTCATTTAGAATATTATTTGTTAAATGACTATTATTTTGGGATATTTATTTAGAATATTATTTGTTTAATGAATATTATTTGGATATTCATTTGGAATGTAAATTGTTAAATGAATATTATTTTCAAATATTCATTTAAGGGTTGATTTATTCAGTAAATATTATATTAAATATTTATTTAAGTTTATTTATTCAATGAATATTATTTTAAATATTCATTTAAGAAGAGATTTATTTAATAAATAATTCTATATATTCATTCGAGGATTACTTACGAGCTATATTATGATTTAATAGTATTCCGTAATTATTATTGAATTAATAAATATTCTTGGAATGTTTAATAAAATTCTTTTGAATTCTTTTTATAATGATTTATATTATTCAAAGGTTATCCTTCACCTTCAGATATTATGTAAAATATTTCGGAGTCTTTTATGACTATTTTATCAAGGGGAGGTTCCCAAAACTTTAATTTCATTTAAATCTATCTTAAAGAAGATTTGAATACTCGCTCAACTTCCAAACGTATATAAGGGGACCTCACTTGAGCGATGTTATTTATTGGACTGCCCGGTCCTATACTTGCTAAAACTATCTTGTCACTCACATCTTGATTCTTTCAAGCATCGATATGAGTCTTTTGGTTACCTCCTCAACGCTCGAGGGGTATGATTGATGTAACAAGTTTATATCCATTAACAAGCATCAGCTTGGGAAATATTGGTGAATTTTCCTTTCCAATTAGATACGACTACTTTGTGGAGTCCTATCAACAAGTGTTACACTTGGGGAAAAAGGGGAACGAACTTTACGTTTCAGAGTCATGGATGATATTCGAACTAGGAGACGTGTAAGTGGCCGAGTGGCGCCGGTCCAGCAATAGCCCAACCGTTGGCTGAGGAGTTCCAGAGGGCGGTAGATAAGTAATTCCGTCGGAGCTACCTTCTACATGTAGAGAACGACTGATGAGATGCATGACATACGACTGATCATCGTAAACGTCAGGGCATCTGGCGCGGCAATGCTCCTGTATTAGTTCATCTTCTAAAAGTGAGAAATTTCTGCAACACTGTTGGTGTTGGCAAGGTGAAAAAGTGTTGAAACCGGAATTGAAATATTTTTCCTGCAAGTTCCTCTTTTATGATAATTGAGAATATCTTGCTTATCTTTTGCATAGCAGATATTTATTCAAAACAAATATATTTTTGAGTTACCTTGTAACTTCATCTCATACCTTATATTGGTACTACATCGTTAATGCATGGCATATGGTTTCAAAGATATTTTGGACTGTTATATATTATCACTGTTCAATTATATTTCTGGTGGGCTATTGCTCACCCTTGCTTTATTTATCTATATCACAACAACAGCTAGATTAGATGGCCGCGCAAGGCGTACCCAGCATAGGCAGGTGTCAGCCGTAAGAGGATTAACCGCTGAGGTCATAGCTACCATTGTTGAGGATGCAGTTTCTGGTAGGCTAGTGTTAGCATTTGAACATCAAATGTATTTATTATATGGCATATACCAATGGATGGCAAAGAATATGTAATTGTAAAATTGTAATTCTTTGGGTTGTAATAACTCAAACTTATGATTTATAATAATGATGGTTACTCTGATTTCATCTCTGGGACTATAACGGGTGTGTTTTATGTTGTTGTTTTGGGTCACAAGGTTGTAATTTAATTATGTTGGTTTTGTGGATGGATATTGAGACCGTAACGACCAGATCCCTGACCCCGGATCTGGGGGTGTTACAGGTTTGGCAACTCAGCTGTTCTTTATCTTATCAGTATTGCTAAAAGCTTCTGTAGAGATAAGTTGTTTCTTACTTCTCTCGTTAATTACAGTCTCTGATTTGGCTCTTGTTTTTGCCTTCGTGATTTGTTTTGTTAATTGGTTATTGTCTGTTCTTGTTTTAATATATATATATATATATATATTACTGCCTCATTGTTGCTGTAGTTGTAATATACCCAACATACAGTACTATGGACACGCTACTGCGTGTAGAGTGTTGCGTGGGTAGTGTGGACCAACAGTTCCGAAAATCAGTAATTTGGATCATGGGTACCTCATTTTGAGGTATTTTGATCATTTTCTCATGTGCTTGTGCGTATAAATTGTTATTCTCATATACATGAATATTTAATGTTCGTTATATTCATATTAATTTAAGTTTATTTTTAATATAAATTTAATGATCGAATATGAATGATAAAATGTCAAATCAGATGTTTGTACTATCATGGGTATGACTCATGAGTATTTCAGGTGTATAGATGAGATCTAAAGCCCAAAACTTTTTGTTCCTATAATTTCAAGTGTTCAAATTACTTGTATATTCACTTTTGGTGATGAATTTTCTTAAAATAAGTTTGTCGTACGAATACTTTGTTGTGCAACCTGACACAAACAAAAAATTTAAAAACTTTTCAAGCTCCGTCATTTACAAACTCAAAGACATGTTACACTTAACAAAACAAATAATCAAAAAAAAAATTTCATCGATTAGTTAATATTCTAATGAAAAGTTTTATAGAATTTGTTTTTAGAATTAGCCATTTCTATACATACGATGAATTATACTCGTATTTTCCTTTTCACAAAACCATACATTAAAACAAGATTTCATCATTCCACTTCGGATCCTGCAAGTTAAAGCAACCATATTAATATCTATTAGATATGTATTGCTCAATTAATGAATACACATATATGACAAAAACAAATCACCCACACTTTCAGCAGACAATTTCTTATTGCTGCAAGATCTCATCTTCTTCGACAACTTATGGAGCATTTCTTCACTGTTTATTTCAATTAAAAAAATCACACGTGATTAATTAACGAACTAAACAATGAAGAAAATGCTCCATAAATTATCAAGTTGAAAATTTTTACTCTAGTAATAAACAAAAATATGGATGGAAAGCTTATTATGGATATAAAGGACTAGTAAGGAGAATTGGTGGAGGAAAATATGAAAATTTAGGTAAAGATCGATTATTTACTCGCATCACTTGCACAAAAACTGAAGACTGGTTTGTTTGAGACCTAAACTTAACCACTATATGTATATATATGCATGTGAAATTAGCGGTTACAAATGAGTAACTGATATGACCGACAGTTACATGTGTGTAACTGACAATTTATAACGTGTGATGATTATATCTGTACATGTGTGTGATCAATTTTTAGATGGAAGTAACGTGTACAATGTGTAAAACGCGTAAATCAATGGTTAGATGTGTATACATGTGTGACGATATGTGTATAATGTGGATGCTCAATGGTTACATGTGTGTAGAATTTAGTAACTCTAATCACATGCATTTCTTGAACTTGAAAATAAATTGATGACATTTTTTTTTTATGATTTGTTTAAGTTAAAAGAATCAATATCTAAAGAATGGGCGGAGTGAACAATGAAAATTTCAAAATTTACAATATCGTTTAATCAAATATTAAATAATTGTTAAGAATAATAAATTGGCTCAAAATATTATCAAATTAATCATGTAAACACACTCAATTTACTTTAGTTTGTAACTTAGAGTTCAAATAGTAAATTTTAGAGTTCAAGTAGTAAATTTTATAAGGCATGCATATATACTTGTAATGATAATGTTTTAATATTTTTTGATAAAAAATTCACAATTATTTAATTCGATAGCAGGAATTTTGAAATACGTACGTGATTATATTTTTTAAGAAAGATCTTATATTGCTATTGTGATTTTTATAAATACTAGCTCATAGCCCGTGCAAATCACGAGTTACTTTTAATTTTTTATAATTTGTTTATAACATAGTTTAATATATAAATATTAATTTTAATATGTTATTGAAATAATTTGAACCTATATCTTTATATATAATAATTTTTAGTATTGAATGTAAATTAAATAATTTTTAGTATTTTTATGTTGTTAGCGGGAATCGAACCTTAGACCTCTATATATAACAACTTTTAGTATTATAATATTTAACGGTCATGATATATTTGAGTTGAAGACCTAACGATTATGAATGTGGGATAACCAAAAATGATGGATAACCAAAAATGGGGTTAATCAAACTACAAATCATACCCCTTTTCGTTTATTATATATAGTATAGATATGCTTTAAGCCTTTAATGTGTTGGGCTGAACAGGGCTTGGGAGGGGGTCTGACTGAGCTTGGTTATCTCAAATAAGATTAAGATTACGCGTGTCCGAAGTGTACATGCATTTTAAACTCAAGCAGTATTAAATAAAAATCTAATTCGAGATAACATCTAGTTTGTTTACTTATTAAGGGCCCATTTGGGAAATCTTATTTTTCATAAATAAGTTATTTATTCTGGAAAAAAGTTAAGAAATATGTACTTTTTTTTTAAATAAGTAACTTATTTTTGCAAGATAACGAATATTAAACTCCCGATACACATTTTTCTTTAAAAAAAAGTATGTAAATACGAAATTTTTTCCGAGTTGATATGAATTAACTCAGTGTCAGCAAGAATTACCAGCAGTAATTTTTTCCGAGTTGATATGAATTAACTCAAGCAATTACGTAAGCTATGAATTAACTCAGCGTCAGTAAGAATTACAGGTGTGGTATAACGAGTTGATGTATCAGCATTTGCCACCAGCGCAAAGTTTCCATATTCTTCATCTTCACTATCTGTGTCATCCCAGCTTTTACCAGCATCTACATAAGCTCTTTCAGTCTTCTTCTTTTCAGAAGCATAATCTTTTTTCTGTGCTTGCTTAGGTTTCTGACACTCAGTAGCAAAGTGTCCCAATTCATTACAGTTGAAGCAACGAATCTTGCTTCTGTCAACAGTTCCAGTTTTGTATCCTCCCCTGTTACTAGAGGATGAAGAACCTCCTCTCTGGAATCTGCTATTAGACTTAAACCTAAAATTTGGATTTTGCCTGAATCTGAAGTTACTGAACTGCCTCACCATCATTGCCATGGATTCATCTTCCAATTGATCTAGCTCTTCCAGTGAATAGAATTCTCCACCATCCTGAGTGGATGGTGTCTGTCCATGTTCCACTTCAATTTGTTCCTTGTTGGAGCTGTTAGGTTGAACAACTTTAGCTTCCACTTCCTTAGGAACCTCAACTACTAGGGCTGTAGAAGAACTTGCCACTCTGCCTTTACCAGAGAACTCCTTCTGCTGTACTTGTTCCAACTCATACGTTTTCAGAACACCAAACATCCTTTCAAGAGCAATCTTATTTAAATCTCTAGATTCTCTGATGGCAGTTATTCTATGCTCTAAGTGAGAAGGCATAGTCAGCAAAAACTTCATGTTGATCTCTTTCTGTGTATACTGCTTGCCATGAACTTGCAAGTTGTTGATTATTTTGTTATACCTTTCGAACACTTCCTGAATGCCTTCATTAGGGCCAGCTCTAAAGTGTTCATATTCAGAGGTCAAAATTTGAAGTCTGTTTTCCCTGACTTCATCAGTTCCTTCATTAATAGTCTCAATAGTTTCCCAGATGTGCTTAGCAGTTTTACAATTCATCACATGGCTATACATTACAGCATCCAGGGAATCTATTAGAATGAGTCTCAAATTTTTGTCCAATCCAGCTTCCTCTTTTTCCTCAGGAGTATAGTTCTTAGAGTCCTTTGCATAGGATTTAGCAGGTATTGTAACAACTCCATTTGTAACTGATTCAGCATCATGTTGCATAGGAATTATTGGTCCATTTTTAAAAACCCACAAATATCTTGGATTTGTAACATCAAGAAACAACTCCATTTTATTTTTCCACATATCATAATTATCCTTATTAAATATGGGAATCTTAACAATGGCTTTTGAAGACATGATGAATTTTTAAGTGAGTTAAAAATTCGAGATAAATTTTTGATTGAATAAAAATAGGATCTTGATTTGTGTATCAATCAATAGGCTCTGATACCAATTGTTAGGTCCGATAAGATTGTAGAAGGGGGGGTTGAATACAATCTATACCAATTTATCGAAATTTGTCTTTTAAATAAAATTTAGTTTAAACAAATTTGTGCGGAATAAATTGAAACAAATTTTCAAGTTGAATATAACAATATATTAACTTGATGGGTGTTACAATTTCAGTACAGATTAATTATCAAGTTGATAAAAACTAATTAGAAAATTCAACATGAACTTTTCTAATTTAGTTAATAAAAATCAAGATAAGAACTAGGAAACTTAATTCGCTAGTAGTACAAGAATCACAAATAATTAAGTTCTAATGGATACAATTTTTGATACAAGAACTCAAGATTTTATGGCAATTAAATTGCTTGAAGATGAGATAGATGAGAGCTCTTTTGTTCTTCCTGGATATTTTCGTGTATGTCTGCTGTGTGTCTTCTGCCTTGTTTTTGTTTATATACTAAAACAAAAACATGTCTCCTGTTCAGCTGAATAAAATAGCTCGGCGATAGTATAACTGGCTAGCAATAGTTAAACTCATTCCCTTGTAATAGTATGGATTATACTCATAAATAGTTTACATTTGCTCTAGAAATATTTTACTTAAAACTTTGGTAATAGTATAATTACCTCGGTAATAGTATAACTATGACTAAGTAATAGTATAACTGATTCTGTGATAGTATAATTTCGGTGATAGTATAGATGGCTGGAAATAGTATAGCTTCCAGATATAGTATAACTTCCAGAAATAGTATAGCTTCCAGAAATAGTATAACCTCCAGAAATAGTATAACCTCCAGAAATAGTATGTTGAAGCCTCCAGAAATAGTATAGCTTCCAGAAATAGTATAGCTTCCAGAAATAGTATAACCTCCAGAAATAATATAACCTTAATTCCAGAAATAGTACAACATACTGGCCATTTCGACAAAGCAAAAGAACCTGCCATTTTTTCTTTTCAATTCGTGGACTTGCTTTGCTTTATTAGGACGGGTTCCGTAGAAATGCTTTTTAACCCGCACAGCTTATAATCTTTAATTAATAAATAATTAATTTAATACAGAAATTATAAAAATAAATATCTAATATTATTAGATATTTATAAATATAATTTTCTAATTAAATAAAATATTTATTAATATAAATAAATCCTTAAGCTCTAAGCTGCGGTTACCTGAGCGTCTGGAACCAGACTCCTTTTGCTTAGCAAAAAATACAACAATTCTAACCGGAGTTTCAGCATTAAGAATATATCACTTTGCATTTCTTTGTGATAAATATTTTTCCTCACAGCCAGTCCACTTGATAGTAAAATCCTTGTGGTTAATTAATTTAGCACTTCTGTTGCTTGCACAATGATTTTCTCTCATACCAGTCTTGATAGCTTGAACCACTGAAGTTAATGATGAACAACCACTGTTTAATGTTGACACTCGATGTACTATCTGGTTCAGAGTGACTAACCGCAATGACTGTTCTTCATATATTGACTTTAAAATCTGGTTCCTTTTCTTTTCTCATATCTCTTCAATTCTTCTGTACTGTCTCTGTCACTGTTGAATCTCTGTCACTTTAAACGAATCCACTTCTTTAACGAATACTTCACTGAGGCTTGATCAGATGACTGAGCTTCTTTCACTGTAGTAATATCTCAAGTCTGTAGATTGACCTTGATCTTTTTCTTCTGACAGATAATACAATCTGAGATTCCTTGTGACAGTCTATATACTATTTACTATTACATTCTTGTTTAAGTTGAGTTGTATCCTCGAAATACAAATAGGCTACATCATATGCCTTTCAGTATCAAATTAAGTTTACCAAACAGATAACAAACAAAATATCCTAAGTTTTGCTTATAATAGTATAGTATAGATAGTATAGATTTTTTAGACATTTTATGCATAGATTATGTACACAATTTATAACTTAACGAAACAACGTGTTTTTTTTTCTACATTTGCTGCATATTGTTATGTAATTGTTTTATAAATAATTAAAAATATTAGGATCATTATTGCAGCAAAATCATATATTTTTATGACGTAAGATCATAAGTTACACGTATGGGCATACATCCTTTATCTCTGATCCCTTTCTACCGAATTACCTTCGATTGTTTTGGCATAACTAGGTATAAATGGGATGTTTCAATTTTTTAGTTATATAAAATTTTAGTTACCACATTCCCTGGTTTCTAATCGTGATCCATTTTATATGATCCCTTATATCTTTTATTAAGGTCAAAAGATGTATTAGGATAGATTTGTTGTTGTAAGTTTTTTTTTGTTTCAGACTGATATAAAATTTGTCAATGCATTATAAGCTAATCACTTGCAAAATTGAAAATACAAAGGGGGGAACGTTATTTATACTAAAAAAAAATAGTTGTTCAAGAATCTTACACATATCATAGAGCCAAGAATGTAGTGATTTGTACATGGTAATCTCATTTCTCTACAAGTAATCGTATTAGTGTTAAACAAAAATGTATTTTACTAGATGTATTTTGGTTACTTGATGCTAGAGCTTATCATCTTCGATAACTTATGGAGCATTTCTTCATTGTTTATTTCAGTTAATAAAAAATAACATGTAATTTAGAAGATCGACTAACGAACTAAACAATGAAGAAAATGCTCCATAAATTACCAAGTTGAAAATTTTACGCTAGTAGTTGACATAAATAGTGTACAATGTACTCAATGTATAGAGAGGTTAAGATACAGTTGAAGAAATTAAGTGATAGTGGAATTCTTATATAAAGGATGGGCGGAGATAACAATGAATATATTTACTTGTCTAAAATTTGACGGTTACATGTGTATAACGTATGATGAGTGGTTATATGTGTATAACATATATAACGGTTACATGTGCATAACGGACAATCGTCGGTTACATGTGTATAACGGAATCTCATCAATTACACGTGTGTTATGGATGATCAACGATTACTCGTATATTGTAATTTCTTTGTATTTGGTTCCTTTGAGCTACTTTACCAATAATTTTAAATTTGTGACATAAAAGCAAAATATGGAAAGTTTTGAATAGCCGAAAATGTGAAATAGAAGTTTCCCGGTTCATCTTCTGGGACAAGCGAAGTCAAAAAAGCGACAAAAAAGTAATTTTTTCCCGTAAAAATTTGATCTTCTCTTGGATTAATAATTCTGCTCAATCCAAAATGATAAAAAGCAAAACAAAATAAATTTCTTCTGATTGTAAAACAAGAAAATGATATTTAAAAATCTAAATTCTAAAATATAAAATAAAAATATTAATATGTGTAGTTAGCTAGAAAGGCAAGATATACAAATGATTGGTGAACATTTTGGAAAATTTATTATTCGCAAGGAACTGGATGATAAAATAGCTTAACACTAACAGTGATTGTTAAGGCGATCTAGTCAAATGCCTAGGATACCACCCCGGCGAGGGGCACCAAAAAATTTAATATCTATAAATGCTATATAAAAAAAATAAGAAGACTTAAAACTTTAGTCTTGTACATTTTGTCTCCATAATAACATCAATTTTTTCCTCGACTTTATTAACTGTTTCTGTTTCATGCAATCCTTCAACAAAATTTAACTTAAACTCAACTAATAATGTCAAGATGGTACTATCCTATGGGGCCCTGGGAACGAACTTTTTTTTCAATCGTGTTCCTTTTTTTCATTAAGCTATTCTATTTTATAATGTCAATACTATTTAGAAATTAAAATTTTCTTTTATGATGCCAGTAACATTACTTAACTTTTGTATAGTATATTAACATATTATGCAAAATTTATCTCGTAGTGTTGTAGAACATTTCATACCTGAACTTTCATTTTGTATTCTATTTTGGGCCCAAATCATGAAAATAAAGTATTAACGCCCGTCTTCGATACTTATTTTTTGTGTTGGACCTTATTACACATATCTATAAATAAAAATAATTAAGGGTAATTAAGTAAAAATTATTAAGTAAAACAATTTAAATATGTACCGTATCGTAGCAAAAAATAAGTACCTTTTTAATGTTTCGTCTTTAAAAATACTACCTTGAAGCATGTGCAATTCACAGATGATTTTTGATATATTTCATTTATTATTCATAATTATATATATATATATATACTTTTTTGTTAAATATTTAACGTATACGTTTTAATTAGTAGGAAGCAAATTATAGAAGATAATAAAAAATAAAAATACATGTTTAGTAGTATTCTAAACGATGTATTTTGCTTATAAATATAATACTCCCTCCGTCCCCCTCATTTGTTTACATTGGAGGGGGACACGGAGACAAAGACAATACATAAAAAATGAATAAAGTCAGATGAAAAGTGGGTAAAGTGATGGGACCTATCAATATTTAATAATAAATTTGAGATAGTGAAGGAAAGTAGTAGGTATAATAGTGTTTTTTATTGTTAAATATGAGATAGTGGGGGAAGGTAGTGAGTGTAATAGTTGGGGAAACTTACTATTTATGGTAACGTAAAGAAATGAGAGGGACATCCCAAAATAGTAACTGTAAATAAATGAGAGGGACATGGGGAGTATGTTATTGACAAAAAATGAATCTTAAACTTCTGGGAATAGCTTATCAGATAAGATAAATGATTAATAATAATATGATGAAAATAGATAATATAAATTTTTAACTAAGATATGTTGTTTACGAGAATCAAACGTTAAACTTTGAGAGTTGTTGACGTTATTCGAACCTTGAACTTATTGGAGTGTTTTTAATATTAAAAAAAATTGTTTTGGCATTACATCCAACGGTTCTCATTTATATGTATAAAATGTACCGAATTAAATGTAACAAACCAACAACCAACCAAATATCCTATGTTTTGCTTACAATTAACAAATTCTGGAAGTAGTTTATAAGATTTTATAAATTTACTAATAATATGTTGTTGACGGGATTCGAAACTTGAACCTATGTGAGTAATTTAAATATTAAAAATATCATTTTAGCATTACATTCGACGGTTATCATTTATCTGTATTAAAATCTAACAGCTCTTATTAATAAATCAAATTAAGTATACCAAATCGACAACCAACAAAATATCCAATGTTTTGCTTATAATAGTATAGTTTAGATAGATAGATAGTATAGATTTTTAGACATTTTATGTGTAGATTATGTACACAATTTAGAACTTAGCGAAACGAAGTGTCTTTTTTTTCTACATTTGCTACATATTGTTATGTAATTATTTCCAAAATAATTAAAAATATAGGTTCGTTAGTGCAGCAAAATATTATATTTTTATGACGTAAGATCATTAATTACATATATGGGCTGGCATCCTTTATCTCCGATCCCTATCTACCGAATTACCTTTGATGGTTTTGGTATAATTAAGGACAAATAGATGTTTTAATTTTTCGGATATATAAAAATTTTAGTTATCACATTCCTTGGTCCCTAGTTTCTAGTCTCTAGTCGTGATTCATTTTATGTGCTTTCTTATATTTTTTATTGAGGTCGAAAGATGTATTAGAATAGGTTTGTTGTTGTAAGTTTTTTCTTTGTTGTCCAATCAGTCATCAGATAGCTTATATAAAATTTGTCAATGCTTTCTGAGTAACTGCAAAAATTGAATATATACAAACTAAAAAAAGCAACTGTTCAAGAATCTTACACATATCATAGAACTAAGAATATAATGATTTGTACCTTGTAATCTCATTTCTCTTCAAGTAATCATATAAGTATTAAACAAAAATGTATTTAACTATACATATTTTATACATATCTATTACGAATCTCAAATGATTAATCAGAAAGTGATTGCGTAAATATTTGAAAATAATTGGAATAGCATAATTGGAGATATTAAGCAAGATTTTTTAGATTTTATATTGCTAAAATTTTAACCTATGTGAGTAATTTAAATATTAAAAAAATATTATTTTAACATTACATCCGACGGTTATCATTTATCTGTATTAAAATCTAACAGCTCTTATTCAATAAATCAAATTAGTATACCAAACCGACAACCAACAAAATATCCTATGTTTTTCTTATAATAGTATAGTTTAGATAGATAGATAGTATAGATTTTTAGACATTTTATGTGTTAGTCACAGAGAGGCATGCCTGTATACATCTAATAACAAGCCTAATTGTATGTGATATTCTGCATTACTTACATGACCTCTTAACTGAGGGAGCCTCTAGTTGTATAGTTTCTATTTGTTTAGTACTTGTAATAGGCATCAATTTCTATCTGTGTAATTGTACTTAAAAGTCAGAGAATAATTCTTGAAAGAAGTTCCAAGGTTCATGCCTCAAGCTTGAAGAACAAGGCTGTCAAAATAAACACAGTTAGAGGTTGGAGAATGAAAATTTGCCTAAGTACCAATTCAACAAGTATGTTTGTTATATTCGAGAAGTCGAGCCTTCGAGAAGTCAGGGATTCGATATCTCACAAGACACTATTCGATATCTCTGAATGCACGGTTCGATATCTCATTCGATATCTCAGAGATTCGATATGTCTACTACTCTATTCGAGAACTCAGGAAGTCAACAAGTCAAAGCATCATTCGAGTTCTTTAGGAGTCAGCAAGTCAAGGTTCATTCGATATCTCAAAGACTCAGAAAGCTATTCGATATCTCAGGGATTCGATAAGTTAAATGTTCTATTCGACAACTCAAGGATTCCTGAAGAAAAGAGCTATTCGAGAAGTGATTCGATATGTCAACCTTACAGTATTCGAGAACTCAGAGTTTTCTAATCCTAGTTCTCGAATCAATCACTTAGCCACTTCTCGAATACATTCTTGGAGACAAAATACTGGAGAAATTGTACAAGTCAGAAACCTGCAACAAGCCAAAGCACTTTATGGACCACAATCTGTAACGTGCTCTGGAAAGCCTACAAAGAAGCTTGGAGAGATGTACAAGTGACAAAGAGCTAAAGAAGTGGATCTGAACAGAGTTTCACAAAGTCAAATCTGTAACCGTTTGGACACTTACTAAAAAAGGATAGACATACAAGAAAGAAATTTATCCTGTAACCTTATTTGTAGTAAGTAGGTTGTATTCATGTTCTATAAGAATACAATCTCACTTCTTGTTACAGGATACAAACTATCTGTTTATAAATCCTATAAGTTGTGATTGAATGTATTGATAATCGAACAAGAAAAGATAAGAACTTAATAGAGGAATGAGAGATGAGAAGAGAGAAAGAACCAGAGAGAGAGATGAGAGATTAAGAAGTTATCATTTTTTTCATAAAACAAAATGAACTACAATAGAGATACTTATACAACTTTCTCTCTATCCGTTTGTAACAGAATTAACAAAAATAAAATGGTTTTGGTGCCAATAGAAATAAAATAAATATGAAATGGTTTTGGCTCCAAAATTGTAAAGACTGAAATTCAGTATTTTGTTCAAATACTGAAATTACTATACTTCCCTTATCATACTTTCCCCCCTTAAAAAGACTTGTCCTCAAGTCTTTAGCCATAACTAATGATAGAAGTTGCAGCCACCTCTAGAGACCATTCTTTGACAGAAATTCAGTATCCATTTGAGTCTCCAGTATAGCAAAGACAGAGATGAAGTTGCAGCCACATCTGGAACATTCTTGAAGTCTAAAGAAATCATGTTGCATTAGAAGAGCAGCAACAGTTGGCCTTTCTCCAACATCCTCAGCAAACATAATGCCAACATAATGATGTAGGGAAGAACATACTTCAACAAACACCCCAAAGATCCATCCATATCCATTACTTTCAAGTCTTTGTAACTGAATTGTCTAGGAGCAGAAATCCAATTAATACTCACATAATACCCATGCCTATTTCCAAGATTTGACATATACTTCATAATAAACTCAAAAGCAAGTAGACAAGAGTTAATGAACTTATCCCTCCAAGGTGGAGGTTTAGTTTTCCAACCCTTTTTAGATTCATTTCCCAAGCCACCACACTTTATAAACTCATTCAACACGGAAAATTGATGCACCTGGTAGAACTGATCACTTGCCTCTGGAATTGTCATACCACCAAACACAACCATATATGTCAACTGAATCTTCAAATTGGATGACCTTATAAGTGAGCTTCCTACCACTGGACAACTCAAACCAAAGTTTCTCAATGTTTTTAGACCTAATAAAACCCTCATTAGGCACAATTTCAGAAATGACACCTCTACTATTCTTATTGTTAGGTCGAATACACAATAGGTAATCAAATACTGTATGAGTAACTTAACAAGAACACACTGTTTAATACTTAAAAACTGTTTGGAATTAACAATTCCTCTCTCAGTGATGTAAAATATCACAGAGAGCTGCTTAGGTTACAATCAATGAATTTCTCAATGTTCGATACCCTTCTAGGGTTAACCTAACTGTATTTATAAAACATACAGCTTCGTACAATCAGTAATTGATTCTCCTATAATTAAGCTATACAATTGATATCAATCACGATTGCTTCAAGTCTTCCAAGTCAACTCAATCTCTTTGACAGCTTTCCAATCTTCAAAGATATTGCTTCCATCTTTATCTTGTATCAATCTTCAACACTGTTGACTCTTCAGACATTACCGCTACAGAGTTTAACAATCTCTGTTGCGCTTCCAGTCAGTGTTTAACTAAACTCTGACTGCTTCCAGATAAACTCTGTTTTGTTACTTTAGCTTCCAAACACTGTTCTCATCAATCATTTCTAACACTTATCCCTCCAAGGACAAGGTCTTATGTTCCATCCAATTGCATAAACACTTCCATTTTGTGAGCTATCACTAGATGCATCCAAATCAGAAACCATTTCCCCATTTTCATTGCAGCTTAACTGAATATTTGAGATTTTCTGATCATTTCCTAAAAACAAACAGTCAAGTTTGCCATTCATATCTCCCATAACTGTATTACAATTAGCATCCCACTCGTAAGCAATAAAAGAACCATCAGGATCAGACTCAAGAAAACCCAGACCTAAAGAGTCAAGATTATAAACTTCAATTTTATCCCTCCAAGGGAGAGGTTTTACCTGCCCATCCATTGCAAATGCAACCAGCAAGCTACCATTTAACACAGAACTCTCATCCAAATTTTCAATAACCACATCATCTTGTACATCCTCCTTATCTATTTCAGCTTCGCCTAAAAAGTTCTCCACAGGCTCTGTAACTTTCTTAAAAATGTCAATTGGGAATTGTTTGCACTAAATCACGCAAGCGTACGTGGTCACAAGTAATATAGATATAAGTCAAGTTCATTCCCACAGAGATCTGGTTTAGGTTTTAATTCAGCTAATGTACCTATGCAACAATGTATGGCTTTTACTCACTGCTAAGACAATTAAGAAGATTGGGTTTTGATTAACTAAATTTAACCAAGAAGCAAATTAACAAACTAAGAATTAATTAACTAACAAGAATTAAAATCAAAATACTTATATGAGAATAAACATGGGATCCTAACTTCATTAAATATTTTGCTTAGATCTTACGCCTTTAATCAAAGTATGTGATGGTTATGATATCTGATCAGACAACACGAAATAAGTACACGATACCTGTCAACATACGTATTCCAAACTACCCATACATCCACAAAAGAGATAGAAGATGAATAGACATCAATTATGCTTAGACCCTATATGTCTATATAATTTGAAAACATAACGGTTGAAGAGCAAGTTATCCATAAAGATCACACTGGGCAGTATAAATATTCTCATCTCACACTACGAATCATGTTGATAAACAATCATGAACCTATGCTAGCATGACAAGTTCTAAATCTCATGATCTACTTTCACTTCACAAGAGATTAACAGATTAGAGTTAGCTACGCATCTAACAATTAAGCATAACCATACGATGATATCAGATATACATCACACACAGATCTTTAAAGCATCAAGATACTAAAGCTCCATAAATAAATCCGTTAGAATCCCATGACAATGATTAGTTCATAATCGAACCGCTCGTCATCATGGGATTTGATGAAACCATGATAATAAAAAAAGTATAAATATTAATAATAATGCTAGAGTAATAGAGTTTAGAAAACAAATCCAAAACGAGCATAGAAGAATAGAAAAGATGAAGTAGATCTAGATCTCCGCTGCTTGTCACGAGCGTTGGGAATCCTTCTCCAAGTCTCTCTCGTCTCCCTCTATGTTATTCTAACTAATTCTAAGTAAATGATATGATTTACAATGATAGGTAGTGTTTATATAGGACCTAGAATACTTTTCCAACAAGAAAAGACCTAAAAATACAATTTAATTCGAAACAGGATAGAATTTTAGCACTTTCCCAGCCTCGCGCGTGCTGCCAGCGCCCACCACGTGCTGCCAGCGCCCAGCATTCTGTCCAAGATTGTAGAAAATGTCGTTGTCTTCGCGTGAGCTTTAAGATCGTCAGAAACGGATTTGTAGAACTCCAGATATGGACAAAACAGTGAAGACTGCGCAACCTACCCAGAAAATCCGAATTTTACACAATTTGCTCCTTTCTCCTTCGTTTTCTATTCCAATTCTTTTGCCACTTCTCGTTCTTCAATTCTTGAGCGTTATGATCTTCATGGTAGCCTATGAAATATGCCATCCTTCATTCCATTGCTCAATTTCAACTCCAAGACCAATGAAACCACCACTCCTAGCCGATAATTGCAATCCTGCACAACTACACAAAACACATCAAAAATACAACAAAATTAAGGCCAAGTGAATCAATTTAAGCCGATATGAAACTCTCCAAGTGGATATAAAATCCACTTATCAGGAATTGCATTTTTGGAATTTCTGGGAGTAATTCACTACTCTTGCCCTCTAATTCAAGATAATCATCCAGATTATCACATTTCACATCCTCTTGGACATACCCCTTCTCCAATACCACCTCACTTTCAATATCACCCTTCTTCTCATGCCTCACATCAATTTCACCCTTCTCCTCCTGATCCATACTGTTATTGGGGAAATCGTCACAATCACTAAGATATTTTTCAAGAGACTCCTTTCACTTCTTGAACTCTCTTTCCTCTATATCCCATCTGATTGTTGTTCTAAACTTATAAATCACCTCCCTAACAAACTCAAGCCATTCCACATCTAAGTTGTTACATATATAATCTTATGCCCATACATATGCATTATCAAACATACACATATATGCAAGATCTACCTTCTGTTCATTATGAGTCTCAAGCAATGAAAAACATTTTTCACATTGCTTAATCCACATTTTTACACTACTAATTCCATAAAAGTTCGGAATGTCAAAATAAATTTTCATTGGAATAATTGTATCACCTGAATTGCGTTGTTCTTCTAGTTGTACAGCCATTCAACTCTTTGCCCTGATCTTGTCAACAAGAATTTCTTTCAGTACTTTTATCAAACACTTTACATACACCCGCAATCACCAAGAAAACTTGATTTCTGAAGCTTTAATGGCGGCTTATGCTTTCAAAACCCTAGAATCGCAGCGAACAGAAACATACGGCTCTGATACCATTGTTACAGGATACAAACTATCTGTTTATAAATCCTATAAGTTGTGATTGAATGTATTGATAATCGAACAAGAAAAGATAAGAACTTAACAGAGGAATGAGAGATGAGAAGAGAGAAAGAACCAGAGAGAGAGAGATGAGAGATTAAGAAGTTATCATTTTTTTCATAAAACAAAATGAACCAATAGAGATAATTATACAACTTTCTCTCTATCCGTTTGTAACAGAATTAACAAAAATAAAATGGTTTTGGTGCCAATAGAAATAACATAAATATGAAATGGTTTTGGCTCCAAAATTGTAAAGACTGAAATTCAGTATTTTGTTCAAATACTGAATTTAATATACTTCCCTTATCACTTCTTTAGTTAAGTTTTTCACACACATTGTAAAAGTACATCTCTCTGAGAAAAACGAAGCTGAGAATACTATCATTTGTATTCACAGGTTGTAGCAAATCTTTATCTAATAAAATATTAGATTAAAGTGAATATTGTGTCTTGTGTTGTTTATTATCCGCACGTTTAGATCATCACACACACAACACATATCTTGCTACATTCATCAAACAGATTCAAGAACAAGAAAAGTTCAAGAACCTATTCACCCCCCTTTATATTCTTTTTGTGTGTTCAATACTCAACATTATGCGTAGATTATGTACAAAATTTAGAACTTAACGAAACAAAGTGTCTTTTTTTCTACATTTGCTACATATTGTTATGTAATTATTTCCAAAATAATTAAAAATATAGGTTCATTAGTGCAGCAAAATAATATATTTTATGACGTAAGATCATTAATTACACATATGGGCTGGTATCCTTTATCTCCGATCCCTATCTACCGAATTACCTTTGATGGTTTTGGTATAATTAAGGATAAATGGATGTTTTAATTTTTCGGATATATAAAATTTTAGTTACCACATTCCTTGGTCCCTAGTTTCTAGTCTCTAGTCGTGATTTATTTTATGTGCTTTCTTATATTTTTTATTGAGCTCGAAAGATGTATTAGAATAGGTTTTGTTGTTGTAAGTTTTTTCTTTGTCGTTGAAAGATGTATTAGAGGTTTGTTGTTGTAAGTTTTTTCAATGCTTTCTGAGTAATCACCTGCAAAAATTGAATATATACAAACTAAAAAAAAAAACAATTGTTCAAAAATCTTACACATATCATAGAACTAAGAATATAATGATTTGGATATCTGAATTTATATTCAGAATTTTTTAGAGATATTAAGTAAGATTTTATTTTGTTAGAATTTTTTGGATTATTTTTATTTACAAAAAATTAAGAATAAATAATTGTATTTTGGGATATTCCAAATGGTACCACTGTACAATTGGCTTTTCCATTTGGTACCATATGGAAAAACCAATTGTATAGTGGTATCATTAAGAATAATCTAGCATTTGCTTGACAGAATGGTATAAAATGGATAAAATCAAAAGTACAGTGGTATCACTTGGAAGTTAAAAATGTTGGATGGTACCAAATAGAAAAGCCAATTGTACAGTTGTACCATTTGCAATATCCCTTGTATTTTTATGTATATATTTTTTTTTTTTCTTTGCATAATCACTTCTGTGACATGTTTTCAAATAAAAGGGTTTCACCAGTTTAAACAGTAAATGCCAAATATTCCTCTCTTTTTAACTACTACTCCCTCTATCCCTTCCATTTCTTTACACATTTCTTGAACGTCCCACCAATTCTTTACATTACTATAAATAGTAACTTTTAATAATAAAATGTATTATTACATCCACTACTTCACTCCACTTTTTCAATATTTTACACTATTACACCCACTACTTAACTTATTTTATAATAAAATCATTATTACACTCACAGCTTCACTTATTTTAACAATAAAATACACTATTATACAATTTATACCCACTACTTTACTTATTTTAATCATAATTAATTCTTGATCTCCGTGTAAAAAGCAAACGTAAACAATCTACTAGGACGGAGGGAGTAATAAATAAACCTACTTTACTAGAGGTAGTCCTTATAATCATGCAATACGCTTAATTTTAGGACCGAAAATTGATACGGGTGATGCGATTATTCGAAGAGAAAAATATTTAATTCAAAAATATGATACATGTCTCAAATATATTTTATTTGAAATTATGATATATGTTACACATTCGTTTTACAAATAATCCATTTAGATATGTGTATACATCAATAGTTATTTAATTTCGGCTCCCGGTCCCTGGCATACGTTCGGCTCCCGGTCCCTGGCAAACGTATGCCAGGGACCTCTTATTCAACATATTGTTTCTGGACCGTTGGATGGTTGATCCAACTGCTGTGATTTTAAAAAAAACAATACCGTACCGCATAAACTTTATGCGGTACGGAGTAATTACCAAAATGCCCCCCTGTTTTCACATAAAAAATCTACTGTTCACCGTACCGTAGAAAGTTTCTGCGGTACGTGAACAGTAGGGACATTTTGGTAATTACTCCGTACCGCATAAAGTTTATGCGGTACGGTACGAATTTTTTTTTAAAATCAGAAAATAGTATGCCAAATAAGGGATCAGTGGCAACCGTTTGCCACAGACCGGACCCTTTAATTTCTAGACCTCCTGTTCTCTCTCAACTTTCGGTGTCTGTACCTAGATGTAAAATTGGGTACTTTGCATCTATATCAACGTCTTTGATGCCTCGTTTGCACACGTATTCAGTTCATACAATCATATGCATATTTTAGATCGACTTTTTGTTGTGTTGCTTTATTGCAGATCAGGACTTTATATTTGGTTGTCATGTATGGACTCTGTTCGCAAGTATGGACTCGGTTTTTATAGCCCAAAGACTTGTCAAATATATTCCCCAAAGTTCTCCTGCTGAGTTTTCTGATGGGGCCAGCCTTTTATTTCAAGTCCACATTTTCTACACAAACTCAGCAACACATTCATCGTTCTGACTATATTTTTCAAAAAAAAAAAAAAAAATCTTTGTTTTGGTAATCTCAGTGTACTGAAATAAATTTAATTTTTAAACCTTCAGGAAGAAATAATCCCAATTGGAATCCCGGCTAATTTGCATGTAATTAAGATCACTGAGAGGAGCTCTACTATTGAACCTAGTCCTCATATTCTGTTTGTTCATCATCGTCGTCGTTGTCACCATCTTCTTCCGTCTCTTCACTGTCTTCTTCCTCGTACCTTTCATCCTTCACAGGCCATGGCTTTCTCACTACATTAACATTCATGTTGGTGGGAGCAGCATTCGTGCCTTTTCGCTGAGGAACTTTAGAAGGAGGGAGCTTTAAACTTGGCTTCGGCCTGCTTTGCTTCTGTGCTTTGCTATTTCCACGTTTGTTAGCATAAACATCTTGATCACTACCTTCATCCATCTCGTTATCAATGTTGGATTGAGCATTCTTGGCATTCTCGTCCGGAAAATGGCCAGGATGTTCTCTTCTCAAATGAAGGTTTAGTTTGTATTCATGTATGTAGGCCTTTTCACAACCTTCATACGGACAAGCATAGGGACGCTCAGCTGTTGCAGTGGCATGAGTTGTGGAAGAAACTTTAACAGCTTTGACAGGCTTTTCCGGAGGTGGAGGTGGTACATACTTTGGCACATCCACTACGTTTTGCTGAAACCATTAAAGAAGAAAATAAGTAATCACACTCAGTTTAATGCAGAAAAGACATTCTCACATACAATTTAACTTTTATTACAGATTGAGGTATTACAATATATTAAAAATTGTACTGGTCAACAGATATACTCTTTCATCCTACTCTAATTGTCCTAGTTTGAGTTTTCTGATCAACTAGACCAATTTTTAATCATAATTATGTTTATTTTACCATTCCAATTAAAAATAATAGAATTTGCAGTCAATATTTGACTACGATAGTATACTTTTTAATATTATAGTATTATAACATCAAACCAGCTTTGATTGTATATTTGGTTGACCTTGACTTGAAGGTCAAACTAGGATGCTTATGGGAGGAAGGACTAAGGAGCATTTGTTTTACGAAAATGATGAATTAGAGACTCGTGAAGGAAAACCTACAAGTTATCTGAAAGATAAGATCTATTATGTTTTGGAAACTATAATTGTTTTAGATAAGTTAACATTACCACCAGTATGAACTAAAACTTATAATACAATGTTTTGGAGTATGTTTGTTTTAGATAAGTTATACTACCACCAGTGTGAACTGAAATTCTCAACCTTGAGACTGATGTGTAATATTATTTTATATCACAAGTGCCAACCGAGACTGAGGACAGAGACCAACCTTTTCATGTTGAGACATGACATGATTCTTAAGTTTGTATTCATGAGCATATCTCTTTCCACATTCTGGATATGGACAGATATGGTAATTTGCCTGGGAATGTGTTTTCATGTGTGACCTTAAGTTGAAATCCAGCGAAAATGCCTGCCACAATCGTATTGGAAAATAGTTTAGAAAATAGTTTAATATCAACAAGGTAATTAGATATCGCATTTAACATACAGATCAGCCAAACAGAACTAAAAGCTACAGTATTAAAAAAATATAAACGAAAGTGAACATAACGAGAAACATCTCTGTCCTTTGTAAGATGCAAACTAATATACTGTTAATAATTATAATGTTCCTAGAATAACTATCATTCAGTTTAAACATTACAAGGTTATTGTAGGAAATATTATGATATTCAACTCAAATTACCAAGTCATGAATATTTTTATAAAAAACTGTGCTACCATCACATCTAAGAGAATTAAAACAGCTATACAGACAAAATCTTTCAATAATAAGGTAAAACCACAATGGTAAGAATTGCTGGCTTGAGTTTTTAAATATGAGAAATTCATGTAAACTGCAATGCAACAAGATCATTTCACCATAGTTTTTGAAATTTTATTTAGATTTAGATACACTTAAAACTGTTAAGCCAATCACGAAGTGCAGTGCTAATTGCAGGAATTAGGCCTAAATATCACTCAGTGGGCCGTGTCGGACACTCGGACACGACACATATTTCGTGTCGGATCCTTTGACTAAATGTGGACACTTTGACCAATTTAAGGATCAAATGTTAGTCAAACTTACAATTCAAAAATAATATATAAGAAGAAAGAGAGAAGCGAGAATGCGATAAAAATGGAGAAGACGCTTAATCTGCAAAGTCCTTCACAAAATCATATTAATCTGAGTGTTATTGTTACTTTTTGTTAAGATGTCGTACTTACCATACTTGTTTATTAATATATTATGCCGTGTCCCAATACCCGTGTCCAAAAATAGGACATGTCCCCGTGTCCAAAAATTTCAGTATTTTCAAGTCCGACACTCGGATATGTGTCGTGTCCGACACTGTGTACCCGAGTCAGAGTAACATAGCTCAATCCTACAAGATTCCAAAATCATGCAATGTTCCTCATTTTTCCCCCCGGGATAATAGAAAAAAGATAAAGGAGAACCAATTAGCTAAGCAAGGAATGTCGTTAACATTGAGAGATTATAATTTGAACACAAAACGAAACCTCTATGATAACAAATGGAAATGCAAGGCACACGTTAATAGCAGAAAAACATAAAAATACACACGGAAAAATTGTAAAATAACTATGACAATCAAAACTAATATGACACAGCCAAAAATGAAACAAAAGAAAGTCTCCCAAAATAATTGACAAACTAATCACCTTGCCACAGCCTTCATGAGGACAAACAAAATCTCTTTCTCCGGTATGGGTAAGAAAGTGCCTTTTTAGCTTCGAACTATCCAAGAATTTCTACAAAACAAAAAGTTAAGTTGATCATTAATGCTTGACGTGAAAAGAGAAGTGGGAATGGAGACTGATAAGAGAGAGATACAGATGCAATAGGCTGAAGTACAATGTAAACTTTCCATGACATTTACATCATTCTAGTCGCAGCTTGATCAACGATGGTATTTAAACATTATATTAAATTTGGTCAGTTATTAATTTCCATGAACTGCGTACAATTACCACAGAAGCTTCCCTCCACACATAGGTTGTGCCAAAGGCTTCACCTGAACAAAATAAATCTTTCTTTCATCCTTCGTATTAAAGAAACTTTCAAGTTGTGCACCCATTCAAGAAACACAGCTCACAAGTGTCTCCATTAAATTTAAGAACTTATAACTTGATTCCTTTGACATAATCTAGATTCCACTATGTCTTTGACAAAGGATACTAAACAAAAAATGTAGGTTGGCAAGTAAGAATTTCTCGAAGTGTTGTGCGTAAAGTTTGGCATTGTTGAATGGGTAAAATTCGGGTAAAGGATGAAGGTGGCATGATAAACAGTTCTGATACCAAATGATGGGGCTGGGCTAGTGAATAACTGGGACAAATTGCCAAAGAATCACAAACTCAATAATTGATATAATTCTTGGTCAATTTACTAGAATTACAAAAGCCAATCCCTATTTGTAATAAAGCTAAACAAAGAACAAACATTCTAAAAGATATGAACTCTAATTCCTAAACCCTAATCCACTGCTAATATTTTTTAATTAACTGATATAAGATCTTTGGGCATTTTCAACTGTCGTCCTACATCAACAGGCTATTTTCTAGCTTGATGAACATGCCACCACGCACTCTATGCTATGGAGGAATAACTTAAAGGGTTGTCATTAGTCATAGTCCTGTTTCCCTTTAAAGGTTTCTTCTGGATAATTTAAACACTCAGTTGACCTGACAAAAGTATATGATATGTACTCAGTTATGAACTCTGCTTGATTGTAACGGCAGTACCTTTCCACAATTTTCGTAATGACAAACGTATTGTCTCTCTCCATGGATGTGAGCGTGCTTCCTTAAAGCCCCAGCATCGATGAAAGTCTTTCCACAGCCTTCATAACTGCAGAGGAAAAGAACTTCAGTAGTTGGCTCAGGTTCCGCTTCAACAGCCTCCGGCTCCTTTAACTTCTCTTTCAAGGCCTTCAAAGTTGCCTCTGAAATAACGGTAGACATAATTAGGTTGAGCCCACATTCTAAAGTAAAAGAATATTGAACAAGAAGCTGACTATTTTAATCCTTCATATCAGTGCATAAATATTCCAGAAAAAGAGAGTTTTATACTGTGATAAGAATTCCATAAAGAGGCTCCTAATATTTTGGGGAGAAGCAACCTATATTCGTCACAAGAGTACTTATTCAATAAAGATGTGAACTAAATTACACAAGAATACTTCACGATCATGTACTCTGTCATGTTATTTTGCCAACAGTTAGTAATGTAGTCATGTAGATGACAATTACATAACAAAACACACGGAAAAATATACACTCCTAGATCAATTTCAGAGCATCACAACAACTGAACAACAATTGGAGCCTAAACTAATTTACCAGATATATTCACAAATTAATATTCCTATCTACATGATACAAGTATTAATAAATGCATACTGGAAAGCACCAAATCTCACCAGTGACCCATTTCAAAACAAGGCACTTGCCACCTGTTGCAACAACGTCCTGTGGTACCCTACAAAAGCCAATCTATATAATTAGCTAAGTTCAAACAGAGGATGCGTTATGTGAAACTTTAGGGTAATAAGATGATTTACAAGCATAACATCAAAATGCTTAAAAATTTGTACGTTTTCTCCTTTGTAAGTAGGGATGCACGGATCTGTTTCGGCCATTATAATCGAAGCCAGAACTGAAAACGTAGGTCTTTAAAAAAAGAAAAAAGTAAAGAAGCACATTCGCTTTGGTTGCATATAGACAGTTTTTATTTTAATAAAGCTACGTTAATTATTAATAAATACAACGAGAGAATAATACAGAAAGATGCGTTTTTTGGGAGATAGGTTAGTGAAAACACTTGTCCACTTACACTCATCCTCCTTCAAAATTACTTATTTCAATAACTTTTTCGCCCTTTAATTGTTATACTCTATGCCTAATGCTAATATCTATCTTAACAATCAATACACTACCATGATCTATCCAATTTACAACATAGCTACAACATACTTTACTTTAATTTACTATTGCGATTATCAAAACTACACTCCACCTAACAATGCTATTCAGATTGTTCAATTTGATTATTAATCATTACCAATGTGCACCTAAAAAAAATCATAACTTTAACACGGCTTCAATAACTTATGAAAAAGATTGAAATCTCAACAAGTTTCAAAATCAGATGACACCTAGGAAGCATGAGTGCGGGTGCGGGTACGGGGGTGCGTAGTGCGGGGATACGGAAATTCGGCTAACCTAAAAATATGGGGATTCGGGTGCGGGGGGATTCGGGTGCGGGGGGATTCGGCAAATATTAACACATTAAAAATACGTTTTATGTATGTATTTCAAGAGTTTCATTCAAATTGAACTAAATGGTCAACTAATTAAGTTCTTCTTCCTTAATATTACATATCATGATTAGTTAATAACACAACTAATGCATTTTAATGTACTTAATCGATCAAGTACTTAAGTATTTACATTATCTTCTCTCAATTGTGGGTGAGGAAAGAATTCCCAAGAATCGGGTGCGCAGTGCGGCGGGTAAGTGAAGAATCTCTGCTTTCTAGGATGACACAAACCCAATAATTCAAGCTAAACAAAAAACCCTTTCGAATTCTTGAAAATCAAACAAGAAAAATTAAAACTTTTATCACAAATACATACACACAAACAAAAACACACAAAGGGTTTTGAAATAAAGAAAAAGGGTGTGTAAAAATACCATTCTTTGAACCATTTGACAGCAGGAGCCTTGGATTTGATGATGGGGCGTCTCTCAAAGATGCTATGATGTGTATGCATCTCCATCTTTATAATCAAAATCGATGTATAATAACAGAATTAGGGCTACGGGTGATATAAATAGAAGGGGACTTGTTGTATATTTGTGTTTTAATTTCAAGAATTGGGAGTTTAATTTTGGTGAAGTGTGTGTGGTGAAAAGACGGAGCTTTTGGGGTTGAGTTAGCTCAGTGGTTTAGAAAGACCGAGTTATAGGTGAAAACTCGGGAAGTCTTTATTTGGTCGAATTCATAAACACAGACCAAACTGAACATGGTGGAAGATGGGGAAGAAAAATATGTACTCGAATTTATTCTTATAAGAAATTGTTTGGTAAATATTTAACCTTCTAAGAAAGATGTATGTGATTTTATTTTAGAGTATGGTTTCATCACTCATCCATTATAATACTTCCTGTCTCCTCTCATTTTTTAAAATAAAAAAATTGTGTGTTTGACACGCATTTTAAAGAATTAATTTATTTTTGATATTTTCTTTTTTTTGTATAAAAATAGAACAATCCTATTTTTATATAAAATAAAATTAAATATAAATTATAAAACTATCCTTAAAATCCGTGCCGGACATTGGTCCACAAATGATAAGAACCTAGAGGGACGAAGGGAGTACATAAACTAGATACGGTTAAACCTGATACATTCGGAATTGAAAAAACTTTTATTCATTAATTGAGATTATTTATTTATCAAAATTAAAAAGAGAAAATGACCAAAATGCCTATTTTTCACAAGTTTTTGCCCAAAATACTGATTTTGAAAAAAATGGCCCAAAATACCGACGGGATACGGAGAATCGTCCTCCGTGTTAGGGTGTTGCGGAACACCGTGTACCGTATTATGCATGATACGGAGCTGCGTCCTCCGTGTTAGCATGATACGGTGGACTGTGCACCGTGTTAGATGGGTGCGCAGCACTGTCACGGAACACGGAGCTCCGTATCATGCCCTGTTACGGAACACGCAGCTCCGTATCATGCCCTGTTACGGAACACGCAGCTCCGCAATACACCCCCTGTCACGGTACACGATGTACCGTGTCCCGTCAGTAAAAAGGGCCATCCAGTTTCCCAGGTGATTATTTTGGGCCTTCACCCAATTAAAAATACATTATTTCTATTTTATTAGGATCGAAAAAATTATTCATTTAATAAAATTATTCGTTTATCAAATATTTATTTATCAGGATTTCACTGTACTATTTAAATAAAAATTTTGTCTTAACCATTCTTTTAAGATATCAACTTCACTAAATTTTGATTGAAGTTTTACAAATAATTTTTTAGTATTTCAATATTTTCAAAAATTGGACATGATAACGTATATCTTGTCATTCATATTTATATAATATTTTTTTACAGTTACAAAATTTTAAAATAATCTTGACAGTTGCAAAAAATTGTAAAAAGTTATAGTAAAATATCGGACGATTTGACTGAATCATAATCTAAGAACATATTTAAATAAAAACAAAAAAAGATATTTAAATAAAAACAGAAAAATTATTCTTTTTATGATCATATTATGTCATGAATATAAATATTTTCTAGATTGAATTGAATTATAATATACTAAAATCCATGAAGTATTAAATAGATTTAAATCTTATTTTAAAAAAATCTATTTAAATCTTAAGTGGATGTACTAAAATTCCTTACAAAAATGTAGATTAAATCTTAACAAAAATCCCTTTGGAATATTTCAGCATTTTATTAATTTACATATAAATAAATATTGGGGATGGAGTTTCTAAAGCACACAATAGATAAGTTCTCTATTAGTGCACCTTAAATAAAAAAAATGCTAAAAATAACAATTTTTTGGATAAAAATGATGAAAATAACGTTTTTTGAGGTAGATTGTTAAAAATAACGTTTTGGATACGCATTTTGAAGTTGGGTTATCCATAATACGCATTTTGATGTTGGATAATCTGGTGAATAATGGGCTCCGCAGGGTTGGAAGCTGTTATCTACTATTGTGATACGCATATTCAAAATGCGTATCTGCCCTGATACGCATTTTGGAATGCGTATGTGCCTTCATACGCATTTTGAATATGCGTATCAGGTGTTACCCAAAATAGAATTGCGTGACCCAAACGGTATTTTTCGCTATTTTTTTCAGAAAACGGTATTTTTAGTCCTACCTTCCAAAAAACGTTATTTACAACTTTTTTGATAAAAAATGGGTATTTTTAACCATTACCCACCTTAAATCTTGTATTTTATTATTATTTTTGATAATCCAACCGTACGGATGAAAAGTATATGTCGAAATAACATTGTATACAATTTTTTATTATATTTGAATTAGAGGAGAATCACTTTTATAATAATACTATTTTCTATATATATATTCAACGACACAGATTTATCATAATCTTATTGCTATAAATTTATAGTTCCAAATAATTAAATTACACGAAAATTTGTACATTCACGTATTTTTGTATGAATTTAACATCCGTACGGTTGGATTGTTCATATAATAAATAATTTATCATATTTTAAACCGCACTAATAGAAAACTTCTCTATTGTTTGCTTCAGAGCATCTCCAAGAAAATCCTACATTCACTCTTAAAAATAATATAAAAAATGGATCTTAGCAAGTTAATACATTGGTTTATGTGTCAAACTCCAACAATGCTATTTATATTAGCTCTTTATTTATAATTTATTCATAAATGAACCCCACTATAACCAAAAGTTGTGCAAGAATTGGTGGACATGAATATTTTATTATTAAAATACAACTTAAGAGCTACTACTGCCTCTTAGAAATGAGGAGAGAGAAGATGCTTTTAGTGTTTTTAAGAGCCACTAAGAGTCTCTTGGAGCAATATTTTTATTCTCTCTCCTCATTTTTTGAGATAAGAGCTTGAGTAGGGAGTCTCTTGAAGATGCTCTTAGAGCATCTCCAATAATCTCTTAGTTGGCTCTTAAATATAATATAAATTATATGGCTCTTAGTAAGTTAGTACATAGATTTTCGTGTCAACTCCAACAATGTTCTTTATCTTGACTCCTAACTTATATTTTATTAATATTTCAAACCTGACTATGACATACAATTAAATCCAACCATGTGCAAGTTAATATTTTATTGATAGAAAATAGTTAAGAGCCATGTAGTAGCTCTTAAAATTGAGGAGAGAGAAGAGGTTCTTAAGCTTTTTAAGAATCACTAAGGGGTCATTTGATAACAGCTTAATGAGATATTTTATGGGCTCGTTCAGAAAAAGCCTGTTAAGACCATTTGTTTAAATTTGTGTTGGGCTGGACGAGAGAAAAAAATCTGGACGATAGAAAAAAAAAGTACTGGACGACACATTCTAATATTTCTCTCTCAATCGTCCAGAAAACTCTGCCGCTTCAAAGGTAACTCGCGGCTATCCTAGATGACCTGTTATAGCAGACTACTTTTTAACTATATTTTTATGATTCTTGTTGGGCCATGAATATTAGGCAAAATATTGTGTATAATTATAGTTAGCAGTTAGGCCCAATTAGGCTTAAATTGTAGATAGGCCCAAATGTAGTCAATCCCTTCATGGGCCCTGAAGCCCAAACTTGTAAATAAATTATTATAGCTTACCCTCCAAGTAAAAGGGGGTGAGAGAGGGAACCACAAGGGATCCTCTATAAATAATCTTGTACCACCTTACTTGAGATGGGGATGCAACTTGATGTAAAGAGGAGAACCTCTAAAGGATTATGAAATATTAAAAGTATATTATTCCTCATTGATATTATGGCTGGTCATTAGTTTAATAGCTCGTAGATATTTCATAAGCCATCATTTGGCGCTAGAAGTAGCTCTTTCATCAACGTTTGCATCGATAAATGGAGGGTTGAGGGTGAACCAGACGTCCAACGTCTCACGAAGGAAGAAATAAGAACAATCCCCCGTGAAGACGACGGTATCTTAAGACAACCTTTGCAACCGAGACGGTTATTTTCTGATTACGGAAATGATGAAGAAGTAGAGGATTTTCAGGAATCCCCTGTTGCAGAGCAAGGTAGAAAGAGAGCTCGAGTTGATACCCGTGCAAGGGTACCAACAGCTTCGGGTAAACAGGTGTTGACGAGCGATGCCCGTCTTCACCTCGAGAAAATGAGGAGACAAAACCCTCGCGAGGAAGCTCAAGAAAATGCCGAGGATTTTAATGAGCCTGACGAAGAACTGGAGGCTCTCGAGGCCCAGAGGAGACGGTTGCAGCTGAAGCTGGAAAAACAAAGGGAAATACGACCTCTTCAGCATGAGTTACAACAAACATCCCTTCCAGCTCGCTCTATGGAATATCGATCTCCTGGGTACAATAGCGAAGGATATGAGGATGAAGCAAGTTATGAGGACGAAACGGAGTCCAACAGATCGTATCGGGCCCCCCAAATAAGGAGACAGGCGAGGTCCCAGGGGACAGCTCCGAGGCAAAGTGACTCAGGTGACTCCTATAGGTCCGAGGAGATTTCGCAATTGCAAAATGATATAGCGATGTGTAAAAAATTTATTCGAAGTCAGGCTGGCTCCGAGGTCCCGGCTAAAAGCCCCCTCACTGCACGTATTGAAAGGGCACGAATCAATAGAAGTTTGAAAACCCCGTCACTCGATCAGTTTGATGGGTCCACAGATCCCAGTGAATTTTTGAACACCTATGATGGGAGGATGAAATTTTGTGGGCACTCAGAAGTAGCTCGATGCCAATTCTTTTCCACCTGCCTACGAGGAACCGCTTTGCGTTGGTACAACAACTTGCCCCCGAGATCCATAGAATCATGGGACTTGTTGAAAACTAAATTCAAGGGTAGATTCTCCAGTAATTACAAAGGTGGAAAGATCACAGCTTCACTCATGAATGTCAGACAGCGTTACAACGAATCGTTACGAGAATTTTTAATCCACTTCTGAGCTGAGGTTGCAGAGATCCCTAACCTCGTCGAGGAGCTCGCCATCAACTACCTTGCTGCAGGAATTGATAAACACAGACATGGCCCCTTGTTGGAGGAGTACTTTGAAAAAAGTCCACGATCACTTCAAACTGCTTTCAAGATCGTGGAACATAGAATGACACTCCAAGAGGCCGTGGGAAGCATCCAATCACCTAGGAAAAATTCACAAAGGTGGGAGAGAAATTCAAACTCCGGGTTTAGGTCTCCAAAACCAGATTACAAGAAAGAAAATGACTCGCATTCGCGGCCTCGGGATAGAAGAAGTCCCCGATCTGAAAAATCATCTCGCTCTGATAGGTCATGGAAACCTCGAGAAAGAACAGAAAAAGAGTTCACAAAGCTGATAGTGGACAAAGCCACCATACTTGCTATTCTAAAAACTGAGCCGGATTATCGACCCCCTAGGCCGATGAAGTCAGGCAGACCTCCAAGCTCCAAGTATTGTGAATATCATGAAGATCACGGCCATACTACAGAGGCCTGTTTCCAATTAAGCAATCTCATTGAGGATAAGATAAAGCAAGGACAGTTGGTTCATTATATTGAAAACGATACGAACACCCAAAGAAATCGCCAACGCGACCCCGATCGTATCATTGACGTCATTATCGGAGGTCATGCCGCTGGGGGATCCTCCAATAACGCCAAAAAATTATATGCCCGAGAGGTATTTAGTGTTCATCCCGAACCACAAAAGCGCCAGAGGCTTAATCCCACTCCAGTCATCTCTTTCTCGGATGAGGATTATTCCCTCGGGATGATCGAGCCACATCAAGATGCTTTAGTTATCACAGCTAAAGTGGGAACCAATACTGTTAAAAAAATTCTTGTGGATAACGGAAGCTCCGTTGACATTCTATACCACAGTGCCTTCTCAAGGATGAACATTGGGGACAGAAAATTAGAAAACTTAAATATCCCCTTATATGGATTCACTGGAAACGAAGTGAAAGTGGTCGGAACGATTGATCTCCCAGTCCTATTTGGCTCCCTGCCATGTCAGACTTGGCAAACGGTCAAATTTCATGTCATAAATGCAATCTCCAGTTTTAACGCCATTCTGGGAAGGATGACGCTGACAGCCTTGAAGGCTGTCACATCTATTCCACACTTAAAAATGAAGTTCCCCACTGACTTTGGGATAGGTGAGGTCGTAGGCGATCAATTCGTAGCACGACAATGCTATTTGACAATGGCAATCCCCAAGAGTAAGCAAGTTGATGACAACTCTGTCAATCAGATCGTGGATATGGATCCTCGAGACCTCATCGAGGTCCCGAGCGAATCAAACTGCATACCAATGGAAGAAACAGAAGAGATCGAGGTAATAGTTGGTGACCCAACTAAAGTCACAAAGATTGGAAAGAATTTAGACACCGACCTCCGCCAAAAAATAATCCAGTTGATTAGAGATTTTAAAGACATTTTTGCCTGGGACCCAAAGGACATGCCAGGAATTCCCGAGGTCATTGCACGACACTCTCTACACATCGACCCAAAGGTCAGGCCAGTGTGCCAAAAGAAGCGAGTTTTTTCCGAGGAGAAACGCAAGGCCATCGATGAGGAAGTCGATCGACTTCTCGAGGCAGGGTTCATTAAGCCTGTTCAATTCCCTAAATGGGTCGCCAATGCTGTGTTGGTAAAGAAAAGTAATGGAAAATGGCGCATGTGCGTAGACTACTCTGACCTCAACAGGGCATGCCCCAAAGATCATTATCCGTTACCGAACATTGATCAGCTCATCGATGCCACATCGGGCCACGAGCTCTTATCTTTTATGGACGCCTTCTCAGGCTATAATCAAATCAAAATGGACATTAATGACTGGGAAAAGATGGCCTTCATCACACATCGAGGAGTATTTGCCTATAAGAACATGCCCTTTGGTCTCATTAATGCCGGAGCAACGTTTCAACAGATGATGGACACTATATTCGCCTCGCAAATTTGGCGAAATCTTCAAGTCTATGTTGACGACATGATCGCAAAGTCTAAAAGGGCAACGGACCACATCACAGACTTGAAAGAGACCTTCGAAAATGTTCGGAAAAATCAAATGAGACTAAACCCGACAAAATGCTCCTTTGGCCTGACCTCAGGAAAGTTCTTGGGGTTTCTTCTCACCCAACGGGGTATCGAGGCCGATCCAAGCCAAACTAAGGCCATCCTTGACATGAAAGACCCCACATCACTAAAAGAGGTACAGTCGCTCACAGGCTGCATCGCAGCATTACGGAGATTTATTCCTCAGTCCTCAAAGCGTTGTATTCCTTTTTTCCAAGTCATAAAAGGGGCGTCAAAACAATCACAGTTACTATGTAATGAATATTGTAAGAAAAGCCTTAATGAGCTAAAAGCATTCCTTATGTTGCCCCCAATCTTAACCAAAGCATCACCGGGCGACCCTTTACGAGTTTATCTCTCAGCTTGTGACCTCACGGTGGCTGCTGTTCTAGTCAAACAGGAGGTCGGGAAAGAAACTCTAGTATATTACATTAGTCACACTCTACGAGACGTGGAAACAAGATATCCGCAGGTCGAGAAGTTAGTCTATTCCCTTGTTGTTGCTAGTCGAAAATTAAGACACTATTTCCAGGGTAGGGAGATACAAGTGATGACAAATCAACTTTTGAAAAGGATATTGCATAAACCCGACATGACAGGTCGCCTCGCGGCATCCATTGAGTTAAGTCAATTTCACATCGAATTCAAGCCCAGAACAGCAATGAAAGCACAAGTGTTATCAGACTTTGTGGCAGAATGTCAATTCTCAAAATCCAACACTCCAAAAGGAGAGATTGCTAATGAAACCACGAGACCTTGGACTCTTTATGTCGACGGTTCCTCAACAGCCGCCACAAGTGGAGCGGGATTAATACTCCTGAGCCCCGACGGGTTCCGTGTCCAACAGGCAGTTCAGTTTGCTTTCCCGGCAATGAACAACGAATCAGAGTACGAGGCTCTTCTCGCTGGACTTAAACTTGCAATTGAGCTCGAGGTAAAAAATGTCGATATCTTCAGCGACTCCCAACTTGTGGTCAAACAGGTTAGTGGAGAGTTCAAAACTCACAATGATAGAATGCAAGAGTACTTGGAAAAAGCAAAAGCGTTATTAGAAAATTTCACCTTGTGGAATCTGACAAATGTGGATAGAACGGAGAACCAGTGGGCAGACGCCCTATCAAAACTGGCCTCGTCATCGTCTACCACATGCAACGAACCCATCTATGTCGAGGAACTGCAAACTCCCACGATCAACAATCCTGAAGTCAACGAGGTAGCTTCACACTCTGATTGGCGAACTCCATACTTCGATTACATAATAGACAACAAGTTGCCAGAATCAAAAAACGAAGCAAGATCTTTAATGTACAAGGCAAGAAATTACTGTGTAAAAGATTTAAAACTATACAGAAGGTCTTTGGTCGAACCATTGCTTCGCTGTCTTGGTCCCGAGGAGGCACACCTCGCCATCACAGAGGTTCACACCGGGATATGTGGTGAACATATGGGAGGTAAAAATCTTGCCTTAAAAATTCTTAGACAAGGATTTTTTTGGCCAACACTGAGGAAAGATTGTGAAGAGTTCGTGAAAAAGTGTACCATATGCCAACTTCACGGAAATGTCAGTCATCAACCAACGACAATGCTTAATCCAGTCCTTGTTCCATGCCCCTTCTTTCAATGAGGAATCGACATAGTTGGTCCTTTTCCGAAATCCAAGAACCAAGCTCAATACATCGTTGTTGCCATTGATTATGTAACCAAGTGGGTCGAGGCTAGACCTTTGGCCAGGATTAGAGAAAAAGAAATGATAGAATTTCTCATAGAGTACATTGTGTTTCGCTTTGGAATCCCAAGGATTGTTATCACTGATAATGGTACCCAGTTTGTGGGAGAAAAGTTTGAAAACACGCTCAAAGAGCTGAAAATTAAGCATATCAAGTCATCGGTGGCATACCCTCAAGCCAACGGTCAAGTCGAGGTTACTAATCGCACAATTCTCCAAGGTATCAAGAAAAGAATTGAGGAAATTCCCCGATGTTGGGTCGACGAGCTCCCTAATGTACTCTGGTCATATCGCACAACTCCGCGCACCTCCACGGGGGAAACCCCTTTCAAAATGGCATATGGAACGAACGCAGTACTACCTGTGGAGGTTAGTCTCGAATCACCCCGAATCGAGGTCTTCGATCCCGTGAGCTCAATTGAGGGCTTGCGCCTTGACAACGACCTGGCAGAGGAAATACGAGACAACGCTAAGACAGCATCAATTGAATACCAGAGCAAAACAGCAAAGTATTTCGGCATAAAAGTCAAGACAAAGAGCTTTCAAGTTAACGACCTCGTGCTTCGAGAGGCGGCTGCATCACAGCCAACACAGGTCGGCAAGCTCACGGCTCCATGGGAGGGCCCATACAAAATCAAAAAGGTCGTTAGCCTCGGGACGTATGAACTTGAACATCTCAACGGCGAGCCCATCAAGAACGCGTGGAACGGAATCCACCTTAAAAAGTTTTATCAGTAACGCTGCTACGTTTCTTTTTTGTACAAGAACAAGTCATCAATTTCCACCTAAACTTTTGGCCTAAGTAAAAAAGGGTTGATATGAGATCCTTACTTAGGCCCCCATTAACTTATTAATAAAATTGTTCTTATCGATCTTCACTATTTTCATACATGTTATTCGATCTTTAAGGGGTTTTATATCAAACGGGCCACTGATCTCATTAAAAACTATCAAGTAGCTCCCCAGTCTCCACGGGGACTCATTTAAGCCACTAAACTAAGAAATATATCATTTTCCCCCTGCATTCAAAAAAATAATACAATTTATGGTGACCTAAGTGTCTTGGATAAAATTTATGGTGGCCAAAAAAAGTTCCATCTTGGATAGATTGTACTATTCTCACTTGGGCCACCATAAATTGTATTATTTTTGTGAATGCAGGGGGGCAAATGATATATTTCTTAGTTTAGTGGTTTAAATGAGTCCCCGTGGAGATTGGGGAGCTACTTGATACTTTTTAATGAGATCAGTGGCCCATTTGATATAAAACCCGATCTTTAAGTACTCAGTATCAAAAATAGTCCGATAGAAATAAATAAACGGACGAATAATTACTCTTGTACACCTTAGAATACTCTCATATGAAAAATACTCATTTGGTAGAAATTTTGGACAAAGTGCCATTAAAAAACAACCATCTAGAATAATATCTTACATTTACGAGATCCCACAACTACACGTGTTGATAACAAGTATACCATGCCATAGCTTAAAATTTCGAAACTTAAAACAACTTAAGTGCAGAAAAGCATAAATGCTTAAAAGAAATTCAAAAGAGCAACAACTAAGTGCGACATAGACTAAAACTAGCACTCACGAAAGTGATCTTACCAAACCATCACAAAAGAAAAATATCTGAAAATTTAGAATTCGTAACATTAAAAAATTAGAAAGGCTAAATAAGCAAGATCAACAGGGGAGAAGTTAAGCTGGACACTAATATGCAAACACTCGCAACTTGTCTCGGCCATCCCCTTTACTACGATATATACTAAAGTAAACACTTTAATATAAGAATGATGGTTAAAATGGATGAAATTCCAAATTCATATGCTAAGATAAGTTAAACATTGCAAATACTCGGAGTATTCTCCGGCAAATTCAAAGAAACTCAAGGAAACCAAAGTTAGTTTACAACTACACAGGGCATCCCCCGGCAAATAGAGTTTACATATATAAAAAACTTAAAATTATATCAAAACAAACGAGGCATAACTCGCCTTCAAACATTTTCTTCGCCAGCAGCATTCCCCTCGTTGGCCGACGCAGGCATCGACCTGGCAAGATCAGCACAATAATCTTCAAATGCATGACTTGCGAGGTCAACACCAGCAGTCTTCAAGCGGTCATAACAAGATCCATACCCTACCCCGAGGGCTTTGGCAACATCAACGACACCTTTGTCAACCTCAATCTTGAGAGCAGCATTTTCCTCTTGAAACCTGGTCACCTCGCTGCGCATACGTTCAACTTCTTTCTCCGAATCAACGAGCTTAACTCTCTCAATGTTGGCCATCACTTTAACTTGTTCCAATTCACTACCCAGAGATGAAATCTTGTCTTTGAGCACTTTAGTCTCTTCCATAAGCTTCTTCTTAGCTTCGAAATTCAGCTTCGCAGCTTCTGTTTCTCTTCTCTCAGAATCACTTGCCCTTTTTTCAGCATCAAGATGGCCAGCCTTAGCATCAGACAATTCTTTAACGAGACGATCTCTATCAAGGAAACTGGAATCAGCCTTATAAGCATTTATGATATGAGTCAAGTCAGACAAAAACTGCAAACACAATAGGCAAACCACTATAAGAACGAATACATAAACGAAGTAAATAGCCAAAGGAATAAATAAACACACATAAACAGATTACTTACTCGACCCCCACGTGTTAAACACCGCTCAGCAATCTCCAAGCGAGACTTGTCAGTATAAGAACTAACATCTTGAGGAAGGTCAAAAACTTGGAACACCTGAACTGGAGCGTTGGGACCAACAGTCCAACGTTGGTGAGGAGACACTTCAACACGAACAGAAGAAAGAGGCTCTGAGGGCTGCAAAATGGGGGGAAGATTGACGACCTCTTTAACTCCGAGAGGCTTCTCAACGTTGTCTTGACCAGGGATGTCACATCTCCTAAGAACTATCCTGCGAGGTGCCCCAGCCTCACGCTCTCGAGAACGCTTCTTCTCTCGAAGTCTTTCTTCATCAGCAACCGTCAAATCAGTGATCTCAATATCAGCCCCAGTCCTCGCAACAACCTCCACCTCAAAGCAATTCACGACCTTTGAAATACTGGTACCTTGCCTAGATGACGAATTCCCAGCAGGGGACCTAGCAGCAACGACCTTACTAGCAACGAATTGTTTAGCCAACAACATCAGAGCTCGATCCATCTTTTCCTTCAACCCGCTGGAAAGAATAGTTTTTAAGGACTCTCCTGCAACTATATAAGAAAAAGCAATACACAGTATATTAGGACCATAAACGGCAAACGAACAACAAATAAAACAGATAAATATATCGAAAACAACAAAATAATAACATATAATTAAATAAATATTACGATCATGCTCCTCCAAGAATCGAGGATCCTTAAGTTGTTTAGGGGTATACAACGAGCTCTCGCCTTGGAACCCATTCAAAAAATCGCTATCATATCTTTCCATATTAAGTAATCTATCCACGGCCTCCTGAGATATCTTCCCACACGGATTGACAAACTCCAAGTCAGGTCCGTAGAAATACAACCACCTACCATGATAACCCGAGTTTGATGACTTCGTGTTAACAAGCTTAGACCGCCCCACTCTTTTATCAAAATACACTTGCCCTTGAGAATTCTTAATGTTGTAAATAGAGAAAAATAGCCGCAAAGTCGGGATACGCCTCAACTCGGCACACCGAGCTATGAAACCACTCATTTGAGCCACAGAATTGGGGGACAATTGCGCAATTTCACAGCCTAATTCCTCATACACAGCTAAATGAAAAGGATGCATAGGCAGCCGTAATCCATACTCAAAGTAAATAAGAGGAATCCCATGCATCCCAAACTCCGACATGAACCAAACCGGATCTTCGCGCTTCAGAACGGAACATCTCCAACCATTTTTAAGATCAACCCACGAGCCCAAAGAATCACAATCAATGGGCTGATCCGCAAAGACACTGGTATAGCTCAAACTAGGTTTATCCGCAAACTCCTTAATACCTACCTCTTTTGCAGATCTGACAACTTCATCGCGCAAGTTAGTACATAGATTTTCGTGTCAACTCCAACAATGTTCTTTATCTTGACTCCTAACTTATATTTTATTAATATTTGAAACCTGACTATGACATACAATTAAATCCAACCATGTGCAAGTGAATATTTTATTGATAGAAAATAGTTAAGAGCCATGTAGTAGCTCTTAAAATTGAGGAGAGAGAAGAGGTTCTAAGCTTTTTCAGAATCACTAAGGGGTCATTTGATAACAGCTTAATGAGATATTTTATGGGCTCGTTCAGAAAAAGCCTGTTAAGACCATTTGTTTAAATTTGTGTTGGGCTGGACGAGAGAAAAAAATCTGGACGATAGAAAAAAAAGTACTGGACGACACATTCTAATATTTCTCTCTCAATCGTCCAGAAAACTCTGCCGCTTCAAAGGTAACTCGCGGCTATCCTAGATGACCTGTTATAGCAGATTACTTTTTAACTATATTTTTATGATTCTTGTTGGGCCATGAATATTAGGCAAAATATTGTGTATAATTATAGTTAGCAGTTAGGCCCAATTAGGCTTAAATTGTAGATAGGCCCAAATGTAGTCAATCCATTAATGGGCCCTGAAGCCCAAACTTGTAAATAAATTATTATAGCTTATCCTCCAAGTAAAAGGGGGTGAGAGAGGGAACCACAAGGGATCTTCTATAAATAATCTTGTACCACCTTACTTGAGATGAGGATGCAACTTGATGTAAAGAGGAGAACCTCTAAAGGATTATGAAATATTAAAAATACATTATTCCTCATTGATATTATGGCTGGTCATTAGTTTAATAGCTTGTAGATATTTCATAAGCCATCAATTCTCATATGTTAAAAAAATTATAAACTGCTTCTCTAGTACAAGGACTACAAGCATTAAAAATTGTGTTGAGATAACATGTAAAAAGAACAAGAAGGAAAGATGAGAAAAAAATAATAACTATAAATTCATTGTCAAGTAGACATGGCCTATGTATAAGCATTACTAATTTAATGTTTTCTGATAATTTTGTTTTTGCAATAAGATTTATTATTAACGTTGACATTCTTGATTTTTTATATATGATTGAGAGAGCATAAATTATCATTTAAAAACATCTTGCTAAAATATAATTTTTATCAAATAAAATTAATTTTTATAGAAAATTGTTATCATCCAGATAATTTGGATAAATTATTAACAAACAACCTCATTCATTCAGAAATCCAAATTAGCCTTTCATTCAGATCATCCAAAAATGTAGTTGTTCAGAAAAGATTTAACAAATGACCCCTAAAAATCTTTTATAGCTCATTTTTTTTCACCCTCTTTATTTTTGAACTTAATAACTTATTTTAGAGTTTCTTGGAGATGCTAATGCTATTACATACTCTTTTCCCATAAACATTACCCAATACCCACGCACATTCCTAGTCCACCAAGCCACAAACAAAAGTCTTTTAGCAAGTCCCACATATACATACACTGACACATACTCCTAAAACACTAGTCCCGTTCATATCATCATTACCATGGACCTCACTGACAAAACCAACAACAATAAACCCCAAACCACCACCGCCGCCGCCACAACAGCTGCCGGAGCTTCTCAACCCCACCACAACCACCACCAGCACAACCAATTTTATGAAGAATCTTCAGCACTCAACATGGCCCTCATCCCCACACAGCCCAATAACACAAACACAAACACAAACCCAATTACAACCCCACAAATGAACTCTTCTCTAACCAACCCAGTATCCAATTCACCCACACCCAGAACACAGATTGTTCCCAGAAGGCCCAATAGAGACCGGCACACCAAAGTCGACGGCCGTGGCCGGCGTATTCGAATGCCGGCAATGTGTGCTGCCAGGGTTTTTCAGTTGACAAGGGAGTTGGGTCATAAGTCTGATGGTGAAACAATTCAGTGGCTACTGCAAAAGGCTGAGCCTGATATTATAGCTGCCACTGGTACCGGAACTGTTCCGGCTAGTTTTTCGACACAAAGCGGTTCTTTAAATTCCGGTGGTGCCTCTTTTTCCGCTCAGCTTTCGGTATCAACAGGTCCACCATATGGGGGTTTAGGCCTTGCACACCAACAAGGGTTTTCGCAGATGCTAGGGTTTCATGTTCCTCATCAACAACAAGAGAATGCACATGTTTTTGTACCCGATGTTATGACAAGGGGAATTTCGGGTGGGAGGGATAATGGTGGTGGTGTTGGGGAGGGTGGAATTGAAAATGAGGCTATGGACAATTATTCGAGAAAAAGATTTCGAGCTAATTTGTTTAAGGAAGATGACCAGGTATCAGGTGACTTGAGTTCACCGTCTAATAAGACGGTGAAGAGTTGTTTAGAAGATGTGGGTACTTCTAATTTGAGGCATTGTAATGGCATGGTGCCAATGGTGCCAGCTACTGCTATGTGGGCAGTAGCTCCAGCAGCTAGCAGTGGAACAGGTAACATGTTTTGGATGTTACCTTTCACGGCTAATGCTGGTAGTAGCGTAGGAGATGATGGTTCATTTGATAAGGTTCCTATATCTCCATTTCCTATTAGTGGTAATGCTGGTAGTGGCTTAGGAGATGATGGTCCAGTCAGTGCTAATGCTGGTAGTGGTATGGGAGATAATGGTCTGTCAGATAAGGAGCCCATAGGTTCATTTCCTAGTGCACAAACTGGGAAGAAAAATGCTCGACAACCCCCACCACATTTTATGTCAAAGTTTAATGATCAGGGTACTGTTGAATTGCAAGGCGGAGGTGAAAATCAGTTGCAACTAGGGTCAATGTCGATGTTACAACAGCAACATCAGTCTTATGAGCATTTCGGGTTGGGAATGAACGAGACAAATTTGGGGATGTTTGGCTCTTTCGATGCATATCCAAGAGGTGGTTTTAATATCAAGTCGGAGCAAAAGAAGGCTTTGAAACAGCAGCAACATCAGGATTCTGAAGCAAATGATAGCGGAGAGGATGACGAAAAGAGTTCTTAGTGTTTTCGAGTTGGTTACTGATTGTTACAGTTTCATATATCCTTGTTACTATGCCTCTAGTGTGGTAGTATGACTTAATTAGTTTTTGAGAAACTTATATGCTGAGACAGCAGATTTTGAGTTTGTAATTTTTGTAGTATGACTTATCTAGTAATCCCTTGATTATTTGTTGTTGGGGGATTGGAGTTGTAATGGTGAATAGTAGTTTGGTTTAAAATCAAGGGACACTAGAAGTGAAAGGAGAAGATTGTATAAGATGGTAGTAGCATCTAATTTTATTAGCCCAAAAAGGCAAAACCTCAAGGATTATGTTAGTTTCATTCATTTAGATTTTTTGTTAGTTTTATTTTTGGCTAATATTCCTTGCTTCCTGTTTTTTTAAACAAAAATTACTAATAGTCTAATATGTAAATAAATTGTAATAGGATTTCTTCATTCAAAAAATTTATCATTCTAACCAAAAGATAACCAAGATGTCCCCGAAAATAACCAAGATGTCCCCGAAAAATAACAAATACTAAAATGAACAATATTAATAATAATAAAATTAGAAGATTTTTCAAAGTAAAATCAAATCAAAATGATAGTACTATATGGAATTACAATGTAAAAATCTAATCAAACGGATATTGATTTAAAATAGCGAGACATAATAATTATATAATAATCATATTAAGAAATTTTTGGATTTTAAAAACTTATACCTCAAATATGAACATAGAATTGTCAAAATAGGAACAAATTTTTTTTTTTTAGAAAAAAATGATTAACTTAAATAAGAAAATGACTTCATAACAACTAATAATTATTATTATTCAATTAAGAAAAAATTGACATAAATTTCTCCAATTATGACAAAATAAAATATGTGTATGTACTAAAATCATGTCACATAACAAAAATATGGATAGAGACGTAGTTTAAAGAATATTGTTGTAGAAAAAGTATATTTTGATGGAAAAAGAGTTTTTATCTCGCACTGTAGTAAACTTTTCTATAGTATCGTCTTAAATTAAATCTGTGCAATAAATTAATCTAATCAAATGGCCCCGTTAGGGGCACCACACACAAATCGAATACACCCTCACACACACAATCCCACCTAATTTCCTCCATTTTTAATTTGATTTTTCCCGTCAACTAGTGAATTTTTTTTTGAAATCTGATTTCACTATATTTTTCTCCATCTCTCAACGATCAATTTGCATATCATATGTGCAGCAAAATCGTGATTTTAAGGCGACACTGTAGAAAGTTTCCTACAGTGTCAGGTAGAAACTCTTTACCCTATTTTGATATCTTAAATAATTAAGAGTTATTTAATTATATTATTTTTGAAAAAAAAATTAAGAGTTTGTTGAAGTATAACTACCATATTTGACGTGACCATTTTCTCTTCCAATAATTTGTATGTAATGGAGAATAATTGAAACTTTATCCTGTAAAACATAAGTCATACGGAGTAAATTAAACAAGTTTTCTCTCCATTTTCATGTGAGAGTTTTGAGTTTTCTCTTCTAAATCATATGTCATTTCTGTGAGTTTGGTTTAGTAAGAGTCTTTTCTTTCTTTTCCAATGGCGAGATATCATGGCTTGGAGGATCAACTGGCAAACCTTGATATTGAAGAGGAGGAAAATGAAAGCTTTGTCTTTGACGATGAGAGTGGAGATGGGAGTAACAGATACGAATTATGTCTAGTAGGACGTTTTCTTACAGAGAAATCAATCAATTTAAGAGCGATGCGTATGAAGATGGCAGATGTCTGGAAACCTACCATGGGTATAAGCATCAAGGAATTAGAACAGGGCTTATATCTCTTCCAGTTTTTTCATAAAGAGGATATGCATTGGGTTGTGAGAGGGGGGGCCTTGGAGTTTTGATAATGCGATGTTAGCTTTGGAACCGGTGGCAGAGTATGAAGATCCAGTGAAGGTCCCATTATGGCATGTTAATATTTGGATCCAGATTCACGAGTTACCAATGGGCTTAATGACGGAGAGTGTAGGTAAAGCACTGGGGAATTTTTTTGGAGAATTTCTTGAGTATGATACAAAGAATAATACTTCAATATGGCGTGAATGTATGAGACTGCGTATTAAGTTGGATGTGAGGAAGCCCCTTAAGAGGAAGAAGAAGATCACCAAAAAAGATGGGAAGGAAATCACTGTGACGTGCAAATATGAGCGTTTAGGGGAGTTTTGTTTTTTATGTGGTTTGGTTTCACATACCGAACGATTTTGTAGAAAGTTCATTGATAGAAGAGGGATTGAAGGAGAAAAGGAATGGGGTCTATGGTTGAAAGCACCACCACGTAGTGCGGCGAATCAGAACCAGAGTCGTTGGCTAAGGGAGGAAGGGGATGACACGTGGGAGGACAAATTTGGTGGAGAAACAACCTCCCAAAATTGTAGGAACGATAATTCCTCAAAAGGTGGAAAGCTGGTAATCAGGGGGAATAGTTCAAGGAAAGTGGTTAATACAGATTCTCGTATTATCACTAAGGATGTTGCTCTGGCGGGATTTAAGTCAAATTCAAATATTCTTTATGGGCTTGTTGATGAGGAGAATATTGGGCTGAAAATTGATGAGAGTAATAAAAGAAGGAGAGAAGATATAAGTGGGTCAATAATTATGGATGTTGAGATGGGCTTAGTCTCTACTGGGCCTCAAGAGTCTAAAAAAAATATGGATGCTGACATTTCTAATGGTGATTTGGCTGCATCTTCTACAAATGTTCCGGCTGAGTCGGCGTTGCAGGCCAGCCCTCTCCAATGAGTATCCTAAGCTGGAACTGTCGTGGTCTTGGCAGCCACCGGGCAGTTCGAATTCTAGGTGAGGTGTTGAAAACTCACAAGCCAGATTTGTTATTTTTATGTGAAACTTTATCTTGTAGTAATAAAATCGAAGAGATTGCTTCGAAGTTTGGTTTTGCAAATTCTTTTTCAGTAGATAAGCATGGTAGAGGAGGGGGCATTGCAATTTTGTGGAAACACACAATGGTTTGTGAAGTTTTCGAGTCATCTTCAAATCATATTGACTTGGTCATTTCAGAAAATAACTTAATTTCTTGGAGGCTCACGTGTTATTATAGCTTCCCGGAGCGAGAGAGACGTACTGAGGCATGGGATTTTCTTAGGGCATTAGCCTCTAAATCCACATTGCCATGGTGCATTTGTGGAGATTTTAATGATTTGTTATCTAAGGACGACAAGAAGGGTCAGCATCCGCATCCTCAGAACTTACTCAATGGTTTTAAAAAAGCCATTGAAGACTGTAATCTGATCGAAGTGGAGTTATCAGGTGGAGCTTTCACGTGGGAGAAGAGTAAGGGAACCCAAGCCTGGGTCAGAGAGAGGCTTGACAGGGCCTTCGCTACAGATTCTTTGTGGAATATCTTTCCTCTATGTACGCTTACAGTATCTCATATGATCAAATCAGACCATGATCCCATCAAGCTTAACCTGCTTAACACGGCTGTTACAAGGAAGCAATTCCGGTTTAAATTTGAGAACACATGGTTGAAAGAAGCTGGCTTTCATGAAGAAGTGTCTAAGTGTTGGTTGGGTCTTCCTCCTTCGCATCTGTTACCTAAGCTTATTGCAGTTTCTTCTTTTATGGCTAAATGGGGGAGAACTTTTTTTCATAAATTTAGAGAGAAAGTGATTAAACAGAAGGAGGTTATCGACAAATTGAAAGACAAAGAAGATGATGCGGGAATTTAGCAGTATTTTCATGAGAAAGCTAAATTGGAGAATCTAATTATGCAGGAGGAAATTTACTGGAAACAACGGGCAAAAATGTTTTGGTTAGAGGAAGGAGACTCCAATTCGAAATTTTTCCATGCCTCTGCTTCAAGCAGGAAAAAAGCGAATCATATTCATTCCTTAAAGTCAGATGATGGGAGTGTTGTCACTAAACATGAGGAGTTATGTTGTTTACTCAAAAATTATTATTTGAATCTCTTTTCTGCAGGAGAACAGGTGGTAAGTTACCCGATTAATGAGAATGAAAGTCAAGTATCTCAAGATCAGAATAATATGCTAGTTGCAGAGCTCTCTTTTTAGGAATTTACTGAAGCAGTGAGAAGCATGCATCCTGAAAAAGCTAGTGGCCCGGATGGTTTAAACCCCGCTTTTTTTCCAGCATTTTTGGAAGTTGATTGGTCAGGAAGTGTTTAAATGTTGTCAAGATTGGTTGATGGAGGGAAAGTTTTCTGCAAATGTTAATGATACTACTTTGGTGCTCATTCCTAAGAAAGAAAAAGTGGAAGATGCTAGAGATCTAAGACCTATTGCTTTGTGCAACGTTTTATACAAAATTATGGCCAAAGTCCTTGCTAATAGGCTTCAAAAAATCTTGCCGGTGCTAATCTCCGAGGAGCAGAGTGCTTTTGTTCCCGGTCGTAATATTTCTGATAATGTGCTAGTTGCTTTTGAACTGATACATTATATGAAGAGGAAGATGAATGGTGAGGAGGGAGATGTGGCTTTAAAATTGGATATAAGCAAGGCTTATGATAGAGTTTGTTGGGGCTATTTAAAAAGTAGAATGGTGGCTATGGGTTTCTCAACGAAGTGGATAAAATGGATGCTAATGTGTGTGACATCAGTGTCGTATTCAATTTCTTTTCAAGGCTCGAGCATAGGTCCTATTTTTCCTAAACGTGGTCTAAGACAGGGTGATCCGCTGTCGTCGTACCTTTTTTTACTTTGCGTTGAAGGTTTATCTCTATCTCTTAAAACTGCAGCTGGATATGACTCTATTAATGGCTGTCGAATTTGTCCTCAAGCCCCTGCTGTGACCCACTTACTCTTTGCGGACGATAGCTTTCTGTTTTTAAAAGCTATAGTAGGAGAGGCGAAATCGGTTAAACAGATTCTTAGTAGCTATGAGGCTTTTTCTGGCCAAGCAGTGAACTACCAAAAATCAACTATTTTCTTTAGTTCTAATGTTCGAAGAGATAAGCAAATTGAGATTAAAAACGTTCTTGAAGTTCATAATGATATTGGCGCTAGTAAGTACCTTGGAATGCCTTCTCTTGTAGGCAAATCAAAGAAGTCAATCTTTAATTATTTAAAAGACAAGGTCTGGTCGAAGATTAAGGGCTGGAATAACAAAATTCTTTCTAGAGCTGGAAAAGCGGTTTTGCTTCGCAATGTGGCTTAGACTATCCCTGCATATACGATGTCTTGCTTCTTAATTCCAAAGTCTCTATGTCAAGAAATCGAGCGAATGATGAACGCCTTTTTGTGGAGCTCTAGCTCTTCAAACATCAAGAGTATTAAATGGCTCTCTTGGTCTCGAATGAGTATGAATAAGAAGGCAGGTGGATTGGGTTTCCGCGATTTACATGGTTTTAACCTAGCGATGCTTGGAAAGCAATGCTGGAATCTCTTAAAGAAACCGGAAGCTTTACTCTCAAGGGTGCTTAAAGCTAGATACTATCCGAATTGTAGTCTGCTTCAAGCTGGAAGAACAGGGGGATCGAGTTATACGTGGTCAGGGTTATGGGAAGCTAAAGAAAATATGAAAACAAGTCTAAGATGGGTGCTAGGAGATGGTAAATCAATCAGGGTACACTCCGATAAGTGGCTGCGTGGTAAGGAGAATTTCTGTGTTGATAACATTAATGGAGGTGAAGAAAGGGTGTGTGATTTTTTCATGAGGGGGAGGAAGGTTTGGGATGAAATAAAAATCAGAAATACATTCAGCAATGTAGATGCTGAAGCCATTTTAGCAGTTCGAATTCCACAGAACAGTACAAATGACAGGATAGCCTGGGTTCATTCTAATGATGGACAGTACTCTGTGAATTCGGCCTACCATGACTGGCACTCACGTCATATGAGGGATGTATCTCTGCAATAATCAATGGGATGGGGTAAGATTTGGCGCCTGGGAATTCCACATAAGGTCAAGGTCCTAGTTTGGAGAATTTGTCGTAATAATGTCCCTGTCCGGAATGTCCTAAGAGGTAAAGGCATTCATGTACCCATTTCTTGTGAGATGTGTGTAGGTGACATAGAGCATCTAATGCACCTGTTTCTAGATTGCAGTTTTGCTAAACTTTTCTGGCAAAGGGTTGGTCTATCTTACGACACGAGGGAGGTTGAAAGTGCCCCGGAATGGTTTCTGGATAAGCTGAGTAATGAGTCAAATGAAAACCTAATCAAAATAGCTACGGTGGTTTGGGGTGTATGGTGGGCTAGGAACCAACGAGTCTGGGAGGGAAAGACAATAACTCCTCAGATTGCAATGGAGTGGAGCACCAAGCAGATAGTGGAATGGAGGGAAGCTAAAAAATGTAGGCAATACAACAATATTCAGTTGAAAGATCCTACTATCCAACATGATACCAGGTGGGTGGCTCCTGTAGCTGGAACTCTAAAATTGAATGTCAATGCCTCGGTTGTTAAGGATGCTGATTCGTTCTCTATTGGTATGGTTATGAGGAACCATCGAGGAGATTTGTTCGTGGTAGGACGAAGAGATATACAGGAAAGGTGACGGTCTTGGAGGCAGAGTTGGTGGGTATCTTAGAAGCCTTGGTGTGGACTGATGAGTATCAAGACCAGGCGTTCATTATAGAGAGTGACTCTTTGCTAAGTGTTTGATAAGTGGATTTTATATCCACTTAGAACATTCTATATCGGCTTAAATTGATTGTTTTGGACTCAAGTTTGTTATAGTTTTGATGTGTTTTGATTAGTTGTGCAGGTTTGCAAGAATATCAATGCTTCTGTCGTTTTTGGAGATTTAACTGATTAAAATTCGGATTTTCCGGGAAGGTTGCGCAGTCTACACTGTTTTGGCCATATCTGGAGTTCTAGAAGTCCGTTTTCAGCGATCTTACTGCCCACGCGAAGCTTGAGAGATTTTATACAACCTGGGATAGATAGCACGTGCAAGGAATATGCTGAATGAAATTGCGCACGTGATCTTGTAAAAGAAGGTTGGGAATTTACTGTTTTGCCCTTTTTCTAATTCTAATTGTATTCTGGGCAGTTTTGGGTACCTTCTTTAAATTTTAATTGTAATAGAAGGTAATTTCTTGCTGGGCAAGACTTGGAGTATCTATATAAACACATCTAGGTTATTAATTTTGGGAGAGGAAAAAACACTATTCTATAGATACAACTTTGTACGCAGCTTTTAGGGATTTTTCTGAAGAACTATTATTTTCTTCAAAGATTGAAGATTAAAGGTTTTTTTCTATATTCTTATAATTATGAGTTCTTCTATTAATTCATGTGTTTTGTTTTCTTCCTTAATTATGTATAACTAAATCTCTTATCTGAGGATTGGGTAGTATTTCTTGGTATTCATGTGTGTTTAATTATCTGTGATTTTCTTGCTTTGCTGATCTGTTATTGAGGGCTTAACACAATTAGGGGAGTCATGAACCTTTAATTGGATTTTAGGGATTGTAATAACTTGGAAGAGGAGTTGCAATTTTAGTACATGATTTAACAGACATAATTCAAGTATTTGATTGGAAGATTAATATGCGAATTGTGAGACTTATAATTCTTGGTGCTTATTAGTTTATGGTTGTACTTTGATTGTATCACGGAAGTGACAATTAAGGTGTAGTTGTAGGCACTATATTGTATCTTGGAAGAGAACATTATAACCTTAGAAGAATTGTTTTCAGCGGAGTAAGAACGTAGATGTCACATAGATATTGAACGTGCATTGAAACCAAGTGAAGAACCCCAGTTCTTGGATTGTTTTCCTCATATATTTTATTCTTGATTGATAATTAGTTTAATTTAGTTTATAAATAAACCAAACATTCTTCTACACTTCTAAATTGTGAAAGATAAGAAACTTGAACTTGATATTACATTCAGTCCTTCCCTGCGAACGAACACATAAAAATACTATTAACAAATTGGCGCCGCTGCCGGGGAAGGCAGTATATTTGAGTATAGGTTAATTGTTTCTGATTGTTTAGATTTTAATTGGTTCCACAAGTTGTTTTGTTGGTGATTTTCAGGTGTATGCGACGTTCATCTTGCGCTAGAAAGTTGGAATTTGACCCTGAAATTGAGCGTACTTTGAGAAAGATCAGAAAAGAGAAAGCTAAGATGGGAGAGCCGGTAGTTCAAGCTGTTGTTAATACTAATGTTGACGAGACTTCTATTTGGGACCATGAGACACCAAATCCTACTAATTGCATGTACAAAACTCCAGAGATTGGTGCAACCCAATTCAACATTAATCCAAGCTTAATTCAGATGATCAGCAATCAAGCTTTTGAAGGAGATATTGAACTAGAGGATCCACACAGACATCTAGAGCGTTTCGTGCAGATGTGTGGCTCATTCAGAATCAATGGTGTTACGAGTGACAAGATTCGTCTCCATATGTTTCCCTACTCTAGTAAGGGAAGAGCTTTGGAATGGTTTCAACAACTTCCAAACACTACGGTTGCTACATGGAAGAGTCTTTCTACTGCATTCTTGTCCAAATATTATCCTTCTGACAAGACGCAACAATTGAGGACTATGATTATGAGTTTTAAAGCACAACCGGGTGAAGGTCTATATCAGGCATGGGAGAGATTCAAGGCACTATTGAGGAAGTGTCCACATCATGGTTTAGAAGATTGGCAAATCATTAGTACTTTTTATGGGGCCATGAATGCAGATATTCGTTTGAGTTTGGATGTGGCTGCTGGTGGAAATTTCAAGAAGGCACCAACTACACAGGCTAAAGCACTCCTTGAGGAATTGGCATCTAATAATTATTCATGGGCACCTAGTGGGACGAGCTCAGCAAAAGCAGCACAAGAATCTGAGATGATCAACATGCTGGCTCAAAAATTGGATACTCTAACTCAGGAGGTGCGAGGACAAAGGGCAAATGTGAATGCTATTTCTTCACCTATGGAGGGGTATAATGATTATGGTGCTAGTCAGAACTCCTATGTGCAACAATTTCCAGAAGAAGCATCTTTTATTCAGGGAAGACAGCCGTGGCCTGTTCAGAATAACTCTTACTACAATCCAAATCAAAGGCCAAACAACAATCTTTCTTACAGTAATAATCATGCGGCTAATCCTTCTTATTCATTTCCAAGGCAGAATCAACCTCCTGGTTTTCAGTCACGACCACCGTATCAAGCACAGCAGCAGTATCAACCTCCGCCAAAGAAAGAACCAGCTGATTGGGAGGTTGCACTAAATAAGATTATGCAAGGAACCTCTAGGGCATTGGCTAATATGGAATCAAGAATAGATCAGATGGCATCATCTCAAAAGATGCTAGAAACACATATTGGACAGATTGCCTCCAAGATGGGTGTTCGTGAGCAAGGATCACTTCCAAGTCAACCCGACCAGACTGGTAAGGAACAATGCAAAGCAATTACTTTGAGGAGCGGAAAAGAGTTGCCCGAGATTGAGGCTCTTGAGCCTAAAGAGAGAGATGCTGAAAAAGAAAATGAGATAGTAGAGATTGATGCAGAAAAGTCAGAAAAAGTAGATGAAGAGAAGAAGGAAGAAGAACCAGAGAAGCCGTATGTTCCTCCACCACCTTATGTTCCTCCTATTCCATTTCCACAGAGACTTCACAACAGGCAGTTAGAGAAGCAGTACGAGAAGTTCTTGACTATGTTCCGGCAGTTGCATGTCAATATTCCTTTGGCTGAAGCTTTGAATCAAATGCCACTTTATGCTAAATTTCTTAAGGAGATGTTGACAAAGAAGAGGAAATTTGAGGATGCAGAAACCATTACTCTTAATGCAGAATGCAGTACAGTTATCCAAAAGGCCATTCCTCAGAAATTGAAAGATCCGGGAAGTTTTTCTTTGCCTTGCACTATTGGGAAGATGGAGAACATGAAAGCCTTGTGTGATTTGGGGGCTAGTGTGAGTTTGATGCCATACTCAATTTGTAAACGACTTGGTTTTGGAGAGCTTAAAAAGACACGGATTTCACTTCAGTTGGCGGATCGTTCTGTTAAGTATCCGTTGGGGGTCATTGAAGATGTGGTTGTCAAAGTGGATAAATTTGTCATACCTTATGATTTTGTGGTGTTAGAGATGGATGAAGATGTGGAGATACCCATTATCTTGGGAAGGCCATTCTTGGCTACTGCTGGCACTACAATCGATGTTAAAGCTGGAAAATTGACATTGAATGTTGGCGAGGACAAAGTGGAATTTGATCTGAACAAAGCAATGAAGATGCCTCCTTTTGGAGCAACTTGTTTTACTGTTGACATAGTTGATGAAATTGTGCAGCTCGAAAATGAACACTTCGTGGGAGCAGAACGGGTGTTAGATGATGTAGTAGAAGAAGAAGCACATGTTGTTCGAGACACAGAAGTTGAGATGGTTTTTACACTTTCAGAGGCACCACAGGTTGAACTTAAACCTCTACCTGCTAATTTGAGGTATGCCTTTCTGGGTCCTAATGATACATATCATGTGGTAGTTTCTGCTTTGCTTAGTGATGATGAGCTAGAAAAATTATTACATGTTCTTCGGCAATATAAATCAGCTATTGGTTGGACAATTCAAGATATCAAGGGAATTAGCCCTGCTCTTTGCATGCATAGAATTGCCTTAGAAGATAATCATAAGCATGTGATTGAGGGACAAAGAAGATTGAATCCGAATTTGCAAGATGTGGTGAAGAAAGAAATCACTAAGTTGCTTGACGCTGGTATCATATATTCGGTTCCACACAGTCAATGGGTGAGCCCTATTCATGTTGTGCCTAATAAAGGTGGGATGACTGTTATACACAATTAGAAGAATGAATTAATTCCCACGAGAACAGTAACAGGTTAGAGAGTTTGCATTGATTATAGGAAGTTGAATAACGCTACTCGCAAAGATCACTTTCCCCTCCCATTCATTGATCAAATGCTCGAAAGATTGGCGGGTAATGAGTATTACAACTTTCTGGATGGTTTCTCGGGCTACTTTCAGATTCCTATTGCACCTGAAGATCAAGAGAAGACCACCTTTACTTGTCCTTATGGTACTTTTGCTTATCGGAGGCTTCCTTTTGGGTTGGGTAATGGTCCTTCGACGTTTCAACGGCTCATGAACCACATCTTCTCAGATTTTATAGGGAAAGACATGGAGGTCTTCATGGATGACTTCACGATATATGGTTCTTCCTTTGAATCCTGTTTAGCTAGTTTGTCGAAGGTGTTGCAGAGATGTACTGAAACTAATCTTGTTCTTAATTGGGAGAAATGTCACTTTATGGTCAAGGAAGGCATTGTGCTTGGGCATAAAATTTCAAATAAAGGCATTGAGGTCGATAGAGCAAAAATTGAAGTTATTGAAAAATTGCCACCACCTTCATCTGTGAAAGGTATTCAAAGCTTTCTTGGTCATGCTGGTTTTTATCGACGGTTCATCAAGGATTTCTCCAAGTTAGCTCGGCCTCTCTGTAATCTTCTCGAAAAGGATCGTGTTTTTGACTTTGATGAAAGTTGTCTTGTTGCGTTTAACAAGCTGAAGAAGGAACTTACTTCTGCACCCATAGTTACATCTCCCGATTGGAGCTTGCCATTTGAGCTTATGTGTGATGCTAGTGACTATGCTGTGGGTGTTGTTCTTGGGCAAAAGAAGGATAAGCGTATGCATGTGATAGCTTATGCAAGCAAGACTCTTGATGATGCACAAGTCAACTATTCCACTACGGAGAAAGAACTACTCGCAGTGGTATTTGCACTTGATAAATTCAGATCCTATCTTGTTGGGTCTAAGGTGATTGTCTATTCGGATCATGCTGCGATTCGTTTCTTGATGACAAAGAAGGATGCCAAGCCTCGTTTAGTTCGTTGGATTCTCTTACTTCAGGAATTTGATCTTGAGATTCGAGATAAGAAGGGGTCTGAGAACTTGGTAGCTGATCATTTATCTAGGTTAGATCAAGGAGATGGAGAGGTAGGAGGTGAAAAACCTATCAATGATAAATTTCTGGAAGAACAGCTTCTAGGTGTGTCCTTGTCTACACCATGGTATGCAGATTTTATGAACTACATTGTGGGAGGAGTTGTGCCGGATAATCTCTCTTATAACCAAAAGAAGAAATTCTTTTATGATGTGAAGCACTATTATTGGGAGGAACCGCTACTTTATAGGGAATGTGCTGATGGAATGTTTCGTAGATGTGTACCTCATGATGAAGTTCCTCATATTTTCAGGCATTGTCATTCTCTGGAGTGTGGAGGTCATAACAGTAGTATGAAGACAGTGGCGAAAGTTTTGCAGTCAGGATTCTATTGGCCAACCATGCATCAAGATGCTAGAGACTTTGTGGCGAAATGTGATAGATGTCAAAGAGTTGGGAATATTTCGAGGAGGAACGAGATGCCTTTATAGTCTATTCTTGAGGTGGAGATTTTCGATGTGTGGGGGATGGACTTCATGGGTCCATTTCCATCTTCTTATGGGAACCAGTATATTTTGGTGGGAGTTGATTATGTCTCAAAATGGGTTGAAGCTATTGCATCTCCTACTAACGATGCTAGAGTGGTGAAAAAGTTTCTAAAGAAGCATGTGTTCACTAGATTTGGAGTGCCAAGGGCTATTATTAATGATGGAGGTGCGTACTTTTGCAATAAACAGGTGGTTGATCTCTTGAAAAAGTATGGTGTGACACAAAAGGTGGCAACTCCTTATCATCCGCAAACAAGTGGACAAGTTGAGATTTCGAATCATGAGCTGAAGTCAATTTTGGAGAAGACAGTGGCAATGTCAAGAAAGGATTGGTCAATAAAGCTTGATGATGCTCTTTGGGCATATAGGACGGCATTTAAAACACCTATTGGAATGTCTCCATATAGGTTGATCTTTGGGAAGCCATGTCATTTGCCGGTGGAACTTCAGCATAAGGCATTTTGGGCGACAAGAGATTTGAATTTTAATCTAAAATCTGCGGGAGAGAAGCGTTTACTTCAACTTGGAGAGCTTGAGGAGATTAGGCTCCAATCTTATGAAAATTCTAGTATCTACAAGGAAAAGACCAAATTGTGGCATGACAAGCACATTCAGAAGAAGGAATTTGAGGTTGGGCAACATGTTCTATTGTTTAATTCAAGACTCCGTTTATTCCCTGGAAAGCTTAGATCACGATGGTCCGGACCTTTTGAGATTGTGAAGGTCTATCCTAATGGGGTTTGTGAGATTACTAGAGAAGGGTCGGATGTATTCAAGGTGAACGGGCAGAGACTTAAGCCATACCTGCTTGGACAAACAATGGAGCGAGGAATGAGCATTCTTCAACTCCAAGAACCTATCATCAATTGAGGAAGTAACGTCAAGCTATTGACGTTAAAGAAGCGCTTCGTGGGAGGCAACCCATGCATTAGTGTAGGAAAAAAAAATAAAAACAGGAACAGACTGCGCCTTCAGCACAATCCGCGCCTTCAGCGCCATATCACGCAGGCTGCGACTGCGCGTTCAGCGCAACCCACGCCTTCAGTGCCGAGTAACGCAGGAGCTAGTCACGCTTTCAGCGCAACCCGCGCTCCCAGCGCCGTGTAACGCAGCTAGAAGCTGCGCAATTAGCTCGAAACACGTGCTCAGCGCCGCCTACAACGGCCCAGCTGAAATTTTTTTTTTTTGTAAAAACCCCCCACAAAATTCATATCTATTCCCATTATTCACACAATTCCTATCCTAAATCAATCTCAAATCAAAATCCTAACCCCTCTAAATCCTATACTACATCTAATTCCTTCTCCAATTCCTTTTACATCTCTAATATACATACACCATTATCTATATATACACACACCTCACCTCTACACACAAATTTCATTCAAAATTTTCAACCTTCATCCATTACAAGATTCAAGGGAGGAATCAAATTCGAATTTTTTGGGGATTAATCTAGCAATTTCACCTCTTTGATTCGATTGGGTAATATTCTATCTCATCTTTTATTCGAATTTGTGAATTTTGCAATCTAGGGTTCTTGAAGTGTGTAATTTGGGGGTTTATTTGTTTGTGGTGAATTGTTTGGAGATTTTTGTTCTTTGCTTGATAATTGTTGTTGTGATGGCTCCTAAGAGACAACGGTTAGTGGGTAGTAGTAGTAGTGCTCGTCCATCATCGGATGAGAACGCTATTGTGGGAGATGGATCGGAAAAGTTTGTGAATGATGAGGCCGAAGCGGAGTTTGGTCGGTTAGTTTCTAAGGTGGGGGTTATTCAAGAAAGGAGGCTTGTGCCACATAATAATGCGGAGATTGTGGCTATGATTAGTGAACGGGGTTGGACTTTATTTTGTGAGTTTGCTAATGATGCCCCATTGAATGTGGTTAGGGAGTTTTATGCTAATGCTTCGATAGCAAGGAATAACTCCACGGTTGTTAGGGGCCAGAATTTGGATTACTCACCTCGTGCAATTCGTGCTTTGATTAGGCAGCCGCCTAAACCTAGGGGTGCTGTGGATTGGGGGAAAAAGACTAGGGATGACGTTGATCTTGAGGTTATCATTGGTGAGCTCTGTATTCCGGGTACGGAATGGAAGTGTAGGTCGGGTACCACCGAGAAGAGGACTTTTCCGGCTAAGTCATTGACTAGGTTCGCTCGGGTTTGGTTTTTATTCATAAGTTCTAATATTCTTCCATCATCCCATGTGTTCGATGTTACTGTTGAGAGAGCTATTCTGCTATGGGGCATTCTCAAAGGTGAATATGTTGACCTTGGTTACCTTATTAATCAAAGTATTCTTCTGTATTTAGGGAGTAATTCGACGGCTAGTATTCCTTATGCTTCTATCATCACGGGATTGTGTGATGCTGCGAAAGTGAAATGGTATGTAGGTGAGCCGGTGCATACAGCTATGACTCCTATTAATGATGTTACTATTGATAAGATGGGGGAATGGCAGGGCGACATTCCACATCCTAGGGGTTTAGGCTATGTGGTTGATGGTGGTCAGGGAGAGGGCGCTCCGCCACATGCTTCTAGTGCGCCGAGAGTTGCTATGGCAGGTCCTCAGCGGCGTACGGTGGATATGTCGGTTTTTTATACCTATTTTCGGCGAATGACTAGGCGGATGGATGCTATGCATGTTAGTAGTCGCTAGTATTCTGAGGATATGGGTATAGCTTTGGATGCAAAGTTTCAGTCACCGGATACTGCTGTTCAGTGGCCTATCTTTGGAGCTCGGACTCCGTATCCTCCACCTAATTCATCTGACGAGGACGACGAGGGCGAGGATGAGTAGGTATGTTTCTACTATCCCTTGTATTTACTTTCATTCAATGAGGACATTGAATGTTTTAAGTTTGGGGGTGATTTGAGGGATTAGTAGTTGTTGTTGCATATTATGTGTTCATGTAGGATTTCATACTTTGCATATTATTAGTAGTAAATCATGCGGTTATGTTCGTATTATTTACGTTTGTTTCATATAGGACATTATTCTGTTTTCTTCCTGTGAGTTCATATTAGTTGCATTTTCATGGCATGCATATTTCATGATCCTTTAGGACAAGCTGATTCTGATTGATAGGTGGATGTTGGTTTGGGTGTGATGATGATGAGTAGAGGGCTGATTTATAGTTTCTATGAAATTGACTTGCATGTTAAGGGAACAAAATTTATTACACAGTCTCATTGGGGTGCTTTTAGGCTAGGTTAAGGTCATGCCTGTTGGATGTTTTGAGATTTAATCACTTGTTTATATTTAGAATTTTCGTTATTCCCTTTATAGCGTAGGAACATTAAAGTCTAAGTTTGGAGGAAACCAGGAATTTCATGATAGTTGTTAATAATTGTCAATAATGGCTAGGCGTCAAATGGCTAGTAGCCGGCTCATATTTATATGAGTAGTCTAGGGTTGGAAATGAGAAAGGCTCATTCCAGATTGCATAAAAAAAAAAGTCATTTGTTTATATGCAAAATTAACCAGAGTGAGCTCTTTAATACTCGAGTAATTAAGTCTGAGGGGACTTAGTCCTAGTAACCTAAAGCCTTGTGGTTTGGGATTGCTGACCTAACACTCGCTACATGGGTATTATTGTATAAGCCTTTTGGGGTCTCATTCATTGCACGGTTAAATAAGCATGTGTATTGTATATAGTATTATGTGTCATAGTAATAAAGCATGAGTTTCTGTCTACCTTGGATAAGGGTGGAGGTGTTCCTAGGTTATGAAGTGTCTACAGTCTATTCTGTTTATAAACCTGTGATTGTCTTGGCGGAAAGCATGTATGATTTTTGACCTAGTTTTGGGAGTATTTCTGATGAGCATTGCACACACTCACGTTTCTGTTCATGTACTGTTAGTATACGGGGACTTAGTCGAGCTCTGCTTGGATTTGTTACATTCTTTGAGATATTTGCTTGTTAGTTGGTTTTGGTGAGTTTGAAGGGGATCTTGCATTTTTTCATATTAGTTGCATTCATGCATTGCATTGCATTAGGTTAAAGGGATTTTGTGGGTACATTCGCTATAGGCCCTCACGAGACCTTACTCGTCCACTAGGGCTGCCTAGGGGTTTAAAGGGCTTGTTGCATATGCCAAATGCAACCGTGATCACCTACGGAAGTGGTACTAGTTAGTTAGTTAGTTGTAATTGTTTATGCTTGAGGACAAGCATCGGTTTAAGTTTGGGGGTGTTTGATAAGTGGATTTTATATCCACTTAGAACATTCTATATCGGCTTAAATTGATTGTTTTGGACTCAAGTTTGTTATAGTTTTGATGTGTTTTGATTAGTTGTGCAGGTTTGCAAGAATATCAATGCTTCTGTCGTTTTTGGAGATTTAATTGATTAAAATTCGGATTTTCCGGGAAGGTTGCGCAGTCTACACTGTTTTGGCCATATCTACAGTTCTAGAAGTCCGTTTTCAGCGATCTTACTGCCCACGCGAAGCTTGAGAGATTTTCTACAACATGGGATAGATAGAACGTGCAAGGAATATGCTGAATGAAATCGCGCACATGATCTTGTAAAAGAAGGCTGGGAATTTACTGTTTTGCCCTTTTTCTAATTCTAATTGTATTCTGGGAGTTTTGGGTACCTTCTTTAAATTCTAATTGTAATAGAAGGTAATTTCTTGCTGGGCAAGACTTGGAGTATCTATATAAACACATCTAGGTTATTAATTTAGGGAGAGGAAAAAACACTATTCTATAGATACAACTTTGTACGCAGCTTTTAGGGATTTTTCTGGAGAACTATTATTTTCTTCAAAGATTGAAGATTAAAGGTTTTTTCTATATTCTTATAATTATGAGTTCTTCTATTAATTCATGTGTTTTGTTTTCTTCCTTAATTATGTATAACTAAATCTCTAATATGAGGATTGGGTAGTATTCCTTGGTATTCATGCGTGTTTAATTATCTGTGATTTTCTTGCTTTGCTGATCTGTTATTGAGGGCTTAACACAATTAGGGGAGTCATGAACCTTTGATTGGATTTTAGGGATTGTAATAACTTGGAAGAGGAGTTGCAATTTTAGTACATGATTTAACAGACATAATTCAAGTATTTGTTTGGAAGATTAATATGAGAATTGTGAGACTTATAATTCTTGGTGCTTATTAGTTTATGGTTGTACTTTGATTGTATCACGGAAGTGACAATTAAGGTGTAGTTGTAGACACTATATTGTATCTTGGAAGAGAACATTATAACCTTAGAAGAATTGTTTTCAGCGGAGTAAGAACGTAGATGTCACATAGATATTGAACGTGCATTGAAACCAAGTGAAGAACCCCAGTTCTTGGATTGTTTTCCTCATATATTTTATTCTTGATTGATAATTAGTTTAATTTAGTTTATAAACAAACCAAACATTCTTCTACACTTCTAAATTGTGAGAGATAAGAAACTTGAACTTGATATTACATTCAGTCCTTCCCTGCGAACGAACACATAAAAATACTATTAACAGTGTTCAGGCGATTAAAAAGGCCAAGCAAAATCAGCTGGAGGTAGGTGATTTAATAGCTCAATGTCGAGCTATTACCAGTAGTAGAAGTGATGTCTCAGTTGTATTTAGTAAGAAGCAAGCTAACAGGGTAGCTCATAAACTAGCTAGACTACCTTGTATGCCTAATAGCTTCATTGATCTTACGTCTCCTCCATTGAATGTGTTGGAGATACTTGTGTCGGATGCTATGATTTAATGAAAATTTTCCTTTGGTTAAAAAAAAAGAGTTTGTTGAAATTGTTGTGAGACACCACTCGCTCCTCATTCTGTATAATCATTATAAGTCAAATGATATCCGTTCCGGTTTTTTCGGATCGAATATCCTAATTTCCGGATTTTTCTAATCGGATACTGGATCGGAAAATCGGATAATTCGGTTTTCGAATTTTTGTGCTCACTCCTATCAATCAGATGCCCAAAAACATTCAGTGACAAGTTTATAATTTGAAAATATAATGTAGTATAAACACTTCCAGAAACACACATTAAATTTAGAAATTGGAAAAAAAAATCTACAAAACCAAACTTAATTAGTTAATTTATAAACCTAATAATTTCTGTATTCTCTATACTAGCCTATAACCCGTGCGATGCACGGTTGCTTTAAGTTATTACTTTAAAATACATAGGTATACATATAAATATTGCATAAAAATTGTTTTTTAACTTTTATTTAATAAAAAAAGTAAAATTTATCTAATCATGTACATCTTTTTTCAATTTTTATACAAAATTTTCTATATTATAAAAGTTTTCCAGATTTTGTGTAATTTTTTACTATATAGCTTATTACCCATGTGATGCACAAATGTATTTTTTAATATTTTTTGTTTTATTACCCATATTTTCATATATATATATATTTAAATTAGTATAAAAATAAATTATAGAAGACAATAAAATATTGTAATACATGTTTGATGGTATATTTAACGATAGTGTTTTAATAATTAATAATATATTGTTGACGGACTCGTGAGAGTAGTTTATAAAATAATATATATGTTTAATAGAGATATGTTCTTGGTGGGATTCGAACTTGAAACCTATAAGAGTATTTCAAATATTAGAAAAGAAATATTATTTTAGCATTAAATCCAACGGTTCTTATTTATTTATCCTAAAATCTAACGGTTGTTATTGAGCGTACCAAAAAAAGTGTACCAAACCGACAACCAAATATACCATATTTCGCTTATAATAGTATAGTATAGATGACTATATGCATATATTATATATGGACTATAATAGTATAGTAATATATGTATAGTATAGATGACTATAATAGTATAGTATAGATGACTATACTAGCCTCGCTGTTTTTTTTTTTTTTTTGATAAAATACATCTCGCTGTTTATTTAACACTAGCATTTTGCCCGTATTTCGTACACGGCATCTTATTTAATTTAAAATGATAATATCAAGAATTTAACAAATTTGATTGATTTATGGCTCCAAATTATTAAACCTGAAATAAGAATGTTTTAAAAAATTATGAAAAAAGAAGAAAATAATTATAGTTTATTGAAATTATCAAAAAAATTAAATTAAACCTGTTTTTGTTTTTTGCTTTGGTTGCCTGCTGATGAATTACTTGATGATTTCCATTATATTTATGTATGTGTAACATTAAAAAATAAAACCCACAATATACTTTATCAAGTATAAAACATTAAATAATGCATCCATTGTTTTTAATAATTTACATATAATTAGTTAAAATATACATTTTGTGTACTTGATTTAGTAATCAAATCCTTTTTAGGAGAATAGCATATTAAAATTATAATAGTTTATCTTCATATTGTTCACAAAACATAAAAACTATTTTCGGTCTACTCGAAGTTACGAAAATATGGCATCAGACAAATGGCTTGTACTCGTTTATGTGACATGGCATTATTTATACAAAAATTTAGAAATATTTTTAGTGTAGAGGAATCTTCTCCACGTTCTCGAAAATTATTTGAATTTTTTAGATATTCTTTTATTTGAAGTAGAAATATTTTAGTTTAATCTGAGTGCATTTCATATAAAACCATGAAAGATTAACGGGTGCAACAAATCTCCTCTGAATGATTTGCATATAATCTATTAAATACAAAGACTAAGATATTATCATTTTTATTTTTGACCATGCCATCCAGTAAAAATATGTCAGAGAGAGAGCAGGTCCATAACTGAACAAACACTAACTACTGCTAGCATTTTCTAACAACAGCAAAAAATTCACCCAGTAAAGTTTTGAACAACTACGAATCACTTGTTTTCGTTGCTTAAGAACATTTAAGTTGTATTCTCCTCTTCCTTTTCTCATTCTGCACTACATTGCACCATGAGACAGACCGGAATTTTCTTCCACAAGATTAATTTTTCATGAGTCTCTAACTTTAACCTCTGGCTATTGCTTTCATATCATTCACCTGTAATTAGTGACATATCAGTAACTGAACATGATCCATAATTAAAGTAATAATATATCTCAGAAAGTAAGTGTCATAAATATACTTAATCTGAATTCAAGAGCACATGAAGATCTCCAACACGTGCTTCTATATGCTGTAGTGCACTAGTACAGAATACACCTATAGCGTCGCCACCTATAGTGTCGGTTGTTGACCTATAGCGTCGCCACTTTACCTATTGCGTCGGTTGTTTGCAGTAACCGACGCCTTAGGTCATCTGCGAGAAGCTATTGCGTCGGTTGTTTGCATTAACCGACGCTATAGGTATAACCTATAGCGTCACCTTTTTAAGGGGCGACGCTATAGGCTATACCCAGAAGCTATTGCGTCGATTGTTTGCATTAACCGACGCTATAGGTATAGCCTATAGCGTCGCCATTTTAAGGGGCGACGCTATAGGCTATACTTATAGCATCGCCCCCTAAAATGTCGACGCTATAGGTTAATGTTTTTTTAAAAAAAGAGCTAGATGGTTCGAAGTGCTTATAACAAACTGCAACATTAATGCAGATGCCATATCAAAATAAAGGTCAAATATAGTGGGTAAAGCCAGCTATGGGCACTCTCAAAATTAATGCAGATGCAACTATTATCAAGACAAACTGATCGCAAGACACCAATTCTACAGGTCGGGCAAGTTGAATTCAGATATGAGGGAAGCTATGGCTATAAAGGAGGCTTAAAGCTGGGCTAAAAGGTGAGATAATATAAATTTCGAAATAGAATCAGATTTCTTGCTGGCAATTCAAGCAATTCGGAGCTCTGGTCAGATGTTATCTTACACTGGTAACATTATTAACGATATTGGAAGGTTACTGTCTAATACCGTCCCGCTGATCATATTGTAGATTATCGATGCTAGAAACATATCATAGAAATTTAATGTTAGTTATCAAGTACTCATATTAGAAATATAAAGACCGAAGTAGTCCAGCTTCCAAATAAATAATACATTTTTCTCGTCTTTACCGACCGACGTAATATTTTGCATCGATCTGGGATCTTACATTTGCAGATCATTTTTTTAGATCCTTAAATCGCTTTTTTAGAGCCAGCGATTCATAATAATGTTCGCTCTCTCTTTCTATTAGGCAGCACCAAAGTACTTATCAGGCTTACTAAAACCATTATTTGGAACAGATGCTTAAGTAGGATGATGAGAATTCAGTAAGAGCACTAATTGCTTAATCTGCAGACTTGATAGCTCTCACAACATCAGGTGCGGTGTCTACGAAATACAAACTTTCCCTCCCCTCCAAAATCAGATTGGCTACATAAAATTTGAAAACAAAAACAAAATTTTTGTCTACCCAAAAAGTAAAAAGCGCAGGCTAAATTTCAAAGCAGATACAAAATTTTTATGACCAAACCATTCAGCTACTGGCAAAACAAAGAATGCTTTAAGGAAAAATAAGAACTTTAAAAATGTCGCACAATAACGACCAATATACCTGGTCCATGAAGTTGTTTCAATAGATTAATTATGCGTCATGCGTCATGCGTCATGCGTCGGCTTTGGCAAGTACAAAATTGGAGGCCCTGTTAACAATTTCATTATAAAAATAAAAGCTCGCGCTGCAGAGATCGACCTTTGATATATATATGTATATATCACCCATTCATTTAAAAAAATAAAAAATGTTATAAATACATAGAGATACATTAACACGTACATATGCTCGAATGGAACAAAAGAGAATCATTAAACCCAAACAAACTACCATTTAAGCCATCAATTTTCAAGAACTAAAAGAGATATATTGTAAAAAAATCTAAATCAATATAGTCTTATATTTATGGAACCACGACATATTGATCAGTTTAAAGGAATTTTTTTTTATATAAAAAACTCACAAATATTTCTGATTTTGAAACCAAACTCAGTGCCCAGTTTAAATGTTTCTCCTTCCATAAGGACTTTTCTTATACAGGTGAATAAAATAAACGTTAAGGAAAACTACAATTACTTTATATGAACCATTACAAATAGTTAAACCATGAAACCAATTAATCTAAGCAAGTGTAAATAATGAGATGGACATAAGTTTTAAAGATTCAAAAGCACAACATGTTGGACAATCTGTGAAAATAGTACAAAATAATAGCAATCGTGTGTGTGAATAACAGAATAATAAACAGAATAAAAGAGGAGACAAGAACGTAAAAACCCGAGTCCAGTGCGTGACTGTCTCCTTAAAGCGTATTTGCCCTCACCGTATGTGTAAGCAAAACACCTCCCAGGATAAAACGGATTGCAGCGAAGCTAAACAGCGTCACTCTCAGCGAGCTTGAAACCGAGCAAGAATATCACCGAAGGGAAGAAGAGACTGTTTGAGAAGAGGATGTGATTTCGAATGAATAATCCTAGACCCTAAGGGGGGTATTTATAGGATAGACAAGACTTGTTCGCTACACAACTGCCTAACTTAATTAAACGCGTTAATTAAGATAAGACTGTAACGAAAAGATAATGATAAAACTTGTGCGCTACTCAATTACCCCAATTAAAAAGTCGGTGGTAATTTTCCTTTATTAATTAACCGCGTTAATTAATTAAGGTAAGGCGGTGGCAAAAAATTCGCTATAAAAACGGAATTGATTTTACCACAATTAATTCCAAATTCGAATTAATTAAGTCAAATTTTTAAGTCCAAGCCCAGTGGAAATAATAAATAATTAGCAAAACTAGTCCGGGTTTATTCGGCCCAATTTTCTGCTGCATTCGTGTCCACAGGTCGCACACGCGGAAAGCCCGAAGGCTTGCGAAGCCACGAATTTTCCCTCGAAATCCCATGATTTGCACCCCCCCTTCGCGCACGTAGGAGATGGAGCAACACTTAGCCAACACAAGTGAACACTACTCATGTGTTGTACTATATAAAACAAAGGAAACTCCTTTTCCATTTCAATGTGGGACTTCAAGTTCTATTCCATAATTTCCACTTCCAAGGGAGAAACTTTGGATAATCATAACTCATCCATCCCTTAGTCGTTTTGAGTGTTTAAACATGCATTGGAAAGCTCTCACGGAGGAGAACATTCTCCAAGCACAACTTGTTGTAAACACGCACACTCAAATTGGAGCTCAAAATGACTCGACAATGTGGGGCTAAAACCCACATTTTCTAATAATCCCCCACATGGATGAGATTGATATCATAGTAGCACACACCAGACAGACAGACACGGAATTTGATGTGGTGATAATTCTTCGATCAGATATAGCATACGATAGGTAGAGGTTTGCTCCTTGAACCTTCGCTTGAGTAAGCATACCGACCTTACTGGTAGACAGTGGAGGTTTGCTCTTTGAACTGTTCGACCATTTGTGTAAGCGATGATATACTTATCACTATATCCTTTCTGACTCGTTCAGCTCTCATGAATATGTCCATTTTGGCCATGGAACATCGTCCTGGTTCTACAAGAGTTTCTAAAGAATTGTGCCTCGCAATTCTCCTTTGAAGCGGCCCCACTTCTCTCCCACATAGGTGATCTTTATCTTATAGAGTAACCCGCGTTTACTCAACTGATTTCCATGCGTTCAAACCTTGAACACCATGTAATCACCGAAAGATCATTAAAAGCTTAATAGCTTACCCTTGTACCTTACGGGTCTCACTGTTTCTCATCATAGGAATAGGCCAGGGGTTACCCCCATAGTGATTTGGTCATCATGATTTAGTTGGCCCATTGAACCAAGTTCTTGGGACCTCCAGTCAGCAATGGTTGGGTGTCCACCATGACGCCGTTAATCAATAGGCTTAAGGCCCATCCCTCTCGATGATTTGTCAACCAATTCTCTTGATAACCCTTTGGTTAGCGGATCCGCGATATTATCCTTTGACGGTATAAAGTCAATAGTGATAATTCCGGTTGACATTAACTGTCTAATGGAACTATGTCGCCGTCGTATGTGACGGGACTTTCCATTATACATTGTGCTCTGTGCTCTGCCAATAGCAGACTGACTATCATAGTGCAGTCCTATTGCAGTCACAGGCTTCGGCCATCTCGGAATATCCTCTAAAAATTGGCATAAGTACTCCGCCTCTTCGGCACATTTATCTAATGCCACAAACTCAGCTTCCATCGTGGAATGAGTTATTACCGTTTGTTTGGAGGATTTCCATGACACAGCTGCTCCAGCTAGTGTAAACACATAACCACTCGTAGACTTTAATGCCTTTTTGCTAGATATCCAGTTTGCATCAGTATAGCCTTCTAGTACTGCTGGATAACTGCCATAATGCAAACCATAGTCTCGAGTTCTCCTCAAGTACTTTAGTACTCGTATGATCACTTTCTAGTGATCAGCTCCTGGATTACTCGTAAATCTACTCAACTTGCTAATTGAGTATGCAATGTCTGGTCTTGTACAACTCATTAAGTACATCAGACTTCCAATTATTCATGAGTATTCCAGCTGCGAGACTCCTACACCTTTATTCTTGGATAGATGCAAGGTCAAATCCACAGGTGTTCTCGCTGTCTCGACATCATCCTTGAGAAATTTCTCAAGAATCTTGTCAACATAATGTGGTTGACTTAAGGCAAGACCCTCCGAGGTTCTAGAAATTTGAATTCCCAGAATTACATTTGCTAGACCCATGTCTTTCATGTCAAATCTTGCCCTTAACATGTCTTTAGTAGATTTGATCACCTTATCATTGCTACCGGCAATAAGTAGATCATCTACGTACAATGTCATCATAACATATCCGTTTTCGTTATCCTTGTAGTAGGCGCAACTATCACATTCATTGATCTTGAAACCACTAGCTAACACAACCTCATCAAATTTCTCATGCCATTTCATAGGCGCTTGCTTCAAGCCATACAATGATTTCACCAATCTACAGACTTTTCTTTCTTGTCCAGGGACAACAAACCCTTCAGGTTGTTCCATATAGATTTCCTCATCTATATCCCCATTTAGAAAAGCTGTCTTCACATCCATTTGATGTACAGTCAACTTCCGCATTGCAGCGATAGCAAACATCATCCTTATAGATGTTATTCTCGATACTGGAGAGTATGTATCAAAGTAATCAAGGCCATGTTGTTGCTTGTATCCTTTGATTACAAGTCTGGCCTTGTACTTATCGATAGTCCCATCAGGTTTCAACTTCTTTTTGAAAACCCACTTGCTACCTAGTGTTTTACTACCGGCTGGTAAGTCCAATAACTCCCAAGTATGATTCTGTAAGATAGAATCTACTTCACTTTTGATGGCCTCTTTCCACATAGGTCCATCAGGTGATGTTACCGCTTCCCTATAGGTTTTCGGATCACCTTCTTCGAGCAAATAAATCAGAAACTCTGACCCATAGGATTTCTCCTTCCTTTGTCTTTTGCTCCTTCTCACTACCCCCACATTTCCGTCTTCACTTTCATCATACTCATTGTCATCTTCTAAAGATTCAATAGGTCGTTTAGACGTCGTAAGGCATTCGATTCAAGGATTACAAGGAAATACATTCTCAAAGAATGACGCATTCCTTGACTCCATAATCGTATTCTTTTGAATGTCAGAAATCTTCGATTCATGAACAAGAAACCGATATGCATTACTATGTGGTGGATATCCGATGAAAATATAATCCACAGTCTTTGGACCAATCTTCACCGTCTTAGGTGTAGGAATTAGTACCTTTGCAAGGCACCCCCACACTTTCAGATTTTGGTAACTTGGTTTCTTTTTCTTCCACATCTCATAAGGACTTTCATCCTTATTCTTGCGGATCATCATATTTAAAATATGAGTTGCACTTAAGATGGCTTCCCCCCACATCGACTGCGGAAGTCCAGAGCTTAACAACATCGCATTCATCATCTCCTTGAGAGTACGATTCTTCCTCTCAGCCACTCCATTAGACTGAGGGGAGTATGGTGCAGTTACCTCATGGATTATACCATGTTGTGAACAGAATTCCCCAAAAGGTTCAACATATTCACCTCCACGATCACTACGTATCGTTTTGATTTTCTCATTTTGTTGTGTCTCAACTTCTTCCTTATAGATTTTAAATTTATCTATAGCTTCGTCTTTGCTTTTAAGCAAATATACATAGCAGTACTTTGTACAATCATCTATGAATGTAATAAAATACTTGTTTCCTCCTCTAGTTGGAGCAAATTTTAAATCACATATATCGCTATGTATTAGGTCTAGCACCTTGGTGTTTCTTTGCACGTGTTTAAACGATGCTCTTGTTAATTTTGCCTCAACACAAGTTTCACACTTATGTTTTGAATCAATATTCAATTTTGGTATGTAATCTTTTGCACTTAAACGTCGTAAAGTGTCAAAATTAACATGTCCTAATCTAGCATGCCATAAATTAGGAGACTCAAGCAAGTAAGCAGAAGAATTCTTTATTTCATTATTGTCCTTAACGGACATCACATTGAGCTTAAAAAGCCCATCAGTTACATAGCCCTTGCCTACAAACATACCATTCTTAGACAAAATAACTTTATCTAACTCTATTACAATACGAAAGCCATGCTTATTCAACAAGGAACCAGACACAAGGTTCTTGCGAATATCAGGCACATAAAGTACATTCTTCAAAGTCAGATCCTTTCCAGAAGTCATCTTCAGAATCACCGTGCCTTCCCCTTCAATGGTTGAAGTTGCTGAATTCCCCATGTAGAGCTTCTCACCAGCATTAGAAGCTTTGAGGCTAGAGAAAATCGCCTTGTCCGAACAAACATGCCTTGTAGCTCCCGTATCAATCCACCATTCCCTTGGATTAGAGCCAACCAGGTTCACCTCAGAGACCGTAGCACAGAGGTCTATGTCACCCATCTCCTTAGAGATATCATCGACCATGTTTGCTTCTTTCTTCTTGTTGGGCTTCTTACACTCAGAAGACCTATGACCCACTTTGTCGCAGTTAAAGCACTTCCCTTGAAACTTCGTCTTCGAAATTCCTCCATTGGGTGCCAGCTTTGCCCCTTTACCAGAATTATTCTTCTTGGGCTTATGTTCCACCATGTTTGCCTTTTCAGTGGCAACATTCATCTTCTTCTCAGATCCCCTGTTGTCTTCTTCAATACGAAGTCCAACAATCAGATCCTCCATAGTCATCTCCTTTCGCTTATGCTTAAGGTAGTTCTTGAAATCTTTCCATCCAGGTGGCAGCTTCTCAATCACAGCAGCAACTTGGAAAGACTCACTTATGATCATCCCTTCAGCATGAATATCATGGATGATCACTTGCAGTTCTTGCACCTGACTGACTACAGTCTTAGAATCCGTCATCTTATAATCAAGAAAGCGGCCAACAATCCACTTCTTAGCCCCAGCATCCTCGGTTTTGTACTTATGGCCAAGTGACTCCCATAAGACCTTAGATGTTGGCTTTATACTGTACACGCTATATAACGAGTCAGCCAAACCATTCAGCACGTAATTCCGATAGATATAATCGGCGTGCTTCCAAGCATCAACAGCATAAACTGTTTGCGTGTTACTCTCAGCAGTGAGCAACGGTGGATCCTCCCTAAGGTAGCGATCCAATTTCAACGTGGTCAGATAAAACAGCATCTGTACTACCGATGTTCGCACACCAATAGGCACCGCATGTCCATTCGTAGGAACGAAACCTGACGGAGTCGATCCGATCGGAACATTAATCTGTCCCACAGGCACATGTCCCAGAGGCACATGTCCAACCGGCGTTGCACCCACATCAGATGTTACAATCTGTGCGATAGGGTTTAACGGAGGTTGGTGATCCCAATCAGATGTTACAATCTGTGCATTGGGATCAACCATCATGTTTGTGTTGTTCATGTTTTGGTTCTCCATTGATTCTGTCACTCAAACAAATAAGTAAATCCGTAAGTACAGATCACAGATGTAAATAAATTACGCTTTAAGATTGTTGGACAATCTGTGAAAATAGTACAAAATAATAGCAATCGTGTGTGTGAATAACAGAATAATAAACAGAATAAAAGAGGAGACAAGAACGTAAAAACCCGAGTCCAGTGCGTGACTATCTCCTTAAAGCGTATTTGCCCTCACCGTATGTGTAAGCAAAACACCTCCCAGGATAAAACGGATTGCAGCGAAGCTAAACAGCATCACTCTCAGCGAGCTTGAAACCGAGCAAGAATATCACCGAAGGGAAGAAGAGACTGTTTGAGAAGAGGATGTGATTTCGAATGAATAATCCTAGACCCTAAGGGGGGTATTTATAGGATAGACAAGACTTGTTCGTTACACAACTGCCTAACTTAATTAAACGCGTTAATTAAGATAAGACTGTAACGAAAAGATAATGATAAAACTTGTGCACTACTCAATTACCCCAATTAAAAAGTCGGTGGTAATTTTCCTTTATTAATTAACCGCGTTAATTAATTAAGGTAAGGCGGTGGCAAAAAATTTGTTATAAAAACGGAATTGATTGTCAAATTTTTAAGTCCAAGCCCAGTGGAAATAATAAATAATTAGCAAAACTAGTCCGGGTTTATTCGGCCCAATTTTCTGCTGCATTCGTGTCCGCAGGTCGCACACGCGGAAAGCTCGAAGGCTTGCGAAGCCACAAATTTTCCCTCGAAATCCCATGATTTGCACCCCCCCTGCGCGCACGTAGGAGATGGAGCAACACTTAGCCAACACAAGTGAACACTACTCATGTGTTGTACTATATAAAGCAAAGGAAACTCCTTTTCCATTTCAATGTGGGACTTCAAGTTCCATTCCATAATTTCCACTTCCAAGGGAGCAACTTTGGATGATCATAACTCATCCATCCCTTAGTCGTTTTGAGTGTTTAAACATGCATTGGAAAGCTCTCACGGAGGAGAACATTCTCCAAGCACAACTTGTTGCAAACACGCACACAAGGCACACTCAAATTGGAGCTCAAAATGACTCGACAATGTGGGGCTAAAACCCACATTTTCTAACACAACAAACCATATCCAGTAGGGGTATTGTATTCCTGGATGTCCTTCCATTGCAAGAATATATGAACATTATGCATTCGAAGTTAGAATAGGAGCACAATATGCATTAGGAGTTACAAATTTTGCACACATCTTGTAAAAAGGAGAAAAAATGATGTGCATATACTCTTAGTACTCTGTACTTACCAAATAAGAGAACTTGCAGTTTAAATTATTAAATCCTCCAAGGTACGAACTGGAGAAACTTTAAGGGTCCTTCAAGTAAGTATAAATAGATGCTTTGAATTCATGTGACACCGTTGTGCCTTGACCACTTATAGATGCTTTGGCCTCTGTACCTAGTAACCGTGCAACTATATTCGTAGTTACAGATATTGACGAATGGCGATCCACTACTTGATCCAGACCTTTAAAATAGCCAGTTGAATATGGATATAAAAAGTATGCAATAAATTTAATTTTGTCTCATAGTAAAGGTGGAAAGCCAATTACATTAGAGTTCTTATTACTTACAAATAATCATCGGTAAATTGGAACTTGCTCCGGTCCTTCGCTACAATTTCCTCCAGTTCAATGACATCCCTACTACATTCATCACCTTTTACACATTGAGAGACGACCCACTTGGACATCATTCATTGTGTTGTTACATTTATCTAAGAGTTCCTTGAAGCATTAACATTGAGCAGAAGTCAGCTAAATTGAGGTTGTCAAGCACCATTTTTTCCAGATTTACCATAGAATTTTCAACCTTCTTAGAGATATGAGCTTTGCCATCAATAATCTTAACATGGAGACATGAGTTTCGCTATCCACGCCATTCATGTCAGCTTTTTCTATAAACAAATTATAGAATTTGTATTAGAAAACCACCTTGTGACAGGTAACATAAAATTTAAAAATAAATTTTTGAATATGAATCACATACTTATTCAAGCAACACACTTTCTTAAACCACAATGAAAAAAGTCAAGAATAGTCTATACTATTCATCTTAGATTACTAAAATGTTGCTAAATCACGATGCTTATATAATTTATAATCCATACCCATACATTTTTCTAGCTATCTAGAGTCACACTTAGGGAAACCTTGTATATTGCCTTTAGTAAAGACATAATTTTGTACATTTTATTTATTAGATAGTAGCAGACCTGGAGAATCAGTCCTAGCTTGCATTGACAACTTCCCTTGCAAAAAAAAAAACTTCCCTTGCAATACATGTTCTTGTAGTTGATATTTGGAGGTAGAAAACAATAGATGGGTTTACATTAAGATTAAAAAAATAGAAAAGCGAATTCAGAAAAATAAACAATATTTTGCATCATATACTTGCACGTATTTTACAAATAATAAAGGGAAGAACTTGCAATAAGTCATACCCGTATATAATTTCGCATTCCCAAATATCTTAGCATCTGCGGGATTCATAAGAAACAATAAACTTACTTCGTTGTTCAGCACTCACCGTGCTTACAGTATAGTGTTCAAAAAGTCCCTAGGCGATAAACCTAATCAATGGAATGGGACTGTAATGCTAGGGCCTTAACAGATTATTGAAATAATAACACAATCACAAAGACATCTAAAACAACAAAAAATTAAATTTAAAGGCAAAAAAACCAACTTTGCAAAAGCTATCATTCCTGTTGATACTAGAAGCATACTTTACACTAAATTCATGATGGATTCGTTTTGGAGAAAGTCATTGGACCTTCTAACCAAGAGACCGTCTCTTGAGCCCAATGACTAATGACCCATTGGACCTTCTAACCAAGGGACCGACTCTTAGGCCCAACGACTGATGACCCATTGGACGTATTGAAAACCGATCCATCAAGTTATTTGAGACGGTTACAACATTGACGTTATCAGTCTTCATCTACAAGATACTAAATGACGTCATCAACCTTCGACTACAAGAAACCTAATATTATTATGGATCGAATATACGAGGATCTTACCATGAATAGGTAACTTGCTCCTAAAGAATAGGAGGATGGGCCTAAACCAAAAGCAATACGGAAAAGAACTACGTGGGCTTGATTCCTTATAAAAGGATACGTAGGCACCTTGAGAAGGGATCAGTAAATCACACACCCGATTACAAACTCTCAAGAGCAGTCCCAAATATCTCAAAAACCCTAATTGTATTTACATCTTTATTCTTGTTATCTCTATCCGAATACCCGATTATAAATCTAATATTGAAGCTTAGTCCTTGACGAAAATTGGCTTCAACAATTCCAATAAATCAATTGGAGTTTAGAATAACATATGAATAGAAGAATAAACACAATTAGTAATCAACCCCATAAGAAAGAAATCAAACCCAACAAAATCCATAACTTAATAATCAAGAATCTTGTATTTCATTCAGAAAGGTCTCACCTTTTTGCCCAATTCTTCAAAGGTAAATGTTGCATATGTGTTAATGTGTGTGCGGAGATTTAAGAGAACATAGAAGAGTGAAAAATGAGGTTTTTGTGACCGCCAAATTAGGGTGGAATTGATATGGGGTTTTTATGTGTTAGAATTATGGTTCCATTAGTGTAAAAATAAGTACCCGAAATACTTTACTGATTGACGAATAAAATTACCCGACCAAATAGTAAAAGACATAAAACCCTATTTATAATATGTTGCGTAATATGAATTTGAGGGTAATTAGTGTAATTTAAAAGTAAAAGAACTAAAAAACTTATGTAAAAAAATTGAATAATATTAATTTCAAAGGATAATTGGTGTAATTTGATTAAATCCTTCACTAAGCATCCTTAACAATATAAGAATAAGAATAAGAATAAGAATAAGAATATATTGATATTGATGAAGTGCGCAAATTCTTGTTCTTGTTGTTATAAATACAGGATCAAAAAACAGAGTATTTGAGAGGAAGAAATGGCGCAGAAGCAGAGCAAAGAACCATGTAAGCAAGAGGCCTGCAACATCCAAGCTTGTCTCTCCAAGAACAATTTTCTCCCACAAAAGTACCCTTCTTTCCTTTTTCTTTAATATCTTGATCATCGCAATTTCTAATCATTTCTTGTTATTTTCTTGAAATTGAAACTAGGGTTTGCTCTTCATTTCTTGAATTTCATACTTTATTTCATCAATACATTCATCAACTTCTTATCATATTATTGCTCCATTTTAATACCCTTTATCTCAGCGTTTCATTCAGTTTTGTTGATTTTGTAATTTTGGTGGGGTTTACAAATAGGAAAGAACGAATTGTTAATTGCCATTGAAGAGAAGTACAGAAAGAATCTATACTTTGGCTCCCCTGATCTTATAAAGAACATTTGGTTCGTAAAAAATTGTTATTTACTTGATATAATATCAAGTCCTCACTTTTATAGTGTTCGAGTAGTTCCGTGCTGTTCACATTGTAATAGATTTAGACTTGGTCCTGTGGTATTCCAAGTGGCTTTAGCTGTTACACGAGAAATGCATCTTTAGTTAAACAAATATCTATCAGCTATTGCCTTCTGAGGTTTAGACCAAGTTTGTGCTGACGTCTGTCTGCACTAGTTATCACGAACTGTGTTTTGTAGAATGATCAATATTAGGACACAACTACAAGTAGCCCTTGGTATAGAATTGCTGACTCGCAGAACTCCCTCAGGATTATCTACACATAGAAACAAACCAACAAATGTCGACAAGAATAAGATGCACTTCATTTTCAGCTTTGAGTTATTTGCAGACTACAAACTTGACCATTGAAGTAATTGTTGGTTGTGAAACATTACACTGCCCTTTTAGATAGTTTATTATCTATGTAACAATTAATGTAGTTGTTTCGGTTGTTATATATATGTTTCTATTATAGTGTCTTATTGTGTAATCTTAATTTTACTAGTGATGCCCAAGTTCAGATTCAGCACAAAATGTGAAACTAGTTAACTAGTTAATTTTTACTTTAGAGAAGCTTATGTGACACGTAGTTTTTCTAAAGTTATAATAGGCACCCTTCCCTGATTTCAATTTACAATAGATAATTTCGGAATTTTTTTATGCACAAGCGGAATTTTCAAGTTCACTTTATATTCCATAGTCTTTGATCATTGTGGTCTCCCAGCATATGATATTCCCATGTTTCCAAGTTTTCACGACAAAAGTTTATGTTTCAAGTATTTAAACAATGGTGATATGTCTATATAATGCCTTCTGTAATAATTTTGCTCAAAAGCTTTTACCTTATCCCTTTTCTATTTTTCATGTGGATGTTTATCACTTATCAGCTTAGACATGATAAGTTATTAAAATTATTCATCATCTTATGTATCTTATTTCTACTCCGCAGGTGTGTCAGAGTCATTGAGTTGCTACAATCATGCTGTGAACAATGCAAATATCAGTCAACCCACTGTGCCTCAGTAGCTTCTCTTCTAAAGCAACACAAATAAGGGCACAACTGCATTTTTACTTGACTGCCAGACTTGTCGTACCAGAATTCTGTGGTCTGCGCTCTTGTGGAAGCTATTAAGTAAGGTTGTTGCTTTGAACATGAAAGAGACTTGAGACCTGTATCATTTAATATGTTGTGCAAGTGTATTCATAAGCTGAGATGTAACTCGGATATGTTTGAGAAGGAACCTAGAAGTAGTTGAAGGTGTAAAGCTTGCGGGCAGAGATCCCACAAAAATAAAATGCATATGTAGATTTACAGTACTCTGTTAACCTAGTTCCTACTCTGTTATGAAGTTTTATGCAAGGAAGCAAATTCAAAGAGTTCCTCCACTTCTTTATTGCTGTAGGACAACTAAAATTTAAACAAATGATTACTTTATTATTTGTTGAGGGCTTGAGGTACATCTTCCTAAAATCTAAAGTATTGAAGTTATAATGTGGTGATTTATACGAATAATACAGATGACCTTTCTGTGTTATGTATAAAACCACAATATCTTCATGAAAGTATCACATAGTTAAAGAGAAGTGAAAGTGAATTTGCCAGTAAGATTTCCTTTGTTGGAAACACAGTAAATGAACTCCTTGATGTCTTGCGGAACTGGTCAAGGTTATGTGCCCTACCGTAGAACTAGAATAAACAAGACAAATCACACTATCTTTAGCTTGTTAAAGTAGGGTATGCTTGTGTCTCAAACTCAAACTAACAAGAATGATACATTTTTGTATAATCACATCCTTCCAGTTTCACATTGGCAATTCTCCCTTCTACAAAGAAGAGTAAGCACTTGCAAATGTTACAATCTCATTGTTAAAAAAATCTGTTCCTGGCCTTTCCTCCTCCAAGAGAAAAGAAAAGGGTTAACAATACAAAAAGAATTCCCATGTTAGCGTTATAACCATTCCACAAAAGGATGATGCATGCTCAAAGCTCCAACAAGATGCAGCAATATTGACGCCTGTGCGGCCTTTTCTTGACGCCTGTGCGGCCTTTTCTTGGCGTCAACAATGATGAGAGAAATCATCACATAGATCTCGATGCTGTTTCTTGTCGTCTTAGAGGAATACCTTCATCCTCATCTGTGTGTCTTGGAAGACGCACCGGTAGAGGCGCTGGACCTGTATAACATTTGGCAGAAATCTCATCATACAGAAAGTGGAATGAGTGCCAAGTTTTAATCCACTGTTCAACAATCAAACAGTTCAATAAGAACCTCAAGTCCAATCTACCACATTAGACTATATTCACTGGTGAACTGAGAGCTATATATCAATTATACATTTATACCTACTTAGCTAGTCTAAATTTAGTTTTCATTATTGGCTAATCAAACTATTGTTAAATTTGGCTGCACAACTGCAAGGGAATAAAAAGGTCATACCATCAGTCATGTCCTTTGTTCTGTGAAGCAAAAATGTTCCGGAGAGGATTGTCACAAACCCACACATTTCCGTGACGATTTGTGTTGGGCTCTGCCTATCCCAATCCTGTTTTTCCCCACAAGAACAGAGTAAGATGACATAGAAGTTGGAAACGTCACAAATATATTCACAACACAAAATAATTGCAATCTAATCCAACATCAGTGGCAGTCGTGCTGAACCTGCCCTAGTTTAATACATAAATTATTAATTATTTACCAGATAAATGTGTAGAGATGTACATGTGGTACAATAACAAAGGCCCATACAATGTTACGAAGGTTTCAGAATCTGTAAAAAGTTGAGGCATCCCACTACTTATAGTGCTATGTTCTAATTTCAAAATCATGAATTTGTTTTTTAAGAATTACCATGTCTGATTACGTATTTAGGACATGTAAATGGTGTCAGCAAATGAGAGAAATTGTGGTAGGATAATAGTTAGTTCACGATTACTTTTGGTTTGAACCCAGGATCCTGAACCCATCCTTGTCTTCCATGATGGATGAGCTTACTGAATACATCCGGGGCAAGGTATCTTGTCATATATGTTGTCCTCACATCTAGGACAAGAGCTGGGAAACTTTGAAATCACGGAGACAAACCCTTAAAACAGGGATATCGACCAAGTTGGTGCAAGACAGGGATATGAAACATAAATTCAGTCAGGGCAAGAGTAGTGAATCTAGTAGCATAATTTGACAGCAATAAATCTCAATGAGCAACAACTTTAGATACCAATGGTCTACTCTAAAAAACAGTTAGACATAATGGAGAGAGAGATTAAGTCAGAGTTTAGATTAAGACAGTTGAAATGGAGAAGCTGCAACTGGGGCTTTGTACGACTGAAACATCCCACAAATGTTGATATGGAAGTTCTACATAACTGCTAAAAACCCAGTGCTACTATATGATTAGGAAAACTGAGTTCCTAAGAGAAGTCATATCACAAAATAAGTGTAGCGCACATGCTTTGTTTAATGTGTCCTAATAAGATGAAATCGTGATTTTTGCTTAATTCATCTCTTCGATTAGAATCAATCGAATAGAATATTTATCATTTCAACCATGACCTATTCAAAGACAAATCATTGCTATGTGCTCAGGTAGCACAAACAACGAAATTCAGAGAGGGAAAAAGCTAAGCATGTGGCTGACTCTAAAAACAGAGGTATTATCTTGTTTCACACACATATTGCATAATACATACTGCAGTGATATGACATAGAGTGCAATATCATGACTTATAGACCCAATCTTAAATAAGAAATGCATCTTACTAGTTAAAAAAGCATCTAATAGTACTTGCAAAAAGATAATACTAAAGAAAACATTATATTACTTGAGCATAAGTGTGCTTCTGACCAAATTACCTTGAACATTATCACACTTGCCAGAATAGTTAGCGATGTAAACATAACGTAGTAAATCGGGGAAACAACAGCTGTATTAAACGTGTCAAGGGCCTGCATTCAAGAGTCAACCATGTCAAGTAGATGTAACAAAGAACTGGGAAAATACCACTAAAAGTTAAAAAAAAAATAAGAATGATGAAGCACTAGAGGAAGAATAAATTAAGTACCAATATATATTACGTAAATATGCCCTCTCACTAGTAACAAGATCCGACACGACCAACAACGGACAACCCAATACGAATTTGGGTTCGGGTCAATTTCGGGTTGACCAAAATTGACTAGCTACCCAAAACTCACCCAGATATCATATTATATATAGCTATATATCATTGATAATATGGATATAGGTTAAGGTTCAAAAAGGAACCAATTATTGACGTATTACAAACATAAACATATTATATTATTACTACTTCGAGTTGTGTTCGGGTCAAGTAATCTAATTCATTATAATTTCGAGTCGGGTTCAAGTTGGGTTGAATTTATTACCCAAGTCTCTAAAATTTTAGATCTTAGGTACCGAACATATCCCCGCGTCGGATTCTCGAACACTCGAATCCCTGTGTCCTCTTTCCGGAATTATACTGAATATTGGTTTTAAGTAAATATGTACCCTAGAGCAAAGTAACAAACTTGGATTTCCTTTTTTTTGTTTAAATAATTAGGTTATGCATTGATTCAGTTTATGCATTTGATTTTGTTTGTATCAAATTTTTAGTTTTGTTAATAAATTTTGTCATACATAACATCAAATAAATATTTATATTCTTTATATAGATGTATCCCCCATCCCCCTGCACTCGAATTCCTATATTATCATGTCCGTCGAAACAGTGTACCTCCGTACTACCCACCCGTATCCTCACTTCTTAGGTTAGCTCTCATGAACACTAATTACATAGTAATAATTTCGATATTGTTCTCATAATCACGAGATAATGTCATTCTATTCTAAGTGAAGGCATGTTCAGGTTTGGATTGTTTCTACTTCAAAGGTATCAAAAGCATGATCATCTTCACAAGCTTAAATACATTACTGGATACATTTGTACTTTGTAGGGCCTGACTTGATGTTTCATAACACAACATTAAGAGGTCTGCTCTAGGTAATAGTAGATCAAATAATTCATGAAGTAAATGACCCAAAATCCTGAAAATGGAATCTTAATTGAAGTTTGGCTATGAGCCTATGACATACAGTTCAATATTGCCAGTGTCATGTGAACTTATGCAACTGTACAGAATAATTCTTCAAATCAAATTAGTGAAACCTTTCTCAATCTATATAATGGCATAGGTAACTACGTAACTACTAACATGCATGAAAGGATTTGATCAAATAATAAGCCAACTTCACAAAAATCCAAAAACTAAAGCTAAGTTTCACCTGAACGGACTAATCTAGCACTGGCTACAGCTATTGCCCAAACTCGCACATTTATGTAGTTCTATCTAACGAAATACCAATTTGTATTGAGGGCTAGGTAAAAAAAAAATACACAACTCGCTGATCATTTGGTACCTGTTGGCAACAAAAGATCAAAAGGATGGGAATAATATTAAAAGGCTCTGTTATTAGTTTTTACCTTGTTTAAATAATTCATTTGTGTGAGCACACAAAGGATAACCACCATTGTAAAGGCCCATGTTTGGGGATAAATTAGCTGATTCACTCCCGATAATGTTAGCTTTAAAGCAATTCCAATAGCCTTAACACTCATGACCTGTTACACAATACATCTTAATAAGTTTAACTCACTAGTGAAAAACTTTGTAGGTATAAGTATAACTTGCAATTAAAGAAATTAGGAGATAACAATGACAGAAATACCACAACGTACTGATATAGAACCAACTAGCGAACAAACTCCGATGTAGCACATAATATGTGTCTGGCCATATTGTGGAACATAGCGGAATATGATTACGAAGACAGCTGCTAACACCATTGATGAATACAAGAGAAAACCTGCGGGAAGTGCAACATGTATTGCAGCTAAATTTAGCTGGACATAAAAAAACAATAAAATGTAGCCTACACATACAGATAGTAAGGCGAATTATAAATATGTAAACATTAATGTGTTACATAGCAAATTCAGCTGGACATATAAGGAAAGTAGCCTATACATGCAGATAGTAAGGCGCGTTTATATATAGGTATCTATTAACATGTTACACAGTATTTCAAATCAAGATAGCCAGTCATAGATTTGAAAAACAAAGTACCTGGCTCTGTAGCAAGATCCCACACTTCCTTTACAGACTCGATCGCACGTTCTTGAGGAGCATGCAAAACAATGGTGGTTGAGCCCACTACACACAAAATACAACCAAGAACCCCAAAAATGTGTAGCTTCTCTCTTAAAATTATATGTGCAAGTACAGCGCTGCAAAAGGACACATGGTCTTAGCAGTCTAAAACAAAAAAACATCAAAATTAATTCACTTATGTGTTGCTATCATGCCTGATAATAATGCTGAGAGCACCAAGAGGAGTGACTAGAATAGCTGGTGCAAATGCATAAGCTGCAAAATTTGCAATCTCTCCAACAATCACTGTGGCAATATAAAAGAGCACTTAAAATCCAGATTCCAAGTCAGAAACACATAGATGTCAGTTGGCAAGTACACGAGGTGATGGACAAAGAAATCAGTAATTGTCACAGTGATCTAAATCTTCCATGATATTGTATAATCGTGGAATTTGTATAAAGCTATTTATACCAATATTAATCAGAAGCACAATAAGATGTATATAGTCCTACAAGAAGAGGTTCACAGGTTTCCCCTCCCAATCAGTCACAGTATTTAGGTAACTCTTGGCTATTAGATAAGTTAATGCCTCCTATCCAAGGCTACATCAGGAATGAGATTAGCTAAAACGCCAATAAAAGGTTTATACCTCATAGATAGTCTACAAAATGGGCGTAAAAGGGGTCTAGAGTAATCAATTTCACAACATGATCAATGGTGTATCTTCTGCTCCCACATATATAAGCTTTTGGTAAGAGTACAATTCTGTAATAATTTACCACGCTACACTTTTCTCTCTCCTTTGATATTTACTAGCTACATAACTATTGTACTCCAGCTCTCTTCTTACACTTTATCCTTATCGGGAAGCGCACCCTTAATGTATACTTGTGCTTTTAACAGGTTATGATCAGTTCAATCATGGATAATTAGTGACCCCTTCTTCCCACTAATTTTCATCCACAAATACCCCGAGCCTGCAGAACTTGATCATAACTATGCAATTTTTATAATCTTTTTTTGGGTAGTGATATTATCCTACAGTTAGTTTTCCCTCTTTTCTTTTTATATATGTCAAGCTTCATCCAACTTCTTAACATTCACTAAACAGGTATAATTCATTAAATGCTATTGGACTTCTAAATGGTGATTCAGCAATCATATGAATAAAATTTTAGACAATAACTAATGCTAGAGAATAAAAGTTTAGACAGTAACTAATGCTAGAGTAATTAAAGCTCAAAACTGCTGATATGGACAAGTATGGCAATGATCTCAGCATATCAACCCTCACTGCCAAGTAGAAACATATTGATATTGTTGCTCCAATTTTTTGCAAGCAAACTGAGCCTCCTAATTATGAATACTTGATACAAGCAATATCTTTAAAACAATAAAGAAGCGTATGAACTCACTTGTTATCATACCCACCCACCATAGTGGCTCATACAAGTATGAATATCCTCCAACCCCTGTAGACAGAGAAAATAAAAAGATTTTAAGCAGACTATAATAAACCTGTACTCATAAAGTATCCATTGTAACAAGTACTAAAGGTTGGGGGCAGTGGATTAAAAAATGGAATAAGTGACCAAGAAGTAACTCAAAAATATAGAAAAGAAATAGCTAAGCTAAGCCATGGATTCTAAAAGTTTTTATTGTCCTACTACAAATAATAGAACGACTATAAGATACGAATTAATGCAGGACAAAATTGTACGATGTTGTCTTAAATGTTTGCAAACAATGTTTTGCATGACCTATGAACTGAACCTATAGAAGATCATTGGTTCGCAGGCTGTTAGAAAATAAGGGTTATAGCCTTAAGAGGCATTAATTCTAGACGAATGTTGTTTCCTAAAAATGAAGAAAACTAATTTTATCAGCCTCTGAAATTCATATTAATAGACCTAATATCCAGTTACAAAGAGTGAAGACAAGTAACTAATTAGGTCATATAGTTTAGTCTGATTATTCCCACAGTTTTTAAGTAAAACCCCCGATAATTACATGATCTTCCTTCTTAAAGAGACTACATACTAAGCCGGACTGCAATAAGGAATGTAATAACACACCAACGCTATTAAATTCCTAACAAGATTTTACCTAGAACATTCAGATCACCAATCATCACTAGTACTATTTAACTTGAATCACTATCTATCTCTACCATGAATATACAGTACAAACAAGTGAATTTCAAGAACTTGATTCAACCGCGCCAAATCAATCAACAAACTACATTCTTTACAGAAGTCACTACAATTGCACTGCACCACACAATTCAAACACTTATACCACACAACAACAATTCAAACAACACGTGATAAAAGCTGAAAAAAACAAGAAACCCGAAAATTGGTACCTGCTCTAACACCTGTAGAACCAGCTCTTTTTAACCCTTTCTTCTTAACAATAAAGCTAGCACCAATAAATAAACTCGAAGACAATGCCAATACTAAACCCTTTACATTATCAGATGACATTCCCCTATATGAGTCTCTCCAGCTATAATGATTCAATTCTTCCAAAGCCATCACTCTATCTATAAATATAACAAATTTCCTCACAAATTCATCTCATGGGCATGTCTTAAACCTAAAAAAGTCACAATCTTTAACCCAAGATCACTCAAATTTGAGGGTCTATAAACACATATACATATAAATTAATTTGGGGGTTAAAAAGATTGGATTTTGAAGCAGAAACACAATGAATTAGAGAGAAACAAAAAGAGGGTTTCTCTATTATGAGTAGATCGGAGAGAAATAATAGTTGGGGAGGTTTGAAATGGTGAAAGTTAAAGACTTTTTTCAGTCTTGGATGACTGTTTGCTGTGTGTGTATTTCTTAATCAAGATTACAGACAATCTGCTTTACTCATTCTGCAAACTGCAAATTGTAATCATCATAAGATGGATACAATAAAGAATCTTTATTTATTTATCACTTTTATATCTGCGTTTGTTTCTCAAGTTGTGAATTGTGATATTGGAGCACTCATTCAAGTCAAAAATTTATTTTTTGATAAAAATTAAATTACAATAATAGCATTCATTTTTTCTTAAAAAAAGAAATAAAAACACTTCAATTAATTAACTCACATGTTTTTTTAGAAATTGATCAAAATACTGCTTGTGAATTCATATATAAGTATATTCTTATAACAAACTGATGTCATTTTCACTTTTATTTTGAAATGTCATTTTCATCTAAATTATATAATAATATTATTATTATTTTATTAATTACAATATTTAATTTTAACACAAAATTCACACAATTTTTTTTTATCACCAAAAGAAGGAAAATTTTATTGTTTCAAATCATTACATAAAACATTATGAAAATTCGGATGAACATTCCCCATCCAACATCTACGAGAAGAACTATATCTCGCTAAGTAGTGAGCTATACGCCCTTCGCAGACCGCTTAATAAACCTTAATAGTTAATACTATGTTTTGATTTTGCAAACGTGGTAAAAGTCTCCGGCACGAAATTCACACAATAATTTAAAATAACATGAATTATGAAAAGTCATAGTACAAACAATCAAAATCCACACATAACTTTGTATTAGTAATGTTTTACCTAAAACAATTGAACCAACCTGGGACGACATTGGCACTTGAGCACAATAAACCTCGTACAATTTTCTTAAAATAATTATAAGCAATAATAAACGAAATTCCTAAATAAATTATTATAAATGAGTTTGCTATCTAAAAATAGTTCAATTTCATCCAAATCCATAAAAATGACGTGGCAACGTAGAAAAAAAGAAAAAAACAATTATACAAATGAAATAATATACTGTAGGGTTTTGGTCCTGACAATCATTTATTTAACAATCGGTTCCTAAATCGTTAGATCGTTGATCCAACGGCCCCCTGGATTACAAATTTTTTTTACTGTCCGCTATAATTTTCCGCGGATAGGCAATCTATTTTTTTTTTTAATCTCAGCCGTTGGATCATCCAATGATCCAACGGCTGTGGAACCGATTGTTAAATAACGACAAATAATATCAGGGACCAGTAGAGATGGGAAAAAAATCCGATCCGACGGATACCCGATTCGAAATCCGATTTTTTATCCGATCCGAACCCGATATTTTGGATTTGGATATGGATATGGATTTAAATTTTAAACCCGAAAGATTTTGGATATGGATATGGATTTCATGAAACCCGATCCGAAACCCGATCCGAAACCCGAAACCCGATCAAAACCCGAGCCGAACCCGAAACCCGAAAAATACCCGACTTTTATTTATTATATTTTATATTTTATATATTATATAATATATATAAATGTATATTATAAATACATATTATACATACACTATTATATATATATATATATATATATATATATTATAAATGTATATTATAAATACATATTATACATACACATATCTTTGAGACATAAGATATGCAAAGATCGAGAAAATAAATTGTCATGGATGTAGCGGAATTTTTTAACTTACTTACACAATTTTTTTTATTTTTTTGTTAAGCAACTTATTTACACTATTTTTAATTTTGAATACCCGAAAAAAACCCGATCCGATCCGAAACCCGACGGATTTGGATTTGGATATTGAGTTTTGGATCCGAAACCCGATACGATCCGAAACCCGAAACCCGAAAATATTTGGATTTGGATTTGGATTTTGCAAAACCCGAGCCGAACCCGACCCGTTCCCATCCCTAGGGACCAGGACCCTATACTGTAATACTGATTCCACATGGTATCTTGTCATACACCCCCGATTATACACGCACATTACACACAGTCAAGCGCTCACCTTGAGACTGTGTGTGTATCTCTTTATCTATACCTTTTGTATCTATATATCGTTGTTATACATACAGAGAGACTAGGTTTCCGATGGCTTTGATTCAATCATTTCCTCAATTGCGCTCATCTCCGTTCAATTCGCCGCCGCCGCCTCGATTCGCCGTTTTCCGGTGCTCTGTTGCTTCTCCGGTCACCGTTAATGTAATCTCCGATGAAATTGCGAGCAAGAGGAATAATATACGTCTGGGTTTGCCTAGTAAAGGTCGAATGGCTACTGACACTCTGGAGCTTCTCAAAGTACTCACGTTCATTTCATCCTTTTTTTTAATTTTTATTTTAATATTTATTTGTGTTTTATTAATTTATTTCTATTGTTTTGTTTGTTGCGTAGGATTGTCAATTGTCAGTGAAACAGGTTAATCCTCGGCAGTACGTTGCGGAAATTCCGCAGGTTTGTTCCTCTTGATTTTTCCATGTAATTTTGTATATGTGTTATTCCTAATGTTGTTATTATGCTACCTTTGGTTAGGAGCTAAGGTTGTAATTTATTGGATAAAAGGAAATGGGGAGGGAATAGGACGAGAATATGCTAAGGGATTTAGAGGTGGATAAATTGGGTGAGAATAAAAATTACGATAGTGCAAAATGTGATATGTCAAGGAGTTGAGTAGGTGTAGGAGGTAGGAACTAGTATCTGTTTGTAACGGGTGGGGCTTATCTTGTTTGAATAGAATGGAGGATGGAATGACGGTCATGATAAGAAAAGGTTTGTGGATGTTCCTGTAATGAATTAAGATACTATTGCAATCAATTGAACCACAAACTCACAAGAACATCAAATACGAATGTCAATTGATAATAAAATACGGATAAGTGCTGCCTTTTCGAGAGAGGCAGCTCTCTCCCAATTTGAGAATACAGAAAATAACAAATCTGAGCATAACCCTAATTCCTCTCACAAACGCCCTTTTAGCCCCCCTTACTATTCTTTTCCCATTTTGCCATTTACACTCTATTTTATTTCCTGCTTTACTCTTTATCCTGTGAATTGACTCTTCTGCCCTTCTGATTTCTCCTGGCATATGTGATTAACGGCTTTGGCCAATTTCCATGAGTCCCATTACCTGCCCCCCAAAGTTTCACCTTGTCCTCAAGGTGGAAATCCGGAAAACGGAGTTGTAGTGAGCTGGCATCCTCCCAAGTAGCTTCGAACAACGGCAACCCCTTCCACTTAATCAACACTTCGAGTTCGTCAGGATGACCAGTCTTTGACACTCGAACATCCAGTAAGTCTTCAGGTTCTGCCAACATTTCCAGCTCAGCTGTGAGTTGTACGGGAATCGTTGGTGTGGACGGCAGTGGTCCAATTGCCCGTTTGAGTTGGGAGATGTGGAATACAGGATGTATTTTACTGGAATCTGGTAGTTTCAGCTTGTAAGCAACCTGCCCTATCGATTGTATCACCTCAAAAGGACCGTAATACCTAGCTGCCAATTTCTCAAAGGGTCGTTTAGCCAAGGAGCGTTGACGGTAAGGCTGTAGTCGTTTTCTATCAGCACTGTTTTTCATTCTTTGTTGTGCCTTGAACAAATAGAGATGCAGCTAATCCAATATAAAATCTCGTTCTTGAAGCATCACCTCGACACTGTCAACAGGGGATTGCCCCCTTCCCAGTCTGCGAACTAGAGGTGGGTCACGTCCGTACAGGATTTTAAATGGTGTGAAATTCGTGGCCAGGTGGGGAGAAGTATTATATGAATATTCCGCCCAATGTAACCATTTGGATTATGACTTCGGTTGTCCCCCAGCAAAACAGCGAAGATATGACTCTAAAGCCTTGTTAACAATCTCTCTTTGTCCATCCGTTTGCGGGTGGTACGAGGTGCTCCGTTTGAGCTCTGTTCCTTGGAACTTGAACAGCTCTTTCCAGAAAGTACTAAGGAAGACTCTGTCTCGATCTGAGATTATAGACGACGGGAAGTCATGTAGCCGGACTATTTCTTTGAGGAAGGTTGTTGCCACTGTAAGAGCAGTGAAGGGGTGTCGTAGTGGCACGAAGTGGGCAAACTTAGAAAGACGGTCGACCATTACCAACACTGTGTCAACCCCATACGACAAAGGCAAACCTTCAACGAAATCCATTGTAATGTCATCCCAAACCTGTGCGGGTAAAGGCAAGGGCTGTAACAACCCCGCTGGAGATTGCTGAGAATTTTTGTTTTGTTGACAAGTCACACAGTGCTGCACATATGTAGACACATCTTTTCTCATTCCCATCCAAAACCACTCAGCTGCCAGTCGTAAGTAAGTCTTGACTTCTCCACCATGTCCCCCAACTGCTGAATTGTGATACATATTCAAAAGGGTAGGAATAAATGAGGACGAGCGAGGAATCACAAAACGACCCTTATAGAATAATTTGTTGCCTTGTATTGAAAATCCCACATGCTCCTTCTGCCCAGACTCTAAATCTTTTTTTATTTGCTGCAGCAACGAGTCACTCTGCACCTCCATGTCTAAAATCGACCAATCAATATGCACTTGTGAAATCAGAGATCCCAGCTCGACCTCCCCCACTGATTTTCTGGACAAGGCATCCACAACACGATTCGAACTACCCGGTTTAAACTGAATGTCAAAGGAGAACCCCAGAAGTTTGCTCACCCATTTCTGATAATCAGCCCCGATTTCGCATTGCTGGGTGATGTGCCTTAAGCTCTGTTGGTCTGTCCTTATCACGAAGTGCCGTCCCAAGAGATAAAATTGCCATTTTTGTATTGCCAAGCATATTGCCATGAGCTCTTTCTCGTACACTGATTTTTGCTGTGCTCGTATGCCCAGCAGCTTACTAAAGATTAAAGAAGGCTATGGGGCGTCCATCTTGCATGAGGACGGCGCCAACTCCAAAACCAGACGCGTCCGTCTCCAAAACAAACGGTTTCTCAAAATTTGGCATGGCCAGAACCGGTGGTTGAACCATGGCTTGCTTCAAATTCTCAAACGCTGCTGTAGCTACCGATGTCCACCCAAACGAGTCCTTTCGAAGTTGCTCAGTTAGAGGTTGAGCAATCTGAGCATAGTGTCGAACATACTTCCTATAGTAGCCTGTAAGGCCAAGGAAATCTCTTAGTTCCTTCAAATTCTGGGGACATGGCCATTCGAGTATGGCCTTGGCCTTCACCTTATCCATATCAACAGCGACTCCATTACCAGAAATTACATGTCCCAGGTAGGCTACCTCTTTCTCACCAAAATTACATTTCTTTCTATTAACCACTAGACTGTGAAGCTGCAATTTATCGAATACCAACTGCATATGGTGTTTATGCTCCTCCCTTGACGTACTATACACAAGTATGTCGTCGAAAAATATGAGCACGAATTTTCGTAAGTAGGGACGAAAGACGTCGTTCAATAAGGACATCAACCCAAAGGGCATGACCAAAAACTCGCAATGGCCATCGTGTGTGCGAAATGCAGTTTTGTGGGTATCTCGAGGACGAACCAAAATCTGATGGTACCTGGACTTTAAGTCCAACTTCGAAAATACTTGAGCCCCATGTAAGTCATTGAGTAGTTTGTCTATTACCGGAATAGGATACTTGTCCGGCACCGTTTCTCTGTTCAAGGGTCTATAATCGACACAGAAGCGCCACGATCCATCCCTTTTCTTGACTAGCAAAACTGGATTGGAGTACGGACTTTTTGAGGGCTTGATAATTCCAGCAAGTAACATTTCCTTTATCAATCGCTCGATTTCGTCTTTCTGGGCTTGTGGATAGCGATAAGGTCGAACCCCAACTGGGTTGGATTCCTCCTTTAAAACAATTGCGTGTTCATGTCCCCTCGATGGTGGTAAACCCTTGGGCATTGTGAAAACAGACGCATAACGCCCGCATAACGCCCCACTGTGTCACTCAAAAAATCAGGAATCACAGGCCCTTCGTCCACTCACTCTGTTGTCACGTGTTTCCATTCTTTTAAGCTCTACACAATACCCACCCCCTGTTTTTCGTATAGTTTTCATCATCGCCTTAAGAGATATTTGAGACCGAACCAAGGATGGGTCTCCTACCAAAGTCGCAGTTCTTCCTTCCGCCTCGTACTGCATTATTTGAGTTTTCCAATTACAAACCACGTTGCCCAGATTTTCCAGCCATTGAACTCCCAATATTACATCTGAATTGCCCAGTTCTAGGGGTAGAAAATCATCCCTTAATTCTACTGCGCCTTCCAGTTGCAGTCCCACATCTTTACACAGTCCCGTTCCCCGAATAGAGTCACCATTGCCCAGAGCGACTCCGAATCCCCCAGAATCAGACACAGTTAATCCCAGTTGTTCGACTTTCGACAATACTATGAAATTGTGAGTCGCTCCGGGATCGATCATCACGATCACTTCTTTCCCTTTAATGGTACCACGTAGCTTCATGGTTTTTGGATTGGATAATCCGATAACTGAATTTAGAGATACCTCAGTTGGAATGTGTACCTCCGTACCTCCTTCGTCTGTTGGGGATAAGGGTGCTTCACTGCTGCCACTGTCAATTCCCTTTTCTTCATCTTCGTCAATTAACAATACACTCAACTCTCGTTTCTTGCATCAATGGCCTACCATCTAGGGGTGGCAATTTCAGACACGACCCGAAACCCGATCCGAAAATGACCCGAAAGTGACCCGATTTTAGATTTTCATTCGTTTATGCTTAGATATTTAATTTCATTCAATTTTAAGTAATTTTACCTTGACCCGAAGTTGACCCGTTTACAAACACGAACACGACCTGAAACACGAAATTGCCACCCCTACTACCATCCACTTCTTGTCACACTTGAAGCACAAACCCTTTGACCTCTTATCTTGCAGCTCTTTGTCACTCAAACATCTCATCTCTCCATTCCCCCTGCTTGAGTTTTGTGTTGTGGATTTTGGTGAATTCATGGAAGCTTGAGACTCCCCAGCCAGCATTGCCCAACTACGAATTGAAGATGGGCTTTGTTGTGACCCATAAACTGTCAAACCTCCTTGACCAGACCCCTTAAAGGATACAGAATATGCCCCCGTTTTAAACACACTTCTCCCAACCTTCTTCGAACTTGTCATTTGATTTCGTTCTTCGATTCTTAGAGCCAACTCCATAGCCTGTTCTATATTCACAGGGTTGATAATTCGAATTTTTGTCTTAATCTCATCTTTTAACCCATTTAAAAATTGCCCCAGCAGTATAGTTTCAGGAACCCTCTCCAACGAAGCAGCAGTCTCAATAAATTTGCGACGGTATTCAGCCACCGTAGTTGTTTGAGTGGTGGCGAGCCACTGTTCATACAGAGATCCACCCGTTGATGGTCGAAATTGGCGCAATATGAAAGTCTTCAAATCCTCCCATCTTTGTATAGGCCGCCTATTGTTCTCCCACTGATACCACCTCAAGGCATCGCCCTCTAACGCCACTACTACAGCCTCCAATCGCTCATTCTCCGTTAACCGGTAAAAATTGAAATACCGCTCAACTCGCAAGACCCACCCATCCGGGTCAGAACCATCAAACAAAGGCATATCAAGCTTCCTGTATCGCCAATTTCCCGACCCAACTCCTCCCAACAAACTACGGTCACCCACCGGGCTCCCAATCACAAACCCCATGCTTCCACTGTTATGTGGTGTATGAGGTTGTTCCCTATTTCCCACATCTCCATTGTTTACACTGCCTTCACCCTTTTCCAAGCTAAAATTTAAAAGGTTTTGTAGAGTTGTGAGAGTAGATCTAACCTCAGAGAAGAATTGGTTCTGCTCGTTCTTCATCGTAAGTAGCAAGGACTCATGGTGTTCACGGGAACGGTTGAGTCGCCCCTCCAATCGGGTCGCTAACGTCTCCACTTCTCCCTTATGCTGCTTCGTAGTTTCCATTTGATTTTGCCTCATCATCTCGACTAACGAGTGTCTCATCACATCATCACATCAACGGCTTTCTCGACTGTTCTTGAGACCAGATCTGTGAGTTTCGACTCCATGTTACCAACGGCGTCTTCCAACTCCTCCACCCGTTGACCGACCGTCGGTGTGTTTGCCGGCGCCATAGATCGGTGCTCTAATACCACTTTGTAATGAACTAAGATACTATTGCAATCAATTGAACCACAAGAACAGCAAATACGAATGTCAATTGATAATAAAATACGGATAAGTACTGCCTTTTCGAGAGAGGCAGCTCTCTCCCAATTTGAGAATACATAAAATAACAAATCTCAGCATAACCCTAATTCCTCTCACAAACGCCCTTTTAGCCCCCCTTACTATTCTTTTCCCATTTTACCCTTTACACTCTATTTTATTCCGGCTTTGGCCAATTTCCATGTGTCACAGTTCCTCAACTACATAATTAACAATTTTTTTAATGGGAAATTAATTTCGTTCGAGTAAGCAAAGGTTTGCTCATTTTATGTGTGTTATACTATAGTCGCGTATATCTTCGCTGTTACTCACCCTCCTGTGCCAAGATCATAAACTCATATTTATCATGTACTAAATTTACTTCAAATGTCTGTTTATACCTTGTGTTCATCTGAAGTATGTTTTAAATTTGTGCATACTTTTTGTTAAATTCTGTATCAGTTCCTTGCTTTTGTTTACAGTTTGCATGAATTTATTTTTTTGCTGCAGATTGAGAACTTGGAAGTCTGGTTTCAACGCCCAAAAGATGTTGTTAGGAAATTGGTGTCAGGAGATTTGGACATTGGTATAGTTGGTCTTGATACAGTTAGTGAATATGGGCAGGTATGAACTGAGATGTGGTTTTATGTAATTGTTAATTGAGGATTATTTGTTGCTGATGTAAAAAGTGGAAACAAATATGAGAAGCAATGAATGGTATACTATGGTGTAGCTGCAGTAGTAATAGGATCACTTGGAGATATAGTTCCCACTAGGTTTTAAAGATCTAAAAATTTATATCATAGCCTAAATAATATGTTATGATCCATTTTTTTTTTTGGTCAGGATATGTTATGATCTAGTTTAAATTGTATAACATTTAAATGTATACGCTTGATTCACATTGTACTCTTAAATTATAATGTCCCTCTGTTGTATCATATCTTGTGTGGTAAGAAAAACTTGTGTACATGGTAAATTTATCTTCAAATTATGCCTAATATTTTAGTTTTTTCCTTTAATATTTTGGAATGTTACATCAAAAATTTGTTATATTTTTCCTACTTAGCAGTTAGCTCCCACCTCCCACTAGATGTAAATCCCGGGACCACTCCAGTTGGTATGTGTAAATCTGGTTGATCTAACAAATTTTAGAAATTAGAACAAAAATATAACAATTTAAATGGAAAAGAGGATATTGTGCAAGTAACACATAGACGTGACAGATGTGTAGAGATTTTTGTTATCATTTGAATCAAATAAAACATGTCAAAAAAAATACCCGCCCATCCCCAGGGAAACACCGTATCAGTCTATCAGATGTATAACTGTCAACACATATTAGGCATCTTAGACTTTAACATCACAACAAAGTCAGAGTTTAGGCACCGTTCATGACTATTGTGCACATTTGTTCTTCTATAAATATATTAGTTTTACATTGTAATAGATACAACACAAATATATACAATTTCTACTTCCTCTGTAAACTCTCTATTATATAAATTTAGCATGGTATCAGAGCGGGTTATGACATAGGAAGAGCAGAATTACAATTGGGACTCCAAGTTCAAGAAAACTACAAACCCAGAAGGATTTCGTCGAAAAATCAAAACAACAAATCTGAACCAACTGCAAAGTGAAGCATACCTATGGAAAGAACACTGAAAGGCTAGCTTCCAGCAATTTTTTGGTCGCCAAAAACCCATCAGACGCTGCTACACGCGCCGCCGACGAAACCACGCGCGGGCACGTGAGGCACTCTCCGGCCATTTTTGCTAAGGCAGATTCAGGGGAAGCTGTTCCACTCTTCATTGTAAGTCTGATCGTGGTACTACTTTTCAGATTGGATTTTAGTTCGTTTTTTGAAGGTGTGTCTCTGCTATATACGTGTATATATATACTACGGTATATATAATTCCTATCCTTTACTTCTTGGGCCATAGCTTCTTGCAGTTTGTTCATTCTTGGTGGCCCATGCAGCCCACCAGCCTTTTCTTAGTTAAAATATTTAGCCCATCAAGACCAGCCCACTAAACAAACCTTTTTGTTTAACCACAGCCTTCACTTCTTGGGCCTTTATTTATAGTGATGGGTCAATTGGAAAAAGAAGTATTTGGGTTTCTTTTTAAACAAATCAGGGCTTGTTAAGGGTTTTTCTTTTTTTGTCCATAAAATATTGATTTAGTTCAAGTTAAGACTTGACTATAATTGTTGGATAATTATCTTTCGGGTATTTTATTCCGAATTTATTTAGCATGATGAAAGAGGATTTTTCTGCAACTCACTCCGACCTAACTGTTTCGGACCTCAAGTTTTTTCGACAGTTGGTTTCTGATATAAAGTTGAAGACTGCAGCCTCATTTGTACCGACAAATACTTTTCATTCGAGTATTTCTTGTCATTCTGTCTCTCACAGTTCACCTACTTCATGGATTATTGACTCGGGAGCGTCAGAACATATGACTTGCAATTCCAGTTTACTGCAGTCATATCACTACATCAATAAAACAGAGAGTGTTCGTGTTGCCAATGGAACTCATGTACCCGTTCACGGATGGGGCACTTCCAACTGTCTCCCTTCACTACCACTATCATCTGTCTTACATGTTCCCTCCTTATCAGTGAATTTATTATCGGTTCATCAAATTACTGAAAATCTTAATTGTTCAGTAACTTTTTTCCCTTCTCACTGTGTGTTTCAGGATCTGGCGACAGGCAAGGTACTTGGAAGAGGTAAAGTGGTAAATGGCCTCTATATTATGGAAGGGAATTCTGTTTCGCCGTCGGCAAGTTATCAGGTTTCATCTAAATCTAATCCCAGTTTAGAGTCCTTATATCAATGGCATAGACGGTTAGGTCATCCTTCATTTGGTGTTCTGTCGCATCTTTTTCCGAATTTAGCATCAAAATGTAAAAAAGAAGAATTTTTTTGTGAACCATGTGAATTAGCCAAACATAAAAGGTCACCGTATCCATCTAGAAATAAGAGAAGTCCTACTCTCTTTTCTACTATTCATACTGATGTTTGGGGTCCATTTAGTCATCCTACACATGATGGGTATAGGTGGTTTGTCGTCTTTGTTGATTGTCATTCTCGACTTACTTTTGTATACCTTCTTAAACACAAAAGTGAAGTATTCGGATGTTTTAAATCCTTTCACCACATGATACAAACACAGTTCAATGCCTCTGTTAAAATTTTACGAAGTGATAATGGTACCGAGTATGCCGGAATGTTTACATCTTATTTGGACACATGGGGTATTATTCATCAAACTACATGTGTTAAAACCTCTCAGCAAAATGGAGTTGCTGAACGGAAAATTGGTCACTTACAACAGGTAGCACGGTCCCTCATATTAACTATGCATGTCCCTAAATATCTTTGGGGTGAGGCAGTCATGACTGCTGCATATCTGATCAACCGTCTCCCTTCAAGTGTACTACAATTCAGAACACCGTTGTCATTTATTCCTGCACCTTCGTCCCATCCATTGCCTCTTCGGCTATTTGGGAGCGTATGCTTTGTTCATAATCATTCTCCCTCTCGGGATAAACTTCATTCTCGTGCTCTCCGCTGTGTTTTCATTGGTTATACACCAACTCAAAAGGGGTATAAGTGCTATCATCCTCCCTCACATCGCACATATGTCAGTCACGATGTTACTTTCTGGGAGTCTATTTCTTACTTCTCTCCCGGATCCTCCTCCTTGCTTCAGGGGGAGACTAACCGACACAGTCTTGATAGTAAAGCAACAGAGGAGTCTCAATTCCTTCCATTCATCAATGTGCCAAACACTAGCCCAAACGCATCATCCATCCCTCCACCTATGAGTAGAGAGTTTGATGATCTAAATAGATTAAAGGGGCCAGATTTGATCACATATTCTAGACGGAAAAATAATGATATAACCACTTTACCACTTCCAGAGACTTCTGACCTCGAGGCAGATCCTACAGCTCCTATAATTGAGCCTGATAACGGTAACACTCTTGATCCTACTCTTAATCTTCCTATTGCTATAAGAAAGGGTGTACGCTCTTGCACTAACCATCCTATCTCAAACTTTGTATCTTATAATGCATTATCTCCATCTTCACTTGCTTTTGTGTCATCCTTGTCTAGTGTTTCTGTTCCGCATACTTGGCAGGATGCTTTATGTGATTCTAAATGGAAAGATGCTATGATAGAGGAAATGAATGCCTTGAAACATAATGGCACTTGGGAGTTAACTCATCTTCCCGCTGGAAGGAAGGTAGTAGGATGCAGATGGGTATTCACTGTGAAACAGAAACCTAATGGGCTGATTGATAGGTACAAAGCAAGACTTGTAGCAAAAGGGTATACTCAAACTTACGGGATTGATTATCAGGAAACTTTTGCTCCAGTAGCAAAGATGGCCTCTATTCGAGTCTTGATATCATGTGCAGCAAATCTTGGATGGGAACTTCAGCAATTGGATGTAAAAAATGCATTCTTACATGGAGACCTGAAAGAAGAGGTTTACATGGATATTCCACCGGGTTTTTCTACAGCTGCGACCATTGGGAAAATATGCAAGCTAAAGAAGACTATTTATGGGTTAAAACAGTCTCCAAGGGACTGGTTTGGCAAATTTCAGGGAGCAATGATTAAATTTGACTACAAACAGAGCAACTCAGATAACACCATGTTCGTGAAAAGACGAGATGAAAAAATCACAGTGTTGATTGTTTATGTCGATGATATTGTGATCACCGGCAACGACACCTATGAGATTGCTAATGTTAAACGCAAGCTTGCCTCTGAATTCGAGATGAAGGACTTAGGAAAACTACGGTATTTCCTTGGTATTGAGGTCTCTAGAAGTCCAGGTGGTATCTTCCTCTCACAACGGAAGTATACACTTGATCTTCTGAATGAAACAGGGATGTTGGGATGTAGACCTGCAGATTCTCCAATAGAAGCAAATCATAAACTTTGTGGAGATGCTGGTGAAATTGTTGAGAAATCTCAATATCAAAGGTTAGTTGGTCGACTAATCTACCTTGCACATACAAGGCCAGACATATCATATGCAGTGGGAATTGTTAGCAGGTATATGCATGATCCTCGTCAACCACATTTGGATGCAGTTTATATGATATTAAGGTATCTTAAGGCTGCTCCTGGAAAAGGAGTAATGTTTACTAAAAACAATCATCTCGGGGTTGAAAGCTATACAGATGCAGATTGGGCCGGATGTCAAGACGATAGATGATCTACTTCAGGATATTGTACATTTGTTGGTGGCAATTTGGTTACTTGGCGAAGCAAGAAACAACCTGTGGTTGCCTTATCTAGTGCTGAGGCAGAGTATAGAGCTATGGCTAAAGGTGTGCGTGAATTATTGTGGATAAGATTGTTCCTAGAAGAATTGGGACTTGCATCTACAACTCCAATGAAGCTGCATTGTGATAACAAAGCTGCTATTGCCATTGCACATAATCCAGTTCAACATGATCGGACCAAACATATCGAAATTGATCGACACTTCATAAAAGAGAAGATCAATAATGATACCATTGGTATTCACTTTGTAAGATCGGAGGACCAGATAGCTGACATATTTACCAAAGGTTTAAATCAGAAGATGCTTCATCCACTTATTGGCAAGTTGGGCATGAGTGATATATATGCATCAACTTGAGGGGGAGTGTCAACACATATTAGGCATCTTAGACTTTAACATCACAACAAAGTCAGAGTTTAGGCACCGTTCATGACTATTGTGCACATTTGTTCTTCTATAAATATATTAGTTTTACATTGTAATAGATACAACACAAATATATACAATTTCTACTTCCTCTGTAAACTCTCTATTATATAAATTTAGCAATAACCTTTACAAAAGGATACTCGTCCATGCGCAAGGGATCCAATCTCCCTGCTAAGTTGGATCTCTCTAACATTGATACCGGTATACATTTTAAAATCAACCTACGACATATATGGTTTTCAGAATAAGTAGTGTGTACTATTGTAGTGGCATGTGCACAATTTTATAGGTCAAAATCCTCGATGGAAATGAGAAAGTGCTCTATCGTGGAGGTGATCTGGTAACCAGTATGCCAAGCCGCCTTCTATTCACAACTGTCTCATTTATTTGCCTACCTAAATGTAGTCATCAGTCTGAGTGTCTGATATTCCTTCCTCTAAATTCAAAAGATAACATGCACTGTTGTTTTTTCGTTTTGCTAATTCTGTGCTGTTTATAGTTACTTGACGGTTCAGGATCTTATCATGCTACATCTGTCCAGTAGGTCGCTGCATTACTGGTACAGTAACATAGTTGGTCTGTTTGAGGTCATAAGTTTGAGGACTATCTTAATGATCTAACATTTATATCCTGGACTTGGTTCAATTGTAGAAACTCATATTTGCAACAAGAAGCTATCTTTAGGTATCATGTGATTCAGAAAATTTGCACACTCATGCCCTTTAGTGGCTGTAACTGTAAGGTTGCTTTAAGCAGGATTTTTATCTTAGCATAAATTTTCTCTGTCCTGTTCCACAAAGCAGTCTCTGAGTAGTGTTTTCTGATAGCATGAGTTACACATATCTTTCACTCTTGTTCTTTAAATTTATTAAGAAAGGGTCCCTTCACCCTTGTAATCACTGTTGGCATTCATATAGTAAGGTCGATCCCTCTCTTTTGGTTTAGGTAAACATGTGGTGTGTCAATATTTGAAGTTTTTATATGCATTGTATTTGGCAGGGAAATGAAGATCTTATTATTGTTCATGAAGCACTTGGATACGGAGATTGTCATTTGTCACTAGCAGTATGTTATTGTTTCTAGCTTATGCATACTAATTTGAGTGCTATAAGTATCATATTCTATTATTTGGCTTTGTAAATTTATTACTCCTAAATCATGTGTCAGATACCACAATATGGGATTTTTGAAAACATCAATTCGCTGAGAGATCTAGCACGGATGCCGCTTTGGACTGCTGACAGACCCCTGCGTGTTGCAACTGGCTTCACCTATGTATGACCTCACATTTTTCCTTTAAGTGTAGTTGTTCTAAAGAATATTTTTTAAATAATTTATGGTAGTTGTGGAGAACACTCTAAATGGAATTGTATTATATTTTTATTCTTTGACAGCTGGGTCCAAAATTTATGAAAGAAAATGGGCTGGAACACGTTACATTTTCAACTGCTGATGGAGCTCTAGAGGCAGCTCCTGCGGTGAGAACAAACCCTTTACTATTGACATTATTATGGCATCCCTTGATTAATTTATCTGTTAGTATTTAGCACTTTGTCCAAGTTTTGGACTCGGCAATATTTTGAAAAAAAACACATTTTTTTGGCCTAAATATCATGTCCGAGTGTCCATACCCATGCCCGAGTGTCGAAGGCGCTGACACGGGTATTTGGGGCAAAATGAAGAGTCGGGGTAACAAAGATTTAGCATATTATCCTAGGTTTTAGGTGAGGATAGAGGTGGTGGCCGACTTGTGATAGAGGGGACAAAACCTAAATGCAGTGAGATGAGTAGTGTGAACAGGAAGTAAATTTTACTTAACACAAGATAAATGTCCGTGCTATCATACCCCATTAATTATTATCAGTTACTCGTGAAGTCAATTTCTAGAAGACCTTTAATTTTGTAATTTCTAACCATTGCTCTGTTTAATTTGTTTTCTACTTTTGGGGGTGATTGATTGTGAAAACACTCATCTGAGTCTCTTGTAGTTTACTTTCAGGTTGAGACCTAACCTTGGTTTTTGAACACAATATTCTTTTTCCTTGTATTTCTTCAATCTCCTTCAGTTGGAATGCTGAAACTCAACTCAAGTTTAGTCTGTTTATTCACCTTTTTTGGCAAAAGTTTAGATGAATACAAATGTCACTAAGGGTTCAGACCTCATATCATTAATATTTTTTAAAGCAAAAAGTAAAAGACAACAATGTACAAGAGCCCTAGAGAACTTATTAGGCAAAACTTCAATGATTAGTAATAGCTGTGTGGGTTAGTTAATATTATCATCCTGGATACTTGTAATGGATTTGCAAGCTGCTCGATCAAACTACCATACATACGAGCTTGATCAAACTACCATACATACGAATCACTTAATCTCTAAAAATCACTGTATATTATTTTAATATTTGAAAAGTCTGGGTTTGCCTCAGTCAGTGGAGCCACCTCTATTTATTGGTTTCCAATTAATTCCAGGGCCGGTTCAAAATTATTCTTGTCAAGTCTCAAGCATTATTGTGGTTTGTAGATAGGCCAATGATTACCATACTAATATGTTTCCTGGAATTGATCGTTTTTTGCTCTTTGTGGGATGGCTTGAGGAGTATCTTTTGCTGAGATTCAGTCAAATTGAAGGCAGTCCAGCATCAATGTTTTAGTCCAGTTTACTTATTGATTTCTCTTAGTTTATCTACAAAGATTTTTTCTTTCTATGGAATTCATTTTCTTCCTCGCTAATAATCCTTTTCTTTTCTGGTCATGATTCCTTTTACCTAAATCTTAAATAGTGACTATTTTGTTGCATAGATAACAATATGCTACACGATTAAAGTGTGAGATTTAAAATAACATCTTTTTTCTGTTTTTCTCAACTTAGATGGGCACAGCTGATGCAATTGTAGACCTTGTTAGTAGTGGAACTACTTTGCGAGAAAACAATTTAAAAGAAATTGAAGGTGGAGTTGTTTTAGAAAGTCAGGTGAAGTCTATGGTTCAAGAATTCCACGTCTCATAATTTGTTAGTTTAAGTATTCCAATAAGTTTGGCATAGGTTTTTTTTAAAATAATTTTTCTGCATTGGATGTACATATTTTAGGCTGTTCTTGTTGCCAGCAAGAAGTCTTTGATCCAGCGGCAAGGGGTGCTGGACACGATACACGAAATCCTAGAAAGATTTGAGGCACATTTGAGAGCAGCTGGTCAATTTACGGTGCGTGTAATTTGCTTGATATGTTACATTGACTGCATCTTACTGTAGTCTCTGGCGTCTTAATTTTTTTCTGCCAGGTAGTTGCTAACATGAGAGGAAGCAGTGCGGAGGAAGTGGCTGAACGGGTATTGAGCCAACCATCGCTGTCTGGGTTGCAGGTGAATATTGTTTCGCAGTTTTGATCAATTTATAGAAAAATGCAGCCTGAGAATAAGAATTTTTTTTTTTGGCAATTTGTGATTCGATCAGTCCTCCGCTGTATAAATGTAAATGCAATCTAAGTGTTCTATCTACCATCCATCCTTATCTGTTGGAAATAAATTGAAATTTAAAATACACTAAGATTTTTATCGTTGACATCTAAATCTGTTAAAGGGACAGTTTTATTGAAGTGCTGGCTAAATTCGTTTTTCCTCCTATTTGCAAAAGCTTTTCCAATGTTTCTCATGTTTTAACTTCTCACTCTGGAGCTTCTTCATTGCTTGTCATGTTCTGTATGCAGGGGCCCACTGTAAGTCCGGTTTTCTGCAAACGTAATGGGAAGGCAACGGCTGAATACTATGCGATAGTCATATGTGTACCCAAAAAATCACTTTACAAATCTGTTCAGCAGCTGCGAGCTGTAAGTTTTTCTTCTTCTTAAATTAATATCAACTGGTTGTTGGTTATTAATCTGTTACTAGGGAATTCCTCTGCTCTTTCAACTTCTACAGAAGAAAATATGTAACACATAGGAATTCTTTTATGTATAAAAGTATGGAAACTATATTCTGCAAGCTGCATTAAAGTCATGAAAACGTAAAATGGGAAATGGAATCTACCATTACATTGGTGGTTCTTTAAACATTAGTTACAACATAATTTGGTGTGGTTCTTAATATCATTTATGAATCTATGGATTTTTCTGACCTGGATAAATTTTTTTTGTTCATTTGTTCATCATTGTTGTCTTCCTGTGAGTATTTGCATGTTCCATCAAGGAAATTTCTTATAGTTGCCCTTGATATTCCTTTCTTTCTGTATTTAACCAACTTATTTCATTAAGATAATAATTTCTTTTAGACTTATTTCCAAAATGCATCCCCTTGGTTCTGCAGAAATTCAGTTTGGTGTCAGTAGTTTCAGCAATTGCAAAACGCATCCTATATGATAAATTTTCGGTTCAAATTACAACCTTTTGACTTGATTCCGTTAAATTAGACTGTTAACGTTAAAATACTAAGGGCAAAAATGACTTATACTCTTTAAGATCAAACACACTCAAGTTTCAAGAACATCTTGCATGCATCAATGGAGGGCCGCCAAATTCCGGCGAAACTCGAGCTCATTTTTCTCCATTTTTAACTGATACATACTCCCCATCTCGTCCACAACTCATATTCATCAACGAAATCACAAAACACGGCCGGCCAAAATTTTCCAATCTCGACCAAATCCCGAGCTCGCTGCTTTGTACACAAAAACTTAAGCTAAAAATTGATATGGGTTCGGGAAAACACAATCAATACATGTACGATTTCAGAAAATACGAACAATCAATGAATCTAAACCAAGAATTTTGAATAAAAAATCCAATTAAATAAAACATCGAAATCTGCAAACAAGCAGCAGCAGCAGCAGCAGCAGCAAGTCGTACGTGTTTGTTCCTTAACAATTGAAATCAAGCAGCAGCAGCAAATCGAAATCTCCCTTAACAATATTTTTTGGTACCCCCCCCCCTCTTACCCTCTCCTTCCCTCTCTCTCTCTCTCTACATGTACATTTATATGTTTGTATGTATATATTATGTATCTAGGCACCCTCTTTTTCACTGAATTAAAATGGGTTTCTTTGTGTGTGATTTGTGGACTACTAAATGAATGTAATTGCTTGCTTGTTTTCATTGCTGCATTTGAAAACCCTGAAATGGGATTTTTAGAAAAAGGGTAATATATTTTAATGTTATTCCGACTTTACCCTTGCTAATTTGGATGATAACCGTTAATTTTGACGGAAGGGTGCAAACTGACACGCCAAAACATGTTATGGGATGCATTATGCAATTGCTGAAAGTACTGAGACCAAATTGAATTTTCCCAGAACCAAGGGGATGCATTTTGGAAATTAGTCTTTCTTTTATTCACATATATTCTTTTATACTGCACTTACTTTTCCTTCATGTTTGCAAGTTCCAAAGGCCTCCACGCTACAATTTGTATAACTTCATGGTTGATTATTATTAAAATTATTTTAAATTTAAAGTGTTCATGTAATCAGAATTTTTAATTAGGGCAATTAGCCAAACAAGAAGTTTTGATTAAGGCTGTTATTAACTATTATATTTTTCTTTTCCCCTTCTTTAACTGTGATTTTAAATTTTCAAGCTAATATTTAACAAAATTCAAGTTTAGAGAAACGACTGGGTGAAGAAGATATAGTTTTTTTGAATAATAATACAATGTATTGAAGCTTGAAAGTGTTTTGACCACATTTGCTGTTGTTCCATATCATCCGGGGTAGCATGAATCTAGGAACGGATAAGAAGCAATCATATTCTGAAGAAATTTATTTGAGATAAAAAGCATAAATAGTCTCCTTGTGTTTTACTTTTAGCAATGTAAGACAGTCTTCATGTTTAACCAATGACAGAACTTCTAAAGCTTATGGTTTTCATATTTTCTTGTTTTTGTTTCTCAAGGACTGACATCGCATAATTGTTAAAATAATAATGTGTGGTCCAAGTTATGTTTTAGAATTCAGCTTTGTTCTTTTGATAATTCTGATGACATTATTGTGATGCACAGATTGGAGGCAGCGGGGTCCTGGTTTCTCCCCTAACCTACATCTTTGATGAAGAAACTCCAAGGTGGCGTGAACTTCTCCTGAAGCTGGGGCTTTAGAAAGTTTTCTGTTCTGCAGTGTATCTAGTAGAAATGCTTGGTGGGGAGATTGGAAATTGAGGCTGCTCAGTAAGAGATCATAGAGTTTGAAAATTTTGGTACTTCATAGTTGTAGTTCTGCATCTTTTGCTGTAGTTAATGTTGTATTGCTTCAAATCCAATGCTTTTCCTCGAAATTGATTTCTTTTTGTATTTCTTAGTAAAACATTTGTTTGTTTAAAGCAAAATAATCTCACTAGCTTTTTATGAAGATAAGAAGCTAAAATATTTAAACTTTTCTGTTGCTTGTATGGATGACAATATGATATGAATTCATAAGAATTTCAGTTCACAGATTTTTATGTGGGGTTGGTCTATCTGTGCTTTCCATGGACAGATTTGGGTCGAAACACAAAATGGAAACAATATATAAATCATATTTTGATTAACTTGGAGCCCGAAGCAATCGTAGAACCAGGCTCCTTGGTTGGTAGCTGGTCTCCATTTTATTTGGTGAAGTGTGTAATGATAGAAGGACAGTCTGCTTCCCGCTGCCTTTTAGAAAATGCAGCGCGCATAACAGTTCTTAAAGTGAAAGGTAAGTATCTGGCTAATGAATTGTTTAAGCAGACTTCTTATGATCTTCATTTACTGATAACAGGTTTTCATATTATCATCTGTACTTATGGTTATTATGGATGGTGATGATCTAGGGCAAACGATTGTTAGCAGATCGGGACCCTTTTATGTAACTTGGATTACAGAAATAACTAATCAACTAGAAAAAACTTTTGAGAGTATGTATCTATTAACAGAATGTTACATCTTGATGTATATACAACTGCGATTTTGATCTTGAACTTTATAAATGTTTTTTGATTTTTTTTTTCTGCTATTTTTTTTCCCTGAGAAAGTATTGGAGATCCTGACTTCAACAATTTAACTTTAACACAAATATATTGAGAAAATACAATTTCTTCAGAGAGAACATGAATCTGATCTGCTATACACCAAGATAAGAAATCAAACCGAACTAAAAACACTTGTCGAACCTCGCTTCAACATTAAACAATAAACAGGCTGATGCTGCTTCAATATCTTGAATAGTAAAACCACATCACATGTACACACACACTTCGTTAATTCCAGTGAACATTAGGAGATGAGTAAAGAGGATTATGAATAGTTGATGACCCTTTTTTCCTCCAAAACAAGTCTCCCACTAGAGGAATAATAGGCTTCTTTTTCCTCACACTCTTCCTCTCTTTCTTTTTCCCTCCAAATAACTCATCTTTTTCTTCTTGAGAAAAACTAAGTATCTGACTCAAACTTGGTGAACCCTCCATCTTCGCAATCACATCCGTCGACTCTGCAGCCTTCCGAGCCACGTTCGCTTCAGCTTGCGCAATCTTCGACATGTTCTTGTGAAGCTCTGCATTCAAAGAAGCCAAAGCCACCTCATTCTCAGTCTCCCTTTCTTTCAACAATTTCACTTCCTCCTTTGTCTCTTCAAGCTCAGTCTCTAGTTTCTTTATTGTTTCAGCAAGTGTAGTGTCTGCATCTTTCCATGCAGTCTGTTTCGATGCATGGGAGTGAGTGGGAGAGGGAGTAGGTGTAAAAAAAGTCCATGAAGAAGAATTAGAGCTCTCTTGTTTAGGAAAAGAGAATGGCTTAGGAGAGTAAACTGCCGGGGTAAGAAAGCGTTCTCCAAACACGGCCACAGCTTCTTTCACAGACGAAAATGGTCGGGACGTATCGACATTGGAGTGGTAGTCGCTGGATGGTGTTTGCATTGTTTCCATAGTTGTAAAAGTGTTGATTTCAGAATGATGATGATGGTGGATAAGTAGGGAGCAATAGCTTGAGTTTTCTTTGCTTATACTTCAAAAGTTAGGGAGGATGATATATAAATAAAATGGGAGCTTTTATCTACTTAATTTGTAGGTTGGTGAGATATATATGAGATTTGAAGATTCAGAGAGTCTATGTAAAGAAGTGGATATCTCAACTACTATTGTCCAAGAAAGAGTAAAAAGTTGACACTTATTATCCGTATAAGCATGGTAATTAGATGAAATCATCATCAAGAATGGGATAATTTGAGGATGCAAACTATGAAGATCGAACTAGGAAAAAAGAGTTGATTATTGCATGGTAACCATGATTCGCTTAGAACAACTTCACCCTAAGACATGTAAAAATAAGGGTCCGGGTCCCTGACAATCGTTTGTCAGGACCGGTTATTTAACAATCGGTTTCACAGCCGTTGGATCAAAATTACTGCCCGCTATAATTTTCCACGGATAGGCGAAAAATTATAGCGAACAGTAAATTTTTTTTGTAATTCAGGGAGGCCGTTGGAACGGTTTAGAAACCGATTGTTATATAACCGGTCCTTGACAACAAACGATTGTCAGGGACCAAAACCCTAAAAATAATTGTTCTGTACACGTACATAATATTTATGGGTAAAAGGTTACTTTCCCTGCTATACTATAGTGAAGTTTTGGTATAATTTACTATAATATCGAAAGCTATACTATAGTGAAATTTTCGTATAATTTACTATAATATCGAAAGCATCCCTATACTTTTCTTGGATGTACTCGGTCATTCTAAAATTTGTTTTTCATATAATACGATTCTATGCGTGATGATTTAATATTAAGAACATGACAGGGGAAGGAGCTGTGGGTCTCATCTTCACCAGAATTTGTTAAGAGCAGCAAAGCAAATTATTGAAGAACTGGTACTAAAATTGACCGATAGTCACATAGCTATGAGTTGCCATACATCATGTTAGCCAAAATAGATCCGTATTAGTTGAAAATTTGTATGTATTACGAAGGATGTTGGCTCTTTCTGTTGCAATTATTTTTGACACTATTCGGAAAACATATTAAATTTCAAAAGATCAACATAAACAACACGAAAGATGATCACCTTATTATTTAAGCATTTTTGAGATTTATCTTTTCACATGGAGTGTTCGGTGGACACAGGTCTTATCACCCACCAACTCTTCTTTTTTTATTATATGATTTTCTTTAAAAACTAGAAATATATGGATTAGCATGTTATATTTAGTGTCCGTTTGGCAAATCTGTCTATCAACTTATAAGTTACTTATTTCGGAAAAATTTTCGTATTTACATACTTTCTTTTAGAGAAAAATGTGTACCGGGAGTTTAATATTCATTATCTTGCAAAAATAAGTTACTTATTTCAGGAAAAAGTACATATTTCCTAACTTTTTTCCAGAATAAGTAACTTATTTTAGAAAAATAAGATTTCCCAAACGGGCCCTTAGTTGTTAAAAAAAAGAGCATGTTAAATAATTTATATTATATGTGACTTATGATTTATTAAAAATGTAAAAATAAATTTTATGAATAGTATATTTAAATGATAATATTAACTTTTATAAAAAAAATTCATTAAAATAAAAAAGTCACTCGAAAAAGTATCTCATACCAATTTATGAGTTTAAGCTATTTTTTTAATTTTAAATCAATTTTCAACTTCTTACACAAATAAATATTCTTTTAACTTAAAGTCAAAAATAATTTTAAACCGGGGCTTATTATTCATATTTTATGGGAGTAGTTTATAAAATAATATAGATGTTTTATAATAGTATCATGAAAATAGATAATGTAAAATTTTAATTGTAATATGTTGTTGATAAGTATCGAACCTTGAATTTCGGGAATAATTTGTAAGATAATATAAATATTTAATAATTATATGTTGATGATGGGATCCGAATCTCAAATCTATGAATATATTTTAAATATCAAAAAATAATATTGTTTTAACATTAAATTCAATGATTATTATTAATCTATATCAAAATTCAATAATTACTATTAGATGTACCAAAATAATTTATCAAACTATCGACCAAATAGTAAAAAAGTGACACTATTGTTAGTAGGAGAACTAATCTGGGACTAATTTCCTATCTTCAGTATTTCCCATCTTTTAATGATAATTTTTTATTGTTTCTTTAGAAGTCCACGCAAAGATGGCATAAATAAATATTACATCGTTCTCAAGATATTTTAATTAAAAATTAAAAATTGTTCTTTCATAATATTGAAATTTTAAATACACATTTTTAAGTGAAAATAACTTTCAAATAAAATAATTTTTAAAATTATATAATACGATCAACTTGACATAAAAAGTCAAAGAAAAATGATACAGCCACCAAATTAGTTCCCAACCAAATTAGTTCCCAAATTTTGACACCAAATGACATGGCATTAATTTGATTGGTTATAATAATAATAGACCGCTAGGACCATCCAATTAAAATATCACAAAATGCCAACTAATTAGTGCCACATTTGGTGTCAAAATTTGGTGCTCAAAGTCAAAACATGACAAAGGGAGAGACGAGAATTATTTTGTAGAACTGCAAGTGCGTTTATAACAACTCTGCATTTCTCTTCCACATTAAGAAAAATTTCACAATTCGCAGGAAAATCACAAAACAAATGGAGAATCATCGAGACTTTTTTCATGAAGCTAAATATACAGACCAAAACGGTGTAGTACAAACCACTAAAATCCCTGTAGTTCAAGAACTAGCACGCAAAGGAATCACCGACTTGCCAGAGAGGTTCATAAGTTTGCCACAGGACCAACAAAAATTTTCTGGCACCACCCCTGTTAACCTTCCAACTATAGACCTTGTCAAACTGCGAATCGAGTCGGACCCAAATCGAAACGAAGAGCTAGCAAAGCTAGCAGGGGCAGCTAAAGAGTGGGGTATGTTTTTAGTTACAAATCATGGTGTGCATGATTCAGTGTTGGACAGTGTTAAGGATGTTGTCAAAGGTTTTTTTGGACTGTCTTTTGAAGAAAAGAAAAAGAGCGTTGGATCGTATATGAGTGTTGATAATATGGGGTATGGAAGGAATTTTGTCAGGTCTGAAAATCAACGTTTGGATTGGATTGATCGGATGAGTATGGTTGCATTTCCGGCTGATGATGGGAATCTTCATGTATGGCCTAAGAAACCACACAACTTCAGGCAAGTTTATTGGTTTATTTTGTTTGATGTACTACATTTTAGCCTTGTTTCTTATTTCGAGTTAACGTTGTATCTTATTTCAAATTTATATCTTCTCTATTTGTAGGGAAGTAATGGTGAAATTTGCCGAGGAAACAAGAATTATTTTGAATGATTTGCTGCAAGCGATGGCTGAGGCCCTGTCATCGGACAGAAATGTTTTCTTGAAGAACTTTGAGCCGAAAAGAAGTGAGCTGAAAATTAGAACAAATTACTATCCGCCCTGTCCTAGACCGGACCTAGCCGTTGGCATAACTCCACATTCTGATGCCAGTGGCCTAACACTCTTGATCCAGTTCGGTGCAGACAATGGGCTTCAAGTGCTAAAAGATAAAAAATGGATGTCACCGATATGGCCAGGGGATATGGTACTAGTGAACATTGGAGATTTGATGGAGATCATGAGCAACGGAAGGCTCACTAGCTCGTGGCATCGCGCCATTACTAATACAAATTGTGAGCGATTTTCAGTGGCGGCTTTTTATAATCCGCCACCGGATGCTGAGATTGAACCTATGCAAGATGAGAGTTCAAGCGATGGAATGTACAAGAAGGTGAATGTGGGGGAGTATGTGGAGAACTATTATAAAGTTAGCCCAACAGTTGGTAAAGAGGCCATAATGTATGCCAAGGTTGTGTAGGTCATGTCCAGTAATTGATCAACTGATGCTGTATCAGTAGTATGCTAATGTACAAGTAGACATTGACCACATTTTCTAGACTAGGTGTTTCTTTTTTTTTTTTTTTTTTTTTATCTGGTGCTATGTTTCACTAAAATCATTATTAGTTAAAAACATGTTTTGTTATGTTGAAATTAATGACTGAAAAAATCATTATAGTGTTAAAAGAATTTAAATTTTATTGACCATTAACTATGGTCATTTTACTTGGGGCCTGTTTAGGGAATCTCATAAAATTATTTAACTGTCTTGTAAGTTCACACCAACTTAAACACCTAACCATCATATTAACCGGCTTATTAACTTATATTTAGACCTGGCAAATCGGTAAATGAATCGGTTTCGGATCGGATCGGATCCACTTTCGGTTATGATATATTTAGAGTCCGTTCAGTTCGGATCGGATATGATTCGGTTCGGATCCGCTTTCGATTAAGGTATATTTTTGGGACTGTTCGATTCGGATCGGATCTAATTCGGTTCGGGTCAAATTCGGATCAAAATCGGATAAATTTTGGATTAAGATCGGATCAAAGTGGATTCGGTTCTTTTTCGGATATTTAATGTTTAAGATGAAACTATGTTTGGATGTATTAAAATTCGGTTTGGGTCGCATGGTCGCATTTGTCAAGATATATCTAATTTAGTGATTTCCCCAAATCTTTGAAAAAAATACAAAATTATATTGGTCTGAGCTCTTAGTAATAAACAACTAAATTGACTAAATTCTAAAAAATACAAAATTATATTTGTTCGAGCTCACAAATATTTTGATACATATATGATATCTTGAAACGTTTGGTACTAAAATATAAAATATTTTGAGTCAAAGAGAGATATAATATATAATCTCAATAATATTATTTCATCACATAATTTTTGGTATAGGTGTTTTTAGTTCCAATTTAGAACGAATATAGTACTTTGAGTCATATTTTGTACGGATAATATTTTTTTTGGATTTGATCGATTTCGGATAATTATCGGATCAAGTATTTCGGATTATTATCGGTTAGATATTCGGTTCAGGTAATTTTCGAATCGGATGAGATCGGTTTTCGGACAATAATCGGATTTGACTATATCGGATCGGATTTCGGATCGGATCGGATTGTTTCGGATTTGGTTAAATTTCGGTTAATCTAATTCGAATATAAAATCGGATCTCGATTCCATGAATTTCGGATCGATTCTTCGGATCCGGACCCAATTTGCGAGTTCTACTTGCATTGTGACAAGTTTGAAGTTGTTGGTGATGTACTTTTTTACACCATTACAACTTATTATACTAGTTATCAGTTAATCATATCACTCGGCGATTTCAGTGAAAAAACTTTATAATCAACTTTTATATTAAGTTTCAATCATATTTCATAACTGAAAGATGGGAAGTACACAGTAAAGTAATTCTTTTTGTGGCGGTTTTGCAGAAATAATATTCCGGTTCGAAATGTTCTTAGAAAGCAAACACTGTCCAGTTCCTATCGGGTGTCCTTTCTGCAACTCAGACATCGAACATCTCTTGCATGTGTTTTTTGATTGTGATGTTGCACTTCACTTCTGGCAAACGGTGGGTATCAACAGTTATGACATGTGGAGGGTAGAACATGCTCCTAACTGGTTACTTGATAGGGGATATGGTATTTCAGAAACAAAAGAGTGTGGGAAAACAAAGAAGTTATTCCTGTGTATGCAATGGACTGGAGCACCAAACAGGTTGCAGACTAGGTAGAAGTTAAGGAAAAAAACCAAGTAGCTCAACAAGGAGGAAAAGCAAAGGCCCAAGAATCTGTCAACAGGTGGAGTGGTCCAGCAGATGGATGTTTGAAGGTGAACTTGGATGCATCAGTGTTCACTGGAGAGTCTTCTTATTCGATTGGGACGACACTCACAAACCAGAACGGTGAGTTTTTAAGGGGACGAGTGATCAGAAAGGTAGGTGTAGTCTCTGTTTTTGAAGCAGAGGTAGTAGGAATTCATGAAGCTCTCTCATGGATTGATGACAACCCAAGTCTGACCATCTGCATTGAATCAGATCCTCTATTGGCAGTCCAGGCAATAAGCAATGGCAGTGATAATCAACTGGAAGTTGTAAACGTCATTGAAAGTTGCCGTTTAAAGCTTTGCATGTAGGAGTGAATGGTCAGTCTGCAGTCATATTCGAAAGCTAGCAAATAGGGCGACTCATTTAATTAATATTCAAAATATATCTATAATAGATTGATAATAAATACAATTAATAATATAACTATTCTTATATTACCAGAGATAAGTTATATAAATTTAATTAATTAAAATAATAATATTAAATATTAATTTAATTTATTATTGAAGTTATATACTAGAAGTATATTAACTAACAATCGAAATAAAAGTCGAGAATATATTATTATATACAACTTGGTGGTTCAAGATTTTATTCATTTAAAAAAGTTAAAAATTAGGAATTTAAGATAATTTATCATAATCCGTAATTCGCACGGGTTATGGGCTAGTATTGTAAATATAGAAAATTATACAAATTTAAGAATGTCACAATTTTTTTAATACCGAAAAACCATCTATTCTCACGAGGTCGATCTCAGTTCCATACTACATAAAATTAGAAACATGCATTCTTACAACATGCCAACACATACGGCAAGTTGAAAGTAAAAGTGTGACCGCCTGACCGGGCAAAACAGTCCCCCGTTAAGGCCGGAAATCAATGTTTTTCAGACCAAGTCTCTCAATTTTGCATCTTGGAATTAAGGATAGGCTATACGTGTAAATAGAGCTACACTAATTTTAGAAATTCAAACCTTGTTACCTTGCCTATAAAGGGTAGTAAAGCTCAGGGTGAAACTATCACAGGTGAAGTAAAAATATTATTTCGGTGTACATTTTATTTTTGAGTTAGTTTAATTTCAAATGGCTACGATGAAAATAATCGGTATATTAGGCATAGTGTTGGTAATCTCAGGTGTGACAAATGCTCATGCTGAACATCATGCTCATCATCATAGCGGTGATCCAATTGTTCATACAAAATATGATCGTCGTGGCCTTGGACAACAAATGCCTGCTGCTGGTGGTGGGGGTGCCGTATTTGATATAACAAAGTCCGGGGCAAAGGGAGATGGAGCTTTTGATAATACTGAAGTGAGTATTAATTTAAACTTTTTGATTAGGAAAAAATTAAAGAACAACTAACAAATGTGTTGATTTATATAATTTTTATTCGGATTTGGTTTGTCAGGCTATAACTAAGGCGTGGAATGACGCTTGCCATGCTGGTGGAGCAGCAAAACTTTTAATACCAGAAGGGATATTTCTGGCAGGATTGCTTGAGTTTAAAGGCCCGTGTACGGCTAACCCTGTAACTGTTGAACTAAAGGGTACATTGAAGGCAAAGCCAGATGCCGAATCCTATCCTCAGGGGAATCAGATCCATTTTTATCTAGCACCTTTTCAAATCATGGGTGGAGGTACTATTGATGGCAATGGCAAGGCTGAACAGGAGCAAAGGAAAAAATCTGGTGGCAAAAATCTTCCAGATGTACGTAATTAAGCCCTACCACTACAACTAACTAGTCAATTTTACATGTATGTATGTCCATATATAGGTGGCTAATTCACTCGTAAATGTTTTCGTGCAGTCTTTGGTAGTCGATCAATGTATTAACTCTGGTATCTCGGGAATTAAAATGGTAAATGCCAAGGGATTCAATATTAAAGTAGTTGACGCTGATAATTTCAAGATTGATGGTGTGGACATATCTTGTCCAGGGGATACCCTAAACACCGATGGTATTCATATTGCTAGAGCTAAAGGTGCGAGCATCACTAACTGTAACATAGCAGTAGGTGATGATTGTATTTCAATGGGCGATGCCATGGTGGACATGACCGTTAGAAACATTCGTTGCGGTCCTGGACATGGCATCAGGTAATTGATGATGGTGTGGATCATATTATATTATACTAGTCCGACCTTTTCTAAGCTCTTCAATTCAATGGTGATATTGCAGTATTGGCAGTCTTGGTAGATTTCCAGATGAGAAAGATGTTAGAAACGTTGAAGTATCTAATATTACATTAACTGGCACCATGTACGGGGCACGGATTAAAACGTGGCACAACTCGCCAGTGTTAGCAGCATCCAACATTACCTTTTCGGATTTCACCTGTAAAGATTGTGGTACTCCCATCATAATTGATCAAAATTATAATATGGGGTCAGCAACACAACAATCAGGGGTACTACCAACATACTAATCCATTGTAGTAACTCCTTTTTTGCCCTAGTTGAATTCTCTGCAGGTACAGAATATATTAATCTGTGGACTACTTGAATTCCAACAGGTTTCGAAAGTGAAGGTTAACGGGGTTACTTTTAAAAATTTCAAGGGCACCGTAAGTACAAATTTGGCAGTTTCTTTGAATTGCAGTAGTGCCTGTCCGTGCGAGGGAGTCAATATACAAGACGTTTCACTTACCTACTCTGGAACTAATACTGTCGACAAAGCTCTTCATACAACTTGTGAAAATGCTAAAGCAGTATTTGGCGGAACCACCCTTCCACCTTGTAAATAAATCTATCCTCGCCGGTTACTTGATTTTCAACTGCTACTGTAAGTGACACATTCTTCCTAATAGTAAAATTTCACTAATTTTCGATATTCAGCCGGGTTTAAGCCTAGGTTGCTACCATCCTAGTTTCTCCCTAGAAAGATATCTGTGATGTTTCAATAACCTGTACTTCTGTGTTGTGTCTCACTTTGTTTTGTTATGTCCTTTAAATATGATTCTATGATGACAGGTAATAATAGCCAGGCCGGCCGGTGAGACAATAAAACACGAGCAGAATACCAATAATACCAGTCTTCTGCAAGGAGGAGAGAAGAAAGGCACATCAATAAGAGACCCTTATTTTTTTTTTACTTGAATTATGTTTTGTAAAATGATTACATATACGATCATGTTTTTATATGAGATGTAATGCCGATTTAGAAAGCTAAATAGATTTAATTTCAACTGAATTTTGTTCCATATATAATTAGGGTTATAATACCAATTGTTGTGTTCACTTATCTTTCGAGTAATTGATGTTAAGTAGTTTGAAAGTTGAGAATAAGTTAGTGTGTTTCCTCTTACGAACTAATGGGAAAAAAGGGCCAGAGAGAAGCAGCAAAGTGGCTGCTTACTGTGACACCAAAGGCTTCTGCACTGCACTTAGTTGATAGAACCATGAGTTCTAATTGAAACCACCCTAATTTAACAGCAAAATCTACAAATTACCAGCATGAAAACACAAACTTCAACTATACATAATAATTCTTCTTTCACCAACTTTAATCACACTTGACCAAGCGTGCACCACCACCCGCAGCTGGCTGCCTCCAAGAACTTCATCTTGTCCAGCCCTTTCCTCCAAACAAAATCCCTACATTGTAATATATGATTCGCATTTTCGGGCCAGAAAACCACAATTCGATTTTTGGCAGGGATGCGCATGTTGAAATTGCCTACACCGGGTGACACACATCTCTAACATGCATTTCTTTTGAAAAATTCTTAGATGATCCACATCTTCCAAGGCATGCACAGATTTGAAAAAATTACAAAAATAATCATTTTTTGAGTAAAAAGCCAATTTTAGCTTTTTGGATACTCCACTAACAGTTGGGAACAGTTGGGTATCCCATGGATTAAAATTTGCCAAAATTTTGAAAATAATTATTTTTATATATTTTGTATTAAAAAAACGTTAAAGTTGACCTTCACCTCACAGATTTTAGAGATGTTCATTTCTTAAATACATAAGCAAATAATGGTCTATCCTCCTTTCACATGATACACACACAAGTAATTTGTATATACTCACATGATACGCCCGTCGAACGTACTTAGGGCATCTCCAATAGTTTGGTCCAAATTTGGAATTTTTGGTTCAAATTTGGACAGAATTCCTCTCCAACTCCAATAATTTGGTCCAAATTATAAAATGATTATTTAATATTTTAAATTTTATAATAAAAAATATTTCATTTAAATTTCAACTATCTTAGTGGAAATCAATTTAATTTGTACGACTAAATTGATAATTTAGTTCGCATTGCATTTTCATTTAAATTGTATTTTAATTTATGTTTTATGTGTTGTTATCTTTACTTTATATGTTTGAATGTATTTCAATTTGAGTTATGTATTGTCAATTTGAATTTAAGAAATGCAAACATATTTGATTTAATTATGTTTTAGTATTTTGCTAATATAAATTAAGAAAAAAATAATAATTATATTCTATTATCAGTTTATTATATGTATAAATATCTTTAATCAAAATTTTGATGGCCCTAAATGCCTACATCCCAAAACATTTGGCCCGAAATACCCATATTCGGAATGGATGACCCTAAATACCCACGGGACACGCATGTATCCGGACACTCCTTTGACATAGAATTTTGGACAGCTAGGGATACGCATGTTGAACATGCGTGACTTGAGATGCACATGTTCAACATGCGTATCGTCAGTTACTGTTCATCGTCTCCAGCTCGCATCCGACGTCGCTTTTCCGGGCAAAAGTTTGGAACACTCGTTCACCACTTTCCAGGACTCTTGCAATTGCATACGATATACCAAATTGATCGTCTCTTCACCCTCTACGAGCCTATATCCTTAGTTTTTCGTATCTTTCGCCGGTTTTAAAATCCCCAAATTCGATTTACTTTTCCAATCTACTTTTTCGTTCAGTTCGTATACGCCCCTGCGGGGCCAAAAATCAAGAAAAGAATGAGGGAAAAGGAAGAGGCATGTCTGGGCTTCATCTTGATACCCTAATAAGCAGTGGAGGTGGCCGGAATGTTGAGAACAAAGGAGTGGCGATTTTAAGGCGATTTCGACCTTCAGAGCACGCCGGAACTGCAATTCACATAATGACGTCATATGATGTCATCACGCATCTGGGAGATGCGTGACCCCTGTCACGCATTTTAGAGATGCGCATCACAGTATACGCATGACAGGGATGCGTATCCCGTGGGTATATCGGACCAGTGCTTCCGCATATCAACATATCAGACCATGGGGCTCCAAATCTAGGCATTTTGGACATTTTCTCTATCTAATAAACAAAATTGAAAAGTTATTATTTTAATATTAAAGTATATTTGGACCGATGAATAATTTCGGTCAAAATTTGGACCAACACTATTCATCGATTCAAGTTTGGATCGAAATTTAGGTCACAATTGGGTGAATTTGAATCGAAAGATCCAAATTTGGACCATTAAACCACTCTTGGAGATGACCTTAGGACTTGTTTGCTTACGGGTAGGGATAACTTTCTACAGGAAGTTGTACTTGATACATAATTTCTACATTAAGCTACCAAATAGGAAGTTAAATTGTTTGGTATAGGAGTTAAATTCCTGAAAATGTAAAAGTTTTACTAAACTTTCACAATGCTCAAGCTCAAACGCCATTGATGAAGAATAAACTGAATATATATTGCTATGAAGAAGAGAAATCAATCTATACAAATCTTACTAACTCATTGTTATGACCACTCTACTCTCTACTTTAACTGTCTATTTATATACAAAGTTTGTTACAGAAAATATCTATAACAGAATGTAACAGATTGTGGTGTAGAATGTAACAGCTGGCACTAACTAACTTGACAGTAACTTGATGCTTGTATTGGCTGAGCCTTGACAGCAACTTTGCATCTTGACAGCAACTTTGCATCCTTGACAGCAACTTTGCATCTTGACAGCAACTTTGCATCTTGACAGCAACTTTGGCTGTAACTAGTTGCTGTTGTAGTTTGCTGAGATAAACCAATACCCCCCTCAAGCTTGGAGATGGAGAAGCAGATGTTAGTATAGGCTTCGACATTCCTAGCTTGGATATCAGATCACGAAAATGTGGAGCATGTAACACCTTGGTTAGAATGTCAGCTAGCTGATGAGTAGTAGGCAAATAAGATAATTGGAGAAGACCTTCAAGAACCTTGTCTCGTGTAAAATGGCAGTCAAGTTCTATGTGTTTCGTTCGTTCATGAAAAACAGGGTTCTTGGCAATATGTAAGGCAGATTGGTTATCACAGTGTAAAGTAACTGGTTTAAGAGAAGAAACACCAAGTTCTTCTAGTAAACGAACAAGCCAAGTGACTTCAGATGCTGCAGAAGCCATGGCACGGTATTCTGCCTCAGATGAAGATCGTGAAACAGTTGATTGTTTCTTAGACTTCCAGGAAATGGGAGAATTACCCAAGAGCATAATATAACCAGTGACTGACTTTCTAGTATCTATACAAGATGCCCAATCAGAGTCTGAAAAAGCCTGAAGTGTGAGTTTATCAGTAGCACAGAGAAGAATACCTTGGCCAATTGTATGAGAAATATACCTTAAAGTATGACACAAAGCCTCATAGTGTGGAATACGAGGTTGTTGCATATATTGACTTAAAGTTTGAACAGCATATGAAAGATCTGGTCGTGTATTAGTGAGATAATTTAGTTTTCCCACAAGCGAACGGTAGTGATCAGGGTGAGGGTATAAAGAACCTGATGTAGATGACAATTTGAGCTGCAATGGAAGAGGAGTTACTGCAGATTTAGATAAATCACAATCACAATCCTTGAGAATATCAGCAGTAAACTTCTTTTGACTAAGCAAAATGCCATTAGTAACATATCCCACCTCAATGCCTAGAAAATAATGAAGTAAGCCCAGATCTTTAATACCAAAAGTATGATCTAAATGAGATTTAAGATGCTCAATTTCAGTGGGAAAATCTCCAGTAACAATAATATCATCAACATACACAGCAACAATAGTAATGTTACTGGGAGACTTTTTGATAAACAAACTATAGTCGTTCTTTGATTGACAGTATCCCAGAGAAATAAGTTCACTGACAAGTTTCTCAAACCAAGTTCGTGAGGCCTGTTTCAGTCCGTATAGAGATTTTCGTAGTCTACAAACTTGATTTGGTTTATGAGAGATACCAGGAGGAACCTTCATATAGACTTCTTCAGAAAGGTCTCCGTGCAAAAACGCGTTGTTAACATCCAATTGGAATAATGGCCACTGTCGACTGGCTGCCAATGCAATTAAACAACGAACTGAGCTCATTTTAATAACAGGAGAAAAAGTATCTTCATAATCGATGCCATATTGCTGAGTGAAACCTTTGGCAACAAGACGTGCTTTGCAACGTTCAAGTGTACCATCTGCATGAAGTTTAGTTTTATAAACCCATTTACAAGATATGGCTTTCTTCCCTGGGGGTAAATCAACAAGATCCCAAGTCTTATTATCAGTAAGAGCTTGGATTTCTTTTGACATTGCTTCTGACCATAATGGTTGAGAAGCTGCTTCAGTATAACTAGTAGGCTCAATCAAAGATTGATGATGAGAAATAAAAGCCTTGTGATAATCAGGCATATGATCATATTGTACCAAATTACACCAATGTGGAGTAGATGGTAAAGCAGCAAGATTACAATGATAAGAAGTAAGATAAGACGGTGGTTTTTTAGGACGAGTAGAATGTCTTGGAACTATGATGTCTTCTGAAGAAGAGGTTGAACTAGTTTGAGGTGTAGTTTGAGTTGTAGTTTGAGGTGTAGTTTGAGGTGTAGTGTGGGATGTAGAAGAAGAAGTAGAAGTAGCAGGAGATGAAGTGTGTGAAACATTATCAGTCTGAGCTGAAGTAATATCTTCTGTAAAAGTTGGTAGGAAAGTAGAAGTAACATATTGATTCTTTGTTAAGGACAATTGAGAAAGCATTTGATATGGAAAATGATGTTCATAAAAAATTATATCTCGAGAAATAAGAATTTCTGAAGTGGTTAAATCTAGGACTTTATAAGCCTTTTGATTAGCAGGATAGCCTATGAAAACACAGGGTTTTGCACGAGGTGAAAATTTAGAACGATTGACTTTCAATGTCGAAATGTAGCATAAACAACCATATACTCTGAGATTTTCCAAACTTGGTTTGATATTATATAGTTTGAAGAACGGAGTGTGAAATGAAATACTTTTCAGTGGCATACGATTAATGAGATAGGTAGCACAGAGAATAGACTCACCCCAGAAATGATCAGGTAATTTCGAATGGAAATGAAGAGCTCGAGCTGTTTCTAAAAGATGACGATGTTTGCGTTCTACAACTCCGTTTTGCTGAGGAGTATAACTGCAACTTGTCTGATGGATAATACCCTTAGATTGAAGAAATGACTTTAAAAAACCTTCTGTAAATTCTTTAGCATTATCTGAACGTATGCTAAGAACATTGGTAGACAATTGCTTTTCAGCATAAAGAATAAAAGAAGACACCACTGCAGGGACCTCTGATTTATACTTGATCAAACGAACCCATGTATACCGACTGAAATCGTCTACAATGGTAACAAATTGATTACATTTGTTATGATTCAAGGTTTTATACGGCCCCCATACATCCACATGTAAGAGCTGTAAAACAGAAGTAGTTTTAATACTACTTATAGGAAAAGCATTTCTAGTTTTCTTTGCCATAGGACAAATTTGACAAATCGTTTCTGCAACATCATCTTTAACAATACATGAAGGTCTAAGTAGCTTCAATTGAGAGAAAGGCAAATGACCCATTCGCAAATGCCAGAGTTTGGATTCAGTAGATATGCTGAGATGAGCAGCTTGAGAATGAAAGAAATTAGCACCAGGAAGTGAGCCTTTATGAGGAACAGTGTAGAGCCCTTTGTGCAATTCACCAAGAAGAAGAGGAGGCAATTTCTGAAAGTGGTCCTGAAGTTTACATTGAGTAGCAGAAAAAATTATGTTAGATTGCATGTCTTGACAAAGCTTGTGAACAGACAATAACCTGTACTGAAAAGCAGGTACATGTAACACATTTGTCACAGTAATGGTATCATTTAAAAGAACTGTTCCAATATGTAGGACTGAAATTTTGCTGCCATCTGGTATAGTAATAAAATTATTAGTATCTGGAACCTCTTTAAAAGAGATAAAATCTGTCAAGTTTGGGCTGATGTGGTCAGTAGCACCACTATCCAAGAACCATTCCTGATTAAAAGATGACATGAGACACACTTTACCTGCAAGTAAAGCATGTCCAGAAGTTTGATCCTGATTGTGATTAGATTCAACCAATTTCTGTTTGGCTAGCAAGTCAATCAGTTGGTTATACTGATCATTTGAGAGTGAAGACATGGAAGTTGTTTGATCATTAAAATCATCAACATTGTTATCATCCATGGTATTAGAATTCTGAGATAAAGCTGCAACTCTGGAAACTCTGTTGCTTTTGAAACCAGGTGGAAAACCATGAATTTTGAAACATCTCTCAATGCTATGACCACTCATCTTGCAATGAGTACAGTAGTAGTTGTTTTTAGGCTTCCTGTAATCATTTCCATCATTTCCATTTCCAGCATTAAACTGAGTCTGAGATCTCTGAACTTGAAATCTGTTTCCTTGAGTCTGAAACCTGTTTCCTTGTGAATTTGCATCTGAAAATCTCCTTCTGTCTGCAACAAATGCCAGATTATCATTTTGAGAAACATTTTGAGCCTGAGACATATCCTTGTGATTTTCTTCTTGTGCAACCAATCTATAAGCTTGAGTAACATTTAACAAAGGTGTCATCATCAAGATACTCCCTCTAACTGCAGAAAACCTGTCATTCAGTTTCATCAAGAATTGAAGCACACGTTTCTCCTGTTGCATTTTCTGAATTCTTCCAGTAAGATCACAAGTACAATTAGAACAAGTGCAAGTTGGCAATGGATAAGTATCATCAAGACTGTCCCAAATAGTCTTCAACTTTGTGTAAAATTCAGACACAGTCATATCACCTTGATGTAATTCAGCCAATTTATGTTCCAATGAAGATATCTGTGGCATTGATGCATAACCAAATCTATCTTCTAAATCTTGCCATATAGCTCTTGCTGTTTTCAGAAACAAGACACTCCTAGCAATATTTTCATCCAAATTATAAAGAATCCATGAAATTACTAAGTCATTACAACGCTCCCATGCTTTATACTGAGCAGAAGTAGTTTCAGGCACACAGATTGTGCCATTGACAAAACCTAATTTGTTCTTGGCCGACAGAGTAAGCATCATGCTCCTTTTCCAATTATTAAAACCTTCTCCATTAAACTTCACAGAAACAATCTGATTTGCAGAAGAATCCGAAGGATGTATATAGTACACACTATTAACATCTTGAACAACATTCTGGTTTTGATTTTGATTGTTTTGATTATTTCGATTCGCCATGAATCAAAAAAGTAATAGCGAAAACAAGAAATGAAAGAGATGATTTGGTTTTAAGATCAAAGAAGTAAACAACAAATTCGAGTACTAATTCAGATGAAAAGATCTAGAATGATCTTCAAGTCATAACAGGATATGAATTCATCAAATGTCATACAAGAACAGATCGATGAATAAGAACACAATCAGTTTAGACAATAAGCAAGACGAAAGATTAAAGATCGAAAACACCTGAGATAAAAGTTGTATCGAACAAGCTTGAATGAAGCTTTAATGGCGGAAAATAAACAAGCTCGAAGACGAAGATCAACTATATAAAATCAAGTAAAAGAGATGACGAAGAACCGTTGCCAGGTGCTCTGATACCATAAAAGTTTTACTAAACTTTCACAATGCTCAAGCTCAAACGCCATTGATGAAGAATAAACTGAATATATATTGCTATGAAGAAGAGAAATCAATCTATACAAATCTTACTAACTCATTGTTATGACCACTCTACTCTCTACTTTAACTGTCTATTTATATACAAAGTTTGTTACAGAAAATATCTATAACAGAATGTAACAGATTGTGGTGTAGAATGTAACAGCTGGCACTAACTAACTTGACAGTAACTTGATGCTTGTATTGGCTGAGCCTTGACAGCAACTTTGCATCTTTACAGCAACTTTGCATCCTTGACAGCAACTTTGCATCTTGACAGCAACTTTGCATCTTGACAGCAACTTTGGCTGTAACTAGTTGCTGTTGTAGTTTGCTGAGATAAACCAATAAAATGCAACTAACTAAAAGGGGGCAACTGGGGAACATTTACCGAAAGAAACTTTCTCCTCTCTCTGCTTCTGCTTGTCTCTTCTCCGTGAGCTCCTCTCTTCCGGCGGTGGTTTATCCACCGGCCGGAGGCCTTTTCCTGTCTAATTTTCGATTCCTTTCAATAATAATCCTCCTTTCGTGAGGATTGCGAGTGTTTTTTTGGGTTTTTCTCTCCTCTTGTGGGAGCTTGTTTTTTCTCCTTGTGAGAGCTTGTTTTTCTCTCCTTGTGAGAGCATGTTTGGTTTGTTTGGTTGGTTAGATCTGCTAAGAATGACTTTGATGATGCTTTGGGGGATCTGGAATGTCCGCATCAAAGCTGGGAAGCTGACGATTATTGCAAAAGCTCACCACTCACAACCAAAGATTGTTCATCATATATTGGGGGGTTTTTACTTTCGGCATGTTTATAGCTGTTAACCGGCATGTAGATAGCTGGGGTATTACCCATCCTTGGGAGGTTCCTATTTTCGGCATGTCTATAGCTGGTATCTGGCATGTAGATAGCTGGAGTGGAATTCCAACTGAGGCTTCTGAACACTGGGGTATCAACGGATCTTACGTGACGTGGTCAATTGTAACACCGCTGCTCTCAGGGATGTTGGCACAGTTTGGATCATTTCGGATGTCTTCGAATTCATTTTTAGATTCAAGAACTTTTAAGTTCAATTTGTTAAACGATGAGAAAACAATTTATTTGTTTTTCAACCTCGTCGTATCGACAGGCGGGGGTTTGTCCCACTGTTTTATGTTGTATTGGTTTGATTTATGAATATATCCTCATGCATTTTGTCAAAAAAAAAGGGGGCAACTGGGCAAGTAACTTCTCATGTTTCATGAGAATTCACACTATCAAAGAAATTACACTTTCCTTCCTCTTGTGAAATAAAACAAGAAAGAACTTTAGTCTACCATACCTTTTTGGAACTTAGGAAGTTGAACTTACTAGGTATTCATGTGTCATTCAAACAAGCTCTTAGTTCATGTGGTAATTGGTATTTTGAACCCGTCATTGGAAATTTTGTACATTCAGAATATTGGACACGATGTACAGAAAAATTAGAACTACACGGGACTTTATATACAGAAAGTTAACATATAATATATACAGAACTTTCAATAAAACATTAATGAGAGCAAGATACTTAGATCTTGTGAAACTTTATGTTCATGGCAGATTGTAACTCTATAAGTGTAAGCCTCTCGAAGTATCTAAGCACACACTGATATGTATGGAGGATCTTAAATAGTGATGCAGCACCAGTGCTATAATATATCCAAATGGCGGACATTTTGACAAGAACCTGTGTATCTTACTCAACTACTACAGCCAATTGGGCATGATATCTTCATAGTAGCCATGCTAATCCATGGTTTCCTCTCTGATCTTACTTGGTACTTCTGAGCCTTATATTCATCACAGAAAAAAGATTTATGAGTTTCCTAGAAAATTGAATATATTAAATGGGAAAAAACAATATAATAAACCATCATTCATCCAAGTTGCAGACCTATTGACATCACATCGCCATCTCACTCTGATATGATGATACCTTAGTGCTCGAGCTGAAGTGCAGAACATGGTGCACCAAACAAACCATCATTCACCAAGTTAACTGTATGCAAGGACTCCAGCACTGATCCTTTCATAGAACTTAGAAACATGCACTGTTAGGAATATCTTTAAAGGTCATGTAAATAAACTTATGAATGAAGATGGAGGATGCATCGCAACACTGTCAAATTGATTATATATCTGCTCCAAGACAATGCTAAAACATCCAATTATAACCCCTGGGCTATGGATAAGGACCCGAGTATTTATATCAATATAAATGTGACACGGGTAAGTAGAGTCTCAACACTCATAATCTAGTGCATTTCTGATGAGCAATTTAAGTTTATATACCTAATATGTTTCATTCTTTATAATTATTTATCCTTCATTTCATCAGACCTCGGAGCTTTTGAGGATATATGCTGTTTGGACAATGCCTCGGCAATCAGCTGGGGCCCAAAAAGTTTTGAGTTTCTGAGGAGCAAGTTTCTTGTTGAGGAATCAACAACATAACCTTGTCCAGGCATCCACTGTAGCAACTGGAGAAGAAGATCCTTCTTTTCAGGTTGGTCAATATACCGTGATATGGCCATCTCAAATAAACCCTGCAATAGGGAGCAGTGTACACTTGATGAGTCTAGTCTCTGTTTAGTAAAGCAACATAACTACTGGATTTTCAATGCTTAACTCCTCTGACTGCTTGCAAAAATATAAGGAGTGAAACAGAATCCAGAAGCAGGTTCACAAATTACTCTTCAGGGCAAGTAGTTGGGTAGGTGGGGTATAGATATATGGACAGGTTTCCAGATGGCAGAGGATTAGATACATCAACTCACGAATAACTCAAAACTTTATATTTCTTAATGAACATTAATTAATACAATCGGTATCAGTACCAGTATCCACAGGCATCGGAGTTTCCTAAGTTGGTTGACTTGAATTTATCATAATAATCTCTAATTATTAATATCTCCTCTTATAATCTCTTAATGTCTACTGACACAAGCAACTTGAATCTATCTTGATAGTCTCAAACCATTTAGATATCTTAGTAGAAACTCTTAAAATCTATCAAGTAATATAAAAGATTATCTAGAATTTTTGGAAAGTTCTCATGGACTTCAGAAGCAAGCTTTATTTCCATCCATGCCACACATACACATCATACATATGTAGTCTCTGATGACGGAGACAAGTGCGAGGCACCAAAGATGTTCTCTTCTCAACCTCCATGACCATATGAAGTAACTATGATACATTTGTTTTGGCTTGGAAACAAGATATAGCTTCCCGTGACGAGCTGTAAATGGGCAGGGGGAGTGAAGAGGACATGAAGTCTAGCTAATAAGATTATGAGGTTTATTTTTTTAAAAAACAATGAAACAAGATATAAATTTACTATTTTAATAAAATTGATTCGGTTGCTTTTGGTTGCAGATCGTATTTTTGCAAATATTTTAAGTAGAGTAGTTGACTTGCAAATAGGTTTTAAAAAGTTGTATATTTGTTAATTTCTCTGAAATCATCTATACATCAGATATTCTTCAGAACCCAAAGTGTTTAGCATCCATGCTCCACTACCAGTCTACCACTAATATAAACTTTTAGTAGGTTGTTTGTTTAATTTAAAATCATTAAATTACCTGATCAATCTTGTAGCCAGAACTGTGGATAGCCTTCATCACATCATTAATTAAGTTTATATTACCAAATTTAATGAAGGATGCTGCGAATTTCTTTATAGTCGGTCTTCGAATCGACCTTGCATTGTCCTGCACATAAAACAGTAAGGGTAACAAACATAAAAGAAACATGTACTGCTTCCACTAAAAATATATTAAGCATACCTTCACTACCACATATGCATCTTTAAGAAGTTTTCCATCTATAAGAATGTGAAGAATTTTCTCATGAAGGGTCTTGCACATTGTCCTCTTTCCATATCTCAACATATTGTATATAGAGAAGGCTTGTGAATGTGCTCCTGTTCTGCCGAGATGAAAAATTAAGGAAGAACACAGTTCCTGCAAATAAGAACCTCTATGAAACCTCGTTCTCAATTGATCCTGAACAGAGCAAGAAAGATACCTCTACCCCATTTTTTTTAAGTTTAATTTTATTGGATAAAGAATACGATATAGGATATAGGAAAGAAGTGCTCTTTCTTAGTGTAATTCAAAATAAAATGTATCATTGAAAATTCTCTGTTTTCAATTTTAAAATAAATTTTAAATCAGTTAATGACATCTCCGTAAGACTGAAATGTTCTGGCATTTCGACATACGTAAAGAGAACAGTAAGGCTACATGTTAGTTGCCCTCGAATTCTTTTCCCAAATAGGCTGTGCATGGCTTTGTCTAAGTTTGCATTCAATTACTACACAAAATTTCACTCCCTTAAAAGCTTAAGGCTGTAGAATGTACAGGTACATATTCTAAATCAGAACCAAGTAAACACACCAAACTAATTATATCTTAAAAGAAATGATAAATATACGAACCTACTATTAGATTTCACTTCCACTTTTCTGTCTCCCACTAACCATAAACCAACATTAGCTGCAAGGATAGTCATTAGCTCTAGCTCTTCAGTATCAAACTGACAAGGACGGAATACGGAAAGGGAGACGAAGTATGAAATCGGATGGCAGCCAATATAATTAGTTCTCGAAACACAAATACTCTTTGTAAGTCTAGTGAGTGAAGTGAGACGTAATTTTGTTGTGTGGTAAATTTAAGAATTCTGTGTTTGTTCCTCATAATGGGTTAAATAAAACTGAGGTTGACCTAGATGGCTAATTTAGTGAAGTATGGAATATGAAAGAATTAAGGTACTTGTTTCTTTGGAATATAGCAATTTACCTTAACCACAAGTAAACAAAGATAAATACATGATACTGCTAACATGGAAAGTTAATTATGTGTGGAAAGTGTAAAATACCTCTTCTGGTTGGTGTCCTTTCCTGTGCATGTCTTCCAATGTTTGATAAGCAAGCATATATATCTTCTCTTTACAGAAATATTTGATCAGAATGTGAAAGGTATTCCAATCAGGAGTTATAGCTAATTCGTCCATTCTCTTCAACATTTTCATTACATTTTCCATTTCACCTACTCTGCAGTAGGCACACAGCATTGTGTTCAGCATGACCACATCATAGCTTTTATATTTGGCCTCAACCTGACAAACTAGTTCCTTTGCCTCTTCAAGGAGCCCAGAGCGACAAAATGCAGAAATCATAATGCTGTAGGAGTAGCCATCTAAAGATTTTTCCCGCAAAGTCAGAATCTTGACATTTTGTTTGTACATATATAAGCAAAAATCTCTATTTCTTAGAGCAAAACCGAAAGATAATTCGAGAAACCATAAACCAATATAGACATGCTGTAAAATTTATAATAAGTGCGCTGATAGTAAATTACATGTTGCACATATGCAAGGTACCTCGCTCTAGAGAGAGGGTGTTGGTCCCGCAACTTCTAGGTGATGTTGGATAGTGATACATTACAGCGAAGGCTATTAAATACATATCTCCAATAAGAAGTTGCTTTAAGGGTTGCCAACCTATGCCAAATCACATTTATATTATATTTTATTTTCTCTTACATCCATGTCATTGTTAACAATTTTTATTAAAATTTTACTCCAAAAGTTGGCAACTTCAAAAGTTGCTAATGTGGTCCCCATATACACTTTATTTTAAAAATTAAAAATATCAAAAACATAAAAGTGGATAGAGGTAAATATGCTTTTGAATTGCTTAATGAGTTTTATCCAAATTAGGAAGTTGCCAACTTTTGGCAACCTTGCTAGGCAACCAAGAGGCAACCTCCCAACTCCAATAAGTTGGCAACCAAGGTTGCCTTGCCATGTAGGCTTGGCAACCTTTTTAGCAACCCCTATTGGAGTTGCTCTAAGATGTACTGAACTGAAACCCAAATGCTGCCATATTATTATCTATAGGAAGCGAGTGATATAAGAAATCTGCAGATCTGATTCCATCCAATTTTATAATACAGGTACATGTAATGCAGCTGATTCTATCCAATTATATATAATGCAGGCACATGCAATGCAGCTGATTCCATCCAATTATATAATACAGGTACATATAGCGGAAGCTATAAGGTATAAGTTTGAGCAACAGAAAACAAAGTTTTGCCTTCTACATTCATCTTGGTATTTATATCGAAGACCTAGAGTATAGTGAATAAGAGAATTCAGGTACTGTATCTGTCAGAAGCCATACCACTTTTCACATGTTTTTCATTCATCTCATCAAATACTGATTTCGCTTCTTGTATATGTCCAGCCTTCGCTAGGCCATCCATCAGTATACAGTAAGGAATCTACAATGAAATTGCAATGATAAGCCATACAGCTCTTCTATAATATATCAATGAGGTGTATTTACGCATGAAGACTGTTTTACAAGGTGACTGAGAATAAGGAAAAACTGTTTTAATAATATTCTAAAATTTTGTTGCACACCACTATGAACAGCTCTACAAGTACCATACTGTTTTAGTACAATATGCACTAAAGCGAGACTGGAATTTTGTAATTTGGGTTCAAGAACATTGTAGGTTCGTTAAAATGGTTGAAAAACCCTTATTATGAGCAGGTTGTGTAAAGGACAATTGCACAGTGTGTACCTCATTTTGAGCATGCCCCAAAGCCTCTAAATCATTTAGCAGTTCTCTTGCTTTGTCAAACAAACCTCCTTTAACATAAACCTTTAATAAACTAGTCAATATGACCTGAAAAGAATAACCACATGGTATAAATCAATCATTAGTACCAACCCTTAACACACAAGAGCTAAGCGCACATAAAACACTTGCACTAGGTTAGGAGAAGGGAAGGTAAAGAGTGGTGTGATACTCAAAAAATAACTTAAACCAAAATATTTCTATTCAATAAACCAATAATATATTAACAAGAAAAATATCATAGTAGGAATACAAGGTGCTATCAAGAAACAAATATTTGTTAATTGATTTCAAAAAAATTAGTAAGGATTAGACCACCAACATGAGCAAACCAGAATAAAACACAACATAAGAAGCATAGTTTAAACCTAAGGTAATCATCACAAATAATAACCATAAAAAGACATACAACATCTATACTCTTTATTAATAAGTAAAACCACGTTTCAATGGAAGGCCTCGCGCCCAGTAACTGGGAGTACCAAAGTACCAAATTTGGTTATGAGTAATTATATTTATTCTCAGTTCTCAGTAATAAAATGTTTGATATTTTAATCTCGGCTTGTGCTTCGCACGGGTTATCAACTAGTATATGTTAAAGGAGAAGAATAACCAAAATGGTGTCATAGCCACAAGTCAAGTTAAAAGAGAAGAAACAGGGATCGATTATTAAAAACTCTACCGACTGTCTTGATATGTTAGAGTCATGTAGTTCCAATCAAATCAATTGCTTCACACCCCCTTTTTTCTGGGTATTATTCCCAAGCAAGTCAAGGAGTCCCCTTACTAGTATCTCTTAGAACCTTAGAGAAGTACAGTCATAAGGCAGGCATCTGGTAAGTAAAGTCCAAAGAAAAAAATAGCAACAACTATCCATCTCCATACACACACAAAGAAAAGAAAGGATGTAGATAACAATTTTAATTTAAACAGTCTTAAGGTCGTTAACATAAAATATGATTTTCTGCTGTGCTTTTAACAAAAGCAACATTTCTAGTTATGTTACAGTTCATGGTCATATATGAATTGACTGCCTGTCTGCCTGAATTATTATCACTTTCACTGACAAAGGGAACATAAAAACAAACCTTATTTGGTACCAGACCCGCATCTTTCATGGTTGCAATCAACTCATCTGCCTTCTCAAAATTCCCTTTTGCTGAGTACGCATTGATCAAAGAGCCATAATGGAACACGTTAGGAGTATGACCTTCATCCTTCATATTCTTAAAATATTTCTCTGCTTCTTCACACTGATTATTTGAAGCACAGACATTAAAAAGTGTCCCATAGGTGACACTGTCCATGATCAGTCCATTATACTTGAGCTCCTGAACTAGATTCAAAGCCTTGGAGTAGCCATTTCGGATCTTGGAACATCCTGCAAGTAACTAAATTTAACAAAAATAAGAAAAGGAAATCAGAAGAGGTTACACGGGTCAAATATGCACTGTTCTGTCAAGATTTAGCAAAACCTAAATGTAATTCATTGCTTCCTCCGTTCGTATTAAAATGTCCCTTTGACCAAAATTTGATCTTAAAATTGTCATATTGTTAAAGTATGCAGCAGTCAATGGCTGCAACAGCAGCCTTGCAACCTTCAACAATGGCTGCATGAATTAGGCAGTCAAGAATGGCTGTAACAGCTGCCTAACACCTACCAAACCCATGCTGCAGTCTCTCTATATAAACAGCCATTGTATCTCAGTTTAGAATAAGCTAGAGTACTAAATGTAGCCTCTAAATGTATTCCCGTTCTTATCTAATACAAGCTTGTTTTATGTTATTGTTCTTGTCATTAATGCTTCCGCTAGTATAATGAATTTCTACATGGTATCAGAGCGTGTTCGATCTTGCGCTCCTGATTGCTTCCGCCATTATAGGTGTTATTCCTCATCTTTTATGTTATGTAATTTTCTGGTCTAAAGAGCTGCAATGGGTAATGCACGCAAGGTGTTTGATTAAATGTCTGTGAGAGAAAAACTCTCCTGTGTCAATGCATTTGCTTCTGTCATGAAAATTAAAGAGAAGAGAATTGTTGGGACTTCAAGAAGCCAGAGCCCGAAGCCAGTACCGGTGCCAGAAGCCAAGATGCCAGTGCCCAAGTCCGAAGCCAGTGCCCGAGCCATACGAAGTTCAAGCTACCGAGCTTCTCTCCAATCCCGCTCTTTAGCTTGAGGGGGAGTGTTAAAGTATGCAGTTGCCCTTATGTTAGGCAGTCAATGGCTGCAACAGCAGCCTTGCAACCTTCAACAATGGCTGCATGAATTAGGCAGTCAAGAATGGCTGCAACAGCTGCCTAACACCTACCAAATCCATGCTGCAGTCTCTCTATATAAACAGCCATTGTATCTCAGTTTAGAATAAGCTAGAGTACTAAATGTAGCCTCTAAATGTATTCCCGTTCTTATCTAATACAAGCTTGTTTTATGTTATTGTTCTTGTCATTAATGCTTCCGCTAGTATAATGAATTTCTACAGTTATATCTTCATTGACACGGCCGAAGAAGTGTGGAAATCTCTTACCCGGACATATTCTTTTTCCGGAAATGTAGCAAAGCGATTTGAAGTAAATCGGAAAATATGGGCATTGGCTCAAGAAGGTAGAACTCTTGCTCAGTATTACTCAGAGCTGACATCCTTATGGAGCGAATTAGCTCATTACACTATTTTTGAATGCAAAAATGCTGAAGATCATGAGAAATATCAAAAAATGTTGACTGAAGAACGGGTAATGAAATTTCTGGATGGTCTATCTGATGAATATGATTCAATCAAGAATCAACTTATCGGACAGATTCCTTTTCCGACTATTGAGGATGCATATGGCCGTGTTCAATTAGAGGAAAGTCGAAAGCAAAGCATGGCTTCTATAACTCCCTCTGATAGATCTGCACTCATAACTGGAAAAATTCTGCAACCCGAGATGGAAAAAGAAGAGCAGTCACCAGTGGCTTTTATGGGTGAAAGATCTACTCTTCAGTGTGATTATTGCAACAAGATGAATCACACTCGTGAAAATTGTTTTATCCTACACCCTCACCTAAAAAGCAGAGGACGTGGAGGACGCAGCCGAGGTGGCTATCGTGGTGTATCATCCAGAGTTACAGGCAGAAATACAGGCAGAGGCAATCCTTTTAATGTTCATTATGCAGTGTCAGAATATGAGGTGCCTCCTTCCACAGGAACAATGACCCCTTCAGAACTCAACAACTTCCGACAGTTAATGTCCCAGTTGAACACTACTCCATCAACACCCACTGCTAATTCTGCTCATGCAGGTATATCTTGTCACTTTACCTCCGAAAAAAGTTCTAATTCATGGATTATTGATTCTGGAGCATCAGCACATATGACTGGAGATTCCAGTTTCCTAGAAACATATAGTGGTGAAACAGGCAATATTCGTGTTGCCAATGGAGCGATTGTACCTGTTCATGGACAAGGCACTTCTCATTGCCTCTCAGCATCATTGCCATTATCTGATGTGTTACATGTTCCCTCCTTAACAGCAAACTTATTATATGTTCAGCGTATTACTGAAAATCTTAATTGTTCAGTAACTTTTTTTTCTTCCCACTGTGTATTTCAGGATCTGGCGACAGGCAAGGTCCTTGGCAATGGTAAAGTGGTAGATGGACTTTATGTTATGGAAGGGAATTCTATTTCTCCCTCAACTTATCAGGTGTCATCCAAGTTAAATTCTCCTTTTGAATCTTTGTTTCAGTGGCATAGACGGTTAGGTCATCCGTCTTTTGGTGTTTTAACACATCTATTCCCTGCCTTAATAAAACACTGTAAGAAGGAAGATTTTTTTTGTGAACCATGTGAACTAGCAAAACATAAAAGATCATCTTATCCATCAAGAAATAAAAGTTCTACTTTGTTTTCTATTATTCATACTGATGTTTGGGGTCCATTTAGACATCCTACACATGATGGGTATAGATGGTTTGTTGTCTTTGTTGATTGTTATTCTAGGCTCACTTGGGTATATCTCCTTAAGCAAAAAAGTGAAGTCTTCGAGTGTTTTAAATCTTTTCACCATATGATACAAACACAGTTTAATGCATCTGTTAAAATTCTTCGGAGTGATAACGGTACGGAATATGGAGGTCCGTTTATATCTTATTTGGACACATGTGGTATAATTCATCAAACTTCGTGTGTCAAAACTTCTCAACAAAATGGGGTAGCCGAAAGAAAAATTGGTCACCTACAACAGGTTGCTCGATCGCTTTTGTTAACAATGCATGTTCCCAAATATCTTTGGGGAGAGGCAGTCATGACTGCTGCATATCTTATAAACCGACTTCCTTCTAGTGTTCTCAAATTCAAAACACCGTTGTCCTGTGTTCCTGCACCTTCTTCTCACCCACTACCCCTTCGAGTATTTGGGAGTGTATGTTTTGTTCATAATCATGCTCCCTCTCGGGATAAACTTGATTCTCGGGCACTCCGCTGCGTTTTTATTGGGTATTCACCGACTCAGAAGGGTTATAAATGTTATCATCCTTCCTCACGTCGCATATTTGTCAGTCATGATGTTACTTTCTGGGAAACCATTTCTCATTTCTCCCCAGGTTCCTCCTCCTTGCTTCAGGGGGAGATAAATCGACACAGTCTTGATAGTCAAGCAACAGATGAGTCACAGTCACTACCATTTATTAACATACATATTCCAAACACTAGCTCAAACAGGTCATCTATTCCTCCACATACAAGTAATGAGTCAGATAATCTGAATAGGTTGGATATGCCAGATTTAATTACATATTCCAGGCGTAGAAGAAATGATATCACCACTTTACCGCATCCAGAGACCTCTGACCTCGAGACAGATCCTGCATCTCCTGTGTTTGAGCCAGAAGCTGGTAATACTCTTGATCCTACTCTAGATCTTCCTATTGCTATAAGAAAGGGTGTACGTTCTTGCACTAACCATCCTATCTCGAACTTTGTTTCTTATAAAGCATTATCTCCTTCTTCACTGGCTTTTGTGTCATCTTTGTCTAGTGTTTCTATTCCACATACTTGGCAGGATGCTTTATGTGAACCTAAATGGAAAGATGCCATGATAGAGGAGATGAATGCATTGAAACATAATGGCACTTGGGAGTTAACTCATCTTCCCGCTGGAAGGAAGGTAGTAGGATGCAGATGGGTATTCACTGTGAAACAGAAACCTAATGGGCTGATTGATAGGTACAAAGCAAGACTTGTAGCAAAAGGGTATACTCAAACTTACGGGATTGATTATCAGGAAACTTTTGCTCCAGTAGCAAAGATGGCCTCTATTTGAGTCTTGATATCATGTGCAGCAAATCTTGGATGGGAACTTCAGCAATTGGATGTAAAAAATGCATTCTTACATGGAGACTTGAAAGAAGAGGTTTACATGGATAATCCACCGGGTTTTTCTACAGCTGCGACCATTGGGAAAATATGCAAGCTAAAGAAGACTATTTATGGGCTAAAACAATCTCCAAGGGACTGGTTTGGTAAATTTCAGGGGGCAATGATTAAATTTGACTACAAACAGAGCAACTCAGATAACACCATGTTCGTGAAAAGACGAGATGAAAAAATCACAGTGTTGATTGTTTATGTCGATGATATTGTGATCACCGGCAACGACACCTGTGAGATTGCTAATGTTAAACGCAAGCTTGCCTCTGAATTCGAGATGAAGGACTTAGGAAAACTACGGTATTTCCTTGGTATTGAGGTCTCTAGAAGTCCAGGTGGTATCTTCCTCTCACAACGGAAGTATACACTTGATCTTCTGAACGAAACAGGGATGTTGGGATGTAGACCTGCAGATTCTCCAATAGAAGCAAATCATAAGCTTTGTGGAGATGCTGGTGAAATTGTCGATAAATCTCAATATCAAAGGTTAGTTGGTCGACTAATCTACCTTGCACATACAAGGCCAAACATATCATATGCAGTGGGAATTGTTAGCAGGTATATGCATGATCCTCGTCAACCACATCTGGATGCAGTTTATATGATATTAAGGTATCTTAAAGCTGCTCCTGGAAAAGGAGTAATGTTTACTAAAAACAATCATCTCAGGGTTGAAAGCTATACAGATGCAGATTGGGCTGGATGTCAAGACGATAGACGATCATCTTCAGGATATTGTACATTTGTTGGTAGCAATTTGGTTACTTGGCGAAGCAAGAAACAACCTGCGGTTGCCTTATCTAGTGCTGAGGCAGAATAGAGCTATGGCTAAAGGTGTACGCGAATTATTGTGGATAAGATTGTTCCTAGAAGAATTGGGACTTGCATCTGCAACTCCAATGAAGCTGCATTGTGATAATAAAGCCACTATTGCCATTGCACATAATCCAGTTCAACATGATCGGACAAAACATATCGAAATTGATCGACACTTCATAAAAGAGAAGATCAATAATGATACCATTGGTATTCACTTTGTAAGATCGGAAGACCAGATAGCTGACATATTTACCAAAGGTTTAAATCAGAAGATGCTTCATCCACTTATTGGCAAGTTGGGCATGAGTGATATATATGCATCAACTTGAGGGGGAGTGTCAAATATAACTGCACCGTCCATAGACTTTAGTATTAACATAAGTCATAAGTTAGGCACCGTTGCAAGACTTTGGTGATACCAATTTGACGCAGCACAATAACTAATGATGAATGATAACAAGATTATGATAAACACAACAAGAACAATGATTATAAACCCTCGGGAGATTGAACCGCAGAACAATCTCTACCCCAAGCCATCCCCAAATTGATACATCATCAATATTCAGAGAAAAGTTTTATATATATAATCAAAGTCTCCTTCATAAGAATCTAATACAAACATATATATATATAAGCTGTTTACAGGCCCAAACAGCTGGGTACAACAATAATTCAGCAAAACAAAGTCAAGCACATAATTGAAATTACAAGCACACAATTGAAATTACACTACTACAAAGTCAAGCACACAATTGAAATAATTATCTCAACTATATAAGTCAAGATAAAACCCAAACAGCATACACACTAAACCTCATCAACTTAAAACTACTATTAAAAATACCTAAATTAGTTACTAGTAAATTAAAGAGATCCTTTTTATGTTCATTCCCCATCATTCTCCCCTTGTTAGAGAAAACTCGACCACGAGTTTTGTAAAAGGCAAGAATCACGCAAGGATGAGATGGAGCCAGGATGAACTTTGTGCTCTTCTTTGGAAACGGCTGAGGTGCAAAGAACTCTAAAAATGGATTACCACGCAAAGGAGGCTCAAGCGAATATTCTGGAATGATGAAGTCAATATGTTTAACCTCAATAATATCATCAACTACTTTATAATCATCGACAATTTTAAAGCAGTCAGGTTGTGGCAAAATTTCTTCTAGTTGCTCCTCAATAGCAATCTTTGTATCCTCAACTGGTTTAACCTCCTCAAATGGGTCTTCCATAGAAGCTTGTTCAACATGCTGCTCAATTTCCATCGAAATTTCATCCCTTTTAACCTTCTTCGCATTCTCCAAATGTACAAGGCGTTCAACTTGAGATGTAAGAATCTTAACAGTCCTATGTAGTTCCTCTTTTTCACGTTTGTACCTTTCTTTCCTCAACTCAATGTTGTACTTCTTTTGCAACCTTTCAAGTTCATCATATTGATTATCTAACTCCTTCAGTGTAAGCTTATATTCAAATAACTTACTTTCACGATAGCAAACATAGGCTTCGTAGTACAATGCATCACATTCATCCTCAAGAATACATACGTAATCTTTTACTCGCTCAATATCGGATTGGATGTGTCGAGACATGATTTAATACGCGGAATGAGGGCTAATTTTTCAAATTCAGAAGTTTAGGGTTGATCAGTCAATAGATCAGAAGTTATAGATACTGGGTAGATTTGTTTTAAACACAGCATCAGTTTAGAAAGGAAGCTGCTTCCACTAAGATTTTTTTTTATCTCCTCTTTCTTGTTAATCTTCCTCTTTCCTCGGATCTGTCATCTCCCTGTTACTTCTCTAGAGTTTAGAAAGGAAGCTGCTTCCACTAAGATTTTTTTTATCTCCTCTTTCTTGTTAATCTTCCTCTTTCCTCGGATCTGTCATCTCCTTGTTACTTCTCTAGAGTTTCTTTCTTGATCGCTCTGTTCTTCTATTCTGATTCTGGACTGTGTTTGGATGGCCAGAAGTAATGGATTCTATTGGTGGTAAAGGTTGTGCTTGTGATATTGCGGCTGGTAGTTTAGGGCAATAACTGAGGGTTCAAAAGGGTGCAGTTTGTAGGTTTTTGGGCAGAGAATGAAAGTGGAAAAATGGAGCCTCGTGCTGGTGATTAAGTTTGTAACCGGTGCTGAGAAGTATGGTCTGAGTTTCTGTGACAAACCAGGGATTCCGATGCTGCGTGTGGGGCCTCTTCCAGACGTTTTTCGGCGAAGGTTCTTTAGGGAAAGTTGCTCGCCTCTCCTAGCCCGGTCTTTTCGTGGTAACACCTCCATCACGTACAATTGATATAAGTCATATATATATACGTATATACATAGTTGTTTGTTTGTGATGGTTGTGTTGGGTGGGGGAGGAGCAAAAAGATTGACGATGTCTGAGCAGAAGAGGAAGAGGGGCAGGCCAACTAGTAGGAGCTGCACCGATCCATTGCAAACAAGCGTTTGTTCTTACTGTGTGTGTGTGTTTTGGAGAAGTGAGAGAATAAGATGTATATGATTGATTTATAACTCACTGACACGGGGGTGTGTTTGTGGAGTTTTTTGATTGATTAAAAAAAAAGGAAAATGCTAAAGAAAAAAAATGTTGTCGATCATGAGGTTGGTAGCAATAATAAAAAAAAGGTAAAGAAAATCAAAAGAAGAAAGAAAATCGAAGGAAGATAAAAAGATAACAAAATTATTTTCATTTATTTTCTTAAGGGAAAGTAGTGCTAATATTAAAAAATCTGGATCTTTTGAAGATTTATCACTTTGATTTAGGAGTTTGCCCCAGGTTATAGATTTAATTGTGTAGTATTCAAATGGTTGTTGATATTACGGTATCTCTCCAATTTATTACGATGCTGCAAATTAAATAGTTCAGGGGGCGTTATTCCGACGAAGCAGCAGAAGTAGTGTATATACAGATGTACACACAGTTCACTACCTAAAACGACAAAACAACAGAAGTAGTAGTATGTATACAGACATACACACAGTTCACTGCTATATCTTGTTAATACCGAGTGATCACAAAGTCGAGTCTCGGTTTCTTAAATAATCAGTTCAAGGACTGATCGGTGGTCATCCACCGTTGTGCTGAAAAGCAGCACTTTCTATTTTTGACATGGCCTAAAATATATCGTGTGGTCGAAAATCCGAGTCCCGGTATCCCAAAATTCTCAGATAATTAATCCCAAGATAGATCAATCCCAAGATGGGCAATCTCAAGATGGATCTTTAACTCCAAGATGAGTAAATCTCAAGATGGGTCAATCCTAAGATGGATCTCCAATTCCTAAAGATGGGCCTAGTTGGAAGCTTAGGTTATGCACAAGTGCTTCTAAGTGTTCCACTCTTCAAGCCCAATATAGTATTTCATCCCAAGATGGGATTTCGAGTGAGGGGGCGTGTCAAATGTCAGAAGATCAACAATAAGTCAGATGATCTACAGTAGTTATAAGTGATGTAATCAGTTACGTATATTAAGCTTATTAAGCTTATATATAGACTTCATTAGAACTCTTGTAAATTAACACAGATCAATTTATTGAATCCTTCTGTTGTTCATTCCTTAGCATAGCTAGGGTCTCATCCATTGCCTCTTCGGTTATTTGGGAGTGTATGCTTTGTTCATAATCATTCTCCCTCTCGGGATAAACTTGATTCTCGTGCTCTACGCTGTGTTTTCATTGGTTATACACCAACTCAAAAGGGGTATAAGTGCTATCATCCTCCCTCACATCGCACATATGTCAGTCAAACAGTAGTCCAAACACATCAAGTAATGATTCGGATGATCTGAATAGATTTGATCGGCCGGATTTGATCACATATTCTAGACGGAGAAATAATGATGTCACTACTTTACCACATCCAGAGACCTCTGACCTCGAGGCAGATCCTACAGCTCCTATAATTGAGCCTGATAACGGTAACACTCTTGATCCAACTCTTAATCTTCCTATTGCTTTAAGAAAGGGTACACGTTCTTGTACTAACCATCTTATCTCGAACTTTGTTTCTTATAATGCATTATCTCCTTCTTCACTTGCTTATGTGTCATCCTTGTCTAGTGTTTCTGTCCCTCATACTTGGCAGGAAGCTTTACGTGATCCTAAATGGAAAGATGCTAAAGAAAAAAGCAACAAAGCAAAAGCTCTAAAAAAAGGAAGGGGAAGATGCTAAAGAAAAAAAAAATGTTGACGACCATGAGGTTGGTTGCAATAAAAAAAATTAAAGGAAAAAAAAAACAAAGAAAGATAAAAGAAGAAAAGAAAAGGGATTAAAAAAAAGGGAAGGTCAGAACATTAAAAAACCGTGATTTTATGATTATAGATCCGATAAAAGAAATATTATTTTACATTTATTTTCTTAAGGGAAAGTAGTGTTAATATTAAAAATTAAAAATCGGATTCTTTTGAAAATTTATCACTTTGATTTAAGAGTTTGCCCGATTATAGATTTAAGTGTGTAGTATTCAATTGGTTGTTGATATTACGGTATCTCTCCAATTTTTTACGATGCTGCAAATTAAATAGTTCAGGGGGCGTTATTCCGACGAAGCAGCAGAAGTAGTGTATATAAAGATGTACACACAGTTCACTGCCACAAATGGAAAAGCAAGCAGCAGAAGTAGTGTATATACAGATGTACACACAGTTCACTGCCACGACGATAAAGCAGCAGAAGTAGTAGTACGTATACAGACATACACACAGTTCACTGCTATATCTTGTTAATACTGAGTGATCACAAAGTCGAGTCTCGGTTCCTTCAAAATAATCAGTTCAAGGACTGATTGGTGGTCATCCACCGTTGTGCTGAAAAGCAACACTTTTTTATGATTTTGACATGGCCTAAAATATACCGTGTGGTCGCAAGTTCGAGTCCCGGTATCCCAAAAGACTCAATAAACTCAAGATCGGTCGATCCTAAAAATGGGTCTAGTTGGATGCTCAGATTAAGCTCAAGGGCTACTAGTGTCCACTCTTCAATCTCTTCATCCGAAGATGGGATTTCGAGTGAGGGGGCAGTGAACTGTGTGTACATCTGTATATACACTACTTCTGCTGCGTGCTTTTCCATTTGTGGCAGTGAACTGTGTGTACATCTTTATATACACTACTTCTGTTGCTTCGTCGGAATAACGCCCCCTGAACTATTTAATTTGCAGCATCGTAAAAATTTGGAGAGATACCGTAATATCAACAACCACTTGAATACTACACACTTAAATCTATAATCGGGGCAAACTCTTAAATCAAAGTGCTAAATTTTCAAAAGAATCCGATTTTTAATTTTTAATATTAACACTACTTTCCCTTAAGAAAATAAATGTAAAATAATATTTCTTTTATCGAATCTATAATCATAAAATCACGGTTTTTTAATGTTCTGACCTTCCCTTTTTTTTAATCCCTTTTCTTTTCTTCTTTTATCTTTCTTTGTTTTTTTTTCCTTTAATTTTTTTTATTGCAACCAACCTCATGGTCGTCAACATTTTTTTTTTCTTTAGCATCTTCCCCTTCCTTTTTTTAGAGCTTTTGCTTTGTTGCTTTTTTCTTTAGCATCTTCCTTTCTCTTTTTTTTTTGGATACTTTTTTGTCTGCCATCATGAGTGTAATTGATCAAGTATGTGGGTGTCTCTAAACTTGACCATTACATTTCTCTCTGTCCTTTCTATTTGGTCCTAATACGAATCTCATTTGTTTCTTAGCATTACCAGTATACATACACCATTCTATCATATGCTATTATCCTTTTGTATCTCTTCCTTCACAACTCTAACCATAACCCCCAAATTTATCGCCTCCCCTTTTCTCTCTTTCTTGATTTTCTCAATTCAGTACGTGCAATCTTCAAGATTTAGCATTACCAGGCCAAGTTGCAGACTAGCTTTGTCTCTTCAAATAAACCAAGCTGTCCCCCCCCCCCTTTTTTCTTTTACAGTAGCAAATATATGTATCTATCTATATCTTCAGAAATAAATCTTGCTGGATTCAAACAAGGAGGGTATGGACGAACTCGGCTGAAGGAGGCGATCAAGAAGTCCAACTGGAGTGTCGCCGGAAACTGAGTAGAAAGGGTCACACGCGCCGGCGCGTGGCGCGCGTGGTCGCGGACTGCCGCGCGTGGGGCGGCGCGTGAGGGTGCATGCGGTGTTGTTTTTCAGATCGGAAAATTTCTGGTAGGTCGTCTTCCAGAGTACAGCTTCGTGGTATATTTGTATCTTGATTTTGAACACTTTGATTTTCTGATTTCTTGATTGAACCACTGTTTTTGTTTGTTCTTCTTGAATAACACAAGCTTTTGCAGAGATTAATCACTCAAACAAGCTCTGATACCATGTTAGAATGTAGGAACAAGAGAGAAGAGACAAGAGATTAAGCTCAAGATCGGTCAATCCCCTGGTTTGTCATTGCCGGTGAAAAATTATGCTATTATATAACTAATCTCGTCTCTTTTAAAACATAGCATAAATGCAAAATTCTGTCAATCTCTATGAAAGATTTTGCAATCTTAAGGACTGGTTTGCAGTTTCTAGAAGTTCAAGGGACAGAATTGTAATTTTCTGAGAGTTGAAGGACTGTTTGGTAAGTTTAAGAAACCCAGGGCAGGGCAGAACTGTTACTTTTATAAAGGTCAGGGACTTGATTTTAAATTCTGAAAAGCTAAGGGATCAGATTCAGGATTTCATAAAGTCTGAGGTACTCAACTGCAGTTTTGCAAATTATATAGAGATAAATATTAGTGTTTTTACCACTTGTAACTCAGCAGCAGCCGTGTAGAAAAGAAGCAGCCTCTCTTTCACTTTCTTCTCCAAATCTGTCTTTTACCTTTGCTGTTAACAGTAACTTCAGGATGAAAAGGCAGTAAACAGTGTTTCGTGCTCTGAACAGTAACTTTCCGGAGGTGAACAGTAACTTTTTCCAGTGATGAACAGTAGCTTTTCTGGCAGTTAACCAGAAGTTGATTTTTATCTTGTGGTTGGTAGTTTAGGGCTATAACTGAGGGTTCAAAAGGGTGCAGTTTTGTAGGTTTCTGGGCAGGAAATAAAAATGGAAAAATGGCACCTGGTGGTGGTGATTAAGTTTGTAACTGGTGATGAGAAGTATGGTCTGAGTTTCTGTGACAAACCAGGTTTCTGGATGATTTAGCGGTTTGGATGGAAATTAGGGTGAATATAGCAGCGGATAGATAGTAACAATAGGATGAACTATAACAATGATAATTGGGACTCCAAGTTCAAGAAAACTACAAACCCAGAAGGATTTTGTCGAAAAATCAAAACAACAAATCTGAACCAACTGCAAAGTGAAGCATACCTCTGGAAAGAACACTGAAAGGCTAGCTTCCAGCAATTTTTTGGTCGCCAAAAACCCATCAGACGCTGCTACACGCGCCGTCGACGAAACCACGCGCTGGCGCGTGAGGCACTCTCCGGTCATTTTTGCTAAGGCAGATTCAGGGGAAGCCGTTCCACTCTCTATTGTGAGTCTGATCGTGGTACTACTTTTCAGATCGGATTTCAGTTCGTTTTTTGAAGCATGATGAAAGATGATTTTTCTGGAACTCACTCCGGCCTAACTGTTTCGGACCTCAAGGTTTTTCGACAGTTGGTTTATGATATAAAGTTGAAGACTGCAGCCTCATTTGTACCGACAAATACTTTTCATTCGAGTATTTCTTGTCATTCTGTCTCTCACAGTTCACCTAATTCATGGATTATTGACTCTGGAGCGTCAGAACATATGACTTGCAATTCCAGTTTACTGCAGTCATATCACTACATCAATAAAACAGAGAGTGTTCGTGTTGCCAATGGAACTCATGTACCCGTTCACGGATGGGGCACTTCCAACTGTCTCCCTTCACTACCACTATCATCTGTCTTACATGTTCCTTCCTTATCAGTGAATTTATTATCGGTTCATAAAATTACTGAAAATCTTAATTGTTCAGTAACTTTTTTCCCTTTTCACTGTGTGTTTCAGGATCTGGCGACAGGCAAGGTCCTTGGCAGTGGTAAAGTGGTTGATGGCCTATATATTATGGAAGGGAATTCTGTTTCGCCATCGGCAAGTTATCAGGTTTCATCTAAATTTAATCCCAGTTTAGAGTCCTTGTATCAATGGCATAGACGCTTAGGTCATCCTTCATTTGGTGTTTTGTCGCATCTCTTTCCGAATTTAGCATCAAAATGTAAAAAGGATGAATTTTTTTGTGAACCATGTGAATTAGAAAAACATAAAAGGTCTCCTTATCCATCTAGAAATAAGAGAAGTCCTACTCTATTTTCTACTATTCACACTGATGTTTGGGGTCCATTTAGTCATCCTACACATGATGGGTATAGGTGGTTTGTTGTCTTTGTTGATTGTCATTCTCGACTTACTTTTGTATACCTTCTTAAACACAAAAGTGAAGTATTTGGATGTTTTAAATCCTTTCACCAAATGATTCAAACACAATTCAATGCCTCTGTTAAAATTCTGCGAAGTGATAATGGTACCGAGTATGCTGGAATGTTTATATCTTATTTGGACACATGGGGTATTATTCATCAAACTACATGTGTTAAAACCTCTCAGCAAAATGGAATTGCTGAAAGGAAAATTGGTCACTTACAACAGGTAGCACGGTCCCTCATATTAACTATGCATGTCCCTAAATATCTTTGGGGTGAGGCAGTCATGACTGCTGCATATCTGATTAACCGGCTCCCTTCAAGTGTACTACAATTCAGAACACCATTGTCCTTTATTCCTGCACCTTCATCTCATCCATTGCCTCTTCAGTTATTTGGGAGTGTATGCTTTGTTCATAATCATTCTCCCTCTCGGGATAAACTTGATTCTCGTGCTCTACGCTGTGTTTTCATTGGTTATACACCAACTCAAAAGGGGTATAAGTGCTATCATCCTCCCTCACATCGCACATATGTCAGTCACGATGTTACTTTCTGTGAGTCTATTTCTTACTTCTCTCCCGGATCCTCCTCCTTGCTTCAGGGGGAGATTAATCAACACAGTCTTGATAGTAAAGCGACAGAGGAGTCTCAATTCCTTCCATTTATTAATGTGCCCATTAATGTGCCTAGTCCAAACAGTAGTCCAAACACATCAAGTAATGATTCGGATGATCTGAATAGATTTGATCGGCAGGATTTGATCACATATTCTAGACGGAGAAATAATGATGTCACTACTTTACCACATCCAGAGACCTCTGACCTCGAGGCAGATCCTACGGCTCCTATAATTGAGCCTGATAACGGTAACACTCTTGATCCAACTCTTAATCTTCCTATTGCTTTAAGAAAGGGTACACATTCTTGTACTAACCATCCTATCTCGAACTTTGTTTCTTATAATGCATTATCTCCTTCTTCACTTGCTTTTGTGTCATCCTTGTCTAGTGTTTCTGTCCCTCATACTTGGCAGGAAGCTTTATGTGATCCTAAATGGAAAGATGCTATGATTGAGGAAATGAATGCATTAAAACATAATAACACTTGGGAGTTGACTCATCTTCCTGCTGAAAGGAAGGTAGTAGGATGCAAATGGGTGTTCACTGTGAAGCAAAAACCTAATGGCCTGGTTGATAGGTACAAAGCAAGACTTGTGGCAAAAGGGTATACTCAATCTTACGGGATTGATTATCAGGAAACTTTTGCTCCAGTAGCAAAGATGGCGTCTATTCGAATCTTAATATCATGTGCAGCAAATCTTGGTTGGGAACTTCAACAGTTGGATGTGAAAAATGCATTCTTACACGGAGACCTGAAAGAAGAAATCTACATGGATATTCCACCTGGTTTTTCTACAGATATGACCATTGGAAAAGTATGCAAGTTAAAGAAGACTATTTATGGATTGAAACAGTCTCCAAGGGATTGGTTTGGCAAATTTCAGAGAACGGTAGTTAAATTTGGCTACAAACAGAGCAACTCGGATAACACCATGTTCGTGAAAAGACGAGGTGTAAAGATCACAGTATTGATTGTTTATGTCGATGATATTGTGATCACCGGCAACGACACATGTGAGATTACAAATGTTAAACAGAGACTTGCCTCTGAATTTGAGATGAAAGACTTAGGAAAACTACGGTATTTCCTTGGCATTGAAGTCTCTAGAAGTCCAGATGGTATCTTCCTTTCACAACGAAAGTATACACTTGATCTTTTAAATGAAACAGGGATGTTGGGATGCAGACCTGCAAATTCTCCCATAGAAGCAAATCATAAGCTTTGTGGAGATGCTGGTGAAATTGTTGATAGATCCCAATATCAAAGATTAGTTGGACGACTAATCTACCTCGCACACACAAGGCCAGATATATCATATGCAGTGGGAGTTGTGAGCAGGTACATGCATGATCCACGCCAACCTCATTTGGATGCAGTTTATATGATATTAAGGTATCTCAAAGCTGCTCCTGGAAAATGAGTAATGTTTACTAAAAACAATCATCTCGGGGTTGAGAGCTATACAGATGCAGATTGGGCCGGATGTCAAGATGATAGACGTTCGACTTCAGGATATTGTACATTTGTTGGTGGCAATTTGGTTACGTGGCGAAGCAAGAAACAACCTGTGGTTGCCTTATCCAGTGCTGAGGCAGAGTATAGAGCTATGGCTAAAGGTGTACGTGAATTATTGTGGATAAGATTGTTTCTAGAAGAATTGGGACTTGAATCCGCAACTCCGATGAAGCTGCATTGTGATAACAAAACAGCAATTGCCATTGCACATGATCCAGTTCAACATGATCGAACCAAACATATCGAGATTGATCGGCACTTTATTAAAGAGAAGATCAATAATGATATCATTAGTATTCAATTTGTAAGATTAGAAGATCAAGTAGCTGATGTGTTAACCAAGGGATTTGGAAGAAAAATGCTACATCCACTTATTGGCAAGTTGGGCATGAATGATATATATGCATCAACTTGAGGGGGAGTGTCAAAATTGTCAGCAAGGTTGGCACAAGTAGGGCTGTTCACGAACCGAGCCGAGCCGAGCTTTGATCAGAACGAGCCGAGCTTTGATCTTAACGAACCGAGTCGAGCTTTGATCTTAATGAACCGAGCTGATTTCTTAACGAGCCGAGCTTTGACCGAACCGAGCCGAACTCCAGTTGTTCACGAACATCCTCGAGCCGAGCCGAGCTCGAGCTGTTCGCGAACAATTAATTTGGTTGGAGATCTTAGTAGATAGTGCTTTGTACGGATTGTTGTTTCTATTTTTTTTAAAAATATTTCTCGACGATCCAACCGTACGGATGTCAAGATATATCTAATTTAGTGATATTACCAAATTTTCAAAAAATAAAAAATTAATTTGGTTGGAGATTTTAGTAGATCACTACTAATTTAACTAGTACTAGTAACTAGTGCTTTGTCAGGAATTGTTGTTTCTATTTTTTAAAAAATATTTTTCGACGACCCAACCGTACGGATGTCAAGATATATCTAATTTAGTGATATTTCCAAATTTTCAAAAAATAAAAAATTAGTTTGGTTGTAGATCTTTGTAGATCACTACTAATTTAACTAGTACTAGTAACTAGTGCTTTGTCACGAATTGTTGTTTCTATTTTTTTAAAAATACTTCTCGATGATCCAACCGTACGGATGTCAAGATATATCTAATTTAGTGATATTCCCAAATTTTCAAAAAATAAAAAATTAATTTGATTGGAGATCTTAGTAGATCACAACTAATTTAACTAATACTTGTAACTAGTGCTTTGTCACGAATTGTTCTTTCTATTTTTTAAAAAATATTTTTTGACGATCCAACCATACGGATGTCAAGATATATCTAATTTAGTGATATTCCCAAATTTTCAAAAAATAAAAAATTAATTTGAATGGAGATCTTAGTAGGTCACAACTAATTTAACTAGTACTAGTAACTAGTGCTTTGTCACGAATTATTGTTTCTAATTTTTAAAAAATATTTTTTGACGATCCAACCGTACGGATGTCAAGATATATCTAATTTAGTGATATTCCCAAATTTTAAAAAAATAAAAAATTAATTTGGTTGGAGATCTTAGTAGATCACTACTAACTTAACTAGTACTAGTAACTGTTGCTTTGTCACGAATTGTTTCTATTTTTTAAAAAATATTTCTCGACGATCCAACCGTATGGATGTCAAGATATATTGAATTTAGGGATATTCCCAAATTTTCAAAAAATAAAAAATTAATTTGGTTGGAGATAAAAAATAAAAAGTAAAAATTTTTGATTTTTTTCGAGCTTTAACGAGCCGAGCTCGAGCCGAGCCCTTAACGAGCCGAGCTCGAGCCGAACACCCTAAAGCTTGGCTCGAGCTCGTTAATCTTAACGAACAAAAATTTTGTTCGAGCTCGACTCGAGCCCTTAACGAGCTCGAGCCGAACCGAGCCCTTAACGAGCCGAGCTTCTTCGCGAACAGCTCGGTTCGTGAACAGCTCTAGGCACAAGTTTGGCACCGTCCATAGACTTTGGTGCCTCTAGTATAGACTTTGTTGTTCACCTGTTCTATATATAGGATCCTTGTTCATGTAATTAAATCATCTGAAATACAATACAATCTCTCCTCTCTACTATCTTCATTCTAACATGGTATCAGAGAAGGTTTTAACATAGGAGAAGGAAAGAAATCAAAATCAGAAGCTCCCCAGGAACCAATTTCAAACAGAACCAATTCTTCAAAACCCGAAAATCAAAACACATGGAAACACAAATCTAAACATACCACAGAGTAGTACACACAGAGAGAAGCCACCAGAATTTTTCAGATCTCGGAAAAAGTTTCTAACGCGCCTCCACGCGCCGCCCCACGCGCGGCAGGTCGTCACTACGCGCGGCACGCGCCGGCGCGTGGGGCCACCTCCGGCTGTTTTTTGACTAAGCTCCAGTTAGACTTCTTGCTCACCTCCTCATTCGGAATCCAACCGTGGTACTGCCTTTCAGATCTAATCTCATATTTTAGATAAAATTCATGCTATATATATATACTACGGTGTATGTATAATCTTGCTACATATATCTTTGTATGTTTGAAAGTTTATTTGGGTTTGGATTCGAACTGGGGTTTGTTCGAAGAAAAAGGAGAACAAAAACAAAGAGAAAGGAACTGGGTTATTTGAAAACAAAGAACAGAGGGTCTGCGTGTTTATCTGGGGTTGTAATTATACGGGCTTGTGTTATGGTGTTATGGGTCTTTTTTATTGTTGGGCCAGAAATAAAAGAGGACAGCCTCTTCAAATTGGTGGGTTAGTTTATTTGACCCGATTTATTATTTTTTCCTAAATAAAATGATTATATGTATTTAGATTCGTTAAAATATTTAATAGTTATTTTCTCAAGGGAAAATTCTGTTAGGATCGTTTGTACAAGCATATCATTTTAGTTTAGGAGTTTGCCCCGGTTATAGATTTAATTGTGTAGTATTCAAATGGTTGATATTACGGTATCTCTTCAATTTTTTACGATGCTGCAAATTAAATAGTCCATGTGGCGTTATTCCGACGAAGCAGCAGAAGTAGTGTATATACAAATGTACACACAGTTCACTGCCAGAAATGACAAAGCAGCAGAAGTAGTGTATATACAGATGTACACACAGTTCACAGTTCACTGCCACAAAAACAGAGCAGCAGAAGTAGTTGTACTTTATACAACACAGTTCACTGCTATATCTTGTATTTCATTCTTGTAAAAGAAGCAGAAGGACCAGTTCATGGACGATCTTAAGGGATGCAGTCTACCAAATACGGTTCCAGTTGCTTATAGTTCAAGGGATGACAGATGCAGATTCCTCCTGTGTTCAGACATTTAATACTTAGTGATCACAAAGTCGAGTCTCAGTTTCTTCAAAATAATCAGTTCAAGGACGGATTGGTGGTCATCCACCGTTGTGCTGAAAAGCAGCACTTTCTATTATTTTCACATTGCCTAAAATATATCGTGTGGTCGAAAAATTCGAGTCCCGGTATCCCAAAAAACTCAATAAACTCAAGATCGGTCAATCCTAAAAATGGGTATAGTTGGACGCTCAGATTAAGCTCAAGGGCTACTAGTGTCCACTCTTCAATCCCTAGATAGGTCTTTCATCCGAAGATGGGATTTCGAGTGAGGGGGCGTGTCAAATATTGTCAAAATTGTCAGCTTAAGTTAGGCACCGTCCTTGAATATATAGACTCTAGTATAGACTTATAACACCCTAGTATAGACTTTGGTGTCTTAGTTCTTCTATATATAGGATCATCTCCTTATGTAATAGATACATCAAATTATATACAATCTCTACTTCTCCTTCTATCAATCTCTATGTATGCTATTATATAATTTTACATATGTTTTAATATGTAAAATAATTTACATATGAAACTACATTTTGTAACCTGTCACCCACAAGTTTTTAAAACGTCAAACTTATCTATAAGTTTCATATGTTATAGATATGAAACTCTATAAGTTTGTAATTAAAGTCAAAGAATTGTCTAAAGGGACATTAATAAATGAACAAAGGAAGCATGATTTACAGGATTTGTGCACAAAATCCAAGCTGATATACATGGCACAGACATATAGAATACATACCGTACTGTATGTAACAATATCTGGGTTAAGACCATCTCGCTTCATCTGATGAAATAGTTTGATACTGCTGTCATATTTACCACTTCTGACCAGACAACTAAGAATTGAATTACAGACTGAGACATGATTCCTTGTCGCTTCATCTTTTATGCCATCATATATTTCTAATGCCTTAACAGGATTAAGGCTCTTCCCCATATGCTTTATGTAACTGCTATATGAAGCAAAACTGATCTTCCCGGTACGTTGCATCCAAGCAAAAAGCTGCAATAGTTACATTCGGTCTATGACTGTATGTTAAATTGTCAATAACTAACACCATCATCCACAATCAACTAAATAAGCAGAGTCACATGAGCAATTAAGTGTAATTTTGAAAATGGTGGAAGCTTCATAACTTCATAAACATTTCAAGATTATTACCAATGTAATCAGTGAAGCTAATTTTCAAGAATTTCAAACCATCTTCTAACAAACCATGATTTTCAGCTATATCAACACTATTACTTAACTTACTAAAAAGTAAAAACTACAAAAAAAAAAAAAAAATCCCCTTGAACAAAGTGATAATAGGCAGGCTCAGATTCTTCGATTTGTTCAGAAAAGAAAGGAGAGACAAGTAACCTTGTTGAAACTTTCTTATTAGGTGCAATGATATATTTAGAGCATTTTCACATTATACATTCAAACAATAGAACTACTCGTATATGATTCTCAGTCAGTCACGATAATTATATACATGCTGCATGCATTTAAGATTGTGATGACTATGAGCTAACGGGTCAATATGTCCTCAGACACAAAAAATAGTCCTATATCAAAGCCTCAATATTTATATTTCTCATGAAACTTGTTGCTTCAACGTTATGCAATGCATCCCAAGCTGAATCCAGAAAAGAAAAGAACATAAACAATCACCACCGACTACTTGGCACAACTTTGAGGATAGTAAAAGATCATTGTAGTCTTATACAATTTAGTATCACTTAATCCTTATTAATAAGATAGGAACCTGTAATGACCTGTTACAGCCTCCTCTATATGTGCAAAATTATATATATAGGCTGCCATGAGACAATATTATCAGAATAACAACTGATACTTTTTCTGATACACACACAAACAACCACACATCACTAGGTGATATTTGAGAGATCGCCTACTCTCCCACACACTGATAGCTTCCCCATAGACATTGATAACTAATTCATGCCTCCCTAACATGCACACGTTTTCATATGTATACTCATAAAAAGATAATTTCAACGTTATGCAATGCATCCCAAGCTGAATCCAAAAAAGAAAAGAACATAAACAATCACCACCGACTACTTGGCACAACTTTGAGGATAGTAAAAGATCATTGTAGTCTTATACAATTTAGTATCACTTAATCCTTATTAATAAGATAGGAACCTGTAATGACCTGTTACAGCCTCCTCTATATGTGCAAAATTATATATATAGGCTGCCATGAGACAATATTATCAGAATAACAACTGATACTTTTTCTGATACACACACAAACAACCACACATCACTAGGTGATATTTGAGAGATCGCCTACTCTCCCACACACTGATAGCTTCCCCATAGACATTGATAACTAATTCATGCCTCCCCAACATGCACACGTTTTCATATGTATACTCATAAAAAGATAATTTTTATCCCCAACAATCCACCCCTTCAGACTTGGTTTTGTATATATAATCTATGTTACTCAAACTCGGGTACCGGGTGTCGGACACGACACATATCCGAGTGTCGGATTCGCCACTCTCGAAAAATTAGGACACGGGCAGTCGGGCATAATTTAAATTAAATTAAATAATTTATATTGTAGAAAAAATAGAAATCTTATATTATTTAATTTAATTGATACTTTGAACAAAAGTTTATAATTTTTGTTATGTGAGTAATCTGTTGGTGTCCACTACACTCAATAGTAGTTATTAGATACATACTGATATTTAAATAGCCTGTCATAGGAAACCAGCTATTACACTTTTCTATAAAGTATTAATACTCCCTCCGTCCCAAAATACATGTCCCTTTTGAAAAATGGATTTGTCCCATTTTACATGTCCCCTTTTTTTTCAATACAAATTTAAGGTAATTTTCCAAAACTATCCATACATTTATTGTATCCAAAATTTGACTTTTTTTCAAACTTAACACCATTCTCATTTTCCAATGTATTAATTAAGGGTATTAGTTGGAAAATATTATCCAACTAACCTTTATCTTAATATGTGTGCTTTTTAGAAAAAGGACATGTAAAATGGGACGGAGGGAGTATAAATTATAAATAAACCTGGCCTACCAACAGTCTAGATACATTCATTGCAAACTGTACATATTATATATTTTAGAGTAAAAAGCAAAATGGTGACCATAGTTTACATTGAATTGCAAAAAAGTGGCCGAACTTTCAGATTTACATTTTAGTGGCTATCGAACTTTTTTCATATACTTTTTTAAAAATTAAAAACAATTTTGGCCACTAATTTAGAAATCAAAAACAATTTTGATCACTTATTTTAAAAATCAAAAAAACTTTGGCCACTATTTTAAAAATAAAAAATAAAGTGTCGTCACTAAAATGAAAATCTGAAAGTTCGGTCACTTTTTTGCAATTCAGTGTAAACTAGGACCACCATTTTGCTTTTTACTCTTCATTTGAAAGTTGAAACCCGGCCCATCAAAAATTGTACCGCAATTCATTATTCTCATCAAATCCACATATACATACATATACATACAGACATATGTATTTGTATCCTATATCGTCGTCTTCTTCTTCTAAGCTGTTACTCCTTTTCTTCTATCTTAATATATCACCTACGAACTACGATGTTCCTCCGGCGACCTCCAAATTTCTCCGGTGATGAAGGAGTGTCCGTTTTGCAACCAACGAATCCGCCCCGTGTCGGTTCGGGTCAACACGGGCACGACGACCGGAAGCGGAGTAACGTAGTATATAATTCTTGTCTAGTTATATACAATGATGTAAGTGGGTCTGAATGGTGAGATTACCATCGAAAGTTTTCGATACATTAATAGGATGTAAATAAATATTATTCTTCCTTAACATCTTTATAAAAGTAAAAATCTAAATACCCTTATTTTATTTTAGTTTTTATAATAAAAAATTGTCATTTTAAATTTTTACCTTTATTTTGACCGTTTTTGAATGTTTGACTGATTAATTCTGGCTAAACCCATCTAGATCGGCCTGAATTCGTTAAATGAATGATCGATTTTTGTAAAAAATGTTTACTAACCAATTTTTGTCGTGTAGCATCTAGGCGCCAATTAATCGATCACTAGAACAATTGTTAGAACACCGTTTATATGATCTTTTCAATCAAGTACACCTCTCCAACAATAATTTTATAAATTCTTCTCAGTTGAGAAAAGGTCATCAACTTTCCCCATAATAGTACCCAAACAAAACAGAGTTTTCCAATAATACTACAACAGACCAGTCCTTCTCTACAGGTGATGAGAGATCATTAACTTTAAAGTACCGTTATGCCTCGAACAACCAACCTCAAGTTTTATGCCTTCATATTTTAAGTCGTTGTAGACTGTAGTAATGAGTCCATGGACGCACTTAGAGGTGGCGAGACATCGAACAAGTCCCTAGTTCTTTGTTTTTTCCCATATCCCATTTGCTGGAGTTTGCCGTTAAACCTCAAAAATAATTGTGGCATTTAAGTAGTTTCATCTAACTGTTTGGTAAATAAATCCAACTTTTTTACCAGGGAAAGAATAGTTTCTTAGAGTAATGGGGATTTATTTATGGCTGATATAAGTTTTTCAAAATCAATCCTTTTTTAAACTAATTCAAGTTCTTTAATATCCACTTGTACTCCTTTCAATTTCTCCTCAATTTCAACGACTCGATTTTTCAACCCATTTCAAGCCTGCTATTGTCCCAAGAACGAGAAGGCTTTGGTAACAATTGTAGTGACATGTTATAGTACATCACATTATAATACATGTGCAAAATTATATATATAAAATGCCTTGAGACAATATTATACTACTGATACTTTTTTTGACAATCACGCACAACCGCACATCGCTAGATAATATTCGAGAGATCAACCACTCTCCCAACACCAGTGGCACATAATTCTTGCCTCAACATGCAAATGTTTCCTATTTATACTCATAATCAGAAATTATTTGTCCCAAAAAATAATCCCTTTCAGATTTTTAATTACCAAATACACAACTGACTCCACCAAATCCTTCGAATATTCCCCTTCGAGTTCAGAAAATCCTTCATTTCAATCTTTAATCAAGAACACTAATTATGCCTAATATAAATAATGTAGAGGACCGAAAGGGACCCTGGCTTACATGATGAATCAGACAACGCTGCATATGCCTCGAATTCGCCGATGGCTTATCGGGAAGACTTCTTAAATGATGAAATAGACTAAAGGTTGGCAAGACTCCTTACATGATAATATAGACTCAAGATTTTAACAGTTTTGACAAGTAAATTTTGTGGAGGATTTGTAGATTGCTTATTAACAAGGCTCGTCGCCCCCTCCTTCCAAAGGTCGTGATTTGAGTCCTCACTCCTCGCATGCTTAGCAGACATGGGAGTCATGTCTTATTTGTCATGTTTTTGTAGCATAAGCATCATACCCCTACACAACACTATTATCATGTTGTGTCATATCATGTTGTGTACCTTTGTATCATCTATCTATACTATACTATTATCTAAACGATACTATTAAGGTGGATTTAATTAAACTTTTCTGGGTTGGTTGATGCGCCGGGTTAAAATAACAACTATATGACCGGATAAAAATAACAATAACATGAAAATTTTAAAATAAGATTTTGGATAATAGTGATATGGATTCTTTTGGATTGGATTAAATTTTATTAAAATAAGGAGCTGAATAAAAGGCTCGTATGTATTATACTCCCTCCGTCCCATTTTGTAATACATGGTTTGACTTTCACGGAGATTAAGAAAATACTATTTGACTTGCTAGGTGGTAGCATGTGGTTGGTTGGTTGTGAAAGTGGGTGTATAAAAAATGGGTAAAGTAGGAAAGTAGTGGGTGTAATAGTGTTTATTTAATAAAAAGAAAGTATAAAATAGAGAATTAGTGGGTGTAATAGTGAAAAGTAATGTTCAAAAATAGTAAGTTTAGTAGGTTCATTCTTTTTGGGACGTTCCAAAAAGGAATAAGTGTCATATAAAATGGGACGGAGGGAGTAATATTTTATATACAACCATTAGTGTAGAGGATGTACCTTAAATTCTGTTACAATTTCAATTATGTTAAATCTTATTTAAGATTACTTATTATATTATATACATGTTTATAACTCTTAAAGATTTTTTGATACTATTCTATATATTGTAATTCTTATTTAAGATTTTCTTTCAATTTTACTAAAATTTATAATTACTTATTATGTATATATTACTTGTTTTGCACAAATTAATTAAATTTATAATCTTTTACATTTTTCCAATGTAATTAAGAATTTATTTTTTAATTCTATATATGTTAACTTACAAGTAAATTGTAAATTAATATAGAGGTGCACTGACTCGATGTGATGCGAGTATATATAAGATGTGAATAAATGAAATAGATATTAATATTACATTTTCGAAGTTACTAGTTTGAGCTAAAATTAGAGATTTGAGCCAATTTGGAGGTTTGACCGAATAAAACCTCTAATATAGGTGTTTGATACTTAGCGGATTGAAATAGCGGTTTAGACTCGATTAGCTAATTTTGAAAAAGCTAATAGGAGGAGCTTTTTCAATTAGAGGATTGTACATGTGTCTAGTTAAAATATAGTTAAAATATATTAAGCTAATTCAAATAGCTAATTACCAAATATTTTCATGTGAAACAGTTAATTTAATCCGCTAGTCTAAACAGCTCAAATCCGCTAGTCCAAACAGCTAATTCATTGATTGTACGACGCGAAATGCAAATAGTAAATAATATTTTTTTTTATTAAAAATGTAATATTTTTATTATATGACACGACGACACAAAATGCAAATATTAACACATTGATTGCACATTATGTCCACCAAATTGTCGGGTCTTATACTTATGAATCTAATGCACTACAAACACCAAAAACCAAGAGAAATAAGATATTTAAAGCACAGCTCACACAGAAAGATGTATAGTCGATACGCTAACAAGTAAAAATTATAATTTATGAATACCACTTAAAAACAAAACCTTTATATCAACTCCAATTACAGAGAATAATGCAACTGTATTCAGTTAGCTGGAAAGTAAGGCAGTTTTCAAGATGTGGACCTGAGAAAGCTCCTTCAGTTTTTGTGACTTCCCAAAATGACGCAAAATAGTATTCATGTCCTCAACCCTCAAAATTCCTCCTGACCTGTGAAACAAATTATATATGATAAAAAGTAAAACTGACATAATAACATAAGCCACATTAGTACGCTGAAGAACGCGCATATCTTTGGCTTTTTTTGGTAAAATCAATTAAACCGAACCAAACATATACCTCCATTCCTAGGAATAAGGAGGGTATGTAAGTATATTATAGTCAAAGTGGAGGGTCTTTTCAGAAAAAACCTCCCTTTTCTAGGAACGGAGTTAAGAACGGTGATAAGTCCCACCCTCCATAAAAGTGAAGTACATGATGCTACTGCATGAAGCATACAGAAATAATATACTTTTGTGCAAGGAACATGTTATATTGTTCTAGTCAATCCTTTCAGAATATAAATTATTCTTTCAAATGTCTACCAAGTTTCTAAGTTTTTTGAAAGAAAAAAAAAAGGTGAAATACTCTATTGCTCTCCCTTTGCACTCATCATTCCGAATAATTTTACAAGTTAACTAGAGTAGTTTACATGTCATGTACAACATAATCAATAACAGTACAACTTTATTAATATGTATCCGATAAATGGATAAACCCCTGTTAAATTTTAGCTTCCAACTTCTTGATCATCGCCATTAACCAAATAAATTGCATAGAAAAAAACTTTTCTTTGTCATGATAAACACATTATGAGCAACATAAACACCAAACTGTAACAACCCACTAATCAAAATCAGTCACATTAACCACCTTCCATCTCAAAAAAGATAACATATTAGCTAACACCAAAAATCAAACACCTAACAAGCAATACAAACATACAAATGCTTACAGAGAAATACATAAACAATACCTTGCAAGAGCTGAACCCAGATCAGAAGAATGTTGAATATCAAGAATTGCATCATTTTGTCTTGTTTTAAATGAAACTTGAGAATTCTGAGAGTATTTAGTGGATATGTTTGTGTGTTCAAATTGAGATTCACTGGGAACAGCAGCTGAAGTTGTTGATGAAACATATGGGATGAAACTGGGTGGTGGGTGAGTTAGAATTATGGGCTGAAATCTATTACCAAAAACACATGAGATATCCATTGTGTCTGTACGTGTGTGTATGTTTCAGGAGTTGTGACTGTAAGTATGAAACATCTTGAAACCCATTGTCTATCGGTGCTGGTCAGGGACCCTGTTTAACAATCAGTTACCAGCCGTTCTTGATCCAACGGCTGGGATTCGATAAAAATATTTTTATGATTTGTGAATATTTTCCGCGGATAGATTTTTTTACGTTCCGTGAAAATTTTTCGTGGATAGGGCTTTTTACGTTCCGCGGAAAATATTCGCAGATCATAAAAAATATTTTTATGGAAGAGAAACTGATTGTTAAACAGGGGATCCATGACAATCATTTGTCGGTGACCAGGACCCTTGTCTATTTGTCTTGTTTAACTTTTTTTTCTTGAGATAAGTTCCTAACAGATATGGGGTATTTGTAACTGTGCCCTTTATGTTTGGGATTCAGCAATTTGGTCCCTATGTTTGTACATTTCGACTAATCTTTTGTAGAATCGAGATATGATTGTAAATGAGCCAAAACGAGTCAAATTTTTAATTGTTCATGTATATGCGCATTAAAAATATATCGAATTTAAACTCGAGCTCGAACTTCTATCGAGCTAATATTTTTGTTTATGTAACAACTCATTAAGAAAAATATTATTCACAAATATGTTCGCGAACAGTTTACGAACATGTCTCATGAACGTTTCATGAATAGCTCATTAATACTGCTCATAATCTCGTGTTCATGAGCACCTCAGTGTTTTTTCTAGAAAATTTTTTATGCATTAAAATAAAAAGAAAGCACAGGGATAAATATTCGGAAAAACTAGAAACATACTTCTAATCTAGACGTATCAACGAATCGAATTTGGATTAGATGTAATTAATACATAACCAATTAATGTTATAATTTATAGTGTAACATATGTTATAATTTAATTAATTACAATAAAAATAATGTATAGATTCAACAAAAGAATATAATAAATAGACAAAATAAACTTTCATATTACTTCGTAAACATTTACATATACAATTATTTACTTGTTATTGTGAATTTAAGAAAACTTGTGAAATGTTAATGAAATATGTTCATGAGCATATATATTGAGTTTATGCACGAATTCATTCATGAACCATATTAACGACGATTTTGTTCACGAACTATATAATCAAATTTGTTCGTGAACTTTTGAGCCGAATTATGTCGTGCTCAAATTCAGCTCATTTACTATACGAGCCTCAAATTCGTGTTCATGTTCGACTCGTTTACAAATCAAACCAAATTTAAATCAAATTATTTTGAATCTGTTAGGTCCCGTAAGAGGGCTATTTTAAGCTAGAAGGGGGGTTGAATAGCTTAATATCTAATTTAAAAATTATTATGGTGTTTTAAAAATATTTATCCCGTTTTAAATATTTTACCGAGTTATTAGCCATTTACAAATGCAGAAATAAAAGACAAGGGAAGAAAATACCACACAGGAGATTTTATCTTGGTTCGCGATGGCGCAACCTCTAATAGACTCGTTCACCCCTACTCCTGTCCCCGAGCTCCTCTCCAGACTCGAGATTTCTTTAAAAATAAACTCGCTCGTTTAATAGGCGGAGAAGCCTTTACAACCTTACAAATATTGGTCTTGGTATGTCTCTCCACGACACTACCTCACAATAAATATAAAAACCTTACAAGACTTGTCTTGGAAACAACTCCCCGCTATTCCATCAAAGTCGCTGTAAAAATCTACACAACTTATTTTAGACAGCAACTCCCCGCTACTTCTTCAAAGTTGATGCAGAACCCTTGTGTAGTCTTTGTACTCCTTAGCTTTTGTCGGTCTTGGATTTCAGGTCTTGGGTCTTTTCTTTTTCTCACGGTGCAAAGACTACTAACTCACCGTTAGTACGTCTAGGACTTGAATCTTAGAACAAGAATCACCTCACTACACTTCACCTCACTGCAAAACTTAGAAGACAATGTCTACGAAACAAAATGGTTAAGATAAAAAGATTTGGAGGTTCGACCGGATTTTGGCTCGTTGGTTGTACTTGGGCAGCCCTTCGGGAGGCCGGAAGGTAGTGGTAGAGGAGCTTGCATGGTGGGAGAGAGCTTGGTTAAAGGAACTAAGATTGTATAACAAAAACCTTGTATATATTATAAGTATATATAAGAAAGAGAAGGTTTTTGAGAAGAAATATGTGTATAGAGTGTTTGAATAGATGGAGAGATCTTATACTTCTAAAATCCCAGCAATTCTTGGGTTCTTTAACTTTTCTAAAATGGGTGTGGAAATGGGTTTATTTATAGAAGGTGGGTGTAACATCCCACATCGATTAGAATAAGAGCATTTGGGACCTTTGTAATGTGTACCAAATTGCTAGCTCTTTTGGACTGACCTGTGGTGGGTTGTTGGGTCCGGTATGCATTTGGTTGTGGGCTTGGATGTTATATTAGGTGAAAGGAATGGTAGAAATTGAAAGTAGAAGGAGTGGTTGAGATTGAAAAGGTGTGGATTGATGAGGTGGAAAGTGGTATTGTGTTTCTTTGGGGTGATTTTGTGTTTCTTTGGGATGGGTTTAGTAAAAAGATATCAGCTCCTTTATATCTGTATTATATTATATAAAACTCGTACTCATTGATAATTAAATATGTAACACGTATCGTTAATTAAATAACCGATAATTTCATAAATACCCAATAAATAAATCTAAAAATATGGAGCACTTAGATGTATTATAAAATGAAGTTCTATAAAGTTTGGTCAATGTTGACTTGGTCAAATGTGGTCAAATATGGGACCAACTATCTCGATTTTCATGCCCAGACCAAATTACTCGAAAAATTACGAAACTTTTACCATGCATAGAAAATAACGTTTAAGTGACTCATCTCAAGTTTCAAGTCATTCTAGCAAGTGTAAGCATTTTATTTGGATTTAATATCATTAAATCAGGTTTCAGTTCCGAATAAAATATAATTGGTCTTTCCTTGAAATAGATAAATTTTTTGACCAATGTTTTGACTAGAATAAGTACTTAGAATATATTTTCTAATATATAAAATATTTTGAGAGAGTAGGAAATATTTTTGAGTGATTAAAATAATTTTCTCCGAAATATAATAAATTGAAGAAGTCGGAGAAAAATTACTTCAAATATTTCTAGCACGAGATAAAAATAGGTATTAATGAATATTAATATTCTTAAGCATAAAAAGTCTTTTATATGGTGATAGAATATTTTGAGTGCGAAGACAAAATATTTTCGAATAAAAACTAGCCATTTTTAAATGTAGCACGAGTTAAATCTCTTAATATTCCTTATTTGTGCTTGTTGTCTTATCAATATTGGAACACAGAGATCTAAAAAAATATCAAATCTCAATATTTCTTTTTCGATTTTATTACCTAAGTGTACACATATATTCCCAAAGATTTACGATCCGTTGATCGTTGTTAATATTATATTGTTATGTTTTTATTAATTGAGAAATTAGGAACATAGAAATTATTGAAGACAATCGAGTACTTTTGAATAATCAAAATTTATGTTATGTCTAGTTCGGAAACATGAAATGAAATAAAATTGGTATAAGCAATAGAGATAGAAGAAAATATTTGAAAGTAGAAGAAAAATATGAGTGCAAACATCTTAAAATTTATATGATAAAATTTGGGAATAAAATATGTATGAGTAAGAATTGATCATTATTTTTTAAAAGTGGAATCAAATGGAAAAATTAATGAAAATTTTAAAATTTACCTTGAATTTAATCCAAATTTTTGTCATTTAAACTTTAATTTTCATTTATTCCAACTAAATACAACTTCGAAAATTATTCATTTTTCTTTATCTTCTTAAACATTTAATTTTTAAAAATTTTAGAAAATAAAATGAATTCTACTATGTACAAAAGGAAAAATTATTTTTCGTAAACAGAAAATAAAATCAATAATTTAATAATTAGTGACTATCACAAATAATATAATATTCCTTTAATTATTAGAGTTGCAAGACTCAATGCCTCACTTGACTTGTTTACGGTTTATAAAGTCTGATTGACATCTTGTTGCAATTAGGGGTTAACCGAATACTGAACCGAATATCCGAAATAATTCGGTTCGGTTAACCGAACCGAAATATTTCGGTTCGGTATTTGGTTATGATATTTCAGTTATTCGGTTATTCGGTTATTTCGGTTTTTTAACCGAAATAATCAAAATTACCGAATTAACCGAAATATATAATAAATAATATTTACATTTTATATGTAAAATAATAATAATATGGGCTAAAAGTAAGCCCTAAAGACACATTTAATGTGGTATTAATTAAACCTAGTTTGGTCCAAATACGAAGCCCATTAATGAGGCCCGAAACCCCAATTAAATGGCAAATTCGTAGCTGACAAATCAGTTAAATAAAAGACTTCGAAATTTAGTCAAGAAAGGAAACTAAATCATATTAGGAGTAGCCTCCAAGGCACATATCTCCAATACTTATCTTCTTATCTATTAGAAGGCTCTAGAATTGGGCCTAAGCTGTGACTTGCCCATCAAGTTTCCTAATTTAACCCTAATTCTAGGGTTTTCATCACCTATATAAGGACCTGCTCCTTCACATTCAAAACTACGTTTTTTGGCTTGATTCTTGATAATTGCAAGATACGTAGGCATCTTGTGAGGACCCGATCTAAGTCACGAAACATAAGATCAGCCATTAAAGTTCGAAAAACCCTGGCATTAAATACACCCTACTTTTTGTTCCATAACAAATAATATTTTATATATAAAATAATTATATTTTATATGTAAAATAATAATTTTTTGTATCTAAAATAATAATATTTTATATCTAAAATAATAATATTTATATTTTATATGTAAAATAATAATTTTTTATATGTAAAATAATATTTTTTTTATATTTTACATGTAAAATAATAAATTTTTATAAGTCAAATAATAATTTTTATATGTAAAATAATAATATTTATATTTTACATGTAAAATAATAATTTTTTATATGTAAAATAATAATTTTTATATGTAAAATAATATTTTTATATTTTTATATTTAATATGTAAAATAAAATATATAAATATATATAATTCGATTATTTCGGTAAAATAACCGAAATAACCGAAATAAATATTTCGGTTCGGTATTCGGTTATAATATTTGGCCTTATTCGGTATTTCGGTAATTCGGTTCGGTTCGGTTATTTTACCGAATTACCGAATACTCACCCCTAGTTGCAATGACTCGGGTTAAAAACAAATTTTACGAACAAATTCTAAGCACGTATTTAAAGTCCATTTTAGTTTTTTTTAGAAAGATATTAGGGGTTTTTTCAAAAATACCCATCCTTCAAATTATTTTTTTAAAAATACTACCACTTTTGAAACTATTTATAAAAATACCTTTCTTTAAGATTTTTTTTTCAAAATACGGTTTGGAACCTACGCAACCATTGTAACCTCATTTATAAATTCTAGCGGCGCAGCCGTGTGAGTTGCAAATGTTGCAATGGTTGCAATGGTTGCAAAAGTTGCAATGGTTGCAAAGGTTGCAACTGAAAATTGGAGGTTGCAAAAGTTGCAAAGGTTGGAACTAAGAACTTTTTCTATTGGGTGCCCCTGGCGGGGCCATTTGATCATAATAGAATCAATAGAACTTGCAATCCGAAATTCGTGTGCTCTATGCAACCTTAAATGCAACCGAAAACTGGAAGTTCATGTTCCTGTTTTCAGTTGTCATTTTCGACCTCTTTTTTAATATATATATATATATATATATATATATATATATATATATATATATATATATATATATATATATATATATATATATATATATATATATTTCAAAAAAGAGGTCGAAATGACAACTGAAAACTGGAACTTGAACTTCCAGTTTTCAGTTGTCAGTTGCATATGAGGTTGCTACGCAAACTCATATGCAACCTTATATGCTATATAGGGGAGCAAACGAAAAAGAGGACGAAAATGACAACTGAAAACTGGAACTTGCAATCAGAAATTCATATGCAACCTTTGCTACCAAAAATTAAAAGTTGCGGCTGGCGCCGCCCATATATACAAAAGGTTGCAGATAGTATTTTTGGAAATAAAACTTAAAAAAGTAGTATTTTTGAAAATAAAACTTAAAAGATAGTATTTTTGTAAATAACTTTTAAAGTGGTAGTATTTTTTAAAATAGTTTCAAAAAGATAGTATATGGGGTAATTTCCCAAGATATTATCGTAAAAAAATTCATTAATAATAAACTATACGATATTTATAAAAATAATTAAAATTTAAAGAACACATAGTAAAAATAAATCAAAATTTTGTTCGTTAAAGCTATTATCGTCGAATAGATATTGTACTGTGTAGTCTATGTAGCACCACTCGCTCATATCAATGCGATATATGAATTTTTTTTAGAAGACAATCTAAGGATTTAGTATGTAGTCATGAAAAATATGTATATCTAATTTATCATAAAGTATTCAAGATGTTGATTATAAATATCATATAAAATCTCATTAATGAACCATTATTATTATAATAACTAGCATTTTGCCCGTACTTTGTACACGGCATCTTACTTAATTTAAAATGATAATACCCAAAATTTAACAAATTTGATTGATTTCTTAAAACATCTTATTTAATTTAAATTGACAATACCAAAAATTTAACAAATTTGATTGATTTCTTGAAAAGATATTGTATGAAATTATATAAATAATCAATTTTTAGAAAGATATTATATACAGTTATATAAGTATTTAATAAAATAATGATATGCTAAAATTAATATAAAAAAGTAGCATACAATTCTATTTTAACAATGTTGAAAATTTATTTAATCCATCAAAATCTGCAATAAAAGTAATAAATATTTTTACAAATATTGTTCTCTAATTGAAAACAATAATAAATTGTCTTCATTATTCAAATGTGAAAATGATAATCCCTTCACCCCCAATGGCTCCAAAACATTAAACCTCATATAATATCAAGAACATATTCTATTAACTATGAGACCTCGTAGTTAATATAATATGTAAATGTTGGAGAACAATGAGACCACACTTCAACCAATTTTTAATTTTTTTGTTAATTTTTTTTATGAATGGATAGAGGGTAGAATTATAAGAATTTCGTTTGAAGATGCCCCTAGCGGGGCCCTTTAAAATAGCTTGAAATGTAGCGAATATGTGTGTTATCACTGTTCTCATTTTAATTTTTTTTTTGTTAATTTTTTTATGAATGGATAGAGGGTAGAATTATAAGTCTTTTTTTGTGAAGATGCCCCTAGCGGGGCCCTTTAAAATAGCTTGAAATGTAGTGAATATGTGTGTTCTCACTGTTCTCATTCTCACCAGAGCGTGACCATTAAACTGTATTAGTAAATTCATGTATGAAAATACAGTGTATATATATTATTAATATAGATTCTTTTATTAAAAATAAGTAAATTATACAATTAAATAAGCAAGCCAAAATATCAGATAAATATTCTAGTAAATTTATAGTTTATGTTCAAATTAAGGTCTTTCACCATGGCTCTCGCTTTCTGAAATTGTTGAATTTTATTTTATTGACTTTATTATATTAAAAGCATGTTCTTATTGAAACGAATATAATAATTTGAATTTGAATATATTTTTAAACTACTTATTTTGATGGGTTGTTAATTTTTTGTGATCAACTTAGAGGGATGACCAAAAATAAAATTATTGAGAATACATAAACCCATTACCCACGTTATGATAAACAATACCTATAAAATGGAAGTTGCTTATGTGGTTCAGGCTTGTTAATTACTTCAATACTTCATTAGCTTGATCATCATGTGGACCATCTTTCTTTTTATCACTTATGTTGCTGCTATGTAGTCTATCTGTAACTAACATTTTTCTTTTTATCACTTATGTTGTTGCTATGTAGTCTATCTGTGTTAGGTCGAATACACAATAGTTAATCAAATACTGTATGAGTAACTTAACAAGAACACACTGTTTAATACTTAAAAACTGTTTGGAATTAACAATTCCTCTCCCAGTGATGTAAAATATCACAGAGAGCTGCTTAGGTTACAATCAATGAATTTCTCAATCGATTTCCCTTCTAGGGCTAACCTAACTGTATTTATAGAACATACAGCTTCGTACAATCAGTAACTGATTCTCCTATAATTAAGCTATACAATTGATATCAATCACGATTGCTTCAAGTCTTCTAAGTCAACTCAATCTCTTTGACAGCTTTCCAATCTTCAAAGATATTGCTTCCAAATTTATCCTGTATCAATCTTCAAACGCTGTTGACTCTTCAGACAATACCGCTACAGAGTTTAACAATCTCTGTTGCGCTTCCAGTCAGTGTTTAACTAAACTCTGACTGCTTCCAGCTAAACTCTGTTTTGTCACTATAGCTTCCAAACACTGTTCTCATCAATCATTTCTAACAATCTCCCCCAACTTGTCCATTAGCAAGAATGTACAAGTTTACAATAAATGATGATGTCAAAACAATTACAAAGTTTACAGTGTTTAATATACAAACAGAGTTTAAACTTTTACTTAACAAACTTACAACTTTTGTCTACCTAACTTCCTCAAGATCTGGAGCTGTTCTGAGATAATCAATCAACAATCTTCTCTCAGCATGTTCAAGTTCAATCTCCATAGCTTCCTTGATCTCTCTTAAATCTGGATCATTTTCATCAGTTTGAAAAATAGCAGCTCTGAGATCATAGATCTTGTTTCTTCACATTTCATTTCCCAACCTGATGTACTTCACTTCTTCAGACTTTACATTGAAATCCAGAACAGTAATTCCAAGATCAGTCTTCAGCTTCGAAGTTCTTTTCGCCATCTCTATCAGATTGCCATTCCAATCTCTGTACTTAGGAATATATCTTTCAGTAGACTTTGATCCTGTAACAACTTTAGCTTTCTGCATATACCCCCTTATAGAATTAGCAATAAGCTGTGTTTGACGATTTCTGACTCTGAAGATATGCAAGACATACTGAAGTTCCTCAAATAATTTTAGCTTGATTGCTTCTTCATTCACTCTATACACTGACCCATCTACCATAAAGTATAACAGAAAGTGAATGTCTAAGCTCCTTTAACGAACTAGCTGAACTGACTCCAACTTGTCTAGATTTTCTTGAGTAATACCAGAACCAAGAGATACAAGTGCAGAGGGATCTCTTGGACTGTTACTAAATCTCAAATCTCTTTTTGAACCTAATCCAGAAGTATTTCTGCCTGGTGGCTTTCCTGAACATGCAACATTATGTTGATATCCACCAGTCACTCCTGCTTCTTCTTGCACTGGAATCTTTGGCCTTGAAAAACCAGGTAAGGGTTTACTTTGTGTCTGTACAACTTGTGTGGCAACAGAGGTTGTAACAATCATTTTGCCCTTGTTCTCCTCATTCATTAACCCTTTTAACTTCAATTTAGCATCAAGAGAAGACTTTCTGATCAACTTTTCTTTATCTTCTTCTTCTGCTTCTTCTTGAATGCCAGTTAACTTCTCTTTGATTTCAATGCCTTTAAGAACAGGCTTTGCAGTTTTAACCACTTTCTCTCTTTTCTTCAACTTATCAGACTTTAAAGTCTTCAAACGCTTTTCTTGTAGACTTTTCTCTTCAGCTTTAGCATCTTCTATAGTAACTCCTTCTGCATTCTCCTCCATGAAAAGCTTAACAGCTAACTCCTCATCAGTCTTTGGATTTGATATTAATTCCAAACTCTTGGTTTTTGAAGTACCTTGAGTTTCAGTGTTTATTCCAACAGACTGTGACTTAAGAGATTTGCTAGATATCAGAGTTTGCCTTTCAGAGTTTAACACCTTACTCTTATCACTTGCCCCTCCATCTCCAGCATCATCCTTTTGAGACAGAGTTTGAGAAACTTTGCATTTAGACTTAGCAACTCTCTCCCCCTTTTTGACATCATCAGGAATGAGTATAGATGTAATAAGCTCCAAAAAGTTAGCAATAGAATCAACCTTAGCCAACAAAGTAGCTTGATTTTCTTCAACCTTTCCTAGCCTGGCAAAGAGAGTATCTTGAACTTTAGAAAGCTGTGCAGCTTTGATTTTTGACTCTCTTTCCATCTTCATTTCTCTTGACTGTATCTCTGTCTTCAAAGAAGCAATTTCTTGCTTTGTATCAGCAAAATTTCCATCCAGAGTTTTGACTTGTACCACAGTTGCTTTTAAGCATGATAAAATCTCTGGATTTGAAATTTGACTAGCAGTCTGTTTAACAAAATCAGCTGCTCTTCCTTTTGGAAAAATACAATCTTGTTTATACCAATTAGCAGCAGATTTAGCAAGATACTCTTCTTCAATTGCATGAGATGGACAAGGCTGATCAAAAGGTGTATGTTTATTTTCAGTCTGTGCTGGTGCACTCAGAAAAGAATCAGAGTTTGCACTGCTGTCAGATTCATCTTCAGCACTTGCATCTTTAGCTTGAGCATCTTTGAAAGAATCACTGTGCTGAGCTGTGTCAGCCACAGTTTCTGCAACAACTTCTGCAACCTTTTCAATATTATCCTCATGTTGCACAGGCTCTGCAACAGAGTTTGTATTTGTTGCTTCATCTTGCATAGGTTCAACAGAGTTTGCATCTTTAGATGCTTGATCAACCTCATCACCCTTGTCAAGAATTTGATAACCCTCAGAGATTAACTCTGTATGTGATGCTACAGGCTGAACAGCTGTACCAGTTGCTTCAAAATGAACAACAGGTGAGATAGGATCAGAGAATGGTTCAAATGAGTCAAGAATATCATCCATTGGTGAAAAACCATCTCTGTTATTTTCTTCTGCAGGCATTTTATCCTCTGCAGGTGCTTCAACATTGTCAGTCACAATATCCTCTGCAGGCATTTCAACCTCTGCAGGTATAGCAACATTCTCTGCAACCTCAACAGTAGGTGTATGCAGTGAAACCACCTCTGGAGCTTCAACAACATTCTCATCTTCAGAATCTGAAAGAATTAATTTTCTCTTCTTGACTTGAGGCACTACAATCTCCTCTTCTTCTTCACTAGAGCTCTCTTTAGGTGGTGAAAGTGAAGGTCTGTTTGCCTTTTGTTTCATTCTTCTAGTATAAACAGCTCCAGGTGATGTCTGTTTAGCCTTTGAGTGTTTAGTGTTTTGGGCGGTGTGTATTTTTCTTTTTGGTTTGGATTTGGGTTGTTCAGTAGATGCTGGCTCAGAGTTTAAGGTTTCAGAGTTTATGTGTTCTGGTTGTGGTTGATGAGATGTAGTAGGTACAGTGGTTGTGGGTGTTGTAGGTGTTGGTTCAGGCATGTGATGTGGTTCAGGCATGTGATGTGGTGATTGAGAATCTTGAGGTTGGTTTACATAGTTCTGTAAGGCTAGTGGCATAAACATATCAGGTATGTGCTGTTTAGTGACATCTTTGTTTGTCAAATCAGAAAACATTCTTTTAGCAACTTGAAAAGGCTGAATCACATCAGCTTCATCAATTGGAATGTTAGGCATACAAGCAGTAAATAGCATTTGACAAAAACGAGCAAAATAAACAGAAGTAGTCTCAGACAAACGCTCTCCCAGATTCATTAGCACTAATCTACCAAAATCGAAATTACCTCCATATAGTAGAGCATGACCAATTTGGAGAGTGTCAAGAGGAAGTGCATCCCAGTTTGTTGTCTTCTTGCCAAAAGCTCTTGTAATACAGTCGAAAAAGAAACTCCATTCCTTTCTCAAAAGTGGCCTTCTCAAAGATCCAATCTTATTCAAATCTCCTGCACAGCCAATTTGCTGCAACATTGTCCTTAAACGATCATGACCAACAACACTGTAAGAAGTGTGTGTCTCAAAATTCAGAGCATCCCTAACCGTAGTTGGAGTAATGATATACTCTGATTCAGCATGTGTGAAGGTGATTGTTGGAGTGCCAGATTCTTCTCCATCATCATACACAGAGTTTGTCCAAAAGGTAGCGATTTGTGAAGCATAGAGTATTGGTGGTGCAGTTAACGCCTTCCCTATTTCAGAGTCTTTCAAGAAATTTTGAAACAGATGAAACGCCTCTGGAGCATTTGCATTCTCCAGTGGTGCTGCATAGTTGCTAGGAAGAAACACTAATCCTGCTGCATCAAACGCTTTGGTTGCCATTAGAAGATATGATATGAAGATATTTAGAGAAAAGATGTGTATGCACTGTAAGTGTTTATCAAAATGTGAGTGAGAATGAATGAGAATTTTGAAAGTGAATGAGTATGCAAGTAACTGTGAGTGGGTGAATATGAATAGATGTGAAGTGAGAGAACAAAAACGATTAGAGTAAAACTAAAACTCAATCGTTTATTCAGTAAAAGCGCGTAACTAATTGTAGAGTAATGTGTGAGTGGGACACTATCATGGGACACTTTGACATATTTACACTAATTAACAGTTGTCAACTACCCCAATTACTCCAAAATAGTCAAATCATCTCAATGAAACATTACCTTAGAGTATTTAACACAACTCAACAGTGTTTATCAATTATCCAACTTTATCACTAACAACCCTCTCAAAAATTGCACAGTTGTGAATATGAGTGTGTGTGAAGCAGAGTTTACTAATATCAATTTTTAAAGCATCTAATATTTCATAAAATCCATAACAAAAATCAATAAACACTGAATGCACAAACTCTCATATTAAACACTGATTATTTGATGAATACTAAACTTTGTAGTTACTGTAATACAAAAATCTGAAAACTTCCATTCCCTTTGATGTTCCATGATTACCCAAGTAAGCACACAGTCTTTGAAGACAAAAAGATCAAGAGATAGAAATCAGAGCATCATTCAGTGAATAACAGTCATGAATTTGATAAACTCACAAACTCTCAAAGCACACAAGTGTTTAGGTGAAGTGTTTACACTCACATTCAATCAGAAATAGCAGAATCTACCATATGCTTGAATGTCCACCAATTCTACACTACTTTGAGTACATGTATGCACAAATCAAAAGGACTTTATTCAGGGTTGTAATGAGATAAGATCAAAAAGATGAAAAAGATGTTTTATTCATGAGTGAATTTCAAGCTGAACATTTTAATAGAGCAAAGTGTTCAGTCACACTGTTAGTACATATTTGTACAAGATCAGTATATATGCCTTTTTTTTTTTTTTATTTAGCATATATACTGAGTAAATTTTTCTTTTCTTTAGAAACACTCACCTGCTTGATTGTTTTTAAAAAAAATATAACTGCTCTGAATACTTCAGAGTTTAAGAAAAATGAGCAGTTAATTAGGCTCAAAGGGGTTTACTAAGGGTGGTATTTATGAACAGTGTTTGTACATTGTTCAAAAGAATTTTGAACAGTGTTTGAAGGAATGGTAAATCCTATTGCCTTTATCATTTTCATGCACACACATATCATGTAGTCTCAAGATGGTCTAATACAAGTTCTAGAGAAACATGCTTCCTGATGAATATCACACAACAATAAATACTGATTGATATAGAATGTATCAATCACTGATTTGGCTCAAACTCTCACAGGGTGTAGACATGAATCTGAACTCACCAAACTAATCAATGACACATCTCAAGTTTTATGGTTTTCACAAGTACAAACAAGGAATCATCAGGAACCATACCTTTGGAAACAGAATGTCACTAATCAGAGTTTAGAGTTCATCAATAACAGAAATTTTCTTATGAGAGGCAATGCACACAATATTCATAAACTCAGAGTTTAGGACTGAATAAACTAAGAGATGCTATAAATATGAAACAGTATCATGCTGTGTTGATTTACTGCACAAAGTCTGATTAGATTACAGTGAATCAGAAAGAATCATGATTTAATTACTGAGAATCATGCTTCATACATTTTTCTTCATTGGTGTTTTCATTCAGACAAAAATCAATTCTGAATTCACTGAGTGTATCCAACATATTAACAGTGTTTAACAGACAGACATGCTGACAGAGTTTAACAAGTTTTAATCATTAGCATGCAGAACAGAGTTTAATACTAAGGTTCACATAGCACTTAACAATTTGTATAACATGAGCAATGAGTTTTTGAGTCTAACCAACATCTCTAGTCCAAACTAGAGACCATTCCTAGTTCATTGACCAGTCTTGTAAATGTAGCTTCACTCAATGGCTTGGTGAAGATATCTGCAAGTTGTTGTTCTGTAGACACAAAGTGAAGCTCAATGTTTCCTTCCTCTACATGCTCTCTGATGAAGTGATACCTTATGCTGATGTGCTTTGTCATTGAATGTTGTACTGGATTACCTGTCATTGCAATAGCACTTTGATTATCACAGTAAATAGGTATCTTGGTATACCTTAATCCATAATCCAGTAGTTGATTCTTCATCCATAAAATCTGTGCACAGCAGCTACCAGCAGCAATATACTCTGCTTCAGCTGTAGATGTAGATATTGACTTCTGTTTCTTGCTGTACCAGGAAACAAGTCTGTCACCCAGAAATTGACAACTTCCACTGGTGCTTTTTCTGTCTATCTTACAGCCTGCAAAATCTGCATCTGAATAACCAAGTAGTTTAAACTCTGATTCTCTTGGATACCACAGCCCCAAAGTCATAGTGCCCTTGAGATACTTAAAAATCCTCTTTACTGCTGTTAAATGTGGTTCTCTTGGATCTGCCTGGAACCTTGCACACAAACAAGTGGCATACATGATGTCAGGTCTACTAGCTGTTAAATAGAGTAGAGAACCAATCATTCCTCTGTAACATGTCATATCTACTGATGACCCTGCATCTTTGTCCAATTTTGTTGCAGTTGCCATGGGAGTTGTTGCAGATGAACAGTCAAGCATACCAAATTTCTTGAGAAGATTTCTGGTATATTTTGCTTGATTAATGAAAATTCCATCTTCTGTTTGCTTCACCTGTAGACCTAGAAAATAACTAAGCTCTCCCATCATACTCATTTGATATCTTGACTGCATTAGTTTGGCAAACTTCTTACAGAGTTTATCATTAGTAGATCCAAAAATGATGTCATCCACATATATCTGAACTAAAAGCAAATCACTACCAGATTGAAAGTAAAACAGAGTTTTGTCAATAGTACCTCTGTGAAACCCACTTTCTAGTAAAAATTTGGCAAGGGTTTCATACCATGCTCTTGGTGCCTGCTTAAGTCCATAGAGTGCTTTGTCTAACCTGTAGACATAGTCTGGATATTTTGGATCTACAAAGCCTGGTGGTTGTTCCACAAATACTTCTTCTTCAAGTTTTCCATTCAAAAATGCACTTTTCACATCCATCTGAAACACTTTGAATTTCATGTGAGAGGCATATGCAAGAAAGATTCTGATTGCCTCCAATCTAGCAACTGGAGCAAATGTTTCATCATAGTCTATTCCTTCCTGTTGTGAATAGCCTTTTGCAACCAGTCTTGATTTGTTTCTTGTGATAACACCCTCACTGTCAGTTTTATTTCTGAAAACCCATTTAGTACCAACAATGGATCTGTTCTTGGGCCTTGGTACAAGTGTCCACACTTCATTTCTTTCAAATTCATTTAGCTCTTCTTGCATTGCTGTTATCCAGTCAGCATCTTTAAGAGCTTCTTTCACTTTCTTTGGCTCAGATTGTGACAAGAATGCATGAAACAGACATTCATTTGTTGTTGCACTTCTTGTCCTTACTTTTGCATCTGGATCACCAATAATTAAATCAGGTGTGTGTGATTTAGTCCATTTTCTTGCAGAAGGCAGATTGCTTCTGTCATCATGTGATCCTCCCCCTTGATCCATGCTCTCCTGATTTTCTTGGTGCCTCTCTTCATTTTCAGATGCTCCCCCTGAATGTGACTTCTCAGAATTATCAATAGAGTTTGAATCAACAGAGTTTGATTCAGAATTATCAACTGAGTCACTTTCAGAGTTTGAATTATCACAATGATGTGATTCTTCATGCTCCCCCTCAACTGGTTCTTCCCTTGTTTCTGATTTAAGAGTTTCTTCAGTATTTACCAGTAGAGGTTCAGAGTTTAGATCAACAGAGTTTGTCAGATCAGTCTGATCAGAGTTTACTTTTTCAGAGAATAAATCTTCATTTTCAAAGTGGAGTAGATCATGTTCATTGACATCTTCAAGTCCAATTATTTTCTTGTCATCAAATGACACATGAATTGATTCCATGATCACTCTGGTTCTCAGATTATAAACTCTGAATGCCTTTGTTGACAGTGGATAGCCAACAAAAATTCCTTCATCTGCCTTTAGGTCAAATTTGGTCAACTGTTCAGGATGAGTCTTCAACACAAAGCATTTGCATCCAAAAATATGAAAATATTTTAGATTTGGCTTCTTCTTTTTCACCATTTCATATGGTGTTTTACCATGCTTATTGATCAGTGTTTCATTTTGAGTAAAACAAGCAGTTTGAACAGCTTCTGCCCAGAAGTATGTTGGCAATTTTGCTTCATCCAGCATGGTTCTGGCAGCTTCTATCAAGGTTCTATTCTTCCTCTCCACTACACCATTTTGTTGTGGAGTGCCAGGTGCAGAAAACTCTTGTTTGATTCCTTTACTCTTGCAAAATTCTTCCATTGATGAATTCCTGAATTCAGTTCCATTGTCACTTCTGATTATCTTCACTTGATTTTCTGACCCTTTGTCCAGTTGGATTATATGTTCTGTCAGTGTTAATGCAGTTTCATCCTTCTTTGCAAGAAAATATACCCATGTGTATCTGGTATATTCATCAACAATGACTAGAGCATATTTCTTCTTTCCAAGAGACATAACATTCACTGGTCCAAAAAGATCAACATGTAGGAGATGATAAGGATCAATAATTGAAGACTCAGATTTGCTTTTGAAGGAGGCTTTTCTCTGTTTGGCCTTTTGACAAGAATCACACAGGCCTTCTACATTCAACAAAGACCTTGGTAGGCCTCTTACAAGATCATTCTTGATTAGCTCATTGATGTTGTTCAGGTTCAAATGAGAGAGTTTCTTGTGCCATTTCCAACTCTCTTCACTGGACATTCTTGTTGACAGACACACTGCTTTGCCATCAGTGTTTGTTGACAATTTAATTTCATAGATGTTATTGTGTCTGTTTCCAACTAGAGCAACTTTCCCTGTAGATTTACTGATCACTTGACAATATTCAGGCTGAAAATCCACATGATATCCTCTGTCACAGATTTGACTCACAGATAGCAAATCATGCTTGAGTCCTGGAACCAGAGCTACATTTGTGATGATGACATTTCCAAGATTAATGTTGCCATATCCCAGAGTATGTCCTATGTTGCCATCTCCATAGGAAACTTTTGGGCCAGCCTTCTCCTCATACTCTGATAGCAGAGCTTTATTTCCAGTCATGTGTCCTGAACATCCACTGTCCACGACTAGGGTACTCACCCTGGTGCCCTGCAATCACAAACAATCACTGATTGTTAGTTTTAAGGATCCAGACTTGCTTGGATCCTTTGGCTTTCTTAATTCTGTTAGCTTTTGCAGCGGAATTCACATTATCAGAGTTTAAGCTAACTTTTTCAGAGTTTACATTTGCAAAGTTTACTTTAACCCATTTCAAATTTGGTTTGGGTTCATAGTAATTGTAGTAAATAGCATGATAATCTCTGCAAGTGTAAATAGAATGCCATGTACTTCCACAGTGTTTGCATAAAGTCTGTGGTCTAGTTCTCACATAATCACTCTTTACTGCAGTTTTAGAGGGCAAAGAATTAATGTTCTTATTCTTACTGCAGAAACTTGCAAGATGATTAGTGCTACCACAATTAAAGCATGTTTTTCTAGGAGCTAATGAAGCAAGCATTGGCTTAATTCCTGATGTTATACCTACCTTTCCATTTTTGTTTTTCCTAGGCATTTTCTGTTTGTTGACAGATTTTATCTCCTTAAGCTTATGCTTGAGTTGTTTATCTGTCATTAAACCAATGTTAGCCTCTTTAACAAAAGTCTTAGCATATGACTCTTTAACAGCCTTTTTCTGAGCTTCAGTCTTAGGTCCACCTGTTCCCATGACATTACCTTCAGATGAACGATGTGGTCTAACTTTAACCATATTTTCAAATCTAAGTTCATCTCCTTCAGAGTAACCTAGACCTACTGTATCTGACTGAAACACTTCTTGTGTATCTTTACCAGAGTGTGTCCAAGTTTTAATGATGTGTTTAGTATCCTCCAATTCAGATTCTAGTTGCTTATACTTACCTAGCAACTCCTGTTCAATAAACACTGCATCATCTCTCTCCTTCTGAATTTTATTCATGTTTTCAAGCTTTTACTCAACAAGTTTGTTTCTATCTTTGAGTTGAGAGCACTCACTTTTTATCCTCTCATTTTCTAAAGTCTGATCCCTATAACTGATATGCAATGCTTTAAGATAAATTCTTAATTCAGTTATATTATCAGTGTTATAAGCATAGGTAGTTGGGGGTACCTTGAGATCATCATCTTCATTTTGAGTAGTAGCCATGAGTGCATAGTTGACTTCCTCATCTGAATCTGAAGTGTCTGCCCAATCTCTGCCTTTGGTGTAGAGTGCCTTTTCAGTTTTACCCTTCTTGCACTCAGGAGCATAATGACCCATCTCCTTACACTTGTAGCATTGAATCTCAGACTTATCTTTCTTACCAGATTTGAAGTCCTTTCCTTCAGATTTCTTGAAATTCTTCTTGTCAGACTTTGAGTAGTCCTTGGAGAATCTCTTTCCCTTCTTGAAGTTCTTGTATCCCATCTTCTTAAAGGTCTTTACCATCAATGCAGCCATTTGCATCATCTCTTCATCATCTTCAGAATCAGATGTTCCATCTGTGTTTGAGTCAACATCAGAGTTTGATGACTCACTTTCTGAGTGTATGACTAAAGCTTTTCCTTTTGCCTTTTTCCTTGATGCTTCCTTCTTTGATGGTTTCTCCTCAACCTTAAGTGCAACAGACTTTGACTTTCTACTTGATCTTTTGTTTCTCTGCTCCAATTCCAATTCATGGGTTTTGAGCAGTCCATAAATTTCATCAATCTCTGTTTCACCAAGTTCATAATTATCTCTTATAGTGGTTGTTTTCACATCCCACTTTTCAGGTAGAGAAAGAAGAAACTGGAGATTTGAGTCTTCTAAATCATACTCTTTATTAACCAATGACAAATCATTGAGCAATTTACAGAATCTGTCAAATGTTTCTGTCATGGTTTCTTCAGACTTTGCCTCAAAATGCTCATACTCCTGAGTGAGTATGTTTCTTCTGTTTTTCTTGATTGCAGGAGTTCCTTGACACCTAACCTCAAGTGCATCCCATATTTCCTTTGCAGTTGTGCAATTAATTACTTTATTAGACATAACATTGTCTAATGCACTGTGAAGTAAGTGTCTTACTTTTGCATCCTTTGCAATAGATGAAAGATCCTCAGCAGTTAGATCTTTCTTTTTTTTTTGAATGACCTTTGATTCCTCACCAGCAGCAGCAGCAGATAACTTTGTAGGTTTGTGAGGACCTTCATAAATTCTATCAAGGTATTCTGGATCTGTAGCCTCCAGAAACATGGTCATTTTCACCTTCCAAATTGCATACTCTGATGGTCTAAGTATAGGAACCCTAATTGTTTCATACCTACTAACAGTAGTAGGGGCTTTCTCAGATGGTGGAGGTATCTATGCCATTGATTACTATTGTGTTTTTGGATCTTTAACTGTAATAAAGTAACAGATTGGCTCTGATACCACTTGTTAGGTCGAATACACAATAGTTAATCAAATACTGTATGAGTAACTTAACAAGAACACACTGTTTAATACTTAAAAACTGTTTGGAATTAACAATTCCTCTCTCAGTGATGTAAAATATCACAGAGAGCTGCTTAGGTTACAATCAATGAATTTCTCAATCGATTTCCCTTCTAGGGTTAACCTAACTGTATTTATAGAACATACAGCTTCGTACAATCAGTAACTGATTCTCCTATAATTAAGCTATACAATTGATATCAATCACGATTGCTTCAAGTCTTCTAAGTCAACTCAATCTCTTTGACAGCTTTCCAATCTTCAAAGATATTGCTTCCAAATTTATCCTGTATCAATCTTCAAACGCTGTTGACTCTTCAGACAATACCGCTACAGAGTTTAACAATCTCTGTTGCGCTTCCAGTCAGTGTTTAACTAAACTCTGACTGCTTCCAGCTAAACTCTGTTTTGTCACTATAGCTTCCAAACACTGTTCTCATCAATCATTTCTAACAATCTGTAACTATACATCTCTCTCTGCTTGTAATCTATATTTATAAATGCAAACTTCTTCTTGTATTTCATTTTGTTTTCAATATTTAAAATTATGTAGCTGGATGAGAAGAGAAAGGCTGGAGGTGCAATCGTAGTACTACAACATTACTGAAAATAAGTACAATATCATAATAGATTTTTTTTTGTTCCAATCTAAATTGGGTCGCTCCAAATGCTGTGTAATGACAAAAAGGGGCATTCAAGAAATAAAGAAGATTAAAAAAATGAAGGATAATACTGTTTACCAAAAACACAGGTCTCCGCAAAAAGCTCACTTATTCAATTTTATCTTCAAATAATGTATGATTACAAATTATAACAATCACATTTTCCACTACCTATTCTCTCTCAAAAAGCCAACTAAACTAAAAAGGGAAAAGTTAGTGCTTTTATATTTTAATATGGAGCTCAAGTGAAAGTGCTAAATATGAGATCATATATGAAGTGAAATTGAACGCGAGTAAAGAAGATATTTAGAGCATAAATAAGAGCAATGTTGCATGACCCAGAGGGTGAGGCTTGTGACGTGGGTCTGAGCTTCTAAGTATGCTATTCCATAGTCCTTTCGGAGACATCCGATAAAAAGTATGTTATTCCATAAGACCTTCTGGTACGTAGCATGTCTACCCCATTAACCTTAAGTTGAACAAATCCATAAAGAACATAAACTTGCTTGAAAACAAAATAATGTCTATAAGTATCAAATTGAGTCCCAAGATTATTTACAAATAACATGGTCTGTACTGTGTCAATGTTATTAATTGGTAATCTTTCCAACTACCTTTGTTATTATGACATGTAAAATCGAAAATTGAAAGGCCAAGAAAATATTTTAAAGGTACCTTTCTGGTGTCCTATATATTATTATAACATCGGGTAATTCATTAAAACTTTAATTCTTAAATTCCAAACCAAAATCAAAACCAAACAAATATTATCCTGTCTAATTTTTAATACTGTGAAATCAATAAAAACTTAACTCTTATGGCCAAACTAAAAGCCGGAACCAAGCATATATGACCCGTACGGAGGTCTAGTACACATACCTTAACCTTACTTCAAGGGATTGAGATGTTAATTTGGTGAAAACCCCAGCTTTCAAATCTGAAAAGTGCAAACATGCGTCAAAATCCAGCAGTGTGAAGATTCGAGCGGCTTGGACTTGAAGGTGAAAAATGACAGAGATAGATTTGAGTAATGGCAAAAAGGAGAATCAAAGAAATAAAGAAGATAAAAAAAATAAAGGATAATAGTAGAGGTTTAGATTTGGGTCGATCCAATTGGGTTACTCCAAATGTTGTATAATGGCAAAAAATAGTATATGTTTAGATTTGGGTCGATCCAATCTAAATTTGGTCGCTCCAAATGCTGTGTAATGGTAAAAAGGGGCATCAAAGAAATAAAGAAGATTAAGAAAATGAAGGATAATAGTATCGTTGACGGAATTTGAAACTTGAAATTTTAGTAAATAAATTTAATCATGTAACATAATTAATCATTAGATCTAACAGTTCTAATTTTAACTAAAAATCTAACGGATATTATTCGTTGTATACGAATTTTTATTATATTTTGTTAGTGGTTAGAAGATATGATGTCATATTTTTGGGTATGCAATTAGTAAATAAATTTAATCATGTAATAAATTTAATCATTAGATCTAACAGTTCTAATTTTTAACTAAAAATCTAAAGGATATTATTCGGTGTATACGAATTTTTATTATATTTTGTTAGTGGTTAGAAGATCTGCTGTCATATTTTTGGGTATGTATTAATTATTGCAATATTATGTTTTAAATTAAAAGTCAACGTGTTTTAATTAGAGAGAAAAAAATTATTGATTGGAAGATATGATATTTTAGGTATTTATAAAAGGTAATATCATCAATTATAAGTAAACATCTTTTAATTGAAAAAGGCAATCAGCTAATTATCATTAATTATATTATTAATAAAAAATGAAGGATAATAGTAGAGGTTTAGATTTGGGTTGATCCAATTGGGTCGCTCCAAATGCTGATTAGAGAAAAAAAAATTATTGATTGGAAGATATGATATTTTAGGTATTTATAAAAGATAATATAATATCAATTATAAGTAAACATCTTTTAACTGAAAAAGGCAATCGGCTAATTATCATTAATTATATTATTAATAAAAAAATGAAGGATAATAGTAGAGGTTTAGATCCCCTCGTTTCTCCTTTATATAAGTATATAATAGTTCTAATTTTTAACTAAAAATCTAACGGATATTATTCGTTGTATACGAATTTTTATTATATTTTGTTAGTGATATTTAATTTCCACTATTAGTAAAATTTAAAATGCAATTGAGTTGTATATTTAGTTTTCTCGATTAGTAAAAATTTAAAATGCAATTTAGAGAAATTGATTATTTTAATATGTTTTACTTGAAAACAGAAATTGATTAGTTATTAGGAGAAATTTTATTTATAATTAAGTAAGGGTAATTAAGCAAAAACAATAGGTACCGACCGACCAACCAACCAACCAATCGACCGGCGTCATATAATTGGAAAAATATAGATTTTAGCTATGGGAAATAGAAAATGTAATGTTTTTTTTAAGAAAATTGATTATTTTAATATGTTTTACTTGAAAAAAAATTGATTAGTTATTGGGAAATTGTTTATTTATAATTAAGTAAGGGCGTCATTTAATTGGAAAAAAAGAGATTTTAGCTAAAAAAAAAATAGAAAATGTAACATATTTTAGAAGGAAATTGATTATTTTAATATGTTTTACTTGAAAACATAAATTGATTAGTTATTAGGAGATTTATTTATAATTAAGTAAGGGTAATTAAGTAAAAACAATAGGTACCGACCGACCGACCGACCAAACTAAATAAAATTGCTCATAGTTTCTAGAAAATGAGAAATTAATGTTGCCCTTGAAATTTCTAGAAAAAAAAGGAAATTTAATTAGAAAAAATATAAAATATGATACGTTTTAGTTGAAAAGGTAATCAGTTAATTATTAATACTATAATATTATTATTTTATTTTTATTAAATAGAATCGCCCGTGATATAATTGAAAAAGAGAGATTTTCGTAAGAGAAAGGAAAAAAGGTAACGTGTTTGAAAAAGGTAACCGTCCATGATACAATTGGAAAAAGAGAGATTTTAGTTAGAGAAAAGAGAAAAGGTAACGTATTTTGGCTCAAAAAGGTAATAGATTTGTTAATACTAATTATACAAAATTGATCGTAGTTTTTTAAAAAGGAGATATTTTAGTTAGATAAAATGTAAAAGATATTGTATTTTACCTAAGAAGGAAATTATTTAGTTATTGAAAAATTGAAAAGGTAATATGTTTAACCTGAAAAAGGAAATTGATTAATAAAGGAGAAATTTTAGTTAGATAAAATATAAAAAATATTGTATTTTACCTGAAAAAGGAAATTATTTAGTTTTTGAAAAATAGAAAAGATAATATGGTTAACCTGAAAAGGGAAATTAATTAGTTAGTAGGATGGAAATTTTAGTTAGATAAAATATAAAAGATATTGAATTTACCTGAAAAGGAAATTATTTATTTATTGAAAAATAGAGAAGATAATATGTTTAACCTGAAAAAAAAATTAATTAGTTAGTATGATGGATTTTATTTGAGTAAGGGTAAATAAGTAAAATTAATAGCAACCGTACCGACCGACCAAACTTTTAATATTTCGCCATTTATAATATAGTATAAATTTTTAGTGGTTAGAAGATATGATGTCATATCTTTGGGTATGTATTAATTATTGCAATATTATGTTTTAAATTAAAAGTCAACGTGTTTTAATTAGAGAGAAGAAATTATTGATTGAAAAATATGATATTTTAGTATTTATAAAAATTTGAACCTTGAAATTTTAGTAAATAAATTTAATCATGTAATATATTTAATCATTAGATCTAACAATTCTAATTTTTAACTAAAAATCTAACTGATATTATTCGTTGTATACAAAAAATTATTGATTGTAAGATATGATATTTTAGGTATTTATAAAATGTAATATCATCAATTATAAGTAAACATCTTTTAATTGAAAAAGGAAATCAGCTAATTATCATTAATTATATTATTAATAAAAAATGAAGAATAATAGTAGAGGTTTAAAAAAAATATTAATTGGAAGATATGATATTTTAGGTCTTTATAAAAGATAATATCATATAAATTATAAGTAAACATCTTTTAACTGAAAAAGGCAATCGGCTAATTATCATTAATTATAATATTAATAAAAAAATGAAGGATAATTGTTGTGACCAAAATCTCGCATGGGTTAGATTTAGGCCCACTAGAGGATTAGGGTCCAGATCCATGAAGAGAATGAGTAATCTGTCAGGTTTCCGGAGGCCTACAGTAGCCCTAGGGGTTACCATGTACGCTGCAGCACGGGAACACATGGCTAAGGGTCTCAAGGCATCCCCTTGAGGATAACCTATAACCATTACCAGACATTCAGTAGAGCTTCCAGAGTAGCTCCCGTGATAGGGGTTACCGGAGGGGGTACCGGAGCCAGGCTACCGGGCGGTACCCCCAGCTTCCGCCGGAAGCCTGATTAGGCTGCCAATGCAGATAAGGCACGCCTCCTATTTTTTAGGAACACGTCTATATCATCTAAAAACACTCTCAAACAGATAAACATTCAGTTATTTGAGGATATATGTCATATATACTTGATAAATGATACAAAAATCATGATAAATACAAGAGATAATCATTCTATGTTACCTAAACTGCTTGGTAACCTGATTTCATACATCACACTCGATTATTATCAGAAATAACAGTCATTATCCCACTGGAGAGAGGATAACTCATCATGAACAAACAATCATATCATTCAAGAACTACATTCGGGCTTGATCCACTATAAATAGTGGTATGTAGGCAATTTACGGGATCTTCTTCGACACTTTACACTCCTTGAGTAGCTAGAGCACGTGCACTCTTGTGTGACACAGTCAAACTAGGGTTCTTGGCTGGCCAACATTTGGTCCTTGAGCTCTCATCCCGTAGATTCAGTCCGATCCTTCCGAGGAACCACATCCCGTGTTCTTCGGTAACCCTAGTCGTGTGCCTTCCCGGGCGGCTAGCCATTGATCTTCAACCACGAGCCTTTCCGGGTGGTTGGACGATTCCTTGATTATTGGCGCTATTCCAGCACGAGGCCTCATAATTTGTTGTGCTAAAATCCTCCCACAACAATTGGCGCCCGAAGGAGGGGCCTCAAAAATCGTCATTTGGAGGAGATATGGCGAGTGACAATTCTGAAAGTGATAAAACACCGTCTCAGGATGGTAATGGACGAAACAAAGGTGGTGATGATGTTAGTAACAAGGACATCATGGACTATCTGAAGACGATGAATGAAAGAGTCAACAACTTGGAAAAAGGTTCCGAAAAAATGAAAAAATGGCAAAGGAAGTGCAAGTCGAAGTCAAAAAAGAAGAATGTGACTCCGACAAGGCTGAACTTTGAGTCTGAGGACAATATTGAGGACAACACTGATCATGTCCCATCTGAAGAAGACGCAGAAGAGCCTGTGGAAGAAGAATATGAGGGTGACCAATCTGATGTCCCGGAAACCCAGGGTGCCGAAGGTTCACCCACCAGAAGTCTAAGTGTTTTTGATCGAGTTGGCAAAAAACTGACTAACAAAGACCTTCGTCACAAGCTGATTCACACTGGAAGCAAAGATCGGAGAGATGGCAATGGGGATTCCACAATTCAGGGTTCCCGAGAACGCCGAGAGAGGTCCCAAACGGTACCCCCAAAAAGCATTTCCAGGAGATCCAGATCTGATGGCAGAAGGAATTATAGGCAAAGCAGTCACTCTTCTTGGCATAGAAACAGGAGATCCCGCTCTACCGGAGTCCCTACCGGTGGGGGTACCGATCAGGATTCCGGCTCCCATCAAAGTTCAGTCCCTAGAAGAAGCAAGACAGCCAATGAAGATGATGATTCTGAAAGTGATACGCTTTCAGATGGTGAAAATGGACAGTTCAGGATGTCTGACTGGAAAAAAGCCTTGGAAAAGATCAAGGAGGAGAAAAAGTTTAAGTCCGGTATCACTGCCGGTTCCCCCTTTTCTGTGAAAGTGAAAAAGGCAGCCTTGCCAAGGTTCTTTAAGATGAATACTGACTTGAAATTCAATGGAAACTCAGATCCAGTTGAATACTTGAGCCGTTTTAATACGGAAATGGATGTATACCAGGTGGAGGACTTAGCAAGGTGTAGGCTATTGGCATCTACACTGACTGGAAATGCCCACCAATGGTTCAAAAGGCTAGCCGAAGGGTCTATCAAATCCTGGAGGAGGATGGGAGATCAGTTTATCTCTCAATTTAGGGCTACCGTGGCCTACGCCCCACCGGTGAATACTCTGGCTAATATCAAGCAAGAAACTCACGAGTCTTTAAGACAGTATTTCAAAAGATTTAATGAACAAGTGCCAAAAGTGAAGAAGGCCTCTGATGAAACTCTGAAGAACTTTCTGATAGCCGGGGTAAGGCCTGGAACCGAGTTTTGGAAGGAATTGCAAACTGAGGAGCCCGGAACCCTGGCGGAATTTTACCAACAAGCAGAACGCCACAAAGTAATTGAGGAATCCATGGCAAAATTGTCCAAAGACTCCAGTTCCCGAGGTTGGAGCAGGAACAAAAGAAATCGTTCTTATAGCCCTAAAAGGGATTCGAACAAGAGGGCTTCCAGGAGTGGTACTACCGGCTTAGGAACCCCCCGGTATGATGACAAGACTGCCCCTATTGCTGTTAATGCAACTAAGGATAGAGTTTCTGCCAAGGACAGACTCACTCCAAAGGCGAATTTTCAGAAATACTCAGAGTATACTCCTTTGACTGTCCCAATCAGTCATATTCTCGAAGTGAATGAGAAGAATGGGCTATTCCGGAGGCCCTACCGGGCAGGGCCCCCAGGAGTGAAAGATCAAGGAAAGTACTGTGCATTCCACGAAGTGAATGGACACGAGACTGCTGATTGCAGGCATTTGAAAGATCAAATTGAAGAGTTGATTAGAGGTGGATACCTGACTGAATTTGTAGCCCAAGAGGCTAAGAAATACAAAGAAGGTAGAGATAACAAGGACAGGGCTCCTGGAAACCAAGAAAGGACTACCCGAGCTAATAGCATCCATACCATCTTTGGCGGCCCTTATTTGGGGGGTGCCAGTCGGAATGCCAGGGATAGGTATGCCCGGGAAGCCAGGGACAAACCCCTAACTAATGTGTTCCACCTTGCAGAAAGGCCCCCTAAGCTGTTTAAAGGGGAAACCGCTGATATTTCCTTTACCGAGGAGGATGCCAAGTGGGTTCACCACCCTCATAATGATGCTTTGGTGGTAACCGTGAATATTGGTGGAATGAATGTGCACAGAGTGCTGGTTGATAATGGAAGCTCAGTAAATATCTTGGCATATACCACATTCCAGAAATTGGGACTTTTGGACAAAGAATTACTGCCTACCAATAATGAGCTATATGGGTTTACCGGTAACCCAGTCCAAATCATGGGCAGGGTCAAATTACCCTTGACATTGGGTGTGGATCCCTGCAAGGCCACCCAAATGGCAGAATTCATGGTGGTAAATGAAGACATATCCCACAATGCAATTCTCGGTAGACCAGTATTGAAAGATATGAGGGTGGTAACCTCAATATACCACTTTTCAATGAAGTTTCCTACACCAAATGGCATTGGGTGTGTGAAAGGATGTCAACATGAGTCAAGGGAATGCTATAACAGAGCTGTGCAGGCTGCCGAGAAGGCAGACAAACCTATTCAAGTTGAAGAAAAGGCTGATGGAGAAGCCTTAATGAGAAGCCATGGGCTTGAGCCACAGAAGTTTGAAAGAGCATCGTGTAATGCCATCATGATAGTGGAATTGCCAGATGAACCTACTGAAGAGGTTCCTAATTTTCGGGGGGTAGTACCACCACAAAGCTTGTTGTTGGAAGCTGCCGAAAAAAATGATGAAATTCATAACATTTCACTGGAAGGCATAGTAAAAAGTTCCTCAGATGATGATCTAGATGGAGCAATGCTAGAGAATGAGAGCCAGGGAGCGGAGAGAGGACTCCCGGTTGAGATTGACATTGATCCCAGGATGCCCGGTACCCTGGAAAAGGCAGGGGCTGCCGAGGATACTATCCCTATACTAGTGGATGCTGAAGATCCTAGTAAAATCTTGAAAATTGGGCAACAGCTAGATAAAAATACAAGAGAAAGGTTGACTGCTTTCCTTAAAAGCAACCTTGATGTGTTTGCATGGTGTCATTCTGACATGGTGGGGATTGACCCGAAAGTCATGTGCCATCATTTGAACATCGACCCTGAGAGAAGGGGTATCCGGCAGAAGAGAAGGCCTGTCAGTGGTGAAAGGGCTACCGCCCTCCAGGAAGAAGTAGACCGGTTATTGAAGGCTGGTTTGATCAAAGAATCCTTCTATCCAACATGGCTAGCAAACCCAGTACTGGTCCGGAAGCCTAATGGGAAATGGAGGACATGTGTTGACTTTACTGATCTAAACAAGGCATGCCCTAAGGATAGCTTCCCGCTACCCAGAATTGATCAACTAGTGGATGCCACGGCGGGCCATGCTTTGCTAAGCTTCATGGATGCCTACTCAGGATATAACCAGATACCGATGTTTGAACCGGACCAGGAGCATACCAGCTTCATAACTGATAGGGGACTGTACTGTTATGTGGGGATGCCGTTTGGGCTATTGAATGCCGGGGCTACCTATCAGAGGCTGGTAAACATGATGTTTAAGGAACAGATTGGTAAGACTATGGAAGTCTATGTTGATGATATGTTGGTCAAATCAAAGGTGGCAGCCGACCATGTGTTGCACCTATCTGAAATGTTTGATATCCTAAGGAAGTACCGGATGAAGCTGAACCCCCAAAAGTGTGTTTTTGGGGTGGAGTCTGGAAAATTTCTTGGATTCATTGTGAACCACAGAGGGATTGAGGCAAACCCTGCCAAAATCAAAGCATTGCTGGAACTGAGGTCCCCAAGGAATGTAAAAGAAGTCCAAGGGCTTACCGGAAGGGTAGCAGCCCTAAATAGATTCGTATCTCGGTCTTCCGACAAATGCAAGGAGTTTTTCAAGGCTATCAAGAAGGGTCAAAATTTTGAGTGGACCCCGGAATGTGATGAAGCCTTCAAGAAACTAAAAGAACAGCTGGGAAGCCCACCATTGCTCTCCAAACCCTTGGAAGGTGAGGTACTCATTTTATATTTAGCTGTCTCTGAATACTCTATAAGTGCTGTGTTGATTCGGGAGGAAGAACAAGTACAATACCCGGTATACTATGTGAGCAAAAGGCTGCTGGATGCGGAAACCCGGTATCCCAGCATGGAAAAGCTAGCATATGCTCTAATATTGGCTTCCAGGAAGCTAAGGCCTTACTTTCAGGCCCATAAAATTGAAGTTAGAACATCCTTCCCGCTGAGGCAAGTGATGCACAAGCCGGAAGCCTCCGGTAGAATGATGAAATGGGCTGTCGAGCTAGGACAGTTTGAAATAGATTACAAACCCCGAACTGCTATCAAGGGCCAAGCACTGGCCGATTTCTTACTGGAGTTTCCTCCTGATTTTGAGGTTACCAGAGAAGATTCTACCCCGGTATCCCCAGTTACCGAAGGGGATGCCGAAAGCCCCCAATTATGGTGGAACCTGTATGTTGATGGTGCAGTAAATAATAATGGGGGAGGTGCAGGAATAGAGTTGGTAAGCCCAGAGGGGCACCGAATTCAGAGTGCCATACACTTTGGCTTCAGGGCTACCAACAATGATGCAGAGTATGAGGCCCTGATTGCTGGCTTGAAACTGGCTCTGGAAATGAAGGTAGAATACCTAAATGTGTTTAGTGACTCCATGCTGATTGTGTGGCAAATTAAAGGAAGCTTCCAGAGTCGAGGCCCCCGCACTGAACTCTACATGAAGTATGCCCAAGAACTTATCAGTAGGTTCAAATTGCTAAATCTAAATCAAATCCCAAGGGTGGAAAATGCCAATGCTGATGCCCTTGCCAAGTTGGGATCCCAAAAAGAAGCTGTCCTGTTAGGGGTAATACCCCTTGAAGTGCAACTCCAACCAAGTATCCATCGAGAGGAGACCATGGAAATAGATTCTTCAATGGAAAGACAATGGACAACCCCAATACGTGAGTATATCACCAAGGGGACACTTCCGGAGGACAGAGATGAAGCTCGGAAACTCAAATATAAGGCTGCCCGTTATGTGATCTATGATGGCATCCTATACAAGAGGGGATTTAATCAACCTCTACTTAAGTGCATATCTGGAAATGAATGTGAATACATCCTAAGGGAAATTCATGAAGGCATTTGTGGCAACCACTCGGGGGGTACCTCCCTGGCCCACAAAATTCTCCGACAGGGCTATTACTGGCCTACCATGAAAACTGATGCTTATGACTTTGCTAAAGCTTGTGATCAATGCCAAAGGTTTGCTAACTTCAATAGCAACCCAGCTGTGGAACTAAGACCCATTGGAAGCCCCTGGCCCTTTGCAATATGGGGGATTAACCTGATTGGGGAGCTTCCCAAAGGCAGAGGTGGTGTGAAATATGCCGTGGTAGCCGTTGACTACTTTACCAAGTGGGCAGAGGCGGAACCCCTAGCTACCATCACTGCTGGTAAGCTGAAGGAATTTGTTAAGCGAGCCATTATATGTAGATACGGGGTACCGTACAAGCTGATCTCAGACAATGGCAAGCAATTTGATAGTAGAGAAATGAGAAGTCTATGTGAGGACTTGGAGATAAAGAAAGATTTCTCAGCCGTTTGCCACCCCCAAAGCAATGGGCAGACGGAAGCTGTGAATAAAATCATCAAGCACACTCTAAAAGTTAAGTTGGAAGATAAAAAGGGAAATTGGCCAGAGGAGCTTCCAATGGTCTTGTGGTCTTACAACACCACTCCCAGGTCCACAACCGGAGAGTCTCCCTTTGTTCTAACCTATGGCTGTGAAGCTATGGTCCCAGTGGAAGTCGGGACAGGGTCCTACCGGAGGGACAATTTCATTCAAGAATCAAATGAAATAAATCAGAGGCTGGCCCTTGACATGGTAGAGGAAAACCGGGCTACCGCCCAGCTGAAACTCGCGGCTTACCAGCAGAGGACCCGCAAATACTATAACAACAAGGTACGCCCTCGACCCCTCAAGGTTGGCGACCTAGTATTGAGAAGAATGATGCCCAATATGCGGGTTCCCGGGCACGGAGCCTTTGGAGCAAACTGGGAAGGGCCTTACAAAATAAAGTCTATCTTCTGGGAAGGCACTTACCACCTTGAAGACATGGATGGGAACACTATTCCCCGTGCTTGGAATGCCGAGCACCTAAAAAAGTACTATCAGTAAGACTCTTTTCAGAGCAAATGTAGGCCTCTTTCAGGCTTAGGATGAATAAAGGCAACCTACTAGTTGTGGTTGCACCATTTCCCTTTCAGTTCTTAGGATTTCATGATTTTCAATAGATGCCCGGGGGGTAGTGGATGCACACCCCGTCTGGATGAAATTTGATGTATTCGTACTATTTGATTTTCAGTAAAAGTAGAAGTTGATTGTTTTCTTTTACATTTACCACTTATAAATATTTTCAGAAATATATGTAAGACCTACAAGCATAGTTCTACATGGCAGCTAGGCTACCATCCAAAACTAGGGGGGTAGTAGTGGATACACCTCTCAGCTTAACAGGTTGAAATTATCAGAATTTCAAATTTTTGCCATTTCCAGACATGTACGGAACCTTGAGTGGTTCACATGGCTTACTTGGTTATCAGGGCATGTATGGAACCCTGTTCGGCATACATGGTTCCCTTCATTATTTGGGCTTGTGTGGTACCCTCGTCTACCCACTTGGATCCCTTCAATACCAGACATGTACGGAACCTTGAGTGGTTCACATGGCTTACTTGGTTATCAGGGCATGTATGGAACCCTGTTCGGCATACATGGTTCCCTTCATTACTTGGGCTTGTGTGGTAACCTGATTGGCACACTTGGATCCCTTCAATACCAGACATGTACGGAACCTTGAGTGGTTCACATGGCTTACTTGGTTATCAGGGCATGTATGGAACCCTGTTCGGCATACATGGTTCCCTTCATTACTTGGGCTTGTGTGGTAACCTGATTGGCACACTTGGATCCCTTCAATACCAGACATGTACGGAACCTTGAGTGGTTCACATGGCTTACTTGGTTATCAGGGCATGTATGGAACCCTGTTCGGCATATATGGTTCCCTTTACTATTTGGGCTTGTGTGGTACCCTGGTTGACCCACTTGGATCCCTTCATTACAAGACATCTTTGCAGGATTGGCCTACATGGCATCACCACACATGATTTATTAAATGACTGGGACTCCCGGAACAAAGGTTTCCAGGCTGAGCCTCCGGTATCCAGGCTACCGGATAGGGGCTACCGGCCACGGGGCTCCCGGAGTCAGGTTCCTGCCTTCGGGCTTCCAAATGGAATTGGGATACCGGACGGTACCCCCACACCCACAGTGACAACCAAGCAGACAAAGGTACAAGTAGTCCAACAGTTCTATGGCCACCTTTCCAGGTATGTGTTGCCATATTTACTCTTGTACTCTTTTACACTGCGATACCATTCTATCGTTCTTATCTTGATTCATGATCTAATATCTATTTAATCAACATATATATGACATATATCCTCTGAGCACTTGTACAAACCTGTTTTAGAATTAGTGAGGAGAGTCATTTTACCGGATAGAATTCGATGGTGGTGTTTAGTTATGCACTATTTTAAGTTATCGTAGTACCTTTCTTACTTAGCATATTGGTACCCTAGAGAATGAGTACTATGGGGGTTCGATGAGTAAGAATTATTAAGTCCAAGTTGGTTCTCGTTGCAAATGATGCGACAATCATACCTACTACATAAAAAACCAGATAATAAGATAAACATGCATTACGAAAGCAAATTCAAAAGTACCAGGCCCGAGGCCATACGACGAACAGAGTTAAAGAGCCAAATCCTTACATCTGTGGAGCGTTATAGGAGCCCACCCCCTAAGTTAAAACCAAAAGTTCACAAACAAACGAGAATAAAGTTTGAAGTGGCTGGAGAGAAAGTCACTGCGGAGAGGAAAGGTTTTTGGTAGCCTCAGAACTAGGGGAATCCTCGACAGGGTCAACCTTTTTAATGGCATCACCTGGAGTAACCTCGACCGCACCTGCGGGAGTTTCCACCTTGGTATCTTGGACATCTTCGATGGTATTCTTCAGAGTTATCGGTGACTTGGGTATCGCTTTGGCAGCCTCTGCTTTGAAGTTCTCCACCTGCTTTACAGCATCCTCACCAAGGAGCGACCAGTCCAAGTTTGGCATCACCCTCCAAGTAGACTTCATGTAATCCGCGACACCCTTAGCAAACCCCAGCTTGTACCTCTCGGGAAGCACCTCTTTTAACTTCTTTACAGAGGCCTGGAGGGTATCCACTTGTAGCTTCAACTCCGCAATCTCGGTGGCATGGGATGCCACCATCCCCTCTTTATCCTTATCTTGCTCGAAAACCAACCTTCCCAGCTTGTTCTTCTCCTTTGTGATAGCTGAAACTTCACCCTTCAATTTCTTGGTAACATCAACCAGTTTTTTCTTTTCTTCTGCTGCGACATCAAGATCAAACTTCATCTGCTTCAATTCTTCCTTCAGTTTCATATCCCCCCGGGTAGCCGCCACCAGCTGGCCACCGATTCGCAATTGGTGGAATAAACTTTCTCCCGAAGAGAACAGCATGGCACGCCCAGCATCCGAGGTCTTGAGCTGGGACCAGCCAGAGATAACCTCTAGAGGTATTTGCCCATCTGTCAGCTTGTGGAATTGTTGAACCTCTTGAGAGATGCCGGCCGGCTGAGGCACTTTGACTCTCTTAGCAGACCTGGTCTCAGGAGTGGAAGCCAAACTACTGGTAGCCTGTGAGAATCTTCGCTTGTCGGCAGGAGTAGACCCAGTTTTGCCTGAAGAAGGAGCCTTGACCTGAGAAATAGGGGTGGCATTAATTGGTGGATCAAGTACCATCAGCTCGTCTTCTGGGAACAGATCCTCGTACTTCTCCGAAGGCTGTACAAAGGACGGAACAGTGCCAGACATACCTGAAACGACAGAATATTCGAAATGTCATAAATAGTAGTGCACATTAATAAAGAAAAACATAGATAAAGTGCCTAATTACATGATAAACAGTAATTACTATGCAACTAACATACGCATGGAAGCCCATAAGACTGTGGGTAACAAAAAAAATAAGTAAGGCATAATAGCTACAAAGACACACGAAAATTGCGGATATAGAAAGCAGGAGCCTGGGTTACCAGGGCTAGAGTGGTGGGAAACCCTCTTTTTCTTTCGGCTAGTACCCTGTGCCTCAAGTTCTGTGCCAGACCCTTCCTCAACCTTCACCCCTTGGACCGGGGATGAGGGAGCCATGGGCATTGAGAACCCTAACCTCACCAGGGTATCCGGGGTCAGCAGACTTTCACCGTCTCCTAAGTCGGCGGCTAACCTCATAATTTTCCTAGCCCTCTCCTCCTCAATCCCCTCGAGAGAAGTTTGTGTTGGGATCCCTAAATGATATAATAAACAATAAAAAGGAGAAAAGGGTTATATCAAGATTCAACCAGATAAAGGTTACCAGTAATGTACGAGGGTACCGAGTGTTTACCCGGAGTTAGATTCCACTCTTTTCTCACTTCTTCACACTCATAACAATATAAAAACATCTCCAGCCAGTCATACATCCCACGTTTATTTCCCTTAATACATCCCCCTTGCTTGTCATTCCAGGAGGTAAGGTAAAAGATACCTATCTTCCTCCCCACACCCTTCAATTGATAAAAATACCCCAGTTCCCGGGCAGTGAGAGGAACGGAAAAAACTTGGTCATAAAGGATGTACATACAGGCTGCCACCCTGAAAGAATTGGGGGTCAGCTGCATAGGTGCAATTTCATAGAAGGCGAGCAACTCAACAATAAATGGATGCAGGGGAAAAGAGAACCCAAGCTTAAAGAACGAAGCAGATAGGACTGCACTGGGTATAGATTGGTCAGGTTCGAAGTTATCAAACCTGTGGCACCTTTCACCATCACTGGGTATCACCAGGTCACACCCCGGGTTGCACCACTCAAGCAGCCTAGCAAGTCTATCAGTGTTCATAGTAGAATCTAAATTTTCACAGGATGGAACGAAGCCTGCAGGGACATGGGGCTTCCGTTCAATCTCCATCACCAATCCCTCATCAAGTTTCTCTTCCTCATCCTGTAAGTCTGTGTTATGAAAAAATGGCTGCTCAGCCTCATTCCCGAATCCCCCATCAAATTTTTCTTCCTCATCCGTGTTTGAACTCAGATAAATCCTATCAATACCCTCATTATTAAAGTTTGACGAACCAGCCTCTAGGGAGGGGTCGAGATGCCTACTTATAATCTCAGCCTCAAGTGGATTTATGACTTCAACTCGGGAACGTGTCCGAGAACTAACGGATAGCTTGGATTGCAACAAGGGTTGATGTAAGAGCACATCGTTAAGGTGGGTTGACTCAGAATCTGAGGGCTCACCAGAGACGGGCGACAAGTTTCCCACATGCCGTGATGAGCCTCCCGAGATGGACGAGGTAGACATCTGCAACCACAGGGAGGAAGCAGATTAGAAGGAGGGTTCGTGATTGAATCACTAAAGGTTGGAAAAAGTAAAGATTATCAACAATCGACTCGCTGACACCCATGGTAACCCCTGGGGTGCCAGGCTAAATTAAAAGTCGTCAGGGCTTGGGGGGATAGCTACCGGTCTACTAACCAAATACAATGGTGACAAGGTTATCCAACCAGTACAAAAAGAAAGGTGTTGACTCGAAAGTATTGTCAACATGCCCAAATCGACGAAGCGTATATAATCGGTTGACAAGATAGGCTTAAAAACAGCACGATCCGGTGAGGGCAAGTATCAAACACGTTACAAGCATATAAAAGAGTGATCAAAGGGGCAACCGGAGTATGAGTTACCTCAAATTCTTTTTTCACATATGTCGTAAATAGAGATTCACACATGCATTCTATTATTGAGGATAAAGCATATGGATCTAATCTAGATACGATTCAAAAATTAAGAGAAATAGCAAGAATCTGCAATTGGAAGTATTCGATTCAGATAAATAAAAATAAAATGACATGCAGTGGCTACCGAAGTCATAAGATCGGCCGTCATTCAAGAACATGAACAAACGAAAACATACAAAAATAGACATACAAAAGGCACAATCAGATATTTGCATGAGATATCTATGCACGATGACCACATTAATTAAAAAAAAGTAAGTCATGGAGATTGAGTACTTACTTGAGTAAGTTGAGGGGGTGAGTATATGGGCGACTTAGCCTTCACCGGAGAAGCTTTCGCTGGAAGCCTTGAGAAATCTTTTGCTTACAAGAAAGAAAGTGTTAAGCGAGGATAAGAAGAAAAGTGAAAAGGCTGAGATATTAGATGGTATATAGAAAAGGGGGTCAAAGAGGCGTGTTTGCCTTGGCCAATGAATGTGGCACAGAAAACGAGACGGGGTGGGAAACGTCTTTTGCATGGAAAATTGTTTATCTCTTGCAATTATCTCTGTGGAAACGGTAGAGTCCTAGCCAGTTTTTCCCTCCTCAATAATTTTTATTTTATTTCTAGAGAATTAAAATTAACTTACCCTCAGATGCGTAAAATACGAGGCTTCCGCTTCTGATTCGAGCTTCTGTAACACAATTACAAGAGCTACCAATTATAAACATCAGAATTAGCCCCAACTTCATGATTAAGAGTTTTTCAATATTGACATGTGGTGTTAATTTAGCAAGATAGCAAAAAGACGAATTTTCTTAGCAACCGGCACCCCGTGGATAATAAGGTTCCCCTTGCACACAGTACTTCAGGGAACCGGGGGGTAGTTGTTGTGACCAAAATCTCGCATTGGTTAGATTTAGGCCCACTAGAGGATTAGGGTCCAGATCCATGAAGAGAATGAGTAATCTGTCAGGTTTCCGGAGGCCTACAGTAGCCCTAGGGGTTACCATGTACGCTGCAGCACGGGAACACATGGCTAAGGGTCTCAAGGCATCCCCTTGAGGATAACCTGTAACCATTACCAGACATTCAGTAGAGCTTCCAGAGTAGCTCCCGTGATAGGGGTTACCGGAGGGGGTACCGGAGCCAGGCTACCGGGCGGTACCCCCAGCTTCCGCCGGAAGCCTGATTAGGCTGCCAATGCAGATAAGGCACGCCTCCTATTTTTTAGGAACACGTCTATATCATCTAAAAACACTCTCAAACAGATAAACATTCAGTTATTTGAGGATATATGTCATATATACTTGATAAATGATACAAAAATCATGATAAATACAAGAGATAATCATTCTATGTTACCTAAACTGCTTGGTAACCTGATTTCATACATCACACTCGATTATTATCAGAAATAACAGTCATTATCCCACTGGAGAGAGGATAACTCATCATGAACAAACAATCATATCATTCAAGAACTACATTCGGGCTTGATCCACTATAAATAGTGGTATGTAGGCAATTTACGGGATCTTCTTCGACACTTTACACTCCTTGAGTAGCTAGAGCACGTGCACTCTTGTGTGACACAGTCAAACTAGGGTTCTTGGCTGGCCAACATTTGGTCCTTGAGCTCTCATCCCGTAGATTCAGTCCGATCCTTCCGAGGAACCACATCCCGTGTTCTTCGGTAACCCTAGTCGTGTGCCTTCCCGGGCGGCTAGCCATTGATCTTCAACCACGAGCCTTTCCGGGTGGTTGGACGATTCCTTGATTATTGGCGCTATTCCAGCACGAGGCCTCATAATTTGTTGTGCTAAAATCCTCCCACAACAATAATAATAGAGATTTAGATTTGGGTCAATCCAATTGGGTCGATCCAAATGTTGTGTAATGATAAAAAAATAGTATAGATTTAGATTTGGGTCGATCCAATCTAAATTGGGTCGCTCCAAATGCTGTGTAATGACAAAATGAGACATCAAAGAAATAAAAAAGATTAAAAAAATAAAGGACAAATGCAGTAATTTTTCTGTGTAATGACAAAAAAGGACATCAAAAAAATAAAGAAGATTAAAAAAAGGGTCCTGTTAACAACAGCCCTTAGGGCTATGTTTAAGGATTAATTTTTGCCATGTGGTGGATTTTTATTGGATGATTTATGTGAATGCATGGGGGCACATACTTTTTTGCAAGTGGGGCACAACCTTTAGCCAATTAAAAATTACAACATAACACCTTAACCATAGCCCTAAGGGCTGTGGTTAACATTTTCCTTAAAAAAATGAAGGATAAAAGCAGTAATTTTCAAAATGCAATACTAGCAGACATTAGGAATATATTGATTGATATTGATATTGAATATTAAATATTGATTGATATTGATATTGATATTGATATTGATACCGTACCATCCTGAACATAAAATACATCAAATTTTTACAAGAAACGATAAACAAACTATACTCTTAGCTACGGAGAAACAAATAAACCCAAAATATGAATTGAAAAACCTAATTATTTGGTAAAAGTACTCGATCTCATAAAGAGAGAGTCAGAGAGATTTATTTGCTAACAATAAAATTTGAAGGAAAAATAATAAAAAGGACTTATCACTAACTAAAAAGGACGTGGATAGAAGCTCAGGTGTTGTTGAAGAAAGGAGCAGTTCGTAAAGTGGGGACAGGAGAAACAATTAGTATCGAAAACGACCCTTGGCTACCACATAAAGAGGATCCTTACATCCATACTTCACATGAAGCTATAAGGAACATGACTGTTAATTCTTTGATGGTTGCTGGAGAGCGAGAGTGGGATCATGATCTTGTAAATGATATTTTTGATGAAAGGGACGCAAATCTAATTCTGTCCATACCGTTAAGTAACAGTGGTGTGGACTCATGGTTTTGGAATAATGAAAAGCTGGGACTCTACACAGTTAAGAGTGCTTATGGTCTACTCGAAAGAAATGATTTGCAAATGTTATCAACAGCTAATTCGGGCGTATGGAAGAAGATGTGGAATCTGAAACTACCGTTAAAGGTTAAGACGTTCTTGTGGAGGGCTCTTTGTCGTATTTTGCCTACTAAAGATCAGCTGCAACGGAGAAGGGTGGCTGTAGATACTCTATGTCCAGTCTGCAATGAAGAGTTGGAATCAGTTCTGCATTCATTAGTTTCCTGCCAGGTAGCTAAGGAAAGCTGGAAATACTCGGGGTATGATTTTAATCTGCAATCATGTGCGAGTTTCTTTGATTGGTTTAAGATGGCTACTGAATTACACAGGACCGAAGACTTGCATTGGATAAGTATGATATGTTGGTATATTTGGAAGAATAGAAATGCAATAGTTTGGAACAAAAGAGGGGAAGAGTTTGTTCAAATTGTAGAATCAGCAAAGCATATTTTTAATCAGTGGAGATACGCTCAAGATAAGTCATTTGATAACTTCCTTGGGTTTATGACTCAAGCAGATGGCAATGAGTGTTGGAAGCGACCAAATGTCGGAGAGTTAAAAATCAATGTTGACGCTGCATGCTTTACAGACTCGAGCAAGTATAGTTTTGCTTTTCTAGTCCGAGATAGCCAGGGAAAGGTGATCGAAGCTATGTCAAAATGCAAGCAAGGGCAGGTGGATCCGGAAATTGCAGAAGTCATGGGAATTAGAGAAGCACTAAGCTGGGTGAAGGAGAGGAAGGTGGAGAATGTAGTGATTGAATCTGATTGTTTAGCCGCGGTGCAAGCGATTAGATGTTCTAAAATTACTTTATCCTATCTAGGTAGAGTAATAGATGAGTGTAAGGTCATGCTGTCTCAACTTAAACAACACAATGTGGTGTTAAACTTTGTCAAACGGTCTGCGAACAAGGTGGCTCATGAAATAGCGAGACATTCGAGTTCTATAACTGATCGTACTTGGAGTGGTGGGGATGTCCATCATCTCTTTAGTTCTATCTTGTATGATGATTTGAAAGTCTAATAAAATGCTTTCCTTTTTTTTTTTTGACAAAAAAAAATCAATAATTTTTACAGTTTTTTGGAGATGAAAAAAGAAGAGGCGTCTAGAGGATCCATTTTATATTATCACTATCATTTTTTAACGTTATCACAAATTATATGTGATTGACCATCGTATCCTTTTTTAATTGTAATGAAATGAATTGCCAAGCAAAATGGTATTAATATCTAACCAACAAGTGATATTGATATAGATATTTAAACAAATATATTGTAAAGTCATTACTAAGTAATTTTTTTGTTAATATTGGATTATTATCATAAAACAAAAAAAAGTTTTATTTTTTAACATTTGTATTGAAATATGACAATTAGCTTCAGTGTCTAGCGTTAAAATTATAAAAAATAATACCAGATCATTTATACATCTTAATAATACTCATTTAAGTGGTTTATAATTTTTCTTAGTACACATTTTTCAATAATTAAAATAAGATTCTATAGTTTAACCATAAAGAAGTTAAATATGAGATTTACCTCATTAACTTGACTAAAATATTTGCTTAGTTAAAATTAATATTTTATTATTGTTATAATAGTATGAATATTGAAAAAGTATTAATTTAAGAATGGTAAAAACATTTAATCTTTTCAAATCCAGCAATGAGATAAGGGTGAAAAACTAACCACCAAAAATTTTCAACAGCCCGAAATACCCGTAGGCGGATTGTTCCGCCCTAAATACCCACGAACTACGCATCTTCAGGCTGCGTATACTGTATACACATGATACACATGCGTATAGTTTATAAATTGAAATCCACCTACAAGCTACGTATTTAGTATACGCATTTACATATTGCGTATTAGGTAATACGCATTTCCAAGATGCGTATTCACCTACTGTTCATCGTCTGTGACAATCGACGATAGAGGCGACAGTAATGGCGATTCTCGAGTTAAAACTCCGGCAACAACGTTCAGAACCATAGAGGCATTTTCCATTAACATATTATACACCAATCTACTCGTCATTCAATTCTCTACAATCCTATATCAACGATTTCTAATTGTTAATGCTGGATTTTGAAAAACCCTAACTAACCCTAAATTCGATTTGAATGTCCGACCAATTTCTTCAATCGATTTTACAAGTCCCTGCGGGGCCAGATCGAGAACCAGAGATTGGGGGAAAAACTCATGAAGATGTAATCGTCGTTTTGATATACTCAGGAAGGATGGAGGTTGAGAAACGAGAGAGAGACGAGAGAGATGAAAGAGGCCGGAAGTCGCCGACGAGACAGAGAGAACGAGAGAAAGGAGGAAGTGGGAGAATGACGTATCTGACGTCATTACGCATCTGTCAGATGCGTTACCTGTGATACGCATTCTATGAATGCGTATCCCTAGTACGCTAGTACGCATCTGATAGATGCGTACTCTGTGGGTAAAAAAGACGTTCTCTCTCGCATATGGGCATTTCGGGTAGCTTCCATAGAAAAATAGTGTATTCTGGTCATTTTCTCACGAGATAATTAGAAAAAATTGGAGATCGTATTGGTTTGATTATTCAAGTGTTGTAGGAATGACAGATAACTCATTAGCTTTGTTTGAAAAATTGACGATTAATTGTTTGACCAACGTCTTTCATTTTGATTAATCAAAAATCAAGTTGAAAAGCAATATTTTAAAAATTAATCAAAACATTAATTAATCGATTAAAATATCAAAAATTGGTAATTTAAGTAAACTAGCTAGATATTAAATATAAGGACTTATATTTAATAAATTAAATTAAACTTTCTCTCATTAATATTCCAATTAATATCTCTAAAAGATTTGCTTGTTATTCCACAGTACTTTGTAAGTTGGCCCTCAAAAGGATTTGCAGCTTATCATAATTCATAGCCCACTTTCAGCGGTAAACAGGTGGTAGTACTGCACAAAGGTCTAAAATAGTACCGGACTGGATTGATCGGGACCGGATCGAAGATCGAATTTTTTCAATTTTCTGGATCGCGAACCGGACCTATTATAATCGGTTTTGGGATCCGATCGGATCAAAATAATCCGGACCGGAATCGGACCGGTTAGTTAATTTCTATATAAAAAATATTTTTTTAAATTTAATAATTAACTTTTTTAAAGTTTAATTACATCAAATAAATAAATTATTTTGCAAGTTAATATAAGTTCAAAAATGAAAATCATATCTTATTTTTGGTGAAATAATCGTAATTTCTAAACATGTGAGTATCAAGTATTTAGATTGTAATGTTAATTGCTACTATTTCATCGATTTATTTTCTACTCAAATTATGATATATTTAAATATTTAATCTCTATATTATATATTCTATATTATATATTTTAAGAAACAAAATAATATAAAAATAGCTATATATAAATTCCGATCTGGTCTAAGTTTTTACAGGATTTGGATTGAACCGAACCGCATACCGAATTTTTTTGATTTTACGGATCGGAGATCGAACCGGCATCCAGTCCCAGTCGTGGACCGATAAACCCGATCCGGTCTAATTAATTGTTGTGCAGTCCTAATAGGTGGTGTTAGGAGGTGTTAATGGGTGATAACTAGACAACTAGTAGTATTCCATACAACCACAAAAAAAAAAAAAAAAAAAAAAACTTCTTTTTTCGAAAATCATCAATCCATAGTCCATGTAACCAACCATTTTCATTCATTCCAACTAAAAAAGACATAATCTTTCTTATAATTTAATTACTACAACTTTCGCTTATTATAAATAAAATCAGCCCAACCAAATAGACAAAGCCGGCGCCACAGGCACATAGACATGCACGAATCATGTAACATCATCCAATACATTTTCAACGGGCACATCTTAATTAGCAGTAATTCAACCTGTGAATTATCAAATTAATCATGCAGGCAACAGTTGCCTATGAAAGTTACAGGCTAATATGCAACAAATAGCTTTATGTTAATGGCTCCCGATCCCTGGCAAACGTATGCCAGGGATCTCTTATTTAACATACAGCTTTTCAACCGTTGGATGGTTGATCCAATGACTGTTATTTAAAAAAAAACTGTACCATACCGCATAAACTTTATGCGGTACGGAGTAATTACCAAAATGCCCCTGTTTTCATATAAAAAATCTACTGTTCACCGTACCGCAGCTGCGGTACGTGAACAGTAAGGATATTTTGGTAATTTGCCCGTACCGCATAAAATTTATGCGGTACGGTGCGATTTTTTTTTTAAATCAGAGCCGTTGGTTGATCCAACGGCTTAAAAACCGTATGCTAACTAACCCGTTCGTGACATGCGTTTACCAGGGACCGGATCCTATGTTAATTTCTATAACGAATCTTGAGGGGCAAAAACCAACCACTGATTGGCCCACTTGGATGCTCAAAGATTTCCCATATTTATTTAATTTGTTTGCTCTTAGTATGAAACCATCCATGATATCTAGTTTCGGCCAACATTTAAATTTAAATGTCTACGCCGACTTGCATGCATAATTGTTACATGGCCCCTAAGTGACATGTGATTATTGGGGGGAAACATGTGATTCTCGAATGAAATGTGCAATCATTCCTGCAATATGTGAGAGAGAGAGTACAGCAAATCAAAGAAAAGAATTAATACCTGTTTGTTTGTCTGTCTACCCACCAGAACTAGGGATGAGCAACAGTTCCGAACCAAACCGAATCGAACCGAAATCGGTGAAATCGAAAACCGAATTTCAGAAATTTTGAGAACCAAACCGGAACCATTTACGTAGTAGAATCAAACCGGGAACTAGATCATAAATTACGGTTTGGTTCGGGTCAGAACCGTCCAAATAATAATTTCCATACTAAAATTTAAATTTTGAAATTTGAAAGAAAAATAAACATACTATTTCATCCAAAGTCCAAACAACAAATGTCTACTATAGCAAAACGTATAAACGTATAAAAGGAATAATTGATTCTCTGTTATATATAGTAAAAAATATATGTTTTTTATTTGTGTGTATATATATACGGTTCAGTTCTTACATTTTTTTTTTTGGAAGAGAACCGGAACCGAACCGGGAACTAAAATTCTATAAAATTTATAACCGAACCAGAACCAAATTACAAAATCTTAGAAACAGGACCAAATTTTTTCCCCGATTCAATTTGGTTCCCAATTCCGAACCCGGGAAATGCTCACTCCTAACCAGAACCATATTTTTAGAGACCCGGGCCTAAATATTTTCACTCTTGTTTCAAAGACAACAGGAAAGAGACGGTCCTGCTTATTGACGAGAAAGTCATACTCTAAAATTTTCAAATTTCCTATATGTACTCCTCCCTCCATCCTCTCGTTTCTTTAAAGTTACTCCCTCAGTCCCTCATAGTTATTTACATGAGGATGGACACGGAGACCAAGAAAATGCTTAAAAAATGAGTAAAGTTAGATGAAAAGTGGGTAAAGTGATGGGACCTATTAATATTTAATTATAGATTTGAGATAGTGGAGGAAAGTAATGGGTGTAATAGTATTTTTTATTGTTAAATATATGAGATAGTGGGTGTAATAGTGGGAAAAACTTACTATTTTTGGAATGTAAAGAAATGAGAGGGACACCCCAAAATAGTAACTGTAAAGAAATGAGAGGGACAGAGGGAGTACTATTTTGCTCTGTTCTAAAAATCGGCGATTAATCCCCGATTAATCCCTGTTTCATGGGTTACCGAACTGATTAATAATCCGATTATTCGGTTAATCATTCCGATTAATCCTCAAATACCTGATTAATCCCCGATTAATCCCTGGACAGTGCCTCTACCGATTAAGTCCGATTCCCGCTTTTTACAACACTGCTATTTTGGTATGTCCCTCTCATTTCTTTATGTTATCATAAATAGTAAGTTTTCCTCACTATTACACCCACTACCTTTCCCCAATATCTCATATTTAATAATATAAAATACTATTACAACCATTACTTTCCTTCACTATCTCAAATCTATTATTAAATATTGATAGGTCACATCACTTTACCCACTTTCCATCTAACTTTACTCATTTTTTATGCATTGTCTTGGTTGCCGTGTCTCTCTCCAACGTAAACAAATGAGGGGGACGGGGAGAGTAATAAGTTTGTAAGATATGCATTATGTATATAGGTCATCAAAATTGATTTTGATTAAGATCCCTTAAAATTAAATGTTGTGTCCAAAATTCATTTTGGACTTAATTTAAGGTCCATTAAAATTACGAATTCGTGACATGGATATGGAATGATAGGATTAATTTAAGGTTCATTAAAATTACGGATTCGTGACATGGATTGGAAGGATAGGATAGGCTGGCCAAGTATAAATGTTTTGGTCCAATATGCATTGAAAAGTGTACAAATTGATGAAGAGCTTGTCAGGTATAGATGTTTTGGTCCAATATACATTGGAAAGTGTATTAATTGATGAAGAATCTAACATCTGGTGTGATATTTTCAGGTATTTGAACCCCCATATAGATTGCTATAAAGAAGCCTAATAGGGATTTATGTGGGGTTTATGCAGTAAGGACTTTCAAGATTCTACTTGTACCCCGACAAACAGGAATCAGATCAAACTGCCTTCTAAATTATAGAAGAACAGATAAAGATCGTTCTAACAAATTTTTGGATAACTCCTAAACAGAGGCGGCCCAACAACCTATGATGGATAATCATTATATCATTATATATACATGAATTATGTATATATAAATGGATATAGGAGTGAGTATTTCCCGGTTCGGTAACCGGGAACCGAACCGAGGAAAAAATCTGGTTCTGATTTTATGATTTTGTAATTTGGTTCCGGTTCGATTCTAATTTTTATAGAATTTTGGTTCCTGGTTCGGTTCCGGTTCTCTTCCAAAAAAAATGTAAGAACCGAACCGAACCGTATATATATACACACAAATAAAAAATATATATTTTATACTATATATAACAGAGAATCAAGTATTCCTTTTATACGTTTATACGTTTTGCTATATTAGACATTTGTTGTTTGGACTTTGGATGAAATAATATTTTTATTTTCTTTTCAAATTTCAAAATTTAAATTTTAGTATGGAAATTGTTGTTTGGACGGGTCTTTCGGTTCTGACCCGAACCGAATCGTAATTTATGATCCGGTTCCCGGTTCGGTTCTACTACGTAAATGGTTCCGGTTCTCAAAATTTCTGAAATTCGGTTCCCGGTTCCACCGGTTCCGGTTCGGTTCGGAACCGTTTCTCACCCCTAAATGGATATATGATGGAAAATCATATAAATATGAAAATAATTATACATTTATGAAGAAATAACAACTGGATAATCATACTAGATAATCGACTGAATCAATTCTGTTATGAAGGATAAAACTTATCAAATCATGGCTAGATTATCAAGAACTACATAAGACTTGATCCTTATAAATATAAATATAAGGGTATATAGACCCGAATTAGAAACATATAAACACCTGTACACACAATTAGAATCCTTACAAATTCAATCCATTAATAATTATATTTATCATCCGGTTCAAACAAGTTGAATCCTAGAATTGACACATAAATTCGCTTTCCTGACCAAATTTTATATATGATAATTATATATGTAAATTATCCGTCTTTAGAGCATCTCCAATGGGAAAGACCTCTTAGGTAAAATTTGAAATCGATTATCATAAATAAGAATTATAAAGAATGTGTAAAAAAATTTGCATTCCAATGGGACAAAACCCTTCTCTATAATTATAGATAATCTCTTGATGTTGACTATATTTATCGAACTTCTAGAGACCTGTAGTGAATTGCCACATCACTTATTTCTATATTAAAATTATATATTTCATTAATAACAACTTGAAATATTAATAACATACCATTTTTAAAATATAGTCAATCATTATTGTCAATATCCTCAGAACACAATATCTTACAGGTTCGACAAATTTTACATAATCAATATTTTATGTAATTTAGTCACTCATTTTTAGCTAACGTCATTATAGATGCTCTTATCATAATTATCTCCAAAAAATATTATTGTACCAAATTTTCCTTACAGCCCTAAGCTAAGGATCGGTAGCCGGCAGAATTCCAAAACTGTAATATTACAACGAATCCCACTTCATCAAGTACCCCTAGCTCCAACTTGCAAATGGACCACCAGAGGAAAATTTTGGCTGCTGCGTCAATACATTTTCAACCAGCCATCTCTATCTAAATTGAAAAGTATAGCATTATACATGTTGCCAATTGACTAATCTCTAGCCAGTAGCTAGTGTCGATTGTAAGTTAAATGTCAGTGTAAACTAACCGTCACAAACTAGGTGGTTTGGGATTGGACTGGGATTAGTTCTCTTTTTTTGACATGGCTTTAACTGCTAATATGAATGCATGGCTGCACCCATGCAATAATTGTATTTTATTTCGGCGACTGCCTCTTTTTTTACAATGTCGTCATTTTCACAAATCACATATTAAACGTTTACAACGGATTTATAGATACATAGAGAAAACTATACCTTTTACTTGGTAATAGTAGAATATATTCAAATGCAAACCATGCATATCTTCAAGTTGTTTGACCAATTTTTCCTATAGCACCTTTTATTATTCAATAGAAATTCTATTTGAATTATTTTTATAAGTCATGCATGCACCTGAACGGTGAAATATTAAATCATAAAATACTTTTGCTATAGAACTCATAACATCAACAACAATAACAATAATAATAATAATAATAATAATAATAATAATAATAATAATAATAATAATAATAAAATAGGGATTTTGAGATCAATTTCAGGATAATTTCCGGAGATCATAGTAAAAACATGTATACAAACCTAACCATTTGTAAATTGTTGTTAAATATTGACTTTACATTTTTTAGGCTTTGTTTATAAATTATTATAAATTAGGATGAAGATGAGGGATTAGGGATTTAATGCAATACACAAAGTGAATTACCATGTGAGAAAAAGTTTACTAAGATCTATCCTGATCCTAATTCTCTAATAATAATAATAATGTATAGTAAGAGCATTTCCAACCCTCTAAAACCCTTAGCTAAAATTGAATAAATCATACCATAAATAAAAATTATAAAGAATATGTAAAAAAAAAAATCTCCACTTCAATCATGCGTTTCCTTGTCTAAAATTTTAGCCAACGATATTGATTATATTTGTCGAATCTCTATATACCTGTAGTTAGTGAAATTACACATTAACTATTACCATATTAAAAAATAATATATTCTATTTATAACAACTTCAAATAATAATGATATACTATTTTTAAAATAAAGGCAATCATTATATGCAATCCTATCAGAGCACAGTGCTTTACAGATTCAGCAAATTTTACTTAATCAATATTTTATATCATTTTAGCCAACATCATTGTGGAGATTCTAATTATTTGAAACAATAATCAAATGCATGTAAATTTTATTTTTTTAAAAATTAATATTAAATAATATCTTTATACAAGTAAAAATGTAAATATCCTCATTTTATACTAGTTTAAACTTTTTTTTTTTGCAAAAAAATAGTTTAAATTTTTATTAAAAAAATTATCATTTTACATTTTTACCCCTTGATTTTGATTGTTTTATGATTAATACTCCCTCCGTCCCTTAATACTTTTCCCACTTTCCTTTTAAGGTAATTCATAATACTTTTCCCCTTACTATTTTTAACCATAAAAAATAATATTCAATACCCACTACTCCACCACTACTCCTTAAAAATAATATTCAATATCCACTATTCCACCCACTAATCATTACAAATAATATTCAACACCCACTATTCCACCCACTACTCCAAAAAAACAATATTCAATACTCACTATTCCACCCACTACTCTTTAAAAATAATATTCAAAACCCACTACTCCAAAAAAACAATATTCAATACCCACTATCCCTTAAAAATAATATTTAATACTCACTACTTCATACAAAAATAATATTCATTCCCCATTATCTTAAAACCCGTGAAATTCAGCAAATGGGCAAAGTAATATGAGACGGAGGGAGTATATTACTTCTGTGTAAATCTATCTAAATTGGCTTAAATTCCATTAATTACTGATCAATTTTTGTAAGGAGATAAGGAGATGTCCAATAACCGAGTTTCATAAAACTTTAGTCAATTTACCTCGCCGCCGTCGATGGCCAGAACAATTGTTAGAACACCGTTTATATGATATCGACTTGTGCACATTATACTAATACGAAATTCCCATATAGAAAATGTTTCTATATGTAGCACAAGTATATTATATTACTCTAAAGATTGAGCTTTTTGAATAAAAAACGCACTAATAGTCATTTGCAAACTGATTAACAAAATGGAGCAATATGCCCAAGTGTTAGACAATCCGTGAAAATAGTACAAAACAATAGTAATCATGTGTGTGAATAACAGAATAATTAAAACAAATAAAGAGGAGGCAGGAACGGAAAAACTCGAGTCCAGTGCGTGACTGTCTCCTTAAAATGTATTTGTCCTCACCGTATGTGTGAGCGAAACGCCTCCCAAGATAAAAACGGATTGCAGTGAAACTAGAGCGTCACTCTCAGCGAGCTTGAAACGAGCAAGAATCTCAGCGAGCTTGAAACGAACAAGAATATCACCGAAGGAAGAGAAGAGACTGTGTATGAGAAGAGGATGTGTTTTTCGAATGAAATAATTCTAAGGCTCTACGAGAGTTTATATAGGATATGAAAACTTGTGCGCTACACAATTGTCCTAATTAATTAGCCGTGTTAATTAAAAAGTCGGTGGCAATTTTCCTTTATTAATTAACCGCGTTAATTAATTAAGGTAAGACGGTGGCAAAAAATTCGTTATAAAAACGGAATTGATTTTACCACAATTAATTCCAAAATCGAATTTAATTTAGTCAGATCTTTAAGCTCAAGCTCAGTGGAAATATTAATTAGCAAAACTAGTCCGGGTTTATTCGGCCCAATTTACTGCTGCATTCGTGTCCGCATGTCGCACACGCGGAAAGTCCGAAGGCTTGCGAAGCCGCGAATTTTCCCTCGAAATCCCATGATTTGCACCCACCCTGCGCGCACGTAGGAGATGGAGCAACACTCAACCCACACAAGTGAACACTCCACTTGTGTTATACTCCCTCCGTCCCAGTGGGATCTTTACATCCTAGCTGGGCACGGAGGACAAGACAAACATATAATAGTGGTTATAAAGTGGGTGTAATATTGTTAAAATAAATGAAGTAGTGGATGTAATAGTAATTTTATTGTTAAAATAAGTGAAGTAGTGGGTGTAATAGTGTTTTTATTGTTAAAATAAGTGAAGTAGTGGGTGTAATAGTGTAAAGTATTGTTAAAATAAGTGAAGTAGTGAGTGTAATAGTGTTAAAACTTACTATTTTGGGAATGTAAAGAAATGAATGAGACGGCCCAAAATAGTAACTGTAAAGAATCCATTGGGACGGAGGGAGTACTATATAAAGCAAAAGACATCCCTTTTCCTTATCAATGTGGGACTTCAAGTTCTACAACAAAATTTCCACTCTTAAGGGACCAACTTTAAGTAATCATAACTCATCCATCCCTTAGTCGTTTTGAATGTTTAAATATGCGTTGAAAAGCTCTCGCGGAGGAGAACACTCTCCAAGCACCACTTGTTGCAAACACGCACACAAGGCACACTCAAATCGGAGCTCAAAATAACTCGACAATGTGGGTCTAAAAACCCACATTTTCTAACACCAAGTAGCTGAAATTTAACGGTATAGCAGTTTAGATGATACTCGTATATTATAAGAGAGCACTAATTAAACTAGCTAGGGGTCACATTATACAACCCGCCAATCTTGAAAAGAAGCCATTAAATCATTGTTAGTCTACCCTTGTTAACTTAATCTTATTTTGGTTGCTAAACTGGGTTGATTATTGAACAATTAAAAAAATTCTCTCCTGAGATGTTGGTATATAAATAGCAGGGTTAACTTGATACCACTACGCATTTCATTTCAATACATATACAAACTACACAACTAGGCAAGAACATTAAACATGTCACGTACATTAGCCCTTACACAATTTTCAGTGTCTTGCATTTTCCTTCTTCTTGCATTGCTCTGTTCTCTAGCACATTCATCGCCATTCGGGTTTCTAAAAGATTTACAAGGTTCTCAGAAGGGTGATGTAGTTGAAGGAGTCAGCGAGCTCAAACAGTATCTTAAAAAATTCGGTTATATCGACAACGATCGTGATCAAAACCCTCAACCGGAAAAAGAAGATAATGATCACTTTGACGATACTCTGGAGTCTGCTATTAAGTTGTACCAGCATAATTATCATATCAAGTCCACTGGAGTTTTGGATGCGAAAACTGTTCAAAACATGATGTTGCCTCGGTGTGGTGTGGCTGATATCATCGATGGCCGTACAAGAATGCGAGCAGCACGGAACGATATGCACGATGTCAAGTCCTTGCACACGGTTATGCATTATCAATTTTTTAGTGGTTCGCCAAAATGGCCTATTGACAAGAGCAATCTTACCTATAAATTTGCTCCTGAAACTCCTGATGATGCTATGACCGTGATCTCAGGAGCTTTCGACAAATGGGCTGGTGTCACACAATTTACATTTCTTAATGTTCAAGATGCAGTACCTCCTGTTGAGGTTCCTGATATAATGATTGGGTTTTATAGCCGTGATCACGGGGATGGATCTCCTTTTGACGGGCCTTATGGAGTACTGGCTCATGCTTCCCCACCAACTGCTGGCACGTTTCATCTCGATGAAGACGAGCCGTGGTCTATCGGTCCAAATCCTGGTCATATTGACATGGAAACGGTGGCATTACATGAGATTGGCCACCTTCTGGGGCTGCAACATAGCTCGGTGCAAGATGCAGTTATGTACCCCTCCGTCACAGATGGAGTGACCAAAGATTTGTGCGGTGATGATGTTCAAGGAATCATGGAATTATATGCTAATGTCTGAAGATCAACGCGTTTCTTCCTACATGAATAATATATATATTTGATGTTTCCCAAGTTTAGACGTCCTTGTCTTGTATCGCTTGAATGTTATTAAACGAATATGACTATGTATATCAACTAGAAGTTGTGCCCGTTGGGCTTCCTTTTTTAATAAATTATCAATTATTAATCCAGATGTGTTGCTATAAATTACCAATATTTTTTTTTTTTTGGATATTTACCAATAATACTAGATTTAAAGTTTTTTTTTGCAAAAATACCACCTTCCTTAATAAATTACAATTTTACCAAACAAAGTTTTAAATTGCAAAAATACTAGGCCCATTTCTCCTCCCTCCCTCTACCGACTTCTGTACTTTTTTTTTTTTTTAAGATGGGGCTATTTTGGTGGATTTTTGTATGCAACCAAATGCAACTTTTTTTAAAAAGGTGGGGTGATTTTGGTGGATTTGGGTTGTAAGGCCCCGCCAGGGGCAATATTCAACTAAATGCAACCACATTAAACTTCTTTTTTTTAAAAAAAAGGTAGGGTGATTTTGGTGGCTTTGAGTTGCAAGGCCCCGCCAGGGCAATATTCAACCAAATCAACTATTTTCAATTATTTTCAACTAGTTGCAACTATTTTCAACTAGTTACAACTAGTTGCAACTACATATTATTGGTTTGAGTTATTTTGGGTTCCAAGGCCCCGCCAGGGGCAATATTCAACCAAATCAACTATTTTCAACTGTTTTCGACTGTTTTCAACTAGTTGCAACTATTTTTAACTACATTCAACTAGTTACAACTAGTTGCAACTACATATTATTGGTTTGAGTATTTTGGGTTCCAAGGCCCCGCCAGGGACAATATTCAACCAAATCAACTATTTCAACTGTTTTCAATTAGTTGCAACTATTTTCAACTACTTTCAACTAGTTGCAACTACATATTATTGGTTTGAGTGATTTTGGTGGATTTGGGTTGTAAGACCTCGCAGGGGCATATTCAACTGAATGCAACTGAAATCAGAAATTAAGTTCCTGATTTCAAGTTCCATTTTTCATTTGTCATTTTCGATCTCATTTTTGAACTCTATTATATATATATAATAGAGTTCAAAAATGAGATCGAAAATGACAACTGACAAATGGAACTTGAAATCAGAAATTTAGTTGCATTCAGTTGCAATTAGTTGCAAATTTAGTTAAATATGCCCCTGCGGGGCCAGGAAACCTAAATCCACCAAAATATCACCCTTCTTATATATATATATATATATATATATATATATATATATATATATATATATATATATATATATATATATATACTCCCTCCGTCCCTTTTGATTCTTAACATTTCACTTTTTCAAAACTTTCTGGAACGCATTTTAAGGATAGTTAAATAACTTTTTTTTAAAATTTTCTTTTTCTGTATAAAAATTTAATGTTTAAATTTTTATACAGAAAAAGAAAATTTTAAAAAAAAGTTATTTAACTATCCTTAAAATGCACCTTAAAATGCGTGCCAGAAAGTTTTGAAAAAGTGAAATGTTAAGAATCAAAAGGGACGGAGGGAGTATATAATAGAGTTCAAAAATGAGGTCGAAAATGACAACTGACAAATGGAACTTGAAATCAGAAATTTAGTTGCATTCAGTTGCAATTAGTTGCAAATTTAGTTGAATATGCCACTGGGCCAGGAAACACAAATCCACCAAAATAGCCCCCACCTTAAAAATTAAAAATAAAATAAAATTTAGTTGCATTCAGTTGCAATTAGTTGCAAATTTAGTTGAATATGCCCCTACGGGGCCAGGAAACCCAAATCCACCAAAATAGCCAAAAAAAGAAAAAAGGACACAAGTGAAGTCGGCAGCGTCCGTTGATAGGGGGGAGGAGAGAGAAATTGAGGAAAGGGGGAGGGGGAGAATTAGGGTTAGGGTTAGTATTTTTGCAATTTAAAACTTAGTTTAGTAAAATTGCAAATAGTTTTTCTTAACAAAAGTAAATGTGCAAAAATTTACTTTTTCCTATTTATTTTTCAAAAGAGCCCTTTTTTTTTTGAAACAAAAAGAAATCAATCCATTAATCAAAAGTCATACGCCATCTACAAATACAATCGTAAGAACAGACCAATATTTATTTATTGTAACTCGAGATTTTATTTTGATTTTTCTAATTTTATTAACAATAACCATTTTGCTGCGTTCTTCAAAAATTTATCCAAAATTAATTTTTCAAAATTTTTCGTATAAATGCACATTGTTTTTACATAAAACTACTTAACTTAGACTTTGATCTTCAATTTAGGTTTGATAAAATTAATATCAATTTTTTTTACCCTTTAATTTAGAATTTTGTATCAATAATCTGCCAACCCGTCAAATTTTCGATTTTACAGTCTCACAGAACCTAGTCTAACTGTGCGACTCAAACAACAGGTTGAGCTTGAGTATGTCTACGAGAAACTAGCAACTAGACCATCTAAATAAGGACATGATTACTTTTCTTAAATACCATTGAAAAATAATGCCTAAAATTCACAGCAATTTAGACCCTTCTTGGCCCATCTAATATGCTTGCCAAGTCGATGTGATTTTTCTTTGCAGATTGTAGTAACTAGTAACTAGATAGTAGATAATGTAACATCATTGCTTTTAAGGATGACACGAACTACAGAATATGTATACTGAACTCTACTCTTTCTCTCACGAAGAAACAGCAAAAAATGCCCACATCAGTACACTAACTTCTCTGAAAAAACAAGGAAATTAACTCCGACATCAAAAACATAGACAGCACCTAATCAAGATGATAGCAAATATCTGGAGTCTAAAACGGAGGCCTTCTGGTATATTTCTTTTCTCTATTCATTGTTATTCTTGCACAATCTAGTTCAACAGTGTGCTTCCAGCACTAATTTCCTCTGTTCGGAATTGCAAGGTACACTACAGACCGGAGAACAAACTGATGTATATATTATCACAATACACAATTATATTCTGGCAAAAAAAAAAAACAATACACAATTATATTACAGAACATAGTTCAGTCCCTGCCCTATTTACATAAAAATGCAATTATGTCGTCAAATTCCTGAACTCTTTCTCTATTTTTCGCAATGCATTTAGACACGACACTGTGTCACAACTTTCTACATACAGACCAAAGCAAATAAACATGTCAGTGTATGTTCCATTCCCTTGTTCGCTTCTAACATTCGAAGCGAAGAGAAATAACACTTGCAGGATCTTGACAATACAAAAGAGTAGTCTTACCTTAGCCGCAACTTTATAACCATGCGAAGAAAGGCGTGGTACATTATATCAACGCTGTTAAGAATTGGTGAAATTTATGTACTTTCGCCTCGTCTTTGTGCAACAATGTAAGAGATTTCCCTATATTGCTTCTCTTACGAGAGAAAAAATCTTCTGTGTCTAGAACATAGGAGATCTGCAACATACCATAATAAAAATAAAGCTAAATCGCTGGCAGATGGATGAACCCATACAGTATATAACAGTGCTAAGTAATTGCACTGTTATTAGAGCAATATATATATATACCTTGGATGAGGTGCAAGCCATCTTGCATTCTAAACCATTGATCACCCTCGCACCTTCCATTGCGGCGCATATAGCAGATGATTTGTCAGGATCCAGATACTTACATTTGTTCCTGCATATATTCTTATTTTATTAGCATATCGCACACTGAGAGTAATTAGTGGAAAGATAATATCCCAAAAAACATAGTAAATGATTCTTGGCTTTTAGAGAAACCTTAAAGTGGATGACTGAACCCTAATGCCTAATGCCACAGCTATACTAATATCACTATTTTGAATTTTCACCTTTAATAAGGTTATAAAGACAACATAAAACAGTCATATTTGGTAAAATGCTAATAGGATTAGAAAATGATTAAATGATTTAGTTATGCAGACTCTAAAACATAACCTCAATAAATTAATATTTGACATATTGTTCATCCTTCTTAAATGTTATTTTTGGAAGAATCCCGACTACTATAGTTATACCGTAAGTTTTATTGCGATTACTTAATAATCATTTACAACCCTGCAACTTCTAATCTATGGAGGTTTTACTATACAAGCTAAAATAAAACAAAAGCACAAATATAAAGGCATCATATTATTTCAGTATGGGGGAGCAGTTCCCCCTCACCAGTCACCAGGGTGTGGCTCCGCCTCTTGTAATCAAGGCTTCGTTAAAATCCATCTAACTATTCCCCTGCACAAGCTCCTTCACCCTCCCACATGCCCAATAAACACACATATAAAAATGCAACCATCTAGGAGCTTCTGCACATACATAAGATCTATCGCAGTACCTTTGCAACATGATGCCAGGCGACTCTTTTCTGTTGGGGACAACCGACAGAAACTCTTTTTGAAAGTAGGTTGCAAAATTAGGATCCAATGAAACTGCAACCACTTCAGGCTTTTCATTTCCATCATCCATCAACTGTATAAGCAACTGGGATGGCACAGATGTCTACAGAGAAATTAAAGAAGGCAAAAAACTGACTTTAAACCAACCAGTAGAATCTACACAAGTATATATATTAGCTGTTTGTTGAGATGCATTGAGAAAACTATCAAACTATACAATAGGAAAGAACAGCGCAGAAGACCTACACATTCGAATCTATATATGTTCTCTTCGTGAAGAAGGACATGTGCGTTCTCATAGTAAACTGAATCAACATATTTCTCAGGTTGCCGAGATTTTTCATACTCATATAACTGGAGAAGCTTATTATCCATCTCATCACTGGCAACAGTTTGAAGCTACAGAAAATGTGTAAATTCCTTATACATTGCAGAACAAAAATACAGAAGTATAGAAAGTTTGGGGTTTATAGACTGGTTACCTGCTTGACTAGTTTATATATCAACTTGTCCAAAGTAAAGAGCACATAAGACTGATTACCAATAATGGCTCGACAATCATCCTCAAATTTCGCATTATCTGAAGATCCATCAAGTAAATCATACAACGCTTTGATAAATCTGCACACAGCAGACAATAATCAAATTCCCAGATTCATCTCCAAAGATATCTTGAACTTATACACACACACACACACACATATATAGCAAAGAAGATAATAATCTCTACCTGGCATAAAGGTCTGGACCAGTATCTTTCCCGTTTCCCCTTTTCATTTCAGCAGAGGACGAATGTTGTTTAGCTGACAATAGTCTTTCATACAAAATCTAGCAACAGATCAATAAAAAAACATGATTACATTCAAGTATAATTAGTCTTATTTAAAGTGAAAGGCGAATTAAGGCACGTGCCATATTAAAGCCAGGTACAGAGATTACTAAAAAGAAGGTTAGATATACTTTTATCATATAAATGAGAAATCAAACAACTACATGTATCAAATCGAGTATATCAACAAACCATTTACGGTTCAAATACTACTTAATAAATTTTTTTAAAAAAAACATTAGACCTTAAACAAGTAATTAAAAATCTTTAACAATGAAGGGCAATGAGATTCAAACTATTTACTATATCCTGTTGTAAAGACATACAAAATAGCCTTAATATTAGTAATTTCCTTATTAGTCATTACGTAAGGCAATATAAGGATCTCTCACCATTGTATTGGTCGTGATATTAAGAATATAAATTCTTCTATCATGTTTCATGGTATCAGAGAAATACTATAGACAAGTCCATCAGCCGTGATATATAACTACACATACATATATACCTACACACACAGTTTTGAAACACCACCATTGTCAGATTCCTCCCCCCCCCCCCCTTTCCCGATCTACTTATGACAAAAACCACACCCCAGAGGTCCCACGCCTCTGTCTCTTCTCAATCAGGTGTTTATGGCTGTGTTTGCTCAAATCCTTTGCAGCTCTCTGTTTTTGTTTTCTGGTATATGTGCAATTGCACATGGTCAGTAGATACTTGAATTGTTTGTGTGTTTAAGGGGCTGTACTATTGTCTTACTGTCAGTATTCATTTTGGAATTTATAAAGTTTAGTTTTTTAATGTAGTTGATTTGTTCACATTACTATCTACTCCCTGACTCCCTCTGTCCCTCATGGTAGTTTACAAGGGGTTTTTTCACGAATACCAAGAATTATGATTAAAATAAGTGAAGTAGCGGGTGTAATAGTGATTTTATTGTTAAAAAAAATGTAGTGGGTGAAATAGTGATTTTATTGTTAAAATAAGTGTAGTGGGTGTAATAGTGTAAAGTGTTGAAAAAGTGGAGTGAAGTAGTGGATGTAATAATGTATTTTATTGTTAAAAGTTACTATTTATAGTATGTAAAGAAATGAGAGGGACGTCCCAAAATAGTAACTGTAAAGAAATGAGAGGGACGGAGGGAGTATATCTTAATTATTTCAGTGTTGCTATTTTCGGTGTTTCTGAATATAACTGAAAAAGTAGTGAATTTATTTAAAACTATACAATACATACTATCTATCTACATTATTATAAGCAAACTAAAGATTTTTTGTAGTTTGTGGTTTCGGTTACCCAAGTTCTTTCCAACCGTTAGATCTATAAGTAAATAGATTAGAACCGTCAAATGTAATACTAAAGAATATTCTATATTTTAATATCCATGATACTATTAATGGTGTAATGTTCAACTTCCATCAACAACATATTATGATTAAACATTTATTTAACAATTCCATAAATACAAAAAAGATATATGGTTTAATCCTATGAATCTCATATTGTTATTTTCCATTTTATAGCAGGACTTGAACCTGCGACCATTAGGTTAAAAGCCCAATGCCCCCTCTCTCCTCCCCCCTTTGAGCTCGTCCATTCGTTGGGTGATCCCTTGCTCTCACGTTCGAGTGTTTGCTCGTCGTTTAGGCCGGTAAGTGAGATTTCTGCTCATTGTAGTCACCTTCGGGGTTCTTCGCACCTGGATAGTACCAGGACCCTTGTGCCCCGGCCCTTGATCATATAAAGTTGTCCGCCCTATGACCCACAACTACAAATGAGCCTTGCGACGAGACGCGGACATTCCCCATGCTGCGGTTCCCTCCGGTCCGTTCCCGAGTTGGGTTAGGGGAACATCCGAGCGATTGCCTTCGCGGATCCAAGCGCGCTCACAAGGCGCACAATAAGGAATAAGACCAATAGAGACTTCATAAGGGACCATTTGAGCTGCAGATCGTAATGCTCCTAGAAAGGCATATTTCGAATATATAGGAGTGAAAGTTCCCAACAATCAACGACGGTCAAAAATGGGTTTGTGCTGCAGGTGTTGAACGATCTACTCCCCACAGGTGTGGGCTTACTTCATTCATCAATAGGGCTCTGGTCGGTCACTTTTCTGGGCCGGGATCGATAAGTGGAAGTCATAAAAAAGAGATCTTTCTCTTCGCACCTCAGATCAAGAGGAAGGGTAGCTTGTCAAGCTGCCCAGGCTAACGGGGCCTTACTTATTTAGGGGGGAGAGTGGAGCCTCGAGCCCGTGGACATACTTGGCATGAACTCGCGGTTCAAGTCTCTGTCTCTGAGTCTGATGCTGGCCACCCCCCGGCCACTAGTCACTGCTCTTATTCTATTCCCGTTAACTGGAAAGGTGAGGATGGGGATTTACATCATTGTCTGAATCACTCCCAGAGCTGCTCTCTTCTGTGCTATCATAGTTGTTGCTTTCCCGCGCACTTGTGTTGCTGTTGCTTTCTGTATCATAGTTGTTGCTCTCATAGTAGCTGCCATTGCCATCTGAACACAGTTCTTACTTCTGTCTCTTTGTTGCAAGCGCGCTAGCTGCAATCAAACTAAAGCGCACACTAGAAAGTGCTTCGAAAGGCGCCGGCTACCTTCTTACTGACAGCACAGCTATGTGTTGGAGGTGTGCTTTCGTGCTTTGAACTAACCTTTACGCACTGAAAGCTCACGAAGGGACTTCGATCTTGTACTAAGTGACATTGAACACTTAAAAAATCTGAAAACTACAAGCAACTACGAAAAGTACAACCACCTCCGCGAACGGACGCTTTGTCAGTTAATTAGAGCATTGTAACCTATATAAAGAAATAGAACACCGCATAACATCATCTTCAATCAACCTCCGCCATGACTCTTTACTCCAGAAACTCTATTCAGCGAGAGTTGCATAAGATAAGGTCAGGTAGTTTTCTTCTACAATTTTTTTTCTTTCCAATGGAAAAAACGTATATTAAAAAAAAATTAAATAATAAATAATAAGAAAACAGGCATTGAAAATTATAAATAAATAATAAATACGAAAAATAATCTGAGCATCGCACGGGATATAAGCTAGTACTATTAAGAATTAAAATCAACCATTAAATTGGTAGTAGGTCATTGGGCCCGGATTATAACTAATTGCAATATGAATTATTTGAAGATTTGAGTCGGATTAAAATAATAAAATATGGACTTTTTAAAAGAAGTTCTTAGATACTGAATATTAATGGGTTATCTTTTGGGTCGGAATACAATAATAGGAATATGAACTTTTATAATAACATTTTAGAAATTATAATTATTCAATATATGTCAGCTTCTTTTTAAGTAACACGTTCAATCTTATTTACGCTTTCAATTTATTTAATTATTATTAAATTTTACTTATAGCATTCCATTTTTGTTATTTGAGATATACCCATATTATCATAGTCAACATATGTCAATTTGTTATAAGAAATACTTTTAATCCTATCACAATTTTTATATGTTAATTATTATTTGAGAATTTGAGAATACTCATAATATTCAATAAATGCTAATTCCTATCTAAGATTTCAACACTACAATATTGTATCTATGTTAATTTTGTTGTGCGATTTAATAATATTATAATATTAAGATTTACTTTATAATTCTCTGCCTGCTAATCCTTATTTAAAAATTACTTAAATTATATTAATACACATGTCTTTAGCTGCACAGGCTGTCTGTAATGCTAGTTTAGTTATAAAAATGCTGCTTTAAAGATTTAATACTTTCCTAATATATATCTATTAAAATATTACGTATTTTGCTTGAATGATTAATGTAGAAGGTGTTGAACTGTTTAGCATGTAATTAATATTATAAAGTAACTTATAGGTTCAATGATAATCCAAAGGGGTTGTCCCAACCCAACCACAAAGAAGACTGTCAGAGTCAGTCTGCCACTGTTCTTATGCAGAACAAGAAATGCACTTGTAACTGAACCACAAGAGCTGGCAGGGAGATTATAAAATCATCACACATCTCCACCTTTCGTATTTTCTTTGGTTTGACATTCAGTTTTTCAAATTGAAAGGCTTGAACAGGGCTCCAATTTTCTTTTATTTAAAAAAGATTGGGCAAAAGTTCCCTGACGAGCACCTGTTCTGTGCCTCTCATTGCCTCGCCTTTGAGCTTAGGTGTGCCCCCTTTCAAGAGGGATCACCTCACACTATGCAGGTGAGAAAGCTTGTCTTGATGGGCCTCTCGCCTAGGAGCACTTGAAAACATTGAGTACAATACATAACTCTAAAACAATTGATTTAAGATTTCACAAATGTTATCTTTGTCAGGAAAGGAAGAATGAAACTTTATGCTTACTTGGTGTAGCCTGAAAAGAACATAAAATGCATCATTTCCGTAGAACACCCGAGAATTCTTCTCATTATCATGTAATGTGGATACAACATGTTTCGCCAGTGGCTTGGAAGTCAGCAGAAATCGTTCAGATGGGGGTAATGACAATCCATCTCCAGTAAGTACATTATCTAATACCTCAGCCTCACACTCACTTTCAGCTTTACCATCTTCGTCCGGTTCTTCGTCTTCCTCTTCCTGCTCTTCGCGTGAGCATTCATCAGCAGCAGATTCACTTCCTGAAACATCTTCTCCAACCTCTGAAACATTTTCACTGACCTCATCATCTGCATCTGCATCATTTTCTCCTCCATTATCATGACAAGAAATGTCCTTACTAGGCCCAGCCTGATAGTGTGTAGTTTCAACACTTTTTTTTGCATTGAGAGATAAATTGGAACCACCATAGGCAGCAAAATTATCCTCTTCAAAATCACCATTAGGTGACAACTCACCCTCTTCTTTCTCAATTTTAGAAGGATCGACTGTATTTTCGCCGTCTTTGTGTACACTGGTGCCCTGTGTCAGAGGTCCATTCACTTCTCGAACTGGTCTTGAAACATCAGAACACTGTACCATGAAATACATATACATCGACTCTGTAAAGAATATCAAAGAACAAAAGGGACTTGAATTGCAAGAGGTTCAACGTCAGTAGATGTCCTACCTCCATTGAAGGTACATTCCCAATAGCACAAGCAACTCCATGTCTAATATCTGTCGCTTGGTTTGTAGGCCTCTCAGTTGCATCACGTCCTTGAGTAGAAAAAATAAAAAGAAAACCAAGCAGATATTACTAGATAAAGATCAACAAACAGCACAAACAATTTACAAATATAGTAAAAAACACACCTAATTCCATACCGACTCTGGCAGGTGTTTTGTCATCTCTAATAGCAAGTGCTGCATCAGAACTGGCTAGACGGTCAGAAGCCGCTTTATCTACAACAAAAGTATGAATGAGATCTTTTGGTAGCCCAAAATAATCTTCTTTTGCCAATATATCACCATTTAACAAGCTTATCCTCCAAGAATCTACTTTCTTTGGGGAAGTATTCTTACCTCCATTAGATAAAGACTTTAACTGCTTAAAATTCATGGGTGCAGCATCAGCAACAATATTTTCCTCTCTTCCTCTGATGCTTGTTCCAGCAGCTTTTGTTCCATGATGCTTAGATACCGAAGCAACTTCAGTATCTTCAGAACCAGGAGGACGAGAAGGAACATTTAGCATTGGCTCCAAGAAGGTACACCAGAGCCTCATGGCTTTATTTGATTGTTCCTTAGATGTGCAAATCTCGTCACATGAATACTTAATCAGTTTGTAATAGTCTTCATGAATACTGTTATCAGCATAGTCAAACACAAGATTAGGAATGATAGGATGCTTGCACCCAGCAGCAATGCTGAGAAGCACATTATCTTCTTGCTGCCTTTTATCCTTAAGTTCTTTGATCTCGGCTACTAAGGCTGAAAATGACAATAACCATATAAATATGAATAAGTATAAATAATATGAAGTTTCATAGGAAACATTGTAAAGTCTTTGTGCAACAATTCCAAGAAAATGCAATCACATACTTATATCTAAAGTATCTAAATTTTACTAGGTGCTCTTTTAATGGTTCTACATCCTGAGTGAATAATAATTTGATTTCACGTTAATTAACAATGGCAGTGTGTAGTTCTAGTGTTCTACGGTTCTTCTACCATCATGAATTCTGCTAAAAAAAATGAAGCATGTTGCATATAACCCTAGACCATAAATGCAAGGAAGAAAACAGTACACAGAACCTTCCACTCTACTTCCTGTAATGCGAGAGTAACATAGTAACATATTAAACATGCAATTACTAATACAAAGATTGCCTTTAGATTGCTCTTTCCGACATCCCTTTTTTTTTTTTCCTTATATTTCTCATAAACCATTTTAATCACATCATAAACTATGTTTTCAAGGTTTAGTAAACTACAACTAATTGTGGGAATTATCAATTCTAAAATAAGTCGCAACCGACAAGAGAATAAAATCATAATTAGCAGAAAAAATAACTATGCTTGGACAAGTTTCTCTTACATTTAGTGCTTAAGTTCTTTGAATCTTGTTGCTTGAAGTAAAAACTCCGATGATCAAGTGACTTATAGTGATTCTTAGCGTAAATGTCCGCCCAAACCTTGTTGAAATCTGAACGACACTTTGACCACTCCTCCTGCTTCTGTCTTAGGCGGGACAATATTACATACAGTGAATGGGAAGGGTTTTTGCGTAATATATCCAAGGTATCCAGGCCGTGATCACCATAAATACGTTCTATACACCTCAAATTAAGAGCTAGAAGCAGCAAAAGAACATAAAAAAATTTAGCCTAGGAGCAAAATTCAAAAATGTTTGCTACATTAAAAGTAAAAACTTGAACACGGAAGCATAAAACCTGTGAAGTGGTCTTCTATGCGGAACTGGCTACCTAAACTGACAGAATTATCTTTAATGTTATTCAGTAGCTCCTCAGCGCGCTTAGCAGTGGAATTTACAGATTCCAGGAGCATGTCTAGCTCAAACCTAAAGTCACCAAATAGACATCAGCCATTTGTCCCAACAAAAACATCAATGGCAAAAGGTTCCAACTAAAAGACGTATCAAAAAATCAATTTTAGTAGGGTGTTGGGACCCATTGCTTATACACGATCACAAGTATACATGGAAAGATAATTATAGAAAAAAAAAATAGAAGGAGATCTGTGGTAATAATCATTACAAATGTCGTTTTACATCTAAAAGACTAAACGTTAGATAACGCACATAGTAATGCCTATTTGGCCGTCTTACGGTCACCCTCAGTGTCATTCTTCTCTTGGAACATATATGTTATATCTTAGTATGTTCAAACTCTTATACATAGGTCATTATTATGAAGTATCACTACTGTAAAAATACTAATTTGGCAATGAACTTGTCAGACAACTTTGAACAGTAAATTTTACATGGTCACAGTATCAAAAGATGCTTTGTATAGTTCTACTTTGAGGTACCGAGTATAAGCGCATCTAAATGAAAATTCAACAAGACAAACAAAATGTTATGAGTCAATTAATTGCCCATAAATTATTTAATACATATCATTTCAACACTGTAAGGAGGTGCAAGATCTTTGTAAATGTGGTATATATCATATTATATATAATAATGGTTCTGCACTGCATGTATGGTTCATTCTGCATATAGTGTTTGCTCATATCTTATTTACACAACTTCTAATTTAGCAAGCATCGATGAAATAGCAAGTAATTTCTCTTTCATCTACTGTAAACACATAAAAACCGCAATTTAACCAGCACAGGTTATGCAAAATCCTTCACTTACATTCTGTTCAGATCAATACAAATAAGCACTTGGCATTTTTTTGCATGTTCACGTACGCAACAGTGAACTTTTGGACATGGGTACGTGTGACATGAATAGATATATATAATACTCAACTTCCAAATCACAATACTGGGGATTACTGCAAAAATAAGGCATATCCATTACCTATCATCTTCACATCTAAACAGACTTTCTTCATACTGATTTCTGCGCATATGCTTGAATGAGTAATCCTCACTACCTGAAGTAACAGATACCCAGTGATCATTTAATACCTGCGCTCCTAACTCTGATCTCTGGCTTGCTGATGGTATTGGATACTGCGGTAGAAGTTTAAACATACAAAATTACCACGCATAGTAATAATATTAGAAATAGAAAAGTGAATCGAGATATAATTACATCTTCAGGAAGCAGCCTATAACTAGTGGTGCAACGCTGACAACCGGAGAGATCAAGCTCTTGTATAGATTTCCCCCAGTACTTCTCTTTAAATCTATCCTTTTCTTTAGCAGCGTCAAGGTCACGCCTTTGCTCATTGTCTTTGTCCTCTATCTTCACCCCTTTTGAAGTATGCCCTTCGTTCCAAAAATGTTCTGTAATTAATTAATGACCTCATCAGACTTCCTCAGATCATAACATCAATTACAATGTAGTTGCTTAAAGCAAGAAGTGGCGGAAAAAATCCATCCATCTCTCACGAGCATGGAATTAAATGTACTACTGTACATGGTACACGAAAGAACATAAATGACACACTTGTGGTCATATCAATTGGAACCAAAATAAAAATTAACAGGTAAGGGGGAATCACATACTTTTGCTCATTACACCATGAAGAAATCCATCTGCACAAAAGGGCAAGTCAGGAAAATTGGAAAATAAATAATTAAAAAGAAAAACTTTTATTCTAAAAAATTACCAACTCCCTCGCAGCGCTCCAAAAAATCGTTGAACCCTTCCATAAGATCTGGGTGTTTTCCGAGTAAATCTGCAACCTGAAATAGAAAACATAAATATCTGGTACTCAATTTCTAGAAGTAGTAGAAGCTAAATTGGGGTTTCACTGCAGTGCGGTGCAGGTATGTAATCTTCATGGAGTCCATTTAAAGGTTAAGAAGACTTAAAAAGTACATTTTACTGGTTTTGCTACGAGCCACGTCAAACGATGTGACCGTCAAGATATAACGTCATTAAAGCACCAGATGCAAGGTTCTTAAGTTGTACATTGCTCCAAAAAAAATGTTTACGTATTTTTTGGAATACCCCAAGAAAAATATCATAATGATATCACTAGCAATATATTTACCAATATTTCCGACAAGACATTCAAATTCGGTTTAAAATTTAAAAATTCAATGATATTTGTGTTTGTTACATTGATGAGACTAGAGATGTATTGTCCTCTTAACTTCTAATACTTATCCAAAAGAAATAATAATAGTTTCTGTAAAGAGAGTAGGGGAAATAACTAAAAAGTTATTCATTGGCAAATACAGTAATACCCAGTTCTTGAACAGGAAAAAAATGACTTAATAAATAATGCAAAAGTCAGCAAAGTAGTGACTAGAAATATTTGAAGTATCACATCATATAAATTTAAACTTTCGATGACGAGCCAAAACAAACTTTCTTAATCAGAGTCAATTATGCACTACAAATGCTATCTATGAGGCAGGGCCAAACCATGTCAGCATACATACTTAGGTTTCAGAAAAGCTAAGATATTTATTACAGTGCATACATATCGTGACTGATGGCATACAAAGTTCGGTGTTGTCATTTTTAAACTTGTCAGCCCTTTCTACAACCCCTTAAAATGGTAAATTAACACAATTCTTAAATTGGGACAACATAAGCATAGCAATAACAGTTGACTAGAACAAATTTGGAAAACATTATGTCTGCCCCCTCCTTGTGGGTCCCCGCACTAGACTTACAGTTACAGTGCTCTAGCTCTCAAATTTTTCTTTGTCATGTCACCCAAATAAATTAATCAATACAATGCAAAAGTTGTACAGCTTGAAATTTTTTCTTCATCAACGCATACTCATTGTCGTACAGAAGTCAATGTGGAGGAAGCATATAGAAAACCCTAAACATGATTCCGAAAATTTCCATACCTAAACTGAATGTAAGTTTTTATGGTACAACAACTAATACTTAGCTACATATATCCTGATACATACCAAGCCTTGTAATTCCTCTCTTGTAATTATTTCGGTGCTAAAAATGTGAAGACACTTCAAAAATGCCTGGTAATCATCTGGATTTCGTAGCCTCTCTTTCACCTTATGACAAAATGCGAACTCTTGCTTGTACATGCCTGGCATTATAGCAAACCATAAATTGCCAGGAAAAATGACTAGTGATCACATAAAAGCAATATTATAAAAATGGATGAGAATTTTAAGCTTAAGGTGGCATAAACAATACTATATTATAACTAAGTTAAAGCTGGCTTATAATATTATTAACCAGAGCGGATTTTCTATCAAAATAAGAAGCGATGGCTGACTTCTACAAAAGTTAAAAAAAAAATTATAACTAACTGACAATCAAGGAGATGGGAAATTGTCCAACTTTGCCTATTGGATGTTAAGTAAAACCTTATAATGGAGCAATTATCGAACTATGTATTTAAATGAGCCAACAATTTTTTGTAAACCACATAAAATGGGACAGTGACAATAATGAATATAATTCAATAAATGTATGTCAATTTTAATTACAAACGTCAAATTTCCTCAAAGACTGGACTCCATCTAACTCGTATAAACGAGGTACATATTTTCGGGAGTCGTACTTTTAAAAAAAAAACGTGTTTCATTTTGTGGGAGTTGTTATTTATGAACTTACTTCTTAAGGCATCTTTGTCATCACAAGGTCCTAAAACTGAATCACCTCCAAAGTTATCAACCTTCCGAGCAGATTTCCGTTTTTCGGATAGACGAGGCATGTCATGATCAGGGTGTCTCCTAGTCCTGTCATCCTTTTCAACAAACTTTTTATGCTCTTTATGCAACTTAATCATTGTTTTATCGTCATCTACATCAGGGCGTTCAACACTTAAATCGCGTTGTGTTTGAGGAGCAACAATCCTCTCTCGTCGAAAGCGTTGCTGTAGAATGCATCCTGTTAACATCAGAAAATGTGGCATATGCTGACAAAGAAGAGAGATGAAGTTACTCAATTACCTTGTCCATCTGTGTACCCCGTAATGGCACCGTGGCAGGGGTCCGCTCCTCATACAGATGCAACTGTTGCCTGCCAAGTGTAGCCTTATGTTCTGATGCCACTGCTGAAGCATCGGGTAAAAATCTTATGAACTCGTCAAGCAAGTCCGGATGATCATTAAAAAGGGCAGCAACCTGCACTTAATGTATTTGTACAATTAATAAGCTAACATTGTTTTAAATAAAAGGCTGTTAAAAAATGATAGGACAATGAATCTCGATACACAACAAATACAATGTGATTACCTCGTAGTAGACCTCATCAATACCCTTATGCTCCTTTCGATACATATTCAATATGTCCAAAAAGGATTTGTACACATGATCATCATCTTGAAAACGCGTCTGATTTCCAAGAAAATAGGATATATAACATTATACCAAATTCCAACAAGAACATGGTCAGTAGCATTAAAGAAAATAATGTAACATCAATCTTGCCTTTATCTTGTTTACGAAGCTTATAGCCTCTTCAAACTCAATTGATCTCTTAGGTGGAGCATCTTCTTCCTCGATAACAGTGATTTCATAGCCTTTGGGCAAGAAGGTGTTAAAACCAAATATTAAATTATTATGCCCTCTAAATAATTCTTTCACCCTTGCAATGACACCGGCGGTGTCAATTCTGTAAAAAAGCAAGTCAATGTATGAGTAAAAAGCACATACTTGAACAAAGACCATCTCATAAACTGTAGGCCTTAAATCCTACTAGAGTAAGTTATATAATACCGTTGAGCCTTGAAGTCTTTCATCACATCAAGAAAATTGTCATATTTCTCCCTCTTATCATGAAACATGTCCTTAACTTCCTTCAAATAAGCTAAGGCATCATTGGTTGTGAGTTTCTGTACTGCACCAGCACCTGGACCTGAACCTCCTCCACCATCAGTTGTGAGTTTCTGTGCTGCAACAGCACCTCCTCCACCACCACCTTCACTGGCACCACCACTACCATTGCCGCCTCCACCAGCAATTTGAGGTTGCCCATAACTTCATCATAATAAAGGTAACATAGTCATTAAAAAGATAAGGGCAAAAAGACAATAATTTTTTTTTTTTGAGACTCTCAAAAAGACAACTCTAAATGGTAATTGCAAGCTATTTGGCTTTCGTAAGTTCTCCATTCATAACAAGATACTACAACCATGTCACTTTACCCATCACATAATTAATTAGGTACCTCAATTTAGACAGAAGCTGAATCTTTATACACCTATAAATTCATCCTGATAAACACATCAAACTATTTCTCCCAACACACTCAACCAACTATACACAAAGATCACATCTTGATACCAAATAATACCTCGACCTTATCGACAAAAAACAACCAACCCATTTTCCCGAAAAGGGTATAAAACAAATTCCAAAACAAAACTCCCAAATCAGTAAAAACTCAACAAACCAAAACCCTTAACTTCTCAACCAATCCATTCTTAAGCTAAACCCAATCAAATCTCGAAACATTAAAAAAAACCTGATACTAATCAAAACCACTCACAGCCCATAGTTTCCACAAATTCACAAGTAAAAATAAATTAAAAAGAAAAGAAACATACGATTCAGCAGGAGAAGAACCAAAGGGCTTCTTAATTGGTGAATTAACATAATCATCTCTTAATCGCTTCATACCTGTGAAAACATAAACATATGAACAGTCTTTACAACATATAGACACAAAATCCAAAGAATATACAGACAGAAGACTTACCAATGAAGTGACTTCAAGATTATTACAATTCAAAGTAGATCTAAGTGAAAAAAAACAGGATGAGTAGTATAGATGAAGCTATGTAATATATGTATGTGTGTATGGATATTTGGGGGGGTTACATATATAATTTAGTAGTAGAAATGTAGAGAATGGTTGTAGGAGTTTATTATAGCAACATTTCTGAGAGGACTACAGGAGGAGCCTTGCTTGCTGCCTGTGTTTTATATTCGGGGACTAGCTACTGATTCATGGATTTTTAAAGTGGTTCGGTCTCAGGGTCTCGGCCCCCATGGATACAGCCATACAGGATACTCGATTAAATCTGATTGAATCCGAAATTTTGGATCCGGGTCTAGGTGAAGTTTTTTTTGGATATTTACCAAGAATACTAGATTTAAAGTTTCTTTTTGCAAAAATACCACCTTCCTTAATAAATTGCAATTTTACCTAAACAAAGTTTCAAATTGCAAAAATACTAGGCCCAATCCTCCTCCCTCCTTCCTAGCCCAACCCACTCCCCCTCCCTCCCTCCCTCCTTCCTTTCAGCCCACAGTCGACTGCAGTACTTTTTTTTTTTTTTTTTTTTTTTAAGATGGGGGCTATTTTGGTGGATTTGGGTTCCAAGGCCCCGCCAGGGGCAATATTCAACCAAATCAACTATTTTCAACTGTTTTCAAATATTTTCAACTAGTTGCAACCATTTTCAACTACTTTCAACTAGTTGCAACTACATATTATTGGTTTGAGTGATTTTGGTTTCCAAGGCCCCGCCAGGGGCAATATTCAACCAAATCAACTATTTTCAACTGTTTTCAACTGAATGCAACTATTTTCAACTACTTTCAACTAGTTACAACTAGTTGCAACTATTTTCAACTAGTTGCAACTATTTTCAACTACTTTCAACTAGTTACAACTAGTTGCAACTACATATTATTGGTTTGGGTGATTTTGGTGGATTTGGGTTGCAAGGCCCCGCAGGGGCATATTCAACTGAATGCAACTGAAATCAGAAATTAAGTTGCTGATTTCAAGTTCCATTTTTCATTTGTCATTTTCGATCTCATTTTTGAACTCTATTATATATATATATATATATATATATATATATATATATATATATATTAGAGTTCAAAAATGAGGTCGAAAATGCCAACTGACAAATGGAACTTGAAATCAGAAATTTAGTTGCATTCAGTTGCAATTAGTTGCAAATTTAGTTGAATATGCCCCTGCGGGGCCAGGAAACCTGAATCCACCAAAATATCACCCTTCTTAAATATATATATATATATATATATATATATATATATATATATATATATATATATATATAGGCTAGCGTTCAAATAGAAACCAATCTTAGAATAGAAACTAGAAACCTACACTAAATAAATTATATTTCATCTATTTTAATGGCCCCGCTAGGGGCACCTTCACAAAAAACTTATAAAATTCTTGGCTCTATTCAACAAAAATATAAAAAAAAATAAAAAAAAATTTTTAAAAAAAGTTACTGTTCACGTGCCACGTCATCACGTGAACAGTAACTTTTTTAAATTTTTTTTTATTTTTTTTATTTTTTTGTTGAATAGAGCCAATAATTTTAAATGTTTTTTGTATTGGGGTACCCCTAATTTGGTCATTAGATTAGCTTGAAATATTTAATTTAGGTTTAGTTTCTAGTTTCTATTCTAAGTTAGTTTCTATTAGAACAAGACCCTATATATATATATATATAGGCTAGTGGTCAAATAGAAACCAATCTTAGAATAGAAACTAGAAACCAACACTAAATAAATTATATTTCATTCATTCTAATGGCCCCGCCAGGGGCACCTTCACAAAAAGTGTTTAAAATTATTGGCTCCATCCAGCAAAAAAAAAAAAAAAAAAAAAAAAAAAAAATACTGTTCACGCTGACGTCACTGCCACGTCAGCAGTGAACAGTAATTTTTTTTTTTTTTTTTTTTTTTTTGCTGGATGGAGCCAAGAATATTATGAACTTTTTGTATTGGGGTACCCCTAATTTGGTCATTAGATTAGTTTGAAATATTTAATTTATGTTTAGTTTCTAGTTTCTATTCTAATTTAGTTTCTATTAGAACAAGACCCTATATATATATATATAGGCAAGTGCTCAAATACAAACCATTCTTAAAATACAAACCTACAAACCAACACTAAATTAATTATATTTCATCTATTCTAAGGTTTCCGCCAAGGGTACCTTCACAAAAAATGCTTAAAATAATTGGCTCTATCCAACAAAAAAATAAAAAAATTTCAAAAAAAAAAAAAAAAATCTTGTCGTGGTAATGCGAAGCATTTAAGACAGTAAACGGATGAGTTAGGTAGTCATGAGGGCCGAAGGCTCTCGACACACCCGTCAATCGTCTATTGCCTTTACCATTGATTGCCATTCCTTACAACTTTAGAATGATAAAGGCGCGAAGCGCCGTACAAGAAGGTGCGAAGCACCGTTAACCAGTGAAATCCACTGCCACGTCATCACGTGAACAGTGAATTTTTTTTTTATTTTTTTTTATTTTTTATTTTTTTTTGTTGGATAGAGCCAATTATTTTAAGCATTTTTTGTATTGGGGTACCCCTAGTTTGGTCATTAGATTAGCTTGAAATATTAGATTATGCTTGGTTTGTAGGTTTGTATTTTAAGGAGGTTTGTATTGGAGTAGCCCCCTATATATATATATATATATATATATATTAGAGTTCAAAAATGAGGTCGAAAATGCCAACTGACAAATGGAACTTGAAATCAGAAATTTAGTTGCATTCAGTTGCAATTAGTTGCAAATTTAGTTTAATATGCCCCTGCGGGGCCAGGAAACCTAAATCCACCAAAATATCACCCTTCTTAAATATATATATATATATATATATATATATATATATTAGAGTTAAAAAATGAGGTCGAAAATGCCAACTGACAAATGGAACTTGAAATCAGAAATTTAGTTGCATTCAGTTGCAATTAGTTGCAAATTTAGTTGAATATGCCCCTGCGGGGCCAGGAAACCTAAATCCACCAAAATATCACCCTTCTTAAATATATATATATATATATATATATATATATATTAGAGTTAAAAAATGAGGTCGAAAATGCCAACTGACAAATGGAACTTGAAATCAGAAATTTAGTTGCATTCAGTTGCAATTAGTTGCAAATTTAGTTGAATATGCCCCTGCGGGGCCAGGAAACCCAAATCCACCAAAATAGCCACCACCTTAAAAAAAAAAAAAAAAAAAAAAAAAGACATAAGTCGGCAGCTTATGTTGATGGGGGAGGAGAGAGAAATTGAGGAAAGGGGGAGGGGGAGAATTAGGGTTAGTATTTTTGCAATTTGAAACTTAGTTTAGTAAAATTGCAAATAGTCTTTCTTAACAAAAGTAAATGTGCAAAAATTTACTTTTTCCTATTTATTTTTCAAAAGAGCCCTTTTTTTTTAATAAAGGAAAATTTATTCATTCATAAATTGTATTAAAATATAATATTCATATAAAGAAATTTTTTTTTATTTAAACCGAAAGGGATCTAGATTTTAAGTTTATTTTTAAACTCCAATAAATTTTGGGTCAAATTTGGTTTTATTTTAACCAAATTGAACCGAACATGAAATTGAAATCCAAAAATTAAATCGAATCCATATTAAATTCGGATCCGATCCAAGAGAGAATTACCAAAATAATCATTTTTGAGACTTAATGGCCCAAAATACTGATTTTCAGATGTTTGCCCCGTTCTACCGACGTGATACGGAACCTCGTGTAACGTATCCCGCAAGCACTGTTCATCATCTCTTTCTTCTCTTTCGTCTCTCTCCAATATCTCGGCCTCTCTCCGACTCTTTCCGGCCACCACCGCTCCTTCTGAGCACACCAAAATGATCAACACACCTTATTCTCCATTTTGCCCAGTCAAGTTAACAGAATCTGGCCCCGCAATGCTTCTACGAGCTCGTCTAAAAATTGCGGAGAGAGATTGGGTTCGATTTGGGGGTTTAAAATCCGGCGAAACAAATGGTATAAAACTGGTATGGATGTGTAGATCGTCGAAAGACGATTCGAATGATGTATAACATGATATGGGAAAGCGTTGGAAAAGGGGTGAACGGAAAATAAAAAGAAATGGTTAAAAAATCATCTCAGTCGTCATTGTTGTCGCAAGAGCACGTTGTTGTGCATGTGGGCCCCGCAGGGGCCCACATGGATACAGGATACTCGATTAAATCTGATTGAATCCGAAATTTTGGATCCGGGTCTAGGTGAAGTTTTTTTGTAATAAAGGAAAATTTATTCATTCATAAATTGTATTAAAATATAATATTCATATAAAGAAATTTTTTTTCATTTAAACCGAAAGGGATCTAGATTTTAAGTTTATTTTTAAACTCAAATAAATTTTGGGTCAAATTTGGTTTTATTTTAACCAAATTGAACCGAACATGAAATTGAAATCCGAAAATTAAATCGAATCCATATTAAATCTGGATCTGATCCGAAATCCATATATATATATTAGTTTATAACCCGCAAACGATGTTTTATATATTTTAATTTTAATAAAAGAAATAGTTGATGTGCCGAAAATAAACAATTTAATTATCGCAAACGCACGATCTCGTTTTAGTATTTTTAGATTCGATCCACAGGGACTACAATTTTCGCGCCTTAATTTTTAATTTTATCGAACTAGACAATTTGGGTTTTTGAGATTTTGGTTTTAACTAATTAATTGCTAAAAACTATTTAATTAATTAAAACTAAATTATTCTAAATTATTTTAATTATCAAAGAATTAACCAAATTATTCCAAAAATTCTAAATTCTAAAATCGAAATAAAACCAGATTTTAATTCTAAAACATTTTTTTATATTTTACAGAAATCTTTTTACTAAAAATTGAACTGGACTAATCTCAGTACAATGACAACCCAGCGAACCACAACGAATTAAATTACACAGCAAAAACAAAACTCGACTCCACAGCTCATACGAACTCAATTCGAACACAGCAGATTAACACGAGTAAACAATCAACTCTCAACTCATTAACAGCAAGAAACTACTCTGGCAAAGACCGTGACAAACAAGCATTAATCGACGACCATAACGCGGCTCAGCCAAACTCGCATAAACAAACTCAAGCCAGAACAAGACAGCATAACTACGAACCAAAACAAAATTCAGACTTAACCCATGAACTCAGAAAATTGTTACAGCAACTCGATTCGCAACTCAACCCACAAACCCAGCAAAATCGTAAACTTCAAGAACGACTCCCACACTCAAGACTCGTAAAGCAACTCGAAGACAAACAGTAACTCGGTGAATTCGAAATTCACAGTGAACTTAGCGTAAACGCAACTCACAGAACAAACTGCAATTCACAGTCTTACAAACATTAAAACTCTCGACCAAAATGACTCGAACAGCTTAATGACTCGGTGAATCCATTCAACATTTCAAAGAACTTAGCGAAAACAAACCAATCACAGAACCCAATTCAACATTTAATTCGAACACACACATAACTCGGACAATAAATAGCAAAGAAAATTCAGCAAAGCAGCGACGAACACAGAAGAAAACTCCGACTCAGCATCATTCGAACAAAACAAATTGCCTCCAACTTTTACACAACCCAATTAGAAACCAACACCCAAAACGAAACAAGAACAATCAACTGAAATTGAATCAACTCGCAAATTAAAATTAAGCCAAAAACAAGAGGAGAAGTAGGGGAGGGGAATGATTGCTGCGAAGAGAAAAGACAGGGAACATGGTTTTTGATTCGGAGAAAACGGAGAAGACGAGTAATGAGAGGGGTTTTGGCGTATTGAAAGAAAGGGAGACGGAAGAGATCGAACGGGAGAGATTACGGAGAAGATGGTGGTTTGGGGAGAAGATATTGACGCAAGAACACAAAGAGATGGATGAGGTTGGTTTGAAGGCTAGTAAAAGAGAACAGGGTTTGATTAAAACAGAAAACAAAGTAGTATTATAGCTGTGTGTTTGTTGAATAAACAGGGGAAAATGGGTTTCTAATATTGAAAAAAAGAAAACAAAGAAATAAAACAAGGAAATAAAAGTACTAACTGTTATTAGGCTATTACAAATGAAACTATAACTACGGAAATTATGCTAAACTAAGGAGGCTAATCCCCCGGGGTGTCTTTCTCTGCTGCTAGGGATCTCATTTTATAGGCCTTAATAATTAACTAGCTTACATATGAAAGGAAATCAAGTCATGCTGCATCTTTTTTATTTCTTCAAGATTCTCCTGCACCTGCCTTTGAAATTTCGTGCATTGCTTTTGAAATTTCCTTGCCTTGTTTTTTTGACTTGTAAGATGGGCTTCGCAAAAGATGCTTTTTAACCCGCACAACTTATAATCTTTAATTAATAAATAATTAATTTAATTCAGAAATTATAAAAATAAATACCTAATATTATTAGATATTTATAAATATAATTTTCTAATTTAAATAAATTATTTATAACCAAAAATTAAATTCTTATGTTCCGCGCTGCGGTCTACTGAGGGTCTGGAACCAGACTCCTTAAGCTTTCCTTTTTTCACCAAACTCCTAATTCTTTTGCCTTTTTGCATTTTGGTCATTTTCTTCTCTTTTTGGCCCTTCCTTGCTCTTTATTCTTTTATTTTGCCATTTCTTTATTTTTCTTTAAATTTCCTGAAATGCAACAAAATAAATTATTAAAATACGAATTCAAGCATTAAATAGGCAATAAAAATATGCAAAATTATGCACTTATCAAATGCCCCCATACCTATCTTTTGCTCGTCCTCGAGTAAAACAAAAACAAAAAGAAAAATCTAGATAAAAAGTCCTATACTCCTTTTCGTAGGTGTGACGGTTGCATTTGGCATATGCAACAAGCCCTTTAAACCCCTAGGCAGCCCTAGTGGACGAGTGAGGTCTCGTGAGGGCCTATAGTGAATGTACCCACAAAATTCATCTAGTCCGTATAAAATGCAACACTACACATACATGTCCTCTCGTGATACATCAACTTAAGAATCAAAATGAATCTGCAAAGTCTTGGTGTGGAAAGTACAAGGATTCACATAGTCTACTTAAAGAAACATGCAAGAGTGATTATCAGTTTATGACAAATGCAAAAATTATTGGAAACCATGTTAAGTCTACAAGAGCACACCTTAGAGTCAAAACTTGAGATCTCATATGCAAAAGAAACAAGCAATACCTCACATTTCGCTCACAAAAGAACATTCACTCAAGCACAAGGGTAAGTGTATCACTCAATTCCAGCAAAATCAAAAACATGCTTGACACTCGGTATCATTCTAACTAGAACACAACATACATTAATGATGACAATCAAAAGGTCTTTATTTGGGTTGTAATGGGGCTAGGGACAAGGTATGTCAAGTAAGGCCAAAACAAGGTGAAGTGTCAAAAGCTAGTAGTCACCATGAAAATCCTGCACAACACCAAACTTACTCCCCACACATTATTTTCTACTTTTAAAAAGACTTGACTAGTCGAATAAAAGAGGATTACAAAGACATAAGTATGCTCTCATATATATATCTTTTTTTCTTTTTTTCTTTTTTTTTTATATATATTTTTTTTCTTTTTCTTTTTCCAGAGCTAAGATAAATATAAGCAACAATAATCCTCCTTTACAGAAATTCGACTAACAAGATAACAAAAAAAAAACATATATTTCCTCAAAAGTTATGAACAAAAGTGAACCCATCTCACACCTTATTACTCCCTCAAGTTCATACTAGCCTTTGACAAATTGGGATCAAATATACGTAAGGCCGTCAAGAAAATGGGCTTAGGCGAGCAATGTGGTGTGTCACCGAAAGAATTTGATTAAGCTCAAAAGGGTAACTAATTGATCACATACGAATGGTGTGGATATTTTGGAAATACGGGTTATTCCTAAATGCCTTTATCATCTTATCATCAATCAATGTCATGTATTTCAAGAAAGAATTCAAACAAGTGCTAGCAATGCAAATGAAAAGTGGACACTCAAGCAAACGAATATAAATGCAAAAGATGTGCATATGGGCTCAAAACTCACTTGGTGTGGTAGAACATAATCAATCTCAAGTAAAGGTATCCTTTGTGCACCTACTTGTATTCAAAGCATGAAAAACCAAATCATCTTACACCTAATCATGACCTTCTACTTTCTTGCACAATTCAAATAAGTCTACTAGTTTCACCTTGTTAGTGTAAGTGTGTGGACAAGAACTTAGCAAATCACTTCTCAATCAAAAGCTAACGGAACACAAGATTGTCATAGCATGTAAGGGTGCATTAAACGACTAGCAATTAATTAACGAAAATAAACAATTTAATTATCGCAAGCGCACGGTCTCGTTTTAGTATTTTAAGATTCGATCCACAGGGACTAATTTTATTCGCAAACCTTGAATTTTAATTTAGGCGAATTAAGACAAATTTGGTTTTTGGAAATTTTGCTCTTTTACTAGTTAATTGCTAAAAGGAAATTAATTAATTAAAACTAAATTATTCTAAATTATTTTAATTATCAAAGAATTAACCAAATTATTCCAAAAATTCTAAATTCTAAAATCGAAATAAAACCAGATTTTAATTCTAAAACATTTTTTTATATTTTACAGAAATCTTTTTACTAAAAATTGAACTGGACTAATCTCAGTACAATGACAACCCAGCGAACCACAGCGAATTAAATTACACAGCAAAAACAAAACTCGACTCCACAGCTCATACGAACTCATTTCGAACACAGCAGATTAACACGAGTAAACAATCAACTCTCAACTCATTAACAGCAAGAAACTACTCTGGCAAAGACCGTGACAAACAAGCATTAATCGACGACCATAACGCGGCTCAGCCAAACTCGCATAAACAAACTCAAGCCAGAACAAGACAGCATAACTACGAACCAAAACAAAATTCAGACTTAACCCATGAACTCAGAAAATTGTTATAGCAACTCGATTCGCAACTCAACCCACAAACCCAGCAAAATCGTAAACTTCAAGAACGACTCCCACACTCAAGACTCGTAAAGCAACTCGAAGACAAACAGTAACTCGGTGAATTCGAAATTCACAGTGAACTTAGCGTAAACGCAACTCACAAAACAAATTGCAATTCACAGTCTTACAAACATTAAAACTCTCGACCAAAATGACTCGAACAGCTTAATGACTCGTTGAATCCATTTAACATTTCAAAGAACTTAGCGAAAACAAACCAATCACAGAACCCAATTCAACATTTAATTCGAACACACACATAACTCGGACAATAAACAGCAAAGAAAATTCAGCAAAGCAGCGACGAACATAGAAGAAAACTCCGACTCAGCATCATTCGAACAAAACAAATTGCCTCCAACTTTTACACAACCCAATTAGAAACCAACACCCAAAACGAAACAAGAACAATCAACTGAAATTGAATCAACTCGCAAATTAAAATTAAGCCAAAAACAAGAGGAGAAGTAGGGGAGGGGAATGATTGCTGCGAAGAGAAAAGACAGGGAACATGGTTTTTGATTCGGAGAAAACGGAGAAGACGAGTAATGAGAGGGGTTTTGGCGTATTGAAAGAAAGGGAGACGGAAGAGATCGAACGGGAGAGATTACGGAGAAGATGGTGGTTTGGGGAGAAGATATTGACGCAAGAACACAAAGAGATGGATGAGGTTGGTTTGAAGGCTAGTAAAAGAGAACAGGGTTTGATTAAAACAGAAAACAAAGTAGTATTATAGCTGTGTGTTTGTTGAATAAACAGGGGAAAATGGGTTTCTAATATTGAAAAAAAGAAAACAAAGAAATAAAACAAGGAAATAAAAGTACTAACTGTTATTAGGCTATTACAAATGAAACTATAACTACGGAAATTATGCTAAACTAAGGAGGCTAATCCCCCGGGGTGTCTTTCTCTGCTGCTAGGGATCTCATTTTATAGGCCTTAATAATTAACTAGCTTACATATGAAAGGAAATCAAGTCATGCTGCATCTTTTTTATTTCTTCAAGATTCTCCTGCACCTGCCTTTGAAATTTCGTGCATTGCTTTTGAAATTTCCTTGCCTTGTTTTTTTGACTTGTAAGATGGGCTTCGCAAAAGATGCTTTTTAACCCGCACAACTTATAATCTTTAATTAATAAATAATTAATTTAATTCAGAAATTATAAAAATAAATACCTAATATTATTAGATATTTATAAATATAATTTTCTAATTTAAATAAATTATTTATAACCAAAAATTAAATTCTTATGTTCCGCGCTGCGGTCTACTGAGGGTCTGGAACCAGACTCCTTAAGCTTTCCTTTTTTCACCAAACTCCTAATTCTTTTGCCTTTTTGCATTTTGGTCATTTTCTTCTCTTTTTGGCCCTTCCTTGCTCTTTATTCTTTTATTTTGCCATTTCTTTATTTTTCTTTAAATTTCCTGAAATGCAACAAAATAAATTATTAAAATACGAATTCAAGCATTAAATAGGCAATAAAAATATGCAAAATTATGCACTTATCAAATGCCCCCATACCTATCTTTTGCTCGTTCTCGAGTAAAACAAAAAGAAAAATGCAGAATAAAAACCTATACTCACTGTCGTAGGAATCACGGGTAATTTTAGGTTTACCAACCCGTTAAACCCATAGACGATCTCTACAGGAGGAGTGCTGTCTCCTAAGGGTTTACAGAAGATATACCCATAAAATCTATTTTTTTCCTGCCAAGTCTCAAGTATGCAACATATCATTGTACTCCACACAAGTAAACCTCAATCGCATAATATTGACAGTCTGTTCACTTACACATCATATGCACAAGACTATCCAAGTATGCACACAGTCTAGATAGACAAAAAGATCATGAAATATATATCAATGCCGCATTCAATGAGTAACATGCTATGGATAGAAAATCTCACATAACTCTCAAATCACACAAGTGTTTAGGTGAAGTGTATTCACTCAATTTCAATCAATCAAGTCATGTGCTACCATATGCTTGGTTGTCCACCAAATTTCCATTACTTTGAATACATGCATGCACAAATCAAAAGGTCTTTGTTAAAGGTTGTAACGTGGCTTAGGTGAAGGGTAGGTAATCAAGAAAAAGGCTAACAAGTGGCTAACTTGATAAACTAATAGAGCACAGTGTTCATTTCTAATTAAAGCACTCAACATGAAATTTTTATCATGTAAAAGGTGATCAGACTCTCACAAGCATTAAGCCAAGCCCGTTCCCTTGGCTGTGGTTTCGCTGGATAGTAGACAGGGACAGTGGGAATCTCGTTAATCCATTCATGCGCGTCACTAATTAGATGACGAGGCCCCAAGCACATATTACCATGTACTTTTCCATTTTCATATTGCACAAACCAATGAACACAATTCCACTTGACCTTTTATTCTATTTTTTTTTTTTTTTTTTTTACAATATTCCCACCCAATTTTCACACTTTTAACAAAGAAATCCCCACACTATGCACTCACCAACCCCCAAATGAATCAAAATGCTCTACTAGTAAATCAAGAGAAGAATAAACAAGTAGGCTCAAGAATTTAGATTAGTGATACAAAAATAACGGATATAAAGCTCAAAGGGGTTCACTAAGGATATATGATTCAAGGGTACTGTTTGGATAAATACGGTTAATCCTAGTGCCTTTATCATTTTCATGCATACAGATATCATGTAATCTCAAAATGGTTTAAAGCAAGTTCTAGAGCAACATGCTAAATGATGAACTACACACAACAATAAAATTTGATCGATATAAAATGTACCAATCATGAATTAGGCTCAAGATCTCACAAGGTTAAAGCATGTTTCAGTACTCACTAAATTTGACAAAGACACATCTCAAGTTTTATAATTTTCGCAAGCACGTACAAGGAATCATCAAGTAACAAATAACTTTCAGAGATATGACTTGTCAAATAATCATGCAAAATAAGCTCACAAGATGTGTACCTATCTCAAAATAAGACACATCTCAAGTTTTATAATTTTCGCAAGCACGTACAAGGAATCATCAAGTAACAAATAACTTTCAGAGATATGACTTGTCAAATAATCATGCAAAATAAGCTCACAAGATGTGTACCTATCTCTGTTAACACACTATGAGACGAGGCAATAAATTTTCTAATTTTTTTGGATTTTTCAATTTTTATGTATTTACACTAAAAACCCTCCCCCATACCTGAATCATGCATTGTCCTCAATGTATGCAAATAAAAATGAGGTATGAAAAAGTGAACGAAAACTCCCCTGATAATGAGCAAGATAATTGTTCCTCTAGACTGAACATATCTTCAAGTTTTTCTTGCTAAATCCTTTCCACATAGCACGAACACTCCTCTTAGCTTTTCCTGCCCAAAAATAAATTTAAATCTGTGTCAGCAACCTTTTTCTTGCCTTTATTACGCCTTCTAGCTTCTTGCTCATCCACCTGCTCCCCCTCAGTTGGGTTATCCTCCGGAATAGTTGGATGTGGAGTTGGCATATTAGAAGAAGCTGTCTTCACCAAGGAATTAATTGCATGACTAAATTGGGCTGCCATGGAACTCAATTGAGCCTGGAATACATCTTTCTGACTAAGTTGCAAATGTTTTATTTCCGCAATGGACTCACGGATATGTGGCAACTCGTTCTCCAGTGATTGGACCCGTGCAAGGAGTCTGTTGTATCCCGCTCTGGTTATAGGTGCATGTGGTTGAGTCTGTTGCCCACTCTCAAGTCCTGCTGGTGCATCTGCAAATGAAATCATCCTAGGGCCTTTGTCGGATGGTGCAATGAAAGTTCGGGAGCTTCCCACCTCTCGTGAAGCAAGATGCCTACCACTGGTGACGAGTGGTAAATCTGGAAAAAGATCAAGAGATTTTCTCCCTGGAAGGTTGAACTTGAATGGATTGAATGGCACAAAACCCAAGTTTCCCTCGACTGTCTCGGGTTCGCTAGGTTTACTCCGTTTAGCATGAGGTAGAGTGGATGATGTAGCAAACTCCATATGTGGCGCTGCTCTGACTGATCTTGGTAACAACGGAAGTGGGACAGTCTTCAGATATTCCGTTAGGACTGTAGGCACATCCGTATAGCTCTTATTTCTAATGTAATAAATTACATTTGTCTTCATGAAAGAGCATTCCACATCTCTACCATGGTCCAAGCGTACCCTGTCTGCATTACTCAAAAAATCATTTAGTATTAGTTGCAGAAATCTTGGATATAGACAGTCGACCCTTCGAATCTGGGCATCCCTTGTGCCTAAGTGCTTCATCTTCAAGATGATCTGACCAAGAACTATCTTCCCAAAATTAATCCTCAAATTATTAGCTACCGCATACCCTATTTTTTGAATAAATTCAGATATGCGATCTAGATTTGTTCTATCTGAGGTAAAAACATGGTTAAGAATATGGAAGAAGAAATTCCAATACTGGGTTAGATATGTTCTAGAGAGATTACCAGTATTGAAATTACCATCTTGGTACTTTATCAAACGGAAGAACCTCTCAATCTGGTCGGGTGTAGGATCAGCAACGAGATTTTCCGTAGGAAAATGAAGAATCCGATTAACATCTCGTTCAGTGACTTTAATCGACCTACCAAACAGTCGATATGTGATTGCTAACCCGTCATTTCCAGAAGTGTTCACCGCACTGCAATACAATTCACGCAAGGCATCATAGTTGAGCGGCACTGGTGTAACTAAAGCATAGCGAATGATTGAATGCTCATTCAGAAATTGTGCCCAAGCTCGAAACTGCTCATCACGGATGGTGCTGATTTCCTGAATGGAAGTAGGATTAACTTTAGCAATCACGAAGCTTCCCTGCATTGCCATTTTCAAGATAGCTAGATTGAGATTTGGGAGGTTGGAGTTCTCAGCAATTGTGTGAATACGCTCTGTATATCTGAAATGATGAATTAACACAAACAGAAACTCAATGATTATAAGGTTTCAAAAATTAGCGGTTAGGTGATATAGTACAAGCTATGCTATCCGCTTTTCTTCTTTTAGCCCCAACCCTACTCTCACTTTTTCTCCAAAGTCCTCCTCGAGCCACACAACGCTCTTTCTTTTCAACAATATCTGCATAGCCCTCTAAATCAATTCAGTGGGAAAGAGTTCTCGATGAACAATTATAAAAGAAGAAAAAATAAAAAAAAAAACGCAAAAAACCTAAAAAATTACAGAAAAATAAAAATAATAAAAATTGGAAAAATTCCCCTAATGCATAAGCATGAAGTGTCGGGGCACTGAATGTTGATGCATGGTGCCACTCCAAAAAGACAAAAAATCTGTGGCACGAGACTACCACAAATAAAATCCAGAGCATTAACAGTTGTTTTAATCCTGCAAAAAGTCTCCAAACAAGCATCAGTAAAATAAAATATGACATTAATAAGCAACAACTGATTAAAGGCTTGTGAAATTTTGAAAAACTTTGTGATAAAACAACGGTAAAATTCGACACCACGAAAACGTCGAACTCTCTTGACATAAGGTGGAGGCTCTGGTGGTGGCTTATCTTTACTCCTTACTTTCACTGGAGCCATTTGAACTACTGGGCTTATCACATCAAAGATTAAGGAGACACTTCCATCTCTTCCCCCTTCTAGAGAAACATGATCCGCCACCAACATAAAACTCATACCACTAACATCATTCATAGACCAATTAAATGCTTCTTTATTTTGTTTAAGCAAATTAATTACTTGAATTTCTTGGTTATGAACAATGTCTCTAGAAATAAAAGCATGATGAGTTTCATTATCACCTAAGACCGTTTGATCAAGAGTGGAATTAAGCGGCTTCAAATCGGGTGTCGATGGCTCGCCTACGGAATCCTTAACAATGAATTTATGATCAAAAGAACTATCCTCAATTATGTTTTCATGCTCGGAACAAATGTCATTCAATTCATCTAACATCTCATCCGATGTCATCTCTTTAAAGGACTCATGAATTTCTCGATTAGTCTCGTGATTAAGTTCGAAATCCTCATTAAGAAAAGTCTCAACTTCACTATCCTCCAAATTCGACCATGTGACACTTTTATTTACTGAATTAGTTTGGTCTAGACCATGATTCAAGAGAGATGGATTAGGTTCAGAAATCAAATTCTCTCCCCCATAAAAGGTGTTGACTAACTGACTCAATTGAACCTCTAACTTAGATATGGCTTGAGCATGAGCATTCAAAATCTGCCTATCTTGGGTCACGGTTTTCATGAAGGTTTGTTAGGATTTTATCAACTCCTCCGTGCTCTTTTCTAAAAAATTAAATCTCTCATCTGAAAATTCAGGAGGGTTCAAAGGTTCCTGAATCAGGTTCAGATAAGGACTATGATTTTGATCAACAAAAGAGCTAGGATTGAGGTTTTCAAAGGAGGGTTGAGCATGAATTAAATGAGTTTGTGCTTCTAATAATGCCTCAATACCCCTTTCAAAAAAATTTACACCCTTATCTAAATCACTAAAGTTGTAGCTTGAAGGTGTTTGAATTGGGTTTATTTGAGTGTGATGAGGGTAATGATTTGGCATTTGAAAATAAGGTTGAGGATCGTGGTAGTTTTGATCATAATCCCATGAGAAATTTGTGTGATTCCCCCAACCGGGATTGTAGCTAGGTGCATAATGGTCAGTCCCAAGGGTTTGTTGACACATAGAATTATCTTGCTCAAATTCATAACCATTTGTAAACCCTTGAGTATAAGAATTATAATTAGACCACATTATTAATCACACAAAATAAGCACACAAAATAAACACTCAAAATAAAGGGTGAAAAAGCAAAAGAAAAATTCTAGACCTAAGGTTCCTAAAAAATTGAGCTAGACATTGCTCCTACTTTAAGGACCACCAAAAACTCGGTAAATCAAAATTTATTCTAACCGATCTGGCCAGGTAGGTGCAAGCATTGCCAAGAGGCTAAACACCAGCCTAGACACCAAATCCTAATTGGCCAGGTAAGCTTTCGCTTGCCTAGACACCAAAGAGTCGGAATAATTAATGATTACTTCGTTTCTTAGGTACCTTCCTAATTGAGCGCGAAATTCCTAGGGCAAACGTCTAATTAATTTTATTAAAGCTACAAATGATGCAACAAACAACGAGATATATACAAAAAGCGGAAAACAAATATGGATGCATTACACTACGTGTACTAATCTAAAGAAGAATTTTACGTACCTTTGGGTCCTCCAGCAATCACCACAATTTATAAGGTACGAAAAATTAAAAACAAGAAAATAAAAATCTAGATGATGTGCTCCTAAGTGATTAAATGCATGGTGCAACAATTATGTATTTACAACTAAATTTTTTTTTGGATTTTTTTTCATTTTCAAATTTTTTGTGATTTTCAATTTTTTTTTTTTTTTTGTGATTTTCTAAAATAAAAAGGCGAAAAGAGTGAGATACGGGTTACCGAAGCACGCTTCCAAAAATTCCGATTAATTCCAAGCTCCGCGAGAAAATTCCCGAAATTTCCACACTTTCCTAAAAAAAACGAAACAAAAATAAGGCAAGCAAAAGAAAACTAATCCGAAAAATTAAAATTAAGGCGCGAAAAAAAATTAGTCCCCGGCAGCGGCGCCAAAAACTTGATGTGCCGAAAATAAACAATTTAATTATCGCAAGCGCACGATCTCGTTTTAGTATTTTTAGATTCGATCCACAGGGACTAAAATTTTCGCGCCTTAATTTTTAATTTTATCGAACTAGACAATTTGGGTTTTTGAGATTTTGGTTTTAACTAATTAATTGCTAAAAACTATTTAATTAATTAAAACTAAATTATTCTAAATTATTTTAATTATCAAAGAATTAACCAAATTATTCCAAAAATTCTAAATTCTAAAATCGAAATAAAACCAGATTTTAATTCTAAAACATTTTTTTATATTTTACAGAAATCTTTTTACTAAAAATTGAACTGGACTAATCTCAGTACAATGACAACCCAGCGAACCACAACGAATTAAATTACACAGCAAAAACAAAACTCGACTCCACAGCTCATACGAACTCAATTCGAACACAGCAGATTAACACGAGTAAACAATCAACTCTCAACTCATTAACAGCAAGAAACTACTCTGGCAAAGACCGTGACAAACAAGCATTAATCGACGACCATAACGCGGCTCAGCCAAACTCGCATAAACAAACTCAAGCCAGAACAAGACAGCATAACTACGAACCAAAACAAAATTCAGACTTAACCCATGAACTCAGAAAATTGTTACAGCAACTCGATTCGCAACTCAACCCACAAACCCAGCAAAATCGTAAACTTCAAGAACGACTCCCACACTCAAGACTCGTAAAGCAACTCGAAGACAAACAGTAACTCGGTGAATTCGAAATTCACAGTGAACTTAGCGTAAACGCAACTCACAGAACAAACTGCAATTCACAGTCTTACAAACATTAAAACTCTCGACCAAAATGACTCGAACAGCTTAATGACTCGGTGAATCCATTCAACATTTCAAAGAACTTAGCGAAAACAAACCAATCACAGAACCCAATTCAACATTTAATTCGAACACACACATAACTCGGACAATAAATAGCAAAGAAAATTCAGCAAAGCAGCGACGAACACAGAAGAAAACTCCGACTCAGCATCATTCGAACAAAACAAATTGCCTCCAACTTTTACACAACCCAATTAGAAACCAACACCCAAAACGAAACAAGAACAATCAACTGAAATTGAATCAACTCGCAAATTAAAATTAAGCCAAAAACAAGAGGAGAAGTAGGGGAGGGGAATGATTGCTGCGAAGAGAAAAGACAGGGAACATGGTTTTTGATTCGGAGAAAACGGAGAAGACGAGTAATGAGAGGGGTTTTGGCGTATTGAAAGAAAGGGAGACGGAAGAGATCGAACGGGAGAGATTACGGAGAAGATGGTGGTTTGGGGAGAAGATATTGACGCAAGAACACAAAGAGATGGATGAGGTTGGTTTGAAGGCTAGTAAAAGAGAACAGGGTTTGATTAAAACAGAAAACAAAGTAGTATTATAGCTGTGTGTTTGTTGAATAAACAGGGGAAAATGGGTTTCTAATATTGAAAAAAAGAAAACAAAGAAATAAAACAAGGAAATAAAAGTACTAACTGTTATTAGGCTATTACAAATGAAACTATAACTACGAAAATTATACTAAACTAAGGAGGCTAATCCCCCGGGGTGTCTTTCTCTGCTGCTAGGGATCTCATTTTATAGGCCTTAATAATTAACTAGCTTACATATGAAAGGAAATCAAGTCATGCTGCATCTTTTTTATTTCTTCAAGATTCTCCTGCACCTGCCTTTGAAATTTCGTGCATTGCTTTTGAAATTTCCTTGCCTTGTTTTTTTGACTTGTAAGATGGGCTTCGCAAAAGATGCTTTTTAACCCGCACAACTTATAATCTTTAATTAATAAATAATTAATTTAATTCAGAAATTATAAAAATAAATACCTAATATTATTAGATATTTATAAATATAATTTTCTAATTTAAATAAATTATTTATAACCAAAAATTAAATTCTTATGTTCCGCGCTGCGGTCTACTGAGGGTTTGGAACCAGACTCCTTAAGCTTTCCTTTTTTCACCAAACTCCTAATTCTTTTGCCTTTTTGCATTTTGGTCATTTTCTTCTCTTTTTGGCCCTTCCTTGCTCTTTATTCTTTTATTTTGCCATTTCTTTATTTTTCTTTAAATTTCCTGAAATGCAACAAAATAAATTATTAAAATACGAATTCAAGCATTAAATAGGCAATAAAAATATGCAAAATTATGCACTTATCAATAGTGATATAATTATTTAAATTATCTTGAATTCTAAATTAATATTATATTTGTAAAAAAAACAATACTATCGCAATAAATTCTTAAATTTGATATATTCTATCTAAACTAACAAGTTGTATTTATTTAATTTTTGATTTACTATTTTTTATAATTAAATAAATTCATAATTAAAAAATTCTAATTCATGTATATAAGTTGCATTAATGACCTTTTCAAAATACGAAGATTACTTAAATAATCTTTAGAGCAACTCAAGTTCATGCTGAAAAAATAACAAAAATGACTCGTTTTTACAAAAAAATGATGAAAATGACTGATTCTGAAAAAGTGCGCAAAAATACCCGATAAAATATGCATTTGCCAATTGGGTAACTGGGCTACGCATTTGGCAAATGCGTATCTTTCACTTTTTTCAAAAGTTATGATTAGGTTATGCATTTGACAAATGCGTATTCACTGAATACCCAACCTTAACATGCGTATTCTTCGTCTCTCTCAATTGATTTATAATACCTCTCGAGTCTCGACTCTGTCTCTATCATCTCTCTCCCATCTCTCATCTCATCTCTCTCTCCCATATCTCATATCTCTCTCCCATCTCTCATATCTCTCCCTCCTCATCTCTCACGTCTTCCATCATCATATCGACATTAATGGATCTTCATTTTTTCCGGTGACCTCCATGAACTGATGACGACAACGGCCCCGTAGGGGCATCACCTCCGTCTATCTCGTACAAATATCTATAAATAAATTAATAAACACAATATTGTACAAATCAATATTCAATATATTCTAAATTCGTGTTAGCATTAATGTTTCCAAATTACTAAAAATACCCCTCCCTTTTTTTCTCCATTCATATAATTTGATATGCTTTTATGACTTTTTATCCTATCTGGATCATCCATTTCAATCGGATCTAATCTGTATGTACAAGTATATTTTACTTCAATTCAATATATTTTAAATTTTAAATTCCTGTTAGCATTAATTTTTCCAAATTACTAGAAATACCCCTCCCTTTTTTTCTCCATTCATATAATTCGATATGCTTTTATGACTTTTTATCCTATCTGGATCATCCATTTCAATCGGATCTAATCCGTATGTACAAGTATATTTTACTTCAATTTTGTAATCAGCATGGATATGACCCGATACCACCATCTAAATGATTGTGTTAAATTGTAGGAGTCGATAATTATTTGCATCATTTTCTCTTATGTATGCACATCAATTCCAAAATTCAGTTTATTTTTAAATTTTGAATGGCTTATGATATGAACTCTGTTGGGATTTATGGGTGATGGAATAGACAACTTAACTAGTTTTATTGGTATACTTAGTTTTACTAAGTAGAACATACTGTCATAGCCAGAAGTGTATTCTTGTAATTAAATAAACACTGTCATGTAATAATTGTAATTCTTGGAAGAAGTTCGATTATGTTCAAGCCTCAAGGAATACAGAAGTTCGACAGTAAGAATAAATTTACTGTCAAGTATTGACAGTAAGGTTACAAGAAAACAGCATGTTGCAAAGTCGACAGCAAGTTTACATTTGACAGCAACATTGGCGGAGATTCTGATGACAGCAACTTCTACATATAGTTTGTGACAGCAAGTTTGGAATTCTTGACAGCAATCTCTGCGGGAATTCATACTGTCAATCAAAGTACAATTCTTGACAGTAACTTCTGCGGGAAATTCATACTGTCAAATGAAGCACAATTCTTGACAGCAATCTCTGCGGGAATTCATACTGTCAACCAAAGAACAATTATTTGACAGCAAACTTTGCGGCAAACATACTGTCATATAGAATAAATTTGATTTAGGAATTTTCTAAAGTCAAATTCAGCGACAGAATACATGTTCAAAAGAAGCAGGCGTGCTGCAACATTCAAACTTTACAGCAAGCCTGAAAGTCTATAACAGAAGCTCGAGAGATCACATGGAGCAATCTGTAAAGTATAGAGCAAGATAAATTTAACAACTGCTAGATCTGGGTGGCTCAAATGTGGAAAGGATCTAAAAGTTACTTTGTGTGAATCACATGGGAGAAAATCATGTAATGAGCTGCAAAAAGAATATGACAGCAGCTCAACAACCCATGTTGATAGTGATAGAATAGTAGATTAAGATCCAACTATCACTCTATAAAAGAGAACACTCTATCACACAACAAAGGAGAACTCTACAACTGTAATCTCTTGAGTATTTGAAGCTTGAGAATTATTTTGTTCTCAAGGTTGTAGCAAAACTTTGCAAAATAAATAAAACAATTATTTTGTGAAACATCTTGTTAAATATTATTTGTGATTGCTTTTCTTCTACTAGTAAATTACAAACTCTATTTAAGTTGTTGAAATAGTTTTTGAAATTTATTAGTATTGCATTCAACCCCCCCTTCTGCAATACATTCCGGGACCAACAACTGGTATCAGAGCATTCAGATTAATACACATATCTGAGATCCAAATGGCAAGTATTCAAAGGTCAAGTAATATCAAGATTCCAGCTTTTGATAAAGAAAACTACAACATATGGAAAAAGAAAATTATGTTATTTATCAAAGCTCAGAATCCACTATTCCTAGGTATTCTGGAAAATGGCCCCTTCGTTCCTCAAAAGGAAATTCCATCTGCTACAGTTAATGATGTAGTAATCCCAGCTCATTGGGTTGCTAAGAAGCCTTCTGAGTATAATGACTCAGAAAAAGAAAAGGTAGCACTGGATGATCATCTGCAACTCATTCTACTAGATGCACTTACCCTGGACAAAGCTATGAGCGGAAATATAATAGCATGCAACTCTGCCAGGGATATGTGGAAAAAGATAGAACTGTTATGTGAAGGAAGTGAAGAGGTCAGAGAAAATCAAAAACAAATACTGGTGTCACAATATGAAGCGTTTATGGGCAAGCATGGAGAAGAGTTAACTCACATGTTTGAAAGATTTAGCAAACTAATAGCTGAGCTCCAGATTCATGGAAAGTTTTATGAAAAGAAGGAAGTCAATATCAAGTTTCTGCTAACTCTTCCAGAACATCTTGAACATAGAGTAACAGCCATAAGAGAAGTAAGAGATTTAAACTCTGTTTCTCTTGAAACATTGTATGGAGTTCTAAAATCTTATGAACTTGAATATTATCAAAAGAAAGCCATACAAAGTGGATCCAAAGGATTGATGGCAAACATGGCTGGTGCTCTAGTTGCTCAAGGACCATCATATTTTCAAGCAAGTGAGCAAATTCAAAATGATCAACAATCTCAATTTTCATCTATGAAAATTGAAGAGGTGGTTGAAGATGAAGAAAAGGTTGTTCTTCAACTAGAAGATGTTGAAGATGAAGAATTCTTCACTCTAGAAGAAATGGAGAAAATGGATAATCCAACCATGGCTTTTATGGCAAGAAAATTCAAAAATATAAGGTTCAGGAGGAACAAGCCATATAAGCCTCAAGGTCAATTTCCAAAATATAACCAAGGAAGCTCATCAAAACCTGCTACTGGCACCAAGGGAGGATACAAAACAGGAATGGTAGATAGGTCAAAGTTTAGATGCTACAATTGCAATGAACTTGGTCACTTTGCTACTGAATGCAAAAGACCAAAACAAATACAAAGAATGGAGAGAGGAACTGGAAGTCAATTTAAGAAAGGACAAGGAAAAGCCTATGTGGCTGAAGGAAAATGCTGGGATGAATCTGATAATGAAGAAGAAGAGGAATTTGTGAATCTAGCCTTGATGGCTAGAGAGGATGAAGAAGCATCAACCTCGACAAGTCAGGTACCATCTCTAGTATTACTAGATATGTCTTTAAATGACTATAAGCAAACCATTGAGGAAATGAGTACTGAAATGTTTAATATTCATACTAGTTTATCTGCTGCAAATGAAGAAATTGCTAGATTAACTAAAGAAAATGAAGTACTCAGATCCAACAATGATGTGTTGTTGCTTAAGACCAGTTCTATTGATTCTTTAGCTCAGGAAAACGAAAGATTAAAAAATGATTTAATCTGTGCTAAAGAGATAGAGGAATATCTAAGAAAAGAAATTTCTGAAAATGAATTTAAGCTAAAGGCATTTAGAAATTCCTCTAAAATAGTTCAAGAATATCATGAGAAACATACTGAAAGTAAGAAGATAGGCATATGCTATGATTATAGTAGGAGACCTGGTAAAGAGGTTGTTATACAGAACAATGATGATAACAAAACTGTAAGACCTCACATCCTCAAAAATGTGAGCAATCCAATCTTCAAAAGTACAGAGTTTGAGGTTAATGAAAATTCCCTAGTTATTAATCAAGAACTCCGTGATGAAGATGAGAGGGTTGACAGTGTATCTAAGAAAGAAAAAGATTCTGTTAAAATGACTATGACAGAAACAGTATTAAACATCCCAACCAAGTGTTCAAAAGATACTGTCAAGAAGTCAACCAAGACAGTAACTTTCAAACCTACTGTCAAGACAGCAAGTACAAAAGATACTGTCAAAAATAGCTCGACAGCATCTTCTGAACAGATTGTCAAGACAGTTGTCTCTAAGTCCAAAAACAGAAATGGGAAGCTAGGCATTGATAAAAAGAATAATTATGCGTATGTTAAGCAGGCACCCAGGAAACTTTGCAATAATTGTGGCTCCTCACATCATTTAACTCATGTTTGTAAGAAATCAACTAGTAGCATATCTAATGCAACAGAGTTGAAAGGGAACTTACACAGAACCCCCATTATGCAAAGAGAATTGGTAGTTTGTAATAACATTGACTGTATGCCATGCAAAATTACTGCCATGAGTACATGTTTTAATTTGCAAATTTCATCTAATGAATTATGTTCTTATATGCAAACTACAAAGACTTCTGAATCTACTAAAGAAAGTGAGAAGTCTGCTCTCACTAAGAAAAAGTCTAAGTCAAAAACTAAGTGGGTAATAAAAGAAGTCAAGGAACCATCTTCTGATAATATTGTTTCAAATATTGATAAGGTTTTTGATGATACTGAGTATGCAGGACCCAACAAGACTTGGGTACCAAATGCAAATTAAACTCTTTCTGTCTTGCAGGGAAAGAAAGGTAAACAGGTCATGTGGATAATCGACAGTGGATGTTCCAAACACATGACTGGTGATATATCCCTGCTATCACAATATGTTGAGAAGGCTGGCCCAACAATAACCTTTGGAGACAACAGCAAAGGTTACACTGTGGGATATGGCTGTTTAAAAGCTGGAAATGTTGTCATTGAAGAAATCTCTCTTGTGGAAGGTTGAAGCATAATCTGCTCAGTGTAAGTCAATTCACTGACAAAGGATTCAAAGTTAACTTTGGCATGATGGAATGCACAATCCACCACAAGAAGGATAGAAGCCTATCTCTGAAAGGAGTAAGGAAAGGAAGCCTATTTGTTGCAGACTTAAACTCAACAAATGAGGAAAGAATATTTTGCTTCTACAGCAAAGCAAGTGTTGGAGATAGCATGCTTTGGCACAAGAAACTTTCCCATCTCAACTTCAAAACAATGAACATGCTAATGAAAAAGGAATTGGTGAGAGGACTACCTCAACAGGAATTCTGTCAAGAAGGACTGTGTGAAGATTGTCAAATGGGAAAACTGAGGAAAGCAATGCATAAATCAAAGCAAGTCAACACTAACACTGAAGCACTCAAGTTGATTCACATGGATCTTTTTGGACCAGTGAATGTTCAATCACTATCCAGAAAAAGATATGCAATGGTCATGATAGATGACTATTCTAGGTACACTTGGGTGAAATTTTTAGAATCAAAAGATGAAGCTGCTCAAGAAATCATTGATCACATAAGGGTACTTGACAGGACCCCTGAAGCAAAAGTTCAATTTCTAAGAAGTGACAATGGAACTGAATTCAGAAATGCTACACTTGGAAACTTCTGCAAAGATCAAGGGATTGTTCAACAATTCTCTGCTGCAAGAACTCCACAGCAAAATGGAGTTGTAGAAAGGAAAAATAGGACACTTATTGAAGCTGCAAGGACTATGTTGAGCAATGCTAAACTACCAACATATTTCTGGGCAGAAGCCATCAACACTGCTTGTTACACACAGAACAGGACACTAATCAACAAGGCTCATGGCAATACTCCTTACTATCTTTTGACAGGAAAGAAACCTACTGTCAAGTACTTTCATATTTTTGGAAGCAAGTGCTTTTTGATGAAAGACAACCATGAAAGAAAAGGCAAGTTTGACACTAAAGCATATGAAGGCATCTTCATGGGATATGGGATAGAAAGGACTGCCTACAGAGTCTATATCATGGAGCACAAGACAATTGAAGAAAGTGTCAATGTCACGTTTGATGAAACCAAGTTTCCAGGGTTACATGAGGATGGTCAAATGCAACCCTTCAGATTTGAGAATCAAGGATACTTGGAAAAAGAAGAATATGTTGATGAAGAACCAAGTCTCACTCAATCAATGGGATATGAGAAAGAATCTGTCAATACTCATAATCTAAATCAAACCTCAGCCCAATCACAGACAATTTCAGGCATCAATCAACAAGACTGTGAGACTGGAGAATTTGAGCTAAATGAGCAAAACAATGAAAATGGTGGAGAATCAAATCCTCATATTGATGAAAGACAATCTCATCAAACAAGTAGCTTGCCGCAATCAACATAGTGGAATAGAGATCATACCAGTAATCTAATTATTGGAGATCCTACTACTGGTGTAAGGACAAGGAGGAATATCTCTGCTGAAAGCTTGTTTTCATGTTTCTTATCTCAAATGGAACCAAAAATAGTTGAAGAAGCATTGTTGGATTCTGATTGGGTGATGGCCATGCAGGAAGAGCTCAATCAATTTGAAAGAAACAATGTTTGGAAGCTGGTTCCAAGGCCAAGAGGAAAATCAGTCATTGAGACAAAATGGGTCTTCAGAAACAAGATAGATGAAAGTGGAAATGTGACAAGAAATAAAGCTAGGCTAGTGGCTAAAGGTTATTGTCAACAGGAAGGGATAGATTATGATGAAACATTTGCACCTGTTGCCAGACTTGAAGCCATAAGAATTTTCTTAGCCTTTGCTGCACACTGCAAATTCAAAGTATTTCAAATGGATGTCAAAAGTGCCTTTCTAAATGGAGAATTAGAAGAAGTGTATGTTGAACAGCCTCCTGGATTTGAAAATGACAAACTGCATAATTTTGTCTACAAGCTGTTCAAGGCTCTATATGGCTTAAAGCAAGCACCAAGAGCCTGGTATGACACACTATCCACTTTTCTTCTGGAAAATCAATTTATAAGAGGTATGGTGGATAAAACTTTATTCTATAAATACCATGGCAAAGACATCATTCTTGTGCAGATATATGTTGATGACATAATCTTTGGCTCAACAAACGAAAAATTGTGTGAAAAGTTCTCATCTTTAATGAGAAACAAGTATGAAATGAGCATGATGGGAGAATTAGCATTCTTTCTTGGTCTTCAAATCTATCAGAAGAAGGAAGGAATCTTCATCTGTCAATCTAAGTATGTCAAAGAACTTCTCAAGAAGTTTAACTTAGAAGATTCATCACCTGCCAAGACACCTATCTCAACAGCCACCAAATTAGAGTTAGATTCTAAAGGCAAGAAAGTGGATTCCAGTACCTACAGAGGCATGGTTGGATCATTGCTTTACTTAACAGCAAGCAGGCCAGACATAATGTTTGCTACATGTCTTTGTGCAAGGTTTCAGGCTGATCCAAAAGAATCACACTTGGTTGCAATTAAAAGAATCTTTAGATATCTCAAAGGCACCCCAAATCTAGGTCTTTGGTACCCTAAGGAAACTGGATTTGATCTAATTGGATATTCTGATTCAGACTATGCTGGCTGCAAGATTGACAGAAAAAGTACTACAGGAAGTTGTCAATTTCTTGGGGGGAGATTGGTGTCATGGTTCAGTAAGAAGCAACACTCAATTTCTACATCAACTGCAGAAGCTGAATATATTGCAGCTGGAAGTTGCTGTGCACAAATACTTTGGATGAAGAATCAATTAATGGATTATGGACTAGAGTTGTCAAATATTCCTATCTATTGTGACAACACTAGTGCCATAGCCATATCAGACAATCCAGTTCAACACTCCAGAACAAAGCACATTGATATAAGGCATCATTTCATCAGGGAGCATGTTGAAAAGGAGATGTAAAATTGGTTTATGTTCCAACAAATAAGCAACTTGCAGATATATTCACCAAGCCACTGGATGAAGCAACATTTACCAGGTTGGTGAGTGAATTAGGAATGCTAAATCAGGTATGATAATCTAACTGGTTTATCAATTCTCAGAAAACGCAGCTCATGACAGAAACTTTCAAGGTACTGTAATAAAAAGTATTGTCACTAGAAGGTACTGTCATGAGAAGTTAAGGTACTATGTACTACTTATTCAGACAGCATGTTTGCTATGACTATGCTAAAAGGATTTTTAGATATCATGTTTGCTATGACTATGCTAAAAGGATTTTTAGATATCATGTTTGCTATGACTATGCTAAAAGGATGTTTAGATATCATGCTTGCTATGACTATGCTAAAATAGTTTTACATGTCTGTCTTAATACGATTTTAAGAAATCATGTGTTCTTAACTTAAGTTATGTGTGAACAGTGACAACATGATTTTATGATAAGTTTACTGTCAGATAAAACTTATTGTCACTCATGAAGCTGATTGACAGAAATATTGTTAGCGCACAGGTTGCTGTCAATGAAAGTTGCTGTCACGAGAAACTGCTGTCAAAAATAGAAGAAAGAAAGAAAAGCGCACAGGTTACTGTCAATGAAAGTTGTTGTCACGGGAAGTTGCTGTCAAAGATAGTGGAGAGATATATATGTACATTAATGTATATATATATATATATATATATATATTTTTAATCCACCAATCCACGATCTAATAGCAACTGCCACGTAATATAACAAGTGAAGTTAATGGGTAATATCATTATTACACGTTCAATTAAGAGAGGTTAAATCGATTTATATTATAAACTGAATCTACCGTTTAATCTACTATCACTTTCATTTGAAAAAAAAAACCTTTCAATCTTCTGCATCCAAAAACCGCATTTTCTCTCTCATTTTTCAAAGCATTCAACAATGGCACCTAAACAAAGTGTTGCTCAAACCAACTTTGCCGGTATCTTTTCTCCTAGTGATGCTGGTGAAAACTTCAAAGGACTTATTTCGTTCATAAATAAATCCTACCTAGGTCATGCAGTAACCTCTACCCCCAAAATTGATACTGTTAGAATTGAAAAATTCTGGAAATCTGCAAGTATTCAAGGAACTGGAGAGGATGAAGAAATTAAGTTCAAAATAGATGATGCAAGTCACTCTCTTTCAGTAAAGATTATCAATGAGGCATTGGGTATTGTGCTAGACAGTGGAGAAAACTTTAAGGAATTAGCCACTGATGATACTCTAAAAAGGTTCTTTCTGAAGATTGGGTACTCTGGCTCTAAACTTGAAGAAACTTCTGATAAGTGGTATCAAACAGCAGAAATGGACAGGAAATTTCTGAGAAAAGAGTGGAGTATGATTTTTGATGTTATGGTAAAGGTGTTCTCTACCAAGTCTACAGGCTGGAATGGAATACCATCATATATCAAGAAGCTCACTCATTCATTAGTCCATGGATACAAGGTGAACATTGGAAAACTGATCATGGCTAAGTTGAAAAGCGCAATAGGCAAAAAGGTATCCATCTATCCTCGCTTTTTAACTATGTGTATTAATAATATTTGTGGAAATGTTGAGGACAATTCTAATTTTGAAGAATGTCCTGTTTTAAAGAAAAACACACACACTTCTCTCAACACACAAAATTTGAATGCACATATTCCACTATGTTTCACACAACACATGGTTAATCAAGTGCCCAACCTTGGTTTTCCATTTCCAACAGATTACACTGTTTTCACAATTGAGAATGAAGCTGAATTAGACCCAAATTCAGTTAACCCACATTCTACACCATACATTCCACCTAGGGACTCTAGACTACCAAAAGCCCTTAAAATTGCCAAACAGGAATCCAAGAAAAGATCCCTAGAGAGTGAAACTGGTGACAATGTGGTGAGTCAAGAGGGAGTTACTGCACCTAGTGCAGCAAATAAGGATGGTAGTGGAATAGAACCCACAGTAGCCCCTTCTGAGCCTAAGAAGAAGAGAGCTAGAAGGGCCAAGGTTACTGTCAGCCACCCTACAGTTTCCCAAAAGACTGTAGAGGATGATAGGGAAATAAACTCACCTCTAGGTGTCTCTTCTCAACAAGGGACATCTATTGAAATTGGCCTGTCTCCCAAGGCACCTTGTAAAGAGTCTGCACAAACTCAAGAACTCACTCTTGAGGAACCTGTATTTGAAGATACACACATAGAGATAGAGCACAGTGAGGAATTCATTCATACTATTGATGTTCCACAATCTTCTTCTGTGGAACAGCCAATTAATCAATCTGAAATTCAATCTTCTTCTTTCATTCCTGCATTTGTTGTTTCTTCTGAACAACCTAGAGAGGGGGACAATACCAACCCCTCAGGTTTTGATCATCCATCTCAAATCTTGGATGAGCCCCCATCTAGTGGTCCACAAGAACCCATTTCTCAAAGTGAAATGGATACCACTCCATCAAACACTGGATTAGATCAAGATGCAAATTTGCTAGAAATTGAAACAGCCAGCATCTTGATCGATTCCCTCAAAGCATCTTACCCTAGGAAAGTTGCTGTCACTGTAAAACCCCGTTATTTTTTTTTGATATTAGATTTTTTTTAATTTTATTTAGATAATTATGTTAATTAGTAATTTTCAGAATTCTTTTTTTTTTGTGCAAGATATTTTGAATAAAGACGATATTTGTTATTAGAGGAAAGAAGTGCGAAAAGATTTTAGAAAAATCAGTATCATTTAGTTTAAGATATTTATGTCAATTAGAATATTTTAATTATAAACATTATTTGGAAAAGTGGTTAAGTTATTATTAATAATAATAATTAAACAATAATCGTTGGCATGACATGATAATATGGTCATCCCTTGTGTTTAGAAAGTATGATAAAATAACCGTAGTGGTGTGTTAGTTGGGGTGCTAGTGCTAGTGTCTAAGTTGGTGTGCTAGTCTTATCAATATAAGAAACCCTTAGAATAGCAGGTGGACTTGTACAGGTTTTCGTCTGGTTTTTTTTTTCTCTCGGAGGTATGCTCCTTTCTCCCACTTGTTTTCCGTATGCTTGTTACTATTTTTTTTATCTTTTCATGTGACACTTGCAAATATACTTGGAGTCAGTAAGCATGTGAGTTAAATTAATGGGTTATATACTGTGGTGCAAGTCTAAGTTTTATGATTTATTGTTGTTTGATTAAACCCCAAACCTCATCTATCTAGTTATAAATTGATTCATAAATTTTAGTCTATTCTTATATGAACATGTTGAAACAGTCTGCCTTTGTACAAATTTTAATGAAACTTACGTATATTTTATGTTATTTAAAATTAATTAATTTTTGTTTGGTTTAAATAAATAGATATGTTTAGTGATCAATTCATGGATGAATGTGAGACGCCCAGAATTTATTTATCTGTTTATTGTTTTATTTTAGAGTTTTGTTAATTAAAGTGTTCAATTTAGTATTAAGATAAATAGCCAATGATTTGATTTTTGGGGTGTACGTTGGTGTCAATGTATGCATACATAATGTATTGATTTAAACAACTTTGTGTTAAGAATCTGGAAACCATAGTGACCATTTCGCAATTGTACATGTTTACTAGACCAATCTGTGTATGCCATGCTGGGCCTTAGCCATTGGAGTTCTTATTTGCATAAATTATTAAATTGTTTTGTTTCTGGCCCTTTGTTTTTATTTGTTTAGTCTGGTCAGCAAATATAAAAACATATCTTCTTAGTTGCATTGTCCGAGTGTTTAAATATGGCCAGACTTGTTACATTATTCAGCCTGTAACTTCTTGTTGGTTTGATCTATTTAACTATAGGATCGGTTCGTGTTGATTTTTATTTAGTGTTCGGTCGCTTTTGAGGTAAGTACTTTTTGACTTACTTTTATTTTCTGAAAAAAATATCGATACTCTGTTTTTAATTTTCATATAAATATAAGAATTCTATTTTGAACTGTATAAGATATATAAGTATTTGAATTTTAGAAACCCAGTCTCTACGTTTCGAACCCGTTCGTAATTTACGCTATAGTTCCGGAACTAGCCTTAGATACCCTTAGTAGGCGCACACTTGTGCAACTTTAGATACCTATTAAGGGCGCGTAATTATTGAACTTTAGATGCCGGTCACTGGCAAAGTGTGGCGAAAGAATAAGAATAAGAATAAGATGCCGGTCACAGGCAAAGTGTGGCCGTAGAGCAAGACTGTGGTATTTTGATTTTCGTTTCGTTTTATTTCTGTTTTCTGCTTCTGTTTCTGATATAAATTCTGTATTTTGAAAATATAAAACTTTGGGTTGAAATTGTTTTCGTAAATGTTTTGCAATTTATATTTGATTTTGAAAATTGTTTTATTAAAACGCCCATTGATTTTGAGAATATCTGTTAGTCAATTTGTACTTGCTGAGCTGTGTAGCTCACCCCTTTTCTAATATTTCAGGTTTCAATTTGGAAGCTTATTAAGAATAAGGATGTGAACTTTGTGGATTTTCGGGTTAGCTGATTTGGATGTATTTATTAAAAAGACTTGTCTCATTATTAGAATGAATTTGGATATTGAATTTTGCATTTATGGAGCTGCGTCTCCGATTTAATGATTTTGAATTATCAAATTTGACCGCTGTGTTGACTTTGTGGAATATTTGCTTTATTGAATAAAAGAATCCGTTTTATTTAAGTTTCGTAATTAGAATTAATGTCCCGAAAAGTCGGGATGTTACAGTTGGTATCAGAGCCCTCGTCTTTCGGAATGTATTAGGTATGGGACTAGTACATTCCCTAGGATGCGATCCTATAGATTATCGTATAGGTTTTGACATTTGAATTTAGGACATTGTTTGCGTGATTATTTGATATGTTTGACTTTTGTGCTTTTTGATCATTGACTATAAGATTAAGAGTTTGTTGTTGTAGAAAAGATGGACGGAGAAGGCAACAATTGTAACAACAATGGTGATGGTGGAAATGTATTCGACCAGCTAGCTGAGACTCTAGCTACGCTCGTGAATCAGCAACCCAGGCAGCAGAATATCGTTTCTCAGTTCAAGCGTTTGAACCCACCAACTTTCGATGGGCTGACTGATCCGTCCATAGTCGAGATGTGGATACAGGAGATGGAGAAAGCTTTCGGACTGCTAGGGAGCACTGAAGAACAGAAGGTCACTTTAGCTGTGTATCAACTGCAAGGAAGCGCTTATGATTGGTGGCTCATGGAACAAAGAAAGAACGAGACTGCAACCACTGAGAGAGATCCTGAACCTTACACATGGGCAAAGTTCAAGAAGGCATTAGAAGATAAGTATTTTCCGAGAACAGTTCGTCTACAAAAGGAGCGAGACTTCATTCGGCACGAGCAAGGTGGAAAGACTGTTACCGAATATGAGGCGGAATTTGCAAAGCTCTCGAAGTACGCGCCGACCTTACTGGCAGATGAAAGCAGCCGAGCGAGAAGATTGGAAGAGGGACTTCGAACTGACATCAAGAATTCTGTGGCATCGTTTGAACTTCAGACGTACGAGGCTGTGCTCAACAAGGCTTTGGTAATCGAGAGAGGCCTAGCAGAATCTGAAAAGGCAACAAGTAATTGGAACAAGAAGCGGTTCGCACCGACCAGTGGATTTTCGTCTCAAAAAGAACCTTTCAAGAAGCCACACGAGTACGATAATATCGGAAGACAGGGTGATCGAGAGAAGTGTTCGAGGTGCGGTAAAAATCATCCGGACAAGGACTGTCGATGGAATACAGGTGCATGTTTTCATTGCGGGGAGATAGGACACAAGATTTCTGAGTGCCCACACAACCCACCACCAAGGAAAGAAGCTGCACCAAGGAAGGAAGTTGATAAGAAGGTTGCCATTGCGCGTGTATTTCAGCTCACTGGAAATCGCACGAACTATTGAGGTATGACTTCTTTTATGTGTGACTTGTTTTATTATATTTTTGTGAATTTGGGGACCAAATTCTTTTAAGGAGGGAAGAATGTAAAACCCCGTTATTTTTTTTTTGATATTAGATTTTTTTTAAATTTTTTTTAGATAATTATGTTAATTAGTAATTTTCAGAATTCTTTTTTTTTTGTGCAAGATATTTTGAATAAAGACGATATTTGTTATTAGAGGAAAGAAGTGCGAAAAGATTTTAGAAAAATCAGTATCATTTAGTTTAAGATATTTATGTCAATTAGAATATTTTAATTATAAACATTATTTGGAAAAGTGGTTAAGTTATTATTAATAATAATAATTAAACAATAATCGTTGGCATGACATGATAATATGGTCATCCCTTGTGTTTAGAAAGTATGATAAAATAACCGTAGTGGTGTGTTAGTTGGGGTGCTAGTGCTAGTGTCTAAGTTGGTGTGCTAGTCTTATCAATATAAGAAACCCTTAGAATAGCAGGTGGACTTGTACAGGTTTTCGTCTGGTTTTTTTTTTTCTCTCGGAGGTATGCTCCTTTCTCCCACTTGTTTTCCGTATGCTTGTTACTATTTTTTTTATCTGTTCATGTGACACTTGCAAATATACTTGGAGTCAGTAAGCATGTGAGTTAAATTAATGGGTTATATACTGTGGTGCAAGTCTAAGTTTTATGATTTATTGTTGTTTGATTAAACCCCAAACCTCATCTATCTAGTTATAAATTGATTCATAAATTTTAGTCTATTCTTATATGAACATGTTGAAATAGTCTGCCTTTGTACAAATTTTAATGAAACTTACGTATATTTTATGTTATTTAAAATTAATTAATTTTTGTTTGGTTTAAATAAATAGATATGTTTAGTGATCAATTCATGGATGAATGTGAGACGCCCAGAATTTATTTATCTGTTTATTGTTTTATTTTAGAGTTTTGTTAATTAAAGTGTTCAATTTAGTATTAAGATAAATAGCCAATGATTTGATTTTTGGGGTGTACGTTGGTGTCAATGTATGCATACATAATGTATTGATTTAAACAACTTTGTGTTAAGAATCTGGAAACCATAGTGACCATTTCGCAATTGTACATGTTTACTAGACCAATCTGTGTATGCCATGCTGGGCCTTAGCCATTGGAGTTCTTATTTGCATAAATTATTAAATTGTTTTGTTTCTGGCCCTTTGTTTTTATTTGTTTAGTCTGGTCAGCTAATATAAAAACATATCTTCTTAGTTGCATTGTCCGAGTGTTTAAATATGGCCAGACTTGTTACATTATTCAGCCTGTAACTTCTTGTTGGTTTGATCTATTTAACTATAGGATCGGTTCGTGTTGATTTTTATTTAGTGTTCGGTCGCTTTTGAGGTAAGTACTTTTTGACTTACTTTTATTTTCTGAAAAAAATATCGATACTCTGTTTTTAATTTTCATATAAGATATAAGAATTCTATTTTGAACTGTATAAGATATATAAGTATTTGAATTTTAGAAACCCAGTCTCTACGTTTCGAACCCGTTCGTAATTTACGCTATAGTTCCGGAACTAGCCTTAGATACCCTTAGTAGGCGCACACTTGTGCAACTTTAGATACCTATTAAGGGCGCGTAATTATTGAACTTTAGATGCCGGTCACTGGCAAAGTGTGGCGAAAGAATAAGAATAAGAATAAGATGCCGGTCACAGGCAAAGTGTGGCCGTAGAGCAAGACTGTGGTATTTTGATTTTCGTTTCGTTTTATTTCTGTTTTCTGCTTCTGTTTCTGATATAAATTCTGTATTTTGAAAATATAAAACTTTGGGTTGAAATTGTTTTCGTAAATGTTTTGCAATTTATATTTGATTTTGAAAATTGTTTTATTAAAACGCCCATTGATTTTGAGAATATCTGTTAGTCAATTTGTACTTGCTGAGCTGTGTAGCTCACCCCTTTTCTAATATTTCAGGTTTCAATTTGGAAGCTTATTAAGAATAAGGATGTGAACTTTGTGGATTTTCGGGTTAGCTGATTTGGATGTATTTATTAAAAAGACTTGTCTCATTATTAGAATGAATTTGGATATTGAATTTTGCATTTATGGAGCTGCGTCTCCGATTTAATGATTTTGAATTATCAAATTTGACCGCTGCGTTGACTTTGTGGAATATTTGCTTTATTGAATAAAAGAATCCGTTTTATTTAAGTTTCGTAATTAGAATTAATGTCCCGAAAAGTCGGGATGTTACAGTTGGTATCAGAGCCCTCGTCTTTCGGAATGTATTAGGTATGGGACTAGTACATTCCCTAGGATGCGATCCTATAGATTATCGTATAGGTTTTGACATTTGAATTTAGGACATTGTTTGCGTGATTATTTGATATGTTTGACTTTTGTGCTTTTTGATCATTGACTATAAGATTAAGAGTTTGTTGTTGTAGAAAAGATGGACGGAGAAGGCAACAATTGTAACAACAATGGTGATGGTGGAAATGTATTCGACCAGCTAGCTGAGACTCTAGCTACGCTCGTGAATCAGCAACCCAGGCAGCAGAATATCGTTTCTCAGTTCAAGCGTTTGAACCCACCAACTTTCGATGGGCCGACTGATCCGTCCATAGTCGAGATGTGGATACAGGAGATGGAGAAAGCTTTCGGACTGCTAGGGAGCACTGAAGAACAGAAGGTCACTTTAGCTGTGTATCAACTGCAATGAAGCGCTTATGATTGGTGGCTCATGGAACAAAGAAAGAACGAGACTGCAACCACTGAGAGAGATCCTGAACCTTACACATGGGCAAAGTTCAAGAAGGCATTAGAAGATAAGTATTTTCCGAGAACAGTTCGTCTACAAAAGGAGCGAGACTTCATTCGGCTTGAGCAAGGTGGAAAGACTGTTACCGAATATGAGGCGGAATTTGCAAAGCTCTCGAAGTACGCGCCAACCTTACTGGCAGATGAAAGCAGCCGAGCGAGAAGATTGGAAGAGGGACTTCGAACTGACATCAGGAATTCTGTGGCATCGTTTGAACTTCAGACGTACGAGGCTGTGCTCAACAAGGCTTTGGTAATCGAGAGAGGCCTAGCAGAATCTGAAAAGGCAACAAGTAATTGGAACAAGAAGCGGTTCGCACCGACCAGTGGATTTTCGTCTCCAAAAGAACCTTTCAAGAAGCCACACGAGTACGATAATATCGGAAGACAGGGTGATCGAGAGAAGTGTTCGAGGTGCGGTAAAAATCATCCGGACAAGGACTGTCGATGGAATACAGGTGCATGTTTTCATTGCGGGGAGATAGGACACAAGATTTCTGAGTGCCCACACAACCCACCACCAAGGAAAGAAGCTGCACCAAGGAAGGAAGTTGATAAGAAGGTTGCCATTGCGCGTGTATTTCAGCTCACTGGAAATCGCACGAACTATTGAGGTATGACTTCTTTTATGTGTGACTTGTTTTATTATATTTTTGTGAATTTGGGGACCAAATTCTTTTAAGGAGGGAAGAATGTAAAACCCCGTTATTTTTTTTTGATATTAGATTTTTTTTTAATTTTTTTTTAGATAATTATGTTAATTAGTAATTTTCAGAATTCTTTTTTTTTGTGCAAGATATTTTGAATAAAGACGATATTTGTTATTAGAGGAAAGAAGTGCGAAAAGATTTTAGAAAAATCAGTATCATTTAGTTTAAGATATTTATGTCAATTAGAATATTTTAATTATAAACATTATTTGGAAAAGTGGTTAAGTTATTATTAATAATAATAATTAAACAATAATCGTTGGCATGACATGATAATATGGTCATCCCTTGTGTTTAGAAAGTATGATAAAATAACCGTAGTGGTGTGTTAGTTGGGGTGCTAGTGCTAGTGTCTAAGTTGGTGTGCTAGTCTTATCAATATAAGAAACCCTTAGAATAGCAGGTGGACTTGTACAGGTTTTCGTCTGGTTTTTTTTTTCTCTCGGAGGTATGCTCCTTTCTCCCACTTATTTTCCGTATGCTTGTTACTATTTTTTTATCTTTTCATGTGACACTTGCAAATATACTTGGAGTCAGTAAGCATGTGAGTTAAATTAATGGGTTATATACTGTGGTGCAAGTCTAAGTTTTATGATTTATTGTTGTTTGATTAAACCCCAAACCTCATCTATCTAGTTATAAATTGATTCATAAATTTTAGTCTATTCTTATATGAACATGTTGAAACAGTCTGCCTTTGTACAAATTTTAATGAAACTTACGTATATTTTATGTTATTTAAAATTAATTAATTTTTGTTTGGTTTAAATAAATAGATATGTTTAGTGATCAATTCATGGATGAATGTGAGACGCCCAGAATTTATTTATCTGTTTATTGTTTTATTTTAGAGTTTTGTTAATTAAAGTGTTCAATTTAGTATTAAGATAAATAGCCAATGATTTGATTTTTGGGGTGTACGTTGGTGTCAATGTATGCATACATAATGTATTGATTTAAACAACTTTGTGTTAAGAATCTGGAAACCATAGTGACCATTTCGCAATTGTACATGTTTACTAGACCAATCTGTGTATGCCATGCTGGGCCTTAGCCATTGGAGTTCTTATTTGCATAAATTATTAAATTGTTTTGTTTCTGGCCCTTTGTTTTTATTTGTTTAGTCTGGTCAGCTAATATAAAAACATATCTTCTTAGTTGCATTGTCCGAGTGTTTAAATATGGCCAGACTTGTTACATTATTCAGCCTGTAACTTCTTGTTAGTTTGATCTATTTAACTATAGGATCGGTTCGTGTTGATTTTTATTTAGTGTTCGGTCGCTTTTGAGGTAAGTACTTTTTGACTTACTTTTATTTTCTGAAAAAATATCGATACTCTGTTTTTAATTTTCATATAAGATATAAGAATTCTATTTTGAACTGTATAAGATATATAAGTATTTGAATTTTAGAAACCCAGTCTCTACGTTTCGAACCCGTTCGTAATTTACGCTATAGTTCCGGAACTAGCCTTAGATACCCTTAGTAGGCGCACACTTGTGCAACTTTAGATACCTATTAAGGGCGCGTAATTATTGAACTTTAGATGCCGGTCACTGGCAAAGTGTGGCGAAAGAATAAGAATAAGAATAAGATGCCGGTCACAGGCAAAGTGTGGCCGTAGAGCAAGACTGTGGTATTTTGATTTTCGTTTCGTTTTATTTCTGTTTTCTGCTTTTGTTGTTGATATAAATTCTGTATTTTGAAAATATAAAACTTTGGGTTGAAATTGTTTTCATAAATGTTTTGCAATTTATATTTGATTTTGAAAATTGTTTTATTAAAACGCCCATTGATTTTGAGAATATCTGTTAGTCAATTTGTACTTGCTGAGCTGTGTAGCTCACCCCTTTTCTAATATTTTAGGTTTCAATTTGGAAGCTTATTAAGAATAAGGATGTGAACTTTGTGGATTTTCGGGTTAGCTGATTTGAATTTATTTATTAAAAAGACTTGTCTCATTATTAGAATGAATTTGGATATTGAATTTTGCATTTATGGAGCTGCGTCTCCGATTTAATGATTTTGAATTATCAAATTTGACCGCTGCGTTGACTTTGTGGAATATTTGCTTTATTGAATAAAATAATCCGTTTTATTTAAGTTTCGTAATTAGAATTAATGTCCCGAAAAGTCGGGATGTTACAGTTGGTATCAGAGCCCTCGTCTTTCGGAATGTATTAGGTATGGGACTAGTACATTCCCTAGGATGCGATCCTATAGATTATCGTATAGGTTTTGACATTTGAATTTAGGACATTGTTTGCGTGATTATTTGATATGTTTGACTTTTGTGCTTTTTGATCATTGACTATAAGATTAAGAGTTTGTTGTTGTAGAAAAGATGGACGGAGAAGGCAACAATTGTAACAACAATGGTGATGGTGGAAATGTATTCGACCAGCTAGCTGAGACTCTAGCTACGCTCGTGAATCAGCAACCCAGGCAGCAGAATATCGTTTCTCAGTTCAAGCGTTTGAACCCACCAACTTTCGATGGGCCGACTGATCCGTCCATAGTCGAGATGTGGATACAGGAGATGGAGAAAGCTTTCGGACTGCTAGGGAGCACTGAAGAACAGAAGGTCACTTTAGCTGTGTATCAACTGCAATGAAGCGCTTATGATTGGTGGCTCATGGAACAAAGAAAGAACGAGACTGCAACCACTGAGAGAGATCCTGAACCTTACACATGGGCAAAGTTCAAGAAGGCATTAGAAGATAAGTATTTTCCGAGAACAGTTCGTCTACAAAAGGAGCGAGACTTCATTCGGCTTGAGCAAGGTGGAAAGACTGTTACCGAATATGAGGCGGAATTTGCAAAGCTCTCGAAGTACGCGCCAACCTTACTGGCAGATGAAAGCAGCCGAGCGAGAAGATTGGAAGAGGGACTTCGAACTGACATCAGGAATTCTGTGGCATCGTTTGAACTTCAGACTCGTACGAGGCTGTGCTCAACAAGGCTTTGGTAATCGAGAGAGGCCTAGCAGAATCTGAAAAGGCAACAAGTAATTGGAACAAGAAGCGGTTCGCACCGACCAGTGGATTTTCGTCTCAAAAAGAACCTTTCAAGAAGCCACACGAGTACGATAATATCGGAAGACAGGGTGATCGAGAGAAGTGTTCGAGGTGCGGTAAAAATCATCCGGACAAGGACTGTCGATGGAATACAGGTGCATGTTTTCATTGCGGGGAGATAGGACACAAGATTTCTGAGTGCCCACACAACCCACCACCAAGGAAAGAAGCTGCACCAAGGAAGGAAGTTGATAAGAAGGTTGCCATTGCGCGTGTATTTCAGCTCACTGGAAATCGCACGAACTATTGAGGTATGACTTCTTTTATGTGTGACTTGTTTTATTATATTTTTGTGAATTTGGGGACCAAATTCTTTTAAGGAGGGAAGAATGTAAAACCCCGTTATTTTTTTTTTGATATTAGATTTTTTTTTATTTTTTTTTTAGATAATTATGTTAATTAGTAATTTTCAGAATTCTTTTTTTTTTGTGCAAGATATTTTGAATAAAGACGATATTTCTTATTAGAGGAAAGAAGTGCGAAAAGATTTTAGAAAAATCAGTATCATTTAGTTTAAGATATTTATGTCAATTAGAATATTTTAATTATAAACATTATTTGGAAAAGTGGTTAAGTTATTATTAATAATAATAATTAAACAATAATCGTTGGCATGACATGATAATATGGTCATCCCTTGTGTTTAGAAAGTATGATAAAATAACCGTAGTGGTGTGTTAGTTGGGGTGCTAGTGCTAGTGTCTAAGTTGGTGTGCTAGTCTTATCAATATAAGAAACCCTTAGAATAGCAGGTGGACTTGTACAGGTTTTCGTCTGGTTTTTTTTTTCTCTCGGAGGTATGCTCCTTTCTCCCACTTATTTTCCGTATGCTTGTTACTATTTTTTTATCTTTTCATGTGACACTTGCAAATATACTTGGAGTCAGTAAGCATGTGAGTTAAATTAATGGGTTATATACTGTGGTGCAAGTCTAAGTTTTATGATTTATTGTTGTTTGATTAAACCCCAAACCTCATCTATCTAGTTATAAATTGATTCATAAATTTTAGTCTATTCTTATATGAACATGTTGAAACAGTCTGCCTTTGTACAAATTTTAATGAAACTTACGTATATTTTATGTTATTTAAAATTAATTAATTTTTGTTTGGTTTAAATAAATAGATATGTTTAGTGATCAATTCATGGATGAATGTGAGACGCCCAGAATTTATTTATCTGTTTATTGTTTTATTTTAGAGTTTTGTTAATTAAAGTGTTCAATTTAGTATTAAGATAAATAGCCAATGATTTGATTTTTGGGGTGTACGTTGGTGTCAATGTATGCATACATAATGTATTGATTTAAACAACTTTGTGTTAAGAATCTGGAAACCATAGTGACCATTTCGTAATTGTACATGTTTACTAGACCAATCTGTGTATGCCATGCTGGGCCTTAGCCATTGGAGTTCTTATTTGCATAAATTATTAAATTGTTTTGTTTCTGGCCCTTTGTTTTTATTTGTTTAGTCTGGTCAGCTAATATAAAAACATATCTTCTTAGTTGCATTGTCCGAGTGTTTAAATATGGCCAGACTTGTTACATTATTCAGCCTGTAACTTCTTGTTGGTTTGATCTATTTAACTATAGGATCGGTTCGTGTTGATTTTTATTTAGTGTTCGGTCGCTTTTGAGGTAAGTACTTTTTGACTTACTTTTATTTTCTGAAAAAAATATCGATACTCTGTTTTTAATTTTCATATAAGATATAAGAATTCTATTTTGAACTGTATAAGATATATAAGTATTTGAATTTTAGAAACCCAGTCTCTACGTTTCGAACCCGTTCGTAATTTACGCTATAGTTCCGGAACTAGCCTTAGATACCCTTAGTAGGCGCACACTTGTGCAACTTTAGATACCTATTAAGGGCGCGTAATTATTGAACTTTAGATGCCGGTCACTGGCAAAGTGTGGCGAAAGAATAAGAATAAGAATAAGATGCCGGTCACAGGCAAAGTGTGGCCGTAGAGCAAGACTGTGGTATTTTGATTTTCGTTTCGTTTTATTTCTGTTTTCTGCTTCTGTTTCTGATATAAATTCTGTATTTTGAAAATATAAAACTTTGGGTTAAAATTGTTTTCGTAAATGTTTTGCAATTTATATTTGATTTTGAAAATTGTTTTATTAAAACGCCCATTGATTTTGAGAATATCTGTTAGTCAATTTGTACTTGCTGAGCTGTGTAGCTCACCCCTTTTCTAATATTTCAGGTTTCAATTTGGAAGCTTATTAAGAATAAGGATGTGAACTTTGTGGATTTTCGGGTTAGCTGATTTGGATGTATTTATTAAAAAGACTTGTCTCATTATTAGAATGAATTTGGATATTGAATTTTGCATTTATGGAGCTGCGTCTCCGATTTAATGATTTTGAATTATCAAATTTGACCGCTGCGTTGACTTTGTGGAATATTTGCTTTATTGAATAAAAGAATCCGTTTTATTTAAGTTTCGTAATTAGAATTAATGTCCCGATAAGTCGGGATGTTACAGTCACAGCCAAAGATGCTGTCAATGACAAACCAGAAGGTGCTGTCAATCAATCAAGTGACAGTACCATTCTGACAAAAGATACTGTCAAAGGTCTTTCTAAAGATGCTGTCATCACTGTTCAACCACAACTACAAGAAGGATTAGTTGAAGATATCTCTGATGATGACTTGCCTCTTTCCAAGGCCTTCAAGGTAAAATCTACTCTTTTGCATGTTAGTACTGCTCATACTAATGCATCTAGGATGAGTGAGGGAGTGAAAAATAAAAGAGAGATAAAAGAACAGAGAAGTGAGGATAAAAATGAGAGGCAGCCAAATGTGCTGGCAAAAGGAGAGGGACTTGAGCATGTCCAGAGTGATCTTGAGGGAGCCAGTAAACAAAAGGCATTAGACCTTGAGGGAATTTCTGTGAGAGATGATGAGATCATCCATAAAAACAATGAGAGTGTGAGAACCCCAACAACTTCCATGCCCCAGACTTATCCTCAACCTCCAAAGAGGCTTAGGTCTGGTGGTCCTTCTGCATCCACAAATGACAGACTCCAAGCTATTGAAGATAGATGTGCTAAAATGGAGAGCAAGCTGGACACTCTGTCATCTTCTGTAAAGACTGGTTTTGTTGAAATTCAAGCCACCCTGCTGTCACTTTCTTCCTTCATTCAAGCTGCCAACTTAACTAAGGGGGAGAAAGTAATAGATCAGAAAAAGGCTGAGCAACCAGAAAGGAAAGTGGGGTTACAAGGAGAAGCTGAAAGTCAGGGGGAGCAAAGGAGTAAGGGGGAGCAAAAAGATACTGTCATAGCCTCTGGAACTGGAACTGGTGAACAACTGTTTGAAACTGAAGTAGATGGGGAGAAAATGCTAGTATCTGAGGAAGTATTAAAAATGATACAAAGAAATAAAGCATCTTCCATCAAAATTAGTGAACCAGTTCCTGAAAAGAAAGAATCAACTTTGGAGAGGATTTGGAGAGAAAATGAGGAGTCTAACAGGATGGGTAAAGGCAAGGGCAAGCTGCCTGAATATATCTCTTCTTCAGAGTTGGTTACCTGGACTGATGGAAGCACATATTCTCAAGAAGAAGCTGATTCTATAACAGTAAGTCATATGGAGAGCACATTGAACAATAAGGATGAGGAATTCAATAATCTAGTGAATGGAGCAATCACAGAATCTAAAGGAAAACCTGCTAAATTGGCAGAAGCTTTGAAAGAAAAGATTGTAAATCTCTCTGTGAAGATTAGCTCAGAGAAGAGGTGGGCAGTTGAAGTGTACCTGAAGAGTGGACATTCAATATTCATAACAACTCAACTGCTAGAAACTTTCTCTGCCAGAGTGCAATACATCCTTGGGATTCTAGTTAAGAAAAACTTTACCATCTTTGATGAAAGTCTCTATATGCAACTGAGCACAATGGTTAACAACAAACTCCCAGAAGTATGTCTCCAGCCATATGGTGTAAGCTTTAAACAGACAACAGCCAAAGGAACTAAAGGACTTGGGTTCTTAACTCTTGAAGGCAAAACATCTCTACAAAGCAAAGTCATCATGGATGTACTTAAGTTATTGCTGAAAGCACCCATCACCAAGGAAAGGATTCAGGCAGTTAAAGATATCCACAAGATAATGGCAAAGAGAGATATGGAATACAGTGCCAAAATTAAGAAGCTCATTGCCAAAGCAAATTCAAGCAGAAATGCTCAAGGTGGAAACTGCACTTTTGATGACACCTTGGAAAAAGATGGTGATGACAATCAAGATGGAGGTGAAGCTGGAAGATCTAAGAAAACAGAACTGGGAGACTCTTCAAAAGAGCAAACTCAAGTCAAAGAAGCAGAATCAAAGGAAACCTCTGAAAATCCTAGCACAAGCAAGAAAGTTGATGAAAAGAAAGAGGAAGAAGTACTTGAAGCATTGAAAGGTAATCAAGAAGAAATGGAAATTGACAGTATACAACTTGAAAAAGATACTGTCAACAAAGATGTTATCAAGGATGTCAACAAAGATGCTGTTAGAAAGGATGAAGACACTGTCATGAAAGATGCTGTCACAGAAGACACTATCAGAAGCCCTATAAAAGATACTGTCAACGATCCTACTGTCAAAACATCCAAGACAGTAAGAATCAAAAGAAAGTCAAAAAGACCAATAAAGGGAAAGACTGTCTACAAAGGAGAAGGAAAAGCTACAGGGTTAGGACTCAAGAAACCTCTCATGAGAAGAAAAATGAATAGCTTTGAAATGATGCAGCTGAAGGCCAAAGATACAATCACCTCAGTATCCATAGAATTTGATGAGTCAGAAGAAGAAGTTGCAAGATACATTCTATGGGAAAATAATGAAAGGTTGATTACAGTGGAACCTGAGTTCACTCAGATAACAAAATCAAAGGTGATCTCCAAGAAATTCATTCAAACTTCTGGAACAGTAAAACGAAGAATTGATTACTTCAATCTGGAAAGGATGGTTGAGCTACTGCAAACCTATGATAATGTTTCAAAGAAGATCATGGACCAAGTTCTCAAGTATTATGAAGCCAGGCATGCTGAATTTATTGAGAAGTTTGGTGATTGGACACTTCACAATGATGATGATGTCTATCAAATCCTTGGTTTGGAGTATGAAGAAGACAATCCTATTCCTGAGTATAACTGGAAATAAATGGAGAAACCTTATTCAGAACATGAAATGAAGATGTATGAAGCAGAGCAGAAATTCAGAGAAGAATTAGCATCAAGGCAAAAATCTCGTCAGCAGCTAGAAGATGAGATTGAAGCTCAACTAAGGGAAAACTGGAGTCAACTCAACAAGATAAACAGCAGTGGATTAGACTATCAGCCAATTGTATTAGATAATCCTCTGAGAATCAAGTATGGCATAGAAGAAATCTACATAGATAGTTTTTCTAAGTTGAAGGCCAGGGTGCTAAAAGAATTGTTCTGGCAAGTGGTAGGATCAACTAACAGTCTTGAAACACTGTGTTCTTGGGAGCTTGATATGATTTTTGATCAGAGGAGAGGAGAGGATCCCAGCCTGGACAAACAAAGAAGGGAAACTCTAAATCAGCTTCCTGGCAGGAGATTCAAGATGGAGGGAGATGTGCTAAAATTCAGATCAATTGTAAAGCAAAATGTTTACTGGATGGAACTCAGAGATGTATTAAACACTACTTCCTCAATGATCAGAAAATACATTGTGGAAAATGAAGATGATGCACAGTCCCCTGAAGAAAAGGAGTTAATTGAAAATCTCAGAAGAGCTCTAAGGGAAAAGGAGCAAGGTGAAAAGTTCAAATCAAGATAAGTAAAATTTTTTTTATTGTGAACTTTTGTGATACATTGTTTGAAAACAATTCAGTTTAATCATTGGTCAGAAATGAAGAGTTTATTCTTTCTGATCTATGTTAGTTAAGTTGTCAGCATGATATTTGTAAATTTGTCCTTATTGTCCATAAAAACAAATTGGGGGAGATTGTTGGGATTTATGGGTGATGGAATAGACAACTTAACTAGTTTTATTGGTATACTTAGTTTTACTAAGTAGAACATACTGTCATAGCCAGAAGTGTATTCTTGTAATTAAATAAACACTGTCATGTAATAATTGTAATTCTTGGAAGAAGTTCGATTATGTTCAAGCCTCAAGGAATACAGAAGTTCGACAGTAAGAATAAATTTACTGTCAAGTATTGACAGTAAGGTTACAAGAAAACAGCATGTTGCAAAGTCGACAACAAGTTTACATTTGACAGCAACATTGGCGGAGATTCTGATGACAGCAACTTCTACATATAGTTTGTGACAGCAAGTTTGGAATTCTTGACAGCAATCTCTGCGGGAATTCATACTGTCAATCAAAGTACAATTCTTGACAGTAACTTCTGCGGGAAATTCATACTGTCAAATGAAGCACAATTCTTGACAGCAATCTCTGCGGGAATTCATACTGTCAACCAAAGAACAATTATTTGACAGCAAACTTTGCGGCAAACATACTGTCATATAGAATAAATTTGATTTAGGAATTTTCTAAAGTCAAATTCAGCGACAGAATACATGTTCAAAAGAAGCAGGCGTGCTGCAACATTCAAACTTTACAGCAAGCCTGAAAGTCTATAACAGAAGCTCGAGAGATCACATGGAGCAATCTGTAAAGTATAGAGCAAGATAAATTTAACAACTGCTAGATCTGGGTGGCTCAAATGTGGAAAGGATCTAAAAGTTACTTTGTGTGAATCACATGGGAGAAAATCATGTAATGAGCTGCAAAAAGAATATGACAGCAGCTCAACAACCCATGTTGATAGTGATAGAATAGTAGATTAAGATCCAACTATCACTCTATAAAAGAGAACACTCTATCACACAACAAAGGAGAACTCTACAACTGTAATCTCTTGAGTATTTGAAGCTTGAGAATTATTTTGTTCTCAAGGTTGTAGCAAAACTTTGCAAAATAAATAAAACAATTATTTTGTGAAACATCTTGTTAAATATTATTTGTGATTGCATTTCTTCTACTAGTAAATTACAAACTCTATTTAAGTTGTTGAAATAGTTTTTGAAATTTATTAGTATTGCATTCAACCCCCCCTTCTGCAATACATTCCGGGACCAACAAACTCAATCATTAAAATTAATTATTTTTTGCCTTATTATCGGGATCCCAACCTCATAAATCGGTTTCAGTTTTTATGTTGTGCTTATGGTGCTTGCTTCTATGATTCGTATCCTTGCCGGTTAGCAAATCAATTCCTAATTAATTTGTTGTCAGGTATCGATTTCGATTACATGTTAATAATTTGTATATTATCTCTTTGACTTGCTGGTACAATACGAGTTCCTCAGTCACATCTACTGTTCATAAATACTAGGATCAGGTTAGGATAGTGGCGAATTTAGGGAGGCGAGAGGGGTCACCCTGAGTTTGGAACAAAATCTAGGTAGTACGTAGTTTAAACAGATAGTATTTGTAGTGTAGCTCGTAAGTGGTTATGTCCCTTTGCTGTTGATCTGGGTTCGATCATACTCAAGTTTTTTATTGTTACTTTTTCCTTCTTTGTTAGTGTCTTTTTGTTAATTGTGTACACGTGTATGAGTGTTGTGTTTTTGTAAAATTTAAAAAAGAAATCGAAAAAAACATCTATAAATAAATTAATAAAAACAATATTGTACAAATCAATATTCAATATATTCTAAATTCCTGTTAGCATTAATTTTTCAAAATTACTAGAAATACCCCTCCCTTTTTTCTCCATTCATATAATTTAATATGCTTTTATGACTTTTTATCCTATCTGGATCATCCATTTCAATCGGATCTAATCCGTATTTACAAGTATATTTTACTTCAATTTTGTAATCAGCATGGATATGACCCAATACCACCATCTAAATGATTGCGTTAAATTGTAGGAGTCGATAATTATTTGCATCATTTTCTCATATGTATGCACATCAATTCCCAAATTCAGTTTATTTTTGAATTTTGAATGGCTTATGATATGAACTCAATCATTAAAATTAATTATTTTTTGCCTTATTATCGGGATCCCAACCTCAGAAATCGGTTTCATTTTTTATGTTGTGCTTATGGAGCTTGCTTCTATGATTCGTATCCTTGCTGGTTAGTAAATCAATTCCTAATTAATTTGTTGTCAGGTATCGATTTCGATTACATGTTAATAATTTGTATATTATCTCTTTGACTTGCTGGTACAATACGAGTTCCTCAGTCACATCTACTGTTCATAAATACTACGATCAGGTTAGGATAGTGGCGAATTTAGGGAGGCGAGAGGGGTCACCCTGAGTTTGGAACAAAATCTAGGTATTATGTAGTTTAAACAGATAGTCTTTGTAGTGTAGCTGGTAAGTGGTTATGTCTCCTTTGCTGTTGATCTGGGTTCGATCATACTCAAGTTTTTTATTGTTACTTTTTCCTTCTTTGTTAGTGTCTTTTTGTTAATTATGTACACGTGTATGAGTGTTGTGTTTTTGTATCAGTGATTCTTAGCTTACTTTTAAGAATCTTACTCAAGTTTTTTATTGTTACTTTTTCCTTCTTTGTTAGTTTTATTACGCTTTTTCTTTGTCTGTTTGTTAATTGTGTACATGTGTATGAGTGTTGTGTTTTTGTACCAGTGATTCTTAGCCTACTTTTAGGACTCTAAGTTCAACTGCATTAATATATTGATTATTGTTATGTATGTAAATTACAAATTTTTTCAACATATTAAAAGTTTGAACTTTTTCATTATATTTTATTTTTTTCAAAATTTAATCATAATAATACTTGAAAGTTCAACTTAATAATATTATATGTAAAGAATTCAATTTGAATTTTTTAAAAAGCTCCTTTTTTTATTTTGTTTATGTAGTTTAATTGCAAAAAATATCTATATATACTATAATTATTATTGTAATTACAATAATTAAATAAAATAATAATTTTTTTTAGCCCCCCGTAAAATTTATTTTTGCGTCTGCCACTGGGAACTATATTTGTATACATTGATTTTTTTTGAGGTTTTACCTTTTTGCTAATATAGTCATTTGTCACTGGAAATGGTCGGAAGGGAAATTCAAACATCAATCTTGGGATGTAATTTATAGTCGTATAAAACCAAAATCTATGATTCAAAACTTTGCCATGACTAATTGCAAAAATGCAGATCTCAATATTTTACAAACCAGCATCACTTCAAATGGTACCTTAATTTTATGCAACTCAATGTGTGTTTTTTTATTTCAAGATATATTGATTTCACCATTTAACATGATAATACCTTGCTTGGTTATGTTAACTTCAACATTTACTTTTACGCATTATAAGTGTTATTTGTAGTCAGAAATTAGTATTATGAAATGCAAGTTGAACTTATAATGAATGGTATGTAAGTAGTCCGAAATTACTAATATTAATAATTCATTAATAATTATGAATGAAAGGTATGTAAGTTGAACTTATAATGAATGGTATGTCGAACTTACAATTATGATTTAAAGTTAGACAAATTATATAACCATAATCGTAACTTTAAATTTTATTTGTTCGAGATTTGTAAAAGGAAAATTTGTGTAGCACAGTTTTGTCAATTTTGTAGTGTTTAAAGTGGGAATTGTTTTTGTTCCTTTTTGTCACTTTCTTAGCTACAAATTGTGTGGTATTCAACAATATTGATCCTTTATTTTTTATTTTTTTAACATTGTTGATTGTTATTCCTTTATTTTCTTTTGTCTCAAATTTTTCTAGTAATATTCAATTAGTAAGATTTTAAATTTCACATATATTAGAAATAATAAATTGTGTTGATATTTTGATGTAACTTTAATAGTTACTCCGTATTACTTAATTCCTAATTTTAGTTTTGGTCATACTTAAGTTTTATTATTTATTTAATATTTTTACATTCATTATTTAATTAAGAAAAATTGAGAAAGGGTATGTCTAAACAACTTTTGAAGTTGTTAGTTTAATTCTTTTATTAAAAAATTATAATATAAAGTAAAAAAATGTGACTTTCTCAATTATTTTACTGCAATTTTTTATAATTATATCATTATCTATACTATCTATACTATATTATTATAAGCAAACTAGAGATCTTTTGTAGTTTGTAGTTTGTTTAACCAAACTATTCATAACCGTAGATTTTCAACTCAAACAGATCATGACCATCAGATATAACAATATTAAAAGTTGTTATATTTAGAAGTCTAAGATTCGATTCCCTTTTAGTTTAAAAAATTACCTTTTATAAACAACTAAAAACATAAATCATACCATATCTTTCGATCATTAATATTTCTATCTAATTAAAATATGTTACTTTATATTTAATTAAAACACGTTACCTTTAAGAAAAATATAACACCTAACCTAAATAATAACATGATATAATTAATGGTAATTAGTCGATTGCCTTTTTCATATTTACTTTTAGTTGAAGATATTACCTTTTATAAACACCTAAAAAGATCAATCGTATCATATATTCAATCACTAATATTTCCTTTCTAATTAAAACACGTCACCTTTTAATTTAATCATTAATATATACCCGAAAATAGCACCCCATATTAAAACACGTCACCTTTTAATTTAATAAAATATATTAAAAATCGTATATGTTATTTATAATAAGAAAACATTAGTATAATCCTTAAACATGAGTATATTAAATTATATCAAATTAAAATTAAAAAATTATTATATAAAAACATTATTATAATATTAAATAAAATTTATAACATGATATAAGAAGCCCGTGCATTGCACGGGTTATAAGCTATTATATCTATACTATATTATAATAAGCAAAAGGGGGTATAATTTGTAGTTGGTTACCTCCTATTTTTTGTTATCCCCATTTTTGGTTATCTCTCACTTATCACCGTTAGATCAGCAACTCAAACAGATCATGACCGTTAGATTTAACAATACTAAAATACTAAAAGTTGTTATATGCAGAGGTCCAAGGTTCGATTCCCGCCAACAACATATTTATTTATATTTAATACTAAAAATTATTATATACAAATATGTAAGGTTTGAATTTTTTCAATAACATATTAAAATCAATATTTATAATATTATATTATATTATAAATAAATTAAAAATTATTATATACAAATATGTAAGATTTGAATTATTTCAATAACATATTAAAATCAATATTTATAATATAATATTATATTATAAATAAATTATAAAATATTAAAAGTAACCCGTGCTTTGCACGGGCTATAAGCTAGTTATATTAAAGCCGAAAGATTAAAAGTTTGTCGGTTTGGTTTTCGGTTTGGTTATCCTAATTATTAAAATAAATAGTGACATAATATAATTAATGGTAATTAGCCATTGCAATTTTCACATTTACTTTTAGTTTAAGATATTACCTTTTATAAAAACATCAATCATACCATATCTTCAAATCATTAATATTTCATTTCTAATTAAAATAAGTTACCTTTTTTATTTAAAACTAATCTTAAAATCATTAATATATAACCAAAAATATCACGTCATATTTTTAATTATTAATAAAATATATTAAAAATTCCTATACGTTGTTTATAATAAGAAAATATTAGTATAATACGTAAATATGAGTATATTAAATTATATAAAATTAAAATTTAAAAAATTATTAAATTGATAATTACATAAAAACATAATTGTACTATTAACTAAAATTTAATAAATACCTAAAATATCTTATCTTTCAATCAATTTAAAAGACGTTTACTTTTAATTGAACATATTACCATTTATACACACCTAAAATATCGTATCTTCCGATCATTAATATTTCTTTTATAATTAAAACACGTTACCTTTTAATTTAAAACATATAAAATATCTTATCTTTCAATCAATTTAAAAGACGTTTACTTTTAATTGAACATATTACCCTTTATACACACCTAAAATATCGTATCTTCCAATCATTAATATTTCTTTTCTAATTAAAACAGGTTACCTTTTAATTTAAAACATAATTTTGCAATCATTAATATTTCTTTTCTAATTAAAAGTACTACCTTTGAATTTAAAACATAAATTTACAATCATTAATGTACACCCAAAAATATGACACCATAATACCGTTAGATTTTTAGTAATTAATAAGAATCGTTAGATGTAATTATAAGGTATATTTAATGATTAAATTACTTTACTAAATAATCAAGGTTCGAATCCCGTCAACGATATATTTAACTTAAAATTTTATTATATAAATTTTAAATCATGCAAATCATTTATTAAGTTTACTTCAGATTTTATTAAATTAATATTAAAATAATTTTAAAATTAATGATTATATAAAAACATAATTATAGAATAAAATAAAATTTATAACATTTCAAAAGAAACCCGTGCATTGCACGGGTTATAAGCTAGCATATAATAAGCGTAAGAGGGATGTTATCCATAATTTTGGTCTGGTCACTGTACCAATCTCAACCATCGAATTTAATATTTTAAAAATAGACGATCAAGACTATATCATATTAAAAAGAAAATTATAACCTAAAAAATGATATAATTAAAAAGGTTGTATTGAAATTGAATTTTAAAAAGAAAATTATAATATGAAAATAATATAATCATGATTGAACGTGTAAAATCTATTATATATCAACTTTTTAACAACATTTGATATATAATAACATATAAATATTAAAAAATTAATATATTTAATAGATATTAAAAAAAGACCGTGAGGGTTGTTAGTAAAAAAGAAATAGCTGTCAAGTGTCCATCAACATCAATGCATATATATATAGATTCAGACAACAGAACACAAAAATTAAAATACAAACGTTGTACGTAGATTAAATCCATATTAAATTCATATCAAATTATTAATATCTTAATATTGATATTCAACTCTAACCACGTATAGCTACTACCGTGAAATATGTATAAACAACTAAAATTAATTATAAATAAACAAATTAAAAAGATCTCTAGAATGAATTGGAAAAGAAATCTTAATACTATCATAGATAGAATTATAATTACATTGTTCTATCAAGAAGAAATCTATACATAGAGGATCATTAGTTACTTCAAAATAATTCTTCTTCATCGTCTCTAACTTCTTCATCCCATCTGTCAAAATTTTTAGATATTAAAATATCATTAGACAAACTTCAAGATTATATCATGTTAAAAAAACTTATAATTTAAAAAGGATATAATTAAAAAAAATTGTATTAGAATTGAATTTTAAAAAGAAAATTACAATACGAAAAAAAATATAATTAAAAAAGGATACAATTGAATTTTATTTATTTTTTTATTAATATTAAAAAAAGTTCATATTTACTATTTAGGCTCTTTCTTGAGATCTAAAAATCAGATTTTGATGCTTTTATGGTCTACGTGAAGCTCACAAAATTATCTTTATTTTTAGTGATGATTTAACAATTATTATCGAAATGGAAATACTCAGAATATCATAAATCGAAAATAATTTTTAAAGAAAAAATTCAATTTTTTTTTGTTTTCGCGTAGTTTTGATTGGAAAATAATTGTTAAACCATCACTAAATTAAAGATTATTTTGTTAATTTCATGTGGGCTGTAAAATCGTCCAAAACAAATTTCAATAATTCAAGATAGAGCACAAATATTAAATTGAACGTGTAAAATTTTATATATATATATATAAAGATTCCTAAAGTTAACTTTAGGAAAATTTCCTAAAGTTACCCTTTAAAACTATATGGTTTTAATTATTCATTACTTTTTATTTATAAGGGCCCCGCAGGGGCATTAATGATTTTAATGACGTGTCTTGTTTTTAATGGTTAACTTTAGAAAATTCTCCTAAAGTTAACTTTGGGCTCCCTTCACCCATATATATATATAGAGTCCTGCTCAACTACAAACCAAAATTAACTACAAACTACAAACCAAACCCTAATCTAACAATTCCAGCTAATCTAATAACTAAACTAGGGTACCCCAATACAAAAAATGTATAATAATCTACCCTCTATTCAGCAAAAAATAAATAAATAAATAAATAAATTACTGTTCACTTAATTTATGACATTTTTTGTGAAGGTGCCCCTGGCGGGGCCCTTAGAATAAATGAAATAAAAAATATTTAGTGTTGGTTTATAATTTGTATTTAAAGATTGGTCTGTATTTGAGCAAAAGCCTATATATATATATATATATATATATATATATATATATATATATATAGGGTCTTGTTCTAATAGAAACTAAATTAGAATAGAAACTAGAAACTAAACATAAATTAAATATTTCAAACTAATCTAATGACCAAATTAGGGGTACCCCAATACAAAAAGTTCATAATATTCTTGGCTCCATCCAGCAAAAAAAAAAAAAAAAAAAAAAAAAAAAATTACTGTTCACTGCTGACGTGGCAGTGACGTCAGCGTGAACAGAATTTTTTTTTTTTTTTTTTTTTTTTTTTTTTTGCTGGATGGAGCCAATAATTTTAAACACTTTTTGTGAAGGTGCCCCTGGCGGGGCCATTAGAATGAATGAAATATAATTTATTTAGTGTTGGTTTCTAGTTTCTATTCTAAGATTGGTTTCTATTTGACCACTAGCCTATATATATATAGGCTTTTGCTCAAATACAAACCACTCTTTAAAATGAGAACTACAAACCAACACAAAATATATTATATTTCATTAATTCTAAGAGCCCCGCCAGGGGCACCTTTACAAAAAAGTCTTATAATTCAACCCTCTATCCATTCATCAAAAAAAATTTAAAAAAATAAAAAAAAACAAAAAAAACTGCTGCCACGTTATCATTTTTTTTTTTAAAAAAGTATTTTTTTTAATTTTTTTTTCGATGAATGGATAGAGGGTAGAATTATAAGACTTTTTCGTATTGGGGTACCCCAGTTGGTCATTAGATTAGCTTAAATGTTGGATTGGAATTTGGTTTTTAGATTTGTATTTTAAGGAGGTTTGTACTGGAGTAACCCCCAATATATATATATATATATTAAAATATACACAAACTACATATAATAAATTGCTGGATAACCCATTCTTTTGGTATTCATATTTAGGTAAATTTTGTATAAATTTTAACCCATTGAATAATCCATTTTTCTGGTTATATACCAATATTTAGGTTCATATATAATTCATACATTATTTGACCTATATTTAATTATAGTAGATTTGATTTCCTTCTTCAATTGTCATTAATGTTATTTAAAAATTTATGGTATGGTTATTAACATCATCTCCAACGATATTATGTAAATTGATTATATAAAATGATGATTAGGTAAAATTTGTTGATGTAAAATGGTTAGCTATAATTGAAAATACAAAATATTGATGATGTGTTCAATTTAGAATTTATGTAAAAAAAAATTAAATATTGGACAAATATAGGCGATGAGGAAGAAATTAACTAAACATTTAACTAAGGGTAAGACATGGTTGGAGAAAAAAAATATATAGCTTTTTTATATTATACTAGCTTATAGCCCGTGCAGAGTTATCTTTAATTTTTTATAATTTATTTATAATTTAGTATAATAATATTATAAATATTAATTTTAATATGTTATTCGAAGAATTCGAACCTTAGATCTTTGTATATAATAATTTTTAGTATTAAATATAAATTACTATGTTGTTGGCGGGAATCGAACCTTACACCTCTGTATATAACAATTTTTAATATTGTTGTATCTAACGATCATGATCTATTTGAGTTGAAGATCTAACGGTTGTGAATGAGAGATAACAAAAAATGAGGGGATAACCAAAAATAAGGGTTAAACAAACTACAAATTATACCCCCAAGGAGCTCTAAAATCGATCGAATTCTATTTATCTATTTTTCTAGAGCTCTTCTATTTTAAATATCCAAATTAAAACTTCCTTTTTAGGTCTTATTTTTTAGAAAAGAAAGTCGAAATCTTTTTTACACTGGATAAGAAATTTTCATCACAATTTTTTTTTAAATTATAAATCAAATCAAATTCTATAACAAATGGACTATATCTGTAATCCTATATAAACCGATCTATAGTCATTCTATCTTATTAGAATGGACGAATAAACTCATATCCTCCCAAGCTCTACATTCTTCAAAATATTTTCTTTAATCTTAGATTTTATGCGATCTTTTTAATTTTCGATTGCTACTATATTGATTGAGAATATTTTTTCTAGCAATACTTTTATCTGGTATAACTTATGAGATTATACTACCTCTTTGTTTTTTTGATTGAGTTTTTTTTTGCAAAATGAAATAAATTCATTTCCCAATGATAGAGTTTACACAATCCAAAAGAGAATGGAAAAAAGAGACATTCTTTCATCCACAAAAGTTTATCATCTAACCGAAAGTTATGCTTAACCAATCCATGGGTCGTAAGCTAAATTACGATTGACATGAGAAAAAGATTCCGCCGAAAGTTTAGACAATAAAACATTCATATCAAAGAAGAAGACTCACAACACAAGTAGGTCTCGTAAAAACCCCACATGAGCACAATCCTATGGGGAAAAAACTCAAGGGGGAAAAAGAGTACGCACACTACAACGATCGACAAAAAACCTATAACCAAAAATGGATGGGACAACTTGTTATCAATACAAAGCCAAAGATTCCGCCTCCATCCATCTTCTCTTTACACATCTTCCCACCAAAAAGATAAACACATCCATCTTATCTTTACACTTGTTCCCACCCAAAAAACTGAAAGATCACCTAAAACAACCACAACAAAAAACTAAGTCAATAAGTCATTAATCGAATATACTTTAAATTTTTATTATATATTGTATACTTAAATAAAATTAAACAATTTTATAAATCTAACCAAAAGGGTTCCCTTATAAAATCATAGAAATCAAAAGGCCATCTAAACTGACAAAACATATTCATCAACTAACGGCCCATCACAACACCCATAAATGATCTTAAAAACCAAAATATGACATACCCATTATAGACACTAAAATCCATCTAATTTTGTTTAACCATATAAACTTGATTTTTTACCTGTTTAAAACATCCATATAGTTTTTATTCTCTACTTACCTATACCATATTTATATATTTTAGTATTAAAGTTTCTGTTAAATATTAAGAAGAAAGTAGAAACACCCAAAAAACGAAAAAATACAGACCCAAAAGCCAAAATATATAAAGAATAGTTAGCCTTCTTGCATTTCTATAAACTAGATATATCTGAAGCAGGGCTATCAGGTCATGTTTCAACTTAGAAAAGCTTTATTAATTTTATCAATTTAAAAACAGATGCAATCATAGCCAAATCTATTGACCATATTTATTAGTAAAACGTGGTTTAAGAGTCATGATGCTTAATATATTAGATGCTAACCAATATTGAAAAAGGGATATAGTCAAGTACTGACGTGTTAAAATCATACTTTGTGATCCATAACTATGACTTATCTTCAGACCTATTATTGTGATTGTTTTTACCCCGGAAGAGCTACAGGAAAACTCAAAAGAGCATGATGTGCTGGAACACAATTAACCTAAGATGCTGAGAGAGAATCCAAAACCAGTCTCCCATAAAACTCCTAGTACATGTGGCTCCTGGCCAGGCAAAAGGCGAGGTAGAAAGAGTGTTGACTTTAGATAGTCAAAGTGAGAATGAGGGTATGGATGATCAACTCCATAGTGAGGGAGAGAAAATTAGGAAACCACCATCGTTTGATTTCTGGGATCAGGTTTTTCCTGAATCTTGGTTTGATAATCTTGGTATGGATGATGGTACCTATTCTTTTATTAAGATGTATGAGAAACAGGACTTAGCAAAGCACAATGCAAAGCCAGAAGTTAGAGCTCAACAACAAAAGGAGAGGCTTGCAAATATTATTAACAGACAAGGTGAAAGGCTAAGACAATCTCTTTCTCAACATGTACCAGTTGAAATTCATAATTATCCTAGTATTCCTTTTTATGTACTTCCAATATCAGCTAGAATTGAGACACATGCAGTACCTGATCACTCTCAGGAGGAGTCAGGATTTGTAAGTGTTAATACACCGAATACTGGTGAAGGACAGGATGATCATATTTTAGTTCCAAATCAGAAAGATGAAGATATATGTAATTCTACTCAAGTATTGTTACTTGAATATTATCCTACTTCAGTAGAACATGCTACACAGGCAACTTCTTCTCCAATGATCAATTATAAGGTTCTTTTTGAATCTGAATCTGAAGATAAAACAAGCACTTCCAACATTGGAGTCAAGGAGTTTTCTCATTCTAAAGCTATTGAGGATATTCAGAATTCTCAAACTGCTATTCATTCAAGACTTCAAATACTTGAAGATAACCAAGTCACTATTGTGGAGAATCAAGCAGTTCTGATGAATCTTCTTCGTTCTATCACTGAATCTCTTGGCATTATTGTTGTTAATGTCAAAAAGGGGCAGCGGCGCCAAAAACTTGTTCGCACTAAATCACGCAAGCGTACGCGGTCATAAGTAATATAAGGTTAAGTTGAGTTCATTCCCACAAAGACTGGTATAATTCAGAATATGCACTTATGCAACAATGTATGATTATTATTCACTGCTAAGACAAATATTAAAAGTGTGTTTTGATTAGCTAATGTAACTAACAAGCAAATTAATAATACTAAGATTTAATTAACTAATGATATTAAAACCGAATTACTTATAAGAGATAAAACATGGGATCCTAACTTCATTAAATACTTCGTTTAGAGTTGATGCCTTTTATTAATGTATGTGACGGTTATGACAACTAATCGGACAACACGAAATTAGTACACGCTACCTTTCGGCATACGTTTACCAAACCACTCAACATCCATAAAATAGATAGAAGATGGGTAGACACCAATTATGTTTAGATCCTATATGTCTATAAGATTTGAAAACATAACAGTTTAAGCACAAGTTATCCATTGAGATTATATAGGACAACGTAAGATGGTTAAAATTACACTACGAATCATGCATGTCAAAACATCCATGAACCTATGCTAGCATGGCAAGTTCTAAATCTCTATATCCACTTTCGCATTCAATAGAGATTAACAATACAACTTAGATGTTAGCTACGCATCCAAGAAGAATTAGCATAACCATACGAGGAAATCAATAAGTCATCACACACAAATCTTTAAAACAATCAAACTACTAAATTCCGTAAATAAATTCGTTAGAATCCCATGACAACGAATAGTTTGTAATTGAACGGCTCGTCATCATGAGATCTAATGATATCATGATAATAAACAAGATCTGAATAAAAATAATAGTGCTAGAGTAATAGGGTTTAGAAGACAAATCCAAAAAAGAGATCCAAAGTATCGCCTAATTAGAAGAATACAAAAGAAGTAGATCTAAATCTCCGTTGCTTGTCACGTACTTCGGTGAATCTTTCTCCTAATCTTGTTCTCCTGGTTCCCTCTAATAAAAACGTCCTTCTTTTGCTGATCTCATGTGTTTATATAGCCCCTATTGCCTTGGTTAGTAAGAAATATCCAAAATTAAGTTGAAACAGACTTAAAATCGGATTCTGTCAGACTAGCACGACACGCCCGCACTCTCCAGCTTTCAACCTCGCGCACCCGCGCTGCATCTCCTGGCAACTTGCTGATTTTTCTGATTCTTCTTCATTTTTTTGCGATTATCTTGCACGTTCCATTTTTCAACTTCCTGATCTCAAAACCACCATCTTATCATAGAAAACACCAATCCTGCTTCCAGTTAGAAGTCCTACACAAACTCACTCAAAACACATCAAAAACACCACACACTTGAGGTCAAGTTAATCAATTTAAGCCGATACAAAGCGTTCCAAATGGATATGAAATCTACTTATCAGAGATAAAGACGATTAAGAGACACAAGCCTGAGGAAGTTTTGTCTAGGGGAGATAAAGCACGAACTGATGGTGAACAGAGGTGAATCTCAACAAGGAAGTGGTAAAGGAAAAGAAACAGACACTGATACTAATAAATCTAATCATAGATTTAAAGGAAAGCAATCAATCAATCAGTCAGAGTCTACATCAAAATAGTTTGGATTCTTCTAAGTACCAGATACTAAATCTACATTTGAAGAAAGGAGGTACTTAACTCTTGCACTTGAATACTTAAATTCTATTCTAGTTGTATTGTTAAATGTTTTGACATCAACAACTCAGATTTATGCTTCAGATTTCAAAGCATAAATAGGGGGAGATTGTTAGGAATAATTCATGAGTTGTGATGTTGAGAATAGAATTTGCATATACTTTTTGTAATATCCTGATCTTATAAAGGATTTAGCATTTTGTATAGGATATATAAGTTAGTCAGTATCTGTAGAGTTTTAGTCAAGGACAGTGTGACAAGGACTATGTTTCAGGAACTACGATCAGATCTTGATACGACAAGTCAAATCCTAATGGATGTCAAGTCCTGATATGATGTGAGATCCTGATATTAGATATACTTTCGATGATGTCATTATGGATGCTACAGAAACTGGAAAGTGCTATATTTCAGGATCAGTTGTTTTAAAGAACAACAAGAAGTAATCATGAAGAAAAGAATCTAACTATTGATGGAAACTATCAACTGGACATCAGAACATTACCATGTATTGTTTGTTACTTTCTGTTATTAGTTGATAGGAAGCATTATAAATGCTTTCTCTCTATCATTGAAATAGAAGCGAAACGAAGAACAAACGAGAGTCTGTATTAACTTGTGTGTTAAGGTTTTTACAGAGAGGGAGATTTATATTGAGAGCAACTGCTAAAGGTATTGTCCACCTTTGGTAGAGTTTGCATTTGATCTTATTAATACAAACAAGTTTGATTTATTCGTTTGTTCTTGTTTATTTATTCGAGCAAAAATCAGACACGATTACTTATACTTGTATTCAACCCCCTTTCTATAAGTATATTCAGATTAACAAGTTCGTTTATAAGTTGAATAGCATGAATAGGTGTTAAATAAGGCATTTAATCAATTTAGCCAACTATGTCTTCACAGATATGAGCTTATGATTATTGGATTACACATTCAATCAATACATAGCAAATGCAGTGGCTACCATGATAATAATCAAGAAAAATGTTGTAACCATTGCCACAAGTGTTGTCGCCAAATACACTCTTCATAACTTTATAAGTGAATGAAAATAATTAGCACAAGTGTATTTTCTAATACATAATCTTATTATCAAATTAAAGTATAGACTTGTATTCAAATAGGTATACCATTAGAAAAACTTCTAGCATCTACAATAACTACACAAAGCATATGTCCGGTTTCACGTTTCTCCCATACTCCCGTTATATCTAAATGTGATATAGTTAGGAAATGAGAAAATTAATGGATGGAACACAATAATTTGATCAGCCTCAAAACTAAAAGTATGACAGTAAGATTTGATAAATTTTTAGTGAATGCAACAGTATCAAATCGGCAGTTTCCTAATCAATTTGGTCAACTATAGCTTCACCGATATTAATAAAATTTAATATAATAAATCTAAGAAATTTGTTTCTTAAGAAACTGACTTTATATTTATTTCACTAAAATAAGAATACTGACTTCATATTGTTGTTTAATTTTTGAAGTGTTTGATGTCAAATTCGTCATCCCAACCATCATATTATCATGTTGTGGATCGAAGTGGTGATAGTGCATGTGTGCATAATGGTGATTTTGATGGATTTTTCAAGGCTCGCCTTCTTCTTGAATTTAATTTGGTAAGGGTTGGGTACGAAGAGCAAAGTGGTTGTGAATGAATATATTGTTTGCAGGTACAATTGGTATTTTCTGAAAAAATTGCAGAATGCTCATGTCTTGCTACGATATTTTAGTTACAAATATGTTCATCATTATCCCCTGAATATCACAAGGCAAAGTAGTGAAGCTTGTTGTAAATATGGATAGAAGAAAAATTAGAAGCTCGCAAAAATGATCGAACTTAAAATCACTGTTCTAAACAATAACAGAAAAATATGAACAGCCAATCAAACAACATACAGTGAACTAAAGAGCAACTATGATGAGTACCAACAAATAAATGATAAACTACTAGAGAATTTCCGGGAATGCTGTTAGTCAATATTTACTTCCTCATACAAACTCAATTTAATTTGGATTATCCAGAGAAAGTGGTAGAGTTGTGAACTCATTCTTGAACAATTCTTCAATTTACATTAGGTTTATTCGGAGGTTGGTTAAACTCCAAGCCTAATTCAATAAAACCGACTTAAACTTACAATATGAACTTCCAAATTTTAAAAACAAAAAAAAGAGAGGAACCAAAGTAGTTGAAATTCACAAAGCAGCAATAACATCTACATGGGCCGCATTACAATCTTAAAAGGAAGATGAAATTGAGCATTAAATATCAACTACAAAATATTTTAATACCCCTACATTACAGGTTTCGCAGCAAATCTCAAGCTCATCATCAATAAATATGGAGCTAGGAGGTTGATTTGCCTCCTCATTGCAACCGCAATCTTCCTCATGCTGAAGAAAGCACCACCACCAGCCACCCCTGTTGTTGGACAAGATAAACCAACCAATTAGATCTGGTTCGTAATGCATATCCTGTAATAAATAGACTTCTATACTATTATTAGTGCCCTATAGTGCCTTGTGATGGTGTATACGGTAACCACCAGTCATGTCCCAACTTCTATTTCGCCCGTTTCAATCTAAAATGATGTCTATGACTTAAATTATACTTCCTCGGAACTGTAAGTTTTCCTGCTGCCTATTAATCATGATATAATATGTTTTAGTTTTGGTGATTATGAATTGTCAATTGCAGCAGATTCATACCAATTTAAGGGTTTAGTATTTCTTTGAGAACAAAATTTGGGGGCTGGGATTGAAGCCAAATGGTAAGTAATGTGGAGGTGAACTAGCTAGCACTATATCAAAAGATAGAGCTCTATTAGTAATTTTGATAGATAAACTTACAAACCTAGTTTTCTAAAGTAATAATTTACATACCAATCAGACCAGGCCGATTGGATGGTCGTATTTCAGGCACAGTAGGTTAGCTTATCGGTGTTAGTTGCATTCCTCTTGGAGGCGGTGCAACATGTACTGTATTTTGGAACAAATATGTTGGTATATCAACATGAACAGAAAATTACAACAGTGGATGAAGATAACAATACAGATAGTACCTGGAGCAATTGGTGTGGATGGTAGAGCTTATTTGAGATCAATTAAAAAGGTGTTATGTACTGTAAATTTAAATTTACAGTAGGTTGATAATTAAAAAAGGACTAGGTCAGTAGTGATGACTTGGCACTGCAACATCAACAATGGTGATGTCATTGCTGATGTGGCAGTGCCACGTCATCAATGATTTAGAAATATGTGGCTGAAATTTAATTTTGGGATAAAAGATGTAAGGCTAAGATTTAGTCTCGGTTCACATATTAAGAAGCGGTCTCATTTGAGCATATATATATATGAGTTAAGTTATATGGAGACCAACATAAGTGGGGACCGTGGAGACTATATATGCACTCAAAACATTGCAAAACATATATATTTGCGAAGAATGTTCAATGAACATTATTATTTCATTCAAAATCTTAAAAATCATATATGATTTGCAAGCAGGACATGTTTTGGTAAACAATACATTCTGCAATGTTTTGTTTACAGAACATACATTATTTTCAAGATTTTTAATAAAATTTGCATGAAAAACATGTACGATTTTCAAGATTTTCAATGAAATGAATGAAATAGTGACTTTCATGGACATGATTTTCAATGAATAAGGTTTTTCAATGTTTTAATTGATATATGGTCTCCGGTCTCCACTAAAAAACTTGGTCTCCATAGAACTTAACTATATATATATATATATATATATATATATATATATATATATATATATATATATATATATATATGAGTTGCACTCTAAGAAGAACACCTTATATAAAGAACAATAAAGATCACCATCATAATACTTTATTTTACATGAAAATTGATTTGTTATGGTAAGAATCACAAATTTTAACAATAATTAAGTTTAACATATCAAATCTAACTTAGAATCTCATCTAAATTTAAAAATCAAATGTTACATATAATCCACTAATGAATCTTATATATATTTTTGTAACAATAAATTATGTGTAATCATGTTATATTTGATCTTGATTTTTTGTTAGATTATATTTTTGTTCATAAAAACCATATTGATATGAAAATTAAAATCTAAATATGATTATCTATAAGATTCTATGGTGTTCTTTATTATGATTTATATAAGAGTGTTTTGCATGGAGTTATGGCATATATATATATATATATATATATATATATATAGAGTCCTACTCCACTACAAACTAAAATTAATTACAAACTAAAAACTAAACACTAATCCAACATTTCATGCTAATCTAATGATCAAACTAGGGGTACCCCAATGCAAAAAATGCTTAAAATATTTGGCTCTATCCAACAAAAAAAAATCACTGTGCACGTGATGACGTGGCAGTGGATTTCACTGGTTAACGGTGCTTCGCACCTTCTTGTACGGCGCTTCGCGCCTTTATCATTCTAAAGTTGTAAGGAATGACAATCAATGGTAAAGGCAATAGACGATTGACGGGTGTGTCGAGAGCCTTCGTCCCTCATGACTACCTAACTCATCCGTTTACTGTCTTAAATGCTTCGCATTTCCACGGCAAGTTTTTTTTTTGTTGGATAGAGCCAATTATTTTAAGCATTTTTTATGAAGGTACCCTTGGCGGGAACCTTAGAATAAATGAAATATAATTAATTTAGTGTTAGTTTGTAGTTTGTATTTAAGGATTGGTTTGTATTTGAGCAAAAACCTATATATATATATGTATATATGTATATATACATATATATATATATATATATATATATATATATATATATATATATATATATATAGGGCTACTCCAATACAAACCCCCTTATAATACAAACTAAAAATCATCACTAATTTCTGCAACAAAAATCACTAATATTTTAATTACAATATATTAATTATATTTTAATATAATTATCACTAATTTACCCACCCCATATGAAATCATTAATATACACAACTAAAAATCACTAATTTATACTCACCCCACCCCATCTGTAATCACTAATATACACAGCTAAAAATCACTAATTTACACCCCACCCCACCTGCCCCCACCACCTCTGGTCATCTTCTCCGACGAGCTCCAGCTATCTTCTCCGGCGAGTTTGATTTTTCCAGCGAGCATGATTTTTCTGTCATCCTCCTCGTATTCCACTCCCGATTTTGACCTTTCGACTCCGATTGAAAATTAGGGTTTGTAAACTTCAAAATCAGTGAGATTAATTGGGGATTTTGTCTTGTACGGGTCGGGTTCGAAGTTTTGATGGTGTTGTGGTGAAGAACGGGCGGCAGAAGGGTGGTCCTGTAGTGAGGTCGCAGTAGTTGCAACCACGACGCCCTTATCGCGACGGTGTAGTGGTAGAGAGAGATAGGCGGAAGGAGGCGGAGAGATTGGGAAGAAGAATGAGATCTGGTGGTGATGGTGGCAGAGGAAGAAAATTAAGATGGTAGATGGTGCCCTTGCGGGCCAGAGATCGAAAATGATTAAAACCACTGCGAGGGGGCTGGGGAGTTTTATTTTTGTAATTTTGGTTTTTTTATATTTTAAAAATTAAATATAAAAATAGTAATTTTGGTTGTACAAATTAGTGATATTTTGTAGTTTTTTTGTGTGTGTATATATATATATATATATATGCAAGTGATCAAATAGAAACCACTCTTAAAATACAAACCTACAAACCATTACTAATTTGTAGAACCAAAATCACTATTTTATATTTAGCTTAAAAAATATAAAAAACTAAAATTACTTAACTAAAAAAAATACCCTAGCCTCCCCCTCAGCCCCCATCATCACCACCTAAGCGCCACCACCTCCACCCCCCCAGCCCCCTCACCTACCACCCATCACCTCCATCTTCCTTTTCCGGCCCCGACACCACCCCCACCGCCCACCGCCGTCTCCACCAACAAACCCACCACCACCGCTGCCACCCACCACAGCTGCCACCCCACCACCGGTCTTCTTCTCCAATGAGCTAAAATTTTCCGGCGAGCTTGATTTTAAAAGATTTGGCTCCGACGAGATTCCTAATCGATCTTCTCTTCCATTCTGACTACTGGCCCCGCAGGGCACCATCTTCATCGTCAAATCGCGATGTATTATAAGTTTAGATTTTCTGCTGAACTGGTAATAGTCAGTGATTTACAGCGTATAAATGATTGATTTTCGTAGTATAAATGGTTGATTTCTGTAATATGATTTAGTGATTTTTGTATTCTAGACTGGTAAATCAGAAAGATGATAGATTACAGGGGGTTGGTACGGGGTGCGGGGGTGGGTGGGGTCGGTTCTGGTGGGGGAGGGGTAGTGTGGTTGGTAGAAATGTAGAATGGTAGGGAGAAAGAGAATAAACAGTGTGATGTGCGCGTGTGTAGTTGTGTTTATTAAAAAAATGTATTGGTTTTTAGGTTTGTATTCTGAGGGGATTTGTATTGGAGTAACCCCTCCCCCCCCTCTCTCTCTCTCCCTCCCTCCTTCTATATATATATATATATATATATATATATATATATATATATATGTCATTACTCCATGAAGAACACCCTTATATAAATAGATCATTGCTCCATGAAGAACACCCTTATGTAAAGAACAATAAAGAACACTATAGAACCTTACATAAAATCGCTTTTAGATTCTAATTTTCACATCAAAAATGGTTTTTTATGAATAAAAATAGAATCCAATAAAAAATTAGGATCACATATAACATGATTACACATACTTTTATTGTTACAAAAATACATATAAGATTCTATTGTGGATTCTATGTAACATTTGCTATTTTAATTTAGATGAGATTCTACGTTAGATTCGATATGTTAAGTTTAATTGTTATTAAATTTGTGATTATTATCATAACAAATCAATTTTTATGAAAAATAATGTTTTATGATGGTATTCTTTATTAATCTTTATATAAGGTGTTCTTTATAGAGTGCAACTATATATATATATATATATATATATATATATATATATATATATATATATATAGAAAATATGAATCAGGTCAGAAATTATTTGAGAAGTAACTGTACAGTAGCTGTAATATTTGTTTCTTAGTTTAGATATTACGATCCCTGATTCTTAGGAATTAGTATTAACTAAGAATAACTAACAGACCTGTATATGCCTATTTAAAGGCTTCATCTCCTATTATATGAAATATAAATGAGTTTTTCTAATTCGAAAATGGTAACTTGGATACCCCGGGTAATTCTTCTCTTAATGATCATAATACTCCTTAATTTTCTGATCTAGACCAACCTATTGCAGTTAGAAAAGGGACCAAGTCTTGTACTCAGTACCCTATTGCAAAACATCTATCATACCATAGGTTATCAGAGACTCATAAAGCATTTACTTCTAACATTTCTCATGTGTTTGTGCCAAGAAACATTGAGGAAGCACTTGCTGATCCAAATTGGAAATCAGCAGTTTTAGAAGAGATGAGAGCTCTTCATAAGAATATGACATGGGAGGTTGTTGATCTTCCCTGGGGAAAAAGGCGGTTGATTGTAAATGGGTTTTCATAATAAAATACAATGCTGATGGTAGTATCGAAAGATACAAAGCGAGGTTGGTGGCAAAAGGCTTTACTCAAACTTATGGAACAGATTATCAAGAGACCTTCACACCTATTGTTAAGTTGAATCAATACGCATTTTACTTTCTCTAGCAGTTCAAAATGATTGGCACTTATATCAGCTTGACATCAAAAATGCGTTTCTGAACGGGGAATTGGAAGAAGAGGTGCTCATGGAGTTGCCACATGGTTTTGAAGGAAAATATGAATATGGAAAAGTATGTAGGCTGAAAAATCTATATACGGCCTAAAGCAGTCCTCACGAACCTGGTTTAAACAATTTGGGGAGGTTGTAAAATGACATGGCTATAAGCAGAGCCAGGCAGATGATAACATGTTCTACAAACACTCGAAGAGTGGAAAAAAGGTTATTTTAATCGTCTATGTCGATGATATAGTTTTGACAAGAGATGATCACACATAACTCCAAAACATTAAAAATCAGTTAGCAAAAGACTTCGAAGTAAAAGACCTTGGAAACCTCAAATATTTCCTTGGTATGGAGTTTGAACGTTCTAAAGATGGGCTTGTTATTTCACAACGCAAGTATGTTTCAGATCTATTATATGAAACTGGTCTACTCGGATGTAAACATACTGAAACACCTATAGAAGCCAATGTAAAGCTTCAGCCTACAACCCAAGAAGAACAAGTGAATAAAGAGCAGTATCAACGACTTGTGGGAAAACTACTATATTTGTCTCACACTCGGCCATATATTGCATTTGCAGTAAGTGTTGTAAGTCAGTTTATGCATTCTCCTGGAGTTCAACATTTTGACGTAGTCAAGAGGGTGCTTCGATACTTAAAAGGTACACCAGGAAAGGGATTGTTATTTAGCAAAAATGAGTTTCCTGGAGTAGAAGTTTACACAGACTTTGATTGGACAAGAAGTGTAACTGATAGAAGATCAACTTCAGGTTATTGCACCATTGTAAGAGGAAACTTAGTAACTTGGCGCAGTAAGAAGTAGAGCATGGTGGCACGAAGTAGCGCTGAAGCTGAATATAGAGTCGTTGCACTTGGCATTTGTGAGATATTGTGGATTAAAAGACTTTTGGAAGAGCTAAAGATGAGAATAAAATTACCAATGAAGGCCTATTGTGACAACAAATCAGCGATTTTGATAGCTCATAATCCAGTTCTCCACGAAAGAACCAAACATATAGAAATTGATAAGCATTTTATAAAAGAGAAATTGGAGAACTGACTAGTCTATATGCCTTATGTTCCCACTGGAGACCAGATTGCAGATATTCTCACCAAAGCGCTACCAACAAAGCAATTTGAGAACTTAATTGGCAAGCTGACCATGAAAGACATCTTCAGTCCAGCTTGAGGGGGACTGTAGAAAATATGAATCAGATCAGAAATTATTTGAGAAGTAACTGTACAGTAGCTGTAATATTTGTTTCCTAGTTTAGAGATTACGATCCCTGATTCTTAGGAATTAGTATTAACTCAAAATAACTAACATATATATATATATATATATATATATATATATATATATATATATATATATATATATATATATATATGTTTTTGCTCAAATACAAACCAATCCTTAAATACAAACTACAAACTAACATAAAATATTTTATATTTCATTTATTCTAATGGCCCCGCCAGGGGCACCTTTACAAAAAATGTCCAAAATTCTTGGCTCCATTCCACAAAAAAAAATAAAAAAAATAATGTTCACTGCTGACGTCACTGCCACGTCAGCAGTGAACAATAACCTTTTTTTTTGCTGAATGGAGCCAAGAATTTTAGACATCTTTTCTATTGGAGTACCCCTAGTTTGATCATTAAATTAGTGTGAAATGTTGGATTAGTGTTTAGTTTTTAGTTTGTAGTTAATTTTAGTTTGTAGTGGAGTAGGACTATATATATATATATATATATATATATATATATATATATATATATGAAAAATGGGCCTGAGGTTGTCCTCAGGGATTTCTCCTGAGGTTATAACAAATAGCCTTTAGAATAACTGGCCCCGCAGGGGCATCTTCGTAAATATTAATTTTTTTTATTAATAAATTTACCTAAAGGTCCTAAAATTTGTATTAAAAAGCTTTTAACCTCAGGGTTTTCTCCTGAGGTCATCCTCAGGCACTTGATTATATATATATATATATATATATATATAGGCAAGTGCTCAAAAGAGAAATTATTTTTTGAAAAAAACTAAGGTACTAATCCTAGCCATTAGATGTAATAAGATCAATGGCCCCGCCAGGGGCACCCACACACTAATCAAATACACCCTCACACACAGAATCACACTTAATCCCCTCCATTTTTAATTTGATTTTTCCCGTCAATCGGTGATATTTTTTTTAAATCTAATTTCACCACATTTTTCTTTATCTCCCAACGATTAGTTTGCATACCATATATGCTATATTTCGATTTAGTTTTCTAAGTTTTCCATTAAACGAGGTTTTCCCTAGATCCTTACTCATATATATATATATATATATATATATATATATATATATATATATATATATATATATAGGCTTGGGTTCAATTAGGAACTCTTTTTACGTGGGTAACTGAGTAACTCTCCCGCTTATCCAGCAAAACAGACGCACGATGTACATCATTTCATTATAGTTATTCATTCAGACTTCTAATACAAAACTATTATTATTATTATTATTATTATTATTATTATTATTATTATTATTATTATTATTATTATTATTATTATTATTATTTTTCTTGTATAATTTTCTAAAAAGTTTAGTTGTGCAAAACTTTCTCTTAAATTTTTAAAATACAAAGAATGAACAAATTAAAAATAGTATCATAGTACATTGTTTACGAAAAACCAAATGAAAATTTTGGATTACATAATAAAATACAAAACACAAAAAACATAGAAATAATAAATAGAAACAATAATTATCGAACACAATAAAATACAAATACAAAACACAATAATTATTGAACATAGTAAAATACAAATACAGAACAATAATTAAGGAACACAATAAAATACAGAACATTAAAAAGTACATAACATTTTGGATTGCATATAATAAAATAAAAAACACAAAAAACATAAAAATAATAAAAAGAAACAATAATTATTAAACATAATACAGAAAACAAATTATGCAAAATATAGAACAAATAGAATGCATAACACAAAAAATAGAAAACCAAATTAAACAACTTAGAACACTAAACAATATTAAAATTGTAGAATATAAGATTTAAAAATAAATTTTATAAATTTAGTGTTGTATATTGTAAAATAGTTTATCAAAATATTTTTGTAAAAAAAAATATATATAATGAAATATAATAGGTCAAAAATATTGTGTTCAAAAATTTTATAAAATCCGACAAGAGGTTTTTAAGTAAAAAAAAATGAAAAAAGTTTTGTTACGTGTTAGAGTTGAGGATACACAGTCAATCTGACCAATGAAACACATGAATTTTAATGATTCTTATGTTCTGTAAATATGTTATATTAAGTTTTTTTTTTTTTTTGAACTCATGTTATATTAAGTTTTATATGTTTATTGATCTCTAATTTATAACATTTTGTAAAAAACAAATTTGAAATGAATAAAAAATATGTGTAAGTTAAAGAATTGTATTGTATAATAATAGAAATAAAAATACAAAAAACTTAACACCGACACTGGATGCACGACATGGGTTATGTTTTTAATCTAACTGACAGGACACATGGTTTTATTTAGGTTTTGATCTAATGGTCTATATTGAGTTACTTAGTTACTCAAATGTGTTGGTTCCCACTGAGAAGTCCTATATATATATATATATATATATATATATATATATATATATATATATATATATATATATATAGGTCACGCTCCAGTGAGAACACATGTTAGTGTGAGAACAATGAGAACACACATATTCACCACATTTCAAGCTATTTTAAAGGGCCTCGCTAGGGGCACCTTCACAAAAAAGTCTTATAATTCTACCCTCTATCCATTCACAACAAAAAAATTTTAAAAAAATTAACAAAATTTTTTTAAAAAAAACTGCTACCACATCATCATTTTCAATTTTTTTAACTTTTTTTTTGATGAATGGATAGAGGGTAAATTATAAGACTTTTTCGTATTGGGTGTCCCTGGCAGGGCCCTTTAGAATAGCTTGAAATGTGGTGTTCTCATTGTTCTCCAACATTTATGTGTTCTCACCTGAATCATTATATATATATATATATATATATATATATATATATATATATTGTCTTGTTCTAATAGAAACTAACTTAGAATAGAAACTAAACCTAAATTAAATATTTCAAGCTAATCTAATGACCAAATTAGGGGTACCCCAATACAAAAAACGTTTAAAATTATTGGCTCTATTCAACAAAAAAATAAATAAAATAAAAATAAAAATAAAAGTTACTGTTCACGTGATGACGTGGCACGTGAACAGTAACTTTTTTATTTTTTATTTTTATTATTATTTTTTATATTTTTGTTGAATAGAGCCAATAATTTTATAAGTTTTTTGTGAAGGTGCCCCTAACGGGGCCAATAAAATAAATGAAATATAATTTATTTAGTGTAGGTTTCTAGTTTCTATTCTAAGGTTGGTTTCTATTTGAACGCTTTTGGTTTCTATTTGAACGCTAGCCTATATATATATATATATATATATTCTCTTTTGATCATTTGCCTATATATATATATATATATATATATATATATATATATATATATATATATAGGGTATTTCTCCATATGGGAACCACTATTTTTAAGTAACTTAGGAACTAAGATCTCAACCATTAATTAGATGATAAGATTAAATGACACTACTAACTGCTGCTACGATAACACAAGAAAATAGAATAACAAATATAAATCAAGTACAGTGCAAACAAAATATTATAAACATACATACAGAACACACAAAATTTACAGAACAACTGAAAATACTAAAATAAAATATGCATAACACAAAATATATTAAATTAAAGAGCATACAAACAAATTACAGATCACACCAACAAAATTACAGGATATAAAATAAAAATTACAGAACATGTGAAAACTATCAAATTCAAATCAAAATACAGAACACAATATATTTTATGCATAAATACAACAAAATAACAAATGTAAAATGAAATAATGTTACATATTTAAAAAGTTGAACAAAAAAATATCACAAAATTTATTTACAAAAATAAATTCATCACAAAAAAATATACAGAACATGAAATAATAACAGAAAAAATACAAAACAATGTTTTTTTTATATAGAGCAATGCCACTAAAAGCTTAAATTAAATAATATACAAAATAAACCAAAATAATAGTTATTGGATAAAAAAACATTAAAGCTATAAAATGAAAAAAACAATAAAAATTAGGGTGATGGCCCAAAATATTCATATGGGAGCCATGATGGCCCTTTTTACTGACTGAAAACGCTACACCGTCTACCGTGATATGAGGGGTGTTGCGGAACACCGTGTTCCGTATCATGGGGTGTTGCGGAACACCGTGTTCCGTATCATGGGGTGTTGCTGAACACCATGTTCCGTATCATGCACGGATACGGAACACCGTGTTCCGTATCATGCTAACACGGAAGATGGTGTTCCGTATCATGCATAATACGGAACACGGTATTCCGTATTATGCTAACACGGAGGATGATTCTCCGTATCCCGTCGGTATTTCGGGCCATTTTTTTCAAAATCAGTATTTTGGACAAAAACTTGTGAAAAATAGGCATTTTGGTAATTCTCTCTAAAAATTACTTTCTATTTAATGTTCTTATTTTTATTTGTATTTTATTGATTTTAATATGTTATATTGTTTTTAGTTTTGTATTTTTTTATTTGATACTTTTACATTATTCTGTAAAATGTGTATACAAATCATGTGTAATGTACAATTGACTCACTATTTGTATTTACAATAAAAAATACGTTTGTTTTAAAAATGATTTTAGTGATTCTTATGTTTTGTAAATATGTTATATTAAATTTTGTATGTTTATTGATCTTTAATACTATAATATTATGTAATAAAATCAAAATTTGAAATGAATAGAAAATATGTGGAAGTTAAAGAATTGTGATGTATAAGAGAAAAATAAATAAAAACACATAACATTGACACTCATGCACGACATAACTGACCGGGGACACGTAGTTTTAGGGTTTTACCTCGGTTACTAGTTTAAATAAGTTTTTAATTGAACCGCAGCCATATATATACATATACATATATATATATATATATATATATATATATATATATATATATATATATATATATATATATATATATATATAGTGTACTACTCTACTAAAAATCAATTTAAAATATAAACTAAAACTTAGAAATTGCATCACACACAATTTAAATACACTCTCCCACACACAACACCACCTAATCTCTTCCATTTTTAATTAGATTTTTCCCAATCATTCAACGATTTTTCTTTTAAATTTAATTTCATATTATTTTTCTCCATTCTCAAATGATTAATAGGAATACCATATATGTTATATTTCGACGATAAATCATTATTTATGCTTACGAGATCACTAAAATGTTGATGATATCTATAAGAATAAATAATAATTTATTCTCCAGATCTATTTTTTGGAATTTAGATAACTTTTTGTGGGATTTGATTGGTTAGAATAATTGTAAAACTTAGAATTTTAAATAATTATTTTTTTTTGGAACCAAAACAAATAACCAAATGGGTGAAGGGAGCCTAAAGTTTACTTTAGGAGAATTCCCTAAAGTTAACCATTAAAAACAAGACAAGTCATCAAAATCATTAATGCCCCTGCGGGGCCCTTATAAATAAAAAGTAATGAATAATTAAAATCGTATAATTTAAAAGGTTAACTTTAAGGCCTGTTTGGATAGGGGGTCAGGAGGGGTTGGGTTGGGTTGGATTAGAGTGGGATGGCTTAGGTTGGGAAGGGATGGGTTGGGTTGAACCCTTACCTTGTTTGAATGTAAGGGTTGAGTAATGAAGTGTTCAACGCTTACCTTATTTGGATGGAAAGTTAGTTTGGGAAGGGTTGTAATACAAATATTTTTTCCCGGAATTTTTTTTTCTCCGAAATATATTTTCGTAAAATATTTTTTTCGTAAATTTTTTGAAAAATATTTGTTCAGAAATTCTCATTTTTTTTTTGAAAATAAATATTTTTTTGAAAATTTCTTGGAAAATTATATGTATATGTAAAGAAAAATGAATATCAAATTATAAAATATAATAAAATTTGAATTCAAACTATTAATACTAATGACGTACTGATAAATGATAACAGTGAATATTTTTGTAAAACAGAAATATAAAATAACAAAGATTATTTATTGCAATTATAAAAAAATAGCATAATAATAATTTGCACAAATAAAATTGGAAAAGGAAGAAGAATGCTTTAAAAGGAAAAAAAAAGAAAAAGAAAAGGATTGGTAAAATGTTTCCATGTGACTGGCGGAGGAGTGGACAACGAAAAAGGAGGAATTATTTTTAATAGAGGATGAAGTCGCCAACAACACCCCAAATCGGGGCGTCGGAATAGCTGTCCAGTTAGTTCATTTTTGATCCCTCAACAACCCTTCCCCAACCCTATTGGAACCCAACCCTCCTTACTTAAAACTCAGCCAAACGTGGTTCTGAAAATCCAGCCCCTCCCACCCTAACCCATTCCTCCCCAACCCTCAAACCAAATACACCCTTAGGAATTTCTCCTAAAATTAACTTTAGGAACCTTTTTCTCTAACCAAATTACCTCATTTTAGGAATTTATTAGCCTAAAATACTGGTTTCATAAACGTATTGTAAATACTGATAAAAGATTACAAATAATAAAATCAGGAGCAATTTCTACCCACTCAATGTCATAGAACAACCAGCCTGCGCTAACACATGTGCTACTTTATTCGCAGATCTATGTTCAAACAGAACTAAATCTTCATGAAAGTGCTTAAGAATATCCACACAATCTTCTATAATCGTGTGAAAATTAGAATTACCACCATTACCACGAATCGCATCAACAACCACCTTCGCATCCATCTCAAAAACACACTTACTTGTCCTCCATTCCCGAACCCACATTAAAGCTTTCTTAAGTCCTAAAGCCTCTGCTTCCCTAGCTCTCCATCGACCCATTACTTTACATCCATGAGCTCGAAGAAACTACCCATTCTCGTCACGAACAACACAACCTACTCCTATAAACCCCTGTTGAGCATGATACGTAGCATCGACATTGACTTTAATCCACCCTTCTGGAGGTCTGCACCAACGTCTATCACTATTACGAATCCTACCTCGCTCACCTCCAAGCTCCTCCCGACTCCCAGAGTTTTAAAAAGAATGAAAAACAAGTAAAAGGTAAAATATTATTTTATTTCATTCATATTTTGTATTTCCTAATTTTTAATAGAAACAAAAACAAGTAAAAATAAATGAAATTTTAGCATAGTTTCACTCCTAAAACTTTAATTTCAAAACTGAAATGAACATAGGTCTTAGGTGCTGTTTGGCTGGACTTAAAATAAGTAAAAATTTTATGTTTTAATAATTTTTTATATAAATATTTAATGTATGTTTGAAGTTTATAAACTACAAAAAAAGTATATTTTTCAGAAAAAAACTAAAAATCTTAACTTAATTTTTAAAATAAGTCAACTTTTCTAAGCTGACCCAAACACCCCCTAGTCACCCTTTTGTCATTTACTTTTTTCAGTCATTTACTTTTTTCAGTTAGGCATGGAGGGGATATACCGTATACGTACATACTTTATAAACAGAATTGAAAAGGGTAGTGTTAATACAGAATATAAATCTGATTCAATAATGGGAATCAGTCATATTATTTTTATTATTTTTTTAAAAAAAATTTGGTCAATTTGATCATCAAAAATCAAACAAAACAAAAGATTTGAAACGGAGGGAATAAGTAATAGGTGACTTGCTCCTCAAAAATAAGAAGAGTATGGACGAAATGATTCCTTGTAAAGGATATGTAGTAGATTGATATCCTCGAGCTCAGCCCCAAAAATTATTAACCCTAATTTTAACCCAAATATTATAAATCCTAATTTGTATTATAAATCTTAATTTGATATTTTGTCGAAGATGAAAATTGGCATCAACATTTGACACCGTCCGTGAGAATCTATATATTATAAATTAGGGATAGCTCGTTCCTTAGGTTCGGTATCCATATTTAGGTTCGGATAAGATTTTCAACTTTATTTTGATTCATGGCCTATCCACGTATGGTATCTATTATGCCCGAATTTGACATAAGTCCTAAGCAGGCCTAATGGGTTAGAATATTAGTACATCTCACATTATGGGCCTAAGAATGAGGAATGGGTCATTAAAGTCCGCCATCACAGGGAAGTTCATCACATTATTTTGTAGAGTGGGATCGCCAGCGAGCCCTAGAGATGGGGTCGCAGTTCACGAGGTCCAGCGTGGCCTAGAACATGTTTACCATGAAGGCTTATGGTCAGGCCCAGCGAGGTCGCGTAAGTAGGTTATCTCCATACAGTAAGGATCGCCTCGCATGGTCAGGCCCAGCAAGGTCGCATGCGAGGCCATCTAGACAGTTTCGCCAGTGATGATAATTGTAGCATCATGCTAGCCATGGGTTCCCTTTAATGGGCCATGGATCATGAGCAGTGTAAATGGGTAAAATATAACCAAAGGAGACGACTAGTGGATTTGGGCCAAGTCGAGCCCATAGAAACCCTAGCCCGTCTAGATAACTTCTTCTCTAAGAGAACTACGTATGGCTTGATCCCTATAAATAGGGTACGTAGGCATCTTGTAAAGACTTGAGAAACAGTTCACCACTGAATATCAATAGAGAAGATCAACCACAAACAATTACAAATCTTCTCCGTGTTCTTCGTGTTCTTAGCAGAATATCTGTATTTTGCTCCATAAATCCAGCAACCTCCAAAATATTGTTATACAATATTCTCCCTATAAAATTTGGCGCTAGAAGGAGGGGCAAGTCGTTGAATTGGGAGAACAATGACTAAATCTCACAAGAAGAAAAACGGAGTGGGGGAAACCCCGGGGTCGCATAAGAGAGACAGAGACGACCCCTAGAGGAAGGATCGACCACAAAGCGAGGCGGTGGAAGAAGGGACCAAGGAAGGGTTCGAGAAGGAGGAAACCCCCCTGTCCAACAAGTAGCTTTACCTGAAGAGGTCATGTCATTTCTAAAGGGCCTCGGAGATCAAATGATGGAGGTACAAGGTAGGGCCGCTAAGATGGAGAAGCGACACAGCTCTAGAGGTTTCAAGAGGAATGCGAGGACAGGGGGTGGTAAGGCCCCACCAAGCAGTTAATTGGGGACTTTGACGATGTAGTAATAGACCAAACGAACCATGATTGGAGCGACGAGGAGGCTAATATTGGGAAGGGGGAGTCGAAAGAGAAGCCTGCCTAATCTGAAGGAAGGTCTGTGAGTGTCTTTGATCGAGTTGGAAAGAAACTCAGCGAGCATGATCTCCGCCTCAGATAAGTGAAACTTAAAGCTAGTAAGGACGGAGGGTCTAAAAACAAAAGGATCGTGAGCGGTCATATCGTCGCAATGACAGACCCCCCTCTCTTCGTAGAGAGCATGAGCGGTCCCATCATCGCGATGACAGACCCCCTTTCCATCGAGAGCGTGAACGTTCCCATCACCATGAGAACGAGCACAAAAAGAAGGATCGTCGAAATGATCAAGAGGAGTCTAGTGCTCCAAAAAAGACTCAATCTCATCATGGGAGTACTGGAGACAAGAAAAAGGAAGACAAGGATGCTAGTAACGGTGACTATAAGCTAGAAGAGCTAAAAAAGGCCTTGGATGCGATGAATAATGAGAAGGGGATTTTCAGTACTATGGGCTCGTCCTCGCCCTTTACTCATGAAATCCGAACTGCTCCACTTCCTGCCGTGTTTCGAGGCCATCATTCAGATATGACCTACAATGGAGAGACTGACCCAGCTGATTTTGTTGTTCGGTTCAATAATGAGATGGATGTTTATCAGGTCTCGCAGCTAGCGAGGTGCAGGTTGTTTGCAGCCTCACTGAGAGGGAGCGCTCAACAATGGTTTTCGAAGCTGGGAGCATTGTAACAAGGCTGTCGCGTGCCTATCAAATAAGAATATCTAACAAATCCTTCTAACTATGTAGCAGGGTAAGTCAGAGTCGATCCCACAGAGACAAACGTATCAATCACCAGTTATTTCTGATTTAATTCGGCTAAGTAAGTAACACAGTAAATATTGAGAGATTATTAAACTAATTTTATACTAAAGAGAATGGTGTTTATATAAATCAAATATTAAAAATATCCAGAATTAAGTATCCCCACTAGCATGAATTAATGCAATCGTGAATTCCCTCCCCAATTAATCAGATATATTACTCAAAAGGAAAGATGCGCCCTATAAATACCAATAACCTCTCTCGAGTTGAAAGGCAGAGTGTGTAAACTTGTAACACTATAACTAATGTAACTCAATTAAAGGAAAAGATACTTAACCAGAAGACAATCAAGAACAAGAAGTCACAAGGAATCAACACTAAATGAAGACAAGGTAATTGATACAATTGAACATGTTAACTATGATCAAGCCAAGAAGAAATCATTGAGAGAAGTTCAAGTCAAAGTTGTTCATGCCTCAGTGATTTGAGAAATCAAGAATCAAGATTATAACTATCAGTATCAATAAAACAAATTGATTTCAAGTGAACAAGAAGGAAAGCGAACATTGGAAAGCCATGTTACTAAGTGAATATGGTAATTTATTCAAAAAGCAGAAACACTATCAAGACTAGTCACTTATGAACCAGACCAGTGCATCAAGTGTCAGAACATTGATAGCAAGTTTATGTCAGTAATAAAGATCCATGTTCAAGAGCTTGCTGAAGAATAAAGAAGACATGAAGATATCACAAGCTCAAGATGTGCATTGAAGTTTCAAGTTGAAGATCAGAATATTTTCTAAGTACTAAATATTCTAGATGACCAAGTAGAATATTTCTAAGTAGAAGTTCTACTTAAAAATTCGAGATGGCTAAGTAGAAATTCTCAAGTAGAAGTTCTACTTAGAGTGTAGCTTCAACATGACACATGGCATCTTCTGATTGGCAGATTTCCAAGCTTTCAAGATAAGGCAAGATTTATGTGGACATCATTGGGCCACGTATATCTTAGTCTTTGAAGACTACAGGACATAGATTACATGTAGTATAAATAGAAGTACTTGTGTGATGTTTTATTTAAGAGAGCAATAGTTGAAGAAAACACAAGAAAAAGAGAGAGAGTGCATTCACAGAGCTTAGTATCATTCACTTCTCTCTGAACTTCTGTTATACTTTGTAATGAATGTTGTAGCAACCATTTCAAGTTATATATAAGAAATATATTCCTTGAATCTGCGTGTTCATTTATTGCATCGTATTTATTGCTTCTCATATTCGAAAAGTTGTATTCACCCCCCCTCTACAACACATTTGGACCTAACAATTGGTATCAGAGCGGATGTTTAACATACAAAACATAGATCCTTGTGTTTGGTAGAAGAATCGTGAGTTTTCATTTTCTAGATCTACTTTTCATTTTCTCGAAAAGTGTGCTTTAATTTGTTGGTAGTGAAAACTCATCCGAAAAATTATTTAAATACTCCAGGTGTGATTATTTAGCTTGGGTGTATTTTAATTAATTTTTGTGAATTAATCTGGGTTCGTTGATATTTGGTGTTCTTGAGTGTTCATCATCTGTTCTTATCAAAGAAGACAACCCAACAACTTTTTGATCTCCTTTTCAAACAGATAAATAGTAAAAGAATAAAAAGGTGTTTTTGGACTTTTGATTTGCATTATTCACGGCCGAAAGTGTAACAAGACATACTCAGTACCTAGCACGTGGGTTAGGTGGGTTAGGTGAGTAAAGCATCAAAGTCAAAAAGGTGTTAAAGAGATAATATTGTTTATTCAATATTAAAGTAATCTGCAGAAAATTTATTCTAAGGACAAAAGTTCTACATAGAATTTCTGCTTGAGATTTTCTACATAGAATTTCGACTTGGACAATTTCTACTTGGTGAAGTTCGACTTGAGCAAAATTTCTACTTAGAAAAATTTCGACTTAGGCAGAAGTTCTACATATATATTCTACATAGCCTAGTCTTGGGTACTTAGAAACTTTTTAGTGACCAGAATTGAAATGGCTCCTAAAAATACATTCAAGATCCCAATGTTCAACCGAGATCACTATGAAGAATGGGTTTTCAGAATGAGACTCTACTTGGAGATAGTTAACCCTGAATATCTGGAAGTCCTTGACAAGGGTAAATTTGTTCCAATGGTGGCTATTCCTGCACGTACGAAAGGAGGCGAGGTTATACCATCTCGGTCCGAGCCTAAAAAGGCAGCGGATTTTTCAGATGCCGACAAGGAGCAAATAGCTTATGATACTTCCGTACGACAAACCTTGATGGAATCCCTTGATCATGAAATGTTCAACATAGTCAAAGGTCTGACTATAGCAAAGAAGATTTGGGACAAGATAGAAGTTGTCATGGAAGGATCTGCAGAGGTTAGAAGCAACAAGACACTTATACTCAAGATGGAGTATGACACCTTCAGAATAAGAAAAGGAGAAGGCATAACAGACGTCTATCTAAGATTCAGTCAGTTGGTATTGGATTTGAATCTGAGAGGTGTTACTCTTCCCATGGTTGAGACCAATACGAGATATCTGAGGAACCAGCCAAAGAGCATTGAACATAGGGTCTACGCAATCAGAGAAACCAGAGATTTGCATACAACTTCTCTGGAAGAATATTATGGAATACTAAAGACCTATGAGCTGGAGACACTTCAAGATCAAGCATGGGACAATGATTCAAAAGGAAGAGAAACTGCATCAGGATTAGTTGCTGATGAGGAAGAGTCTAAGAAGGCAATGGTTGCAGCAAAGCCTAAATCATCACTTGCACCACATCAAGTTGATAATGATGACGAGTGCACATCTAACAGTGATGATGACTACTTCACCCAAGAAGAGCTGGACAACATGGACGATAGTGTCGTGGCATACATGGCAAGGAAGTTCAACAACATGAGATTCAGAAAGAGCAACCGACCACAGAGAAATTCTTCATCTTACTATCGGGCTGCTGGGGGTGGTGGTAGTTCGTCAGGCTACCAAGGTAAAGGCAAGAATACCAGATACAAATCTCCTTTGGATTTCAAAATGAAGTTCAAATGCTATAACTGTGGAGAAGCTGGACACTTTGCTACGGACTGCAAAAAGCCTAAACAGACTTATCCAAAAGAGACATATGAAGCCCTCAAAAGCAAGTATGAATCGCTGGTGAAGGAAAGACATGGAAAAAGAGCTTTAGTAGTAACAGAAGGAAGAGCTTGGGATGATTCAGATGAGGAAGATGTTACTCATGTAGCAAACTTTGCCCTCATGGCTGAGATATCAGAGGAACCAGAGGTACCAGTTCTAACCCTTAAAGTAGAAATGTCCATTGATGATTATAAGGAACAGAACGGGGCTCTTAGCGAAGAGATCTATATGTTGTGCAAAAGCCTAGACACTTCTCAAAAGGAACAGAAAACACTTGTCGCCAAAAGCAGAATGCTTGAGGCAAAAGTGGAAGAGTTAGAGGCTGCTTGCACTGTAGATACTTCCCTAAGAGATTTTATTAAATCTTTGGAACACAAGCTCGTCCTTAAGGAAGAAGTAAAAGCATGTCTTAGGGACAAACTAGCTGAGTTAGAAACTAAATGCGAAGCTTACAAACTAGCTGCTAGTAAAGTGTATGTAGATAATGACATATTTAAAAAGATAACTGGAGTAGGTGTAGGACTTGACTATTCTAACCTTTCTAAGAAAGAAGGGAAGAGACCTATCGACACTAGTTCCAGTGACCTTAAAAATGAAATTCCTAGCATTTTTAAATCTTCTGTCAAACCCATCTACAAACACCTTGTTCCTAGAATAGAAGAAGAAGAGACTGAATTGATAGCTAGATATGAGATTGAGATGGAAGATCGCCAGAAAGCACAACCTATAACTCCTATCAAACAATTTAAAATCAATTTCCCTAGAGATGAATCTAGACCAGGAATAGGAGCTAAGGCCCTTAAACAACAAGGGAAGAAAGGCATAAAAGAGGTTAAGGCTGAACGGATAAAGAAAGCATGTTATCACTGCAAATCTACTGAACATCTTTCTTATGCATGTAAAGCTATCATAAATGTTCCTGCTGCACATGCCATGCCTGCCACACATACAATGAATAATCTGCATCCGAATCATGCACAGTGTGGTCAACCTAATTGTATGCCATGCACTTTTAACATCATGCAAACTTTTGTGAATTTAATGAATGCATCTAGCCAGTCATGCTCAAATACTGCTGCTAGTTCAAACATCAAGAAAAAGCATGTGAGAGCCAAGACTGTCAGTCCTCCTAAAGTTAGGAGTGACAAACCTTCTCCTAGGACTGACAAACATGTCAAGTCTGAGAAAGGAAAGGAGAAAGTCGAAAGCTCTAGTAATGTTAAGAAAAGTGCATCTCCTGTTGTTAAATCTGTTGATTCTCGATCTTATTGACAAGGCTGTCGCGTGCCTATCAAATAATAATATCTAACAAATCCTTCTAACTATGTAGTAGGGTAAGTCAGAGTCGATCCCACAGAGACAAACGTATCAATCACTAGTTGTTTCTGATTTAATTTGGCTAAGCAAGTAACACAATAAATATTGAGAAATTATTAAACTAATTTTATACTAAAGAGAATTGTGTTTGTATTAATCAAATATTAAAAACATCCAGAATTAAGTGTCCCCACTAGCATGAATTGATGTAATTGTGAATTCCCGCCCCAATTAATCGTACGCTGCTCAACAGGAAAGATGCGCCCTATAAATACCAATAACCTCTCTCGAGTATTAATGGCTTCTCTTAAAATACAATCAAGCCTATTCTCATGGTATCATGCATATTAGAGACATTAATTACAGCACCCTAAATTCCTAACAATCCATTCTACCTATTCTCATGGAGAATTTCATGTTCTTACTGGATAAATCACAACCATCTAATCCAACTCTCGTTGATAATTAGATATTGGTTCAAACAATACACATAATCACGTCTGATTTGTAATTGCTAATTAAAACAACTCAATAAGCAAGAACAATTAAACAATCAAATTGGGGGAATTGGGAAAATCACACATCAATCATAACTAGGGTTCTACTTAACCCTAGATTAATTATCTACTCACTCATGATTGAATTAATAAAACAAGAATTAATAATTGAACACATAATTATAAGAATAGAAGAAAAACCTTTAATCTTGATCTTCAAAGAAAATAAATATTCTCCCAAAAATCTCCAGAAGAAAGTGTTTACAAAGTTGTGTCTAATAATATAATTTTTCGATCCCCCAAATTAATAACCTAGATGTGTTTTTATATTAGTGTTACAAGGTTAAAATAATTGCTACAATTAAATAGAGCCCAGCTGGAATAATAATTAAAATTGGTTCGGGAAATAACATAAGTACGAGATAAACAGGAGACTACTGCAGGTGTGGGTCCGCCAGCTTTTTAATTCTATTTTGTTGCACCAGACTTGAGATAGAGTCACGGACTCACGGGATCAATTCCCTGGTTCAATTCTTGTTTATTTAGTAAATAGAACAACAACACATGCATGCCCGCGCGTGTGTACGAGTGGAACAGGAACTGACACACGGCCCTCATAAAATTCACACGCCAAACAAATAAACAGGTGCGCAAACAGAAAAATGCGCACAGCCTTCCCAAAATCCGCACGCCCATTAATTTATTGCTGTTTCTTTTCGTTTTGTTCGCTTTAAATTAGCACGGCCAGCCCTCTTTTTACACGGCAAACATATATTTTCTGCTCAAAAATTGCTTAGAAACGAACCGAAATTTCATCCTTTCTCCTCATAAATTCATAAATTCATTCCTTCGATTTAAAAACACCGTAAAATCATCAAATAATGTCAAATCCCTTCCAACTTGGCATTTATTTATTTCCTGCAACAAACTCAAATAAAATAATTAAATCGACACGATTATTCACAAAAGCACCGTAAATGTGGGAATAAAATCCTATAAAATATATATATAATACATTCTATCAAATATCCCCACACTTAGCACTTTGCGCGTCCTCGTGCAAACTACATAATAATTATACTAACTAATTAGTACCACTTCCGTAGGTGATCACGGTTGCATTTGACATATGCAACAAGTCCTTTAAACCCCTAGGTAGCCCTAGTGGACGAGTAAGGTCTCGTGAGGGTTTATAGTGAATATACCCACAAAATTCATCCAACCATGCAAAAGATTAATGCCAACACAACACCACACACACAAGTCCTCTCATGCCACATCAGCTTAAGAATCAAAATGAAAATGCAATGCCTTGGTGTCTAAAGTGCAAGTATCCACATAGTCTACTCAAAGAAGATGCATAAAATCATAGAAATTCATGTCAAATGTAAGAATAGGTTGGTAAACATGCTAAGCACACAAGAGCACATCTTTGAGACAAAATCTGGGATCTCCTATGCTAAAAACAAAAACTCACCGTTCACTCACAAAAATATTCACTCAAAACAAAGGGTAAGTGTTTCACTCAACTCCAACAATATCATAAACATGCTTCGTCCTTGTTATCAATCTAACCTTTAACGCAACATACATCATCAATGACAATCAAAAGGTCTTTATTAAGGTTGTAACGGGGCTAGGGACAAGGTATGTCAAGAAAGCCAAAGAAGGTTAAGTCAAAAGCTAGTACCTGACAATAAAATTCAAACAACTCCCATACTTTCATCCCCACACTTGAACTTTTATTTATAAACAACTTGACTAGTCGAAACAAAGTAGGATCACAAAAGATAAAAATGCTCTCAAATTTATTTTTCTGCTTTTTTTTTCTGTTTTTTTTTTCCTATTTTTTTATTTTTTCAAGAGAGCAAAAATAATAGCAAGAACAACGATCCCATAAATATGATTTCAAACTTCGACTAACAAGCTATGAACCAAACCCTAAATATTCCCCCAAAGTTATGATCATCAATAAAACCCCCCTTTTATACACACCTTATCATTCCCTATTTTTTTATTTTTCCTATTTTTTTTATTTTTTCAAGAGAGCAAAAATAATAGCAAGAACAACGATCCCATAAATATGATTTCAAACTTCGACTAACAAGCTATGAACCAAACCCTAAATATTCCCCCAAAGTTATGATCATCAATAAAACCCCCCTTTTATACACACCTTATCATTCCCTTACGAACAATACTAGCCTTTGACAATTGGGTTCAAATATAATGAAAGGCCAATAGAATAAAAAGGATAATGGCAAGTAACTTGGTGTGTCACCGAAAGAATAAGATTAGGCTCAAAGGATTAACTAATGGATCATGTATAAATGGTTTGGATATATGGGAAATATGAGGTTATACCTAATTGCCTTTATCATCTTATCATCAATTAATGTCATGCATCTTAGGAAAGACTTCAAGCAAGTGCTAGCAATGCAAACGACAAGTGGACACTCAAGCAAACGAATAATCATGCAAAAGATATGCATATAGGCTCAAAACTCGCTTGGTGTGACAAAACATAATCAATCCCAAATAACAGTCTCTCTAACGCACCTACTTGTACTCAAAGCATATAGACCAAATTACCTTGCACATATTCATGTCATTCTAATCACTTAGCACATTCAAAAAGTCTACTAGTTTCTACTTGCTAGTGTACGTGTGTGCACAAGAACATCACATATCACTTCTCATACAAAAGCATCCATAAACACAAGATTCCTACGCATGCATGGGTGTATTTAGCAAAATACAACAACTAATCAAATTGCATGGCTAGAATTATTTTTGGTATTTTTCATTTTTAATTTTTTTTTTTACTACTACAAGCACATCCCCACACTTAAATGTGACAATGTCCTCAATGGCACAATACTAAGAATATCAACTAATAACAAGAAGGAAAGAAATACTCCCATATGCCGAAGCATGAAGTGCACCAGTCCTCCACAGTATACAGAATCCATGGGTTGCCTCCCAAAAAGCGCTTTTTTTAAGGTCACTAGCTCGACCTTCTTATCAATAACTAGATCTTCAATTAGGTGAAAAAGCAAACAAATGTACATATCTCCTAATTCGAATTAATCTAGTAATGTGAGCACCAATTAAATTACCAAGAAGATATATAAATTGACATGTAAGACTCATGTGATGCTCAAGAAATTTCGGCATGTGAAAGTATTTCGAAAAATCATCTCCAACATGGCTATAACTACTTTTCACAAATTCCTCCCAAATTGGGTCAACAAAAGGCATACACATATTTTCAATTTTAACATCATTCAAGTCAAGTTTATCCAAATTCGGTTCTATCTCATCTACCACAATTGGAATCACAATATCCTTATTCAAATTTATATCTACCACAACCATACTATCACCCTCATCAAATAGCGTGCAAAAAGAGTCATCTAAGAAATCAATCTCATTATTATCAAACGAGTTTTCACACGAGTTAATTTCTTGAGAAGCATATGGGTCAATAAGAGCAAGACTATCAAAATAACCATCTTCATCATCAAAATCATCAAAAATTAACTTACTGTTACTAACCTCGTTTTGCGACTCTTTGAACTCCTTACCACTCCACAAAATTGCATCATCAAATTGACTCATTGGTATTTTCTCCGTTTGAGAGCGCCTTTCAACGAATTCAGTTACCTCTTGAGCTAGTTGAGCAATTGAGTTTTCAATCAACTTACCTTGAACTTTCAACTCATTAAGACTTGTCTCAACCTCTTCATTCTTGTTCAGCTGTGCAACAACAACTCCTTCCAACAGATTTTCCAAGTTGGATTTCTTTGGTGGCTGAGGTGGATTGTCTTGGTAGGAAAAATTAGTGTAATCTTCCCAACCAGAAGTGTAAGTATCAGCATAAGGATTATATTGTGGTGGCTGGTGAGGGTGATCATGGGTATTGTAATAAAAATTACCATCCCAAAATTGTGCTTGATTTGGGTAGTAAGGGATATTAAATTGGCAATTATTTTGAGTATGTCCCTGTATACCGCAAACATCACATGTAGCAACCAAATAAGAATTTCTTGACTCAATATCATCGATCTTTTGAGATAATGCCTGCATAGTCTTAACCAATGCCTCCATGCTTTTCTTCTTGCTCCTCTCTTTACTCGCTTAATTTCTTGTTATAGGAATCTGAAAATAAATTTTACAAGAAACAAGAAAAACCACAAGCAAAGATCAAACAGAACAAGAATAATAGCCGAAGCAACACAACTAAACAACTTGGCCAAACTAACTCAAAAATTAACTAATCTAACACTGCTTTGTCCCCGGCAGCGGCGCCAAAAATTTGACAAGGCTGTCGCGTGCCTATCAAATAATAATATCTAACAAATCCTTCTAACTATGTAGTAGGGTAAGTCAGAGTCGATCCCACAGAGACAAACGTATCAATCACTAGTTGTTTCTGATTTAATTTGGCTAAGCAAGTAACACAATAAATATTGAGAAATTATTAAACTAATTTTATACTAAAGAGAATTGTGTTTGTATTAATCAAATATTAAAAACATCCAGAATTAAGTGTCCCCACTAGCATGAATTGATGTAATTGTGAATTCCCGCCCCAATTAATCGTACGCTGCTCAACAGGAAAGATGCGCCCTATAAATACCAATAACCTCTCTCGAGTATTAATGGCTTCTCTTAAAATACAATCAAGCCTATTCTCATGGTATCATGCATATTAGAGACATTAATTACAGCACCCTAAATTCCTAACAATCCATTCTACCTATTCTCATGGAGAATTTCATGTTCTTACTGGATAAATCACAACCATCTAATCCAACTCTCGTTGATAATTAGATATTGGTTCAAACAATACACATAATCACGTCTGATTTGTAATTGCTAATTAAAACAACTCAATAAGCAAGAACAATTAAACAATCAAATTGGGGGAATTGGGAAAATCACACATCAATCATAACTAGGGTTCTACTTAACCCTAGATTAATTATCTACTCACTCATGATTGAATTAATAAAACAAGAATTAATAATTGAACACATAATTATAAGAATAGAAGAAAAACCTTTAATCTTGATCTTCAAAGAAAATAAATATTCTCCCAAAAATCTCCAGAAGAAAGTGTTTACAAAGTTGTGTCTAATAATATAATTTTTCGATCCCCCAAATTAATAACCTAGATGTGTTTTTATATTAGTGTTACAAGGCTAAAATAATTGCTACAATTAAATAGAGCCCAGCTGGAATAATAATTAAAATTGGTTCGGGAAATAACATAAGTACGAGATAAACAGGAGACTACTGCAGGTGTGGGTCCGCCAGCTTTTTAATTCTATTTTGTTGCACCAGACTTGAGATAGAGTCACGGACTCACGGGATCAATTCCCTGGTTCAATTCTTGTTTATTTAGTAAATAGAACAACAACACATGCATGCCCGCGCGTGTGTACGAGTGGAACAGGAACTGACACACGGCCCTCATAAAATTCACACGCCAAACAAATAAACAGGTGCGCAAACAGAAAAATGCGCACAGCCTTCCCAAAATCCGCACGCCCATTAATTTATTGCTGTTTCTTTTCGTTTTGTTCGCTTTAAATTAGCACGGCCAGCCCTCTTTTTACACGGTAAACATATATTTTCTGCTCAAAAATTGCTTAGAAACGAACCGAAATTTCATCCTTTCTCCTCATAAATTCATAAATTCATTCCTTCGATTTAAAAACACCGTAAAATCATCAAATAATGTCAAATCCCTTCCAACTTGGCATTTATTTATTTCCTGCAACAAACTCAAATAAAAATAATTAAATCGACACGATTATTCACAAAAGCACCGTAAATGTGGGAATAAAATCCTATAAAATATATATATAATACATTCTATCACTTATCGAAAAGCCGGACCCAATCAAAGTTGGGTTCCGAAGAATGTCTAACCAATCTGTCATTACAGGGCGTTAAGCAGAATAGAAATAAAGTTATATGGGTGCTAGACAGTGGAGCATCGAGGCATATGACTGGAAACAAGTCCCTGCTTACAGAGTTGGTTATGAACGCTGGCCCTTATGTTATCTTTGGAGATGACAGCATAGGTGTGACAAAGGGATATGGCAAACTGAAAACTGGCAATGTCATCATTGAAGATATTTCCTATGTTGAGGGATTAAAGCACAATTTGTTGAGTATCAGTCAATTCTGTGACAAAGGTTACGAAATTGTCTTCAACAAGAAAGGTGTATCAATCACTCACATCAAGGAAGGCTCACTAGCTTTGAGAGGAGTTCGAAAGGTAGATCTTTTTGTTGCAGACATGGATTCAGTAAATCAGAATGAGGTCACCTGTTTCTACAGCAAAGCCTCGGATGATGAAAGCTGGTTATGGCACAAAAAGCTATCTCACTTGAACTTCAAAACGATGAATGCTCTCGCGAGGCGAGAATTGGTGAGAGATCTACCTCAATTGGAGTTCGCTCCGAAAGGACTCTGTGAAGCTTGTGAAATGGGAAAGTCGAAGCGAGCATCGCATAAAAGCAAAGAAATTTCTAGTATTACTGAGCCTCTGCAACTTCTTCATATGGATTTGTTCGGCCCAGTGAATGTCCTATCTTTGTCTAGGAAAAGATATGCATTGGTAATAGTGGATGATTTTTCCAAGTATACATGGGTATTTTTCGCAATGACGAAAGACGAAGTACCTTTCCTAATCATTGATCACATCACTCAAATTGAGAATGTTTCAACACTTACTGTGAAGACGATTAGATCAGATAATGGCACTGAATTCAAAAACGCAGTGCTGAATGACTTCTGTGTATCTAAGGGAATACGTCGTCAGTATTCAGCCCCGAGAACTCCACAGCAAAATGGAGTAGTTGAAAGGAAGAATAGAACATTAGTTGAAGCAGCAAGAACTTTGTTGTATGATTCGAAACTTCCTCTATACTTCTGGGCAGAAGCAGTGAGTACCGTGTGTTACACTCAAAATCGATCCTTGATCATAAAAGATAAAGAAAAGACACCATGTGAGCTAATGAACGGCAGAAGACCAACAATCAAATACTTTCATGTCTTTGGAGCAAAATGCTATGTACTTATAGATGATGAAAATCTAGGCAAGTTTGCAGCAAAAGCTCGTGAAGGAATCTTTGTTGGTTACTCCACAGATGTGGTGGCAGCTTATAGGGTGTTCTTAGTGAATGATCGAAAAGTGACTGAAAGCTACAACGTCAGATTCGACGATACCAAACTCCCATCAATTTCAAGAGATTCTAGTGAACCTGAGTCCCTAAAATTTTAGAATCTGGACTTAGAAGAACTTGAAGATGAACCTGAGTTGGTTGTCCCATTAAATGTTCCAAGTGTACGTGAAGAACCTGAGTCTAGTGAACAAGCTAATTCTACAAGATCAGGAGAGACTTCTTCAGTACGAACCGACAGCAACTCAGGGGGAGTAAATAGCAGCTCAAGGACTATTGTTCAAGGCTCGAGTCGAGTTGACTCTAGTTCTGTAGGAGCTGGCACTAACTCAGGGGGAGTTAGTGAAAATAATCAAAGTAGTCAGCACCACAACTCAGAAAGTCAAGCTGAATCATCAAGACAATTTCCAAGAGAACGGGTATGGAATAGAGACCATCCGTTTGAATTAATTATTGGTGATCCAGATGCTGGTATGTCTACTAGAAGAACTGCAAGAGCTGACTTGGCTAATATTTGCTTATATTCTGGGTTCTTATCCAAGCTTGAACCTAAAGAAATAGAAGAAGCTCTTGGTGATGCTGATTGGGTGATTGCAATGCAAGAGGAACTCAATCAGTTTGAAAGGCAGAAAGTTTGGAAACTGGTACCCCGACCAAAGAACAAATCAGTAATTGGAGCTAGGTGGGTATTCAGAAATAAAATGGATGAAAACGGATTTGTAACTCGAAACAAGGCTCGTTTGGTTGCAAAAGGTTATTCTCAGCGAGAAGGAATTGATTATGATGAGACCTATGCACCGGTTGCAAGACTTGAGGCAGTCAGGATGTTCTTGGCATTTGCAGCACATAAGAACTTCAAGGTTTTTCAGATGGATGTGAAAAGTGCCTTCCTGAACGGAGAGTTAGAAGAAGAGGTGTATCTGGAACAGCCGCCTGGCTTCATTGATCCAGAACTTGTAGATTTTGTGTATCTTCTCTTCAAATCTGTCTATGGCCTCAGGCAATCCCCAAGATGTTGGTATGAAACCTTATCCTTATTCTTAATTGAAAGTGGTTTTACTAGGGGAGTAATTGACAAAACATTGTTCTATAAAAATGTGAAGAATGATTTAATACTTGTTCAAGTCTATGTGGACGATATTATCTTCGGGTCATCTAATGAGCGCTTGTGCGAGAAATTTGCTAAGCTAATGCAAGAGAAATATGAGATGAGCATGATGGGAGAGCTGTCCTTCTTCCTTGGATTACAGATCAGTCAGAGAAAAGATGGTATCTTTATCTGTCAATCCAAGTACGTCAGAGATTTACTCAAGAAGTACAATCTAGAAGATGCATCAGCAGCTAAGACTCCCATGGCAACAGCCACGAAGCTTGATGAAGACAAATCAGGTAAACCAGTTGACATCACAAGCTATCGAGGTATGATTGGCTCACTTCTCTATTTAACTGCAAGTAGACCCGATATAATGTTCGTGACTTGTTTATGTGCAAGATTCCAAGCGGATCCTAGAGAATCACATCTCATAGCCGTCAAAAGAATTTTTAGGTATCTCAAGGGCACACCAAATCTAGGGATTTGGTACCCAAGAGATACAGGTTTTAATCTAATTGGCTATACGGATTCAGACTATGCAGGTTGCAGGATTGATAGGAAAAGCACATCTGGTGCTTGTCAATTTCTTGGCAGAAGATTGGTGTCCTGGCAAAGTAAAAAGCAACATACAGTATCTACTTCTACTGCTGAAGCTGAGTACATTGCTGCTGGAAGCTGTGTAGCTCAAATACTGTGGATGAGGAACCAATTGAAGGATTATGGCATGGAGCACAAGAAAATTCCAATTATGTGTGACAACACAAGTGCCATTGCCATAACCAACAATCCTGTAGATCACTCAAGAACCAAGCACATTGACATCAGGTATCACTTCATAAGAGAACATGTCGAGGAGGGGACTGTGGAGCTACATTTCGTGCCCACAATGCAACAAATTGCAGATATATTCACCAAACCTCTTGATGAAGTAACATTCAATAGATTGGTTGGTGAATTGGGAATGCTTAACACAAGTTAGTAAAGCCTTCTATCTGTAAAATCCATGTTTATGTTTGTATATGCAAGCTACTTAATCATTATGTGCTTAGACTTTAAAATGCCTAATTAATGATTGTTATAGGGTGCATATAGTGTCATTTTACATGAATTCATTGTGTTTTAAGTGTCTTTTATAGCACAAATCTTTGAATTTATGCTTATTAGATTGCATGATCATAGGGGGAGTTAAATTCATAATATTCTAAATTTTGCATGATTTTTAGATGAATTTACCTGTGTTTTTCATGTAATTAGAGGCCTTAGAATTATCAAGGAATGTTTTAATTATGTCATATATTAAAATCCTTGAATTGATATTTATATTAATTTGGCAATATTAAGTGTTGAGTTTTTCAAGAAGAATTGTCAAATTATTCTAAGTATCTTCAAAATTTCGAGTTATTCTCTATCTCGAAACTCATTTCAAAATTCTACTTGGATTTCTATTTGAGCTTCCAGAGTGAAGTTTTGAAAATTCTAAGTCTGGGAAGAATTTCGAGTTAGTCTCTATCTCGAAATTCATCTCGAAATTCGACTTAAGATTCGAATTCGAGTTACCAGAGTGCCTATTTCTTTCTTCAAAATATTCCAGATAATGTCTATCTTACTGGGGATATTTTTTGAAAAGATCAAGTCTGAGAGAATAACTTCGAGTTAGTTAATAACTTCGAGTTAGTCTCTATCTCGAAACTCAACCCGAATTTCGACTTGATGTTCGAGATAGAGTTCTCAGTTGGTTAAGGGGATTTTTCGAGTTAACTTCTAACTCGAAACTTATCTCGAATTTCAGCTTGAAATTTTGAGATAGGTTTCCCTGGTGGTTTTGCTGCATAAATAGTTAAAAGTGTTTGTTCGAGTTACCCTATCTCGAAATTCATCTCGAAGTTCGACTTGATAAATTTCGAGATAGAATTCGACTTAAGAAGTTCGAGATAGAGTTCGACTTAAGTGTTCCCTGTATGTACTTAATGTTTTTCACTCTTTTTAACAGGGGCATTTCTGTCATTTCACATTCATGCCTATATATACATCTCTAACTCGATGCTTTCATTCACTTTTACCTAATTCATTTTTACAGCAGCCTCCACATACAAATAGGCGATTTCAAAGTTACAACCACTGATTCGTGATTTTTGTGATTAAACTCATACAGATCTCAAATTAATGCCCGATTTTAGACTGCCATTATCTGAGTGATTATTAATATCTGAGTTTGTGTGTTTGTGTATCTGTTCATCTTCCTCGATATATACACACGCATATACACACACGATTTCACTGGTGTATACACACATAACTTCACTGGTATTCACACACGTATATACATCTTCATTGCAGACTCCATTAATTGGTTGTTGTTATTCGCCTCTCAGTGATTATTGTCTATAACCCGTAGTTTAATTTTTCAAGAGTGACTTTTGGTCTTCTAGTTAAATTAAAAGGGCTATAACTGATAATTCTTTAATTAATTGTTTTTCGAAAATTCAAATTAAATTTCAATTTTTTTAAAGGAAAAACATTTTAATTAAAATGGTTCACCAATTTTCACTTGCTAAAAACAATTTTTATAATATTTCTACGGAAATTGGTGATCAACTCCCGCACTTTAAGTTTTGGATACGATTTCTCAATTTGTACTCCAAAGCTAGCCATGCTTTTACTGCTAAACCTACACTAGTACATGATGCTTTACAGCAATTATGGACTAGTGCGGTTACTTTTGGGAGCAAAACAACCCCCTATGGTTTCAGATTTACCTTAGCGGGTCAGGAATATGAGGTGACTGAAGAAATTGTCAACAGGGTTCTGGAATTCCCGATAAAAGATGCTTATGATCCAGAACCTACAGCTGCAGAACGCCTCAGATTCTTTGAAGAAATAGGATGTTATACTCCGACTGGCCGGATCACTGGAAACATCCAAAAACAATTCTTTCATGTGGAATGGAATTACTTTTTCGAGGCTATCACAAAATGTTTTCGGGCACGCGAAAAAGATTTTCATCAAATTCCAATTCCCATGCAAACCTTTGGAATTGCCCTAGCAAGAGAACTGGATATAAATTATGGACGCATAGTTCTCTCTGAGATAGTGGCTGTAATGGGATCTCCTGCAAGTAGAGACCTCAACACAACAGATGTTGTCTGTTGGTTTCCTCGGTTCCTACAAATGCTGATTAATGATTTAATACCGAAGGATGCTCTTGCTGTTAGACAAGGATTTGCCAGAAGCCCAACATCTGCACCACTAGGGATGGGCACTAAGTCACTTTCAACAATTGCTAATCAGGATAAACATCACGGAAAACCGATGTCAATTCCTGATACCATACAAACGTGGCTTACATATGATGAAGGAGTTACCACTTTGGCGGAATCATCGCAAGTTTCATCATATGCTCAGAATCCGTCTACTCATGCTGAGGCATTTGAAGGGATTCCTGATGAGCAAAGCAATGACGAACAAGGTAATGAATCAGGTAATCTCTCTCTGCATACTACTCATTCCTCTTCCTATGTATCTGATTCCGGAACCCAAGAGACTGCTAGCCCGCAGGATCTATCCCAGGGTGAGAGCTATATTTCTGAGTCTGTCAAACATTCTTATTCTCGTTCACCCCTGTCGCCGGAATCCAGAAGGCCAGCATATGTAGATGTAGGATATGATGAGGAGAGTGACCCCGAAGAGCAGCCTCTTACTCGAAAGAAAGCCAAATTTTCTCATGCTGCTACTTCTAAACCTCAGTCAAACCCTAGTGTGTCACACGCAACCACTCCACCTCACGAGAGTGGTTCTCCCCTTGAACAATCTGCACATAGGGATTTTGGTGAGGATTATGTACCTTTTGAAGATATTGTTGCTTCAAAAGGACATGAAGCTTTAAGAGCTTCAGTCGTACCTTCACCGGTACGTACTGATGCTGCAAAGAGGATCGGTTCTGATGTTGTACAAGAACACTTTGCAGCCTCTCAGCCTGAGATTCCAATTCAGGAACCAACAGAAATTGATCCCATAACTGCCAATTATATTGCTTATCCAGTTTCTGCAGGTACTGCTTCATACTTTGGATCAATCATTGAAGACATACACGAGCGTGAGACAGGGAGTGTGTGTGAGAGGTTAGGGAGAGAGGGACCTTCATTTTTAAGGCCCGAAACCGAGCGCCAAATACTAACAGAACGAGTATTAGAGCGAGGTCACCTAAACCAAACACCGTCCCTTAACATTGAAAATCTTGATACACGTATGACTTCTATGGAAAATCAGATGAAGCGGTTCGGGCAGACGATGGGGCAGTTAGGGATTAACATTGGAAACAATCAAAGGGCTCTTGATGACTACGCAGCACGAATGGCAAGTCAAGCTACAGCGTTTGATGCTTTGACAAACAAGGTCAATGACTTGGGCCATGCTGGTGGTGTCTTGGGAAGCACTCTGAATGAGAGGATGGGAGAAATGGAGACTACAATGCATACAATGGCTGTGGAGATCAGTAGAGTGATGTTCGCAATCAGAAGTTTTGTGCCCCCGGAGTGTTTCGAGCCGCAACAACCTCCCCCCGATGCTGGTGCAGGTGGTGCTACTGGAGCAGGAGTCTCTGGTTCAGGTTTTGGAGGTTCTTATGCAGCTGGTGGATCTGAAGACCAAGGTGGAGTTCAGGATAACTCACCTAAGGGGGAGAGTGGAAAGGAGACGAGACAGCAGGCAGTTCATATCGAAGAAATTGAAGAACATGCTGATCTTGTCAAGGAAATAGAAATTGAGCCGTTTGTTGATGAAGAGGCTCTGAGGAAGAGAAAGGGTAAGGCAATAATGGTTGAGCAAGATGAACCATTTGTTGACCTGAGTCATCATGAAACAGTACAGAAGGCACATGACTCAGATTCTGATATGGAAGACGTACCTTTGGAACATGCTATAAAGAGATCTTTGAAGGATCAAGGTGGAGGTGCTGGAATGTCGTTCGGAATGCCTGAAGAAGTTACTGTTGATGAGGAAACCCTTAAGTCTCAACAGTTAGCCTTGGAACAAGCTGAGTTCCTTAAAAAGAAGATGATGCAAGAACGTGCTATGTTTCTAGAAAAGAAAGTGGAGCTACAAGGGAAGCAGTACGATCATGAGCTTGCAAGGCTAGCTGATCCTCAAGTTGATCTGGACAAGAAAAGGATAGGGCAGAAGTGGGATGAAGCAAGGAAGATATTTATGGGACCCTGTGCAAAAGGAGTTCATAACAAGGAGGCAGATGATCTGTTCTACAACCTGAATTTGCAGAATCCAATGACTGCGGACTATATAAGTGCATTGAAGAGATTAATTTCTAAAGTCAGGGTTGGATACAATGCAACGCTTAAGGAGTGGCAGGTTATATTGTCTTTGGTAGAAGGAGTCCCAATGTCTTTCCTATATGTGGATGACCAATTCATAACGAGAAGATCTGCGTCAGAGTTGTTCTTGCTAGCAACAAAAATTCAATACTCTCAATCTGAGAAGCTAAGCATTCTGTATAGGGATCAGTTAATGCAGCTAGCAGAGGACAAGGGTCCAGAATTCTCAGCATATCCTAATGTTGTCCGGATGGTAGTTGACAAGAAAATGAAGAGGGTTAGCATGGAGGAAAAGGATTTAATGGAACTTTCAGTGGAATCTCTTAAAGCCGTCTGTAGACAAATGATGAGTAAGGGGTTCGCTTCTGAGCTTAAAGAAAAATCAGTGAAGATCATTGAAAGAGTCATATTCAAGAAGAGCAATGAGGTGTGGAAGTGTGATATCATTGCTCCAAACCCTCTCGACAACGTGAAGATTGAGCCGGAGCTAATAGAAAAGAAATGGAATATTCTTCAAGCAATGAAGAGTGTAGATGAAGCTCTGACTCTTCCTTCTGGAGCACTGGAACAAGGAGAGATAAGGGAGTCAGTTGGCGTTCCAGGAAGAGATAGTGTATACTGGATACACGCTTTTGTTAATGATACAGCTGATGCTTTAGTATTCATAGATGCAGACCAGAATCAAACACTCTTGCATATGAGTAGAAAATGGCTGCTACAGACTCAAGATGCTGCATTTCTGGAGAGAGTATTATATGTGTTCAAATGGGGCGAAGTGGAAGATAAGTATGTGGAAGAAAAGCAGAGACTCATGAGTTACCTGTCTGAAGTAGTAGTGGAAAAGAAGCGAATGGAGAAAGATGCGGCTAATGTCCACAATACTAACCGTGTCAAGGGCTATCCCAAAATGATCTATTGTCAGTTTAAAGCTGATAAAGCTCATTGGAAACCTCAGCTTATAATGAAGAACTTTGAGGACATTCCAAAGATCAGGACTACTCAGGAGGTGAACAAACTCAGAAGGCTTTTCAAACATCCTTACCCAGAGCCCAAGAATCCTCTAGAAATGGAAGCTGTAAGTCTGTTGAATGCTAGGTGGGAGCAGCTTCACGATCCAGTGTACAAGAAAGAACAGCAGCAGAAGGAGAAGCGCAGAAGGCAGAAAGAAGAGAAAGACCAAGCTGCTGAAGCTAGGAAGAGGAAAAGGAATTAGGGTTAAAGGTCAGAGTGGTGTGAACTTGAAGTTGGAAAAACTTCATGTCTTTCGGTTGCTTTAACTCACTTGAGGAAAATTCACCTTAGAGTGAATCCAATAAGGTGATATAAGTTTGACTAAAAGATATGAAATAATCCAGGTGATAGGAATCATTCAAATGATCTTTAATTCGAGGTTCGAATTCTGATTCTAGTTTAAGTTCTTTGTATTGTTTTCAAGTACTTTTCAATTGTATATTATTCAAGAATGTAATGTTAATTATCTTTTCTCGTCTCATTGTTTAGTTGAGTTATCCTTCATTAATTTGAATGTCATTGTTAGACAATCAAATAGGGGGAGATTGAAAGGCAGAGTGTGTAAACTTGTAACACTATAACTAATGTAACTCAATTAAAGGAAAAGATACTTAACCAGAAGACAATCAAGAACAAGAAGTCACAAGGAATCAACACTAAATGAAGACAAGGTAATTGATACAATTGAACATGTTAACTATGATCAAGCCAAGAAGAAATCATTGAGAAAAGTTCAAGTCAAAGTTGTTCATGCCTCAGTGATTTGAGAAATCAAGAATCAAGATCATAACTATCAGTATCAATAAAACAAATTGATTTCAAGTGAACAAGAAGGAAAGCGAACATTGGAAAGCCATGTTACTAAGTGAATATGGTAATTTATTCAAAAAGCAGAAACACTATCAAGACTAGTCACTTATGAACCAGACCAGTGCATCAAGTGTCAAGACATTGATAGCAAGTTTATGTCAGTAATAAAGATCCATGTTCAAGAGCTTGCTGAAGAATAAAGAAGACATGAAGATAACACAAGCTCAAGATGTGCATTGAAGTTTCAAGTTGAAGATCAGAATATTTTCTAAGTACTAAATATTCTAGATGACTAAGTAGAATATTTCTAAGTAGAAGTTCTACTTAGAAATTCGAGATGGCTAAGTAGAAATTCTCAAGTAGAAGTTCTACTTAGAGTGCAGCTTCAACATGACACATGGCATCTTCTGATTGGCAGATTTCCAAGCTTTCAAGATAAGGCAAGATTTATGTGGACATCATTGGGCCACGTATATCTTAGTCTTTGAAGACTACAGGACATAGATTACATGTAGTATAAATAGAAGTACTTGTGTGATGTTTTATGTAAGAGAGCAATAGTTGAAGAAAACACAAGAAAAAGAGAGAGAGTGCATTCACAGAGCTTAGTATCATTCACTTCTCTCTGAACTTCTGTTATACTTTGTAATGAATGTTGTGGCAACCATTTCAAGTTATATATAAGAAATATATTCCTTGAATCTACGTGTTCATTTATTGCATCGTATTTATTGCTTCTCATATTCGAAAAGTTGTATTCACCCCCCCTCTACAACACATTTGGACCTAACACGAGTATTAATGGCTTCTCTTAAAATACAATCAATCCTATTCTCATGGTATCATGTAATTTAGAGACATTAATCACAGCACCCTAACTTCCTAACAATCCGTTCTACCTATTCTCATGTAGAAGTTCATGTCCTCATTGGATAAATCACAACCATCTAAATCCAACTCTCATTGGTAAATAGACAATGGTTCAAACAATAAACATAATCACGTCTGATTTGTAATTGCTAATTAAAACAACTCAATAAGCAAGAGCAATTAAACAATCAAATTGGGGGAATTGGGAAAATCACACATCAATCATAACTAGGGTTCTACTTAACCCTAGATTAATAATCTACTCACTCATAATTGAATTAACAAAACAAGAATTATAAATTGAACACATAATTATAAGAAAAGATAAAAACCTGTAATCTTCAAAGAAAGTAAAAGTGCTTCCTTGCAGATCTAAGCTATGATATGATAATAAAGCGATCCCTAATTTACAAAGCTAAGATTTGTTTATATAGACTCTAAAAGTCTTTCCAAGTAAAAAAAATACCAAAACAGAATTATAATAGAATTTCTGCACAAATACGTTTCCTAAATTGAATCTGTTTTTTAAGGAAAATTCGTACTTGACTTTTCTTCTGTTTTTCCGAACCTTTCCAGTTGTGCTTGGACGTCTGGGACTCTTTAGAATGATAGAGAATGTCGTTATCTTCGCGTGGACTGCTTATGGGCCTCAAACGGACTTCTAGAACTCAAGATATGGCCAAAACAGTGTAGACTGCGCAACCTTTCTCAGAAATCCGAATTTTAATCAATTAATTCTCCAAAAATAATAGAAACATCCACCATAATCAACATTCTTGTAAATCTGCACAACTAAGCAAAACACATCAAAATTACAAGAAACTTGAGTCCAAGACAATCAATTTAAGCCGATTTAGAATGCTCCAAGTAGATATAAAATCCACTTATCAAACACCCCCAAACTTAAACCAATGCTTGTCCTCAAGCATTAACAATTACAACTAACTAACTAACTAGTACCACTTCCGTAGGTGATCACGGTTGCATTTGGCATATGCAACAAGCCCTTTAAACCCCTAGGCAGCCCTAGTGGACGAGTAAGGTCTCGTGAGGGCCTATAGCGAATGTACCCACAAAATCCATTTAACCTAATGCAGTGCAATGCATGAATGCAACTAATATGAAAATGCAAAGATCCCCTTCAAACTCACCAAAACCAACTAACAAGCAAATATCTCAAAGAATGTAAATAAATCCAAGCAGAGCTCGACTAAATCCCCGTATACTAACAGTACATGAACAGAAACGTGAGTGTGTGCGATGCTCATCAGAAATACTCCCAAAACTAGGTCAAAAATCATACATGTCCTTCGCCAAGACAATCACAGGTTTATAAAAAGAATAGACTGTAGACACTTCATAACATAGAAACACCTCCATCCTTATTCAAGTTAGACAGGAATTCATGCTTTATTACTACACTACGACACATAATACAATACTCATGCTTATTTAATCGTGCAATGAATGAGACCCCAAAAGGCTTATACAATAATACCCATGTAGCGAGTGTTAGGTCAGCAATCCCAAACCACAAGAGCTTTAGGTTACTAGGACTAAGTCCCCTCAGACTTAATTACTCGAGTATTAAAGAGCTCACTCTGGTTAATTCTGCATTTAACAATTAAACTATTGACTTTTTTTTTTCTCTTTTTTTTCTTTTTTTTCTTTTTTTCTTTTTTTTTCATGCAATCTGGAATGAGCCTTTCTCATTTCCAACCCTAGACTACTCATATAAATATGAGCTGGCTACTAGCCATTTGACACCTAGCCATTATTCAACAAATATTAACAACTAGCATGAAATCCCTAGTTTCCCCCAAACTTAGACTTTAGTGCTCCTACGCCATCAAGGGAATAACGAAAATTCTAAATATAATCAAGTGATTAAATCTCAAAACTCCAAACAAGCATAACCTCAACCTAGCCCAAAAGCAAACAATGAGTTGTGTAAAAGTTTTGTTCCCGTAACATGCAAGTCAATTCCTAGGAACTATAAATCAACCCTCTACTCATCATCACCACACTCAATTAAACATCTACCTATCAATCAGAATCAGCTCGTCCTAAGGGATCATGAAATATGCATGCCATGAAAATGCAACTAAATGAAAACTCACATGGTATACAAAAATAAAAACAGAATGTCCTACATGAAACAAACGTAGATAACACAACATATATGCATGATTTACTACTAATAATATGCAAAACATGAAATCCTACATGAACGAATAATACAACAACAACTACTAATCCCTCAAACCACCCCCAAACTTAAAATATTCAATGTCCGCATTGAATGGAAGTAAATACAAGGGACAGCAAAAAGCATACCTAATCGTCCTCCTCCTCAGAGGAATCAGAATCTGGCGGTGGATATTGCGTACAAGCTCCATAGACTGGCCACCTTGCCTGAATACCCGCATCTCTCAAAGCTGCAGCCATATCCTGAGCATACTCCCGTTACAAGCATGAATAGCATCCATCCGCCTATACAAACGCCTAAAGTGGGCATCCAAAACTCTCGGTACTCTTGAAACACGTGGCTGAGCGCCCGCTCCATGACCACTAGCACCAACATCATCAACAATATAACCAAGCCCCCTCGGATGTGGAACCCCACCTTGCCAGTCAGGCATTCGATCAATAGACACATCAGTAATGGTAGCCAAAGGTGACTGCAACTCCTCATCCGCACCCCAGATAACACCACTATCTTTACATAAACCAGCTATAACAGAAGCATGGGGCATCGACGATAGCGCATTAGACTTTAAAAACCGAAGAATATTCTGATGAACAATATACGCTACATCAATGTACTTCCCCTTTAGAATGCCCCAAAGAAGAATCGCTCTATCAGCTGTTACCTCACCCGTATGAGAAGTAGGCATAATATTTGCACAGATAAATAAATACCAAGCTCGTGCAAACTTATTCATCGCAGAAGACGGAAAATTAATCGGCTCAGTAGTTCCCAATTTATACTTCCAAACTGTACCAGGAACACATAACTCACGAACAATCGCCTCCATATCCACATCCTGATCACTAGTCTTCCTTGCCCAATCTTCAACCCCCACAAGCTTAGGTGGTTGTCCCACAATTGGACGAATAGCATCTGGACTGTAATCCACCTGTTTACCTCGAACCACACACACCTCATCCGGCTCACCTTTAGCATTCGCATAAAACTCCCTAACAACATTCACCGGAACCGGAGCAGGTGCCTTACAAATCTCTCCCCAACGTAACTCACAAATCACATCAACCAACCCATAATGACGAGTTGGCAAAAACCCCCTTTCTTTCGCCACTGACCTTGACAACAACCGATTATACTCAACCTCCGCATCCGGAGAAGAAAATCTCTCCACCCTAAAAGAACCACCCCTCATTCGCTTAGGCGCCATAATAATCAAAACCCCACTCAATAATAGCACCACCAACAACCACCAAGAAATATCCCACCAAAAACCACCAAGAAAAATCACACCACAAATACCCAAGTAACAAGAATAATACAAAAACCCCATTTTACAAGAACACAAATTCGTAATAAAATAAAATAGAGAAAATAAATCCCACTACGAATCAAAGAGGTGAACTTGTGCTAATTTTCCCCCAAACTTGAATTTTTAAGAGATGTAGAAGAGGAAGATAATGAATTGGGTGTGTATGTATGAGTATATATAGGCCATGGAGTGATAGGATGAATATAAGAATTTTAATGTGAAAAGGAAAAAAAATTTGGTGGAAATTGGAATTTGATATAGGATAGAAAAAATATTTAATGGATAAAAGAAAAAAAAATTAGAAAAGAAATAGGAATTTGAAATTTTTTAGGAGAGATGAGGGGTTTTGGAATTAAAATAGGAAAAGATTTAGGGGAAAGATGTGAATATAAAAAGAATTGAGGTGGAAGAATGTTTTTTTTTGTATAAACACAATCGGCACAACAGCCTGACAACAACACAAAACCACTGCTTTTCCCTTCTTCACGCGCACGCTGCACGCAAGTGACGCAGACTGCCCCACATGCAGACACGCAGGCGCAGCCTGCGCGTCTAAGCCGCAACCTGCCTCTACTCTAGTAATGCAGGCGCAGCCTGCATTACTCTCCCGCAATCTGCCCTGAAACCAGTAACGCAGGTGCAACCTGCGTTACAGACCTGCAATCTGCTCAATTTTTTTTTCTAATATAATGGCATGGGTTGCCTCCCATGAAGCACATTTGTTTAACGTCGTTAGCCCGACACCGTCACATCAGTCATTCTGGAGAAGGGGAAAACAACTGAATATCCGTCTCCTCATTAAGTGGTTCACCAGCTCTATAATGCTTCACTCGTTGCCCATTCACCTTAAATGACTCTCCATGGGTATTCAACAATTCAACTGCACCATATGGAAAAACCTTGCGTACCCTGAACGGACCAGACCACCTAGAACGAAGTTTTCCGGGAAAGAGTTTCAATCTTAAATTAAATAGAAGAACTAGCTCCCCTTCCTTGAATTCTCTTCGTAATAACCCTTTGTCATGCCACTTCTTTGTTTTTTCCTTTAAAGCTTAGAACTTTCATAAGCCTCAAAACGAAGCTCATCTAGCTCATTAAGTTGCAGAAGTCTTTTCTCACCTGCTGCTAACATATCAAAATTTAGACCCTTGATAGCCCAAAATGCACGGTGCTCTAACTCAACGGGAAGTTGACATGCTTTTCCATAAACCAATCTGTATGGAGTTGTCCCAATAGGTGTCTTAAATGCAGTTCTATATGCCCAAAGCGCATCGTCAAGCTTCATAGACCAATCCCTTCTTGATTTTGCGACTATCTTCTCCAAGATATTCTTAATTTCACGGTTAGAGACCTCCACCTGACCACTGGTTTGGGGATGATAAGAAAGTCCCACCTTATGATAAACTCCATATTTCTTCAACATAGCTTCAAAACGATTTTCAAGAAAATGCTTTCCTCCATCGCTAATTAAAATCCTTGGCACTCCAAATCTAGGAAAAATCGTCCTCTTAAAGAATTTGCTCACAACACGAGCATCATTTGTGGGTGATGCAATGGCTTCAACCCATTTTGAGACGTAATCCACAGCTACCAAGATATACCGGTTCTTAAAAGATGGAGGGAATGGTCCCATAAAATCTACTCCCCAAACATCGAAAAGCTCCACTTCAAGAATGCTATTAAGAGGCATCTCATTGCGTCTTGAAATATTTCCAGTTCGTTGACAACGATCACAAGAATGAACATATTGGTGGACATCTTTAAAAAGAGTTGGCCAATAAAAACCGCACTGAAGAATCTTGGCAGCAGTTTTCGTAGTACTTGCATGACCACCACCTGGCAAATCGTGACAATGCGAAATTATAGAAGCAACCTCATTGTCCGGAACACATCTTCTAATGACTCCATCTGCACAAGATTTATAGAGAAAAGGATCATCCCAAAAGTGCTTCCTCACATCATAGAAAAATTTCTTCTTTTGCTGCGACGAGTAACCATGAGGAACAGTTCCACTAGCTAAGAAATTAGCTATGTCAGCATACCAAGGAACCTCTAGACTTGCAAGAGAAAGTAGATGATCGTCAGGAAAAGAATCATCAATCAGAGTAGATTTATCATCATCCTTATCAAGAGTAAGGCGTGAAAGATGATCAGCAACCACGTTCTCAGCCCCTTTCTTATCCTTAATCTCTAAGTCAAATTCTTAAAGAAGCAAAATCCAACGAATCAGATGAGGTTTAGCATCCTTCTTACTCATCAAGTATCTCAGAGCTGCATGATCAGTGTGAACAATAACTTTCGAACCAACGAGATAAGATCGAAATTTTTCCATAGAATACACCACTGCTAGCAATTCTTTCTCCGTTGTTGCATAATTAATCTGAGCCCCATCCAAGGTCTTGCTTGTATAGTATATAGCATGCAGCTTTCCATCTTTCCTTTGGCCTAGGACTGCACCAATAGCTTGATCACTAGCATCACACATGATCTCAAATGGTAATTTCCAATCCGGTGGTTGCATGATTGGAGCAGAGACAAGAGCTTTCTTCAATGTTTCAAAAGCCTCAACACAAGCATCATTAAACACAAAAGGTACCTCCTTACCCAAAAGCTCAGTTAGAGGTCGAGCAATCTTCGAAAAATCTTTAATAAAACGGTGATAGAATCCTGCATGACCAAGAAAACTTCTTATCCCCTTGACTGAAGTAGGGGGTGGTAAGCGTTCAACAACCTCGACCTTGGCTCTATCTACTTCAATGCCTCTTTTTGACACAACATGACCCAAAACAACTCCCTCTTGTACCATAAAGTGACATTTTTCCCAATTGAGAATTAAATTAACTTCTTGACATCTATGAAGCACCTTCTCCAAGTTATGTAAACATGCATGATAAGAAGTTCCACCAACTGAGAAGTCATCCATAAAAACTTCCATAATGTCTTCAATGAAATCTGAGAAAATTGCCATCATACATCGCTGAAATGTGGGAGGAGCACAACATAGACCAAACGGCATTCTGCGGTATGCAAATGTACCATAGGGGCATGTAAAAGTCATCTTTTCTTGATCATTCGGATGGATAGGAATCTGGAAAAAACCTGAATATCCATCTAAGAAGCAGAAGTAAGAATGTTTCGCCAACCTTTCAAGCATTTGATCAATAAAAGGGAGAGGAAAATGATCTTTCCTTGTGGCCTTATTCAATTTTCGATAATCAATGCACATTCGCCACCCTGTCACAGTTCTAGTAGAGATCAACTCACCCTTATCATTCTTCATAACGGTCATTCCTCCTTTCTTTGGTACTACATGTACCGGACTAACCCACTTGCTGTCAGAGATAGGATAGATTATACCTGCATCAAGAAGTTTTAAAACCTCCTTTTTGACCACCTCCATCATATTAGGATTGAGTCTCCATTGAGGCTCAATAGAAGAAGCTTGCTCATCTTCCAAAATAATCTTATGCATGCAGAATGATGGATTAATGCCCTTGATATCATCAATGGAATACCCAATAACATTTTTATATTTTCTCAAGACCGTGAGCAACTGCTCAATTTGAATGTCATCAAGCTCAGAATTAACAATAATAGGATATGATTCATTAGGGCCCATAAACACGTATTTCAAAGATGCAGGTAGTGGTTTCAGTTCTACCTTAGGAGGCGTGGAACTCTCCTTAACTCCCTCACGATGTAGCACATTAGAATGTTCATGCTTATATGTAGGTGCTGCATCCAAAAGCTTTTCGTAACCCTGACACTCTCCATTCTCTTCATCAACGTTACCTTCAAGAACAGCTCGAAGTGGATCTTCAGATAATAGAATTTTGGCTTTCATGTCGATCACTTCCTCTAGTGCATCCACCCTATTCACAAACTCATCCGTAGAAGGATGTCCCATTGTACTTTGCAGCTTGAATTCCATCTTCTCTTCGCCTACCTCAAAAGAAATCCTTCCATTTTTCATGTCAATGATAGCTCCAGCTGTTGCTAAGAAAGGCCTCCCAAGAATGATAGGAATATTTGCATCTTCTTCCATTTCCATGACAACAAAATCACATGGAATATAAAACTTTCCTACCTTAAGGGGCACATCTTCTAGAATTCCCAATGGAAATTTCACACTTCTGTCTGCCAGTTGTAGAGAGATACGTGTGGGTTTTAGTTCACCCATCTGGAGCTGTTCACAAATTGATAAAGGCATCAAACTGACACTTTCTCTAAGATCACACAAAGCTCTTTTTATTTCAACATCCCCAAGCTGAACAGGAATAGAATAGCTACCTGGATCCGCTAACTTCTTCGAAAGATCATTTTGCAAGATGGCACTGCACTCTGCCGTTAATGAGATGGTAGAGCTTTCTTCAATTTTTCTCTTCCTTGACAAAATATCTTTCAGGAATTTTGCATAAGATGGCATCTCAGTAATAGCATCCATGAATGGAATATTGATATGTAGCTTCTGCAGAATTTCAAGGAATTTACCATACTTCTTCTCTAGCTTAGCTTGTGCCAACCTTTGTGGAAAAGGAACAGGTGGCACATATGGTTTAAAAGGAACAGCTTCAGATTCTTTCTTTCCTTTTTCCACGACCTCTGGTTCTACCGGTTTCTCAGTTGCATTCTCCTCTTCACTTTCCTTAGCATTCACAACATTTTTGCTCACGTTCAATTCCGGCTGGTTCAATTCTTTACCACTCCTCAAAGTTATAGCATTGATATGGCCCCTTGGTGGTTGCTCAGTTTGACCAGGAAGTTGGCCTGAAGACTTATTAAGTTGGCTCAACTGTTGAGAAATTTGAGTGATTGTGTTTTCCATCATTTTGTTGTGAGCCTTTATCTCATTTATACTTGAATCAAAGTGCTCATTCTTCTTCGATTGAGTATAGATAAATCCTTCCATAAGACTTTCCAAGTTGGATTTCTGCGGCTGAGCTTGCTGAAAACCAGGAGGCTGAGAAAAATTATTTTGTGAAGATTGAGCTTGACCTTGATTGTTCCTATAGGAGAAATTTGGATGATCTCTCCAACCTGGATTGTACGTATTGGAGTAAGGATTATACTGCGGCCTCTGATTCTGATTGTAAAGAGCATTAGCTTGCTCAACTGCCATTCCAGAAGGATTGTATTGACAAGCAAGTTTGGTGTGTCCAACAACACCACATATCTCACATGAAGCAACAGTAGATGAAGTGCTTCTGGCATCCAATTGCTCAATCTTTTTGACCATAGCCTGCATAGTAGTATTCAACATGGTTAGAGCATCAACATCATACTTACCACCTTTCTTAGGATGATTTCGATCACTGTAAGGATAATTATCATTAGACGCTATCTCGTCTAACAAAGCTTTCGCATCCTCAGTACTCTTCTTCATAATAGAACCACCAGAAGAAGCATCAACAAAGTTTCGGAACTCTTGTGTCAACCCATTATAGAATGTTTGGATCAACAACCAGTCAGGAATTCCATGGTGAGGGCATTATCTCTGAAGTCGCTTAAATTTTCTCCAAGCATCATGAAGTGACTCGTCATCATCTTGACGAAAATTAGATATTTCATTCCTGAGCTTTGAAGTCTTTTTCTGACTGAAGAATTTAAGTAGAAAAGCCTTCGCAAGACTATCCCAAGTAGTAAATGTATTTGGTCCTTCATCTTTCAACCAATCTTTTGCTGTATCTCGAAGAGAGAATGGAAATAAACGTAGCTTTATAGCATCATCACTAACATTGGTCAGCTTTATTGTATCACACTTTTCAAGAAAACTCTCAAGATGATCAACAGGATTTTCAGTGGACAATCCTGCGAAAGAATCATTGGAGATGAATTGGATGAACTGAGGCTTGAGTTCAAAGTGTGTAGCTGTGACTGTTGGTCTGACAATACTGGAAAGTACGCTTGTAGCATCTGGCATACCATGCTCCCTGAGAGCTTTAGCTGTTGTATCAGTCATAATTTCCTTATCCTTGTTTTTCCTTCGCTTGCCTGCTTGCCTTCTTGCTGTAGCTTCAATTTCAGGATCAATATCAATTAAATTTTCAGTACCTGAACTTCGAGTGTGCATGCAACAAGAGAACTAGAAACGATGATTAATTAACAAGGGAATAATAGCCGAAGCAACACAACTAAAATACTTAGCTAAATCAATTCAAAATTAACTAATCTAACACTACTTTGTCCCCGGCAGCGGCGCCAAAAATTTGACAAGGCTGTCGCGTGCCTATCAAATAAGAATATCTAACAAATCCTTCTAACTATGTAGCAGGGTAAGTCAGAGTCGATCCCACAGAGACAAACGTATCAATCACCAGTTATTTCTGATTTAATTCGGCTAAGCAAGTAACACAGTAAATATTGAGAGATTATTAAACAAATTTTATACTAAAGAGAATGGTGTTTATATAAATCAAATATTAAAAATATCCAGAATTAAGTATCCCCACTAGCATGAATTAATGCAATCGTGAATTCCCTCCCCAATTAATCAGATATATTACTCAAAAGGAAAGATGCGCCCTATAAATACCAATAACCTCTCTCGAGTATTAATGGCTTCTCTTAAAATACAATCAATCCTATTCTCATGGTATCATGTAATCTAGAGACATTAATCACAGCACCCTAACTTCCTAACAATTCGTTCTACCTATTCTCATGGAGAAGTTCATGTCCTCATTGGATAAATCACAACCATCTAAATCCAACTCTCGTTGGTAAATAGACAATGGTTCAAACAATAAACATAATCACGTCTGATTTGTAATTGCTAATTAAAACAACTCAATAAGCAAGAGCAATTAAACAATCAAATTGGGGGAATTGGGAAAATCACACATCAATCATAACTAGGGTTCTACTTAACCCTAGATTAATAATCTACTCACTCATAATTGAATTAACAAAACAAGAATTATAAATTGAACACATAATTATAAGAAAAGATAAAAACCTGTAATCTTCAAAGAAAGTAAAAGTGCTTCCTTGCAGATCTAAGCTATGATATGATAATAAAGCGATCCCTAATTTACAAAGCTAAGATTTGTTTATATAGACTCTAAAAGTCTTTCCAAGTAAAAAAAATACCAAAACAAAATTATAATAGAATTTCTGCACAAATACGTTTCCTAAATTGAATATGTTTTTTAAGGAAAATTCGTACTTGACTTTTCTTCTGTTTTTCCGAACCTTTCCAGTTGTGCTTGGACGTCTGGGACTCTTTAGAATGATAGAGAATGTCGTTATCTTCGCGTGGACTGCTTATGGGCCTCAAACGGACTTCTAGAACTCAAGATATGGCCAAAACAGTGTAGACTGCGCAACCTTTCTCAGAAATCCGAATTTTAATCAATTAATTCTCCAAAAATAATAGAAACATCCACCATAATCAACATTCTTGTAAATCTGCACAACTAAGCAAAACACATCAAAATTACAAGAAACTTGAGTCCAAGACAATCAATTTAAGCCGATTTAGAATGCTCCAAGTAGATATAAAATCCACATTTATGCTGTTAATGCTAACAAAGGGATGTTCACAAAACCTCCTGCCATGGGTGCACAAGGAACTTGGAACACTACAAAGTATTGTGATTTTCATGAACAAAAGGGGCATGATACCGCGGATTGCTGGCATCTTAAAGAACAAATTGATCGGTTAATTCGAGAAGGGAAGTTAACTGAGTGGGCGGTTCGTGAAGTGAAAAAGCATCAAGGAAACTCTGGCAAGTCAGGGCTGGGATATAATGATGTGCCTCATACAGGTCAAAATACAGAACCTCGCAAGGAGATGGAAGAGCGAGGCAATAGCATTCATGTGATCATTGGAGGGCCCCATATTGGAGGAGACAGCAACAAGGCAAGAGAAAGGTATGCTCGCGAGGCCAGGGAGCGACCCTTAACCAATGTGCATCATTTGCAAGAGCGACCCCCAAAGCTTTTTAAGGGGGAAGACACAAATATAATGTTCACAGAGGAGGATGTGAAGTGGGTACACCATCCCCACTCCGATGCTTTAGTGGTTCGGGTTCGCATTGGCTCACAGAATATCTATAGAGTGCTAGTGGATAATGGAAGCGCTGTGAATGTTTTGATGTACGATGTCTATAAGAAAATGGGATATGTAGACAGGGACCTCATTCCTACAGTAGGTCACCTCTATGGGTTCACTGGAGCTTCTGTTAGTGTGAAAGGCCTTATCAGGCTCCCCATTACTTTGGGGGATGAGCCCTGCATCACTACACAGGTCGTTGATTTTATGGTCGTGGATCAGCCATCTGCTTATAATGCAATCGTGGGGAGACCCATTTTGAAGGAAATGAGGGTGGTGACTTCTATCAACCACCTCTCGATGAAGTTCCCTACCCCGCAAGGTGTAGAATGTGTTAGAGGAATTCAGCATGAGTCTAGAGAATGCTATAATCAGGCCCTTAAGTCAGCAGAAAAGGGAAGAAGCACTACTAGAAATACTGCAATAGAAATCGGTTAAAAACGCCAGCCTCGCAACCGCCAGTCGGTTGTAATATAATATCTATAGAAGAGTTTCCAGATGATTATTTTGACAACTTGGGTATACAGGTAGAGCCAGTGCCAGGGGCAATTATGATGGAGGCCTCGCAGCCCGTGTTGGTTCTACAAGAAGGAATTGTTGAGGAGGCTAGTGATGACGAGGAGAGCCCAGAACAGGCCGCTGTGCGAGCCCGGAAGGGGAAATGGGTTCGCAAAGAGACGTCAACATTGGTAGATTTGCCTAATGGGATCACACGAGAGACAACAGTGGTGACTGGGTATGGACATGTTGGAGCGACCCCGACCTCGGTAGCAGAAGTCACGAGGCAGGATGAAGCAGAATCTAGTAGGGCTCATGATGTTGAAATTGATCTAGATCCTCGCAATCCTGAACATGTGGAGCGGGCCGGAGCTGCAGAAGACACGATCTCCGTTCTTGTTGATGCTAAGGATCCAACCAAGGTATTGAAAGTCGGGTCGCAGTTAAGCACTAATCTTAGGGGGAGGCTCGTGGAGTTTCTTAAAGCTAATTTGGATGTATTTGCGTGGTCTCACGAAGACATAATTGGGATCGATCCAAATGTGATGTGTCATAGACTTAACCTTGATCCTAGTAAAAAGGGAGTAAGGCAGAAAAGAAGGCCAATAAGTGGAGAGCGAGCCGAGGCTCTCAAAGAAGAGGTAGACAGGCTTCTAGAGGTCGGGCTCATTGGGGAATCATTTTATCCTGATTGGCTCGTTAATCCTGTTCTCGTGAAGAAACCAAATGGCAAGTGGAGGACGTGTATGGATTTTACTGACCTTAACAAGCATTGCCCAAAAGATAGTTTCCCACTTCCAAGGATTGATCAGTTGGTAGATGCAACAGCCGGTCATGCACTCCTAAGTTTCATGGATGCCTACTCTGGGTACAATCAGATACCCATGTATGGCCCCGATCAGGAGCACACTTCGTTTATCACAGACAGAGGTCTCTACTGCTATATTGGGATGCCCTTTGGCCTCCTCAATGCAGGTGCCACTTATCAAAGGCTCGTCAGTATGATGTTTGAGAAGCAAATTTGGAAGACAATGGAGGTCTATGTAGACGACATGCTTATGAAGTCTAAGGAAGCTGGGGATCATGTAGCCCACCTCACAGAAATGTTTGATATACTGAGGAAGTACAGAATGAAGCTCAACCCCCAGAAGTATGTTTTTTGGGTCGAGTCTGGGAAATTCTTGGGGTTCGTTGTTAATCACAGAGGAATTGAAGCTAACCCAGCCAAGATAAAAGCTTTGATGGAGATGAGGTCGCCTAGAAGTGTCAAAGAGGTACAAAGTCTAACTGGAAGGATCGCATCATTAGATCGGTTTGTTTCCAAATCGTTAGACAAGTATCATGAGTTCTTTAAAGCAATCAAGAAGGTAGGAAAAAATTTTGAATGGACCCCTGAGTGCGAGGAGGCTTTTCAAAGAATAAAGGAGCATTTGGGCTCGCCCCCGCTACTCTCTAAGCCCAAGGAAGATGAAGTTCTTATTGTTTACCTGGCAGTTTCAAAATATGCCATCAGTGCTGTCCTCGTTCGCGAGGAGGAAAAGGTTCAGTTCCCTGTTTACTATGTCAGTAAGAGGTTGCTAGATGCTGAGACTCGCTATACTAGTATGGAGAAGCTAGCCTATGCATTAGTTTTGGCTTCGCGAAAGTTGAGGCCTTACTTTTAGGCTCATAGCATTCAGGTTCGCACTGCATATCCCCTGAGACAAGTAATGCACAAGCCCGAGGCCTCGGGCAGACTTTTAAAGTGGACCATAGAGCTGAGCCAGTTCGATATCGAGTACAAGCCTCGAGGTGCAATAAAGGGGCAAGCGTTAGCGGAATTCATACTGGAATTTCCTTCCCAATCTGAGGAAGATGCCTGGGCTTTCGTAGCGATCCCAGAGGTGGTTGACCCCAAAATCAAAAATGAAAATTCAGCCTCGTGGTGGGAATTATATGTTGACGGGGCATCTAACAAGGAAGGAGCCGGATCCGGGATCGAGCTCGTTACACCTGAGGGTCGCAAGTTGAGCAGTGCCGTGCACTTCGCTTTCGAGGCCTCTAATAATGCAGCTGAGTACGAGGCTCTCATAATTGGCCTTAAGCTCGTAATAGAAATGAAGGTGGAGAATCTCAATGCATACAGCGACTCAATGTTAGTTATAGGCCATGTCGGATGTGGATGGCAGGCCAGGGGACCTCAGATCGAGCTATATTTAAAATGTGTCCAGAGGCTTATGAGGTCATTCAAGCAAGTAAAGGTAGAGTTTATCAGGAGGGCCAAAAATCAGGGAGCGGATGCCCTCGCAAAAATGGGCTCGCGACGCGAGGCCACTTTACTTGGAATAATTCCCTTGGAAATTCAAAGTAAGCCTAGTGTTCCAGAGGAAAGTGTTATGGAAATAATCAGCCAAGGGTCGACATGGATGACCCCCATATGGGAGTATGTCAAGAATGGGGCTCTGTCTCAAGATAAGAAAGAAGCGAGGAAGATCAAATATCAGGCAGCTCATTATGTGATTTATGATGAAGTGTTATACCGAAGAGGATTTAATACCCCGCTCTTAAGGTGTGTAGATGGTGAAGAATGCAACTACATTTTGAGGGAGGTCCATGAGGGAATATGTGGCAATCACTCGGGGGGTAGTTCCCTAGCTCAGAAAATTCTACGACAAGGGTACTTTTGGCCTACATTGAAAATGGATGCTTTTGAGTTCGCTAGGAGATGTGACAAATGTCAAAGAAATGCAAATTTCAGTAATGCTCCAGTTGCTCACCTCACCTCGCTTATGAGCCCTTAGCCCTTTGCCATGTGGGGAATAGATCTTATTGGCGAACTCCCCAAAGCTAAGGGAGGAGTAAAGTATGCAGTCGTGGCCATGGACTATTTCACTAAGTGGGCCGAAGCCGAGCCCCTTGCCACCATCACGGCCAAAAAATTAAAGGACTTCGTGTACAGGGCGATTGTGTGTCACTATAGGATCCCATATCAGCTCATTTCAAATAATGGAAAGCAATTTGATAGCAAAGAGATGAAAGAATTCTGTGAGAATTTGGGAATCAAGAAAAGCTTCTCTGCTGTGAGCCACCCTCAGACAAATGGGCAAACCGAGGCCATCAACAAAATAATCAAGCATACCCTAAAGGCTAAATTGGAGGAGAGCAAGAGCAGTTGGCCCGAGGAGTTACCAAAGGTCTTGTGGTCATACAATACGACCCCAAGGTCTACCACAGGAGAGACTCCATTTTCTTTGACTTATGGATGTGAGGCTATGGTGCCCGTTGTGGTAGGCTCGGGCTCGTTTAGAAGAGAACATTACGACCCTGAGGCAAACGAGGTCAATCATAGGCTCTACTTAGACTTGATACAAGAGTCAAGGGAAGAAGCTCAGTTAAGGCTCGCAGCTTATCAAAGAAGAGCTGCGAGGTATTATAATGGAAAGGTTCGCGTACCACATCTTCGCGTGGGGGACTTGGTGCTTAGGAGAGTGATGCCTAACACTAAGGTCTCGTCTAATGGGGTCTTTGGAGCCAATTAGGAAGGGCCCTATAAAGTTTATGGTGTCATCAATGAAGGGACCTATTATCTAACTGATATGGATGATAAGGTCATGCCACGAGCTTGGAATGCAGAAAATTTGAGGAAATACTATCAGTAGAGGCCTCGCCCCTGGTAGTTTCTATCTACTACTACTTAGCATGAATAAATTCATACAAAGTACTCGGGGGGTAGTGATCATATAGACACCTCCTCGTTATGATGTATTGAAAGTTGGGCTTCGTCCCTAGTATTTATATATGAAGTTCGTTCTCCAAAAAAATTGTGCAATTTTATTCTTTTGTCAGTATTTTAAAATTTTCAGACTAGGCCAGCACAGCGTATGCGAGGCCGAACACCCCTCAGGTCAATGAGGTCGCGAGCGTGCACTTACTGCGACCTGAGGGAATGTCTTCAAAATTTAGTTAAAAAGTATCTCTCCTTAAAGAAGTTCAAAGTTTAAAGTAAAAAGAAGTCAAGGTGCGATCTCCATCTCCGGATCATGTCTGCGACCTCGCAAGGAAGGCATCGCATGTCCTGATTCCAAAGAGATGGGGTACACCTTGAAGTTAAGCAAATTGAAAAGAAAAAGCTACAAATTCAACAAGGGAAGCTTCGCAGCCGCAAGGTCAATTTACTTGCTGATATTTCAGATACATAAAGAATGGAAGCATTTCATAAAGTTGAAGTAAACACAAGATATTATGTAAAGAAATGAAGACAAGAAATTATGATCATATCGTCGTCAGCAAAGTTATCAATTAATTTTGGGTCGCCATGCGCGCCCAACTTACTTCAGAGTTATCAAGAACAGTTATCAAAAGAATATTACAAACTTACGAAACATTCAAAGGGTGTCTGAATCCCTAGTTCAAAACATCGGAATTAACAAATCATGCAGCAGCCTCACATGGTTTCTTCTGATTAGCAGCATTAGCCTTAGCAGCCTCGCTAGTGATCCTGGCCGCTTCCTTTGCATTTTATTCTTCAATCTCATTGCGGAGGTCGGCTGCGAACTCAGCATTGCCAGGACCGAGCTGCGACCAGTCAAAGTCAGGAACCTTCCTTATGAAGCCCTTCATGAATTCAGTCTGGACAGCCTCTTCAATATCTTCACGGTTGGCCTGGGCAGCAGCGAGCTCCTTCTTCAATTTATTCAGCTCCTCCTCGTGTTTTTTCTTCAGCTCCTCCTCGTGCTGCTCCGCCTCTGTTAAAGACTTATGGAGGGCTACCTTTTCATCGTTAACTTTTTTGAGCTCGGACTGGAGGGTCGCTATCTCAGTTTTCAGGGCTCGCTTATAGTTTTCCATCAGCAGCTTCTTCTCTTCTTCAGCTTTGGCCTTCAGGGACTTCACCTCCTTCTCCAACCTGTCGTTAGCAGAAACAACGCATCTCAACTCGCGTAGATGCGAGGCTTGGCGGATAAATCCTTCGCCCAGGCATTTGGAGACCGACTCGGAGTTTTCTATCAACTCGGCCCCCACCCACTCAGTACATTCTTCTTCAGTAGCATGAGTATACCCATGCTTTGCATACAGATGATGGACTGGCGTCGTGTCTGCGGGTTTAGTGACCTGAGGCAGTGGACCGCTTTTCTTGTGCTTTTTTGAAATGTGCTGCTCGGGGTTGCCCGGGGAAGGTTGAGGAGCGACCCCAGTATTAGTTGATGGAGGTGGAGGAGGCGAGAGTTCGTTGTTCTTCTTAGAAGGAGGAGTGGCAGCCGGATGCTCGATAGGGATATCTCTACCCTTCGAACAGAAAGGAGGTCTGCGACTTCTGCCTGACATGCCTACAAAAGGGGAGAAGAAAGCATTTAGAGATAATAATTGCGAAAAATGTAAATGAGAGGACAATAAAATACAGTTAATAAAGGGAAGTTATTGAACTATAGCAGTAAAAATGTTCTCACTTTATGCAACTACTACTTTAGAGGACGAGGCCTCTTCTCGCAATTTTCTTTTTCGCGAAGCATTCTTCGCACTTGAAGGCCCCGCCTCAGAAGGAAGCTCGATCCCTTCTTTTAAGAATCCACATTCGATTAAATTTTCCAAAGTGATGAGGGTCCGTACATTCATATCTTCACTGGACGTTTTCAGCACATCATCAGCTCGTGTTTTCTCCTCGCCCTTCAGGACGGTTCGCACTTGACCTACTGGAAGATAATTAAAAGAAGTCTTTATTCTGGGCACCTCGTGGACATAGAGATAAGGCCCCTTCCATGAGCCTGCGTTACTCGGGGCGCTATGATATAGGTCCTTCTTGTTAAATTCTGGCCAGACTGAGAAGTAGACGTAGCCAAAGTCAGATGGCCCGCATCTCTTCAATTTTAAGAAGTATCCCATGGTCCTCGCATCAAGCTTGGGATATCCTAGTTTGTGGTAGAGAATATAAAGGGCTATCATTGCTCTATACCCGTTGGGATTAATCTGAATGGGAGCAAGGTGGTAGGTCTCGCACACGTCTCTGATAAAGGGGTGAAGAGGTGAGGAGACGCCGATTTTCATCATGGCAGACGACAACACCATTCGAGGTACTCTTCCTCCATTTTCTGAATAGTTAAAGCGATAACATCGCATAGAGGCCTTTGGTAGAATGATTTTGCCCTCCGGTCTGTATGTATCGACCGCTTTTTTCAAGGATTCAGCATTAAGAGTTGTGGATAAGTCTCTGCATCCCAAGATGCGAGGTTGGCCAGGCTTCACTTTCGAGCCCTCTTCAATGTCTTCAGGGCGAGGTCCCCCAACATAAATAACGCCCTCCAGCTCGGGTTGAGGGGTCGAAATGTAAGGATGAGGGGAGGCTTCAGGAATGTAGTTGTAATCTTCAAAGTTAACAACTCTGGTCACTTCGTCCAGGCCACCATCATCAGAAGAAGGTTCTTCGTAATCAGAATCATCAGAGTTTGCTTCGTTATCACCTCCACCCTCGAGCTCATAGTAAGCATGGCCAAGAGAGTCTATTGAAGAGGTGCTGGTAAGTATTATGGGGCTTATTTTGAGAAGATTCTTATTAAGGGGAGAAAGAAGTTTGGGGACGGTAGCAAAGAATTCCTGCCCTTTCTTCAGTAGTTTGTCAACTTCGTCTTGAACAGAAGAGGGGGGAACAACTGTGGATGTTAGATTTAACGAGCCCGAGGGGATATTGACGGATTGGCTCTGCGAGCTGGAGGGTCGCCTGGTTCTCCATGTGGTCAGAGGGGTCTCTCTGGTGAAATCCTCTTGCGACCATTGAGGGTCCATATATAACTTGAAGGAGTTGTCGCTCGCACTTGCAGCCTTGGCGATATTCGCATCAGCTTGCTCGCTAATAGAAATATGTGGAAGAGGTGAAGGAGTCCTCGAGCTATCGTTAGACATCTGAAAAGATTGTGAAGTATTAGTGTGTGCACTTACAGAATATCAAAGGAGATAAAAGAAGAAAAGATTCAATAGGAGGCTCTAAGTGTTCTCACTCCGCGCACGAAGAATAGGGGGGTCGCGCAACTACTCTATTTTTGGGATCGTATATCTACCTACTAAAGGGATCGCGTTCTCTAGTTTGGCGAAGCAAGGCTCGCAGTGTGAAATTGAGTTTGTGGGGTCGCAGTTAATCGGGCTCGTATCGCATGCAATTATCAACATATATTTACGAAATTAAAGGTTATACATGCATTCAAATGAAGAACAAGAGAGAGAAACTTACTTTTTGATGAAGAAAAGTTGAAGATCTTAAGAAAACTTGGCCTCGTTCTTGATTAAAAGCGAGCTGGGTCTTTGTTTGATCCGGGAGCAAATTTGCAGCACTTTGGTATGTTGTTAATAAGGAAAGTGACAAATGATTTGAAATTTGAAGATTATATAGTGGTTAGGAGAGAGAGGGATACGTGACACGTGTCATCATCCTAGCAGCCATGAACGGATCTTGAGACACGATAGCTGTTAGCAACTATTCGAATTTATTGGGCCTGCGATGAGAGCCCAGAGGAGTAATCGATAATGGGCCTTGGCCTCGCATTTAATTTTCTGGGAAGATATTCTTTGAGTCCACATCGCATTCTTAATTGCAATATGGACTCGGGGGGTAGTTGTTATGCCCGAATTTGGCATAAGTCCTAAGCAGGCCTAATGGGTTAGAATATCAGTACATCTCACATAATGGGCCTAAGAATGAGGAATGGGTCATTAAAGTCCGCCATCACAGGGAAGTTCATCACATTATTTTGTAGGGTGGGATCGCCAGCGAGCCCTAGAGATGGGTTGCAGTTCACGAGGTCCAGCGTGGCCTAGAGCATGTTTACTACGAAGGCTTATATATGGTCAGGCCCAGCGAGGTCGCGTAAGTAGGTTATCTCCATATAGTGAGGATCACCTCGCATGGTCAGGCCCAGCAAGGTCGCATGTGAGGCCATCTAGACAGTTTCGCCAGTGATGATAATTATAGCATCATGCTAGCCATGGGTTCCCTTTAATGGGCCATGGGTCATGAGCAGTGTAAATGGGTAAAATATAACCCAAGGAGACGATTAGTGGATTTGGGCCAAGTCGAGCCCATAGAAACCCTAGCCCGTCTAGATAACTTCTTCTCTAAGAGAACTACGTATGGCTTGATCCCTATAAATAGGGTACGTAAGCATCTTGTAAAGACTTGAGAAACAGTTCACCACTGAATATCAATAGACAAGATCAGCCATAAACAGTTACAAATCCCGTGTTCTTCGTGTTCTTAGCAGAATATCTGTACTTTGCTCCATAAATCCAGCAACCTCCAAAATATTGTTACACAATATTCTCCCTATAACAGTATCCATTTTAGCTTTGTGTAGAATCCATATTATTATTTGACCCATGCCTAGTTATGGAATTTTCGTATATTAATTTTAAATTCCATTAATGTCCATTATATTTTTGGTAGGTTCATTAACAAAAATTTCAATTAATCATTCAATTTTAGTAATCAAATTAATGCATATCATCACATGCTATATATAACAAAAGTTTGACTAAATTAATTCTTAAATGTATTTATTATATTATGGGGTTAATACTTCTAAGTAGGTGCTCACCTAAGTTACGTGAAATATAATGGGTTTTTTTATTGCAAATACAAAGTACTTTTGTAATTTTTTGTAATTGCACGACTTCACTATAGGCTTACCTTTTTTAAGTTCTTATGAACTTATTTCCGGATAAAAATTTCATATTTTGATAATTTTTTTATACAATTAAAGTATTTAATGTATGTTTGAGATTCTATAAGTTGCAAAAAAAGTTAACTTTTTTCAGGAAAAAGTTAGGAATCTCTATCTTTATCTTAAAATAAGTTGACTTATTCTGAACACCCCCTATATAATTACAAATCTGCCATCTATGTACTTATATAAGCCCCTAAGAGCAAGTCCAACAATGTCCTAAATATTGTCCTAAATCAATATTTAGGACATTTACTCATTTTTTTGTGTTCCAACAATTCCTAGTGATGCCTTAAAACACTAGGACATTCATCTCATGCCCTTTATTTAAGGCACCTTTATGCTTGTCCTAAATCATTTTTAACAATAAAAAATTAACTTCCCTCCTTTTCTACACTTCTCTCTCCTTTCTTTTTTCTTTTCCTGTTAGGTCCGGAATAACGTAGAAGGGGGGGTTGAATACGTTATTTAAAAATACTTCAATTTTTGATGTGGATATGAAATCAAAAATACTAAATCGAAATAACACAACTGTGTGGGAAATATCTTTAAATAGATAAAACCCGGAGGTTTGCTACAAAATCTAATCCTATATATGGATCAGCTACAAAATCAAACACTCCTAAGGATAGTTTAGGCACGAGGACCTTCTACCCGACACTTCCTGAAAGCGGGCCGACTTTCCTACTAGATGGACTGTCTAGCAGCTTACACAGAGATGATATAAGAGAGAGAATAGAAAGTTGTGTGTTGAGGTGTGTTTTGAAATGAAATACAACATGTCTATTTATAGATTTTAGAAAGTCACTATTTGGCACTATTCCAGCAACCCCCAAATAGTAACCGAGCACTATTCCAACAACCCCAGCTACTATTCCAATAAGCACAATTACTACTCCAACAACCACAGTTACTATTCCAACAACCGCAGTCACTATTCATATGAATAGGTGATTTCGGTTACTATTCATATTCTCTTTTGTTTATTTTTCTGTTTTAATTCTTCTCAGAAAATAGGTCAAGTACCAGATTAATTTAATTATTTATTATAAATAATTAATTAATCTGTTACTTAGTTGATTTTCAGAGTAAATTAATTTTTGACAATACCTTTAAAATATTATGTATGTCCCTGATCGTCAATAGGCTTTGGCAATTCTTTCTGTGAATTAATGTGTTGATCCTTCTCTTATGTGCTGACACTTAGTGCACTGGTCTGGTTCACAAGTGACTAGCACTGATCTTGATCTTCACACTTTTTTACATTCCAATTTATTAGCCTGCAGCAATATCTTCAAATAATACATGGAATCTTTTGGCCCTTCAACTGAATCATCTGTACATCTTATTTTGTCACTGAGGCTTGATCATGTTAATGAACTTCTTTCAGCGACTTGATCCTTGTCGGTGCCTGTTCTTCAAATTTCACGATCCCTGTATAGAGTTAATATTATTTATCTTTTATCCTAGTTGAGTTATATACGTCCTCTATTACATATTACATTCATTATGCTTTACAATCTCCTCCTATTTGATTGTTAGGGTTTGACAAGCAAATTCCTAGAGGATAACTCAACTGATACAACAAAAAATGAAATACAAAGATAAATAATATTAAAGCGCATTCTGGATCAAATATACATTTTCCAGATTTTTAAATTTGAACAAGTGCAAGACAATTGTTCCTCTAGACTGAACATATCTTCAAGTTTGCCTTTGCTTTCTTTCCACATAGCACTGATACTCCAATTAGCTTTTCCTTTCCCAAAATAAAGTTAATTCCTTGTCAACAACATTTTCCTTGCCCTTACGCCTAGTAGATTTTTCTTGATCATCCACCTTCTCCCCCTCAGTTGGGTTATCCTCCAGATTAGTAGGATGTGGAGTTGGTAAATTAGACGAAGATGGCTTTACCAAGGAGTTGATTGCATGACTAAACTGGGCTGCCATGGAACTTAATTGATCCTGGAATTCATCATGTTGAATAAGTTGCAAATTTTTTATTTCTCCAATGGACTTACAAATATTTGACAACTCTTTCTTCATTGTTTGGACCCGTGTAAGAAGTCTGCTATATTCCTTTCTGGTTACAAGTGCATGTGGTTGAGTAGGTTGCTCACTTGTACGTTCTGCAGGTGTTTCACTCAACACTCTATATTCACTCGGTTTAGTGGTTTGGGTTACACTTACATGTTCTGTTGGTGTTTCCCTCAACTTTCCTCTAGAGCTTCCACCGATATGTGTACCTGCAAATAAAATCATCCTAGCCCCTTTTTCAGAGGTCACGGATGGTGCAATGAAAGTTCGTGAGCTTCCGTCCTCGCGTGAAGCGAGTTGCCGACCACTGGTAAAAGGTGGTAAATCTCGAAAGAGATCCAGAGATTTTCCCTTTGGGAGGTTAAACTTGAATCAATTAAATGGCACAAAACCCAAGTTTCCCTCGTACGTCTGTGAAGACACTTGGTTCATAAAAGAACCACCCACCAATGGATCTTTCCGTAAAATGGAAGATTCACCAGCAGTTATTGAGGTAGGTAATTCCACCTCGGATGCCTGTGAAGGCATTTGATCTTTAGAAAGATCATCAACCACTCGTATGTTACGTGAAATGGAACTCAATATAGTTGCTCCCGTCAATTCAACCTCATTTACATTTGCACTCATTGGATAAGAAAGAATTGTTTCACTAACAGTTGTCGTTACCTCAGGTTCATTGGGTTTACTTCATTTAGAATGAGGTAGAGCGGCTGTTGTAACTAACTCCTTATGTGGTGCTGCTGAGGCACTATCTCCCTCAATAATGTGGATGACTGGTCGTTTAAGTGACAATTGAGGTGTAGGAGTTTGTTGTGTTTGTGTTTGCATTTGTAGAATGGGCTCTTCAACCTGTGTTAGAGTCGGTGGGATTTTCTGCTCTTGGTCGGGTAAGATGGCCACTGGGGGCTGTAGAAACTGTATTTCCTGTGACACAATAGGGAATACAAAGGTTGGAATAGCAGGGATTGAAATATTACTTTGTCGTATACCTGCTCTCACTGGTCGTGGTAACAACGGAAGTGGGACAGTCTTTAGATATTCAGTTAGGACTGTAGGCACATCCGTATATTTCTTTTTACTTACGTAATTAATTACATTCGTCTTTATGGAAGAACATTCCACCTTTTGACCATTTTCCAAGCGTACCCTGTCTTCATCAATCAAAAAATCATTTAATATTAACTGTAGAAACCTTGGACATAGACATTTGACATTTTGAGTCCGAACATCTCTTGTTCCCAAGCGTTTCATTTTTAAAATGATTTGACCAAGCACTATTTTTCCAAAATTAATCCTCAAATTATTGGCGACCGCATACCCTATTATTTGAATAAATTCAGGTATTCGATCTTGATTTGTTCTATCTGAGGAAAAAACATGGTTAAGAGTGTGAAAGAAGAAATTCCAGTACTGGGTTAGAAACGTTCTAGAAAGATTACAAGTATTGAAATTGCCATCTTGGTACCTTATAAAACGAAAGAACATTTCAATCTGTTCAGGTGTAGGATCAGAAACGAGATTTTCCATAGGAAAATGAAGAATTCGATTAACATCTCGTTCAGTGACCCTAATCGACCTACCAAATAGTCGATATGTGAATGCACACCCGTCCTGTCCAGAAGTGTTAACCGCACTGCAATATAGTTCACACAATGCATCATGGTTAAGCTACACCTGTGTAACTAAAGCATAGCGGATTAATGAATGTTCATACAGAAATTGTGTCCAAGCCCGAAATTTCTCATCCTGAATGGTTTCGATTTGCTGAATGGAAACAAGATTAACTTTAGCAATTAAAAAACTTCCCTGCAATGCCATTTTCAAAAAAACTTTGAGGAAATTCAAAAACAAGGGTTAGTGCGTATAACAAGAATATGAAATCCGCTCTAAAAACCACCAGCTAGATTGTGAGATCTTTCCGGTCAAAGCTTGAAATATTCAGCAATTGTGTGTATATGCTCTGTATATCTGAAAATTGATGATGTTAAACACAAACAAAAACTCATCATTTATAAGGTTTCAAGTATTAGTGGGTTAGGTGTAATAGTGACTGGTTATGTTTGAAAAATAACACCGCTCAATAATTTCTCACCTAACTACCTAATTATCCGAAAAAAACATCTTATCACCGAAACCTGTCGGCCAAAAAAAACATCTTATCGCCGAAACCTATCAGTCTATACACATACACATATAATACTTCTAATTATTATGGATTAAAAATAATCACACAGTAAATCAAGAATTAATCCACAATAATCAGATAAACTCACAATTAAATAGACATAAAATTAACAAAATATCATTAATTGATACATGTCAATAAAATATTTATTTAATTATGCTACAATTAACTCAATTATTTACTAACTAATTACCATAAAATATAGCATTTATAAGCGTGGTAATTAATATAGAGATAACTATAAAAAGAGGACTGGATGCAAAACAAATTCACAAGTACTAAACATATGGACATTTAAAATACATGTGAACTTATAACAAATTGCAGTTATTGATTATCCAAAATTAATTAGACAGATTTAACATCCCAAGTTCACCAACTAACCTGGAGAAAGTGGATTCATCCAGTGGTTTAGTAAAGATGTCTGCAATTTGTTCATCTGTGGGAACAAAATATAATACCACAGTTCCATTCATGACATGCTCTCGTAAGAAATGATACCTGATATCAATATGCTTAGTCCTGGTGTGTTTAACTGGATTGTTGGCAATGGCACTCGTGTTGTCGCATAGAATTGGAATTTTGTCCAACATGAGTCCATAGTCCTGAAGTTGATTCCTCATCCACAGGATCTGAGCACAACAGCTACCTGCCGCAATGTATTCTGCTTCGGCTATCGAGGTAGATACCGAGTGTTGCTTCTTGATGTACCAAGATACCAACCTTCTTCCTAGAAACTGACAGCTTCCAGAAGTACTTTTCCGATCAATCTTACAACCTGCGAAGTCAGAATCTGTATAGCCAATTAGGTCAAAACTTGTTCCTTTAGGGTACCAAATCCCAAGATTGGGGGTTCCCTTAAGGTATCTGAAAATACGTTTAACAGCTATAAGATGTGACTCTTTAGGGTTAGCCTGGAATCTAGCACATAGACAAGTTGCGAACATAATATCTGGTCTACTAGCAGTTAAGTACAAGAGAGAGCCGATCATACCTCGATACTTCGTGATGTCAACTGACTTACCAGATTTGTCTTCATCAAGCTTGACTGCAGTTGGCATCGGGGTCTTGGCAGTAGCTGCTTCTTCCATCCCATACTTCTTCAGAAGATCCTTTATGTATTTTGATTGGCAGATGAAAATACCATCAGGCTTCTGAACAACTTGAAGTCCAAGGAAGAAGGACAACTCACCCATCATGCTCATCTCGTACCTACTCTACATTAGCTTAGCAAATCATTAGTATAACCAAATATTATATCATCCACATATACTTGCACCGGAATTATATCATTTTTATGTTTTTTATGAAAGAGAGTTTTGTCGATGATACCTTTTGTAAAACCATTTTCAAGTAAGAACTTGGAGAGAGTATCATACCATGTTCGAGGGGCTTGCTTGAGACCATAGAGAGCTTTGAAGAGAAAGTACACAAAACCTTCAAATTCCTTGTCTTCGAACCCAGGGGGTTGTTCAACATAGACTTCTTCCTCTAGATCTCCGTTCAAAAATGCACTCTTCACATCCATCTGAAAAACCTTAAAGTTGGAGTGTGCAGCAAATGCTAAGAACATTCTGATTGCTTCAAGCCTTGCAACTGGAGCATAGGTTTCATCATAATTAATTCCCTCTTCTTGAGAGTAACCCTTTGCTACCAATCGAGCCTTGTTCCTCGTAACAATACCATTTTCATCCAGTTTATTCCTAAACACCCATCTAGTGCCAATTACAGATTTATCTTTTGGTCTTGGCACCGGCTTCCATACTTTCTGCCTTTCGAACTGATTGAGTTCTTCCTGCATTGCAGTTACCCAATCTGGATCATCAAGAGCTTCATCAACCTTTTTAGGTTCAATTTGAGATAAAAATCCTGCAAAATTGCATTCATTCTGTGTTGCTCTTCTAGTCTGTACACCCGTGTCTGGTTCACCAATGATCTGTTCAAAGGGATGCGCTCTACTCCATACCCTTTGTCTCGGCAGATTTGATCTTGATGATTCCCCAAGTTCATAATTGTGTTGAGTGTGATGACTAGTGGGTCCAAAATCATTGTTTGCTCCCCTGAGCTGTTGCTTTCAAAGTTTGATGAATCAAGGTTTAATGAATCAGCAAATGCATTCTTTGATGTTTCTTCACTTGATTGGGGTTCATTTTCATCGTTCACTTGCTCCCCCTCAACATGTGCTGCTGTCTGATCTACTGGTATAGATTGAACAATAGAGTCTGAAAGAATATCAGAAGTATGTAAATCAGCATTTATTTCTTCATTCTCAAATCTCAGCTGGTCATGTTCATCAAAATCTTCAAGTCCTGTTATCTTTTTATCATCAAAAGACACATGGATAGATTCCATGACCACTTTTGTTCTCAGATTATACACTCTGAATGCTTTTGTTGATAGTGGGTATCCAACAAAGATTCCTTCATCAGCTTTTAAATCAAATTTGGAAAGCTGTTCTGGATGAGTCTTAAGAACAAAACATTTACATCCAAACACATGAAAGTACTTCAGGTTCGGCTTCTTCTTTTTCACCATCTCATATGGTGTTTTACCATGCTTGTTTATGAGTGTAACATTCTGTGTGAAACAAGCAGTTTGCACAGCTTCAGCCCAGAAGTAAGTTGGCAGCTTTGCTTCATCAAGCATGGTCCTTGCAGCTTCTATGAGAGTCCTGTTCTTTCTCTCTACTACTCTATTTTGTTGTGGAGTTCCAGGTGCAGAGAATTCTTGCTTTATTCCATTTTCTTTACAAAACTCTTCCATGACTACATTCTTGAACTCAGTGCCATTATTACTCATTATGATTTTCACTTTATGCTTAGATCCTTTGTCCAGTTGTCTGACATGCTCTGTTAAGATTGATACAGTTTCTTCTTTCTTGTGCATGAAATATACCCATGTATATCTGGTGTATTCATAAACAATAACCAAAGCATATCTTTTCTTTCCAATAGACATTATATTTACTGGACCAAATAAATCAACATGCAATAAGTGATATGGCTCAAGAATTGAGGATTCAGTCTTACTTTTGAATGAAGTTTTCCTTTGTTTTGCCTTTTGACATGAGTCACATAGGCCATCTGGAGTAAAAACTGATTTGGGCAATCCTCTCACAAGATCTTTCTTCACTAGCTCATTAATGCTGTTGAAATTCAGATGAGAAAGTCTCTTGTGCCAATCCCAGCTTTCTTCAATTGATGCTCTACTCAGTAGACAGATTGCAGAGCCATCAGAGTTTGTTGAAAGCTTGGCTTCATAAATGTTACCATGCCTGTATCCCTTCAGAACAACTTTTCCTGTAGATTTGCTTACAACTTCATCGTGTTCTTCAAAGAAATCCACATGATAACCTCTGTCACAGATTTGACTCACACTTAGTAGATTATGTTTGAGTCCTGAGACTAGAGCTACATATTCAATGATGACATTCCCAAGTTTGATATTGTCATATCCCAGAGTCCTTCCTATGTTGCCATTTCCATAAAAAACACTTGGGCCAGCCTTCTCCACAAATTCTGATAGCAGGGCTTTATTTCCAGTCATGTGTCCTGAGCATCCACTGTCCAGAACAAGGATATTTTTCCTGTTACCCTGCAATCACAAAAACCACTAATGATTAGTTTTAAGGACCCGGACTTGCTTGGATCCTTTGGTCTTATTAAGTTTGTTAGCTTTTGCAGCAGAAGTCTTACCAAAGTTTGTGCTAACATTCTTTTTATCAGAATTTATACATGTAGAATCAATCTTGAATTTATTCAAAGAGGGTTTAAGTTCATAATAATCATAATACAACTTATGATACTCTTTGCATGTATAAATAGAATGCCAAATACTGCCACAGTGAAAACAAGGATTCTGTGGCTTAAACCTAACTGAACCACTCTTAAATCCTGACTTAGGAGGTATAGAGTTTATATTTTTATTCTTCCTGCAAAAAGTAGCAAGATGGTTAGGATTTCCACAGTTGTAACATTTCTTCCTAGGAGCATTGGAAATAGGCATATAGTTATTGCTTTTATTGATGCCTACCTTTCCATTTCTATTTTTCCTAGGTTCTTTTACCTTGTTCACTCTTTTTAACTCATTCAGCTTGTGTTTAAGCTGTTTCTGAGACAATAAACTAATATTTACTGATTTGACTTCATCCTGTTTTGGTTTGTCAGATTTTGGTACAAACCTTAAATGATTAAGTTTGGGTTTTGCAGCCTTTTCAGTAAATACAGGTTTAGAGGTCTCAGCTTCTAGGTTGGCAGTTTTCTTTTTATCAGTGTAACCTAGACCTTCTTTCCAAAAATCATTCTCTATGATAATCTGAGTAGTTTTCCCAGAATTAGTCCAAGTTTTAATAATGTTTCTTTCTTTAGCAAGTTCAGATTCAAGATAAGCATGCTTTTTCAATAATTCAGTTTTAACAAAAATAGTATCATCCCTCTCTTTCTGAATTTTTAACATCTGGACTAATTCTAATTCTAGATAGTCATTTCTCTTTCTAAGGTCTAAACTTTCAGATTTTATTTTTTCATTTTCTAAAGTCTGATCTCTGTAGCTAACATGCAAGTTTTTAAGAAAGAGTCTTAACTCAGATATATCAGTAGTATCAAAAGCTAGAGTAGAGTGAGGTACCTTGGTCTCAGTAGTTTCAGAGATACTATCAACATTTGCTATCAAGGCATAGTTCACCTCATCTTCAGAGTCTGAAGTGTCAGCCCAGCCCTTCTTCTTTGTGATGTAAGCTTGACCTTTATCAGTTTTGGCTTTCTTGCATTCAGGTGCAAAATGTCCTTTCTCACCACAATTATAGCATTTGATCTTGGACTTGTCCACTTTCCCAGATGTCTTCCTTTCCTTCAGCTTTTCTGAAATTATTCTTTTCGAAATTTGAATCTCTTCGTGTGAATTTATTTCTTTTCACGAAGTTCTTGTAAGCAATCTTCTTGAAGCTTCTTACCATCAGGGCTGCAAGTTGTATCATCTCAGCATCACTACCCTCATTATCAGAGTCTGTGAGATTGTCAGAGTTTGTGTCATCATCAGAGTTTGATGATTCAGTATCAGACTTTGTAATAAGAGCCTTTCCCTTGGATTGACTCTTTTTCACAGTAACTTCTTTAGAAGCTTTTTCCTCAGCTTTAAGAGCAATTATCTTGGACTTGCCTCCATACCTTTTACTTCTTTGTTCTATCTCAAGCTCATGAGTTTTGAGCATTCCATAGATTTCATCAAGAGACATGTCTTCCAAATTATGATTGTCTCTGATGGTAGTGGCTTTTAAATCCCACTTCTCCGGAAGAGCCAACAAGAATTTCAGATTGGAGTCTTCAAGATCATACTCTTTATCTACCAGTGACAGATCATTCAGCAATTTCAGGAATCTGTCATATATATATGTTAATGACTCATAAGTATTTGAGTCAAAGTGCTCGTACTCCTGTGTGAGTATTGTTCTCCTGTTCTTTTTGATGGCTTTGGTTCCTTGACATCTGACTTCCAAAGCATCCCAAATCTCCTTAGCAGTTTTGCATCCAATGACCCTGTTAGACATAACATTGTCAAGGGCGTTATGTAATAAATGCCTTACCTTGGCATCTTTGCTAATAGAGGAGATATCTTCAGGGGTGTAGTCTTTCTTCTCCTTTGGAATCGTTTTCTGTTCCTCTCCAGCAATTGCAACAGACAATTTGGTAGGCTTATGTGGGCCATCATGGATTCTATCTAAGTACTCTAGATCTGTAGCCTCCAGAAACATTTCCATCTTCACCTTCCATATGGGATATTCTGATGCCCTGAGTATTGGAACTCTAATTGATTCATATCTGCTTGTTGTTGGAGTTTTTGTTTTCTCTGTCATGATTGTATAGCTTTTTGGATCTTAACTGTTGTATAATAACAGAGTGGCTCTGATGCCAATTGTTAGGTCCGGAATAACGTAGAAGGGGGTTTGAATACGTTATTTAAAAATACTTCGATTTTTGATGTGGATATGAAATCAAAAATGCTAAATCGAAATAACACAACTGTGTGGGAAATATCTTTAAATAGATAAAACCCGGAGGTTTGCTACACAATCTAATCCTATATATGGATCAGCTACAAAATCAAACACTCCTAAGGATAGTTTAGGCACGAGGACCTTCTACCCGACACTTCCTGAAAGCGGGCTAAGCCGGCTTTCCTACTAGATTGACTGTCTAGCAGCTTACACAGAGATGATATAAGAGAGAGAATAGAAAGTTGTGTGTTGAGGTGTGTTTTGAAATGAAATACAACATGCCTATTTATAGATTTTAGAAAGTCACTATTTGGCACTATTCCAACAACCCCCAAATAGTAACCGAGCACTATTCCAACAACCTGAGCTACTATTCCAACAAGCACAGTTACTATTCCAACAACCGCAGTTACTATTCATATGAATAGTGATTTTGGTTACTATTCATATGAATAGTGATTTCGGTTACTATTCATATTCTCTTTTGTTTATTTTGCTATTTTAATTCTTCTCAGAAAATAGTTCAAGTACCAGATTAATTCAATTATTTATTATAATTAATTAATCTGTTACTTAGTTGATTTTCAGAGTAAATTAATTTTTGACAATACCTTGAAATATTATGTATGTCCTTGATCGTCAATAGGCTTTGGCAATTCTTTCTGTGAATTAATGTGTTGATCCTTCTCTTATGTGCTGACACTTAGTGCACTGGTCTGGTTAACAAGTGACTAGCACTGATCTTGATCTTCACACCTTCGTTACATTCCAATTGATTAGCCTGCAGCAATATCTTCAAATAATACATGGAATCTTTTGGCCATTCAACTGAATCATCTGTACATCTTATTCTGTCACTGAGGCTTAATCATGTTAATGAACTTCTTTCAGCGACTTGATCCTTGTCGGTGCCTGTTCTTCAAATTTCACGATCCCTGTATAGAGTTAATATTATTTATCTTTTATCCTAGTTGAGTTATAAACGTCCTCTATTACATATTACATTCATTATGCTTTACAGTTCCCTCCAATTCTAATTCAAATATTTTTTATAAGACACAAATATAAGGCATATTGTTGGAATTAATACACAAAAATCACGATTTAAATCACTAGGATATTATATTTTATTATAATTATAGGGCACCAACTAGGATATTGTTGGACTTGCTCTAAGAACGTAGTTAGGGGCATTTTTATTTTATATTATATAAAATAGTATTTAATGGTATTAATATTAGTTGTTTCAAAATTTTATTATTTAATCATTATTTAATTATTTCATTTATTAATTTATCATTAGTATGATATATTAATATTTTTTTATAAAATAATATTTTGAAGTACCATGTGCGTAGCACGGATTATAATCTAACCGTATAAAAAACTCGAAATTAAAAAGATTATTAATCCTAATTTTCACCAAAATCTTATAAATCCTAATTTGTATTATAAATCTTAATTTGATGGTTTGTTGACGACGAAAATTGGCATAAACAGCTAGCTTTAAAGTATAATTTTCGAACACAACTGAAGAAAGTATTACAATAAAATGAGCCTGATTTTCTGTTTCCTATGTTGCTTGCTACATAGGAAAGTATTATAAATCCATTTTATGTTGCTTGCTACGCATATTTGCTATAAATGGTAACTAGCTATCTAACCAATGATTAAACTAGCTTGATATCTCAATGCCTTAACTTCCCAATTTAGGAGACCAATACAATTGAACCTGAGATTCTTGATATTTTTATTGTTCTATACTCCGAATCATCTCTGTGATCTCATAATATGTTCTTACAATTAATTAATCCAATTTTTCGCTTTTAAACTCATAAAGCTTAAGCTCACAATATACATGATCGGTGATGCTCACAATATAGTTTCACCATTCGTCTTGATGAGGATACTGTGTTTGAAATAGGAACTATAATAACATAAACCTTTAAAACCAAATGCTAATACAATATTCCACAGTTAAGGAATTCAGTTGATGGTATCTGGGGTTTTTTGCTGGCTTACTAAAGTATAGTAGGCTCCTGTAGATCCTATTGAAAGTAACGACGAATGTGTACCTTTTTCTATCACTTTACCTTTGTCTAGCACTGCAATTGTGTCACAATTTTGTATTGTACTCAATCTATGTGCTACCACAACACTAGTTCTTCCCATCATAACGCGCTCTAGTGCAACTTGAACCACTTTCTCTGATCTACTATCAAGTGCGCTTGTTGCTTCATCTAACAATAGCAATGTGGGGTTTTTTAATATGGCACGAGCTATAGCAATTCGTTGTTTTTGGCCTCCGGATAGTTGCAATCCTCTGTCCCCACACCTTGTGTCATATCCGTCTTCCAGTCCTGTGATAAAAGTGTGCGCATTGGCTGCCTTAGCAGCTTCCACAATCTCCATTTCATCAATCTTCTGATCATTTTTTCCATATATGATGTTTTCGCGTATGGTACCAGCAAATAATGTTGGTTCTTGACTAACAACTGCTATGTGTTGTCTTAGTGATCTAAGGTGATATGATCTTATATCTTTTCCATCAATTTTCACGATCCCTTCAAGTGGGTCATAAAATCTTTGGCCCTGTTTGGCAATTAGCTGATAGCTGTTAGCTATTAGCGGATTGAATTAACTGTTTTGACTAGCGGATTGAATTAGCTGTTTTGACTAGCGGATTGAAATTAGCTGTTTTGAATAAAAGTGTTTGGTAAATAGCTTTTTGAATAACTTTTTGTGACACATAGCAAACCTCTAATTGAAAAAGCTCCTAAAATGAGCTTTTTGAAAATTAGCTTTTTGATCCCAAACCTCTAACTCAAACCTCTAACAACCAAACACTCACATTAGAGGTTTCATTTGGTCAAACCTCTAATCCACACCCAAACCTCTAATTTTATCCCAAACCTCTAACTTCCAAACACCCCCTTTGTATCAGCCCAATTATGGTTGATTTTCCAGATCCACTTTGGCCCACCAATGCTGTTGATTTTCCTAACTCCATTTTGATCGATAAGTTTCTAAAGATCATCACATCAGGCCTAGCTGGGTACGCAAAATCTACATCACATAATTCAACCTGGCCTGTAATTGTGTTGGCCTTGTGGCCTTGTGGATCTACAGGGTCAATAAGGGATTCTCGGTCCAATATAACGAAAACTGACCCAACCGACTCAGAACCTTCGGCAAGATCATTGGTCTTGCTTCCAGCTTCAGCTATCAGACGACCTGTGTTTATCAAGATTAAAAATATTTGTATAAAAGCCTTAGCACTAATATAGCCATCAGCTATGAGTTTTCCTCCGTACCAATAATCAAAGGCACAAGTGAATATTATAAGACACCGGGAGGTGCCTAACCCAATACCAGCATACCAAGATCTTTGAGCACTTTCACTTCTCGGGCCTTCTTGGGCCCTGTTAATCAATTTGAGAATCCGGGCTTGGGATGAAAAAGCAGTGATGGTTCTAACATTAGAGACGGCCTCAGCTGCTAGCTTGCTGCTTTCCTCATGGGATGTGATGGCCTTTGAAGACATTGTTTTTAGCAGAATGACTTTTAGATAAAAGCAAGCAATGACGAGAGGCTGAACTGCAATCATCACAATCGCGAGCCTCCATGCGATAAGTAGGCTTATTGTGAAAGATACTATCACTCCAGAAGTTGTTTGGATAACAAGTGCCATTCCGTCACCTACTAGAGATCTTACCTACCAATAATTAACAGTTTCATGTTACTTAAATGTTCAACTACTACTATCATACGTACTTATCATCTCTATAAGAATTTTATCAGTTTTATATGGACTGAGCATCTTCAACATGCACTTAATAGTTACTGATTAGTTCAAAGTTTAAACAACAAACTAGGGTCCAATATGTATCCTTATCCCCCCCCCCCCCCCCCCCCCCCACACAGAGACAAATAATGAAGGACATACCACATTGGCATCTTTGGCAAGCCTAGCACAAATTGCACCAGTGGAATTTTCATTCCTATCAAACCACCCAATCTCGAAAGTTAAAATCTTGGATAACATTCTTTCTTTAATCCTCTTGGTCAAGTATACTCCCATAGCCGCAAAATTGTGATGCTCAATTATATTCATCACCAAGGAGAAGATGGCCAAGCCAAAATAAAACAGCGAATAAATCCTGATTTTCTCCTTAATCTGCCCATGTTCAGGTAAAAAATATACAGATATCATGGACCCCATTGCGTAAGAATAAACTGGCTGAACCACACCAAACATAATCGCAGCAGCAGTTCCCAATACAGCTTGTCTCCATTCTGTTAGATTCATAGCTAATAATCTTTTGAATGAATTTACAACAAAAACTTGTTTACTCATAACCGTAGGGGCAACGCCAACATTATTTTCTTTTTGTGCAACTGTGTTGGCTGAGTTAGATGGGCTTGATATTATACAAGTACTTGATGGTGAGAACTTGGACAAATTTGTAGGGGTGGTTGAAGGGGTTTGGGAATATTTAATATCTTGTTGAGTTTGTTGGAGGTGGAGTAAATTTGTGTAGAGGCTATCTTGGTCTTTGATGAGGTGGTAATGTGATCCAATTTCTTTGACTACACCATCTTGAAGTACAGCTATGAGGTCGGCATTTCTGACAGTGGAGAGGCGATGGGCGATGATGATGGTGGTCCGGCCTATGGCAGCCTTGTTGAGTGCTTCTTGCACTACTCTTTCAGAATTAGAGTCAAGAGCACTAGTGGCCTCGTCTAGGAGTAGCATACGAGGTGACTTGATCATTGCTCTTGCTATGGCTATTCTTTGTTTCTGGCCTCCTGATATTTGAACACCTCTCTCTCCCACCTAGGCATGGGCATACATAAACACGTATATTTTATATATCTTGGAAGTTCAATTGAAAGCACCATGCATTTGCATGCACATATAGTTATGTGTGTGTGTGTTTTATATTTTATACTGACCTGGGTATTGTAACCTTGGGGTAACTGAATGATGAAATTATGAGCATTTGAAGATTTAGCAGCTTCAATAACCTCGTCCATACTAGCATCTTCTTTGCCAAAAAGAATATTCTCTTTAATTGTAGTGGCAAATAGTGATGGCTCCTGACTCACTAGTCGATCCCATTTGTGATCTCATCCATTTTAGTTGAAGTTTATTAATAGGTACCCCATCGATCAATATATCTCCTTTAATTGGGTCATAAAACCTTTGCAACAGGGCAATCACAGTTGATTTGCCTGACCCGCTTCCGCCCACCAGCGCCACTGCATTACCTGCTGGAATTTTGAGGTTTAGGTCGTCGAAGACAAAGGCTTCTGGCCTTGACGGGTACGCGAATTTGACGTGTATGAGCTCTACTTCGCCATAAATATATTCTAATATTTGGCCTTCCATGTTTTCTGAATCGATATCGGGGACTCTATTTATGACTTCTGTCATTCTTTCCCCGGCTGTTTTTGCTTCCGACAAGCACTTTACCTCCAATAAAATCGAGCCTAGTGCTCTGTGTAAAATAATCACAGGCTTAGGATTATTCTATAAACTGATCAATACCATCCCATTAGAATACATACCTCTTCTTTGTCATAATACCACAATTCTATCATGATTTTTGCCTAATAAATTTATAACCAAGGTGCAGAATTTTTTAATTTGGATACTAAATATATATACTGACACACGTGTCTGAGTAATGCACATTCTGCTGACTAAGCAAAAGAAAGCTATAAGCTGAAAGTATTGATAGAAAGAAAATATAGCGAAGATTTTACTCACAATCCTCCCTGAATGATAGAAGCCCCAATAACAAAAACAGTTCCTCCTTGGGCATTATGGTACATTACCAGTATACTTCCGTAATAAGAGATAAAGGACCATATTGCAAATATTACCCCATTGCTTCCAATGGCTAAGCCTTTAGCCAACCCTTGTTTTAGCCCCAACTTTACTGTTCCTTGTAGTGCTGCTGCGTAATCTGATGAAATTTTAAGTTCTCCAACAAACGAATACACAGTTCTTATAGATGAAATTGCTTGCTCTGTTATTTCATTGGCTTTGTTGGATTCTTTTTTCATCTTTCTTGCTATTCCAGCGGTTGTTCTTCCGTAAATTAAACCAGGAATGATCGGTAATGCTGCTAATGGGAGTCCCACAATCGCCAGTCTCCATAGCATCAAGAATGCTACTATATAATATCCAACAAAAGTAGTCGCGTTCATCAAGCAAACAGGAACCTATAAAAATCAAACGGAGTCTTTTTTATTTGAACTGCACATACACATACTGTTAGGATCTAGAGTGCGGAAGCGATATAATTCAACCAAAGATTTAAAGAGAAAAATATAAAGACTGTAAAAATAACACCGAGATTTTTAGGTGGAAAAACCCTCTTTGAATAGAGGTAAAAAACCACCGGCGAGAGAGCCAAAAATATCCACTATAATAAAATGGGAGTACAAGAATATTTCCTTTTAAGGCTGACAGAGAATAGCCCAAGTTAACAACTCTCTACGGGTTAAATAATTATACCCGAAATATAGAAAGAGAGGATGAATAAGAGAGGAAATATAAGAGAGAAGTAGAAGAGAATGATGGTGTATTTTTGTGTTCATCAAGCATGGGTATTTATAGTACTCGGATGTGGTGTGAACAATAAATGTGAAAATGTGAAGCCACCCATTTCTCTTTTCTTCCTGCACCAACCCCAGATTGCTATTTTCTTCCTACCATTCTTTACTTTTGTGAATGGTGTGCCACCGTCTAACAATTCTCCACCTTGACTCACCATTCAGCAAAACGCTCTTCTCGCCATGAACACCTTGATTAGGTGTGGATGATACCAGCTAAGTTAAGACAATGATCAAACTTAGCTGATGGAAGTGGCTTGGTTAACATGTCTGCAGGATTATCAGCTGTATGAACCTTCTCGACTGTAAGATTTCCTGCAGCAACAGTATCTCGGATAAAATGATGCCTTATATCAATATGCTTGGTTTTGGAATGATATTTGTTGTTCTTGGTTAAATGGACAGCACTCTGACTATCACTGAATACCACCAGAATATCTTGTTGTATACCAAGTTCACTTACCAAGCCTCGGAGCCATATAGCCTCTTTCATACCTTCAGTAGCAGCAATGTATTCTGCTTCAGTGGTTGACAATGCCGCAATGGCTTGTAATGAAGAATACCAACTGATTGCAGAACCACACAAGGTAAATATATAAGCAGAAAGAGATCTTCTCCGATCTAAGTCACCACCATAGTCAGCATCAACATATCCAACTACGCCTCCGGGATCAGCTCTGTGTCTATCAAATACTAAACCAATATCAGATGAACCCTTCAAATAACGAAGAATCCATTTCACTGCTTCCCAATGTTGTTTTCCTGGATTGTGCATGAATCTGCTAACCATACTAACAGCATAGGCCAAATCAGGCCGGGTACACACCATGGCATACATTAAACTTCCAACGGCATTAGAATAAGGAACGTGTGACATGCGCCTTTTACCTTCTTCGGATTGTGGACACTGTTCTGATGATAATTTAAAATGAGCAGCAAGTGGAGTATTAACAGGTTTACAATCTTTCATGTTGAACCTGTCGATCATCTTCAAAACATAATTCTTCTGTGATAACAGAAGCTTACCTGCCTGACGATCTCTACTAATCTCCATTCCAAGAATCTTCTTGGCGGGACCTAAGTCCTTCATATCAAATTCACTACTCAACTGGGCTTTTAGCTTGTTAATGAGAGATTTATCTCGAGCAGCAATTAACATGTCATCGACATAAAGCAACAAGTACACGAAAGACCCATCTGATGTCTTTTGAAAATAAACACAATTATCATAACTACTTCTAGAGTAGCCGTGTTCAATCATGAAGGAATCAAACCTTTTATACCATTGTCTAGGAGACTGCTTCAGACCATAAAGAGACTTCTTCAACCGGCATACACAGTCTTCTTTTCCCGGAACTATAAACCCCTCAGGTTGATGAATATAAATTTCTTCTTCGAGATTTCCATGAAGAAATGCAGTTTTCACATCTAACTGTTCCAACTCCAAATCATGCAAAGCAACCAAAGCAAGTAATGTACGAATAGAGGTATGTCGGACAACAGGAGAGAATACCTCATTGAAGTCAATGCCTTCATGTTGATCAAATCCTCTGACAACAAACCTTGCTTTGTGTCTTGCACTTTCAACGCCAGGGATGCCTTCTTTCTTCTTAAAGATCCACTTACAACTGATGGCTCTCTTACCCTCAGGTAACTTCACCAGATCCCAAGTATCATTTTTATGAAGACTCTCAATCTCTTCTTGCATAGCTGTAACCCATCTTGCTGAGTCGGTACTAGAGATAGCCTCAGAGTAACTTCTGGGCTCATTAGAATCATCAATCTCTTGCGCAACAGCTAAAGCAAAAGCAATGTTGGCACTTTGGTCAACGTATCTTTGAGTCATCCTTTTTGGTCTCTGTTCAGGAAGATTTTGAGCCATAGACCATGGTTGTGGTAAACCTCGCCTTTGTGGTTGACGTTGTGGACTTCTGTGGTCAGCAACAATAGTTTGATCGTTTGAATTTTGTGGAGTGGAGGAAGTTGGGACATTTTCCTCTTCATCTGAAGTTTTGACTTCGAACTCCACCTTCTCTCCGGTACTGTCTATATCATTTGTACCTGTAGGGGAAGCAACAACATCTTTTCCAGAAGATAGCATAATATTTTCATTAAATGTAACATTTCGGCTATGAAAAACCTTTTTAGACTCGGGGTCATACAATCGATAACCTTTGACCCCTAAACCATAACCCAAGAAAATGCATTTTTTCGCACGAGGTTCCAATTTTCCCTCGTTCACATGGGAATAAACAGGACAACCAAATATTCTAAGGTTAGAATAATCAACAGGTTTACCTGACCAAACTTCTTCTGGAATATTGCCGTCAAGTGAACTGTTTGGGGAGCGGTTTATCAAATAACATGCCGTGGATGCCGCTTCTGCCAGAATGAGAGAGTAAACAACGAACTTTCTCCAATATAGTTCTGTTCATACGTTCTGCAACTCCATTTTGTTGCGGGGTCCCTGGAATGGTGTGGTGTCTGGCAATACCTTCCTTTTTGCAGAAAATATTAAATTCAGTAGAACAGAATTCAAGACCATTGTCAGTTCTCAATCTTTTCACCTTCCTACTAGTCTGGTTTTCAATCAAGGTTTTCCAATCCTTGAAAGTTGAAAATGCATCATTTTTGTGTTTTAGAAAATAAACCCAGAGCTTTCTTGAGAAATCATCAATAATGGTCAGCATATAATGACATCTTCCTTTAGAAGGAACTCGTGAAGGACCCCAAAGATCCGAATGGATATAATCCAATGTACCTTTAGTTCTATGAACGCCTTTTGAAAAACTAACCTTTTTCTGCTTACCAAAAATACAGTTTTCGCAGAAATCAACCTTACCAGTACAATGGCTTCCGAGTTTTCCTTCCTTGTTGAGAACCTGCATTCCTTTTTCACTCATGTGGCCCAAACGCATATGCCACAAATTTGTATCATCAGTGGATTGATAAGTGGATTTTATATCCACTTATTATGCGCTAATTAGACCTAAATTGGTGGTTTAGCCTTAAGTATGTTGTGTCTTTTAATTAGTTTTATGTTGTTTCAAGTCTTTGTAGTGCAGAACTCACAGCTTCAGGTATCCTGGCGATAAAAGGTTAAAAGACGGTGGATTTCTGGCTCAGATGGACTGGCTACGAGGAAAAGGAATTATCATAAAGATGTTCTGAGTGATATATTTTTAAAGCAGGAATCCCGGTTGGAATTGTTATATTTTTTTCTAAGCAAAAGGAATCCGGTTTTAGAGCCTCAAGAGACCGTAACTTGCATCTGGACGAGCAGTGAAGAAATAAGAATTATCACAAAAATATGGGAAGTGATATTTTCTTAAAGCTGGAACCCCGGTTGGAATTGATATATTTTCTGTTAAGCAAAAGGAGTCCGGTTCCAGACGACCAGAGACCGCAGCTTAGACAATAAAGAATTATTTATATTATTAAATAATTTTATTAATTTAAAAAATTATATTTATAAATATCTAATAATATTAGATATTTATTTTTATAATTTCTGGATTAAAATAATTATTTATTAATCAAATATTATAAGCTGTGCGGGTTAAAAAGCATTTCTACGGAGCTGAGCTTCAACCACCGCGTGGAGAAGAGTTGAATTTGCTGGAAGCGTGTGAAGTTTGTCAGGAGAGTGGTTAGAAATTAGGCAGTGACTTTGTAAATCATCTGACTTTGTAAAACTGTGTTAGGTGAGCTTGTACTATAAATATGTGCTATTGTGCTTAGTTTTAAACACAACCCGGAGAACTGAATGTTCAGAATTTTATACTCTCCACAATTTCTTATCTTCCTGTTGTAATTTCATTTTATTTTATACAGTTTGAATTTCTGCAAACAGTTTATTTTATATAGATTAAATTTCTGTAATGTTATTATAATTTAAACACTTTGAATTTCTGTAATTTTATTTTATTTTATACACTTAAAAATTTCTGAAAAATTATTATAAGAATTAATTTAAGATTTTAAGGGGATTATCAGGAGGGCTTCTCTATTTTTATTCGGGGATTATTCGGAAAGCACAGCAGAGTAATCAATTGTTTTTCCTCTCACAATTCGTTCAAAACACTACAAATTGCAAGACAAAGCAGAAGACGCACGAACCAGCAGGCTGCCACACACGCGCAGGAAATTGGCTGCATTACTGGCGCGTGCAGCACACGCGCGGGCGGGAGAGAGTTGGCGCGTGGACCACACGCGCTAGCCAGGTGATGTTTTGAATTCAGGTTTGCCGACAATCTTGACACTTGACAGGTTAGTGTGTTTACTTTTACTTTTGTCCGTTGTTTTGTTTTATAGTTTATATAATACTGTTAGTTTAAATTACATCTTGTCCGTAATTTAGTTTTAATCGGTTTCTCTTGCTTTTAATTAATTGTAAAAACTGAATTTTCGAAAGATATTTTAATTCTAATTATTTTTATTTTTAATCTTGAAATTTTATATTTAATTTATGAAATTTTCTGCCATGATTTTATTTAATTCCATAAAGGTGCCTAGTTTAATTATGAACTAAACACTTTCATGGGGTTCTAATGTAATGAATTGTTAATGCTCACGTTAAATTGATAGATAATTTGTGTTTACAATTTCTATATAAGATTGCCTTGCATGGTTGTTTTAATTGAATATAGGTGAATAGCTAACATCTATTGTACCAAATCTCTAATGATTGCGAAAGTGGATTTAGAGATTTAGGGTTTGCCATGCTAGCATAGGTATGTCGGCTTCTCCGCATTTTGGAGTATAGATTCGAACGAACATTATTCCCCTATGTAGTTAATTGTGGAACTTGTGATTAAATCGATTGTATCACCCATTCACATAGACATATAGTGTTTTGGATATAATTGATGCCCTTATAACTTCTATCTCTTTTGTGGATGTTTATTTGGAATGGTGTGAGTTAATTGAAAGATGGCTCATATTAGTGTCGTGTTCCCGCTAGCATTCTTAACAATTGTAACACATTAATTCTTGATAATTAATAAGAGTTAAAACATTCATGAAATTAGGACCCCATGCATCTCTCATATTATTTTAAGCAAATTCGCCGTTAAGTCATTAGTTCATTGTTATCTGCAATTACACCATTTTTAGTTCGTTCAAGCTTCTATAATTAACCAATATTGTTGAATAGGCATATTTACTAAATAACCGAGTCTTCGTGGGAACGATCCTTATTTCCCTATATTGCTTTTGGACTGCGTACACTTGCGTAGAGAAAATAGCGAACAAGTTTTTGGCGCCGCTGCCGGGGACTCGGTGTTATTTTTGTTTATATGTTTTACTACAATAGAAGTTAATTTGTTTGACTTGAACTATTTTTTTTTAATTGATGGATTATTGGGAGCAGGACTACGTAATTGTATGTGAGCTGTGTGCAGGTGGACATTACACTCATCAATGTGAGTATAACAGAAACCGGCCAAATTTCAGCTGGGATTATAATCAGAGTGGTCTGGAGCAATCCCAATATCCATCCTACCTGCTCCAAAATCAGCAGTTTGGAGATGAACCATACAGTCCATGGGGAATACAGCAGCAACAGGGGCAAGAATTTCAGCATCAGTATGCTCCAGTGCATCAACACTTTCAAACTCCTAAATTTCAGCAGCAGCAATTTCAGACTTGGTCTAACCAACAGTCGACCGAAGAAGCTGAATTAAAAGAAATTAGGTTGATGATGGAAAGCAATGCATCGTCTCTCCAGATAATAGGAGATCAGATTGGTCAAATTGCAAATGCATGGAAAACATGGAATCAAATTGCAAGTGACACAGAAGACCTAGCTGTAGAGCAGGAGGACAATAACATGCATATCAGTCTTGACTGGCCTTTCTTAGCCACAGGTGTGACCATGATCGAAGTTCGGGAAAGAGAATCTGAGTGCAAAGATGAGGAAGAAGCAAAGCATGAAGTTGATAAGGAAGTAGAGCCGGAGGCAAACCAATCAGAAAATTCAGAATGTCCAGAAAATTCGATTCTGAATAATCAGCCGCAACCACTTCCTTTGCAATCTGAAAATTCTGAAGAATCAGCCCAAGATCAAGAAAACTCCAAGGCTCAAGTGGCTATGTTATCTCCTTCGAAGGATGAAGAGGGTCTCAGTGTGGAAGATATTGAATTAGAAGAGCATGTTCAGTTGTTGAATGCCGCTCCGTTGCAATCTGACTTCGACCAGTTGGAGGCCGAAGAGGAAAAGAGCATCACTCCTGTTGACAAATCTACTCCGGAGAAGACTACAGAGATCATCCAAATCGATTTTTTTCCTTCATATCCACAGAGGCTTCAGAAGCAAACTCTAGCCATGAATTTGCAGGCGGAGGTTGATGAGTGTTTTAGCTTGAAATTGGTTGATGCAGGGCAGAGTAAAAAGTATGACACGGAGAAGGAGAAGGCAAAGCATGGCCAACTGAGGATTCCAGTGCCTTGGTTACTGGGGCTACGTAATCCACATAAGTGGCTTGGAGTGGAAGATCTCTGGAATTCTCAGGTGCGCCTTAAGCCATCATTTGAAGGAGCTCCCGAACCCGAGCTCAAAACATTGCTAGTTCACTTGGGGTATGTTTCTTCTAATTCATCTCCTTTGCTTGCTATTGTTATTGCTGCTAACTTTTCAGGTAGGCGAGAGAATGTTGTTAAGAGATCTTGTGAGGAGCGAATACGGGTAAAGCTTGTCGTTGAAGATGTCGCTTCAGAAAAGATCATTAAATGGCCTTATAGAGATGCGGTGCAGAAAATTTTCAAGATGAAAATTGTGGCCAAGTCTAGCTAAAGACGTTAAAGAAAGGCGCTTCGTGGGAGGCAACCCATGTGTTTCGGTGTTTTCAGGTATGTTCTCTACTATCCCTTGTATTTACTTCCATTCAATGCGGACATTGAATATTATAAGTTTGGGGGTGGTTTAGGGGATAAGTAGTATGTATATGTGTTAGTAGTTTTTTTTTGAGTCATTGTGTTCATGTAGGATATCATGTTTTGCATATTAGTAGTAATTCATTCATGTATGTTCGTGTTATCTACGTTTGTTTCATATAAGACATTCTGTTTTTATTTCCGTATACCATGTGAGTCCATTATAGTTGCATTTTCATGGCATGCATTTTTCATGATCCCTTAGGACGAGCTGATTCTGATTGATAGGTGGATGTTGATTTGGGTGTGATGATGATGAGTAGAGGGCTGATTTATAGTTCCTATGAAATTGACTTGCATGTTTCAGAAACACAACTTTTACACAGTCTCATTGGGTGCTTTTTGGGCTAGGTTAGGGTCATGCCTGTTGGATGTTTTGAGATTTAATCACTTGTTTATTCTTAGAATTTTCGTTATTCCCTTGATAGCGTAGGAACACTAAAATCTAAGTTTGGGGGAAAACAGGGATTTCATGCTAAGTGGTAATAATTGTCAATAAAGGCTAGGCGTGAAATGGCTAGTAGCCGGCTCATATTTATATGAGTAGTCTAGGGTTGGAAATGAGAAAGGCTCATTCCAGAAAAAAAAATAATTATAATAATAATAAGGAAGAAAAGAAAAAAAAAAAAAAAAAAAGAGTCAGAAGTCCAATTGATTATATGCAAAATTAACCAGAGTGAGCTCTTTAATACTCGATTAATTAAGTCTGAGGGGACTTAGTCCTAGTAACCTAAAGCCCTTGTGGTTTGGGATTGCTGACCTAACACTCGCTACATGGGTATTATTGTATAAGCCTTTTGGGGTCTCATTCATTGCACGGTTAAATAAGCATGCGTATTGTATATGTAGTGTCGTAGTATAGTAATAAAGCATGAGTTTCTGTCTACCTTGGATAAGGGTGGAGGTGTTCCTAGGTTATGAAGTGTTTACAGTTTATTCTAGTTATAAACCTGTGATTGTCTTGACGGAAAGCATGTTTGGTTTTTGACCTAGTTTTGGGAGTATTTCTGATGAGCATTGCACACACGCACGTTTCTGTTCATGTATTTGTTAGTATACGGGGACTAGTCGAGCTCTGCTTGGAGTTGTTGCATTCTTTTGAGATATTTGCTTTTTAGTTGATTTTGGTAAGTTTGAAGGGGATCCTTGCATTTTTCAAGTAGTTGCATACATATAGTTAGTTGCATGTTAGTTGCATTATAGAATGGATTTTGTGGGTACATTCGCTATAGGCCCTCACGAGACCTAACTCGTCCACTGGGGCTACCTAGGGGTTTAAAGGGCTTGTTGCATATGCCAAATGCAATCGTGATCACCTACGGAAGTGGTACTAGTTAGTTGTATATAGTTATATTGTTTATGCTTGAGGACAAGCATCAGTTTAAGTTTGGGGGTGTGATAAGTGGATTTTATATCCACTTATTATGCGCTAATTAGACCTAAATTGGTGGTTTAGCCTTAAGTATGTTGTGTCTTTTAATTAGTTTTATGTTGTTTCAAGTCTTTGTAGTGCAGAACTCACAGCTTCAGGTATCCTGGCGATAAAAGGTTAAAAGACGGTGGATTTCTGGCTCAGATGGACTGGCTACGAGGAAAAGGAATTATCATAAAGATGTTCTGAGTGATATATTTTTAAAGCAGGAATCCCGGTTGGAATTGTTATATTTTTTTCTAAGCAAAAGGAATCCGGTTTTAGAGCCTCAAGTGACCGTAACTTGCATCTGGACGAGCAGTGAAGAAATAAGAATTATCACAAAAATATGGGAAGTGATATTTTCTTAAAGCTGGAACCCCGGTTGGAATTGATATATTTTCTGTTAAGCAAAAGGAGTCCGGTTCCAGACGACCAGAGACCGCAGCTTAGACAATAAAGAATTATTTATATTATTAAATAATTTTATTAATTTAAAAAATTATATTTATAAATATCTAATAATATTAGATATTTATTTTTATAATTTCTGGATTAAAATAATTATTTATTAATCAAAGATTATAAGCTGTGCGGGTTAAAAAGCATTTCTACGGAGCTGAGCTTCAACCACCGCGTGGAGAAGAGTTGAATTTGCTGGAAGCGTGTGAAGTTTGTCAGGAGAGTGGTTAGAAATTAGGCAGTGACTTTGTAAATCATCTGACTTTGTAAAACTGTGTTAGGTGAGCTTGTACTATAAATATGTGCTATTGTGCTTAGTTTTAAACACAACCCGGAGAACTGAATGTTCAGAATTTTATACTCTCCACAATTTCTTATCTTCCTGTTGTAATTTCATTTTATTTTATACAGTTTGAATTTCTGCAAACAGTTTATTTTATATAGATTAAATTTCTGTAATGTTATTATAATTTAAACACTTTGAATTTCTGTAATTTTATTTTATTTTATACACTTAAAATTTCTGAAAAATTATTATAAGAATTAATTTAAGATTTTAAGGGGATTATCAGGAGGGCTTCTCTATTTTTATTCGGGGATTATTCGGAAAGCACAGCAGAGTAATCAATTGTTTTTCCTCTCACAATTCGTTCAAAACACTACAAATTGCAAGACAAAGCAGAAGACGCACGAACCAGCAGGCTGCCACACACGCGCAGGAAATTGGCTGCATTACTGGCGCGTGCAGCACACGCGCGGGCGGGAGAGAGTTGGCGCGTGGACCACACGCGCTAGCCAGGTGATGTTTTGAATTCAGGTTTGCCGACAATCTTGACACTTGACAGGTTAGTGTGTTTACTTTTACTTTTGTCCGTTGTTTTGTTTTATAGTTTATATAATACTGTTAGTTTAAATTACATCTTGTCCGTAATTTAGTTTTAATCGGTTTCTCTTGCTTTTAATTAATTGTAAAAACTGAATTTTCGAAAGATATTTTAATTCTAATTATTTTTATTTTTAATCTTGAAATTTTATATTTAATTTATGAAATTTTCTGCCATGATTTTATTTAATTCCATAAAGGTGCCTAGTTTAATTATGAACTAAACACTTTCATGGGGTTCTAATGTAATGAATTGTTAATGCTCACGTTAAATTGATAGATAATTTGTGTTTACAATTTCTATATAAGATTGCCTTGCATGGTTGTTTTAATTGAATATAGGTGAATAGCTAACATCTATTGTACCAAATCTCTAATGATTGCGAAAGTGGATTTAGAGATTTAGGGTTTGCCATGCTAGCATAGGTATGTCGGCTTCTCCGCATTTTGGAGTATAGATTCGAACGAACATTATTCCCCTATGTAGTTAATTGTGGAACTTGTGATTAAATCGATTGTATCACCCATTCACATAGACATATAGTGTTTTGGATATAATTGATGCCCTTATAACTTCTATCTCTTTTGTGGATGTTTATTTGGAATGGTGTGAGTTAATTGAAAGATGGCTCATATTAGTGTCGTGTTCCCGCTAGCATTCTTAACAATTGTAACACATTAATTCTTGATAATTAATAAGAGTTAAAACATTCATGAAATTAGGACCCCATGCATCTCTCATATTATTTTAAGCAAATTCGCCGTTAAGTCATTAGTTCATTGTTATCTGCAATTACACCATTTTTAGTTCGTTCAAGCTTCTATAATTAACCAATATTGTTGAATAGGCATATTTACTAAATAACCGAGTCTTCGTGGGAACGATCCTTATTTCCCTATATTGCTTTTGGACTGCGTACACTTGCGTAGAGAAAATAGCGAACATGGATGAGATAACATCTGCAGAACCTGAAATAGTTGAACCATGCAGCGTATACAAACTACCACCAGATCTATTTGCCTTTAGTAATACAAGAGCACCTTTGGACACTTTTAGAACTCCACCTTCAGCTGAATACTTACACCCTAGTGATTCAAGGGTGCCTAAGGAGATGAGATTCCTTTTTAAGCCGGGGACATGTCTGACACCGGTCAAAGTTCTAGTAATACCATCATGAGTTTTAATTTGGACTGTACCTAAACCGACAACTTTGCATTGAGCATCGTTGCCCATTAAAACAAGACCACCATCAATTTTCTCATATGTAGTAAACCAATCTCTATTAGGTGACATGTGAAATGTACAGCCAGAATCAAGTATCCACTCATTTCTAGACCTTTGTTCTACGTCAGCCGCTATTAATAACTCCCCATCAGAACCAGACTCGACGATACTAGCTTCAGCATGGTGATCGGGTTGTTTAACTTTACCTTTATCTTCTTTATCTTGCTTATTTTTTAATTTAAAGCATTCAGAGACTTCGTGTCCTTTCTTCTTGCAATAACGACAAAACTTAGAGTTTCTACCTCTAGATTTTGATCTGGGCCTATTCTTACTGTTACTACCAATTTCAGCATTTCTCCCTCTAATAACCAAGCCTTCACCCGAATTTTCAGAATGAATTTCGGTATCAAATTTTTCTTTTGACAATAAATGTGACTTGACATCTTCAAAAGACAAGCTAACACGATTTCCATATAGCATAATTTCTTTGAAGTGTTTATATGAGGGTGGTAGTGAGACAATAAGTAAAACGGCTTTATCTTCATCATCAATAGTGACGTCTAGGTTTTCTAAATCAACAGTAATTGAATTAAACTCATTTAAGTGAGTTTGAATAGGAGTACCTTCTGACATACGGAGTGTGAAGAGACGCTCCTTAAGCCGCAATTTGTTTGCAAGGCTCTTGGTCATGTAGAGAGACTCCAATTTAGTCCACATGCTTTCGGCGGACTTTTCTTTAATGACCTCACGCAATACTTCTCGTGATAAACAGAGCTGGATCACGGATAACGCCTTTTCATCAATTTCAACCCACTGATCTTCTGTCATAGTGGCCGGCTTCTTTGATTTACCATCCAGAGCTTTCTTTAAACCATTTTGGATTAAAACGGCTTGCATTTGGACGCGCCATATAGCGAAACTAATTTTACCGTCAAATTTCTCAATATCGAATTTTGTCGACATAGTAAAAATCTTAGTTGAAAAATATAATGGCTCTGATGCCAATTTGTTAGGATCTAGAGTGCGGAAGCGATATAATTCAACCAAAGATTTAAAGAGAAAAATATAAAGACTGTAAAAATAACACCGAGATTTTTAGGTGGAAAAACCCTCTTTGAATAGAGGTAAAAAACCACCGGCGAGAGAGCCAAAAATATCCACTATAATAAAATGGGAGTACAAGAATATTTCCTTTTAAGGCTGACAGAGAATAGCCCAAGTTAACAACTCTCTACGGGTTAAATAATTATACCCGAAATATAGAAAGAGAGGATGAATAAGAGAGGAAATATAAGAGAGAAGTAGAAGAGAATGATGGTGTATTTTTGTGTTCATCAAGCATGGGTATTTATAGTACTCGGATGTGGTGTGAACAATAAATGTGAAAATGTGAAGCCACCCATTTCTCTTTTCTTCCTGCACCAACCCCAGATTGCTATTTTCTTCCTACCATTCTTTACTTTTGTGAATGGTGTGCCACCGTCTAACACATACACATACACATACACATACCTACATACTAAGTATCCACTAATAAATGCAATATGCATGCATATGTGGCACACCCAGGATCATAATCTCATGATATACAGTAATAATAGAGTACAAAAATTGACAACAAAATAAGCTCTGATTATTACATTATGATTTTTTGACGTGTTGTAATTTTTAACCTTATAATAATTTCATCAAATGTCAATGATTTATTACCTCTCTCAGATTTTATTTGTTATGTTTTGAACGTGCTAGTAATAAATTGAAATAAGCATGGCTGAAGCAACGAGGGGTTAGGATATTTCATACCGAGATCAGAACAGAACAGATACAAATACACACATCATAGGGTACCTAATGTGTGCAACAAATCGGATAACGCGTACGGCATATACACGTCACCGCCAAATCAAATCACAAATCAAATCAAACTCTGGGTGCACCCACGTATCCTGAAACAAATATCAAAATGCGCAAAAGCTCGCCACCTGAGCTATCAGAAGGATACGCCGTGACCAATCACACTGCCACGGAAGTGTCATGTCACTGGTGCCGCAATGACATGGCTGTAGTACCCCTACAGCTGGTTAACTCGGTATACCCTATATCACTAAGGGTTCAAATAAAATACTTCGCAAAGTCTTTTAAATCACAATAAACAGATATTTCTATCCAAATATCTTTTATATAATTTTTTATATTGTAAGTGTCTTTGTACTCCCCACCACCACCTCGCACACGTATACCATATATGTAGTATACCTTGTCACTGATAACATCTTGAATAACAAGAGTATCATTGGAGACAGTAGTGATGACCTCTGCTGTACCATCAAGGAGCAAATCAAAGTAGCCAATGTCTTGCCTTAACACTGCTGTCAAGTATTTTTCTCTTAATCTTGAAGCCTGTCTTTCTCCTGTTCTTGTCCAACAATACCCCTCTACATCACAAAGAATAGAATAAATAGTAATAATAATTAGTTGCGGCAAGAACAGGACAGCCTATACACCTACATCCAACTATTTCGAGATGGTAAACCATCTATTAACTAGTAATTAATATAGGAACAAATTAAAAAATATAGGGTACCTTACCTAGGAAAGCAAAGACCCACTGAGCACAAGACAAGTAACACAAAGCCAATGCTTTCTGTTTTCCATTCACTAAATTTTAGTTAGCGTAAATCATGTAAGGACTTAAATTATAGTCCATGCTTGTGTGTGTGTGTGTGTGTGGGGGGGGGGGGGGGAGAGACCTTGTTGATTTTGTAAGCAAGATCTGTAATTTGATAAGAAGGGGTAGTTGTGTGTGTGTGTGTGTGTGTGGGGGGGGGGAGAGAGAGACCTTGTTGATTTTGTAAGCAAGATCTGTAATTTGATAAGAAGGGGTAGTGGCACTGCCAATATTATTCACAAGCTTGCTAGTTATAAACATCATGACCGGTCCTGATAGACCATCACCAATGGATCCGATCAAGCCAAGGATCATAAAAAATATATCTACACCGTCAGCATGCATGAATATAGATAGGATAGATTTATATTTTCTATTCCCCATTTGATTCTCAAATTTTCGCTCTTTAAGTCTCAATATGTATGTGATGTATCTTAAGAAAATGCTAGTCAATTAAACAAATGAAATGAAAGCGAGAGACTGAACTCGGAAGGCACTTGGACGAATGGTCATGTAAGCATAACGTTTCAATTTATATTGTATGCACTTTCATGAAATTGCTATTTGCACTCTGTACTATGCTATGTTGTTATGAGCTCACCTTTGACTTCTAAAGATTAATTGCACAAAGAACAAATATATCTATCTATACATAGATTATATACAGATAAAGTATCTTATTATATAGTATCTTATTATCTTCAAATAGATATTTTACATTCCTCTTGATTATCTGTAGATCATATCAAGATCTCTACGGATGCCGCACAATCAACTAACCATCTTGGGAAATATAATAGTTAGAGATTGCACTGAACAACAATAAAAGGACGGTATATAATACTATAGGATAACAATTTTATCTTAAAAACTTGCCCATATATATATATATGCAAAAATAAATAGAACAAATAAATTTATTATTAATTGGTTTAGCTAATTATACTAAATAGCACCGTAGATAGAAATGTCTTTAATATAAGAAGACCAAAAGAAGTACTCCCTCCGTCTCATTTTGCATGTATAAGTTCAACTTTAATAAAATAATATAGATAGATATATTATTGGTTTATCAGATTATCAAACAGTAACTTTCATGTTGTTAATTTTTACATTTTGCACTATGTATTATGCTATTATGAGCTCGCCTTTGGCTTCTAAAGACGACTTGCACAAAGAACAAATATATCTATCTACACATAGACTATATACAGATAAAGTATCTTATTATATAGTATCTTACTATCTTCAAATAAATATTTTGCATTCCTCTTGGTTATCTGTAGATCATATCAAGATCTCTAAAGATGCCGCACAATCAACTAACCATCTTGGGAAATATAATAGCTAGAGATTGCACTGAACAACAATAAAAGGATTGTAAATAGAACATATACATTTATTATTAGTTGCTTTAGCTAATTATACTAAATAGCACGTAGATAGAAATGTCTTTAATATTAGAAGACCAAAAGAAGTACTCCGTTCGTCCTATTTTACATAGCCCTTTTACAAAAATCACACATATTATCATAAGTTCAACTATAATAAAATAATAGAGAAAGATATTATTGGTTTATCAGATTATCAAACAGTAACTTTCATGTTGTTAAGTTTTTTTTTTTTTTTTGAGTTTTTATGGTGTTTAGTAATGACCAAAATTCAACGTAGTTTTGTTTAATATTAAAGTAGAAATCATTTAGACTTTTAGTAACCATCTGATTTTTAATTAGAAAAAAAAATACTATATGAATTTATGATATGATGTCTAGTTTTTAATTCGAAATTTTGATATGATTTAATTAACCATGTCCATTGTTCTAGAAAGAACCTTCTTATATAGAGCCCCGGAGAGAACCATTGATTCCACCATAGAATTTTATCTATAAATTACAAATAATTTTTTTATTTTATTTCACCTTATTAATTTTTTTTAATTTTAAAAAAACAAATTTTTTTAAAAAAAAAAAAATTTCTGCTCGATGCCACGTCACCACCGGCATGTCATCACTGATGACGTGGCACTGCCACACGGCAATGCTGACGTGATAGTGATACGTCATCAATGATGACGTCACTGCTGACGTGGCAGTGACACATCATCACTGATGACACCAATACTGACGTAGCAGTGACACACTGACACGTCACTTCATCAGTGATGACGACGCTGCTGACGTGACATTGACACGTGGCAGTGCCACGACATCAGTGATGACGTCACTGATTCCGTGGTACTGTCACGTCAGCAATGGTGACACGTCGTTCTACCACAAAATCGAAAAATTGGTCCTTTTCTATTATATAACCAAAAAATTTGATCTTTTTTTTTTGTATAGAACCAAAAATTAAAACTTTGATTCTACTATAGAATCAGAAAATTAATGGCGTGTTGCGGTTCTCTATATAAAAAGTTCTCCCTAGAAGGGGACTCTAGATTAATTATTGTCGTTTTGAGGGTTGTTTCAAGGACTGGTCTTGTGGGATTATTTATGAGAGTGGTTTAAAAATAGTTCGGTATTGTTGGCCAGTTCATTGATCGGATTTGACTGAACTGAGGAAAAAAATCAAAATATTCCATTTTCAAATGCATACTTTTCTTAAAACTGCTAGGATCCGTCCAGAACCGATTTTGTCTTTCTAAAGACGGGGTGTAATTTTTTTTTTTTTTTGCTAAGTGACGGGGTGTAATTTTACCCATGTTGTGCAGGATTTTTCTGGATTATAACGGCCATCACTTGTCAGGCACAGTTAGTTTACCAGAAATTTTCTCTAATGCGATCATAGATGATAATGATTTTGGATTAACTAGTCTAAAGGTTGTGCTTCTGGCGTTGCCAACTGACCAGAAACCAGCTGTATTCAATGGCACTGAAGAATAATTTAAATAACTTGGTGGATTGGGTGCATCAATCGTCTGGTTCAAGACGTATTGAAGATGAAATAGTAAAACTGTCTTGTGGTAAGAATCATCTGGTTCAGGGTATTGAAGTTGCAATAGTTAACCGTCTTTGTGGAAAGGGACATGATGAAGAGATTGTGCATTTTCTTGAAATTGCATGTCACTGTATGCATGGTCTATGTTTATCTACAAAAGAATAGATGGCCAATGTTTCAGGTTTATGAATCATTAAGGTAATAAGGTCTATTGCTCGGGAACATGGCTTTTCAGAACATTGTGATCAATTTCCACTGCTTTGGGGAAGGCAAGTTACAAAGGACATCAGTTATTTTCTGGTGCAAACATTTGTCTTAAGTCTTAACCATGAAAGAAAAGCTTCTTGTATTTTACGGTAAGTTCTTATAAAATAGATGTACATAATCAATGTTTCTTAAATTATTCCTCTAAGGGGGTGGTATTGTATTATAACTTTAAATGACTTTTATTGACTTCTAAAAAATTAATGACTTTTGTTAATTTGATAAACTTTTAATAACTTTTAAGAAGTTTGTATATTTCATCATTACTTTTACAGACTCTTTTATATTGACTTTTGAGGAGTTTTACTTACATTTAATGACTTTTGATCGATAACTTTTACATACTTTATTATATTGACCTTTGAGGAGTTTTATTTACATTTTAATGACTTTTGATCGATAACTTATATTAATATGAATATAAAATTATAAATACGTAACATATAAAAAAATGTTATAAATAATAAGTTTATATTAAAAATTATATAACAAGAAGATCAAATTATTGATATTTCACCAATAAATTATATATATATATATATATATACAATTGTAATATAAACTATTATTAAATTATTGATTTTTAATTTTTAATCTTGGATATATATGTATGTAGGTCACAGTAGCGAGCACTGTATACTCCAACTTTAGCGGTTATCATAGGCGAAAGGCTGAAAGTGCTAGAGGCATAGTAACTGAGGAAAAGATCTTCAAAAGTTTATCATTTAACCGAAGGATATGCAATGTATTTCCGAAAATTTAGACAATAAGACTTTAATGTCGGAAAATAAACATCTAAAGATCTTGAACTTGAAGTCCACGTAAGAGAAAAGATGACATTAAAACTCAGAAAATAGAATTTTTAAGTAAAGTAAACTTTTTTACAACAAAATCTAAACGAAAAGAAAATTATATAATTAATAATTAATACAAATAGAAATCCAACCAAAGGGGATCCCTTTGGTTAGACTTGTCAAATATCCAAATGGTATAAAATCAAGTAAAAAGTATAATTTTATCCTCCAACAACAATATATAGTTTAATTAAATTTAAAATAAAAATAAAGATAAGTAAAAAAGGACTCAATAATTTTTTTTTTTGCAAATGAATATGTGTAAATATGAACATTAACAATCTTAACATTCACAATAAATACATAAAAATTAAACTTAAATCAAAACTAAAAAGATACTAGAAGCTAAAAACTTTCAAGTTAAAAAGTAAATCAGTCAAATCAAAGAGATAATATTTGACAAAAAAAAAAATCAAAGGGACAATAACCATCGTTCATAATTTAAGAGAGAAGATATTCTATTTGGGAAATAGAATTGACAAAATTCTAATATAAATGAAATTGAAGAAAATAAAATAATATTATAGAAGTTATGTGAAATTTTACCTCAAACCTCATGACTTTTCACATTAGATCTCTAGTTATATTTTAAGTTAAAAGTCATAAAAAGTCATTAAATGTAATTGTCATTGCAAATTCATGACTTTTTGAATAACAGTCTACTTTTAAAGAGTTGTTAAAAGTTTAAATTGAATAACACCTTACTTTTAATGACTTTTTAAAAGTTGGTAAAAGTCTTAATTCAATAACACCATACTTTTAAATACTCTTTAAAAGTTAGAATTGAATACCACATGACTTTTAAAATCCTTAAAAGTCATTAAAAGTTGGTATTGAATACCACCCCCTAAATTTCAGAATTGTCTTCGTTTTATCCGTACCTGAGAAATCTATCCTTGTCATACGTACACTTGCAGATCGAATTGGAAATAAGGTTAATGCAAACAACTTTTAAAACCAAATTATCTGCTCTGTAAACTGGTGATTGTTGCACTCCTTAAATTAATTCTGATCCTGCAATGCCAGAAATGTCTCTCAAGTAGTGGATCTATAGGAGTGGGCCGAGTGGCCTTCAAATTTGGACCTACGTACCTAAGTGCTTGCGTCCTAATAACTTTCGGAATGGGGAACTGTTGGCCAAATCCTTAAACCTTCCTTCTAAATTGGGTGCCAAAATAATTCCAGCCTTTCTTCTGATTGGAGGTGTTGGCCGCCACCGTACCCATCTCCTTCTTGTTATTTTTGATATCTTCTTGACCACAATAATTACGATGACTTCTTTCTAGGTAAGCGAGTTGAGCGAAATACAGACTATACTTAAGTTTTCTTATGCATTTCTGCAGGTATTATAATTTTAACATTTTCATATTGTTGATTCTGAATTATTGTTTGTTTAACTAGATTAAGATAGCTAAATTAGCATAGTAAGGAGTAGATCATATTGAGTAGTATGTAATTAAATGTAAAGGCTAAGCCCTTAAAGTGTACCCATGAAAAAGTGAGCCTTTGCTTGTGAGTTGTACCTAATTTTAACTTTGCATGCTTGTTGTACGTGCTGGGGCTTTAAACCACATAGCTGGTGTGGGAGAATGGTAAAGCAAATAAAGCTTAGCTTTTTTTCTTTTGAAAGAAGTGAAATAATATTCTGTAATTCTCTAAAACAAATACTATAATTAAGTGATTTTATATTTTATATATGGATTCCTGCAGCCACCATTGTAGATATGAGCCAACTGAACTCACAAATTGAAGTTAAAGATGGATGGATGGGTGGTAGAACCTGAAATTTACCTTCCGCTATGTCAAAGGTAATTTTTCATGTCGTGTTAGGTTGGAAGATCTTTTGGTTACTCAATATGCAGTATTGGATGATTAGTAGAAGCGGTAGCAGTAAACCTCTGTTGCATGTGTTACAGAAAAATGTTTCATACTTTTAATATCAAGAAGAAGAAATAAAAACTGAATCTTGAAATGTGATTAGTATATGCAGCCAAAAAGTAAAGACGGGTCCTCCTAAATTTTAAATCTCAGTTAACTTTAAGACCACTGGTCTTTGCTTCTTGAAACATTCAAGAATCATATCAATCCACAGCAGAAAAAGAAGCAAATAAAAGCCAAAGCTAAAGGGAAAGAAGCAGCAGTAGAAGATTGCTTTACACTTTAGATAAAAATTATAAAATCAACTTGCAACAAATAGCTTCAAACAATGGATAATTACTATGTTAATCTGTACTTGCATTAACATATTTCAAATTCTAAACTTCTGGTTCCTTGAATCCTTGCCCTTCAGTATATGTATCATGCTTATATGCTAATACGCCCCTCAGTCCAAACTCAAGTTATCAACTCTCGCAAAACATTAAGTTTTAGATCGAGAACGAGGAGATTATAGATGCGTATAAGTTAGGAGACATTAGTAGTACAATTCAAAGGGAGAACCAAAGTTCCTTTAACCCGCAGGGAATTGCTTTACTGGGAAACCAAAATGCACTCCATGAAAAATTAAAGGCAATCAAGTAATAATCATAAAGCAAACAATACAAAGACGCTCAAATTTATATATTTTTTTACAATATCATGCATGCATGCATACACAAAGTGCATTCGCCAGCATCTACTTCCTTTCTGATTTTTCTTTTTTCATGCAAAAGCTCCCGAGTTTCTAATTTCTCTGAATTTAAAATACTGATGGGATTCCTCTAAAGTAGTCTTTCTTAATGTTCGTGTATTTTCTTTCCAGAAAGAAGGTTCGACAGAATCTGATTCCTCCTGGTAAATTATCTGGCTTCTGTTATCGATGTCCTCCTGCATAAAATGATTTGAATATGCATACCATGTAGTATATCACATGTATGTACACACAATATTTGGTCTGTAGAAGCACCATGATCAACCTCATTGAGACCTCGGACTGTCTTTTTCTCTAACTATAATTTTTACTCCTGAAACCAGATAAACTTCACCAACGAGGCTAATCGCATGCAGAGGAGATGGATAACCCAAAACCATAATCAAGTAAAATATTTAAAATTTGAATAAATACTTCTCTCATATTCAATATATTTTTCCTAAGAAGCATTATCCACTAGTAACAAAAAAAGAAAATAAAATCTAATGGTAGATGTACTCCCATATTCATTTACAAAATCAGGGCGCGCACAACAAATCTTTAACTTCAAGCTTTCCAAACTGATACTAGACGAAGCTTTTCTTTCCTTCAAATTTCAATGTTGGTTAGCTTCCACAAGTTTCAGAGTTTCTTGCGACATGAGAAGCTCATGCTCGGACGGGCGGCCTAGTAGACTTCCCCGCTCTTCTGAAGAACAAAATATAGCAACATAATCTGTAATTAATTTTACATGTAAGAAAAAATGAAATCAGTTTCTTTTCAGTTTTCACCCTGTACATAAACTAAAGAAGTAATCATTATATAAAAGCATTGCGGTGCTGAAAAAATCAACTATAGGGTACTGAAATATAAGATATGTTCATTCTCGTGACTTTAAGTTTGGAAAGCATTGTTGAACATGCAGTGAACACCCTTATTCTCGAGTAACATGAATTTTTAGGACCGTGCCTCACTAGAGTTGCGAATGTGAAATTTCTGCAATTTACCGTTACAAAAAAAAGAAAAGAAGAAGAAGAAGAGAGAAGGTATTGAGTGATTTACCTGTTGTGGATAGGATCAGAGCCATTAGGCACTCTTCTCTTACTAACATAATGAAAATGGGAAGCACCATGACCAGCATTCCTCTGTTCTCCTACGAGCTCGAAACTTTGACTTGATGGAACAGTAACTGTGGCCAATCTTCTTTGCTGATTGCTTATCATCCCAAAACACAGTAAACAAAGAATCCCCACTATGAAAACAGCTCCCAACAAACCCCTCGAAATTCTATGGCTTCTAACCATTACTAAATCTCCCTGTTCTACCCCTTTATATATTCTCTGTAACACAAACTTGTGGGCCATTGAAAACGAGATATAAGAATACTGATAAGGTGAAAACAATCATGAGGGTGACCATATATATGCAGCAACTCCAGATAGAAGCAGAACAGAAGAATCAGCTTTAGTTAAGGATATGTTGAATGAAATTAGCTGAGGAATTGTTTTTATAAGAGGAACAACTAGAATCAAGATATTGTTAAGAACTTAAGTGAGTGAGAATGGCTTATAAAGATTGCCTAATAAACTTTTCGTATACCTTTAGATTGAGTTGGGGTCCACTGTAAAACCCGACCTTTGCTTTGGTGAGCACATTTTGATGCGGCCGTTCAAAGGGGACCTCACTATCACTTCCTGTTGCTTACTACATACCCAAAACTTGGAAAAAGGATTTGATTTTCGTGCCAATGTCGATATTATAATCAAGACCAGTCACTTAATTTCTGCAGATGGCATTGCCCATTTGCCCTACAATTAGTTTTTACTTGATAAAAACATGTTGTATTACATTCAATAATTATACAGTAATCATAAAAAACTGACATAAATTAAGTTAAACTTAGTAACACAAGGGCATCATCTACCAGAAGAAAACATGAAAGGGCTGTTACAGAGTGGTGTTGAAAGCAGGAACCCGGCTATCCAGGCAATTATATTGTACTGTATTATTATTGTCTAAAATCAGCTCGTCCTACCCTCTAGCTTAGGTTTTTATTACTGATTCCCACTGAATGAAAATACTTTAGCACTCATGTCTTTTAACTATAAAATCACTGTTTATCGACAAGTTACTATACTCTTTTTGACAATTTCTATAATTTTTCAAGTATACCGCGGAGGGAAGTGATAATTTGAGCCATGACGTACTATCCTGAGCTATACTGATAAATGATCGATACATTTGCATTCAAATAACAAAATTTATCAATATGCTACAACTGGATAACATGGTAGAAAATGGAGTACCATTTCAAATACGCGTGTAATGTGCAAGTTGGTGAGAAATCAACTACTCATAGTACGGGGTGTTACGCATCTTACAAATGTGTACCAGGAGGGTGTTATATATGTCTCGCAAATGTTTATCACATGATTTGATGCGTAACACCTCGTGCATTCGTTCTAATTTCCTTTGCTGGGTGATTTATATTTTTCAGTTTAACTGTGCAAGTCCATTGTGTTACTCTGAACTAATGTTTGAACTGGAAGTAAAATATTTTGTGGCCCTGGTGGCAGAGCAATACAAGCTAACTGGCCTGCCCCTCTACTTCCACTTCAGGTTCGAGGAGCGAAAATATATAGATGCAAGGGGTAAAACAAACCAAAATTTACGAAATGACAGGTGGGACTTGATATTCTTTTAAGGAGAGCGCATTTTATTGAAAGTGACACTGCCTTATTGACAAGCCAAAAATCATCCCTCATTTGGCAAATTCTGAATTTCTGATCCTTTACAGATGGTCAGATACTATCAAATAAGGTATTGTATAAGTAGGGTACTGTAAAGAATTACTAGAACTTTGAATCTTTGATAATGCATGAAAAGAAAAAGGAGAAAGAAAAGAGTAATGGAGAGGAAAAAGAAAATGACATCTACACAATGTATTTGTACCATATTATGTACTAATTTTTACCATGTTATTGATTTAAATCTTTGAATAAGTATACTTATGGTTCTAAAATCCCCGATTCAACCGATTAATCCCCGTAAGGTAACCAACCGATTCGATTTTTAAAATCCGATTAATCCTTTAAATTAATTTAAAATGATATGTTTAATTGTAAATTAGACTAATATATTAAATATTATTATAATATCCGATTAATCCCCGATTACCCGATTAATCTTAAATCGATACCTTAACCGATTTTTACAATCATGAGTATACTTCATCATTCACCTGACACCATAAAATTTGAGCAATTTGGTCAAGTCGGATATAGAGTTCAATTACCAATTTTGGTGACAATCTCTTCAAATTCTTAATGAGCTTTCAGAAAAGGGAGAGATCGAACGAAACATATATGATTTTGTTAAACTCTTCTATTAACATTTTCAAAATTTTAGATTATAAAGAAAATGCCAGCAAAAAGAACATAAGGAGACGCATCAACTGTCTGGCAGTAGAAATCCAAGACATCAAAATTGAATCCTATGTTGAGTCATTCCAGCTTAATCCACAACAACTCTCCAGGCAAAAAGAGATTAGAATAAGACATTTGACATGGAGTAAGATTCAAATCTCATGGTCTACTTAAAGCCCATGCATAAAAGTAAAGCAGAGAGGTCTCTGCAATACTGTCTAACAATTCACGCAGAGTGAAAGCACTAGAATCATTGAATGTTTGTATATCAAGTGTTCAAATTATCAGTTAGGTGGTCCATGAATATCCATTCACACAATATTCTCACCTCTTTTTGGTCACTAACCTTTGTTAATGTTCCCCTTAATTTGAACCAGTGCCCACCATAAATCAGGTTTAAGTGATCACTTTATATCACTGATAATGTTATCTCCATCAAGTACCTCTGGTCTTCAGTCAAATAAGTAAGTGAAACCTCGTAGCCATTTCAATCTGGCACGCAAATGTGTCGTTTATCATAGGAAATATGATATCTTATAAATTTCAAAAGAATCGATCAGGATGGTCCAGGGGGATCAGGAAATAAGTAGGTGAGGTGAAAAATGAATATACATTGAGGTATTAAAGGCCCCAGGTGAGATTGTATTGTCTCACAAGCCAACCAACAGAATTACTAACAAATCAAAGCAATGTGGCTTTTGTGATCCAGGCTTTCACCCAGATTAAATTGGCATAATTTAGGACAGAAAATGATGGTATGATTAAGCTCACACCAGACCCACTTTCCAAAAACATCAGTCCAATGATTTATCATCTCATCACTTTTCATGGTTGTCATATATTAGAGTCTAATAACACATTGCCAGAATGCTGCTACACAGATCAAATTCATAATTTATTTTAATCCTACAATATCATAAATAGTCTGCAGGTGCAACAACATATTTACGAATATCTGTTCTAGGATTTTTCTTATTGCATGAATCCATCAGACATATAAACGAACATTAACGATAAAGAAAAACATAAAAAAAATTAATGAAATGTTGCCTCTACGATCCAGGTGATCCACAACACGGCCGTAGAAATGCAAGGCAATAACAGCTCTGCTCAACCTTCTGCATTCGTGACGGATCAGAACATTGTCCATTCACCATAGCCTCTGCATTTCCAAGTTCCCTGGCAAATCTGCTTTCTTGAATTATTCTTGGATTCCGCGACTCGTCCGATCCTAACGTTAAATAATTGTCCTCCCAAATGCGGCCAGAAGAGCCCTGTCTCCGGAATGAAGTTGCTGATCTCTGCAATGTTGTCATGGAATATCTAAATTCTATAGTGTATAGATAAATAAGAGCCAACTTTTTATCCTAATCGATCTTCTTTGAATTTATCATAGTTTATGTGTTTATCCACAATACTAAATTATCCTATGCGTTGGGGTAGTTTAGTTTTAGCTATAAAACCGTTAGATTTGTAAAGATGATGGGCAGCTAGTACATTTACTAATATAGTAAAGAAATCACTTGTATGGTACTCTAGTAAGTATTTTAATTTTTTTTCACTAGGTAAACACATTCATATACTCATCTTTTTTTTAATAAGATTTTTGCTCTCGACATCCAATAAAAGGAGCGATGAGTATTATTAAACTTGGCTATTGTGGTGTGGAAACCTCGTACAATTTAGTGAGTTTCTCATGTTTCCTTCTTGTCATTACGAAAATGGCAAAGGAGTACCTCTGTTTATTTTACGGGAACTTGGCTTATCTAATAATATATCGATTCTGGCCGAATACTGAATTTTCATTTACCTCCCGGTCAGTTTTTTTTACAGAAGTTAAATAACCTTTGCTTTAGTTGGTTTCTGAAACTTGAAATAATGAGAAAAAATTTCCTACATCTGAATTTCATTTGAAAAGGGTACAACATAATACAAACAGAAATAAGCAAACATGAACAGATGATATCCAAAAGAATGAAAAAAAATGCTTATATAATACTCCCAGTAACAATGTTTCCGGTGTCGATAACAATAAAACACGAATCCGAAACTCGAAAATTGCACTAATCCGAAACTCGAAACTACGATCACTTGATGTTCATGAGACTGAAGTATGCGGCTGCTGTCTTGAGTACGTTCTCGGGTACAAGGTCGACTTGTTTCGTATCTTTAGATGATGATTCTGAGCTGCAATTATCCAGAATTCAGTACTAACAGACATAATAGAACATATTTTTCTCAAAAGCAATGTTAACAATAACATTTCACTAAATCAATTATTTTTCAAGTACAATGATCGAGTAAATGTAAATATATAAATGTACTGATGTGAATCTAATTAACATTGATTGCATACCTTGATTCACAGGCTTCCTTAGATGGAATATCATCGATCGCATTCGCATAGAAGTTCAAAATATCATAATCTTGCTCACTAGTGTCTGCAACTTGATTAGGGTCGAGACCAAATGCATTCGAATCACTAATCTGCGTTTGAATTTCTAACAGCTTGTTGTTATCACTCGTAACATCCGACATGTAGTTGTTAAGATTAAACAGAGATTTACTTTGATCCCCGGATTGTTCAGTATAAAATGCAGTACCATTGTCATTATTGTCGCTCAGAAGATCATACGAATTAATAATCTGAGACGACGGAGTACTGTTTTCTTTGAGCATTGAAAGTTGAGCGTGGACATATTGAAGTTCTTCGGTGGCTTGTTGAAGCTCCTGATGAAGTTGTGAGATAATGCCAAAACAACCATGAACAGGGAATTTTTCGCGAATGTTGGACTCGTAGATAATAGATTTCATGGCATCGATTTTTTGTTCATTCCTCATTTTCCGAAGAAGCTTGATAACCTTGGAAACTCCGAAAAGGCGGTGCACATTGTTAAACATCTTTGGCTGATCAGCTGGAAAAAATGGTGCCAATGAACAATCTGAAGAACACCTTCTTCTTTGGAACTTGCATGCAGCACAAGCTTTGTTTGGCCCTCCTTTCACTTTCATTATTTTAAATCAAGGGTTGTGCAAAGATAGTCAATATTGTGTTTAATTAGTACTACTTCTGTAAACAACAATAAATAGGTTATTTTTGAGCTAGTGGTAGTGAAAGCTAGGTGATGGTTTAGGGGAATTAGTAATGCTTAAAGAAGAGGGAGATTAAGAAAGGATTAGAGGTCAGAGGATTGTTAATCTAAGATGATTAACAAGTTGATAACACGTGTGAGGTTTGTTGGGGTTTGAAAATTGACTCGTTATACATTTTAAGTTGAGAATGCGATTTTAGGGGAGAGTCAGTTTAATGATTCAAGTTGAGAGCAGATATATTTGTAACAATACAGTATAACCTCGATAAATGAATATTCGATAAACGAATAATTTCATTAAATTAATAATTTTTTTCATTCCCAACATAATAGAGATAGTGTATTTTCGATCTCGATTAATGAATAAAATTTTCTGCTCCCGAGCGTATTCATTTATCGAGGTTTAACGGTATATATTTGTATTTAGCTTTAGCTTCTGCAAATACATCCACATACTACCTTTTTCAGAATTATTTCCTTCATATAATTTAGAACATTAAGTTATAAATCCAAAATTATATAAACTAATTGTTTTAAAATTATTTGATTAAATATAAATTAAGATACACATACACATTTATTAATTTTCGTAGACACAAAATTGTAAAGGAGAATAAGTTTGTGAGATTAATCTGAGAATACTTTTATATGCTGAGATCACATGTAAATAAGTATATTTAGTCATTTAATATAAAATATTTATTAATTATACTCCCTCCCCCTCCGTCCCAATTTTTTTGTCTTAATTGATTTTTTGTGGTCAAATAGATCCTTGACCATAATTAAAAATGATTCTTTCATTATTTTTAAAAACTAAAAAATATATATTAAAATAAATTACATACACTTTCTAATGATGTAATTGTTATAATTATTTCCAATTATATATTACATGAAAATTAATTTGACCGCAAAATATCAAACAAGATAGATAAATTAGGACGAATGGAGTATATTCTATTTATAAATTAGAAAAGTAAATAATCTATTATACATATAATACCACAACATGTCACATTTTATTCCTTGCAAATTTACTATTTTAGCCCTGCATTTTAATCCATTTAATTTTATTCTAAAAAGTTGTTGTTGTGGAGAATCGAACCTAAGTCTTTCCATTCATATGCACACCACCTTACCACTAGGCTAACCAATCACTTGTGTTATAAATCATAAATATGCTATGTAAGTCGCGTGATGAATGAATAATATTCGGTATTTTAATTTCTAAGATATTTTATATGTTATAGTTCATGATATGTAGTGAGCTTAGATACTCCGTATATACCATAACATGTCACATTTTATTCCTGTCAAAGTTATATCATTTAATAAACTTATATTCAATATGATTATTTAATATATACTTTAATATTTCGTAATTAATTATAACAAACTAATAATAGCCATTAACTTTTAATAATTTATATTGGTGCATATATTTAGATTAAAATTATATATATAATACCACAACATGTCACATTTTATTCCTTGCAAATCTACTATTTTAGCCCTACATTTTAATCCATTTAGTTTTATTCCAAAAAGTTGTTGTTGTGGAGAATCGAACCTAAGTTTTTCCATTCATATGCACACCACCTTACCACTAGGCTAACCAATCACTTGTGTTGTAAATCATAAATATGCTATGTAAGTCGCGTGATGAATGAATAATATTTGGTATTTTAATTTCTAAGATATTTTATATGTTGTAGTTCATGATATGTAGTGAGCTTAGATTGTAAGAACCCAGATTTTTGGGTAGAATTAAAACTTTTATTATGTATTGATGTAAGAGTGAACAGTGGTTACAACTACAATGTAATACTGGCTTTAAAGAATGAATAATGAAAGGATATATATTCCAAGGTTATATGGCCTGAAGGATGCTATTGGGTGATAACTTAGATTAGAATAATCTATCTCCTAGAAAGTTAAGATGAGATTCCCTAGAGAGAAATAGACACCCTCATGTCGTCCAAATCAATATCTATTATAAGCCCAGCGGTTCCGTAAAAAGGTTAAGGAACACTCGAGGGTGAACCAGGTTCATTTTCCTAATTATAGGAATTAAATAAAAATAAGTGATGAATAGTGATTTTGGTGGAATTTGGAATATTATTATAATAATGTTATACCCGGTATTCGGAACGGATTTCTGAGTTCGTATTAGTGATCCAGGAGGAAAATAAGTGTATGTAAAAGCTGTCGGATTCAGAAAAAGAGCACTTTTATTTTCTCCGAAATTTCCCTGGACACTGCAAGACTTAAGGATTTATAAAAGGGAATTAAGGAATTTAAATTCGAGAAGTATTAAGAATGATGAAGAATAGTATTAGGAATATTAAGAAGGTTTTCGGTAAAACCCTAGTTAGAAACGAATGAGTTATTCCCTCGAACGATCAACGAATTGAGCAATAACCGGACAAAAGAATCAAACAGAGGGCCAAGGGGCAACCATGTGCTAGTAGATAAGAGATTTATTATGTCAAGGAATTAAGGATTTTATTTAATTATGATTTGAGAAATTAGAATGAAAATCCTCGAGTTAGAATGATAAGCGTTTTAGAAATCGCTAGAACTTTATAACGAGATTAAGCGATAAAGCGAACGCGAAACGAATTACGGATTAAATATATAACGAGATGAGAAACACCACATGATCATCTAGGGTTTACTAATATTAGATTGGTGGAAAAGAAATGAGAAAAGAAAAGAAAAAGGAAAGGATGAGGTGTGTGATTTAGAATGAAACAACAAGGCTACATGTCACCACTCTTTTCTAACACACCATCAAGTCTTGATACTTGTAATTAGAGTGTATTAGCAGCCATAACACCCCACAAATATCACAAAATCATTTCACCAACAAGTCAAAAGAGAAAAAGGAGAGAAAGATCAAAAAACAACACCACCACCACCAAAACAATACCATTCGGCTTTTCTTGGAATTCAAAATCCAAAATCCCTCTTCCACTCCTTGTTTGATCTTGAAACTTTTATGGTGAGACTTACATTTCATATAAATGATCTCCTAAAAATCCTAGCTTCAATCTCTTCTTTTTCCATTTTCAAAAAAATCATTAAAGAGGAGGGTGAATAGTGTTCTTCAAGAACTAACTTTGATTTTCATGTTTCTTTGGTTGATCTTAGGTTTGTTAAAGCTAGACAAGGACCATACCAAGCTTTGTAAGGCCATATCACACCCTCAAGAAGGTATAATGATCTTGAAACCCTAGATCTTACTTTGAGACTATGCATGTTCTTGATGATTTAGTGTAGTTAGGGTGTTAGCATGACTATAAGCATGATTAGTTAGTGATTTGAGTTGATCTATGTAATTTGATGGGTATGTTGTTAAGGTCAGTGGATGTTGGACTTGTAAGATGGATAATACGATTATGAGATGTATGGTATGCTCGGTGTGGCTTGGTTTTAGTGTTACGATTAGTAGAACGTTCGATTTATAGCCGTCGTAATGCCCGATTTTCGTTCAATCTTGAAATCCGAATTTGACAGTAGATAAAACTCACTTCATAGCTTCGACTTATGCCATGATTAGCTAGATTATGTTATGAGCTTCGTTTTGATATAAAGATCGCATGAAACGGACTTACGGTTTAGGAGTTATGATTAAATTCGTAAAAGTGGTTCGGAACCGTAATCGAAAGTTCGTAATTGAAATTGATTCCCTTAAATGTCGTTTAATCAGTGGCGAATCTTATTAATTAAATATTAGAGGTAAAAAGGAAGGTGTGGGAGAAAATCACATGTCGAATGGATCGTTTTCCGATTTTATAAAAATGTTTGAATCGAGGTTAAACGCGAACGAACCCCTTAAAGGTATGACTTTGGTTATAACTTAGAAAACGGGCGATAACACTCGAGGTATAATCTTGATTCGTAAACGACCAACCTTAGAACTTATACGACTTAAGTATATACCAAGTATAAGCATGATGACATGTCTTGATAATGAACGAATGTCGGATCGTATCGGTGATAAAAAGAGTTACACTAAAAGAGACGTAACGAGATAATTCGAAAACATGTTTCGATTTAAGTGGAGTTTATACTTAGCCTTTTTATAAGCGTTAAGTGGTTAATCTTAAATATTCTGATTGTTTATAGATTGTCGAGCTGACCCGGGACACATTACCCCTACCCGCACTCGATTCTCAGGCAAGTTTCCAATACTTGGAACTGTTGTTGTGATAATATATATGATGATTGTTTTATACATATGCCATAGAATGCATGCCTACTTTCAAGTTAATATTGAATTACTTGTTCCCCGAATTGATATCGGCTTATAGACTATATATGAAATATCAGTTATAAGCCGGATTGTTTGGTTAAGACCCTTAGCAAAGGGCGTATGATATTCATACTTCAAATATAGACCGGGAGTCGATATTTTGTAATATATAAATAGTCGTGGAAACCCGGAGGGATCCCAGCGACAAATTTATTACTTCGAGGATTTTTATTCGATTACGAATCCTTCGAGGAACGTTATTTGAGTATTACCTCAGTGAAGGAGTATTTAATGAATATTATTTTAATATTCATTTAGAATGTCATTTATTTAATGAATATTATTTTGATCATTCATTGGAGTTATTTAGTTAATGAATATTATTTTGAATATTCATTAGAGTTATTTAGTTGAAGAATATCATTCCCAAATATTCATTTGGCTTACTTATTATTATTTGGAATATTCATTTGATCTTTATTTATTTAATGAATATTATTTTCGAATATTCATTTAAGGTTTGATTTACTTAATGAATATTATTTTAAAATATTCATTGGAAGTTCTATTTACTCAAGGAATATTACTTCGAATATTCCTTTAAAGTTTTGATTACTAAATGAATATTATTCGGATATTCATTTAGAATATTATTTGTTAAATGAATATTATTTTGGATATTCATTTAGAATATTATTTGTTAAATGAATATTATTTTGGGATATTCATTTAGAATATTATTTGTTTAATGAATATTATTTGGATATTCATTTGGAATGTTAATTGTTAAATGAATATTATTTTCAAATATTCATTTAAGGTTTGATTTATTCAGTAAATATTATTTTAAATATTTATTTAAGTTTATGTATTCAATGAATATGATTTTAAATATTCATTTAAGAAGAGATTTATTTAATAAATAATTCTATATATTCATTCGAGGATTACTTACGAGCAATATTATGATTTAATAATATTCCGTAATTATTATTAACTTAATAAATATTCTTGGAATATTTAATTAAATTCTTTTGAATTCTTTTTGTAATGATGTATATTATTCAAAGGTTATCCTTCACCTTCAGATATTATGTAAAATATTTCGAAGTCTTTTATGACTATTTATATCAAGGGGAGGTTCCTAAACTTTAATTTCATTTAAATCTATCTTAAAGAAGATTTAAATACTCGCTCAACTTCCAAACGTATATAAGGGGACCTCACTTGAGTGATGTTATTTATTGGACTGCCCGGTCCTATACTTGCTAAAACTATCTTGTCACTCACATCTTGATTCTTTCAAGCATCGATATGAGTCTTTTGGTTACCTCCTCAACGCTCGAGGGGTATGATTAATGTAACAAGTTTATATCCATTAACAAGCATCAGCTTGGGAAATATTGGTGAATTTTCCTTTCCAATTAGATACGACTACTTTGTGGAGTCCTATCAACAAGTGTTACACTTGGGGAAAAGGGGAACGAACTTTACGTTTCAGAGTCATGGATGATATTCGAACTAGGAGACGCGTAAGTGGCCGAGTGGCGCGGGTCCAGCAATAGCCCAACCGTTGGCTGAGGAGTTCTAGAGGGCGGTAGATAAGTAAATCCGTCGGAGCTACCTTCTACATGTAGAGAACGACTGATGAGATGCATGACATACGACTGATCATCGTAAACGTCAGGGCATCTGGCGCGGCAATGCTCCCGTATTAGTTCATCTTCTAAAAGTGAGAAATTTCTACAACACTGTTGGTGTTGGCAAGGTGAAAAAGTGTTGTAACCGGAATTGCAATATTTTTCCTGCAAGTTCCTCTTTTATGATAATTGAGAATATCTTGCTTATCTTTTGCATAGCAGATATTTATTCAAAACAAATATATTTTTGAGTTACCTTGTAACTTCATCTCATACCTTATATTGGTACTACATCGTTAATGCATGGCATATGGTTTCAAAGATATTTTGGACTGTCATATATTATCACTGTTCAATTATATTTCTGGTGGGCTATTGCTCACCCTTGCTTTATTTATTTATATCACAACAACAGCTAGATCAGATGGCCGCGCAAGGCGCACGCAGCGTAAGCAGGTGTCAACCGTCAGAGGTTTACCGCTAAGGTCTTGGCTACCTTTGTTGAGGATGCAACTACTGGTAGGCTAGTTGTTAGCAATTGAGCCTCAAATGTACTTATATTATGGTATCTATTAATGGATGGCAAAGAGTATGTAATTGTACAATTGTAATTCTTTGGGTTGTAAGAACTCAAACTTGTGATTAATAATATTGTTGGTTACTCTGATTTCATCTCTGGGACTATAAACGGGTGTGTTTTATGTTGTTGTTTTGGGTCACAAGGTTGTAATTTAAATTATGTTGGTTTTGTGGTTGGATATTGAGACCGTAACGACCAGATCCCTGACCCTGGATCTTGGGGTGTTACAGAAATGGTATCAGAGAGAGCGTTATAAATCCCAGAGATGACGTGACGTTAAAACAATAAATTCATTAAAATAATAAGAACTCTTGCCAAGTTCATAGTCAGACTACATAATGTAGTATTGACACATAAAACCCTTATGGGAACTCTAAAGTATCATGATAGTAACTTAGCTCGTTCTTGTATCGACTAGTAAGGCGACAGACCTTGGGGATTACGAGCAGTATCATAATGATGCTTGTTTTGATGTTGAAGATCGGATGGTGGATTCGATAGAGTACCCTACTGAGGACCCGGAAGAGGTTCCAGCAGAGAGGGAGAATCCTGTTAGAGAGAGGGAAGTTCACCTTGAGGAGATGAGGGCTGCAGCCAGAGAGACTGTAAGAATCTAGATATAGTGCTCAGAGAAGTGAGCTTAAAGAATTGAGATATTATTAAGAGAATTAAAGAGGCATATTGGATTCATAGCCGGACTACCGAATGAAGTGCCAGCAAGTAAGATGGATTTGAGGAATTACTCAAGATCTTATGTAAGGATAGATAAGAATCCTTGGAGACTTTCAGATTAATGAGAAAGGAATTAGAATGATGCATGATTATCAAAGACATTGATATAGGACGGGGAGCAGAGTCCCTAGGAACAGTTAAGACATAGGTGGCAAGTGCCATATCTTCAGATAAATGAATTGGTGTGAATCTTATTAATGATAATTCGCCGTGAGAAGACAGATTTCATAGGTTTTAAATTATGAAACCAAATTGAGATTGTTAAGGTGATTTTATTCAGGGAAATGCCCATCTTATAAATGGATCAACTTAGAAAGAAAAGACATTGGGAAGTGATGGCCTGAACGGATAAAGTATATAAGGAAATAGTAAGCGAGACAATGATCTCAGAACCTACAAGAGGAGAAGACCAGTGAGTTTGTGATAAATTAGTAATAAGGCTATCATCAGGAACCAATTATAAGTTCAGTTCAATTCAGTGAAATGATGAACCAGAAACATTAGATGCATGTGATTCAGAAGAATTTTAAATTCTTTCTTTTCCTTGAATGGATTATGGTAGTTACCTTAAGTTTATGCTGACACTGAATCATAAATGGATTAGGCAAGGCGATCAATGGTTGAGATGTAATTGAGAATGCTTTTAGATGCAACCTGAAAGAACAGGTGTAGGACATGTTCTCGAAATAAGAGTTTTGGCAAAATGAAGTCCAGCAATAGGACACATGATCAATAATAGTAGTGTTGGTCGGCCCTACCAAGTTAAAGACAGTTTCAAATGGAGATTGGCCAACCACACTGGCAAAGGTGAGAAATTTCATAAAATTCACAAGGTATTACCAAAGATTTGCTCAGGACTTTACAGAAAGTGTAGTCCCGTAACCCGACTTATTATAAGAATAAAAGTTTGAATGGACAAGATAAACGTGAGAAGATCTTCCTGGAGCTAAAGGAAAAGTTGGTGATGACCAGGGTTGGCGTTGCCTAATGGAAGAAGGAATCTTTGGGAGATATTATGATGCAACTCATACAGGTATAGGTCTGCGCTTATGCAGCACGACAGCGTAATTTCGAATACATTTAGACAGCGCAGTTCATCGGATTCGGATGGCCTTGGTAGTGCCAATGTTGAGGAACGACTAACCCCGACGGTAGTGTTCCTTCTGAGACTAGTTGTTAAGAAGACTGGTATTTGGTAGTATCAACTAATAGGACGAATATGTATCGGGAAGATGTGGCATGTTACTAGTGGGTGAATAGATTAACTGAAATTTTCCCATATTCTGGAAAGGAATTCAACGAATTTTGGCAAACCTTGTCTTTCTGATTATCAAAAGACGTCATTGAAGAGAGTGGAAACTGGAGCGAACCCTATGGATTGGGTAAAGTAGCCGCTATGCAGGCTGGTAGACAGACCCCGATTATTATGACTGATTATAGGGATAAAATTATGTAGTGGAGATTTGAAGGAAATAAGGGAAATGTAATTAAGAAACAAGCCGGACTAAGAAAGTTCGGGATTGACTTAAATGAAAAGGTTGTTGTGCCAGAAATGTTAAGCTTTGGTGGCACGTGAAATTGATAAGAATAACTAGAAGAATAAAAGAAAAGTAAAGGTGACCGGAGATGGCACCGAGAAGTCGATTGAGACTTATAAGGAGTGAAGTTTTGAACAGATCAAAAGGTATCAAAGTAGAAGGCACTATGCCAGCAATTGCTAGAAAAGTAATGCTATTAGCCGACCCCTAAACTCACATATTTTAGCATGGCCAGTTGGGGCCAAGTCACTAAAGATTATCGAGTGACTGAACCAGCAAGGTAAGGACAAAGCGGGGTGCTTCTAACAAAGTGCCAACCGCAAGAACTTTTGATGAAGAATGAATTGAGATACATGATGATGGATTTTATAAAAACCATGGATGTGTTGGGAATGAGGATGGTGACCAGTAAAAGTTACGAAGATTGCCAAAGTCAGTGCAGTATGATGCATAAATGTTATCTGAAGCTTAGTGTCCTCAAAAAGAGCATTAGGCGCTAAGAGATTCACGTTGAACACGACCAATATCCTCCAGGACATCCTTTCTACCATTACCAAGTTCTGTATGAAAGAGTAGATAGACATATGTTGTCTTTTGGAAGGTCATATAGACCGACATTCATTTGAAAGAAAGGTTAACATGAGCTACCTATAGATTATTAATATGAGAATGATTGAAAACAGACCCTTATTAAGGGTACATGATTTGATTACCAATTTCAGGGTAATGTAAGTATTCTTTGAAAATAGAATTGAGGGTAGAGCATCCATAAATTAAGACGAACCCTGGGGATACACAAAGGATAGCATCACCCCTAATAAAGACATTTTGAATTCAGACGATATAAGTTGAATCGACCAAAGTATCAATAACCTGTAAGGATTTGTGGAAAGGAGTCTCCAAAAGTACATAGACAGAATTGTTATCGAATTGATTAATGATGTTTGATATACCCTGTAACCAGGAGATACAGGAGGAATGATGAGGATGGCCTAAGAAACCTTACAAGGGAAGAGGTAATATTCTGAACTTCAAAAGGGAAGTTTGGTAAGGAATGTATGACATAGTAACCATAAGGCCAGAGGAAGCATGTGTGAAACCATGTAAAAGTATGGATTGAACCAATAAGGTTGAGATTATCCTAAAAATAAGGAGGGAGTTAAGTAAGGAAATATCTTAGGTATGATTTGGAGTACCTGTAGTCAAGATCGTACTAGAAAGGTGGAAGCAATGACTTTTGGAAAAGACTGATAGATGCTTTCTCTCATTCAGCAGAATTTAAGGGAGAATGCTTCCACCCTGAGTTGGAATAGATCTAGAAAACATTGATCCCAAGAAATTATTATAATCAGGAAAGGCCAACGAGGTGGCCGACACTTTAAGTATGGGGGAGTAAGTATAAATGCTCAGACCAAAGAAATAGAATGATAATGTAAGGACCTTGATGGTCATAATGTGGTAGAGAAAGTTACATTCCGTCTAATGATTTTGCCAGGATCAACTATAAGAATAGTTTAAGTAAAGATTCGATTCCTGATGTTGCCAGTAGCACATTACCGACATTAGGAGGCTCTACGACAGACCAGACCAAATTCCCCAAGAGACTCGCCTTTTCTTTGGAAAGAGAGAGGGGAGGATAAGTAACAATGAATTGGTAGTAAATGACCAGAAATAGAAAGGGTACAAATACTGATAAGCCAAATGGCACGATGATGAATGACAAGCAAGTTTATGTTGGTGTATTTCTGTGCAAACCAGATAGAGAATTATGAGATTGGCAAGCGATTAAGCAAACCGCTAAGCTTTTAGTCTTCTACCGGAGATATATGATTAATAATCTCACCAGCCTGTTCCAGCTGCGATGCTGGAAGCTTTCCTGCAATTTTATCTGCTTCATGTAATATCTACGTCAAGTTCAGGAAGCATTCCCTATGGATAGGGAATAGTGATTATTTTGTTTTCCTAGAGGATCTTGAATTGACAATTATGATGCTTAGTTGTTACAGCACTAAGTAAACGATAAACGATGGTGATCCTTCTGAGAAATTAGGTGGTAACGACTGTGGAAATGTCGAATTGAATCTAAGTTAAAGAAATCATCCAGGTTTATTTCGGATGGTGTAATTTCTGGAACGACGGGATATTTGAAATGAAGAATTAGGTTATGATGGTTCATAAGATGATTATAGTAGAAATAAAGACAAGAGAGTCAGATAGGTGGGCTCATGAGAAGCCCCAGTAATGAAGCGAGAAAAGTATGGAATTAGCAGGGCAAGGGTATTGGCTAAAACAGAAAGTTGGGATTAGGAGCATAAATGACATACAAATTGACTCCTTAGTAAGTTTGGAAAATTCGAGAAAATATGAAATAGATTGACTGAGTAATAAAGAGACTCATGAAATGAAAAAGTGAAATCTAGATGACTGAACAAAGGAAAATTTGGCCCCAAACGTGTAACACGTATTGAATAAAGGTGACAAGTGCCTCAACTCTGAGATGAAGGATTTTCCAAAAGTAAGTAATGCTAATATCAAACAAGAGTATAGGTCCATAGAACGATGGACAGAGAAACAAGGACATGTGATATGTGAGATTACGATAAAGTAGTATTTGATACGAATACGATTACTTTCTTCCCTAATAAACCTCTATAGTTCAGAGGTAAATTCTGAGTATGATATTTTGACAATCATGAAAATCTTCTTATATAATTCTCTGAAATTCTTTCCTTTTAATATCCCTTATTTATTTTCCTCTAAATTGAGAAGAACAACCCTTTAAGGAGGGGAGGTACTACTACGTGACTCTCTGTCTGTGTGATAGGAGTCTAAGTGGAATGCCATTAATTGTTTAATTGCTTGTCAAGTACTAGAGGCTGGCCCCCTTCTGTACTAGCTATGCAATGTAACAAATGTTCATTGATCACAGTGATCTCTCGATAAATTTTTCCACCTAAATATGTATACATCGAGATTGCGAAGATTAAAGCGATCAGGAATTGCAAAATTACGAGTAAGGTTATCTCCGGAATTCGTAGCGCGTTAGTGATACCGAAGTCACTGCACGTACCAATAAGGTTAATAGGGTAAGACCGGACAAGAGCGTATACCGGATAATGTGTTATGCGAAAGTATCAAAGAATTGGTAGAACGGAAAAAGGGTGTATTGTAACACCAGTACGATGTGCTTTAGAAAGATTGGAATGTGTAAGGATCGACCAGAGAATTGGAAAGCGAAATAACCAACAAGTACCCAATTGTCTTCTACCTGATTCCGGGACGGAATCCTTTTAAGGAGGGGAGACTGTAAGAACCCAGATTTTTGGGTAGAATTAAAACTTTTATTATGTATTGATGTAAGAGTGAACAGTGGTTACAACTACAATGTAATACTGGCTTTAAAGAATGAATAATGAAAGGATATATATTCCAAGGTTATATGGCCTGAAGGATGCTATTGGGTGATAACTTAGATTAGAATAATCTATCTCCTAGAAAGTTAAGATGAGATTCCCTAGAGAGAAATAGACACCCTCATGTCGTCCAAATCAATATCTATTATAAGCCCAGCGGTTCCGTAAAAAGGTTAAGGAACACTCGAGGGTGAACCAGGTTCATTTTCCTAATTATAGGAATTAAATAAAAATAAGTGATGAATAGTGATTTTGGTGGAATTTGGAATATTATTATAATAATGTTATACCCGGTATTCGGAACGGATTTCTGAGTTCGTATTAGTGATCCAGGAGGAAAATAAGTGTATGTAAAAGCTGTCGGATTCAGAAAAAGAGCACTTTTATTTTCTCCGAGATTTCCCTGGACACTGCAAGACTTAAGGATTTATAAAAGGGAATTAAGGAATTTAAATTCGAGAAGTATTAAGAATGATGAAGAATAGTATTAGGAATATTAAGAAGGTTTTCGGTAAAACCCTAGTTAGAAACGAATGAGTTATTCCCTCGAACGATCAACGAATTGAGCAATAACCGGACAAAAGAATCAAGCAGAGGGCCAAGGGGCAACCATGTGCTAGTAGATAAGAGATTTATTATGTCAAGGAATTAAGGATTTTATTTAATTATGATTTGAGAAATTAGAATGAAAATCCTCGAGTTAGAATGATAAGCGTTTTAGAAATCGCTAGAACTTTATAACGAGATTAAGCGATAAAGCGAACGCGAAACGAATTACGGATTAAATATATAACGAGATGAGAAACACCACATGATCATCTAGGGTTTACTAATATTAGATTGGTGGAAAAGAAATGAGAAAAGAAAAGAAAAAGGAAAGGATGAGGTGTGTGATTTAGAATGAAACAACAAGGCTACATGTCACCACTCTTTTCTAACACACCATCAAGTCTTGACACTTGTAATTAGAGTGTATTAGCAGCCATAACACCCCACAAATATCACAAAATCATTTCACCAACAAGTCAAAAGAGAAAAAGGAGAGAAAGATCAAAAAACAACACCACCACCACCAAAACAATACCATTCGGCTTTTCTTGGAATTCAAAATCCAAAATCCCTCTTCCACTCCTTGTTTGATCTTGAAACTTTTATGGTGAGACTTACATTTCATATAAATGATCTCCTAAAAATCCTAGCTTCAATCTCTTCTTTTTCCATTTTCAAAAAAATCATTAAAGAGGAGGGTGAATAGTATTCTTCAAGAACTAACTTTGATTTTCATGTTTCTTTGGTTGATCTTAGGTTTGTTAAAGCTAGAAAAGGACCATACCAAGCTTTGTAAGGCCATATCACACCCTCAAGAAGGTATAATGATCTTGAAACCCTAGATCTTACTTTGAGACTATGCATGTTCTTGATGATTTAGTGTAGTTAGGGTGTTAGCATGACTATAAGCATGATTAGTTAGTGATTTGAGTTGATCTATGTAATTTGATGGGTATGTTGTTAAGGTCAGTGGATGTTGGACTTGTAAGATGGATAATACGATTATGAGATGTATGGTATGCTCGGTGTGGCTTGGTTTTAGTGTTACGATTAGTAGAACGTTCGATTTATAGCCGTCGTAATGCCCGATTTTCGTTCAATCTTGAAATCCGAATTTGACAGTAGATAAAACTCACTGCATAGCTTCGACTTATACCATGATTAGCTAGATTATGTTATGAGCTTCGTTTTGATATAAAGATCGCATGAAACGGACTTACGGTTTAGGAGTTATGATTAAATTCGTAAAAGTGGTTCGGAACCGTAATCGAAAGTTCGTAATTGAAATTGATTCCCTTAAATGTCGTTTAATCAGTGGCGAATCTTATTAATTAAATATTAGAGGTAAAAAGGAAGGTGTGGGAGAAAATCACATGTCGAATGGATCGTTTTCCGATTTTATAAAAATGTTTGAATCGAGGTTAAACGCGAACGAACCCCTTAAAGGTATGACTTTGGTTATAACTTAGAAAACGGGCGATAACACTCGAGGTATAATCTTGATTCGTAAACGACCAACCTTAGAACTTATACGACTTAAGTATATACCAAGTATAAGCATGATGACATGTCTTGATAATGAACGAATGTCGGATCGTATCGGTGATAAAAAGAGTTACACTAAAAGAGACGTAACGAGATAATTCGAAAACATGTTTCGATTTAAGTGGAGTTTATACTTAGCCTTTTTATAAGCGTTAAGTGGTTAATCTTAAATATTCTGATTGTTTATAGATTGTCGAGCTGACCCGGGACACATTACCCCTACCCGCACTCGATTCTCAGGCAAGTTTCCAATACTTGGAACTGTTGTTGTGATAATATATATGATGATTGTTTTATACATATGCCATAGAATGCATGCCTACTTTCAAGTTAATATTGAATTACTTGTTCCCCGAATTGATATCGGCTTATAGACTATATATGAAATATCAGTTATAAGCCGGATTGTTTGGTTAAGACCCTTAGCAAAGGGCGTATGATATTCATACTTCAAATATAGACCGGGAGTCGATATTTTGTAATATATAAATAGTCGTGGAAACCCGGAGGGATCCCAGCGACAAATTTATTACTTCGAGGATTTTTATTCGATTACGAATCCTTCGAGGAACGTTATTTGAGTATTACCTCAGTGAAGGAGTATTTAATGAATATTATTTTAATATTCATTTAGAATGTCATTTATTTAATGAATATTATTTTGATCATTCATTGGAGTTATTTAGTTAATGAATATTATTTTGAATATTCATTAGAGTTATTTAGTTGAAGAATATCATTCCCAAATATTCATTTGGCTTACTTATTATTATTTGGAATATTCATTTGATCTTTATTTATTTAATGAATATTATTTTCGAATATTCATTTAAGGTTTGATTTACTTAATGAATATTATTTTAAAATATTCATTGGAAGTTCTATTTACTCAAGGAATATTACTTCGAATATTCCTTTAAAGTTTTGATTACTAAATGAATATTATTCGGATATTCATTTAGAATATTATTTGTTAAATGAATATTATTTTGGATATTCATTTAGAATATTATTTGTTAAATGAATATTATTTTGGGATATTCATTTAGAATATTATTTGTTTAATGAATATTATTTGGATATTCATTTGGAATGTTAATTGTTAAATGAATATTATTTTCAAATATTCATTTAAGGTTTGATTTATTCAGTAAATATTATTTTAAATATTTATTTAAGTTTATTTATTCAATGAATATGATTTTAAATATTCATTTAAGAAGAGATTTATTTAATAAATAATTCTATATATTCATTCGAGGATTACTTACGAGCAATATTATGATTTAATAATATTCCGTAATTATTATTAACTTAATAAATATTCTTGGAATATTTAATTAAATTCTTTTGAATTCTTTTTGTAATGATGTATATTATTCAAAGGTTATCCTTCACCTTCAGATATTATGTAAAATATTTCGAAGTCTTTTATGACTATTTATATCAAGGGGAGGTTCCTAAACTTTAATTTCATTTAAATCTATCTTAAAGAAGATTTAAATACTCGCTCAACTTCCAAACGTATATAAGGGGACCTCACTTGAGTGATGTTATTTATTGGACTGCCCGGTCCTATACTTGCTAAAACTATCTTGTCACTCACATCTTGATTCTTTCAAGCATCGATATGAGTCTTTTGGTTACCTCCTCAACGCTCGAGGGGTATGATTGATGTAACAAGTTTATATCCATTAACAAGCATCAGCTTGGGAAATATTGGTGAATTTTCCTTTCCAATTAGATACGACTACTTTGTGGAGTCCTATCAACAAGTGTTACACTTGGGGAAAAGGGGAACGAACTTTACGTTTCAGAGTCATGGATGATATTCGAACTAGGAGACGCGTAAGTGGCCGAGTGGCGCCGGTCCAGCAAGATCCCAACCGTTGGCTGAGGAGTTCTAGAGGGCGGTAGATAAGTAAATCCGTCGGAGCTACCTTCTACATGTAGAGAACGACTGATGAGATGCATGACATACGACTGATCATCGTAAATGTCAGGGCATCTGGCGCGGCAATGCTCCCGTATTAGTTCATCTTCTAAAAGTGAGAAATTTCTACAACACTGTTGGTGTTGGCAAGGTGAAAAAGTGTTGTAACCGGAATTGCAATATTTTTCCTGCAAGTTCCTCTTTTATGATAATTGAGAATATCTTGCTTATCTTTTGCATAGCAGATATTTATTCAAAACAAATATATTTTTGAGTTACCTTGTAACTTCATCTCATACCTTATATTGGTACTACATCGTTAATGCATGGCATATGGTTTCAAAGATATTTTGGACTGTCATATATTATCACTGTTCAATTATATTTCTGGTGGGCTATTGCTCACCCTTACTTTATTTATTTATATCACAACAACAGCTAGATCAGATGGCCGCGCAAGGCGCACGCAGCGTAAGCAGGTGTCAACCGTCAGAGGTTTACCGCTAAGGTCTTGGCTACCTTTGTTGAGGATGCAACTACTGGTAGGCTAGTTGTTAGCAATTGAGCCTCAAATGTACTTATATTATGGTATCTATTAATGGATGACAAAGAGTATGTAATTGTACAATTGTAATTCTTTGGGTTGTAAGAACTCAAACTTGTGATTAATAATATTGTTGGTTACTCTGATTTCATCTCTGGGACTATAACGGGTGTGTTTTATGTTGTTGTTTTGGGTCACAAGGTTGTAATTTAAATTATGTTGGTTTTGTGGTTGGATATTGAGACCGTAACGACCAGATCCCTGACCCTGGATCTGGGGGTGTTACATAGATACTCCGTATATACCATAACATGTCACATTTTATTCCTGGCAAAGTTATATCATTTAATAAACTTATATTCAATATGATTATTTAATATATACTTTAATATTTCGTAATTAATTACAACAAACTAATAATAGCCATTAACTTTTAATAATTTATATTGGTGCATATATTTAGATTAAAATTATATATACCACAAAATGTCACATTTTATTCCTTGCAAATTTACTATTTTAGCCCTGCATTTTAATCCATTTAATTTTATTCCAAAAAGTTGTTGTTGTGGAGAATCGAACCTAAGTCTTTCCATTCATATGCACACCACCTTACCACTAGGCTAACCAATCACTTGTGTTGTAAATCATAAATATGCTATGTAAGTCGCGTGATGAATGAATAATATTTGGTATTTTAATTTCTAAGATATTTTATATGTTGTAGTTCATGATATGTAGTGAGCTTAGATACTCCGTATATACCATAACATGTCACATTTTATTCCTGGCAAAGTTATATCATTTAATAAACTTATATTCAATATGATTATTTAATATATACTTTAATATTTCGTAATTAATTACAACAAACTAATAATAGCCATTAACTTTTAATAATTTATATTGGTGCATATATTTAGATTAAAATTCTTGGGTAAATTATTATATAATTACGCCAATATATGAATAATAATTGTATAGAAATACTTATAAAACTCGAGAATCAGAACTAAACGATTGTGTTCGCGATTAGGAATTAAGCTTGGGAATAACAAGAATAATAAACATATATATATTTTAGTAATAATAGTATTTAATGTATTAGTCTAATTTGTAATAAAATATACTATTTAAAAGTTCATTGCGAGTAATCAGATTTAAATTCTCAGTTCTGAATAAAGTGAATTTAAATTCACAACTGAAAACATTGAATTAAATGACAATTTTAATAGATTTTATAAATCTTAGCCAATTCATGTTGAAAATGAAGCTCTCGAGAAGAGTGTTGCTAAGCTATATTTAGGCAACACCGGTACAAATTGAAAGGTGTTCACGGCTACAAATTCGAACTACTAAAATCCAAAATATCACAATATTCCACATTTTATTTAATATCATTTCACATTTATGCCTTCCAATTTTCTATGATTTAACTCTAAAATCCCCCTAAAGCCAAATGGCAAATGCTATGAAAACGTTAGTTAATCTTCACATTGTCCAGCATCGAAACTGTGACATCCAGTTCTAAGTATAAATAATTAAATTTATAGCTAAAATCATTGAACTATATGACTAATTGAATGGATATTATAATATTTTGGACACAACCTGTTAGAAAGCGAGAGCACTTGAAAAAAGAGTAAGTTAATATATATTTAGGTAACATTGCAACAAATTGAAGAATATTCATGATCACAAATAATAAAAATCAAAATTTCACAATAAAGCTAGAATATCCCCATGCCTTGCACGGGTAACGAAGCTAGTTAGATATTAATAATATATCCAAGCCAATCATTATCTCACAATTTTAATTTTAGCTCAGGATCTTTATTTTTCTCGTAAAAACCAAGATGATGTTATTTAAGAACAAGTTTAACAATTTTTTGGATAAACTTATTAAATAATTAAACATTCAATAAGCAAAATAATAAGAATGATTTAATGTTTTAACATAGGTAGATGATGGTAATGACGAGTCTCTACGACTCTACAATTCCATTTGGATTGAGGATTGAAAAGGATTGATTTGTATTGGGTTCAAATTTAAAAAAAAAAATTTAAAATTTTAGAAGTAAAGTATTGGATTTTGGTAATTTATGAAAAAATTAAAATAATATTATATATTAAATCCAAAATTCAATACTTTATTTTTAAAATTTCTAAAAATGAATTTTTAAATTTGAACTTGACTCAACCCAACATTTCTCGAGTCCGGATCCTTTGTCCGCTTCCTCCATGTTCCCTTTGTATTCCCTACTATTTTTAATATAGAAAAAAAAATACTCTTTTCATATTAAAAATAACAGTGAACACAAAGAAAAAATGAATGAAGCGGGCAGAGAATCCAAACCCACATTTCTCAACTTCCAATCCAAACGAACCTTACATCTTTCCGAGTATACTTTATAGGTTGGTTTTTATTTATATTCGTCTCCGACATATTTTAAAATGAAAAAATTCTATATAATTCTGATATATATGAATAATGTTTAGTGAAAATATAGATACAGAATAAAAAGATATCACGAGAATATTGTTCAAATGAGAATCGATAATTTATATTAGAGAAAATGACCAAAATATCCAATTTTTCCCTACCCACTTACCAAAATATCCGTTTTTCAAATCGTTGCCCAAAATACCCACGGGATACGCCGTTTCCACATGCGTATCCGATAAACGGCGTATCCGAGGAACTGTTGCTTGCCAGAAAGCACAAAATTTCGCCTGAAATTTGGAGAGCTCCTCGCCGGCGACTTTTGGGCGATTTCATCGCCTACCTCGATCTCCCACACCACTGAATGTCCAAATCATCACCCAACGCACGTCTACGTGATCGTAACCTCGTCCCCATGCTTTTCCCTGCGCTCGTTTCTCTGTTAAGGCCACGTAGGGGCTTGGAGGAAGCTCGTCGGAGTTTGCGAGCATGCCGGAATCGAGTTTTAGGCTTTGAAAATCCGGGATAAGAAATGGTAAAACACAACTATATTATTGTAGACGCTTGAAAGGCGAATTGAATGGTGTGTAGAATATAACCAGAAACACACACCTGAGAGCGAATGGAGAGATCGAAATATTTCGATCGAAATTGCCATTGGCGAGAAGTCTGAGACGATGGTTCTGACATCAGACACGCTGTTGTGAAAAGCGTGTTGGATAATACGCTCTTTCAGTTGGCGCATCTAGTACTGAATACGCCGATTCTAGATGCGTTTCTCTTAGAAAATTATTTCTATCAATGACGTATGTTGTTGATACGTTGTTGTGGTTGGCGTGCCACCACATACGCCGGTGTCAGTGACGTATGTGGTGGGTATTTAGGGCCGCACGAATTGATGGTGGGTATTTTGGTTACACATATTTAATTTGTGGGTATTATGGGTCATCTCCCTTTATATTATTTATATTAATATTATTTAATATTATAATTATTCCATCATCAACTCTTCTCATTTCAATCATCTCCTCTCTAATCACCATTATCACCTATTGTCTTTGGCTATTCGAAAAAATTATCACCAGTTTACAAATAATAAATAAATAATTTATTTTAATTTAAAATAATAAATTTCATATATGTACAAAAATAATTTTAAGAAGTCTGGATAATAGGCATTACAGCGAATCGGCATGTAAAAATATATGAATAAATAAGTCTATTTCTTGATTTCCAAGTTGACTAAGTGCTCATATGATTCTTCGATCTCCATTGAAAAAACCGTGTAGTATAAAATATTCATATGAATCCGATATAAAAAACCAAGTTGCACACATAGTCAATTCAAATATGACAAGTCAAATTACCCAAAGCATATATCACATGCAATCCTTAGTCAACCTTTTCCAGGTCTTGCTAAAAAACTGCAAAACAGAAGAAGAAAATAAACACCACTAGCAATTCTGTTCAAAATCAAGTTAGTTAATATGGAGTTTTTCAACCAAGCTAAAGCCGTTAGGCTCCGGAGCCACCTCGACAAGTTCTTGACAGCCGACCCTGACGATGAAACTGTCCGTCAAAGCCGCAATGGTCTATCACAAAAGGCTTGTTGGACAGTAGAGTTGGTGCAAGGTAAAAGTCATGTGATCCGTCTCAAGAGCTGCTATGGTTGGTACCTCACCGCATCCGATGAGCCATTTCTCCTTGGAATGACAGGGAATAAAGTTGTGCAAGCGGATACGAGGGAGGCATCGGAGGAGTGGGAGCCTATAAAGGAAGGTAATAATCATGTCAAGTTGAGGAGTAAAGATGGAGGCATGTATTTGAGAGCTAATGGAGGTACACCTCCTTGGAGGAACTCTATTACTCATGATTTTCCGTATACAAGTGCAACTCAGAGTTGGGTTCTGTGGGAAGTTGAAGCCATCGACATATCAGAATTTTCAGATTCTGATAATTCCTTCAACAGTTGGGACTCCAATGAACCACCATGTGTAGATGCACATTCTCCTCATGTACAACAGGTACATATATATATACAGATTTTATTCTCTGATAACACTGATAACTCTTGTGAATCCTAACTTCAAACTTCATTTAGCTACTGATTCAGAACGGGTCGAAGTTCAACTCTTTCGCGATTAGTTCACGGATGTCTATGATGAATGCATCCTGGATACAGCTGGTAAAGTACACAAACATCTTCCTCGTATAATTTCAGAATATAGTATCATATTAACTAAGAAGTCGATCCTCATGTCCATATTTAACTGGTCCACTAAATTGCATGTTTCACTCACAAATATAAAAATGCAGAACGCGATGGAATATTTCGAGAAAGCAAAAGCAGTGAGACTTCGAAACCACCATGGCAAATATCTGGTCGCGGATGATGACAAATCAAGTGTTCGTCAGAGCCGCAATGGTTTATCAGACAAAGCAAGTTGGACAGTTGAGTTTGTGTCTGAAAAGAGAAACAAGATCCGTTTAAAAAGCTGCCACGGATTGTATCTTACCGCCATTGATGAACCATTCCTTCTTGGCATGACCGGAAAAAAGGTGATACAAATTCTTCCAGCCACAAAACTGGACAGTTCCATTGAATGGGAGCCTATAAAAGAAGGAGCATATTCGAAACTTAAAACAAACGATGGGAACTTTTTGAGGGCCAACTGGGGAACACCCCCATGGAGAAACTCTGTAACACATGACATTCCACATAGAAGTGCAACACAAGATTGGATTTTATGGGAAGTTGAGGTATTAGATTTTAGAGCAATGCCAGTGGAATACGATACTCTACTTACATTTTCTCCGAGTTTCTCTCCTGCTGTTCACATGCTTTCACCTTATCCCGGTCCACCGCTGGTCCTCTTCAAACACGAATATTCCCCCATAAGAGTACCGGTACATTTCCAGAATTCCCTTCACTTTGCTATGATTTGATTTCGTAATAGATTGCTTTTTCTTTAGAACTAGCACACTTTACAAGTTAATATCTTCACACATAATCAACACTGAATGCGACACGGAAAAGGAATTCTCTTTTCGACTAAGACATGCGAGCATGTTTTACCCGTATGCAAATCAAGAAGGATCAATTACGAAAATAAATTGCGCATTGCACGAGGGATTATGTACAAAATTATGCAGTGTATCATCTGATACTCTACAGGGTATATGGTATTTTGGGTCGAATATGTTGAATGTGGTATTTTACATCAAACTCCCTGAATTTTTCAAAGAGGTTATTCACACATGCTACGCAAAACATTTATTTATTGCTAATGCACAAACCAGTTGAACAACAAAATTTCATTGGACCCTATGCTTGGACATTTGTTAACGTCCCTTTATAACGAACATTTACATTTGTCTCACAGAAAATAATCGATACTGCATTCCTGAATATCAAATCCAATCTCACCCCCGTTTGTAAATTTATACATTTTCAAGAATTCTTGGCTCTAGGAACGAAAAATTAAGAAAGAACAAGAATATTTTTCCCGCAATGCTTCACACATTCTTAATATCATTTGATTGTGTTTGATTTACAATCTGCAGAGCAGTGGAATGGAATTTTTCACGAAAGTGAAAACGGTTCGCCTAAAAAGCTACCATAACAAATACCTACGAGCCGATCATGACAAAGAAAATGTGTTCCAAAATCGTCAAGGATCAACCAAAACTGCATTATGGACAGTTGAGTTTGTTGAAGGTGTTGATACTGTGGTTCGTTTGAAAAGCATTTTTGGTCTGTATCTAACTGCCACGGATCAAGAAAAGGCCCTAGGCCTTACAGGTCAGAAAGTTCTTCAAACTATGCCTACAAGATTGGATTCTTCCGTTGAATGGGAGCCTATTAGAGAAGGTTCAAAAGTTAAGCTTAAAACAAGGTACGGTAATTTTCTAAGAGCAAATGGTGGATTACCCCCTTGGAGAAATTCTATTACACATGACATTCCACATAGGCATAATGATTGGGTTCTATGGGATGTTGATGTTGTTGAGAGAAAGGCTGATACTCCTAGGAAGGTCGAAACCTCTGAGACTCTGGATGAGGATCTAACCTCTGCTTCCATTCATCTCAAATCTCCTGAACCATCAGATAATGAGGTTTGTTTCTGATTTAATATATGTGTATGCAAGTAGATAATCGATAAATAATCTTAACCCCAATACACATTCTGTTAACAAAGTTCCGCCAGCTAGTTATTCGATCATATTGGAGAGGCAGGGTCCATTATAATGTAAAGTGGAGACCTATACGTTATATGTGGGATTATAAGATATTATGCATTTTGGTTAATTTTGTTTTGTCAAGGCATGGTACGCTATCATGTAAATCGGAGACCTTTAAGTTAGAGCGAAGGGTACAATTTTCGTGGGACTAGAAGATGTTGATAGCTTTTGATTTGATATGTTTTGATTTGTATTTGCAGGATATCGAAACTAGTTCACAGGTGAAATCAGAGGGGAGGATGGTATATTATACTGTGGCGGATGATGAGGGGAATGTTGATGATGCAGTTGACAATAAATGTTTTCAGTTCACAGGGCATAAACTGGAAGACTTGGCTCATCAATTGGAGGAAGAAACAGAGATGGAGAGTATCATTTTGTGTTCACGCAATCCTTTGAATGGAAAACTTTATCCTCTGCGCTTGTCTCTTCCACCAAACAATACTAGTGTCCATGTTGTTTTAGTTTCTTCCAATTCTACAGGTCAGTATATTCATCCTCATATATCATCAGAAGTCATAAAAGATTATAAGTTCTGTTGAGGTTATAATTCACCAGTTAATATATTTAAATATATTAACTCGGCAAAGCACTCATTGTTTTCTGCAATCTTTGAACAGTGGCTAGTGAATTTCATTGAAGACAGACCCTCAACTGGGTTCTCTGCCATGCCCTAACTCCATCAACAAAATATGGTCCATACTTGACTAACTTAATCTCCGATCGGTACTAAGTGAAACAAAAGCTTGAACTGCTATATCAAAGCTTGAACTACTTATACCTTGATGTATTAAGTGAAGGAACAGTCACCATACAAACTGGTTTTGTTTTAATCATGATATAACTCTCTAGGTAAACTTAAAGTGTCGAGGTTTTTCAAGTAGCTATCATAAAAGTTTCATCTCTTTCCTTTCGACATTGCCTAAATGGCATCCAAAATTGACAATTCTGGAGATGTTGATAGATTTTGTTAGCATCCAAGTGTGTAAGAGGAACTGTGTTTATTTCCATGCTGTAAATAAGCAATAGCAATTTTTATATTTTTTGAATTAACCAAGAGCAATTTAATTGTATAAAATAATATTAATGCAGCAATACATCATACTCTGCTCACCACATCTATGATCTATCACTTGCAGGTAACGAGTTATATAAATTGGCCCCAAAATACAATTTTTCTTCTCTAACTTTTGTTCGAAAAAGTCAAAATCTGCTCAAGTTATTTAACAAAATTGACTACGAAAAGCATTAGAAAATTGCAAACTACTTGGTAGAGTTTATATGAATATAATCTATATCATGATTAACTTTACCAAAGCATTCTTTCTCATGTCATTATGTTTCTAGGTAACAGAAACCTATAAACTAAATACCTAGTAACGGATTCCCTAATTACTTATCTGGAATGGGGACAGAGTACCTTGCTTCTTGTTCTCTTTAGTCGTGGCTATAACTCTTGTGCCCATTCAGAAGGGTGCGTTTTTCATAACCCGTCCAGAATGAGGCTTCACCATCACCTACAAAACACCAGCACCCTGTTCTTGTGAATATTAAGTTTTAAACTTAGAAGAAAATTAACTTAATAGACTCTTCGTAACAACGTTTCTACTGGAATTTTCACATTGAAGCGGACACCCTTCCCCTCTTGATGATAAGAGATAATAGGTTCAAGCGTCGTTGCACACCCTTCATAATATTGTGTTCATGAATATTTAGAATTTTGTAATTGACCACACACGCACACACATTGTCTCAGGCGGACGTAAAAACTTATTTTAGTTAATACTTAATACATGTGATGTTATAAAAGACCGTCTGAAGTTTTCTCCCCAGATTGCTTGATTGCTGAAATTTCAGATAGCCAGATAGGTGATCAGCAGACCCAGCATCATCCAATAAGTTGACAAACTTGTGTTTTCAAAATGCCTGCACAAGATGCTATAATGTTATGATAACTACAGATACTTCTAAACGTTAAGAAAATCTACCGGAAGAACGCCAGTGTATCTTCTTTCATATATTAATATGCACACTGTGCAGGAAAAGAAACAGAATGCTACTTTTCTATCTCAAACACCAAAGCTGCAGTCTGTCGGAGACTAAAATTTCAAGTGTCAAATTACAACATATTGACACCCTGCATCACCACATTTACAGTAACTTTCAGCTCTCACACAAGATTCAGCACAAAATAACAGATTTTCATACATCATAGTAAACCTTATTGCAGAACTCTAATTTCGAGTGTAGAACTACAAATCGAACAATGTCGTGTGAACAGGACAATAAGATACAAACCCAATATAAACAAAGTGAACCAATATACAACAAGACTTACTCAGTTATAATACTGCTTAAAGTGGTGTCTGAGGAGGGTAGATGTACGCAGACCATGCCCCTATATAATAGGGAGGCTGTTTCCGAAGGACCCCCGGCCAAGTACAGAATTACAAATACAGAAAGGAAACCTAATACAAACTAGGAAACTCACGCACACGCAGGAGTCGAACCCCTGACCTCCTTCAAAGGAGGCCAGTGGCTCAACCACTGCACCAACATGTTGTTGGCAAAGTGAACCAATATGAAAACACCAAATCAAACTTTTAAATTCAAGAAACCACTTAAGGCAACATTTTTGCTTTAGATATATGGTTAATCACCACAATGTGCCAACAAGAATTCACTTCGGACAAAATTGGCAGGATAGAGATATTACAATCTGGCTGTATTACAAGTTACAACTAAAGGAAAGAAAATACAAAAAATTGTAAGCCACAAAACTTGGTGGCAGCCAACCCTGCTGATCCCTTCAATCATATTAAGGTTGTACTTTAAAATGCATCTACTTGTAGCAACCAAGATATAGTGCTTGAACATCAAAGTTACGACATTTTTCTGGCAAGATTCGTGAATCCAGATCCAACACATATTAGGTTGACTGTTCCGCTTGATGGATCTGGCTTGATCTCAAATTCAATCCCTAGGAACTCTTTAATTTGTCTGAGTGATTCTATTCCATATGGTGAGAGCTTCCCCACACGAACCTTTGAAACATCTCGTGGACACAAGGCACAAAGAAGAAACAACAATCCCTGTATCACATTAATTAAAGCAATGTTTTAACATAATCACCAGTGTAACAAATTTAGAATCTAAAGTAAAAAAATTACAGGATTAGCACCAAAGGACAAAAAGTATACCTGGTGTGTGGAGTCGACCACGCCACCTTGTTCAATCTCCCCAAGTAAAAGTGAGGCAATATGCTCACCAACTTCTTCTGGAGGCGTTAGCTCATTCTTATCTTCATCATTGAATACACTTTCTTCCACCCTTTGTCCATAAGAAACAGCAGTATCAGCAGACAAGAAACAGCCAGATGTTGTCTCAGCAACCAGTGAAATTCCATAACCAGGAGACCTGTCATTAAAATGAATGCCAAAATGAAACCATTATACTCTTGTTAAAATAAACACAAGATATCATATAAAAAATTGCTATATACATCCCCAGTAACATGACATGATAAATAATATTCCTACAAAAGAGATATAAGACATACTTCCCAGATAATGCACCCGCTTTGTGATCAGTAAAAATGTGAACATCTGGGAGCAAGCGATTAAAGATTCCACGTGCTGCATGTCTCATGGCATTTTCAAACTGAACGGAAACTCTTGCAGAAAAAGTAACTCCTCTGATTCTCTTTACCATTCCCACATCTTTCCACATGACTGCCTATAAATCAACAAAGGTAAGTGTAAAATGAAACTTAAATGATTCATCCCTCTTATCAGGAAACTTACTTTTAAACCATCACGGACAATGGGAACAGACAGTAAAACTTCTCCGCCACCATTTGGAGCAGCTCCACGACTTTCAATTTTCAGGTCCAAACCTTCTTGAACATCAAATCGTTTCAAAATGGGCAAGGTAGCCAACCGGAAGGTATCCACAGAAGGGTCCTTCGGGTCATTTGTGATCCCTATAACCAAAATTAGGATACATTTCTTAGCTTATGTTGCACAACCCAATTACTTGTCGCAACATATAAATATCAAAATCTAACTAATAGAGCACCAAATTCAAATTCAATATAGCCACATAAAATAGATCATGACATCATCTACAGACTAAACAATAGAACCTAGCAAATGCATTGACATTTATGTTTTATGTCTTTTAATATTGTTCTACACTTCCAGTTTTTTTCACATATAAAAACAACTTCAAAAAAGTCTGTAGACGAAGATATGTTTTTATGCTACACTAAAAAGATATGAATATAAGATGAGAGAGGAAAATTTCTCTGCACATATTTCATGCTTCCATTACATCCAGAAATATGTAATGACTTTGACCTGCTTAAGTAGTCATCAAAAATCATTGAAGATATGGTAAGTACATATACTGTGAGTTCTTTTTAAATAAAATTATTAATAAGTAGGGGACATACTTTAGCAGTAGTAAAATAAGAATATACAATTTGGAGATGAAAACTTTATTATAAAAGCTTTACTACTTATAATACTGATATCTTAAGAGTGAAGCAGGCATACCCGGTAGTACTTACCTCATATTTAATAACATAATGATTTCAATGAGAACCATGGAACTTCGAAACCTTCTTAAATAGCATATACCAGATACGGGCTTAAAAATTTGCCAGATCAAAGGGTAAAAGAACCTCTATTGTACAATATTTATTTAAAAGAACAGTTTGCATTCACTAAGGTACTACAGTGAATAATAAATATGGCATTTTAAAGAAAAATATATCCTAGTTTCGGATAATTTCCTGGTAAAACTATCCTAACTCAATTATTGTATCTCACTGTCTGCCTAGTCCACCCACTTAAAACTCCAAACCGCAGGGTCATCCAATTTCATAGGCACTAAAGCATCCAATTCATACATATAACAAAACAAACTAACACTACCACCACAATTCAAATAATAAATCACAAACTCACGCTAGCAAATTGCCAAAGAAAGTAATAAAAATGTCACCTTTAAGCCGAATCGAAAGGGGCTTTTTCCCAAACAAACCAAGAACAAGCAAAGGCTCCAAGAAATAGCCAATAGCACGATTAACCCCGCAATCATGAACCAAATTCTTCCCTCCCATGACAATCCCCGGCTTGTACTTCAATTTAGTACCTGCCCGAAAAAAACACACATTCATCCATAAACCCCAAACCTTAAACCCTAAACAAAAAACAAACAAATTACGAAACTACGATATACCAGTTTCGTTAATTTCGACAGTACAACCGTCAGTAATGGTTTCGACTAATCGAAGAAAAGAGATCTCGTGAGAACGGAGACCGGGCCACGTGTCATCGGCGCGAATGTCTTCAATTAAAACAGGAGTTGAAGTGAGAGTTGAGAGTAGTAAACGCAGCCTGAAGCTTTGGCTTCCTTTTAGTCTTTTGTATGTTTTTTTCTCCATTTTCTATGTAAATGTGTGTGTGAATTGTGAATTATAAGGTGTGGAGGAGACTTGCTCTGATAAAGATTTGGATTAGGGTTTTAGGCAATTAGGGTTTAATTTGACCGAATTGTATTTTATGTCATGCTGCTAAGAATTCTAAAATAAAAAAATATTTTAAACCTTATGATTTATGTTAATAATTTTAAAGATGCAAGTTATACCTCTTACCTCTTGGTGTATGGATAAATGTAAATAGTAAAATAATTTTTTTATTAATTATATATTAAAATTTAATATTTTTATTATCAATGTCAAGCACATAAATACATACTAATTTCAAAGTACGAGTACAGAATCAGGTTCTGTTCTTTCTAAATTATCACCATATTTTTTGAACGGAAATGTTTGTAGTTATTATTATTCTCACCATCCAACTCTTTTTTAATTTTACAAAAATATTCTCCACCAAACTTAAGCTACTTTCCAAATTACACATTAGCGTTATTTTAGCTTATTTATTATATTGATTGACCGACTTGCATTAGATTTTCAAAACAAATTTCAAAATAACACTAATATAATTCCAAACTAGTAAACTGCAATCTGTCAAAAAGATTGCATTGATAAATTCAGGTTGCTGAAATTTTGCACTAGTCAAAACCAGAGAACATTATACTCCTTGCAAGGTAAAACAGGCAAAACAGTATAACTGAAAAGGGGGAAAAGTAGTAGTAAAATATGAGTAAGCTTAAAATTTATAATAATCTGAACAAAATCTTGAAGAAACTCTTCAAATTAACCACACATCATCCACCAGTATTGAAAAGGGATGAGTTTACTAAGTTCCATCTAAATATTATTTCTCTCAAACACCATGAAGATCTTAAAGTACCAACTCCATAACTCATGGTTTCAGAGCCAAGGCCAGCCCAAGCTTTGCAGTCTTATCTACAGCCTTGGTGTCAACTTCACCAGATATTGTGAAAAGGGACTTCGGACGCCACTCATGCTGGATAAGGGCATGAACCTTGCCAGAGTTGTTGACCCGGGCCTTCACTGTGGTTAGAGGATCCAATGCATGCTGTGTCCCAACGGTGATAGTGTTCTCATTGGTTGCTAAATTGTGAGTTACCTCCGCACCAACTGCTGAATTTGTCAACGGGCTCAATAGGTGGTAGTATGACGCACTAGCCAGGTCACCCTTTTCTTTCCTGAACCCACATAATCCACATAACAGAGTCATAATATGAAGAGAGCACAAATTGGGTACACACAACCAAAACAGATGCAAAAGAAAGACAGTCATGTGGTTGTTTCACTTGCAAGTCAACAATATCGATGCTAATTAAGAACATTTATAGACGAACACTACAATTTAAGATTAGCATGGGATATCTCAATTATCTTGCATAAACATATACTTACCACGCCAGTGAAGCAATTAGATCAGCATTGGAGATGCTAAATCCAGCTTCATACTTGGTGAATTCCCCAATTTTGGTGTCGAAAGAGACATCAGTTCCAAAAGAAACAACATTACTTCCTATAGCACCAGAGAAGTTGACTGTTGGGTTTGCAGTCAACCCCACACTAGCACTAGCACTGACACCGGCGTAGTCAGGCAAGTATTGGACTTCCAGCTGTAAATGTGCATCAAGAAACAAATATCTAAGAAACAGGAACTTAGAAGTACAATAAGTTAAATTGTTAGGAGAAACAGGCACACTGCAGAATTTGATACCTTGGTGGATCTTTGGTCTGGAATCTTGGTGCTTAGGATTGTTTTCAAACCAGGGACAGCTTCATTAACAGTAATGGTTCCTAACAACTGACAGCATTCAGAAGAGTCAGCTCAATAAACCAACGAGTATTTTTAACAGAACATGATTAGGTAAAGAAATGAATGACACGGTACAGTAACTCACAAGGGTAAAGTTTTGCAAAAACCCTTCCCTAAAGTTAACATTGATCACAACCAGATATAGGACATTAAGGTAAAAGATAATAATAGACACAATGATATTCATTACGAAACATTGATCACAAGGGTAAAGTTTTGCAAAAACCCTTCCCTACAGTTAACATTGATCACAACCAGATATAGGACATTAAGTTAAAAGATAATCATAAACACAAAGATATTCATTACGAAACAATGAGGTATTTCACAATCTTGATATTAACGACTGACTGCAACAAATGATACTACATTTTTTGACACAAAACTTTGACCATATACACTCCATTAACCTGGACTTTGTTCAAAATTAACTACTGCTAGATATCATTTTTATGATTTGTCCAAAGGTTCTCCTGGTATTAATCAGAAAATGAACAGAAAAATCGTATAAAATTATATGTCATAAACACTTTTCTTTGATATAAAAGGCTAGGCATTTAATCTAGATAAGACAGAACTCCTACAGCAAAAACATATTATATACCATACTGTGTGTACAAAACAGATAAAGGTCGTAAAAAATTTACAAGGATACCATATCCACAGGGTATGAGGAAGGTCCTTATTTTCAAAAACAGGCTATTTCCATCAGGATTCTAACCCGTAACCGGTGCAAACAGTTTCTGGACCAGATACCAGCGCACCAAGATTCGTATAAAGAAGGTTAGAAAATGAAAATGCCTGTACATCCCAACCCCTGTTTGGCTCCATCCCTTGAATTATGTGTATGGTAATCTCTAACAAAAGGTCCAGCATTCTCTACTTAATGTAACAAGTTGCTATTAACAATAAACTGAACTCTATACTCAGCAAATAAGGCAAGTAGTTGGATTATAACACCAGTAAGTGGCAAAAATACAAAATGACATGAATTGCCCAGTTACAAAACAATAAAGTGATAATATAACATTACAGATTTCAGGATGAGATTAAGGGTCCGTTTGGATTGAGGGTTGAGAAGGGTCAGGTTGGGTCGGGTTCAAATTTAAAAATTTATTTTTGAGAAAATTTTAAAAAGTAAAGTGTTGGGTTTTGATAGTTTACGAAAGAATTAACATAATATTACATATTAAATCCAAAATCCAACACTTTACTTTTAAAATTTTCTCAAAAATAAAATTTTAAATTTGAACCCAACCCAACCCTTCTCAACCCCCGTGTAAAACACAAAATTAGAAGAAAAGTCTAGTGAAGTAGGAATCAATTAATTTTCAGTTTAAGAAAATGCTAAAGAGTGCAACAAAAATTACATTGGAATCAGTGTCCACTTTGACATCAGTGGTGATATTCCCATGTTTCAGTTGTGTACTGACATCAGCAAACAATAGCTCCCCTTTCTTGGTTGCAGATGATGCAATAACCTGGAAGGAAACAAGATAATTAGGTACTTTTATAGGATCATCATTTGTACATATATAAAGCTGAAACCATGCATAAGCCGAAAACATAGTCCTTCAATCAAGCTCATAACCATGCTGTCATACTTATTACCACTTTAAAGGACAGTAAAAAGGCATGAAAGAAGCACAAAATTAACCCATTATTTGCTAGTATTTAGGATGAAGTTACAGATTAATCTGGAAACATATAAAGAGAGACGATAAAACATAAGACAAAAAAACATGTTCTTGATAGAGTGGCAACCTTTGATGCTTAGCGGACATAAAAATTAGTACAACAATCACAAGCAACTATATTTTCTATAATCTACTAGTAAAATTGATAACCATGTACAAATTGCATAGCAATCCTCACGATCATGGAGATGAGTGACATACAAACTTACAAAACAAAAGCCACTAAATAGCATAAGCACAACAAAATTAGAAACATAGAATTGAATATTGATAATGATGATGCATGAGAGCTGCCCTGTAAGCATCAAGTACTTGACAAGGCCTATAGGTGTACATCTAAATTTGTTTAAAATACTTTTGTACATTGTGAATAACAATATACACAATTCAAAATATGAGACCAAAATACATATCTGGAAACATAGCAAACTTGATAGGTCAACAAACTGACAACAATACTTAACATAATTTACTATGTATTGTATTCATCTACTTATTTTTTTTACGCGCCAGCAAACTGCTTTGATTTGCTTCTCGAATTCCATTTTATTCAATTTAAGTTGTTAATACTGTTTCATTTTTTCCCTATTATTTCCAGTTTTTTCGTCCGTCGAACAAGCCCAACAAAATATACAAATCGTAAATCATGATAAACTACTAAAATTTAATTTCATTCGATAGCTCCTACGATACCTCCAAACCAAAATGTTACTCCCTAACTTATACAAAAACACAAAAGAAAAACAATACGAATCATTTATCGAAAAACAGGCGAAACTTCTATAGATACAAGCACAAAATCTCTTTACACTTCAACATGAATTAAACTAATAAATCTAAACAAACACACAGTAAAAAAAAAAAAAAACAGATCTAAAAAAACAATAAAAATACACATATATTAGAAAATAATGACTTACAGCTCCAGTAGTAGAGTAAGTAGTGAATGAGAACTTCTGGTCAGTTTGATAATCTCTATACAAAAGATCTACAACACAAAAAAAAAATATTAAATAAATAAAAACAAACAATATGTAAATAAATAGAGATAGTAAGGAGAGAATCAAAAGACCTCGAGTTTTTTTGCCGATGTCGGAGTAAAGACCGGGTCCCTTGCTCATAGCTTCGTTGAATTCTTAATAAACACAGTCACAATCAATTGTATCTATTGTGTGTCTATAGTATTGTGTGTGTGTATATAATATATATGAAAAGAAAAGACCTAATTCTTGAGCAAGGGGTCAATTTGTGATTATTACTGAACGTTGGATCTGGACTGTTGATATAAGCTTGTGTTTCCACCGTTGATTGATGGGTAAGGATTGTGATGGAGGGTAGTTTGGGGATCTGATTAATATATGTTGGCTTGAGAAAAAAGACAGCTGAGTTTTGTGTGGGGGAACGAAGGTTGGGATTTTTTAATTTTGAGAAAAAAAATTATTGAAATTTTGTAAGTTGTAAATTGTAATATAGTTTTTGAATAAAGTAAAAGTTTGTTAAATTAATATTCGATATTATGATAAATTCAAATTTTTAATGTAGAATTTTGATCCAGTATAAATTTAATTTTAATCAAATAATAATTTCAATAAATTAATAAAATTTGTTGATCCCAATCTATACTATTATATAAATTCCGAAACATTGAAAGTTTTGGTGCCTGTTTTTTGGTATTAAGTGAATTTATTTATTTACCCTTCATTATAAAGAAACATAAATACACCTAAAATAAATAACAACATAATATAATTAATGGTAATTAGTCAAGATAATACCTTTTATAAACACCTAAAAACATCAATCATATCATATCTTTCCGTCATTAATATTTTCTTTCCAATTAAAACACGTTATAATTAATGATAATTAGTCGATTAAGATAATAAAATTAATGGTAATTAGTCGATTGCCTTTTTCACATTAATATAATAAAATTAATGGTAATTAGTCGGTTGCCTTTTTCACATTTACTTTTAGTTGAACATATTACCTTTTATAAACACCTAAAAACATCAATTGTATCATATCTTTCGATCATTAATATTTTCTTTCAAATTAAAACACATTACCTTTTTAATTTAAAACAAATCTAAATTAATGATATTTAATCGATTACCTTTTTCACATTTACTTTTAGTTGAACATATTACCTTTTATAAACAAATAAAAACATCAAGTGTATCATATATTTCCATCATTAATATTTCTTTTATAACTAAAACACGTTATCTTTTTAATTTACAACAAATCTTACAATCACTAGCATTTTGCCCGTACTTCGTACACGGCTTCTTATTTAATTTAAAATGATAATACCAAAAATTTAACAAATTTGATTGATTTCTTAAAACATCTTATTTAATTTAAATTGACAATACAAAAAATTTAACAAATTTGATTGATTTCTTAAAAAGATATTGTATGCAATTATATAAATAATCAATTCTTAGCAAGATATTATATACAATTATATAAGTATTTAATAAAATAATGATATGCTAAAATTTATATAAAAAAGTAGCATACAATTCTATTTTAACAATGTTGAAAATTTATTTAATCCATCAAAATCTGCAATAAAAATAATAAATATTTTTACAAATATTGTTCTCTAATTGAAAACAATAATAAATTGTCTTCATTTTTCAAATGCGGAAATGATAATTCCTTCACCCCCAATGACTCCAAAACATTAAATGGCTCCAAAACATTAAACCTCATATAATATCAAGAACATGTTATATTAACTATGAGACCTCATAGTTAATATAATGTGTAAATGTTGGAGAACAATGAGATCACATTTCAAGCAATTTTTAATTTTTTTTGTTAAATTTTTTTATGAATGGATAGAGGGTAGAATTATAAGACTTTTGTGTGAAGATGCCCCTAGCGGGGCCCTTTAAAATAGTTTGAAATGTAGCGAATATGTGTGTTCTCACTGTTCTCATTTTAATTTTTTTTTTTGTTAATTTTTTTATGAATGGATAGAGGGTAGAATTATATGACTTTTTTTGGTGAAGATGCCCCTAGCGGGGCCCTTTAAAATAGCTTGAAATGTAGTGTAATGAATGTGTGTGTTCTCACTGTTCTCATTCTCACCTGAGCGTGACCATTAAACTGTATTAGTAAATTCATGTAAGAAAAAATAGTGTATATATATTATTAATATAGATTCTTTTATTAAAAATAAGTAAATTATACAATTAAATAAGCAAGCCAAAATATGAGATAAATATTCTAGTAGATTTATTGTTTATGTTCAAATTAAGGTCTTTCACCATGGCTGACTTTATTATATTAAAAGTATGTTCTTATTGAAATGAATATAATAATTTGAATTTGAATATATTTTTAAACTACTTATTTTGATGGGTTGTTAATTTTTTTGTGATCAACTTAGAGGGGTAACCAAAAATAAAATTAATTGGAATACATAAACCCATTACCCACGTTATGATAAACAATACCTATAAAATGGAAGTTGCTTATGTGGTTCAGGCTTGTTAATTACTTCAATACTTCATTAGCTTGATCATCATGTGGACCATCTTTCTTTTTATCACTTATGTTGCTGCTATGTAGTCTATCTGTAACTAACATCTTTCTTTTTATCACTTATGTTGTTGCCATGTAGTCTATCTGTAACTAAACATCTCTCTCTGCTTGTAATCTATATTTATAAATGCAAACTTCTTCTTGTATTGTATTTTGTTTTCAATATTTAAAATTATGTAGCTGGATCGAGGAGAAGAGAAAGGCTGGAGGTACAATCGTAGTACTACAACATTACTGAAAATAAGTACAATATCATATTAGAATTTTTTGTTCCAATCTAAATTGGGTTGCTCCAAATGTTGTGTAATGACAAAAAGAGGCATTAAATAAATAAAGAAGATTTAAAAAAAGGAAGGATAATACTGTTTACCAAAAACACAGGTCTCCGCAAGAAGCTCACTTATTCACTTTTATCTTCAAATAATGTATGATTACAAATTATAACAATCACATTTTCCATTACCTATTCTCTCTCAAAAAGCCAACTAAATTGAAAAAGGGAAAAGTTAGTGCTTTTATATTTTAATATGGAGCTCAAGTGAAAGTGCTAAATATGAGATCATATAAGAAGTGAAATTGAACGCGAGTAAAGAAGATATTTAGAGCATAAATAAGAGCAATGTTACCTGACCTAGAGTGTTGGAAATAAGAAGTATTCCGAGGCAGTTACATAACAAATTTAACAAGGCAAGGCCACAGTAACAATTCGCGAAACAAATCATGAAGGTAAAACACATGCAAATTAGAAACTGTAATAACAACAGAAGATTAGCATGCGTACCAGAAACTGTAGGTCGAACTGAATACATAATCGGAGAAGATGCTAAGAACAGTGATGAAAATATATAACCGAACAGCTGAGTCGCCAGCACTTGTACGAAGCACTGACTGTTCTTGAAAAGTATATTGCCCCTTACCTACTGTGTGTTAGGATGCTTGCAATATCTTTCCCAGGATAAAACAGCAACGAGCAAAGAGTTCACAGCAACCGGCGATGCTCAACAGCGACTGGTACCTCAGTTGGCCAGAAAAACCACAGCTAAACAGAACTTAGGGAGAGCAGAGAGAATAGAGAGAAAGAGAGAATGTCTGGTGTGTATATATTTTCAGTGTATGCTTAGCTCTCTATTTATAGGAGAGGCTAAGTGTAACTGTTGCACCAATTTAATATATGAATATTGTAACAGCTGCTATATAATTAATTAAAAAATCAAAACTGATAATTTAAATCAATTGTAACAGCCCATTTATTCCTCACAATTAAATTACGTTTTTAATATATAATATATATATATATCAGTTACATGTCCAGGTTCAATGTATCTGTTCCCACTAGCAAGTGATCCAGTCCAAGTCCGAATAGCCCACTTACAATAGTGATCTAGCCCAACAGTACAACCAGTCCAACTTTGATAAATATATATATTAATTCTAATTAAAAATATAAATAAAACCCTCGCCCAGGTCGCCTCGCGTACGCGAGACGCCGAGACATTCGCCCAAATCGCCCTTCGACCCGACCCGACCCGAGTCGAGTCGAGACGTGACGTGGCGTGGCGAGGCGAGGCGGGCGGCGGCGGCGCGCGTGTGTGTGTGTGTGCGCGCGTATAGCACACAGTAACACCATGCACTATCACACACTCTAGTAGTTGTACACTACCCTTGTGTGTAATACAATATAAAGCCAATAGCCTCCTTTATTTATCTCAATGTGGGACAAAAACAACACATTCTCATTTCCAAGCTTTCATAAGCTAACACTTTCAACTTAATTTCTCAATGGATTTCACTAAGTAAATAACTTAGATCCATAAATCAAAGTTTAAGTTCCCATAACAAGGAACACTTTACAATTGTTAAAATCCGGAATTAATATCAAGAACATAAACTAATTTATGCTCTAAACTCCAATTTTCTAACAATCCCCCACAAATCCATTCAGAAATGCTTCAGGTTTCTCATCATGACTTGTTTTTCAGAGTCGGTACCCTTCCAGGTTTGAACCCTCCTAAGTCCTCTACTTCAATGGCTACCGGATTCAAATGGAATGTTTCACCTTGAATCTAAATCCGTATAGTGTAACCATGTTCCATAGATGACGACAAGTCAACGGCCATGGTGCCAATCTACGGCTTTGAGACGTTAATGGTCATGTCTCGATCCTGTTCGTCGAATGCTTCAAGGAATAACCCTTTCCTCTAATTGCGACCACACAATTACATTCGCTTAGCTGGGCATCTCCAGAGATGTACTGCTACCATCTCGTCAAAATGACTTGACCCCATTCAGAGTTTTAACACTCTTGCTATCCAGCAGTGTCAGTACCTTCTAGGTTTACAGGGAATAGACTCAGATACTGAAGTATCATCTATGTAGCAAAAGTACTACCAATTCACCCTTACAGCTTTGTTATTACCACATTGAATACACTTCGAGGGATCTCCTCTCATGTGTATTGGGTTCCCACTGTTGATGAACTATTATGGGTTGACAGTCCCATCCCCAACCTTGACTTAAGGACCACTGCAGGTTCCAGTCCCTTAGTCAGAGGATCAGCTATATTATTCTGAGTTCCTATGAACTCTATAGCTATAATCCTATCAGACACCAAACCCCTTATAGACTTCAGTCTAACTTGGATGTGTCTCTTTGTTTTAGCATTATGCTTTTTGCTGCTAATCTTGTCGATAGTTGTTCTACTATCACAATGAATAGCAATAGCAGGAAGCGGTCTGCTTACTACATGTATTGCGGACATTAGTCCGTGTAACCATTCAGCCTCCGACCCTGTTGCATCAAGTGCACACAACTCAGCCTCAAATGTAGACCGAGTCACAATAGTCTGTCTAGTCGACCTCCAGGATATCGCTCCACCACCCAGGGTGAACACGTATCCAGTCACTCCATTGGAACCAGACTTCTTAGCTATCCAACTTGCATCACTGTACCCTTCAAGTACACCAGGAAATCTCCTATAGTGTAGACTTAGGTACATTGTGCCTTTTAGATATCTAAGTACTCTATCAAGAGCATCCCAATGAGTTCTGTTTGGACAGCTTGTATATCTAGCCAACTTAGACACAGAATAGGAAATGTCTGGTCTAGTACAGTTAGCAAGATACTGCAAGCTCCCAATAATCTGAGAATACCTTAACTGAGACACTGGCACTCCAGAAGTATTCTTGACAAGGGCAACTTTAGGATCATAGGGTGTACTAGCGATTCTACACTGTGAATAACCATATTTCTCAAGTATAGATTTCTCTATATAATGAGATTGAGTCAAGGTTATTCCCTCAGCGGACTGAATCAGTTTGATTCCAAGAATCACACTAGCCTCACCCATATCCTTCATTTCAAAGTGCCTTTTCAAGAAAGCTTTTGTCTCGTTAATAATCTCAATATTGGTTCCAAACAGTAAGATGTCATCCACATACATGCACATGATCACACACTCACTACCTTTAACTTTGGTGTAGACACACTTGTCACTATCATTAATATCATAACTGAACGGCACTATAGTTTCATCAAACTTTTTATGCCAATCCCTAGGAGCTTGTTTCAAGCCATAGATGGATTTGATCAACTTACATACTTTCCTTTCGTTACCAGATGCAACAAATCCCTCAGGCTGATCCATATAAATCTCTTCTTCAAGTTCACCATGAAGAAAAGCTGTCTTTACATCCATTTGATGGATGATAAGACCATGTACGGAAGCCAATGCTACAAGCATTCGGATTGTTGTCATCCTAGCTACTGGAGAGTATGTGTCAAAGTAATCAATGCCCTCCATTTGCTTAAAACCCTTAGCTACCAGTCTAGCTTTGTACTTATCTATTGAGCCGTCAGGGTTCAACTTCCTCTTAAAGATCCATCTGCACCCGATAGTAGAACACCCAGGAGGGAGATCAACTAACTCCCATGTTCCATTAGAAACAATAGAGTCAATTTCACTCTTTACAGCGCCCTTCCAGTGCCTAGACTCTGAAGAATCCATAGCTTGTCGGAAAGTTATAGGTTCGTCCTCGACATTGTAAGTGATAAAATCACTTCCAAAATCCTTGACTACCTTAGCACGCTTACTCCTTCGTGGTTCCTCTACCTCCTTTGGAGTAGAGCTACTACTAGGTTCCGCCCCCACATTTGTCATCTTTTCCACATGATCAGGAATAGAACTTGATGTGTGAGTAGGATCTTCAGTAGAAGTATCTTGAGGCATACCAGTCTTCATAGGGTAAACATCCTCAAAGAATGTAGCATCACGAAACTCAACTATCGTGTTTGCCACTATACCATCTATGTCAGATTTTAATACTAAAAATCTCATAGCTGTAGTGGTCTCAAGATAGCCCAGAAAGATACAATCAACAGTCTTCGGACCTAGTTTCTTTCTCTTGTGTTCAGGGACAAGTACCTTAGCAAGGCACCCCCACACACGAAGATACTTAAGACTAGTCTTCTTGCTTTTCCATAACTCATACGGTGTCTTATCCATGTGTTTCAGAGGAACTCTATTCAGAATATGGCAAGCCGTATTCAGAGCTTCTCCCCACATGTATTTAGGCAACCCAGAATTAATAAGCATACTATTAATCATATCTTTAAATGTTCTGTTCTTTCGTTCAGCAACCCCATTAGACTCAGGTGTGTATGGTGGGGTAACTTCATGAACTATACCATTGCTTGCACAAAATTCATTAAAAGCGTTACTCGTATACTCACCACCTCTATCAGATCTCAACCTTTTAAGTACCTTACTAGTTTGTTTTTCTACTTCAGTTTTATATATAATGAATTTACTAAGTGCTTCATCCTTATGTCTAAGTAAATAAACATAACAGTATCTACTACTATCATCTATAAAGGTAGTGAAGTATCTAAAATGGTCCTTAGTCAACACACCACCAAATTCACAAATATCAGTGTGTACTAAATCTAACAAGTCTGAATCCCTAACAATATTATGAAAAGGTTTCCTTATTTGTTTAGCAGACACACATACTTGACATTTAGAATTCTTTTCTATAGTGTGTTTTGGAATCAACTCTAAGTTCATCATATTTTTAAGAGCACCAAAATTTAAGTGACCAAGTCTAGCATGCCATAAATTTGCGGATTCAACACAGTTAACAACAGAAATATTATTAACTAAAGATCCCAAAACGGGTTCAGCATTTATTACAAATAAACCACTCGACAAGTAACCCTTGCCAAAGAAAGTACCAGTGTGAATAAGAACTACTTTATTACACTTCAACGAAATTTCAAAACCATTAGAAACTAAACAGCTTCCACTTATTATATTTCTACGCATGTCGGGAACATGATGCACTCGAGTTAGAGATAGAACACGCCCCGAAGGGAACTTCAGGTCCACGTTTTCTACTCCATGCACTTGAGCAGCACTCGCATTCCCCATCGTCACTGTCAAGCTATGACTCTGTTGATAAGATACAAACAGACTAATGTCAGCACAAACATGCACATTACACCAGTATCGATCAACCATTCATTTGACAGATATGTAGAAAATATTAAAGGGTTGTAGGATACATACCGGTCCATGTTGGTTTCAGAAGCCGTGACCTCACCAACAACCATGTTCACTACAGGCCCACTTGTGGTTCCAAGCACAGCATTCGCTTGTGCTACCACCTCGGTTTTCTTCGCTTTCTTTGTAGGGCAGTCCTTACTCCAGTGCCCAACCTGCCCACAAGACCAACATGGTTTGTTCGCCTTGGGTTTCTTGACCTTGTCCTTGTCGTTCTTAGGTTTATTACTATTAGGTTTCTTAGCAAAGTTCTTACGTTTCTGACCTACAGTTGCAACATTTACCTTTGAACTACCATGCTCAGTGGGCATCACATGTCCCTGTTTGGACTTGTGTTGTTCTTGAACCGAGATGTCTAGCATAAAGTTGGTCCAGGTGATCTCTCCTTTCTGTCTTTTCAGGGAGAGAGAAAACTCCTCCCAAGACTTTGGAAGCTTTTCAATCACGCTCATAACCTTGAACTTTTCAGGGAGGTCCATACCAGACTCCTTCAAAGCATGTACCAACATCTCGAACTCATGCACTTGCTCCGTCATCGACTTGTTGTCCACCAGCTTGAACTCAAGGAACCTAGCCACCGAATACTTTTCCAGACCTTGTGAGTCAGTATTGTGGGTTTGGTCCAGCTTCTCCCATAAGAGTTTTGCGGTGTAGGCATCAGAATAATACACATCAAACAATGTGTTGGTTAGAGCAGCCAAAATGGCCGCCCTAGCAACCCCATCCTTCTCAGCCCACTTCGCTAAAGCCTTAACCGTTTCAGCATTTCCTTGAATCACCACCGGCTTCTCATACTCCATGACGGGCCAAAGACCCTTTACAGTTAACCACAGCTTCATCCTCTTCTGCCAACGAGAGAAGCCAACGCCACCGTTGAACTTCTCGGGTAGACCAGTTAACTCAACTGGTTGTGGAAAACTATACGTGGTCCAATCAATGACCCCAACAGTTGCACTCGAACTACCATCAGCACCACTAACAGGATTTTCAGTTGCGCCAGTCATTACTCTAAATATTATGTAACCAATATACTTTTCAAGACTGTTGGAAATAAGAAGTATTCCGAGGCAGTTACATAACAAATTTAACAAGGCAAGGCCACAGTAACAATTCGCGAAACAAATCATGAAGGTAAAACACATGCAAATTAGAAACTGTAATAACAACAGAAGATTAGCATGCGTACCAGAAACTGTAGGTCGAACTGAATACATAATCGGAGAAGATGCTAAGAACAGTGATGAAAATATATAACCGAACAGCTGAGTCGCCAGCACTTGTACGAAGCACTGACTGTTCTTGAAAAGTATATTGCCCCTTACCTACTGTGTGTTAGGATGCTTGCAATATCTTTCCCAGGATAAAACAGCAACGAGCAAAGAGTTCACAGCAACCGGCGATGCTCAACAGCGACTGGTACCTCAGTTGGCCGGAAAAACCACAGCTAAACAGAACTTAGGGAGAGCAGAGAGAATAGAGAGAAAGAGAGAATGTCTGGTGTGTATATATTTTCAGTGTATGCTTAGCTCTCTATTTATAGGAGAGGCTAAGTGTAACTGTTGCACCAATTTAATATATGAATATTGTAACAGCTGCTATATAATTAATTAAAAAATCAAAACTGATAATTTAAATCAATTGTAACAGCCCATTTATTCCTCACAATTAAATTACGTTTTTAATATATAATATATATATATATATCAGTTACATGTCCAGGTTCAATGTATCTGTTCCCACTAGCAAGTGATCCAGTCCAAGTCCGAATAGCCCACTTACAATAGTGATCTAGCCCAACAGTACAACCAGTCCAACTTTGATAAATATATATATTAATTCTAATTAAAAATATAAATAAAACCCTCGCCCAGGTCGCCTCGCGTACGCGAGACGCCGAGACATTCGCCCTTCGACCCGACCCGAGTCGAGACGTGACGTGGCGTGGCGAGGCGAGGCGGGCGGCGGCGGCGCGCGCGTGTGTGTGTGTGTGTGCGCGTATAGCACACAGTAACACCATGCACTATCACACACTCTAGTAGTTGTACACTACCCTTGTGTGTAATACAATATAAAGCCAATAACCTCCTTTATTTATCTCAATGTGGGACAAAAACAACACATTCTCATTTCCAAGCTTTCATAAGCTAACACTTTCAACTTAATTTCTCAATGGATTTCACTAAGTAAATAACTTAGATCCATAAATCAAAGTTTAAGTTCCCATAACAAGGAACACTTTACAATTGTTAAAATCCGGAATTAATATCAAGAACATAAACTAATTTATGCTCTAAACTCCAATTTTCTAACAAGGGTGAGGCTTGTGACATGGGTCTGAGCTTCTAAGTATGCTATTCCATAGTCCCTTCGGAAACATCCGATAAAAAGTATGTTATTCCATAAGACCTTCTGGTACGTAGCATGTCTACCCCATGAACATTAAGTTGAACAAATCCATAAAGAACATAAACTTGCTTGAAAGCAAAATAATGTCTATAAGTATCAAACTAAGTCCCAAGATTATTTACAAATAACATGGTCCGTACTGTGTCAATGTTATTAACTGGTAATCTTTCCAACTACCTTTGTTATTACGACATGTAAAATAAAAAATTGAAAGGCCAAGCAAATATTTTAAAGGTACCTTTCTGGTGTCCTGTATAATATTATTATAACATCGGGTAATTCATTAAAACTTTAATTCTTAAATTCCAAACCAAAATCAAAACCAAACAAATATTATCCTGTCTAATTTTTAATATTGTGAAATCAATAAAAACTTAACTCTCATGGCCAAACTGAAAACTGGAACCAAACATATATGACCCGTACGGAGGTCGTACACATACCTTAACCTACTTAAGGGGGTTGAGATGTTAATTTGGTGAAAAACCCATCTTTCAAATCTGAAAAGTGGAAACATGCATCAAAATTCAGCAGTGTGAAGATTTGAGCGGCTTGGACTTGAAGGTGAAAAGTGACAGAGATAGATTTGAGTAATGACAAAACGGAGAATCAAAGAAATAAAGAAAGATAAAAAAATTAAAGGATAATACTATAGTAGAGGTTTAGATTTGGGTCGATCCAATTGGGTTACTCCAAATGTTGTGTAATGACAAAAAATAGTATATGTTTAGATTTGGGTCGATCCAATCTAATTTGGGTCGCTCCAAATGTTGTGTAATGGTAAAAAGGGGCATCAAAGAAATAAAGAAGATTAAGAAAATGAAGGATAATAGTATCGTTGACGGAATTCGAACCTTGAAATTTTAGTAAATAAAATTAATCACGTAACGTATTTAATCATTAGATCTAACAGTACTTATTTTAAATAAAATTCTAACGGATATTATTCGTTGTATACGAATTTTTATTATATTTTGTTAGTGGTTAGAAGATATGATGTCATATTTTTGGGTATGCAATTAGTAAATAAATTTAATCATGTAATATATTTAATCATTTAATATAACAGTTCTAATTTTTAACTAAAAATTTAACGGATATTATCCGTTGTATACGAATTTTTGTTATATTTTGTTAGTGGTTAGAAGATATGAAGTCATATTTTTGGGTATGTATTAATTATTGCTATATTATGTTTTAAATTAAAAGTCAACGTGTTTTAATTAATAGAAAAAAAAATTATTGATTGGAAGATATGATATTTTAGGTATTTATAAAATGTAATATTATCAATTATAAGTAAACATCTTTTAATTGAAAAAGACAATCAGCTAATTATCATTAATTATATTATTAATAAAAAAATGAAGGATAATAGTAGAGGTTTAGATTTGGGTTGATCCAATTGGATCGCTCCAAATGCTGATTAGAGAAAAAAAAATTATTGATTGGAAGATATGATATTTTAGGTATTTATAAAAGGTAATATCATATCAATTATAAATAAACATCTTTTAATTGAAAAAGGTATTATTAATATAAAAAATGAAGGATAATAGTAGAGGTTTAGATCCCCTCGGATCTCCTTTATATATTTAAATAATAGTTCTAATTTTTAACTAAAAATCTAACGGATATTATTCGTTGTATACAAATTTTTATTATATTTTGTTAGTGATATTTAGTTCCCACTACTAATAAAATTTAAAATGCAATTGAGTTGTATATTTAGTTTTCTCCATTAGTAAAAATTTAAAATGCAATTTAGAGAAATTGATTATTTTAATATGTTTTACTTGAAAACAAAAATTGATTAGTTATTAGGAGAAATTTTATTTATATTTAAGTAAGGGTAATTATATAAAAACAATAAGTACCGACCAACCAACCGACCGACCGGCGCCATATAATTGGAAAACTATAGATTTTAGCTAAAGGAAATATAAAAGGTAACATTTTTTTAAAAAAAATTGATTATTTTAATACGTTTTACTTGAAAAAGAAAATTGATTAGTTATTGGGAAATTGTTTATTTATAATTAAGTAAGGGCGTCATTTAATTGGAAAAAAGAGATTTTAGCTAAAGAAAATAGAAAATGTAACGTATTTTAGAAGGAAATTGATTATTTTAATATGTTTTACTTGAAAACATAAATTGATTAGTTATTAGGAGAAATTTTATTTATAATTAAGTAAGGGTAATTAAGTAAAAACAATAAGTACCGACCGACCGACCAACCAACTGAAAGAGTTTGTCCTAAAATCCAATCATGCATGATGATTTAGGGAGAACTTTCTTGTACTCTTATTTGATTGCATTAATATTAATAAAAGACTTGTTTGTTTTTTATTACGGGCTTTATCTATTTAAAGTGTTTTAAATAAGATATTCCATGGTTTAAAGTAAAGCTTCTAGAATTATAATGAGATTATAATAGTGAGATCTAGAAGATGATAACTCTAGACTTAAACAGTTCCTGATCATAGGATAACTAATCGGAAGTTAGTGAATCCGCAAAGATTGGTACATACTATGCTTGCTCCTTTTAGGAGGATGTCTGTTCTCATAGGCATTTGTGTGGCGACACTATAGCTAGTATGTAGGTGCTTATTAGGGAATAAGTTCACTGAACATGACTCGATAAGTTGAACAACTAATGGAGTTTACTCACGTGTTGATAGTTGTTCACTGAGTGATAGTTGTACAAGTGTCCTTAGACTTGAGATCGTTAGAGTAATCTTGTATATAATGAACTATGCTTTGGTTTAGTCCTTAGTCTCAAGGACATCCATTAGGTCTATTCTGGGCATAGGGATTTGTGTATGGAGATAGTTAACGGTCAATAAAGGATCTACTCCTTTCAGTAAAGGAAGAGAATATCCTATGCTATTCTTATGATGCTAGTTCCGGAATCTCTGGCCAGAGTGTATGAAATTAGAAAGAAGTTTCTAATTTGCATTAATATGAACTTTGCATTATGAATAAGAAATCATATGATTAAATTTGATAGGCTTGACACGAGATCCATGCCTTGTATTTAATCGGGATATTGTAGGGTAGAAGGAATTGATTGTACGGTAACTAGCACTGACAGGTTCTTGGTATTCTAAGCAGTGAATTCATATTATCCGGATAGTCGCGATATGTTGAGAAGCATCACTCACGATGTAGAATAAATATAATTAATCAGTTAATTATATTTAATGAATTTTAGAATTCATATAAATAATAAATAAAAAGTTTATTATTATTTATTTCTACTACCGGCTTAATTTGAACCTACAGGGTCACACCATAAAAAGATTAATTTATTGATGAAGGTATTTTGAGAGAGCAAGTTGTTTTAATAATGATTAAAATTGTTTTAATTATTATTTAACATTTTATAAGATAAAGTGTAGGATTTATATATTAATATATAATGATATATTAATTATGAAAACCCTACATGAGCCCTATAAATAGAATGAGATGAGAATGAGTTTACATACTTTTGGTTTTTGTGAAAAACCTAGTTGCCTCCCTCATCTTCTTCATCTCCCTCTCTCTCTCTCAAACCTCCATTTTTATAAAAGCTTAGTTTTATAAAAAGCTTCGTCGAAGAATTAATCTTGGTGGATACCGGTAGAGTGCTTCACACTCTGAGGAGCAACTGCTAAAATACCATTTTGTAAAGCTTCGATTTTTCAAGGTATGGTTTCGATTCCTCCGGTCTTTCGTTTTATATGATTTTCTATATGCACGATACATGGTTTTTACGGAATAATTGTTATACCGCGCTTCCGCTCGTCCGTAAATTCCTTCAATGGCATCAGAGCCAGGTTCTGCATATAGAGATTCATATAAAAAAATTCAGATTTTTTTCATGCATGTATGGATTTATTATGATTTTTGCAAGTTTATTTAGATTTAATTATGAATTAATTCGAAATAATGCTTGCATGCGATTTTGACCACTGATCTGGATTCTATAAGTGTTATGGATCATCTAGATATTTTTTTCATAATTTTGTGATGTATAGATTATTTGTTATGAATTTTTTTTTTAAAATTGTTTTAATTAAAATTCATAAAATAATTATGCATGTGATTAATATGAATTAAAATTGCACAAGGGCCCCATAACTACCTGGTAATTTTTTGCTACTACCTGATTTGAGAAATCATATCCCTGTAATTTTTAATTAATTAATTAATTAATTGTTAATTAATTTATTAATATTAAAATTATAATATTAATAATAAATATGATTTATTAATAAATGTGGAGTTAGTGTCATAAAGGTTGGGAGTTACCGATTTAGAAAAGCTTCAGACGTTTTGTGTAGTGTATATTACAACGGCTGCAGTCTGAACGTCAGACTAATAATAAAAAATAAAAAAAATGATGAAAGCTGGTCAGTTGCTATCGGGCGCGTGTAGCGCACGCGCGGGGGCTATAACGCATTTGAGAAATGCGTGACAGGCTTCTGTGGCGCATTATCCGCATGCGTTACACATTAAAACTGTTTTAATTGTTGTAACGCATATCGTAAATGCGTTACAGTCCTGCTGTCCACATTAAATTCGATTTTTTGGGAGTTTCGTAACTCCGTTTTGGGCGTGCAATATATCGTTGGATTCGTATTTCCGAGACGGATCTAATGGAGTGGTCAAATATTTTTTATATAATATTTTTGAAATATTTATATTCCCGGAAGTGTTTTAAAGCATGTTTTAATTGTTTTAAATTGCTTTTAAATGCTATAATAAATCCATACATCATTATATCAATGTGTGACATGATATTGCTTGCATGCCTACTTGTTTATTTATTTTTATATATGAGATATATGCCTATGTTTACCATGCGATGATAGATTTAGGTGAACTTAAATCAAAATAAGGCGTGCGCTAGAAAATCTAGAAATAGGAATCGTTTCCTGCCTTAATAATAATATTATGAATACAATCATGAGATTTTTGTGTTTTTGAAACACGTAATTAAATATGAATTTTCAATATTGAGAGAAAGGATGATTCTGTCAAAAACAGATTTTGATCTGCAAGAAAGGGGTATTAAGTGACGCCTCTTGACAATGCTCCCCCCGATCTGGGAATCATCTTATTATCGATTATTGATTTGAAATATTTAATTGAAGAAAAGAATCTCTTTATAATATGATTATGATTGTTAAATAATATTAGTTAATTAATAATGGCTGATAATTATTTATTTATGAAATAAATAATTAGTTAGCAATTTTATTAATTGATTAAATGAGATTTAATTTATTATAAAATAATTAAGATATGATCTTAATATTATTAATTATTTATTTAATTTATGAAATTATATTAAGGGAGAGATTAATTTTCTAAAGAGTTTAGAAATAGAATTAATAATTAAAAGAGTTTTAATTATTGGTTAATAACAAAGAATATGAGATCTATGTATTATATATGTCAAGTTGTAATCCGCCATAGACACAAAAAGTTTTGTGTCGGTTATGGTCTTCCAACATGACAGAAAGTATTTCTTGTTTTCGGTGCATTGTCGTTTCGTGCTACAGCCGAGGACTTTGTTACCGATCAACATGAAAATACTTGTCTGTTACATTAGATGTGTACAAAATTAGATTTTAGTGGTCGTTACGTGCTACAGCCGTGGGCTATTGGAATCTTATTTAATTGTACAAAATGTTGGATTTGACTTGACTAATAATATTGAGATTTTTCGTGTTTTTGTTATAGATTTAGATTATCTATTAAACTTAAAACACGTTAGACTTATAGGTTTATATGAAAATGTTTCGTGACCTTTAAAAAAAAAACCTCTTTTATAAATATCAAGTAGTAATTGGCCAATGACACAACGGGCTTGTGTCGGTCATAGCCTTCCAACATGGTAGAAAGTAGTTCTCATTTTTAAATCATTGTCGTTTCGTGCTACAGCCGAGGGCTTTGATTTCGAAATAAGAAATACTTGTCTATTACATAGAGATGTGTACAATGAATTAGAATCTAATGGTCGTTACGTGCCACAGCCGTGGGCTATTGGAGACTGATTCAATTGTACAGAATGTTGGGTTAGACTTGACTTAGAATATTGAGTTTGTCGTGCCACAGCCGTGACTCAATTATTCAAGAGGCTAAAGTTTTATTAGGGAATAACATGAGATGTAATTGACAAGAGTTGTCTGCCTATTGAACATCACATGGCGTTTCGTGCTACAGCCGAGGTTGTGTGATGGAATGTAGGATCCCTATTCCCACTAGCATTTCGAATGCTTATTTATTCACTTAAGGGGTTGTATAAATTAGATAAACTAGTGGGAGCCACTTATGAATAAAGACCCGATTCATATAGTGTTTTAATAATGAAATTGAATATTTGCTAAGTGTTGTTATATGTATATCATTTGCAGACTTAATATATACTAGCCGATAACCCGCGCGAAGCACGGGCACACAGATTGAACACCAATCGTAATTAAAATACTAATATTAATATACTATTTAATTATGTAGTATAGAGAATCGAACATGAGATAAAACTAAAAAAATTAATGTAAATAAATCTTTATAATTATGTAATTGTAAGGAATCGAACCCGAGGTGAAGCTAAAAAAAATTAAAGTAAATAAATCTTGTATAATTATGTAGTTATAAGGAATCGAACCCTGAATTGAATGATAACTAAATTTGGTATTTTGGTACTTTGGTACTATATGATAACTAAATTTGGTATTTTGGTACTTTGGTACTGCTTCGCACGGGTTTCTTTTGATAGATTATAAAATTTATTTAACATTATAATTATGAACTTTGAATTTTTAGTAAATTAATTTAATCATGTAATATATCTTATTATTAGATCTAACTATTCTTATTTATTACTAAAAATAATGATTTGAATATATGATGAGATATTTTTGAGTGTATATTATTTAATTTTATTAAATAGAACCGTCCGTGATATAATTGGAAAAAAAGAGATTTTAGTTTGAAAAAATAGAAAAAGATAACGTGAAAATTAAAAGGTGACATACTTTAGGGTGAAAATGGTAATTGATTAGTTTATAGTAATTATAATTTAATTGTTATTTTACTAAATAAAATTGCAGGTAATATTTTTAGAAAATGAGAAATTAATGTTACCGTGATATTTCTAAAAAAGGAATTTAATTAGAAAAAATAAAAAAGATGATACGTTTTTAGCTGAAAAGGTAATTGGTTAATTAATAGCATTATAATATTATGATTTTATTTTTATTAAATAGAATCGCCCGTGATATAATTTGAAAAAGAGAGGTTTTAGTTAGAGAAAATAAAAAAGGTAACTTGTTTTGGCTGAAAAAGGTAACCCGTTATATAATTGGAAAAAAATATTTTAGTTAGAGAAAAGAGAAAAGAGAAAAGAATTTTTTTTTTATTAGTTAACAGTATTTATAATTTTTTTTAATTAGAAAAAATATAAAAGATATTATATTTTACCTGAAAAAGGAAACTGCTTAGTTATTAAAAAAAAAAGGTAACACGTTTAACCTTAAAAGTAGGTTGATTTGTAAAGTAAAAATTTTAGTTAAATAAAATATAAAAGAAGATTTTTAAAAGGTAACTCGTGATATAATTGGAAAAAGAGATATTTTAGTTAGAGAAAAGAGAAAAGATAATTTGAACGAAAAAATTAATTAATTAGTTAATAGTAATTATAATATGCTTTTTAGTTAGATAAAATATAAAAAATATTATATTTTAACTGAAAAAGGAAACTGCTTAGTTATTAAAAAGAAAAGAAAAGGTAACATGCTTAACCTGAAAAAGGAAATTGATTAGTAAAGCAAAAATTTTACAGGTAACATGTTTAACCTGAAAAAGGAAATTGATTAGTAAAACAAAAATTTTAGTTAGATAAAATATAAAAAAAGATTTTATCTGTAATTAAGTAAGGGTAATTAGGTAAATTCAATAGGTACCACCTGAAAAAGGAAACTGCTTAGTTATTAAAAAAAATGTAACACGTTTAACCTGAAAAAGTAGGTTGATTTGTAATGTAGAAATTTTAGTTAAATAAAATATAAAAGAAGATTTTTAAAAGGTAACTCGTGATATAATTGGAAAAGGAGATATTTTAGTTAGAGAAAAGAGAAAATATAATTTGAATGAAAAAATTAATTAATTAGTTAATAGTAATTATAATATGCTTTTTAGTTAGATAAAATATAAAAGATATTATATTTTAACTGAAAAAGGAAACTGTTTAGTTATTAAAAAGAAAAGAAAATGTAACATGTTTAACCTGAAAAAGGAAATTGATTAGTAAAACAAAAATTTTAAAGGTAACATGTTTAACCTGAAAAAGGAAATTGATTAGTAAAACAAAAATTTTAGTTAGATAAAATATAAAAAAAGATTTTATCTGTAATTAAGTAAGGGTAATTAGGTAAATTCAATAGGTACCACCTGAAAAAGGAAACTGCTTAGTTATTAAAAAGAAAAGAAAAGGTAACATGTTTAACCTGAAAAAAGAAATTGATTAGTAAAACAAAAAATTTAAAGGTAACATGTTTAACCTGAAAAAGGAAATTGATTAGTAAAACAAAAATTTTAGTTAGATAAAATATAAAAAAAGATTTTATCTGTAATTAAGTAAGGGTAATTAGGTAAATTCAACAGGTACCAACCAACCGACCAACCAAACTTTTAATGTTTCGGAATTTATATAATAGTATAGATATATATATATATATATATATATATATATATACACTAGGTCTTCTGCACAATCACTCCGTAGCATACTAGATGCTCACATATTGACTGATCCCAACTATGCTGACTAGCTTCGAAGCTTGAGAAAAGTTCTCAAGGGCTAAGAAGCTGGGATATGCTGTTTGTTTTCACTGTAACAAGGTGAGGCACTGGAAGAGGAACTGTAAGGTTTACCTTGCAGAACTGAACGTGAAGAAGGCTAGTAAGACTACCGTTTCTGATTCAGATATGTTTATGATTGAAGTAAACATGTCACTAAATCAAACTTCTACTTAGGTATTAGATACTACTTATGGTTCTCACATTTGCAATTCGTTGCGAGGACTAAGGAGAAGTAGGGCTCTTGGGGAAGAGAAGGCGATTCTACGGATGGGCAATGGAGCAAGAGTTGCTGCCATAACTGTAGGGTCATTTGATTTACATATGCCTACGGGCAAGACTATTATTTTAAATAACTGTTATTTTGGTTCCCTCGATTGTGAGGAATATTATTTCTATTCCAATGTTAGACTTTGATGGATTTTCATTTATTATTCAGAATATTAAACATCCAATCCTCAGAGATAATGTTCTTTATGGTAGTGGAACTTTAAATAATGGTCTGTATGTATGTGACATAGAATATGTCTTACTTCATATTAAACAAAGAAAAAAAAAGGATGATGAAAATCCTACCTACTTATGGCACTACAGACTTGGTCATATTAGTGAAAATAGACTTCGGACATTGCATAAGGGAAGGTTACTGGAACCCTTTGATTTTGAATCATATCCTACATGCATGTCTTGTCTATTGGGTAAAATGACCAAATCTCCATTTAGTGGACATGGAGAGAGCGCTAGAGAGTTGCTGGTATTGGTACACATAGATGTATGTGGACAAATGTCTACGCAAGCCATGGCAGGATTTTAATACTTCGTGACTTTCATAGATAATTGATCTAGATTCAGATATATATATTTGATGAAATACAAATCTGTAGCCTTTGAAAAGTTCAAAGAATACAGTTATGAAGTAGAGAAATAAACCAAACATAGTATTAGAGCACTTCGATCAGATCGAGGAGATGAATACTTGAGTGGTGTGTTTCTAGATTATCTCAAAGAAAATAGTATAGTCTCCCAGTGGACTCATCCGGACACTCCATAGTTGAGTGGAGTATCTGAAAGGAGAAATTGAACTTTGTTAGACATGGTTCGATCCACGATGAGCTATGCAGATCTTCCAGTATCACTTCGGGGTTATGCATTGGAAACCTCAGCAAATTTACCGAATAAGGTGCTTTCCAAATCTGTTCCTTAAACTCCATATGAGATATGGAAAGAAAGGAAACTGAGTCTTAAACACGTTAAGATTTAGGGATGTCTAGCTTATGTCAAGAAAGTTGACCCGGATAAGCTGGAATCTCGATCCGTAAAATGTAGTTTTGTGGGATATCCTAAAGAGATTTAGGGTATCACTTTTACACCGATCATAGAGTGTTTGTCTCCAGACATGCTACCTTCTTAGAAAAATAGTTTATCCTTGAAGGGAACAGTGGGAGCAAAATTGAACTTAAAGAAGTTCATGAAACACAAACTACTACGGTTCAAGAGGAAACACTTGTTCAAACTAAACAACCTTATGTGGCATAGTGTTGACTCAGAGAAATGGCAGAGTGCCATGAAATCTGAAATGGATTCTATGTATGCCAACCAAGTATGGACCTTGGTTGAAGCACCAGAGGATGTGAAGCCTATTGGGTGCTAAAGGGTATACAAGAGAAAGATTGAAGTATATGGCCAGGTGGAGACCTATAAGGCCAGGCTCATGGCAAAAGAATTCAGACAAAGACAAGGGATTGACTTTGATGAAACTTTTTGCATGTAGCCCTACTCAAATCAATTCGGATTTTGCTTGCGATCCATATATGGATTGAAGCAAGCTTCTCGTAGATGGAACATCCATTTTGATGAGACAATCAAAGAGTTTGATTTTATCAAAAACATAGATGAACCATGTGTTTACAAAAAGGTTAGTGGGAGCGCGGTAACATTTCTTGTGTTGTATGTGGATGACATACTTCTTATAGGAAATGGTATACCGATGCTACAATCAGTCAAAGTGTGGCTATCAAAGAACTTCACTATGAAGGACTTGGGAAAGACATCCTAGATTCTCGGTATGAAGATCTATAGAGATAGATCGAGAAGAATTGTAGGTCTTACCCAAGGTACATACATCGAGAAAGTGTTTAAAAGGTTTAGCATGAAAACTCCACGATAGGTCTCATACCGATGAGCCGTGGAGTATCCCTTTCCGAGAAGATGTCTCATGAGACACGTGAGGAAAGAGAGTGTATGAGTAAGATTCCTTATGCTTCAGCAATAGGATCTATCATGTACGCGATGTTATGTACTAGGCCTGATGTTGCTTATTCAATTAGTGTGACGAGCAGATATCAGTCCGATCCAGGTGAAGCCCACTAGAAAGCAGTGAAGAACATCCTTAATTACTTACGAAGGACTAAGGATATTTTTCTTGGTTTTGGTGGATCTGAGTTGAAAATAGAGGGTTATACCGACTCTAGTTTTCAATCAGAAAGTGATGATAGCAAATCCATGTTAGGGTACGTGTTTACTTTGAAGAGTGGAGCGATTAGTTGGAAGAGTTCCAAACAGCCTACACGGTTGACTCAACAGCGGAAGCAGAGTTTATAGTTGCAAGTGACGTTGCAAAACTGTTTTGTGGCGCTTTCTTTTGATTAAGGAAATCATTGAAAGTAGAGATGTCAACATTGAGAAAGTTGACATACATAACAACATAGCAGACCCACTCATTAAGTCGCAATCTCAGATTCACTTCGATCGTCATAATGAGTGAATAGGTATTAGATACCAGAGTGATTGGCTTTAGTACAAGTGGGAGATTGAAAGAGTTTGTCCTAAAATCCAATCATGCATGATGATTTAGGGAGAACTTTCTTGTACTCTTATTTGATTGCATTAATATTAATAAAAGACTTGTTTGTTTTTTATTACGGGCTTTATCTATTTAAAGTGTTTTAAATAAGATATTCCATGGTTTAAAGTAAAGCTTCTAGAATTATAATGAGATTATAATAGTGAGATCTAGAAGATGATAACTCTAGACTTAAACAGTTCCTGATCATAGGATAACTAATCGGAAGTTAGTGAATCCGCAAAGATTGGTACATACTATGCTTGCTCCTTTTAGGAGGATGTCTGTTCTCATAGGCATTTGTGTGGCGACACTATAGCTAGTATGTAGGTGCTTATTAGGGAATAAGTTCACTGAACATGACTCGATAAGTTGAACAACTAATGGAGTTTACTCACGTGTTGATAGTTGTTCACTGAGTGATAGTTGTACAAGTGTCCTTAGACTTGAGATCGTTAGAGTAATCTTGTATATAATGAACTATGCTTTGGTTTAGTCCTTAGTCTCAAGGACATCCATTAGGTCTATTCTGGGCATAGGGATTTGTGTATGGAGATAGTTAACGGTCAATAAAGGATCTACTCCTTTCAGTAAAGGAAGAGAATATCCTATGCTATTCTTATGATGCTAGTTCCGGAATCTCTGGCCAGAGTGTATGAAATTAGAAAGAAGTTTCTAATTTGCATTAATATGAACTTTGCATTATGAATAAGAAATCATATGATTAAATTTGATAGGCTTGACACGAGATCCATGCCTTGTATTTAATCGGGATATTGTAGGGTAGAAGGAATTGATTGTACGGTAACTAGCACTGACAGGTTCTTGGTATTCTAAGCAGTGAATTCATATTATCCGGATAGTCACGATATGTTGAGAAGCATCACTCACGATGTAGAATAAATATAATTAATCAGTTAATTATATTTAATGAATTTTAGAATTCATATAAATAATAAATAAAAAGTTTATTATTATTTATTTCTACTACCGGCTTAATTTGAACCTACAGGGTCACACCATAAAAAGATTAATTTATTGATGAAGGTATTTTGAGAGAGCAAGTTGTTTTAATAATGATTAAAATTGTTTTAATTATTATTTAACATTTTATAAGATAAAGTGTAGGATTTATATATTAATATATAATGATATATTAATTATGAAAACCCTACATGAGCCCTATAAATAGAATGAGATGAGAATGAGTTTACATACTTTTGGTTTTTGTGAAAAACCTAGTTGCCTCCCTCATCTTCTTCATCTCCCTCTCTCTCTCTCAAACCTCCATTTTTATAAAAGCTTAGTTTTATAAAAAGCTTCGTCGAAGAATTAATCTTGGTGGATACCGGTAGAGTGCTTCACACTCTGAGGAGCAACTGCTAAAATACCATTTTGTAAAGCTTCGATTTTTCAAGGTATGGTTTCGATTCCTCCGGTCTTTCGTTTTATATGATTTTCTATATGCACGATACATGGTTTTTACGGAATAATTGTTATACCGCGCTTCCGCTCGTCCGTAAATTCCTTCACCAACTAACCGGCCGACCAAACTTTCAATGTTTTAAAATGCAATTTTAAAGGTAAGGATATTGAAATTGTATATTTAGTTTCCTCGATTAGTAAAAAATTAAAATGCAATTTAGATATTTACTTTACTTCATTAGTAAAGATTTTATAGGTAAAAAATAATGAAATTATATATTTAGTTTCCTCTATTAGTAAAGTTTTAAAATGGAATTGAGATTTTTTTTAATCATTGGAATTATTAATTCAAAATTTTGAGAAATTTAACAAAATAGAACCGAGCTATTTGACCCGCGCCACTTTGCCTCCCCTCGTTTCTCCTTTATATAAGTATATAAAAGTTTTAATTTTTAACTAAAAATCTAACGGATATTATTCGTTGTATACGAATTTTTATTATACAAGCTTAAAACCCGTGCGATGCACGATTTTTTTAATATTATATGAATTTTTCATTAATTTAAGTTAATTTTTTTAAAATATAAAATTGGGAGGCTTAAATTTTTATATGAGATTTGATAATAATTATATAAATGTTATCCGTGATATTTCTAGAAAATGAGGGATTTTAGTTAGAAAATATAGAAAAAATTATAGGTTTTACTTGAAAAGGGTAATCGGCTAATTTTTAGTTTTTATATAATTATTATTTTATTTCATTAAATAGAAATTGATACGTTTTAGATAAAAAAATGCAATCGGTTAATTATGAATATTATAATATTATTAGTTTATTGTATTAAACAGAACCGCCCGTGATAAAATCGGAAAAAGAGAGATTTTAGTTTTAAAAAATAGAAAGGTAAAGTGAAAATTAAAAAGATGACATAATTTATGTGAAAAAGGTAATTGATTAGTTTATAGTAATTATAATTTAATTATGTTATTTTACTAAATAAAAGTGCTCATAGTTTTTAAAAAATGAGAAATTAATGTTGCCCCTGAAATTTCTAGAAAAAAGGGAATTTAATTAGAAAAATATAAAATATGATACGTTTTAGTTGAAAAGGTAATCAGTTAATTATTAGTACTATAATATTATTATTTTATTTTTATTAAATAGAACGCCCGTGATATAATTGGAAAAAGAGAGATTTTCGTAAGAGAAGGGAAAAAAGGTAACGTGTTTGAAAAAGGTAACCGTCCATGATACAATTGGAAAAAGAGAGATTTTAGTTAGAGAAAAGAGAAAAGGTAACGTATTTTGTCTCAAAAAGGTAATTAATTATTTAATACTAACTATAATATAATTATGTTATTTTATTATACAAAATTGATCGTAGTTTTTAAAAATGGAGAAATTTTAGTTAGATAAAATGTAAAAGATATTGTATTTTACCTAAGAGGTAAATTATTTAGTTATTGAAAAATAGAAAAGGTAATATGTTTAACCTGAAAAAAGAAATTGATTAATAAAGAAGATTTGGGTCGATCCAATCTAAATTGAGTCGCTCCAAATATTGTGTAATGACAAAAAGGGACATCAAAGAAATAAAGAAGATTAAAAACATAGAGGATAAAAGCTGTAATTTTCATGTGTAATGACAAAAAAGGGTATCAAAGAAATAAGGAAGATTAAAAAAATGAAGGGTAAAAACAGTAATTTTTAAAATGCAATACTAGCAGACATTAAGAATATATTGATATTGATTAATATATACCCGAAAATATCACATCATATTTCTCAATTATTAATAAAATATATTAAAAATCGTATACATTGTTTATAATAAGGAAACATTAATATAATCTTTAAACATGAGTATATTAAATTATATTAAATAAAATTAAAAAAATTATTAAAAATAATGATTATAAAAAACATAATTATAATATTAAATAAAATTTATAATATAATACAATAAACTCGTGCATTGCACGGGTTATAAGCTAGTAATATTAAGTTATAGATATTCTATTGTAATTGAAATGTATTCTAGTTAATTTTATGGATATATTTATTTGTATTAAGTGAAAATATTATATAGGTGGACGATAGTGATAAACTAGTTACTTCATGATACTTTCTTTTTCTTTTTAAATAATTATAGTTATAAGCCTTACAAATTAATACTTGTTCTCAAAAATTTTGAGGTAAACGAGAATTAAACATAGGCCGATAAAAAATTTATATTATATTGTAATAGTCGAAACATTAAAAATTTAGTCGGTCGGTACGATATTTTGTGTTTTTACTTAATTACCCTTACTTAATTTTTTATAATCATTACTTATTTACCCTTACTTAAAATTTATATTATTGTTTAATTACCTTTACTTAATTATTTATAGTTATTAATAATTAATCAATTTCCCTTTTCATGTAAACCATGTTATCTTTAATAACTAATCAATTTTATTTTATATTTAATTACTAATAATTAATCGAATACCTTTTTTTAGTTAAAACATATCAACTTCTCTATAATTTCTAATTAAAATCCCTCATTTTCTAGAAATATCACGGGTAACATTTATGTAATTACTATTAATCATATCATCAAAATTTAAACCTACAAAATTCATGTCTTAAAAAATTTAATTTAAGAAAAAAATCACTTAATAATAATAAAAAATGCATGCATATTAGCCGAAACATTAATATTTGGTCAATCGATCGATCGGTAGGTATGGTACCTATTTTTCTACTTAATTATCCTTAATCAATTTTTCTAGTTGTTAATAATTTATAGTTGTTACTTAATTATCCTTACTTAATTATTTATAATTACTAATAATTAATCAATTTCTTTTTTATGTAAAACTAGTATGATAGCCCGTGCAAAGCACGGGCACCATTTAAATTCGTCTAATTTAATTGTTATGATTATTAAGATAGATTATTCGTAATTTTTGAAATATAATGGATAAAAAGTATGATACATTTAATAAAATATTTGAAGTATGATACATTGTGTGTATACATCTATAAACTATTATCACTCGACAATTCTTTAATGTCACCAAATCGACCAACACTCTAGAAATAACTTGTAAACACGTTTGTCACGAATTTCAACCATGTTACACCTCCGATCGCTCATTCATCTCACTTTTCATCCTCTCACATAAGATCCGAGTTTATAAAGCCCATTCACCTACTCTATCACCGTCATACCAGCACCATCGAACACTATTATATTTTCAGATTTTGGAAATTTTGGTAATTGCATTCAAAATTTTAGTGATTTGGATTCAAATTTTAGTGATTTAAGTTGAATGTTCGGTCATTCTACTATCATTTTGATTTTTAGTGGTGTAGAGCCTGATATTGATTTGATTGCAGTAAAAATTTATTGATTTCACTAGTGATTCTAGCGATTGTGTGTGGTGGTGGCGATGTGGTGGTGGTATGGCCGTGATGGTGATAGTGGTGTTAGCGATGTGTTGTTAGTGTTGATATTAATAATGATACATGTATTCATAGAAAACACATGACTTATATATATTTTTTTCTTACAAATTGAACGATAATATGAAATATATAATCTATGATTTAGTTACGCATTATTTATAACTAGCTTTGTAGTCCGTGCAAGGCACGGGCATACTCTAGATTACAAATATTTATGAATTATTCGTGATCACGCAGGATTGGATTGTTGATATCTTCGATTGTTTATATCTTCGCAGCAATTGTTATGAGTAAATAGAATTTATGCAATACCCGATCGTGAAATGCAAATGATAATTCTGGTTAAATTAAATCTATTTTATATTTTACGCTATGTTTTGTTTTGTAAAATCAAACTTGAACGATATGTAATAAATTGTTTGATGTTAAGATCAAAACCGTACTTCGAAATATAAATATATAGAGTTAACATGGATAGATACAAAGATACATATAAGTATTAATTACATAATAATAAATGCATATTAGTTCATATCAGTTATTATTATGTAATAAAGATGTTAGTATTACAATACCTAAATAGCCTTCGGAAATATAACATAGATATAATTAGTAGGGGTAAATATAACTTTTTATATGAATAAATTTGCTCATGGAACCCCCCCATTTGCTCTAGGGGTAAATATATATATATATATATATATATATATATATATATATATATATATATATATATATATATATATATGTATGTATATATGTATATGTGTGTGTTTGTGTTTGTGTTTGTTATATTGTATTGTGCGTTTACGTATTAAAGATGTGATTGATGAGTTTTACGATAGTTAGTGTTAATACAAGTTTGTACTATACTTCTATACGCATGAAGGTTCTTTTTTTGTATTGGGATATATTTTATAATATTTAATTCGTAAATAATTACATATGTATGTATGTATGTACGTATGCATGTATAATTAATAATTATACATTAATGTATAATTATCTACAAATATACATTACAATTAATAATTATACATTATCTGAGTTAAGCCAACTCAGATTTATCTACAAATTAATATATATAAACAAAAATATATAGTATATATGTATGTATGTATACAATATTATAGTATATTATTATATATTCACAGAAATTTATATATGTATGTATGTATGTATGTATGTATGTATAAATATGCATATTAATTATAAACAATTAATAGATTACAAATAATGAAATATTAATAGATTATACAACATAAATATGTATGTATGTATGTATGTTATATAGTATGTATGTATAGTATATTATTATATATTCACATAAATTTATATATGTACTCCCTCTGTCCCATCCATTTCTTTACAATTTCCTTTTTGGGCCGTCCCACCATTTCTTTACATTACCCAAAATAGTAAGTTTTAACACTATTACACCCACTACTTCACTTATTTTAACAATACTTTACACTATTTCACCCACTACTTAACTTATTTTAACAATAAAATCACTATTACACCCACTACTTCACTTATTTTAACAATAAAATCACTATTACACCCACTACTTCATTTATTTTAACAATATTACACTCACTTTACACCCACTATCCTTGACCTCCGTGCCCAGCCGCCATGTAAAGAACTGGCTGGGACGGAGGGAGTATGTATTTACGTTTGTACATGTATATGTATGTATAAATATGCATATTAATTATACAACAATTAATAGATTACAAATAATAAAATATTAATAGATTTTATAACATAAATGTATGTATGTATGTATGTATGTATGTATGTATGTATGTATGTATGTACGTATGCATGTATAATTAATAATTATGTAAGTATGTATGGATGTATGTATGTATATATGTATGTATGAATGTAAGTATGTATGTATGTGTGTATGTACGTATGCATGTATAATTATGTATGTATGTATGTATGTATGTATGTATGTGTGTATGTATGTACGAATATGTATAATTATTGGGATTATACATTATACAAATATTTATGTATGTTGCTAATGATTTTTAATATTAACTCAATTGCTCACATAGCTCAACTGGTTATGGTGTTACATTAGTTATGCAAGGTATCATCATTATCATCTTACGCCATCAAATTTCTCTGTTAACGTAAAAGAAGTTTTAATATTGCAAATTCATGTTTATTTTTTAAACTTTTACATAGCGGGACTAATTTTTGTTGTTGGTCGTTTTTTTGAAGAAGCATGGTTATTATGTCTTAGAATGCACTAAGACCTTTTCCGTTATCATATAGCAGTAATTGGTGGTTACTTTTTAAAATATCAAATACAAAAGAAATCATGTATTTGCATATTCATGTTCATATTTTAATTTTTTATAAAATTATGTCACGAGCATGCTCTAGATTACAAATATTTATGAATTATTCATAATCACGTAGGATTGAATTGTTGATATCTTCGATTGTTCATATCTTCGCAACAATTGTTATGAGTAAACAGAATTTATGCAATACCCGATCGTGACATGCAAATTATAATTCTGGTTAAATTAAATCTATTTTATATTTTACGCTATGTTTTGTTTTGTTAAAGCAAACTTGAACGATATGTAATAAATTGGTCAATGTTCAGATCAAAACCGTACTTCGAAATATAAATATCTAGAGTTAACATGGATGGATACAGAGATACATACAAGTATTAATTACATAATAATAAATGCATATTAGTTCATATTAGTTATTATCAGTGTTGTAAAAATCGGTTGAGGCGGCCGCCTAGGCGCCGCCTAGGCGCTAGGCGCCATCAAAACGCCCCGACTCGGGTCTAGGCGGTTAAAAAAACGTTTTTTGTGTAAATCGGTCAAAAATCGGGCCTAGACGGTCAAAAATCGGTCTAGGCGGTCAAAAATCGGCCTAGGCGGTCAAAAAATCTGTCTAGGCGGTCAAAAATCGGAAAAAATCAGCAAAATACGTTGAAAGATTCAAAAATTGGCAAAATATTTGACAAAAATATTGAATAAATAAAAATATTAAAAATAATATTTAAATATAACCGATTAATGCTCTGATTAATCCGTCCGATTAATCCCCGCCTACCCGATTAATCGCTAGGCGATACCCCGACCGCCCTGGGCCGCCTAGCGATTTCTGGAACACTGGTTATTATTATGTAATAAATATGTTAGTGTTGCATAAAAGGAAATTATTTAATTATTGAAAAATAGAAAAGGTAATATGTTTAACCTGAAAAAGGAAATTGATTAATAAAGTAGAAATTTTAGTTAGATAAAATATAAAAGATATTGTATTTTACTTGAAAAAGGAAATCATTTAATTCTTGAAAAGTAGAAAAGATAATATGTTAAATATGATAAAGGAAATTGATTAGTTAGTAGTAATTGAGTAAAGGTAAATAAGTAAAATCAACAGATAGAAAAGGTAATATGTTTAACCTGAAAATGAAAATTGATTCATAAAAGAGAAATTTTAGTTAGATAAAATATAAAAGATATTTTATTTTACTTGAAAAATAAAATTATTTAATTCTTGAAAAGTAGAAAAGATAATATGTTTAATCTAACAAAGGAAATTGATTGGTTAGTAGTAATTGACTAAGGGTAAATAAGTAAAATCAACAGGTACCGTACCGACCGACCAACCGACCAACTAAACTTTTAATGTTTCGGCTTTTATATAATAGTATAGATTAATAGATTATACAATATTAATGTATGTATGTATGTATGTATGTATGTATGCATGCATGTATGCACGTATGTTATATAGTATGTATGTATATAATATTATAGTATATTATTATATATACAAATAAATTTATATATGTATGTATTTATGTTTGTACATGTGTACGTATATATAAATATGCATATTAATTATACAACAATTAATATATTACAAATAATGAAATATTAATAGATTATACAACATAAATATATGTATGTATGTATGTATGTATTTATATATGTATGTATATGTATGTATATAATACGTATGCATGTATAATTAATAATTATGTATGTATGTATGTATGGATGTATGTATGTATGGATGTATGTATGTATGTATGTATGTATGTATGCATGCATGCATGTATGTGTGTATGTACATATGCATGTATACTTATTTAGGTATGTGTATGTATAATTAATAATTATGTATGTATTGTATGTATGTATGTGTGTACGTATGCATGTATAATTATTTATATATCTGTATGTATAATTAATAATATGTATGTATGTATGTGTTTATGTATGTATAATTATTGGGATTATATATTATACAAATATTTATGTATGTAGATAATGATTTTTAATATAAGTTCAAATGCTCACATAGCTCAATTGGTTATGTTGTTGAATTTAGTATTGGAAGGTCATGGGTTCGAACCCCTTGAATAACAATATTTTTACAAATATTTAGAGTTAGGTTTGGAGTGAGGTTCGGAGAGTCCGAGCCTGTGAATAAATTTGCTTAGGGAAACCCCTAAGCAAATAATAATAGCCTTGTTGGTGTATTAGATCTATATATATATATAGGCTAGCGTTCAAATAGAAACCAATCTTAGAATAGAAACTAGAAACCTACACTAAATAAATTATATTTCATTTATTTTAATGGCCCCGCTAGGGGCACCTTCACAAAAAACTTATAAAATTCTTGGCTCTATTCAACAAAAATATAAAAAAAAATAAAAAAAATTTTTAAAAAAATTACTGTTCACGTGCCACGTCATCACGTGAACAGTAACTTTTTTTTACTTTTTTTTATTTTTTTTAAATTTTTTGTTGAATAGAGCCAATAATTTTAAACGTTTTTTGTATTGAGGTACCCCTAATTTGGTCATTAGATTAGCTTAAAATATTTAATTTAGGTTTAGTTTCTAGTTTCTATTATAAGTTAGTTTCTATTAGAACAAGACCCTATATATATATATATATATATATATATATATATATATATATATATATATATATATATATATATATATTCTTACAAATTGAACGATAATATGAAATATATGTTCTATGATTTTAGTTACGTATTATTTATAATTTTATAGTTAATTCTTCCTTGAAATTCCATAAGTAACCAATAATAATTATATAAATGTGTATATACGTAGTCTTATATGAAAAATTCACCTTTTTTAATCTAAAATTTTAAGTTTCTTTTAAATACTTTATAATTAATTGGTTATTTTTTTTGAATTTAATTTTTAAATTCAACTAACCGATCATTATACTTTATGTATTATATATACAATTTAGTATTTTCTTTTTAAATATCAATCTTTCATTAATATAACTATACATCTTAATCTCATAATTAATTGTATTGCATCTATAATCTAATTTATAATGTTGTGTCCTAACCAAGTCCAACTACGCTTTTTAATTTAATTAAAAATCAATACAGTGTTTGTATATCATATGTAAATTATTTATATTGAATTTTTTATAACTCGTCAAAAATCATTTTGACCTATACTAAACATAATACACAAACAACATAATTCATTTGATGCTCATACTATACACAATAGATAGATAACATAATTCATTTGATTAAATTTTTTACCCAAGTCCAACTACGCCTTTTAATTTAATTAAAAATCAATACAGTGTTTGTATCTCATATCTAAATTATTTAACTGATCACAAAATTATGTTTTAAATTATTATAACGGGTATATTGAATTTTTTATAACTCGTCAAAAATCATTTTGACCTATACTAAACATAATACACAAACAACATAATTCATTTGATGCTCATACTAAACATAATAGATAGATAACATAATTCATTTTATTAAAATTTTTAATTCCCAGCAAGGTAGTAATATTAAATAAAATTGAACATGGGAGTTATTTGTGCATGTAGTAAATGATTTTTAAATGGGTAACATAAATTCTTCTTTGGTGTAGTGGTTGGAGATGGGAACATAATTCATTTGATGCTCATACTAAACATAATAGATAGATAACATAATTCATTTTATTAAAATTTTTAATTCCCAGCAAGGTAGTAATATTAAATAAAATTGAACATGGGAGTTATTTGTGCATGTAGTAAATGATTTTTAAATGGGTAACATAATTCTTCTTTGGTGTAGTGGTTGGAGATGGGAACATAATCTTTTCTAACCCAAAGAACATGAGTTCAAACCTTGGTGCCAACATTTTTTAATATATTAAAATTGTCAGGGGTAAATACGTAATTTACTAAATAAGAGGTAAATACGTAATTTACTAAATAGGCTTGAAAGACCTTGTTGGCATATAATATATATAAAGGATATGTTATATTAAATAACTAATTAATTTACTTTTTCAATTAAAACACATTATATTTTATAATTAATTACTAACAATTAATCGAATACTTTTTTTATCTAAAACATATCACTTTTTCTATATTTTTATCTATAAAGGACCAATGAAATTAACTAAAAGAATAAGTAAATAAGGTACGGTAGCGGCCACAACTATAGTAGATATCTATACTATTATATAAATTCCGAAACATCGAAAGTTTTGGTACCTGTTTTTTGGTACTTTGTGAATTTACTTATTTACCCTTCATTATAAAGAAATATAAATACAACTAAAATAAATAATACCATAATATAATTAATGATAATTAGTCAAGATGTTACCTTTTATTAACACCTAAAAACATCAATCGTATCATATCTTTCCATCATTAATATTTCCTTTCGAATTAAAACACGTTATAATTAATGGTAATTAGTCGATTGTCTTTTTCACATTAATATAATAAAATAATTGTAATTAGTCGATTGTCACATTTACTTTTAGTTGAACATATTACCTTTTATAAACACCTAAAAACATAAATCACCTAAAAACATAAATCTATCTATACTATGTTATAAAAGACGAAACATTAAAAGTTTTGGTACGGTACGATACAGTACTTACCTTATTTAATTGTTTTACTTTATTATCATTAATTATTTTACCTACTTATTAAAAAATAAAACACAATCTTTTCAAAAAATATCAGCTCTTCCCAACACTTCCCCTAAATAATAACTAACTACCTTTTTCAGCTATTACCTTTTCTAACATATTTTCTAACTAAAATATCTCATTTTCTTCTAATAATAACTAACCAATTATCTTTTTCAGTTATTACCTTTTCAACCTTTACCTTTACAACTTTTTTTGACTATAATCTCTCCTTTTCAAAAATATGATCGTTTTAATTAATGTAATAAACTAATAATATTATAATTACTAATAACTAACTGATTATCTTTTCCAGCTAAAAGATAATATCTTTTCTATCTTTTCTAACTAAAATATCTCATTTTCTTCTGAATAATAACTAACCAGTTACCTTTTTCACCTATTACCTTTTCTAACTAAAATATTTTCATTTTATTTAGTAAAAATAACATAATTAAATTATAATTACTATAAACTAATCAATTACCTTTTTCACCTTAGACATGTTACCTTATTAATTTTCACGTTACTTTTTCTATTTTCTCTAACTAAAATCTCTTTTTTTTCCAATTATATCATGGGTCGTTCTATTTAATAAAATATAATAATAATAATATAATAATAATTAACCGATTACCTTTTTTCAGTTAAAACATACTATCTTCTCTATATTTTTTTTTAACTAAAATCCTTTTTTTCTAGAAATATCACGGGCAACATTAATTTCTCCTTTTCTAAAAATACTATGAACAGTTTTATTTAGTTAAATAACATAATAAAATTATAAATATTATAAATTAAGGGAATTGATAAATAAGCTCCAAACTTTACTATTTAAGCTCCAATTCTATTTTTTTTCCCATATTTACCCATAACCTTAATGTAGTTCTTCATCCATGTTATGAATAACAATGTAATTTGCATGTATGAAAAAGATCAATTGGAGCTTAAATAGTAAAGTGTGGAGCTTATTTATCAATTCCCTAAATTAATCAATTACCTTTTTCACCTAAAACATGTTACCTTTCTAATATTATCTAACTAAGATATCTCTTTTTCCAATTATTTCACGGGTGATTCAATTTAATAAAGTAAAATAATAATTTTATAATTACTAATAATTAACTGATTATCCTTTTCAACTAAAACCTACCATATTTCCTATCCATATTTTCCATAATTTTGCATAACTATGCTGGTATTAACACCAACATTAATTAGTTTGACAGCAAAACCACTTTTCATCCAGTTATAATAGGGAAAAAAAAATCATTGTGCTCTCAGTAGAACAGAGTTGATCAAACTCCCACTCATTACTAGGTATACAGGAATGTCCTTCGGTAAGAAACCAGAGGACAACCCCTCATACAATTGCTCCGTAATATCATCTGACATTGACATACATACATTCAAGAATTGACAATTGCAGATGATATATAAGCCGTCTCTGCCTTGACTTGATTAAAAGATCGAACCTCCTGTGCTAGTTATATTAGCACATTATCACTCTTGGGACATAGTATACACTAGATCTTATATCGTCCAAATTCCCTTTTCACGATATCTAGTGGACTGGACAATAGGGTTGTGGAAAAGTTGCAGAACTTGGATAGGCCTTGATCACTCTGAAACACCGTTTATGTGGTTGGGTGTTATTGTTTATCTCTTTTTGATTGATCTTACATATTCAGTCACATTTTTTGTTGCCTGAACTTATATTCCTGCATATTTTCTTGTAGTTTTAAGATTTTAAATAACGGTGCATGTCTAGCATTATGAAATTTTGAGAAATGTTCAAAGCTACTAAAATTTGGAAATGATTGGTTTAGCATATTACCAAACTGATATGGTCGTGTGTGTATTAATAAATCTCTAGTGCAAATTAAGACAACAAACTAGCACCAATTATAGTTAAGTAATGCATGATTCAATATGATTGGCTTCCCGTACCAAACGAAACCACAAAACCACTTAGCAGTAAAGAATGGAGGGCTGTCCTTCAACTCCTCTCAACCAGATGTATAATTAGGATTGGTTTAGAGCTAAATTTGAACAAATTTGAGGTATTTATAAGTGTGAAAAATACATTTCTATCTCAATAAGTGGAAGATTGATTCCAAATCATCATCTTGCTTCTTTCCAGCAGCACTCCTTCCTTCCCAAAAAACACAATCGAACCCGCGTTTGGGACGTCAACGTGGGTTCGGTCTGGCCACCCGTTGGCCGAAGTGCAGAAACTGAAGGAGAGTGATCAGTCAAATAATAATAATACTAATAAATAATAATGGAGGGAACCAAGCTGAAGTATTCTATAGTTGTTCTGGCTTGTTTTGCCGCTTTTATTCCCACCCTCAATGCTCAAGAATGTCATGAAGATGCTTATTGGAAGGAACGTGCCCTTTTAGCTTACAATAATACCCTCAGTTCTTACCAGCCCTATCCACACCTCGTCACCACTCACACCAATGAAGCAGTTCACAGGTCTTTCTCTACACAAATTCTTTAAATGTTATTTACATATATGTGAAGCAGAGCATGCTTGATCTAGTTGTGCATTTGTACGAACGATAAAAAAAAAAAAGATTTAGTAATCTTTAATTATGCAACAAGTTTATATAATCGGAAGTTGTTTGTATTGACTAATCAGGATGCTGGAAGGTACAGCAAATGACACAAGGAGGTCCCTTAAGGGAAAAAGATATAGGGGTCCATGCATAACCACCAATCCAATCGACAATTGCTGGAGATGCAACCCAGACTGGGCTGATAACCGATTCAGGCTTGCAGACTGTGGAATCGGATTTGGGAAACCCGCTATTGGAGGAAAGGGTGGACCAATTTATGTGGTGACCGACCCATCTGATGAGGACATGACTAATCCTTTGCCTGGAACTCTAAGGCATGCAGTGATCCAGACTGGACCCCTGTGGATTATCTTTGCACATGATATGACAATTACATTGAAACAGGAGCTGATTATGCAAGGTGATAAGACTATTGATGGACGTGGAGCTAGAGTCCATATTGCTTATGGTTGTGGAATAACCATTCAATTTGTAAACAATGTTATTATCCATGGCATTCGTGTACATGATATTGTCAGAGGTAGCGGTGGTATGATTAGAGATGGTGTAGATCATTTTGGATTTAGGACAGAGAGCGATGGTGATGGCATTTCTATCTTCGGTTCTACAAACGTTTGGATCGATCATGTTTCTATGTCAAAGTGTTCTGATGGTTTGATTGATGCTATTGAAGGTTCTACTGGCATCACTATCTCAAACAGCCACTTCACAGATCACAACGATGTCAGCGTCTTTTTTCACACATGATTGCATTTATTGATAAAATAGTCGCAAAGTCTCTTCTCATTAATAATGGTGGAGGCACTCGCCTCCACTTGTGAATGAGAAGAGACTTTGCGACTATTTTATCATTTATAGAGTAATTTTTATTATAATTATGATGTAGGTAAGTTTTACTAAATAATGTCTGTTACATGCATCGATGCAGGTGATGCTACTTGGTGCAACAAATGATCAAGTCAAGGACAAATTTCTACAAGTCACAGTTGCATTCAACCACTTTGGAAAGAGGTTGATTCAAAGAATGCCAAGAATCCGATTTGGATTTGTTCATGTTGTGAACAACGACTACACTCACTGGAATATGTATGCCATTGGTGGTAGCCAAGCCCCTACCATCATTAGTCAGGGTAACCGATTCATTGCTCCTCTAAACGATCGTTTGAAGGAGGTAATTAAATTTTGTACATATAATTCAAACAAATAAGCACCATTGATTAATTATATATTGCTAGTATGATAGCACCTAAATGAAATGTGTACATTTGTAGGTAACCAAGAGAGAGATTGCTCCAGAATCAGAGTGGAGGTCGTGGAACTGGCGATCTGAGGGAGATTTGATGATGAACGGAGCATACTTTGTCGAATCCGGAGACCCCGCCACCATCGACAAATTTGAAAACGAGTTTAACTTAGTTAAAGCAGCCAAAGGAATAGAGGTGCCGATGATCACCAAGTTTGCAGGTGCTCTGGATTGTCTACCAGGGAAAAAATGTTAATATTTTTCAGAGAGTTTGATCCTTGCCTGTAAGATAGCAAGAGAAATTTAACGTCATTACTTTGATAATTTTCTCTACTGTAAAGAAAAATATGCAGTCGAGTTTAACCACATTACAGTGGTTTTGCTGTTTTGTTAGTATACTCTATAGTGTGTACTGTATACTGTATACTTTGTATACTCTATAAGATCATCAAATTTTCAATTTTGCATTTCTCAATTCTCAATCAGGTCAGGGTAACTTTTGGGTGTCCAGATCATTTATGCTCAAGTAAAAGTAATACACGAAAGAGTCTAACACTGTGTTCCCGAATGTATAATAGAAAAGAAAAGAATAGAAAATGAGAAATTTTCTCTTCTCTCTAAATCTTTCCAAAAGTGGGAAGAAGATTTTTGAGGCAAATATATAAAGAATTTTTTTCCTCTTCTTTAGCTTTATTTTCTTTTCTTTCCAAATAAATTATTCAGGAACAAGTTGTGGAAATATATTTTCCACCTTTCTTTTCTTTTCTTTCCAAAAAACGTTTTGGAACACAGTGTAAGAGGGGTGTATTCATTTGAGATTTTGATGGATTTTAATGGATTATCAAAATCAGCGGGTATTCATTTGGGATTTTAAACAATCTTTTAAAATATGTAGGTATTCAATTCAGATTTCAAATAATCTTTCTAAATCTGTGGATATTCAATTGAGATTTTTAAAAAATCTTCTAAAATCCGTAGGTATTCAATCAAGATTTAAAACAATCCTTTAAAATCTCAAGGTATTCAAAAAGTCATGGATTTTTTTGGATTATATAAAATGATAGATTTTGATGGATTTGCTAGTGTATTTTTTATTTTTTGAAATCCAGCCAAATTTTGCAAGATTTTGAAGGATTCTACTAAAATCAACGAGACTCTACATAGACTCTATAGGATTTCACGTAAAATCAGTCAAACTCTTACGTAAAATTAAAATCAACAAAAATCTTTCAAAATCCATCGATTATTATCAATCCGTTAAAATCTTTTAAAATCTCAATTGAATACACCCCCCTAAATGTCTATAAATTTATTATTACAGTAATATTAAAGTTACTAGTTTATACGGGGTTACTTTTAATTTTTTAATATTTGTTTATAATATAATATGAAATTATAATTATTAATTTTAATATGTTATTGAAAAAATTTGAAACTTAAATCTTTGTATGTATTAATATTCAGTAATAAATATAAATTAATAGGTTGTTGGCGGGAATTATATAACAACTTTTGGTATTATTAAGTATCTAACGGATTGACAATAAGGGATAAACGTTAATCAAACTACAAATTTTACCCATTTTGCTTATTATAGTATAATAATAATAATAATAATATGGTATAGATTAAAAGTCATGTCAAATCTTATGAAAAAGCTCATGAATGCATTTTTGAGTGATATAGTTATAATTTTTTTAAAAAGTCATTCACATTAAATGTCATTGACTTTTTAATTAACACGTACTTGTAAAAAGTCTATAAATGTCTAAAATCAATATCACCCTACTTTTAAAGACTTTTTAAAAGTTTTGATTGAATAACATCATACTTTATGACTCTTTAATTGTTAGAATTGAATATCTCATTACTTTTAAAATCATCAAAAGTCTTTAAATCTCTTGATACAATACCACCTCCCAAATTTGGTTCGCATCTATAATGTTTATCAATAAACGAAATCCTTTTTTAGTGATATCACTATGTATTAAATTTGTTCCGAAACATAACTGCACATTCACACGATCTTTGCCGAGAGATTAGGAGCATATTTGATGGAACCGGTGAACTACACTTGCTTCTGGATAGATGTGTGGGATAGAGGACTCGTGATACCTCCTGCCCAACCTTCCTCCTCTGCTTTGAGAACCGTGTGAAAGGAGAGTGGGCAAAAGGGAAGGAGGTCCTCATACGGAGTTGCACACTTAATTGAGCAGTGCGGGAGACTGAAGAATGGGTCAAGCACCATATTTTGATTTCACTCTATAATCCATTAATCCTATTTTTATTAGAAATTCATGTTGTTTTTTAAAAATAAAAATAAAAATTCTATTATAATTATAATTTTTTTATTTGTAATATTTTTAATAGAATCCTATTTTTCTTAAAATTCTATGCCGTTTTAGAAATATATAAATTCTATTGTAATTATAAAAATTTTATTTGTAATATTTTTAATAAAAAAGACTACAATATAAAAAATACTAACAAATACAGGGTTAAAAAACCTATGAATAAAAGGTATTTTGTTATTCCCAGATTACACACTTGTATAATTGTAGAAGGGGGGTTGAATACAATTCTTGATAATTATAAATTTCTGATAAAAACCACAGAAATCTATAAGGAAATAATTGCTGAATAAGAAATGGTTCACAAACACATAAAAAATCAGGTGGTTAAATGTACCACCTGAGACTTTTATTCGAAGAAAACTCTGTGATACAAATGTACACAGCTTCTATTTTTACAACTCTTTGCTTCTAAGGATATTCAAGAAATTCTAAGCAAATATGTCTGTTTTCTTAATCTCTAAAGAGTTGCTACAGTTGGTTATATATCCCAAGTTTACAAGTACTACAGGAATAAGATAATATTAATCTAATTCAAGTTGACTTGCTATTCCACTACAAATCCACATGTAGCCGAAAGGTTGTCCTTGTGAACAGATATGTCCCCTGCACCTTTCTTGTATGTACTGTGTAAATGGAATGCTTCTTTCTTCTGTGTTTCCAAAGTATGGCTGCCATACTGCCTTTTTATACCTACTATCAACCCATGTGATCTGTCAGTCAAACCTGTCCTTATCAACTGCTAATCCCCAACTAGCATATGATAAAGTGATAATGATTATCCGTTGATGTTGTGCACAGTTATCCATTGATGGTAGTTTGAGCTGTATCCGTTGATAGAGTAGATTTGAGTTGTATCCGTTGATAGAGCCCTGTTCTCATCCGTTGATACACTTTCACTTAGACAGAATTACATAGCATAGCTTATTTACAATTGGCTACCCTATTCTGCCTATCCATTGATGGTCAACATGACTCTGAATAAAAATACTATCAACTGATAAATAGAGATATTGCTTCATGATTTCCACATTGAGATCCCTAAGTTCAGTGGCATTGGTAAACATCCATTCTGGAGTCTCTTCCTCATTGATTTCTTCACCATCTGAACTTTGACTGTCATCACTGCCAAATTCTTCACTTCCAGCACTTGGAGACAGGGTTTGTAAAGCTTCTTTTGCTCTTTGAAGAGATTCTGAGGTGTTCACTAGGGGCATTGCCTCCTCTGCCTCCACATTGCCCTGTTGTGCCATGACTTGATAGGCAGAAACAGGATGAGTAAAGGTTTCAGGATCCAAAGAGATGGAGTCAATAATTGACTGATATTCTTGTCGAAATTCCATCTCTTTGGAAGCTTCACTAACCTCCATTAACTCACTTGCAATGGCTGAATCATCCTGCCTTATTTCTCCTATAGTCCCTTCTCTCCTCTCATCTCTCTTTTCTTGCATCAGGGGCTCCCCCTGGCTCACACCTCTCACACCCTCACCTTCACCTACTAAGGTGGAACTCTTTTCCTCTCCTTTTGCCTGACCGGAAGAAATGGTCAGCCTCTCATTATTTTTCTCTCCTTTTGCCTGCTCACAAGGCAGCCTCTCACTCCCTTCCCTCATTCCTAAAAGTATTTCAACTACTACAAACTCCTCCACAGTTGACATGGGAATGTCACATTTTGCAGTGGTAGAGAGAGTTGTCAACGGATAAATTGTATTCGTTGATGTAGTAGTTATTGCTGTCAACGGATGATTAGTTGTAGACACATCCGTTGATGGAGAAACACTTGTCAACGGATGAAGGATATCCGTTGATGAAGGAAAATGAGTATCCGTTGAAGTGAAAACCAACACTGAATCTGTGGTGATTGATTTTAAGGAAGAGGCCACAGATAGTGTTGTGAATTCAGGAATGGAAGATTGATGGCCCAATAAATCATCTAAAAGATGATGACCACCAATTGTTGAGTGGGGCTTCTCCAAGAATTTTAAAGATGGAGAATTAGGAATTTATGTAGATATCATATCCACATCCAGAGATGGAGTTGGTGGTGGTGGATTAAAATGTGTATCGATTTGAAGGTTAAGATCAAGGGGCTGTGACTCCATATTTATTGAAGTCACATCAAACTGAATTTGAGAAGCTGTACTGTGTGTGCACCCTGTGATTCCCCAATGGTTTTGGATTTTACTCTTCTACCATAGGTTTTTGAGTGAGAGCTATCTGTGTCTCTTCCCCCTTTTGTGCAGTGTTCCTGGAGTGGAACTTAAATCAGTAGTCACACCCTGTTGAGAGGATGTAACTAGAATTTGGCTTGAGGGTTCATTAACAGTCTTTTGAGAGACTGAAATGTTGGTTGCACCTGCCTCACCTTCCTTATCCTTAGGGCTTCTTTGATGTTCACCCTGTCCCTCACCACTCACTACCACCTTCACACTCCCCTCAAGAGTTTTGGTAGTTTTTGCAACAGGTGCCTTTTGAGAGACACCTGAGGTTTGTCTTTTAGATTGTGGTTTTGGAACTCTGGATTTGGTCACTTTGGTAGGAGCCTGTTTGGTCACAGCCACAGACTCCATTGTGACACTAGAAGGCAAAGAAATTTGGGGGTTAGAGATAGGGGATTCAGGGTTGGAAACAGTTACCTGAACAATTGGTAGATATACCAATTGTACTTCTGCATTTAGGTTCATTCGAATCAAATCACTTAAGACTCTCTTCTCCTGAAAAAAACAATTGAACTTGCTATCCGGGTTAGCAATGGATAGCTCATTCTCAGATACATGCAATGCTAGGAGCATAAAAAATCTAGCAAAATAAACATTCTTGCTCCTAGTTTCCTTTTTACCTAATTTAGCTGCTATCTCATACATGACTAGTGTGCCAAAATTATAGAATTTATCAGTCAAAAGCATACATAGCATAACTAGCATGGAATTGGTAACAACATCAAAGTTACTAATCTTGCCAGAAAAAGTTTTAATGAAGGCATCACAAAAATAACTCCATTCTTTAACCATACATTTCCTAACAATTTTCCCTAAGTTCTCAGTGCTAAGGGTATAATTTATGGAATTAAGCATGGTAACAATTTCAGCATTACTGGGTACTTTCAGACAGTTATTCTCAGGCAATTTTAAACAAGCAGTTATCACATCAGAATTAACTACATAGTTTTTACCTTTCAAAGAAAAAGCAAGTGTATCGTCTGTGCCATTGTACTCAGCAGATGCCCACACCTCTTCAATTACCTCATGGATTAGAGGAGTGGTGGCAGTCATAGCATATGACAGTTTGCATTTCTTCACGAAATTCATCATGGTGTGATATGCTTCTAGAGCGTTCACTGTATCAACAAAGGCCGCAAAATTGTTCTTCTCATAGGTAAACCCAGTGGAAGACATCATCTTAACAATAGGCGCCATTGAAGTGTTTGAACTTTTGTTGCAGAGAGAGTTTTAGTGAAGAAGATGCAGTTAACTAATTAGATTCTTGAAAATGAATAAAGGTGAGATGTGAGAGCACAAGACAGCCTTTTATATTTTTCAAGAATTAAAAATGAAATAATTAAAAGTAATTACCCCATTGGACAAAAGTAACTGTCAGATAATAAATGAAAAGAAAAGAAGTACAGCCGTGACTAATTATACATGTTTACCAACGGCTATAAAAAGAAATATGTATATCAACGGATAAAGATTGGACGGTTGAGAAAACAGTTTATCCATCGATGACGTGGACAACCTGTTATCCGTTGACATACGAAAATCTAGTAATGTGTTTATACTACCAACGGATAAAAGGATATCCGTTGATAAGCAAATTTTGCCTTAAACAAAATTTCTGCTAAGAGTTTTTCTGAGAGTTTTTAATTCTCAAGTAAATCAAAACACATTTCTAGCTGCAAAACAGGATGATTAGATACCACTAGGAATTATGAAAAATTAAGCATACCTAGTTCACCTACCAACCTTGTGAATGAAGATTCATCAAGAGGCTTGGTGAAGATATCTGCAAGCTGCATTTCACTTGGCACAAAGTGCATTTCTACTGTACCATTCATCACATGCTCTCTAATGAAGTGGTATTTGATGTCAATATGCTTGGTTCTCGAATGTTGCACTGGATTCTCTGTGATGGCAATAGCACTAGTGTTGTCACAGAAAATTGGAATCTTCTCAACTTTTAGACCATAGTCAATAAGTTGATTTTTCATCCAAAGAATCTGTGCACAACAACTTCCAGCAGCAATGTACTCAGCTTCAGCTGTAGAAGTGGAGACTGAGTTCTGCTTCTTACTGAACCATGACACAAGCCTGTTCCCTAGAAATTGACAGGAGCCTGTAGTACTTTTCCTATCAATTCTGCAACCTGCATAGTCTGCATCTGAATAGCCAATTAGATCAAAGCCAGAATCTCTTGGGTACCAAATGCCAAGGTTTGGTGTTCCCTTGAGATACCCGAAAATTCTCTTAATAGCAATCAAGTGAGACTCTCTAGGGTCAGCTTGAAATCTAGCACAAAGACATGTGGAAAACATTATATCAGGTCTACTAGCTGTTAGATATAGAAGTGAGCCTACCATGCCTCTATAGCTTGAGATGTCCACAGATTTTTCCTTAGTATTTAGCTCAAGCTTAGTTGCAGTGGCCATAGGTGTTTTTGCAGAGGCACAATCCATTAAGTCAAATTTCTTTAAGAGATCATAAATATATTTTGTTTGACTTATGAAAATTCCCTCATTAACTTGCTTTACTTGTAAACCAAGAAAGTAAGTTAATTCACCCATCATGCTCATTTCATACCTACTTTGCATAAGTTTGGCAAACCTTTTGCAAAGCTTCTCATCTGTAGACCCAAAAATAATATCATCTACATAGATTTGAACAAGTATTGAAGAACCATTGACATTTCTATGAAATAAGGTTTTATCTACTGTACCTCTAGTGAAGTGATTCTCCAAAAGAAATTGAGATAAAGTGTCATACCAGGCTCTTGGTGCTTGCTTCAAACCATAAAGTGCTTTCAAAAGAAGATATACATATTCTGGAAATTCTGGATCTTCAAAGCCAGGAGGTTGATGGACATATACCTCTTCTTCCAGTTCCCCATTTAGAAAGGCACTTTTGACATCCATCTGATAGACTTTGAAATTGGCATGTGCTGCATAGGCTAGGAAAATTCTAATTGCCTAAAGTCTTGCCACTAGAGCAAAAGTTTCATCAAAATCTATCCCTTCTTCTTGAGAATAGCCCTTTGCCACTAATCTAGCTTTATTCCTCACAATTATGCCATTTTCATCAGTCTTATTCTTGAGAACCCATTTGGTACCTATGACACCTCTATCATCAGGTTTGGGCACAAGCTTCCATACTTTATTTCTCTCAAATTGGTTTAGCTCTTCTTGCATTGCTAAGACCCAATCTGGATCTAGAAGGGCATCTTCCACTTTCTTAGGTTCCTCTTGAGATAGGAAACTACCGTATAGGCATTCTTCTTGTGTGGCCCTCCTAGTTTGGACTCTTGAGTTTGAGTCACCAATGATTAATTCAAAAGGATGATCTCTGGTCCATTTCCTTGAAGGTGGAAGGTTTGATCTAGACGAGGTTGCTTCGTCTAAGTGAGCATGATCTTGTTGATTGGTCATTGAGTTTTGACTTTGAGAAACTCCCACTGAGTTTGTTGTCCTTGTGGAATTATGAAGTTGACTGTCAACGGATGGATCATTTTGTCTATCAACGGATGCTCCATTTTGCCTATCGACGAATACATGAGAATGCCTGTCAACGGATGCATCTGATCCTCTAGTATGACTGTCAACGGATGCTTCATTTCCAGTGTTAGCATCACTTCTAGTTGGACCAACAACTCTAGGTGAATTTCCAAGGCCATGATCTTCATTTTCCTCATCATCATCAATGTACATTCTTCCTTCTACCTCATTTTCAAATCTCAACTTTTCATGGAAGCCTTCATCATTTAGACCTAGAATCTTTTGATCATCAAACACAACATGTACAGATTCCATAACAATGTTGGTTCTTAGATTGTAGACTCTATAGGCTTTCCCTGCTGCATATCCAACAAAGATAGCTTCATCTGCCTTTGCTTCAAATTTGCCCAAGTTATCTCCATGGTTTCTTAGCACAAAACACTTACATCCAAAGACATGAAGAAAAGATAACGTTGGTTTCTTGTTGGTGAATAACTGATAAGGAGTCATTCCTCTAGCTTGATTGATCAAGGAAATATTCTGAGTGAAGCAGGCAGTGTTGACAGCTTCAGCCCAGAAATATGTTGGCAATCTTGATTCACTTAACATTGTTCTAGCTGCTTCAATGAGAGTTCTGTTTTTCCTTTCAACAACCCCATTTTTTTGAGGTGTTCTAGCAGCAGAAAACTCATGGACAATTCCATTCTCTTCACAGAAAATTTTCATTGTGGAATTTTTGAATTCATTGCCATTGTCACTCCTGATTCTTTGCACTTTTACTTCAGAACCATTGTTTACTAGTCTGAGATGATTGATGATGATTTCACTTGCACAATCTTTGGAGTGCAGAAAGAAGGTCCATGTAAACTTAGAAAAATCATCCACAATCACCAGGCAGTATTTCTTCTTTGAAATGGACATGACATTTACTGGACCAAATAAGTCCATATGCAGCAATTGAATAGGCTTAACAATGGATGACTTTGTCTTGCTCTTGAAGGATGATTTCTTTTGCTTCCCTAATTGGCAGGCATCACACAATCCATCATTGATGAACTCCAATTGAGGGATTCCTCTAGCAAGATCCTTTCTTACCAAATCATTCATAACTTTAAAATTCAAATGTGACAGCTTTTTATGCCATAGCTAACTCTCATCCTTGCTTGCTTTGCTGAAGAGACAAGTAATGGATTCTGAGCATACTGAGTTGAAATCAGCTATGTAAACATTTCCTTTTCTAAAGCCTGTCAGAACCACATTGTTGTTTTCCTTGGAAGAAACAACACAGGCTTCTTTAGTGAACTTTACTTCATAGTCTTTGTCACAAATCTGACTGACACTCAGCAAATTGTGCTTCAAACCTTCAACTAAAGCCACTTCTTCAATGATGACATTGTCCTTTGTAATCAAGCCATATCCCTTAGTATATCCTTTGCTGTCATCTCCAAAGGTAATTCTAGGGCCAGCTGCCTCCTTGAACTCTGTGAGCAGGGTTGAATCTCTTGTCATATGCCTAGAACATCCACTGTCTAGGTACCATAGATTCCTCTTATTTCCCTGCACACATTCCAAAATACAAATCAAGTTGATTTTGGTACCCAAGTTTCCTTGGGTCCTTTCTTGTTAGCCTTTGGTTTTACACTTTTAGCAATCTTCACTTTGGGTGTAGATGCTTGAGTGATAGGTTTTGACAGATGCTCATTTGCATAAATATTTGATGCATGCATTTGTGGAAAATTGGCATACATATTATCCATGCTAGGAATGCTCCATGACATTTGTGGCATATTCACAGATTGAAAATAAGGATTAGACACATATGGCATGTTCACATATGGATTTGAAAAACTAGCATTCTGATACAAACCAGGCATAACAGGCATTGTAGGCATACTTGGCATAGATTGAGGTACATGAACAGGAGTCCTTTTAACAGACTTGCAATTAGAAGATAGGTGATTGACACTATTGCAATTACCACAAGTTTTCCTAGGAGCAAACTTGTCAGGAGAATAATTGTTTTTCTTGTTAATGCCTATCTTACCATTTCTGTTCTTTTTCTTTTTACCCTCAGTCTCTACTTTTTCATTAACTGATTTACCAACAGCCTTTTTGTTAAGTAAATCACCTGCCTTAGCCTTCTCACTTGATTTGGCTTGGCTACTTTCACCAGAGACAAAGTTCTTGGCTACTGGACCATACTGATTTTTCAGTTTCTTGAGTTCCTTCTTACTAACAGACTTTTTGTTAGTCGACGGATACCTCTCATCCGTTGATGGTTCATCTGTCAACGGATGATCACTATCCGTTGATTCACAAATAGTCTCTAGATCCTCAAGGCAAGGTTCTATCTCCTTTTTCTTTTGAGTCCAGGTATCCCTCACAAATGATTCTATTCCCTGGACTTCTATTATGTTTTGAGAAATATTCCTACAACTTTGAAATTTAGCAATTATCCCTTGTTCTTTTTCAAGCTGGTTTCTTAAAATCAGTTCTCTTTTTAACACAGCTTCAAGTTCACTTTTAGCATTATTTCAATCAACTCTCATTTTCTCAAATTCTAGAAATTGAATTTCTAGAACTGCATTTCTATCACTTAAAAACTGATTAGTTTCTTTAATCCTATTGTTCTCTTTAGTAAGTGATTTAAGAGTAACACTCAAGTGATATAGTTCAGTAGACATTTCATCTATAACACTATTGCATTCCTCTTTGGTGAGCTCAGAGAGATTAGTAGAAAATACCTGATTGCTAGCTGAACTTGCTTCCTGCTCAGAATCAGCCATTAATGCAAGGTTGACAAACTCAGCATCATCATCAGAATGATTTCCATCAGCAGCCCAGTCATACTCTTGGGTCATGAATGCCTTTCCTTTTTGTCTGAGAAGATCAAAATATTTCTTCTTGTAGTCAACAGTTTCAGTTGGCTTTCCCTTGTTCTCTGATCTAGGCTTCCAACATTCACTTATCATGTGACCAACAATTCCACAATTGTAGCATTTAATTTTGGATTTATCCACATAGTTGCTTGTAGAAAAATCCTTGTTAAATGGCTTGGCCACCCCAGAGTTTCTTCTGATTTTTAGCTTAGAGAATCTCCTAGATAGAAAGGCTAAATGTTCATCTATCTCATCCAATTCATCCTGCTGAAGGAAACTCATTTCTTCAGACACCTTTTCCTTGCTTTTGCTTGATTCTGCTCTACCTTCACAAACCTCCCTGTTTGGTGTAGATTTAGCAGCTTCAGTCCTCTTCTCCTCCTTCTGCTCCAAGTTGGCAACAAGTGCAACTGACCCACTTTTCTTTTGGGCCTTCTCAATTTCTTCATCCTGCTCCATTTCTAGTTCATATGTCTTTAAAGTTCCATAGAGCCTTTCAAGAGTGAATGACTTGTACTCTTGAGTGTTTCTTAGAGAAACAGTCATAGGCTTCCACTCTTTGGGCAGTGATCTCAGAAATTTGAGATTAGAATCTTTCACTTGGTAGATTCTTCCATACAGTTTCAAGCCATTCAGTAGCTTTTGAAATCTACTAAATGTGTCATTCAATGTCTCTTCATTCTTGAAATGGAAGTGCTCATACTGTTGGATCAGTAGCTGCATCTTGTTTTCCCTTACCTGTTCTGTACCTTCACAAAGGGTTTGAACAATGTCCCATACTTCATTGGAGGTAGTACAGTTGATAACATTGTCAACCATGTCTGTTTCTAAGCCATTAAACAGAATATTCATGGTCTTTTTATCTTTGTGGACTTCTGCAACATCCTCAGTACTCCACTCAGAAACAGGTTTTGGGATGTAAGTGTTTGGTGCATCTGCAGCAAGACCAACTCTTGAAGCAGCCTTCATTGGAACATGAGGACCCTTCTCAATGCAATCTACAAAACCTTCATCAATAGACATGAGATGTAGACGCATTTTTACTTTCCAGTGAAAGTAATTTTCTCTATCAAGAACCGGTATCTTCACTCCATAATCCTTCTTAGACATGTTGGAAGTGTGTTGATCTTTAAACTTCAAATATATTAGAAGCTTGCTCTAATACCAATTGTTATTCCCAGATTACACACTTGTATAATTGTAGAAGGGGGGTTGAATACAATTCTTGATAATTATAAATTTCTGATAAAAACCACAGAAATCTATAAGGAAATAATTGCTGAATAAGAAATGGTTCACAAACACATAAAAAATCAGGTGGTTAAATGTACCACCTGAGACTTTTATTCGAAGAAAACTCTCTGATACAAATGTACACAGCTTCTGTTTTTACAACTCTTTGCTTCTAAGGATATTCAAGAAACCCTAAGCAAATATGTCTGTTTTCTTAATCTCTAAAGAGTTGCTACACTTGGTTATATATCCCAAGTTTACAAGTACTACAGGAATAAGATAATATTAATCTAATTCAAGTTGACTTGCTATTCCACTCCAAATCCACATGTAGCCGAAAGGTTGTCCTTGTGAACAGATATGTCCCCTGCACCTTTCTTGTATGTACTGTGTAAATGGAATGCTTCTTTCTTCTGTATTTCCAAAGTATGGCTGCCATACTGCCTTTTTATACCTACTATCAACCCATGTGATCTGTCAGTCAAACCTGTCCTTATCAACTACTAATCCCCAGCTAGCATAGGATAAAGTGATAATGATTATCCGTTGATGTTGTGCACAGTTATCCGTTGATGGTAGTTTGAGCTGTATCTGTTGATAGAGTAGATTTGAGTTGTATCCGTTGATAGAGCCCTGTTCTCATCCGTTGATACACTTTCACTTAGACAGAATTACATAGCATAGCTTATTTACAATTGGCTACCCTATTCTGCCTATCCATTGATGGTCAACATGACTCTAAATAAAAACACTATCAACTGATAAATAGAGATATTGCAGTATGCTACAAAACCTCATCCGTTGATGAGCTACCTGTCAACGAATAGAGTTATAATGTCTTATCCGTTGACAGTTACAAAACTTGACTTATACAGTTTTGCTTGAATGTTAAGTTATCATCAACTACAACATATTCCATATACTATAACTTTTTACAAAACACCAATGAGTACATATGTTAATCGTACAACATAGATTACCAACAAATCTATAATTTTTATTAATAAGTAAAATTTCCTTTTAATGACACTTTAATATCAAATTTGACTTCAGCCCTTGATTCCAAATTCTCCTAGAATTTAAAAATTTGTTGGATTTTTGATATAATTATAATTTTTTTATTATAAAATTACGGAGTTGTACAACTAAAGTGTATCTATTAGAAGCATGTATGTCGTGTTTTTCTGATTTTTTTAAAATAATCTTAAATAAAGAATAAATAAAATATCTTATTAATAAGTGACATTCCGTTTTAATGGTACTTTTCCTAGATTCATATCTTCCCGATGGAGTTACATAAATTACGTTAAATTTTTTTAATACTTTTATAATTTTATAAAGTAATTTGTAATTAATAAAATAACCCTTATTAGAAAGGGTGATTGCCCTTTTTACCCACTTTTTATTGTTTGGGAACCAAAATACCCACCTCTGGAAGGAACCGCCCTAAATACCCAGACGATACGCCCCTTGCTGAGGCGTAGCTTCAGATACGCCAACAGAATTAGCGTATCCAAAAGATACGACTACTGAGTCACTGAATTTTCCTCCGCATACGCTAACAGATCCGATGCATCTTCATATACGCATGCTGAAAGAGCTGCCGACAAAGATGATTCCGGCTCGTTTTTTGTTCGTCTCCGTTCGTCCACATCACAAAGTTTCGAACCACATAATATATATCATTCGAACCGCAATTGGATGCTCTACAAGAATATACCAGTTTCATTGCATTTGTTTTGCCAAATTCGATTCGCCCAAAATGGCGATTTTCATCGCCGTCGACATTCCGACGACCTCTTTCACGCCCCTGCGGGGCCAGAGGAGATGAATGGAGACTGGGAAGAGTAAGGACAAGAGCTTGTGGTCAATTTGTGTTCGTTTGGGGGTGGAAGAGCCTCGTAATCGACGATACCAGTCGAAGTCGATGAAGTCGTCGGCAAAGAGCTCTCCCAGACGACCTGAGTTTCACACATTTTCTGGCGATGAATAGTGTACGGATGTGCCTTCCCAAACGGCGCATTCCGTGGGTAGTTTGGTCGTTGTTTCCGCATCTGAGCATTATGGGCAGTGGGTAGGGGATTTTTGGGTATTTAGGGCATTCTTTCTATTAGAAAATAATAATAAGATTATCTCGACCCGTGCAAAGAGTTATCATCTAGTATTATTAAAAACTAAAAGTAAAGTGAAAAATGTGATAATTTGAAATATTTAATGGATAAGATTATTGTGAATTCAATTATGACTACATAAATATATTAGTATATTTCAATATAATTGAAATAAATCTTTAACTTGAACAAATAAACTAATAATATTATAAATGCTAAAAACAAATCACTCATATATATTAGGGCTTAGTAGCCCTAAAAGTTCAGAGATATTCAATTAATTGTGAAGACTATTTTTGTAAATATAAAGGAGTGAATTCTATTATTACAAAAATGCCATTCGAATTTTATACACAAAATGCCATTAATTTTAGGTAACAATCTTAAGTTAGGAATTTTTCTCTATATATTATATCACACGACAATTTTTGTTAAAATTATTTTCATATAAAGATTCTCAAAGTCACAGTTCCCGAAATTACAAAGGAGGGTGCTTATTGGTTTTTTTTTAGAATCATAACATTTTTTCAATCAAACCAATATCATTACTTAAAACTAATGCATTTAAATATAATATATCTATACCATTACGAGAAAATGACCAAAATATCTCAAAATGGGGTACCCATGGCCCAAAATACTGATTTTCGGAAGGATTGGCCCTCACTACCCACGCCACACGCTATTGCGTGTAGCGTGTCCCCAACAGTACTGTAGCACCTCTCCGCTCGTTCTCTCTCGTTCTTTCCGGTCATCTCTCCGATCATCTCTCTCGTTCTTTCCGCTTGTTCTCCGCGCGCCTCTCTCCGCACCACCACCATCACCATAATTTCTCCCTTCCTCCATCCTCTCTCTCGTCTGTATATCTCTCTTCCCGCATGTATCTGTCTCTCGGCCCCGCAGGGGCATTTTCCGATTTGACGGAAATTAGGTTTGATTTGGGGGTTTTTAATCTGGCATAAGGAATGGATTGAGAAGGGTATAGGTTTGTAGATCATCGAAATACGATTCTAATGATATATATATCATAAACGGAAAGTTACATAAATGATACGAACTGAGCTAGCCGGATTTCTGTCGAAAATCGCCATACAATCGCCATATAGGGGAGAGAGACGCGAGGTTCGGGAGATTGGGGAAGAATGGTGACACGCCAGTGAGAGTGGCGTGTCTGGTGATGCGCCGTTTTCAGAAGCGTGTCACAGTGACACGCGAGTGCAATGGCAGTTGTGATACACTACTCACGCCTACACCAATAACGTATCTTGATGATGCTCCGCCACAAGTAGCGTAACCCAAGAAACGGTACTGGTAGTAGCGTGTCTCGTGGGTATTTAGGGCCGTCCAGACTGACCGTGTGTATTTTGGTTACACATATTTAATTTGTGGATATTCTGAGCCTTCACCCTATCATTACTAAAACTAATTAATTTTGAATTTTAAATATATTCAATAATATTTTTCAAAAAAAAATTAATTCAATAATTCTCATCTTTGGTACACCAATCACCAATGTTAATTTAGAAACAGCCTAAAAAATGTTTTTTTGATAATATGGCGATGGGGCCCAACGGGCAACGGCCCAAGTTCTAACTGGGTAGCTGACGTTCTATAATCTCCCGCTCTTAAAAAATATAAAAATAAATTAAAGCCAAACACACTGTGTGCAAGTGTAACCCTAAAGCATAGTTATTTAGTAACCGTCTGACTCTGTACAAGCCAATCAATTAAAATTATGATTCAATCATTTTCTCCATTCAATACATCTTCTCAATCTTGAATAATACACACACAGACTTGTTTCGATATTCTGACAAGTTGAAGAAGAAGAAAATGTTCTATTCGAAAACATTTTTGGCTCGAAAAGGAGCGTTAGGGACCGTCTGGTGTGCTGCTCATTTGCATCATAAACTCAACAAGTCTCATTATATTTCCACTAATATAATCACTACTGTTGGTTTGTTTTTTCATACCATGTTCTTTTAATTACAAACGTGTGATTTTTTTCGATTCTTAGGTGGTCTGTTTGTATATGTTATGTTATGTGTTTGTGAGAAAACGTCTTATTAATTTTGAGTTGTGTGATTGTTCATAGGAAAGAAGCTCCCAATTGTTAAAGATGTAATGTTTGTAGATGATTTATGTGTATTTCGACGTTTTTTTTTATTAGGTTTCTGGCGTTTCTGGATTGTTTTAATCGAACTAGTAAAGTGATTTGGTGAATGCACCCATGACATTATGGACCAAAATAACACAAACTTAATGAAGATAACCCAAAATGTCAAAAGCCAGAAAAACGATCCAACTTACCGTGTACAATTCCCATTTCCAACATGTAGATGAGGTGTGAGGAGGTAGTACACATTTTGTATAAACAAAACCAAACCAAACGTAGCCAGTATATCCCATTTAGAACAGGATCTGGGGAGGGTAAGATGTATGCAGACCGTGCTCTTACTCTTTTTAAAGAAGGGAGGCTCTTTTCATGAAATAGTATAATACAGATTTTTTTTCTTTTAAATTATATGCATCTCAGTTAATTCTTAGATACCTGTATTATACGAAGAAGATGATACACACTCTGAAAATGCGGATCCCATGTGGCAAACAGAGCCCTCTCTTTCATTTGTGGTATTGGCAAATATTTTCCAAAAAATGGCAAAAAGGGCCAACACCCTAAACTTGCCTGCTATCATAACAACTTAAACAATACTGTATAAACAACCAAGCAAGCTTACTGTTAGTCCCATGCTTTATTTTCCCATAGCCTGCTTTATACTTTCAGGGTCCCTCCATTTAGCGATGTGGTTGTGCATATAATGATATAAATTTTAATTTTGACAAGACAGATTGCTATATGTCAATATGTCATTTATTTCTTCATGGTGCAAATGATTACAATTTCAGTTCAGAGTTAAGATTTTGCTGCTTGTTCTTTACCTTTGTCTTGTAGAGCGGATCATGTACCCAGAAGTCCCTATAGCACTGAGAATGTCAAGTCATCTTTTGCTTGGTGTTGTTCGGATATACTCCAAGCAAGTGGAATATTTTTGTCAGGACTGCAATATTCTGCTGATAGGGATAAGAAAGGCTTTTGCTTCTACAGATGTGAATCTACCTGAAACTGCGACTAATGCAACATTTGAGTCTGTCACTTTGCTAGACAAGTTTCAGCTCGATGGCATGGACTTAGATATTGACTTTAGTGAGAGGTAATTTGTTGACTACCCATATCAATGAAAATCATGTATCTTGATACGACTTATTCACTTCTTTTGTTTGTATTTTATTGTTTTATTTAGGTCGCAGGATAGTCATGTAAAGGACCCTAAAGAAATTTCTCTTGAAGGTGATGATGATATGCATCCTCAAATGATAACTATATTTTGTCACTGAAATATCCATTTGATATAAAATATATTAACTCTGAAATAGATCATTTCATAGATCAAATTCTGGTCGGACAAGATCCTTATATTGTTGTTTCTTTTGATGAGGTTAGATGTTTATCTATGTTTGATTATCTATTTCTGTTCATTATATATAAGATTTGCAATCAGCAATTCTTTTCCATAACAGGATGTGAGGAATTCTCCATGCCCGAGAGATATTTCTGACTGTAGACCTCAGCCAATGCAAGAAGAGTATGTCCTTCATTATACCTCAACTCCTCTTTCCTGTGTTTATGAAAAATATGTCTTACTATGAATCTAAGTGATTTGCACTATCACAGCAACTGTCTTTACACTCCTGTGGGTGCCACTATTGGAGCTCTAGATCCTGGTCCTAGTAATCAGGAAAGATTTGGATTGTCCACTGACACTAATGGTCCTCGGAGTTATCCAGAAATTGAAATGATGTGTGATGCTTCTCGTCCGTATTTTCTTGAAAATGATCTATTCTGGCCAGACCAAAGTGGAGACAGATTGGAACCAGATTTGGTTCTAGTGGAAATTTTGAAGCAAAAAGAAACTGATGGTTCTAGTTGCACTCCTGTGGGTGCAACTAATGGTGCTCTAGATGCTGGTCCTAGTAATCAGGAAAGAGTTGGATTGTCAACTGACAATAATGGTCCTCTAAATTATCCAGAAATTGAAATGATGCGTGATGCTTCTCGTCTGCATTTTTCTGAAAATGATTCATTTTGGCCAGACCAAAGTGAAGACAGATTGGAACCAGATATGGCTCTCATGAAATTTTTGAAGCAAAAACAAACTGATAGTCTAGCTGTAGAACTGGTTCCTGGAGTTTCTCCTCTTCCACTTGAGCAGCACAAAGAACCAAACTCTGTTGTGTCAGAGCAGGGTCCTGAGATTTTGAACTCCAACCAAGCATTTGGTTAGTTCAGTTTCCAACTTTTTCCACTTCTCTGTCAATTAAAATGAATTTACGTAGAAGTCTTTATGTTTTATTAACCGCAGGCCAGGTGTCACCTGAACTAGATATTCGTTCAACTCCAGCAGCTTATCAGCCCATGCGAAAACAAAGGAGAAGGCATCGTTATGATGACATAACAGTACTAAGTAATAGGTATTGTGTAAGTTTACTTTCAAAAGAGGTAACTGCTCTCTAATTTTCTGCTACTAGTTGAATTTAGGAGCATGTACTTTTCAGGTTTATGAACCGGCAAATGAACGATTCGAGTTGCATCCTGCGTAAGAGAAAGGAACGCCCAACAGACCCACTGGACACCTGGAAGTTGAATCAAAGAATAAAACAAGATACAATTTTTTTTAAGCCCTTGTTGACTGGTGGTTGCCTTTTTCTCCGTTTCTTTACTCTATTTTCTAGGCTACCTTATAAGTTAGATCTCTAAATGAACGTCTATATTTGAACAGGGTTGTGCAGTGATCTTTGCGATGCTCACGAGAAAGACTTCGTTTCTGTGAAACCTTATTTAACTATTGCAAAAGAAAATTGTCCTCGAGTTGCAGAAATTTCTACCCCCGTGAACGTTGATGAAATGGAAACTGAAATTCTACGAGGCTGTGAACTGCCAGCTGGAAACAATTCCTTACCTGAACTTGTACGTTCTCCTAATGCCGGTCTATCTTCTCCTGCCTGTTTGACGCCTTCTCCAGCTAGAGAACATAATTGCACTCCTGCCATTGGCAATGATACCAGCTCGTTGTTGGATCTGGCGGAGACAACCTATGGAGGCACGTCAAACCTGGCAGCATCCACTGTTACACCCAGGTCTGGCAAAGTAACACCAATGATATTTTCGAAGGACCAACCAGGAGTTAAAGATACTTTTTGTACTGATATTCCAGAGTTAAGGAATACAGTTGATGGAGTATGTTCATTACTATTCTTGATTTGTTTCCAAGGCTGCAGTAACCTTTTTTTTGTTAATCATAGTTACGGAACTGAAACTATTTTATTTTATTTTGCAGGATTTATCTTTTCTGGCAGAAGACGATAATAATTTTTCTGGTATACTGAGTATGCTTTTCGTTGCTGCTCTCAGATGGCTTTTGACTTAACATGTTGATGCTCATAATGTGTGCTAAAATTTTATATATCACACATAAACAGGGCCACAGGAAACTCCAAATTGCTTCTTGCGAAAACACTCAGAAATTGAACAATTATCGGCAAGGACTAGGTAGCATCTAAAATATAAATTCTGATATTATTGATAGAATTTCTGTTTTTTTTTGTTGTCTTTCAGCTTATCTTATGATTTAATATAATGAGTGCAGGGCTGTGGCTCAATTCCTTAAATTCAGATCGGCAGTCACTCCAGCTGTAGAAAGCCAATCTGTGAATGTTAGTTTGAAGACAATCTTAGAAGGGAAACCAAGAAAAGTGTGCGCTCGAATGGTCTTTGAGACACTGGCAAGTCTTTGTACTCTTCTTTTGACTTGTGATACAGAAAACAAATATATCCTGATTAACATTACAATTTTTTGTACTTAAAGGTTTTGAAGAATTGTGGGCTTGTAGATGTGCACCAAGAAGAATCATTTGGTGATGTTACTTTGACAGTGACACAAAAACTTTCGAAGAAACTTTTTTCCACCTAAGTGTGTGTACTGTGTAGCCTATTCTCGCAAATCTTAGTGGTGAGAAGCCAAGCTCTACAAAAATATGGCTTAGCATATATTGCTTATATATATCTAGACGCTTGTTAAACAGTCACACACCCACGCACAGAGATTTCTCATACACAATTGTCTCAAACTACAGATTGCATCGGCTTTTAAGAGTTAACTTGATCCATGTTTTATATTTAAATCTATTTTTAGTCCTAGTATACTCTGAAATTGGCAGTAATCTTGCTGCACTTGGGAGCAAGAACTTGTGGAAGTCAATCGTAATACAAATAATTTTTCTATGTACTTGGCGTTTATAGGCTATACAGCCCTATTTAAATGCAGGAAACAAGAACAAGCACCAAACTGTAATAAATTGCAAAACATTGTTACACTATAGAGTACAAGAGATGAGTCATCAGCTGAGCTGGATTCAAGCTCATAGCTGGCAATACAGCTCATAGAGTTAGTTAGGATTCTGTTACAATGTTCAGCTATATATAAGTCAAAGTAGAGAGAGAGAATTAGATAGCTTATATATTTTGAGATCTCTTTTGTAACAATATACATATATGTAGAGTTCTTCTTCATTGATATCGTTAATGGTGATACTATCTTTCTTCTTCAATGTATCATTTACTGATGTGACATGGTATCAGAGCAGGGATGTGATTCTAATCCTTTTGTGTGTGTATCATCATCATCGTTTAGTTTGTTTAATCTTTGTGCTTGATGCGATCATCGTGTTCGATGCGATCATCGTGTTCGATCATCGAGTTCATGTACTGTGTGTGATTGATGTAATCATTGTGTTGTGATTGATCTTTGTGGCTATTTTTCTGGTTCAATTCAGCGTTAATTCTTGTAAATCAGTACATTTCTTGAGAATCTGTGCTCGATCTGTAACTGTTTCTTGTTCTTAATTCGATCGTCGTTGTCTTCTTCGTGCTTGTCGATCGATTGTCTTCTTCAAACTGCTATTGATTGTGTATGCATCGATTATCATATTCCGCTGCAGTAACTTCTAATCGTCAACACAATATGTCAAATTCTTCAACTCAAGCTGCTACGACTGGTGTCATTGATCCATATCATCCATACTTTTTACAGAGTTCAGATAATCCAGGTATCGCACTGGTTACTCAATCACTTACATCTCACAACTATTATCAATGGAGTAGATCTGTTAAACTTGCGCTATCTGCTAAGAATAAGTTAGGAATGATTGATGGAACATTATCACAACCTGTTGAATCATCTAATCTGTTTGCTCATTGGAATCGATGCAATGATATGGTTCTTTCATGGTTTCTTAACTCAATTTCATCTGAGATTCGTGATAGTGTTGTGTTCTTTAGCACTGCTAAAGAAATATGGGATGATCTTGCGGTTCGTTTCACTCAAGGAAATGTTCCACGAATTTTCCAGCTTAAGAAAGATCTAACTGCCTTAACTCAAGGTTCTTTGTCAATAACTGCCTATTTTACTAAGTGTCGTACTCTCACAGATGAGTTGAATGCTTTGTCACCACTGCCTAAGTGTACTTGTGCTACTACTAACTGTAGTTGTGGTGTTCGAACTAAACTGGAATCATATGAGAAACTGAACAGTCTGAGTCAATTTCTTATGGTCTTAATTAAGTGATACTTACACCGCTATTCGAGGCCAGATTCTTCTGATGCAGCCATTGCCCTCTCTCAGTCAAGCATATTCCTTATTGCTACAAGAGGAAAGTCAGAGAGAAAATCACACTAGTGGCTCTGTAGTTGAAAGCTTAGCTATGAATGTAAAATTTTCTGGCAACAAGGCTCACATTGGATCTGCAAAGAAAAATGTTCCTTCTGATATCACTTGTGACTATTGTCAAAATCAAGGACATGTGAAAGACAAATGTTTCTTCCTTCATGGGTATCCAGAGTGGCACCGTTTATATGGTAAGCCCAAGCGAAAACTTAAGCAATCTGGTAACACCACTACAAAGAAAGTAGCAAATGTAGCTACAAAGACCACGAAATCTGATGGTAAGTCAATGACTGATCAGACTTTAAAAGATGGTTTTACTGAGGCACAATATGATCAGATTGCTAAACTTATTCAACAAAGTATGAAGACCATGAATCCTTGGAACTTTACTGCTTCATCTTCTCACTTGTCAGGTATAAGCTACAGTGTTTCTTTTCATCATACTGCTTATAATGTTCACACTACTTCTTCACTTAATTGGATTCTAGATTCAGGAGCCACTGATCACATTGTAGCTAATGTCTCTTTGCTAGTTAATCCTAAACCTTTACTATCTTCTTTACACCTTCCTAATGGAGACACTGTTCCTATATCTCATGTTGGTGAGGTTCAACTCACACCTCAAATAAGGTTACTGAATGTTCTTTGTGTTCCATCATTTCATTGCAATCTTATATCAGTTTCTCAACTTACTAAAGATTCACCTGTCTCTGTTACTTTTTCCAACACTGCTTGCCTTCTACAGGACCATTCCCTGAAGAGGATGGTAGAGATTTGTAAAGTAACAGATGGCCTCTATCAGCTTTCACCTGTACATAGTTTGTTCTCTTCCTCTGTCAGTAATTGTAGTAGATTCCATACTGAACCCTCTGTCGAAGCTCAGTTGTGGCATAACAGATTGGGTCATCCTGCTGCTACAATTCTGAACAAAGTTGCTCTTATGCCTGCTATTCAATCCTCATTGTTTACTACTTGTGATGTTTGTCTTCAAGCCAAACATCACAGACTTCCTTTTCCTACTAGTACAAACAATAGTTATAAACTGTCTGATTTGATTCACTGTGATCTTTGGGGGCCATATAAACAGTTTACCCATGGTAATTGTACTCAGTTTCTCACCATTGTTGAGGAATTTTCACAATATACTTGGATTTTTCTCATTTCTAGCAAAACTCAAGTGTTTGGTTTGTTACAGAAATTTATCTTTTATGTTCGAACTCGGTTTCATCTCACAATCAAAATGGTTCGTTCTGATAATGGTGTAGAATTCATAAATCAGAGTGTGTCAACATTCTTTGATTCTCTTGGTATTATCCATAAAAAATCTTGCCCTCACACTCCCCAACAAAATGGGATAGTAGAACTCAAACATCAGCATTTATTAAACGTTGCTAGATCTTTAAGAATTCAAGCAGGGCTTCCCAAGTCTTTTTGGGGTGACTGTCTTTTAACAGCAGTTCATCTCATTAACTTGCTTCCAGTTCAGCATCTTAACTTCAAAAGTCCATATGAACTATTTTATAATAAATTGCCAGACTATCACACACTGAAAGTCTTTGGCTGCTTGTGTTACATTGCTGATATAACTAGTTCTGATAAACTCAATCCTAGAGGCCTCAAGTGTCTCTTTCTTGGCTATCCTTTTAATCAAAAAGGATGCAGAGTTATGGAATTACAAACTAAGAAATGTTACATTTCAAGGGATGTAATATTTGTGGAAAACATATTTCCATTTCAACAACTTTCTTCAACAACTAGTCCATCTTTATTTCCATCTGTGTCTGTTGATTTTGACTCACCTATTTCTGATTCAATTTCTTCTGAAAGTTCTACATCTTCTCAATCTCAAGCTAGTACATCTTCTCAATCTCCAGCTAGTAACTCTTCTCAGCTCAATATTACTGGTCAGAATGAAAATTCTTCAGATAATTCTCCTATTAGAGCACCAATAGTCTCTAAGAGACCTGCTAGAACAACCAAATTGCCTGGTAAGTTCCAAGACTACATTGGTCTTCCTTCCTTACCATCTACTGCTTCCATGACATGTTCATTTCCCTTACAGAAATATATGTCCTATTATGTGTTTAGTCCCAAACATAATCACTTTCTGGCAAATATTAGTAAAATCCCAGTCCCTTACACTTATAAGCAGGCCAGTAGTTCTTCACACTGGACAGATGCAATGTTGTCTGAAATCAGGGCCTTAGAGGCAAATAACACTTGGGACATAGTTTGAAAGGCAGAGTGTATAAACTTGTAACACTATAACTAATGTAACTCAATTAAAAGAAAAGATACTTAACCAGAAGACAATCAAGAACAAGAAGTCACAAGAAATCAACACTATATGAAGACAAGGTAATTGATACAATTGAACATGTTAACTATGATCAAGCCAAGAAGAAATCATTGAGAGAAGTTCAAGTCAAAGTTGTTCATGCCTCAGTGATTTGAGAATTCGAGAATCAAGATCATAACTATCAGTATCAACAAGATCAATTGATTTCAAGTGAACAAGAAGGAAAGCGAATATTGGAAAGCCAAGTTACTAAGTGAATATGGTAATTTATTCAAGAAGCAGAAACACTATCAAGACTAGTCACTTATGAACCAGACCAGTGCATCAAGTGTCAGGACATTGATAGCAAGTTTATGTCAGTAATAAAGATCCATGTTCAAGAGCTTGCTGAAGAATAAAGAAGACATAAAGATATCACAAGCTCAAGATGTGCATTGAAGTTTCAAGTTGAAGACCAGAATATTTTCTAAGTACTAAATGTTCTGGATGGCCAAGTAGAATATTTCTAAGTAGAAGTTCGACTTAGAAATTTCGAGATGGCTAAGTAGAAATTCTCAAGTAGAAGTTCTACTTAGATTGCAGCTTCAACATAACACATGGCATCTTCTGATTGGCAGATTTCCAAGCTTTCAAGATAAGGCAAGATTTATGTGGACATCATTGGGCCACGTATATCTTAGTCTTTGAAGACTACAGGACATAGATTACATGTAGTATAAATAGAAGCACTTGTGTAATGTTTTTAGTTAGTGAGCAATATTGAGAAAACACAAGAAAAAGAGAGAGAGTACATTCACAGAGCTTAGAATCATTCACTTCTCTCTGAACTTCTGTTATACTTTGTAATGAATGTTGTAGCAACCTTTTCAAGTTATATATAAAGAAATATATTCCTTGAATCTGCGTGTTCATTTATTGCATCGTATTTATTGCTTCTCATATTTGAAAAGTTGTATTCACCCCCCCCTCTACAACACATTTGGACCTAACAATTGGTATCAGAGCGGATGTTTAACATACAAAACATAGATCCTTGTGTTTGGTAGAAGAATCGTGAGTTTTCATTTTCTAGATCTACTTTTCATTTTCTCGAAAAGTGTGCTTTAATTCGTTGGTAGTGAAAACTCATCCGGGAAAAATTATTTAAATACTCCAGGTGTGATTATTTGGCTTGGGTGTATTTTAATTAATTTTTGTGAATTAATCTGGGTTCATTGATATTTGGTGTTCTTGAGTGTTCATCATCTGTTCTTATCAAAGAAGATAACCCAACAACTTTTTGATCTCCTTTTTCAAACAAATAAGATAGTCAAAAAGGTGTTTTTGTACTTTTGATTTGATAAATATTCCTTGGCCGAAAGTGTAACAAGACATACTCAGTGCCTAGCAAGTGGGTTAGTTGCTTTCGGTGTGTAAAGTATCAAAAGTCAAAAAGGTGTTAAAGTGATAATATTGTTTATTCAATATTAAAGAAATCTGCAGAAAATTTATTCCAAGGACAAAAGTTCTACATAGAATTTCTACTTGAGATTTTCTACATAGAATTTCGACTTGGACAATTTCTACTTGGTGAATTTCGACTTGAGCAAAATTTCTACTTAGAGAAATTTCGACTTGGCAAAAGTTCTACATAGATATTCTACATAGCCTAGTCTTGGGTACTTAGAATTTTTTAGTGACAAGATTTGAAATGGCTCCTAAAAATTCTTTCAAGATCCCAATGTTCAACCGAGATCACTATGAAGAATGTGTTTTCAGAATGAGACTCTACTTAGAGACTATTAACCCTGAGTATCTGGAAGTCCTTGAAAAGGGTAAATTTGTTCCAATGAAAGCTATTCCTGAGCGTACGGAAGGAGAGGAGGTTATACCTGCTCGGTCTGAGCCTAAAAAGGCAGCGGACTTTACGGATGCTGACAAGGAGCAAATAGCTTATGATACTTCTGTAAGACAAACCTTGATGGAATCCCTTAATCATGAAATGTTCAACATAGTCAAAGGTTTGAATACAGCAAAGAAGATTTGGGACAAGATAGAAGTTGTCATGGAAGGATCTGCAGAGGTTAGAAGCAACAAGACACTTATACTCAAGATGGAGTATGACACCTTCAGAATACGAAAAGGAGAAGGCATAACAGATGTCTATCTAAGATTCAGTCAGTTGGTTTTGGATTTGAATCTGAGAGGTGTTACTCTCCCCATGGTTGAGACCAATACGAGATATCTGAGGAACCAGCCAAAGAGCATTGAACATAGGGTCTACGCAATCAGAGAAACCAGAGATTTGCATACAACTTCTCTGGAAGAATATTATGGAATTCTGAAGACCTATGAGCTGGAAACACTTCAAGATCAAGCATGGGACAATGATTCAAAAGGAAAAGAAACTGCATCAGGATTAGTTGCTGATGAGGAAGAGTCTAAGAAGGCAATGGTTGCAGTAAAGCCTAAATCATCACTTGTACCACATCAAGTTGATAATGATGACGAGTGCGCATCTAACAGTGATGATGACTACTTCACCCAAGAAGAGCTGGACAACATGGACGATAGTGTCGTGGCATACATGGCAAGGAAGTTCAGCAACATGAGATTTAGAAAGAGCAACCGACCACAGAGAAATTCTTCATCTTACTATCGGGCTGCTAAGGGTGGTGGTAGTTCGTCAGGCTACAAAAGCAAAGGCAAGAGTACCAGCTACAAATCTCCGTTGGATTTCAAAATGAAGTTCAATTGCTATAATTGTGGGGAACCTGGAAATTTTGCCTCGGACTGCAAAAAGCCTAAACAGACTTATCCAAAAGAGACATTTGAAGCCCTCAAAAGCAAGTATGAATCGCTGGTGAAAGAAAAACATGGTAAAAGAGCTTTAGTAGTAACAGAAGGAAGAGCTTGGGATGATTCAGATGAGGAAGATGTTACTCATGTAGCAAACTTTTCGCTCATGGCTGAGACATCAGAGGAACCAGAGGTACCAGTTCTAACCCTTAAAGTAGAAATGTCTATTGATGATTATAAGGAACAGAACGGGGCTCTTAGCGAAGAGATCTACATGTTGTGCAAAAGCCTAGACACTTCTCAAAAGGAACAGAAAACACTTGTCGCCAAAAGTAGAATGCTTGAGGCAAAAGTGGAAGAGTTAGAGGCTGCTTGCACTGTAGATACTTCCCTAAGAGATTTTATTAAATCTTTGGAACACAAGCTCGTCCTTAAGGCAGAAATAGAATCATGTCTTAGGAACAAACTAGCTGAGTTAGAAACTAAATGTGAAGCTTACAAACTAGCTGCTAGTAAAGTGTATGTAGATAATGACGTATTTAAGAAGATAACTGGAGTAGGTGTAGGACTTGATTATTCTAACCTTTCTAAGAAAGAAGGGAAGAGACCTATCGACTCTAGTTCCAGTGACCTTAAAAATGAAATTCCTAGCATTTTTAAATCTTCTGTCAAACCCATCTACAAACACCTTGTTCCTAGAATAGAAGAAGAAGAGACTGAATTGATAGCTAGATATGAGATTGAGATGGAAGATCGCCAGAAAGCACAACCTATAACTCCTATCAAACAAGTTAAAATCAATTTCCCTAGTAATGAATCTAGACTAGGAATAGGAGCTAAGGCTGTTAAACAACAAGGGAAGAAAGGCATAAAAGAGGTTAAGGCTGAACGAATAAAGAAAGCATGTTATCACTGCAAATCTACTGAACATCTTTCTTATGCATGTAAAGCTATCATAAATGTTCCTGCTGCACATGCCATGCCTGTCACACACACAATGAATAATCTGCATCCGAATCATGCACAGTGTGGTCAACCTAATTGTATGCCATGCACTTTTAACGTCATGCAAACTTTTGTGAATTTAATGAATGCATCTAGCCAGTCATGCTCAAATACTGCTGCTAGTTCAAACATCAAGAAAAAGCATGTGAGAGCTAAGACTGTCAGTCCTCCTAAAGTTAGGAGTGACAAACCTTCTCCTAGGACTGATAAATATGTCAAGTCTGAGAAAGGAAAGGAGAAAGTCGAAAGCTCTAGTAATGTTAAGAAAAGTGCATCTCCTGTTGTTAAATCTGTTGATTCTAAATCTTATCGAAAAGCCGGGCCCAATCAAAGTTGGGTTCCGAAGAAAGTCTAATCAATCTGTCATTGCAGGGCATTAAGCAAAATAGAAATAAAGTCATATGGGTGCTGGATAGTGGAGCATCGAGGCATATGACTGGAAACAAGTCCCTGCTTACAGAGTTGGTTATGAAGGCTGGCCCTTATGTTACCTTTGGAGATGATAGCATAGGTGTGACAAAGGGATATGGCAAATTGAAAACTGGCAATGTCATCATTGAAGATATTTCCTATGTTGAGGGATTAAAGCACAATTTGTTGAGTATCAGTCAATTCTGTGACAAAGGTTACGAAATTGTCTTCAACAAGAAAGGTGTATCAATCACTCACATCAAGGAAGGCTCACTGGCTTTGAGAGGAGTTCGAAAGGCAGATCTTTTTGTTGCAGACATGGATTCAGCAAATCAGAATGAAGTCACCTGTTTCTACAGCAAAGCTTCGGATGATGAAAGCTGGTTATGGCACAAAAGGTTATCTCACTTAAACTTCAAAACGATGAATACTCTCGCGAGGCGAGAATTGGTGAGAGATCTACCTCAAATGGAGTTCGCTCCGAAAGGACTCTGTGAAGCCTGTGAAATGGGAAAGTCGAAGCGAGCCTCGCATAAAAGCAAAGAAATTTCTAGTATCACTGAGCCTCTGCAACTTCTTCATATGGATTTGTTTGGCCCAGTGAATGTCCTATCTTTGTCTAGGAAAAGATATGCATTGGTAATTGTGGATGACTTCTCCAAGTATACATGGGTATTGTTCGCAATGACGAAAGACGAAGTACCTTTTCTAATCATTGATCACATCACTCAAATTGAAAATGTTTCAACACTTACTGTGAAGACGATTAGATCAGACAATGGCACTGAATTCAAAAACGCAGTGCTAAATGACTTCTGTGTATCTAAGGGAATACGTCGTCAGTATTCAGCCCCGAGAACTCCACAACAAAATGGAGTAGTTGAAAGGAAGAATAGAACATTGGTTGAAGCAGCAAGAACTTTGTTGTATGATTCGAAACTTCCTCTGTATTTCTGGGCAGAAGCAGTGAGTACCGTGTGTTACACTCAAAATCGATCCTTGATCATAAAAGATAAAGAAAAGACACCATGTGAGCTAATGAATGGAAGAAGACCAACAATCAAATACTTTCATGTCTTCGGAGCAAAATGCTATGTACTTATAGATGATGAAAATCTAGGCAAGTTTGCAGCAAAAGCTCGTGAAGGAATCTTTGTTGGTTACTCCACAGATGTGGTAGCAGCTTATAGGGTGTTCTTAGTAAATGATCGAAAAGTGACTGAAAGCTACAACGTCAGATTCGACGATACCAAACTCTCATCAATTTCAAGAGATTCTAGTGAACCTGAGTCCCTAAAATTTCAGAATCTGGACTTAGAAGAACTTGAAGATGAACCTGAGTTGGTTGTCCCATTAAATGTTCCAAGTGTACGTGAAGAACCTGAGTCTAGTGAACAAGCTAATCCTACAAGATCAGGAGAGACTTCTTCAGTACGAACCAGCAACAACTCAGGGGGAGTAAATAGCAGCTCAAGGACTACTGTTCAAGGCTCGAGTCGAGTTGACTCTAGTTCTGTAGGAGCTGGCACTAACTCAGGGGGAGTTAGTGAAAGTAATCAAAGTAGTCAGCACCACAACTCAGAAAGTCATGCTGAATCATCAAGACAATTTCCAAGAGAACGGGTATGGAATAGAGACCATCCGTTTGAATTAATTATTGGTGATCCAGATGCTGGTGTGTCTACTAGAAGAACTACAAGAGCTGACCTGGCTAATATTTGCTTATATTCTGGGTTCTTATCCAAGCTTGAACCTAAAGAAATAGAAGAAGCTCTTGGTGATGCTGATTGGGTGATTGCAATGCAAGAGGAAGTCAATCAGTTTGAAAGGCAGAAAGTTTGGAAACTGGTACCCTGACCAAAGAACAAATCAGTAATTGGAGCAAGGTGGGTATTCAGAAATAAAATGGATGAAAACGGACTTGTAACACGAAACAAGGCTCGTTTGGTTGCAAAAGGTTATTCTCAGCGAGAAGGAATTGATTATGATGAGACCTATGCACCAGTTGCAAGACTTGAGGCAGTCAGAATGTTCTTGGCATTTGCAGCACATAAGAACTTCAAGGTTTTTCAAATGGATGTGAAAAGTGCCTTCCTGAACGGAGAGTTAGAAGAAGAGGTGTATCTGGAACAGCCGCCTGGCTTCATTGATCCAGAACTTGTAGATTTTGTGTATCTTCTCTTCAAATCTGTCTATGGCCTCAGGCAATCCCCAAGATGTTGGTATGAAACCCTATCCGTATTCTTAATTGAAAGTGGTTTTACTAGGGGAGTAATTGACAAAACATTGTTCTATAAGAATGTGAAGAATGATTTAATACTTGTTCAAGTCTATGTGGACGATATTATCTTCGGGTCATCGAATGAGCGCTTGTGCGAGAAATTTGCTAAGCTAATGCAAGACAAATACGAGATGAGCATGATGGGAGAGCTGTCCTTCTTCCTTGGATTACAGATCAGTCAGAGAAAAGATGGTATCTTTATCTGTCAATCCAAGTACGTCAGAGATTTACTCAAGAAGTACAATCTAGAAGATGCATCAGCAGCTAAGACTCCCATGGCAACAACCACGAAGCTTGATGAAGACAAATCAGGTAAATCAGTTGACATCACAAGCTATCGAGGTATGATTGGCTCACTTCTCTATTTAACTGCAAGTAGACCCGATATAATGTTCGCGACTTGTTTATGTGCAAGATTCCAAGCGGATCCTAGAGAATCACATCTCATAGCCGTCAAAAGAATTTTTAGGTATCTCAAGGGCACACCAAATCTAGGGATTTGGTACCCAAGAGATACAGGTTTTAATCTAATTGGCTATACGGATTCAGACTATGCAGGTTGCAGGATTGATAGGAAAAGCACATCTGGTGCTTGTCAATTTCTTGGCAGAAGATTGGTGTCCTGGCAAAGTAAAAAGCAACATACAGTATCTACTTCTACTGCTGAAGCTGAGTACATTGCTGCTGGAAGCTGTGTAGCTCAAATACTGTGGATGAGGAACCAATTGAAGGATTATGGCATGGAGCACAAGAAAATTCCTATTATGTGTGACAACACAAGTGCTATTGCCATAACCAACAATCCTGTAGATCACTCAAGAACCAAGCACATCGACATCAGGTATCACTTCATAAGAGAACATGTCGAGGAGGGGACTGTGGAGCTACATTTCGTGCCCACAATGCAACAAATTGTAGATATATTCACCAAACCTCTTGATGAAGTAACATTCAATAGGTTGGTTGGTGAATTGGGAATGCTTAACACAAGTTAGTAAAGCCTTCCATCTGTAAAATCCATGTTTATGTTTGTATATGCAAGCTATTTAATCATTATGTGCTTAGACTTTAAAATGCCTAATTAATGATTGTTATAGGTTGCATATAGTGTCATTTTACATGAATTCATTGTGTTTTAAGTGTCTTTTATAGCACAAATCTTTGAATTTATGCTTGTTAGATTGCATGATCATAGGGGGAGTTAAATTCATAATATTCTAAATTTTGCATGATTTTTAGATGAATTTACCTGTGTTTGTCATGTAATTAGAGGCCTTAGAATTATCAAGGAATGTTTTAATTATGTCATATATTAAAATCCTTGAATTGATATTTATATTAATTTGGCAAAATTAAGTGTTGAGTTTTTCAAAGAAAAATTGCCAAATTATTCTAAGTATCTTCAAAATTTCGAGTTAAACACTATCTCGAAACTCATCTTGAAATTCTAGTTGAATTTCGATTTGAGCTTCCAGAGTGAAGTTTTGAAAATTCTAAGTCTGGGAAGAATTTCGAGTTAGACTCTATCTCGAAATTCATCTCGAAATTCGACTTAGGGCTCGAATTCGAGTTACCAGTGTGCCACTCCATCTTTGAAATATTCGAGATAAGTTCTATCTCGAACTTTATCTCGAAGTATGAGGTAAGGTTTCATTTTTGGAGATATTTTGAATAGATCTGAGAGTAACTTCGAGTTAGTCTCTATCTCGAAACTCAACTCGAATTTCGACTTGATGTTCGAGATAGAGTTCTCAGTTGGTTTAAGGGGATTTTTCGAGTTACTCCTAACTCGAAACTTATCTCGAATTTCCACTTGAATTTCGAGATAGGTTTCCCTAGTACTGTTGGTGGTTTGTGCTGTTTACATGGTCTTTAATAGTTAAATGGTTCAAGTTTTTCGAGTTAACATCTATCTCGAACTCCATCTCGAAGTTCGACTTAAAATGTTCGAGATAGAATTCGAGATAGACTTCGACTTAGACTTCGAGATAGACTTCGACTTAGGTTCTCCCTGTATGTACTTAGTGTTTTCACTCTTTTTAACAGGGTTACTTTTGTCATTTCACATTCATGTCTATATATACATCTCTAACTCGATCAATACATTCACTTTTACCTAATTGAGTTTTACAGCCGCCTCCATATAGATACAGGCGATTTCGACTTACAACCACTGTTCGTGATTTTTGTGATAAAACTCATACAGACCACGAATTACTGCCCGATTTTTGACTGCCACTATCTGAGTGACTAGTAATATCTGAGTTTGTGTGTTTGTGTATCTGTTCTTATTTCTCGATATATATACACACGTATATACACACACCACTTCAAAGTCATATACACACGATTTCACTGGTGTGTACACACATAAATTCACTGATTTCACTGGTATCAGATTCTGTTAATTGGTTGTTGATTTTCGCCTCTCACAGTGATAATTATCTATAACCCGTAGTTTAATTTTTCAAGAAGTGACTTTTGGTCTTTTTGTTAAATTAAAAGGGCTATAACTGATAATTCTTTAATTAATTGTTTTTCGAAAATTAAAATTAAAATTCACATTTGTTAAGGAAAAACATTTTAATTAAAATGGCTCACCAATTTTCACTTGCTAAAAACAATTTTTATAATATTTCTACGGAAATTGGTGATCAACTCCCGCGCTTTAAGTCTTGGATACGATTTCTCAATTTGTATTCCAAAGCTAGCGATGCTTTTACTGCTAAACCTACACTAGTACATGATGCTTTACAGCAATTATGGACTAGTGCGGTTTCTTTTGGGAGCAAATCAACCCCCTTTGGTTTCAGGTTTACCTTAGCGGGTCAGGAATATGAGGTGAATGAACAAATTGTCAACAGGGTTCTGGGATTCCCGATAAAAGATGCTTATGATCCAGAACCTACAGCTGCAGAACGCCTTAGTTTCTTTGAAGAAATAGGATGTTATCCTCCGTCTGGCCGGATCACTGGAAACATCCAAAAACAATTCTTTCATGTGGAATGGAATTACTTTTTCGAGGCCATCACAAGATGTTTTCGGGCACGAGAAAGCGATTTCCATCAAATTTCCATTCCCATGCAAAACCTTGGAATTGCCCTAGCAAGAGAACTGAATATAAATTATGGACGCATAGTTCTCTCGGAGATAGTTGGTGTAATGGGATCTCTTGCAAGCAGGGACCTCAACACAAAAGATGTTGTCTGCTGGTTTCCTCGGTTCTTACAGATGCTGATTAATGATTTAATACCGAAGGATGATCTTGCAGTTAGACAGATTTTTGCCAGAAGTCCAACATCTGCACCACTAGGGATGGGCACTAAGTCACTTTCAACAATTGATAATCAGGACAAACATCAAGGTAAACCAATGTCAATTCCTGAAAACATTCAACAGTGGCTTATATATGATGCAGGAGTTACCACCTTGGTGGAATCATCGCAAGTTTCATCATATGCTCAGAATCGGTCTGCTCATGCTGAGGCATTTGAAGAGATTCCTGATGAGCAAAGCGGTGACGAACAAGGTAATGAATCAGGTAATCTCTCTCTGCATACTACTCATTCCTCTTCCTATGTTTCTGATTCCCAGACCCAAGAGACTGCTAGCCCGCAGGATCTATCCCAGGGTGAGAGCTATATTTCTAATTCTCTGCCACCCCTGTCACCGGAATCCAAACAACCAGCACATGAAAATGTAGGATATGATGAGGAGAGTGACCCCGAAGAGCAGCCTCTTACTCGAAAGAAAGCCAAAATTTCTCATGCTGCTACTTCTAAACCTCAGTCAAACCCTAGCATGTCACACGCAACCACTCCACCTCACGAGAGTGGTTCACCCCTTGAACAATCTGCACATAGGGATTTTGATGATGATTATGTACCTCTTGAAGATACTGTTGCTTCAAAAGGACATGAAGCTTTAAAAGCTTCAGCCGTACTTTCACCGGTACGTACTGATGCTGCAAAGAGGATCGGTTCTGATGTTGTACAAGAACACTTTGTAGCCTCTCAGCCTGAGATTCCAACTCAGGAACCAACAGCAATTGATCCCATAACTGCAAATTATATTGCTTATCCAGTTTCTGCAGGTACTGCTTCATATTTTGGATCAATTATTGAAGACATACACGAGCGTGAGACAGGGAGTGTGTGTGAGAGGTTAGGGAGAGAGGGACCTTCATTTTTAAGGCCCGAAACCGAGCGTCAAATACTAACAGAACGAGTATTAGAGCGAGGTCACCTAAACCAAACACCGTCCCTTAATATTGAAAATCTTGATACTCGTATGACTTCTATGGAAAATCAAATGAAGCAGTTTGGGCAGACGATGGGGCAGTTAGGGATGAACATTGGAAACAATCAAAGGGCTCTTGATGACTACGCAGCACGAATGGCAAGTCAAGCTACAGCTTTTAATGATTTGACAAACAAGGTAAATGACTTGGGCCATGCTGGTGGTGTCTTGGGAAACACTCTGAATGAGAGGATGGGAGCAATGGAGATTACAATGGATACTCTGGCTGTGGAGATCAGTAGAGTGATGTTTGCAATCAGAAGTTTTGTGCCCCAGGAGTGTTTCGAGCCGCAACAACCTCCCCCCGATGCTGGTACAGGTGGTGCTAGTGGAGCAGGAACCTATGGTTCTGGGTTTGAAGACTTTTATACAGCTGGTGGATCTGGAGACCAGGGTGGAGTTCAGGATAACTCACCTAAGGGGGAGAGTAGAAAGGAGACGAGACAGCAGGGAGTTCAAATCGAAGAAATTCAAGAACAAGCTGATCTTGTCAAAGAAAAAGAAATTGAGTCGTCTACTGATGAAGAGGCTCTGAGAAGGAAAAAGGGTAAGGCAATAGCGATTGAGCAAGATGAGCCATTCGTTGATCTGAGTCATCAAGAAAAAGTACAGGTGGTACATGACTCAGATTCCGATATGGAAGACGCACCTTTGGAACATGCTATTAAGAGATCATTGAAGGATCAAGGTGGAGGTGCTGGGATGTCTTCCGGAATGCCTGAAGAAATTACTGTTGATGAGGAAACCCTTAAATCTCAAAAGTTAGCCTTGGAACAAGCTGAGTTCTTTAAAATGAAAGCAATGCAAGATCGTGCTGTTTTTCAGGAAAAGAAAGCGGAGCTACAAAGGAAGCAGTACGATTATGAGCTTGCAAGGCTAGCTGATCCTCAAATTGATCTGGACAAGAGAAGGTTAGGGCAGAAATGGGATGAAGCAAGGAAGATACTGATGGGACCATGTACAAAAGGAGTTAATAACAAGGAGGAAGATGATCTGTTCTACAACCTAAATTTGCAGAATCCAATGACTGCTGACTACTTGAGTGCATTAAAGAGATTAATTTCTAAAGTCAGGGTTGGATACAATGCAACACTGAAGGAGTGGCAGATTATATTGTCTTTGACAGAAGGAATCCCAATGTCTTTCCTATATGTGGATGACCAATTCATGACGAGAAGATCTGCATCAGAGTTGTTCTTGCTAGCAACAAAAATTCAATACTCTCATTCTGAGAATCTAAGCATACTGTATAGGGATCAGTTAATGCAGCTAGCAGAGGACAAGGGTCCAGAATTCTCAGCATATCCTAATGTTGTCCGGATGGTGGTTGACAGTAAATTGAAGAGGGTGAGCATGGAGGAAAAGGACTTAATGGAACTTTCAGTGGAATCTCTTAAGGCCGTCTGTAGACAAATGATGAGTAAGGGATTCGCGTCTGAGCTTAAAGATAAATCAGTGAAGATCATTGAAAGTGCCATATTCAAGAAGAGCAATGAGGTGTGGAAGTGTGATATCATTGCTCCAAACCCTCTTGATAATGTGAAGGTTGAACCAGAGCTAATAGAAAAGAAATGGAATATTCTTCAAGCTATGAAGAATGTAGATGAAGCTCTGAATCTTCCTTCTGGAGAACTGGAACAAGGAGAGATAAGGGAGTTAATTGGTGTTCCAGGAAGAGATAGTGTATACTGGATACACTCTTATGTTGATAATACAGCTGATGCCTTAGTATTCATAGATGCAGACCAGAATAAAACAATCTTGCATATGAGTAAAAGTTGGCTGCTGCAGACTCAAGATGCTGCATTTCTGGAGAAAGTGTTATATGTGTTCAAATGGGAAGATGTGGAAGTTAAGTATGTGAAAGAAAAGCAGAGACTCGTGAGTTACCTGTCTGATGTAGTAGTGGAAAAGAAGCGAATGGAGCAAGATGCGGCTAGTGTCCACAATACTAATCGTGTCAAGGGCTATCCCAAAATGATCTATTGTCAGTTTAAAGCTGATAAAGCTCATTGGAAACCTCAGCTTATAATGAAGAAATTTGAGGACATTCCAAAGATCAGGACTACTCAGGAGGTGGACAAACTCAGAAGGCTTTTCAAACATCCTTACCCAGAGCCCAAGAATCCTCTAGAAATGGAAGCAGTAAGTTTATTGAATGCTAGGTGGACGCAGCTTCGCGATCCAGTGTACAAGAAAGAACAGCAGCAGAAGGAGAAGCGCAGAAGGCAGAAAGAAGAGAAAGACCAAGCTGCTGAAGCTAGGAAGAGGAAACGGAATTAGGGTTAAAGGTCAGAGTGGTGTGAACTTGAAGTTGGAAAAACTTCATGTCTTTCGGTTGCTTTAACTCACTTGAGGAAAATTCACCTTAGAGTGAATCCAATAAGGTGATATAAGTTTGACTAAAAGATATGAAATAATCCAGGTGATAGGAATCATTCAAATGATCTTTAATTCGAGGTTCGAATTCTGTTTCTAGTTTAAGTTCTTTGTATTGTTTTCAAGTACTTTTCAATTGTATATTTTTCAAGACTGTAATGTTAATTATCTTTTCTCGTCTCATTGTTTAGTTGAGTTATCCTTCATTAATTTGAATGTCATTGTTAGACAATCAAATTGGGGGAGATTGAAAGGCAGAGTGTATAAACTTGTAACACTATAACTAATGTAACTCAATTAAAAGAAAAGATACTTAACCAGAAGACAATCAAGAACAAGAAGTCACAAGAAATCAACACTATATGAAGACAAGGTAATTGATACAATTGAACATGTTAACTATGATCAAGCCAAGAAGAAATCATTGAGAGAAGTTCAAGTCAAAGTTGTTCATGCCTCAGTGATTTGAGAATTCGAGAATCAAGATCATAACTATCAGTATCAACAAGATCAATTGATTTCAAGTGAACAAGAAGGAAAGCGAATATTGGAAAGCCAAGTTACTAAGTGAATATGGTAATTTATTCAAGAAGCAGAAACACTATCAAGACTAGTCACTTATGAACCAGACCAGTGCATCAAGTGTCAGGACATTGATAGCAAGTTTATGTCAGTAATAAAGATCCATGTTCAAGAGCTTGCTGAAGAATAAAGAAGACATAAAGATATCACAAGCTCAAGATGTGCATTGAAGTTTCAAGTTGAAGACCAGAATATTTTCTAAGTACTAAATGTTCTGGATGGCCAAGTAGAATATTTCTAAGTAGAAGTTCGACTTAGAAATTTCGAGATGGCTAAGTAGAAATTCTCAAGTAGAAGTTCTACTTAGAGTGCAGCTTCAACATGACACATGGCATCTTCTGATTGGCAGATTTCCAAGCTTTCAAGATAAGGCAAGATTTATGTGGACATCATTGGGCCACGTATATCTTAGTCTTTGAAGACTACAGGACATAGATTACATGTAGTATAAATAGAAGCACTTGTGTAATGTTTTTAGTTAGTGAGCAATATTGAGAAAACACAAGAAAAAGAGAGAGAGTACATTCACAGAGCTTAGAATCATTCACTTCTCTCTGAACTTCTGTTATACTTTGTAATGAATGTTGTAGCAACCTTTTCAAGTTATATATAAAGAAATATATTCCTTGAATCTGCGTGTTCATTTATTGCATCGTATTTATTGCTTCTCATATTCGAAAAGTTGTATTCACCCCCCCCCCTCTACAACACATTTGGACCTAACATAGTTCCTCTTCCCGCTGATAAAAATGTTGTTGACTGCAAGTGGTTGTTTAAAGTAAAATATGTTGAGATTGTAGAGTCTATGTCAGGCTCAAGGCCTTGACCTGAACAGACGCGATTCTAAAGGGCTTGACTTCAGGCTCAAGGCCTTGACTACGGGATTTTCAACAAAGGTCCATATTGTTAATTAGGCCCAGTTTCTTCCATTATAAATATTCTCTTGTAATTGTAAAACCCTAACACAACACAATTGTGAGAGATCAATACAAAATTATTACGGCTTGTGGAGTAGGAATTTCCGAACCACGTAAATCTTTGTCTTGTGTGATTGTCATTTATTTTCTTGTTCTTGTTTATTCGTTTTGGGTTTTGCTTTCGTTGTTGTATACTCAACAACTGGTATCAAGAGCCTAGGTTTTCAGGCGAGTGAGAGCGATGGCAGAAGAAGGGAAAGTAAAGATCGACAAATTTGATGGCAAAGATTTTTGGTTTTGGAAGATGCAAATTGAAGATTATTTGTATCAGAAAAAACTACACGAACCGCTGGAGGAGAAGAAGCCAAAAAAGATGGATGACAAAGATTGGAATCTATTAGATATGCAGGCTCTGGGTGTTGTCAGATTGACTTTGGCGAAGAACGTTGCTTACAATATCGTCAAGGAAACGACAACTTATGGATTGATCAAGGCGTTATCAAATATGTATGAGAAGCCGTCTGCTTCGAATAAGGTATATTTGTGTCGCTTGTTGTTTGCCACAAAATTGAATGAAGGTGATTGTGTTGCTGATCATGTGAACGAATTTAACTCTATCCTATCAAGATTGACATCAGTGGATATTAAATTCAATGATGAAGTACAAGCCTTGTTGTTGGTATCCTCGTTACCTGACAGTTGGTCCGGATTTGTCACTGCTATTTGTAATTCATCTGGGAGCAGTAATATGACTTTTGATGGAGTTCGAGATGCGATTCTTGGAGAAGATATTCGTAGGAGAAACTCAGGAGAGTCGTCAGGTTCCTTGTTGAGTACTGAGAGTAGAGGCAGAAAGTCCGATAGGGGCAGAATCAGGGGCATAGCAGATCGAAGTCACAGAAGAGAGGACAGTCCAAAGATCGCAAAGAGATTGTTTGTTGGAATTGTCAGAAGAAAGGTCACTTCAGAAATCAGTGTACGGCTCCCGCAGCTCCTAAAGGAAAGAAGAAAGAGGATAATTCAGCTAATGTAATTGAAGAAGTGGCGGATGACGATGCTTTGATTTGTTGTGTTGAATGTTCGGTTGAATCATGGGTTATGGATTCTGGTGCATCATTCCATGCTACCCCTTGCAAGGATTTGATGTTAAATTTCAGACTTGGAAATTTTGGTAAAGTTCGTCTTGCTGATGATGAAACTTTGGATATTGCGGGCATGGGAGATATTAATCTCAAGACCTCTTTGGGGACTAGTTGGACGTTGAAAGATGTGAGATACATTCCTGGACTGAAGAAGATGTTGATATCTGTGGGCCAGTTAGATAAGGAAGGGTATCGAGTTACTTTCGGAGACGGACAGTGGAAGGTTATAAAGGGGAATCTAGTTGTTGCTCGTGGAGAGAAAAAGGGGACGTTGTACATAGTTGAACAATCTAGCTATGAAGCGAATGCAGTTGCTGATGAGATTGGGTCTTCAACTTTGTGGCACCAAAGACTTGGTCATATGAGTGAAAAGGGTGTGAAGCTGTTAACTTCGAAGGGAAAGATTCCAGAGCTGAAGAATGTGGAAGTTGGGTTCTGTGAGCCATGTCTTCTTGGAAAGCAGAAACACGTTACTTTTACAAAATCAGGGAGGACACCCAAGGCTGAGAGGTTAGAGCTAGTTCATACTGATGTATATGGTCCAACAGCAGTTGCGTCGTTGGGAGGATCTCGCTACTATGTCACTTTCATTGACGATTCCACTAGAAAGGTATGGGTTTATTTATTAAAGAATAAATCAGATGTGTTTGCTACTTTCAAGAAGTGGAAGACCGAAGTTGAAAATCAGATCGGTTTGAAGGTTAAGAGTTTGATGTCAGATAATGGTGGTAAGTACAGTGGTGATGAGTTTAAAAGCTATTGCGCAAAATATGGGATTAGAATGATCAAAACAATTCCAGAGACACCGCAGCAGAATGGTGTTGCAGAGCGCATGAATAGAACCTTGAATGAGAGGGCCAAAAGTATGAGGCTGCATGCAGGGTTGCCAAAGATTTTTTGGGCAGATGCAGTTAGCACAGCAACATATCTCATAAATAGAGGACCTTCAGTTCCTTTGGGGTTCAAGATTCCTAAAGAAGAGTGGCAGAAAAAGGAGGTAAATCTTTCACACTTGCGAGTATTTGGTTGTGTTTCTTATGTGCGTGTTAAAGATTCTGACAGGGACAAGCTTGATCCGAAAGCAAAGAAGTGTATCTTCATTGGTTATGGCTCAGATGATATGGGTTACCGTTTCTGGGATGAACTGACGAAGAAGGTCGTTAGAAGTAGAGATGTTACTTTTAACGAAAGTGCAGTGTACAAGGATAAGCTTGCAGTCGATTCCGAGTTTACAAAAGAAAAACCTGAGAAAGAGAAAGCAGTGCTTGAAGATATTACAGAAAAAGATCTTGCAGGAAATAGTGGGAGTTCGGGGAATGGTCATGATGACACAGTTCCAGTTGCTCCACAGGCTGAGGTAAGAAGATCTAGCAGAATTGTGAGGCCACCACAAAGATTTTCTCCTTCAGCATATTATATGTTATTGACCGAGGATGGAGAGCCTCAGTGTTACTCAAAGGCAGTTCAGGTGGATGATTCAGTTCAGTGGAAATCAGCCATGAAAGAAGAGATGAGTTCTCTTGAGAAGAATGAAACTTAGTCTTTAACAGAATTACCAGCAGGAAAGAAGGCTTTACAGAATAAGTGGGTGTTCCGGATCAAAGAAGAACCTGATGGCAGCAAGAGATACAAGGCGAGGTTAGTAGTTAAGGGTTATCAACAGAAAAAGGGTATTGACTATACTGATATATTTTCTCCGGTTGTTAAGATGACTACTGTTAGAATTGTGTTAAGTATTGTGGCTGCAGAGGAGTTACATCTAGAGCAACTAGATGTTAAGACTGCGTTCTTACATGGTGATCTTGAGGAAGACATCTACATGGTACAACCAGAGGGATTTCAGGTAGCTGGGAAAGAAAACCTCGTTTGCAAGCTTATAAAAAGCTTGTATGGTTTGAAGCAAGCACCAAGACAATGGTACTTAAAGTTTGATAGCTTTATGATGAAGAATGGGTACACTAGGAGTGCTATGGATCATTGTTGTTATTTTAAACAATTTGATTCATCTTATATCATATTGTTGTTGTATATTGATGACATGTTGATAGCAGGATCAAACATGAGGGAAATCAACAGGTTAAAGAGACAAATGTCTGAGGAGTTTGAGATGAAAGATATGGGTGCAGCAAAACAGATACTTGGTATGAGCATCATAAGGGATAGATCTGAAGGTACTTTGAAATTATCTCAAGAGAAGTATATTGAGAAATTGTTGCAGAAATTCAGTGTCCAAGATGCAAAGACCAAAAGTACACCGTTGGCGACTCACTTTAATCTCACGAAGAAGCAGTCACCTAAAACGGATGAAGGCAAGAAAGATATGGCTAAAGTTCCGTATGCATCTGTAGTTGGCAGTTTGATGTATGCTATGGTGTGTACAAGGCCAAATATTGCTCATGCAGTGGGAGTTGTTAGCAGGTTCATGTCTAATCCAGGAAGAGAGCATTGGGAAGCAGTCAAGTGGTTATTGCGCTACTTGAAAGGCACGTCCAAGGTTGCGTTATGTTTCAGCAAGAAAGATGTTATCTTGGAAGGGTTCTCTGATACAGATTTGGGTGGATGTTTGGATACAAGAAAAAGTACTACGAGATATATTTTCACTTTGGGTGGCACAGCAGTTAGTTGGATGTCTCGACTTCAAAGGAGTGTTGCTCTTTCAACCACAGAAGCAGAATATATGGCTATCTCTGAAGCTAGCAAGGAGATGATTTGGTTGAAGAATTTTCTTGAGAAGTTGGGCAAGAAACAGGCGGACAGTGCTTTGTATAGCGACAATCAAAGTGCTATTCATCTTGCGAAGAATCCTGTGTTTCATGCTCGGACGAAGCATATTCAGCTAAGATATCACTTTACAAGGGAGTTGATTAGCAATGGTACTTTGTCCTTGAAGAAAATCCTTGGTTCAAAGAATCCTACAGATATGTTGACTAAGGTGGTTACTAATGAAAAGTTGAAGCTTTGCATAGCTTCAACTGGCCTTCAGAACTGATTGATGAGAAGACGCTGCACTAGTTAGAGTTATTGATCGAAAGATTGGGTGATACTAGACTTACAAGAGTGGAGAAAAGATGTGGTCGGACTCCAAGTGGGAGATTGTTGAGATTGTGGAGTCTATGCCAGGCTCAAGGGCTTTAGCAGCAAGCTCAAGGCCTTGACCTGAACAGACGCGATTCTAAACGGCTTGACTTCAGGCTCAAGGCCTTGACTACGGGATTTTCATCAAAGGTCCACGTTGTTAATTAGGCCCAGTTTCTTCTATTATAAATATTCTCTTGTAATTGTAAAACCCTAACACAACATAATTGTGAGAGATCAATACAAAATTAGTGCGGCTTGTGGAGTAGGAATTTCCGAACCACGTAAATCTTTGTCTTGTGTGATTGTCGTTTATTTTCTTGTTCTTGTTTATTCGTTTTGGGTTTTGCTTTCGTTATTGTATACTCAACAAAATATACACCTGAAGGTGAGGTAGATAAATACAAAGCTCGTTTAGTAGCTAAAGGCTTTACTCAAACCATTGGTGTTGACTATTTCGAAACTTATGCACCTGTTGCTAAAATGACGACAGTAAGGGTAGTTCTTGCTTTGGCAGCCAAGTATAATTGGCATTTACATCAAATGGATGTAAATAATGCCTTTCTTCATGGCACTCTATCTGAAGAAATCTACATGCGACTCCCTCCAGGTTTCTTACATCTTAGTACTGCTACTCAGTCTCTTCCTCCTGGTGTTGAATTTGTTTGCAGACTTAGAAAGTCTATATATGGCCTTAAACAGGCACCTAGGGTATGGAACAAAAAATTAGAATCTGCTTTGTGCTCATTTGGTTTTACTCAGGTTGTTTGTGATCATAGTTTGTTCACTTTGAAACAAGGTTCTGATTTTGTTGTAGTAGTTGTCTATGTGGACGATATTATGATTATTGGCAACTCAGCTGCTCTTATTGCTAAAGTTAAACAGTTTCTTCATACTCAGTTCAAAATCAAGGATTTAGGGCCTTTAAAATATTTTTTGGGATTGGAAGTTGCTAGGTCTCCTGTTGGAATATTTGTTAATCAATGAAAATATGCTTGTGATATTCTCACTGATACTGGTTTATCTGCAGTTAAGCCATCTTTAGTTCCTATTGATCAAAACCATCAACTTTTAGATAATACTTCTGATCTGTTAGCTTCCAAGGATATTGCTCTTTATAGAAGATTAGTGGGGCGATTATTGTACTTGACAATAACCAGACCAGATCTGTCCTATGGTGTGCATGTTTTGTCTCAGTTTATCTCTGAACCTAGGGTAGATCATCTACAAGCAGCTTACAAAATGGCAAAGTATATTAAGGCCACTCCAGGACAAGGGCTATTCTTTCCTCATGATAATTCTCTGCAATTAACAGCCTACAGTGATTCTGACTTGGGGGGGTATAAGGAAACAAGAAGATCTGTTACTGGATACTGTATAATGTTGGGTTCATCTTTGGTGTCCTGGAAGTGTAAAAAACAGCATACTGTGTCCAGATCATCTGCTGAATCTGAATACAGGGCAATGGCAGACACAAGTTGTGAAATTGCCTGGTTGGTAAATCTATTACAGCCTCTTCATTCTCCATCTCCACTTCCAGTTCCTATGCATTGTGACAACAAATCTACTTTACATATAGCTTCTAATCCAGTCTTTCATGAACGGACTAAGCACATAGAAATTGATTGTCATTTTGTTCGAGATAAATTGTTAGCAGGTCTGATTTCCACACGTCATTTGAATACTAAGTTTCAACCAGCTGATATGTTTACAAAAGGGCTGCCTTCCTCTCAACTTGCTTTACTTCAGTCCAAGTTAGGTGTTTCTAATCCATTTCTGTCACCTTACTTGAGGGGGGATGTTACACTACATAGTACAAGAGATGAGTCAAGAGATGAGTCATCAGCTGAGCTGGATTCAAGCTCATAGCTGGCAATACAGCTCATTAGGGGAGAGCACGGTTCGGTTCGGTTCGGTTTTTGGGTAAAACCGAAACTGAAACCGCATATCCTCGGTTTTAAAAATCGAAAACCGCAACCGCAATCGAACCGCACGGTTCGGTTTCGGTTTCAAAAACCTCGGTTCGGTTGCTTTCGGTTCGGTTTCGGTTATAAAACCGAAAAAATGAAAAATATTACAACATGAATAAATAAAATTAGCATATTTAAAAAAGTCGACGATATAGTTCGAGTTTACACAAATCAATAAAAATAATGGCGATTTTCAAAATAAACATTGTTCCTATGCCAATAAAAAGGCAACTAAATTAATAATCCGAGAACTTCCGGTGCATCTGCATCCACCAGGTTCTCAAATTTTCCTGTTAAAGCTTCTCCTAATAAAAGATGCCTGCACATACCAATAATCAGCTACTTCACATAACAAGGTAAATAAAATCTAAATATCCATTACTGTACCAATAACAAATTGATTAACATGACTTTTGTGCATCATGGATAATATAGGAAGATAGATTTTGCCATAACCATACTAGGGCTTTAGAAACTTGCTTGTTTTGGCATAAGCTGCACATAGTCCAGTTCACTTATTTTATTTTTCAGTTATCAGTCAAAAATTGTTTTGAGTTTTTAGCTAGCTACTTGTCTCGACTTATAAGTCACGGGGAAATTTGCTGAATCGTGACTCACAATCTGATTTTGGACAGGCCCATCATCCATGTAATTAAATTTTAAGCATTCTGTAATTCCTAAAACATAAATGTATAATTTTTATAAAAATATATTATATATTATATAATATATATAATTATATAAATATATTATAATAATCGGTTCGGTTTCGGTTTTTTCGGTTCGGTTTCACTCTAAAACCGAAACCGGCCCATTAATATCGGTTCGGTTTTTCGATTTTTCGGTTTTAATTCGGTTCGGTTTTAATCGGTTCGGTTTTTATCGGTTTTTATCGGTTTCGGTTCGGTTTCGATTTCATTTCGGTTTTTCTGCTCAGCCCTACAGCTCATAGAGTTAGTTAGGATTCTGTTACAATGCTCAGCTGTATATAAGTCAAAGTAGAGATATGTAGAGTTCTTCTTCATTGATATCATTAATGGTGATACTATCTTTCTTCTTCAATGTATCATTTACTGATGTGACAAACATCATTGAAGATTGTACATCTATTGATGTTAATAATAGATTTTTGAAGTGCAATTGCGTTGATAACATCACTGGTTTATTACTTACTAAAGAAACAACCACCTGCGAGAAGTGGAGTTATATTTGTATGGAGTATTAAAGTTTACAATAGAAGTTGGTGCTGATGCTCAAAAACTACAGCAATAAGAAACTTTTTGGGATGCTCTTTTTTCCTTGTATAACCTGTTTTCTTTCTGTCATGATCCATAGGATTCAGGAATTAATTATCTTTGTGTACTCGCATGAAGTTATTAATTAGTATAAAACTTTTTTGAACATCCCCTGCAAACTCTGGAAGATGCATGTCAAGTCCTAGTTTTGTTTCTTTCTGCATGAAGTTGTAAATTTAGATCGGTACAGAAGAAGTTAGAGATGGTGCTCAAGTCCCAACTACAGCAACCAGAAATTTCTCTGGATGCTCCCTTCCCCCTTGTGTGACCTGCTTTCTGTTATGATCCATAGAATTTACTATTTGGCAGTGTAATGTACTTGCATGAAGTTGTAAACTTAAGTATGGATTCTTTGAAAATCCCCTGCAAATTCTTGATGATGGCAAGTTGGTTTGTTTCCAACATTGGAAAAACTTGTAATGCTAAACCAGTTTGATGCCGAAAGGCAAATGATCAAGGAACCTAATGGGATGGCAATAGCAGCGGCAGTTTTTTTCAAGGCATTTGCTATTAATTCTTATTTTGATATTGATTAATTCCGGAATCATGATTATTTATTGAGCTTTTTTGATAAATAAATTGATAAAAGTAATTTTTTGCAAATTTACTTTTGTTAAGAATAACTATTTAAAATTTTACAATCTTAATTGCAATTATACTAATTTCTTTTTAAAATTGCAAAAATACTATCTCTTTTATTCCATATTGCTTAACAGACATATCCAAACACTCCTTTCTACAAAATTAATCAACTCCTCCATCTCCACCACTGGAGCCTCCTCCGTACCAACTCCGACGCCGTCCATCTATCTCCACCACTACACCTCCTCCGTACTCCCGCCCTCTTCTCCTCCCATTCAAAATCCTGTTCGTCTCCACCCATTCCCTTCCATCTCCTTCTACCACCGAACTCCAACCCACCTCCGTTTCCCCCACACAGCAGTTCACCACCACCGTCTACGATTAACACGATCACCACCATTCACCCACTTCTTTCTCCGGCCAACTCAACCACCAACCCACTATTCCGCCTCACCTCCTCTTCTCCATCACACCTTCTTCATCCTCCATTTCATTTCGTGTCTCCGTCCACTACCACTACAATTGGTAGTAGTAGATTGGGGTGGGGAAGAAGGGGGTAGAAAGGCCCGCGGCCCCGGAGATCGGGGTCGGAGGTAGAGATCAGAGGTGGAGATCGGGGCGGAGTTCGGGAAAGGGGGCGGCGGGGGAAGGGGAAAGTGGCGGCGGGGGAGGTGGAAGGGGAAGGGAAAGGGGGTTGGGTAATCACCGGTACGATGGGTTAGTCGCCGGTCCGGTGGGGTGGGGTATTAAGAAGAAATAAGAGAATGGATTGACAATAGGTGGAAAGAATTGGTTGTAAAGTACAACCGTATTTTTGCAAATTTGGAAACTTTGATTTTAAAAAATAGTATAAATGCATTAAAAGTAAGAGAATCGTATATCTGCAAAAAAAAGAAAGATAAGACAGTATTTTTAGTAAATTCTCTTATTTATTTACTCCATTCATATCAAAATAAAAGGCTTTGGTCTTGTTTGAAATTTAACATGCCTTTCTTTCAAATTTTATTACACACTTGCACCTAAATTAACTATGTATTTTAATTATTTCAGATTGCAAATGAACACAAGCATGAAATATAAATAGGGCATGGAGTTTTTAAAGCACATTATAGAGAAGTTCTCTATTAGTGCACCTTAAATCTTTTATTTTATTATTATTATTGATAATCCCCGTACAGATGAAAAGTTTATGTCGAAATAACATTGTATACAAATTTTTATTATATTTGAAATAGTGGAGCATCACTTTTATAATAATACTATTTTCTATATATATTCAACGACACAGATTTATCATAATCTTATTGCTATAAATTTATAGTTCCAAATAATTAAATTACACGAAAATTTGTACATTCACATATTTTTGTATGAATTTAACATCCGTACGGTTGAATTGTTCAAATAATAATTAATTTATCATATTTTAAACCGCACTAATAGGGAACTTCTCTATTGTGTGCTTTATATACTCTTTTCCCATATAAATATGTTACAATCATACCCGGTATGTTACACTCATAAGTTGGAGAAGGTGAGATGTACCACTTCTACTCTATCTTTTAAGTTTTGAAAAGTAGAGACCTTATGATGTTGAGTCCTGTAATTCAGATGGGAGAGTGTTGCTCAAATTTTTTGAACATGGCAGTATATTTGAACAGAAATGGAGAGAGATCATACCAGTTAGAATGAGTAATCATACATCAGCCAAACTAACCCTTCATTCCTTCATGCAGAGATGTAGTTCTCCTATTTTTTGTTGTCTTCCCACCAGCAAGTATGACTACTCTGCCATGATTATAAAACTTTCTGATCTTTCGAAAGCTATACATTTCAGTTCCTAGTCCAGCTTCTTGTTCTCAGACTCGTATCTCGTGAATTATTCTAATATTTCACTCCCATATATTTTTGTCTTTCATTTCCCAATTTTTTCTAATGACATTCAATAGATTGTAGTGTATTATAAACATAGATGGATGTTGGTACTAAGGCAGTGATCTCTTTCATAGTTATAGATTTTTGAGAGCTCAGTCGGCTAATCTATTTAGATGACACAGTCCAAGGAATTGTCCTTCAAGGTAAAGTTCAGATTCTGAAGATCTGATAAGCCTAGATGCTTTCACCAGTTCCTAGCTATTCGTTTGTACACCACTTACGTACTACAATCTTGACAATATTCTTCTCTGTATGAAAAGTTCAGAATATATAAGAGAAACCAAAGCTTCTCCATCTTCCCTAACTTGGAATAATAACACAATCAGAGTAACACCAGCTAAATGCTTCTGCCACATGATGCAAAATTTTGTCAATGTTCCACACACAAACCAAGTGACAAAGAAAAGTGGAAAATGTAAGAAAATAAATTATTCGACGTGCAATGTCAATCTCTTATTAAACATTAAACAGACTCAATAGGCATACAAATTCAAAAAAAATTAAACAGTGAATTTTTTTTATTAAGTGATTGAGAAATTAGCATGACTGGCTTGACCATGCGTTAGCCAGAAAAAATGATGAAGTAAAAATAAAGTGGCCGTCCTGGATATCCTCTTAGCCAAACACAAATTTAGGAAGTAGGATATGTATATATTTACATATTAACACAAAATTCCACCATATTTTAGAGGTTGATTCGATCCCATATCAATATCTTGTTTGTTTAATTAAGAGCACAAAACCTCTTCCACAATACACAATCGAGCCCACGTTACTTTCAACCAAGTCAGACGTGGACTCGATTTTCGCCATCCCTTGGCCAAAGTACAGCAACTAAGGGCGGGTGCGCGATTAATTAAATTTTGATAAATAATAGTAGAAAAAAGGAAAGGAGAAGAGGAAATGAAAGGAAACAAGTTGACGTTTATTATGATTTTCTTAGCTAGTTTTGCTGCAATTTTTCCCAGCCTCAATGCTGATCATGATCCATAAGAAGATAAAAAGTATTGGAAGGCCCGTGCCGATGCAGCTTACAATAACACCCTCAAGTCTTTCCATCCCAGTCCACATATGGTCGCCAGTAACACCAATAAAGAAGTTCTCAGGTACATTAATTACAACTGCACAGGCCTTGCATCCTCTCGTGCTAACTATATTTTTTAATGATGCAACAAGTTTTCGTAATTTGATTTTCTTGTATTTATTCATTAATTAGGATGTTGAAAGATGTTTCAAACGACACAAGGAGGGCCCTTAGGGGAAAAAAAGGATTGGGTCCATGCATGGCCACCAACCCAATCGACAATTGCTGGAGATGTGTTCGCACTTATTCACGCAAGAGAACGTGGTCAACAAGTAATATACGGTAAATAGGATTCGTTCCCACAGAGACTCAAATTGTTCGTTTTGTTCACTTATACACCAGTTTATGATTTACACTCACTGCCAAGACAATAACAAAATTGGGTTTAATTAACTAATGACTAATTGCCAACTATGGAAATTACGAGGAAATAACTTAACTTTAACTTTATAATAAACAAACATGGGATTTCAATTTCATTAACTACTTCATCTAGAATCTTATGCCCCTTAACCCAGTATGTGACAGAGTTGATTACTGATTAGATGCACTAAACTGATACACACCAACTTTCGTTGTGCATATACCATCCTACTGATCATCCACAATTGATAGAAGTCAAGTAGTCACCAAATATGTGTAGTCCCTATATGTCTATAGCAATTGAACACATACCGGTTAAAAATCAAGCATCCATTAAACCACATAGTCAATGCAAGACGATTAGAATTACACCACAAATTAATACATGTACTTCACATGCAAAAACCTATGCTAGCATGAATTGTTCTAAACCCTAGATCCACTTTCGCATTCACCAGGATCAAACACATAATTACAGGTGTTCGCGACTCACCCATAACGAATAAGCATAATCATACTAGGAAATCAATTCAATCCATCACACACCAAGGCATAAATAACACTTAATTACTAGAATCCATAGAAAAATCCATCAAAACCCCATGATAACGATTTAGCCCATAATCGACCTCATCGCCATCATGGGTTCAATTGATAACATAATTCTAGAACAACAAATAATTAAAAGAAGAGAGAAAATAAGGTTCAGAAATAACTCCTCAAAGTAGAAGAATACAAAAGTTCCAAAGATTACTCCTTGCTTGTCACTAGCTTGGAGATGTATCTTGAAATTGTTCTTGGCTACAATGTTGATGATAAAATAAAAGAGCTGCTAACTGATGATAGATGTCCCGTTTTTAGGTCTAGATATTACATATATATATGCCCTAATAAAAATAGGCCCAAAGTGTTTTGACCCGGAGAAAATGACTTAAAACAAAGGCACGCAGCTTGATTACACAGGGGACAAACCGCACAATAGCGCCTCAAATCTTCGCGCAACAGCGCCTAGTTGATGCTCTAGCCCGCGCAAGAGCGCCCCACAGGCGCGCAGCTGCGCTAGGCACTCCCTGGAATTGCACTGGAGCGCTGTTGCCCTTGTTCAAGCGCAGCAGCGCCTGTTCAAGCGCAGCAGCGCCTGTTCAAGCGCAGCAGCGCCTGGTGCCCCCTGCCCAGATTTGTAGACAATTCTCTCCTCTTCGCGTGGGCTTTTGAATCACCCAATTCCGATGTCTGGAACTCCGGTTATGGCCAAAACAGTGAAGTATGCGCATTGAGCTCAAATTCCTGAATTCTCTTGCCCTAGACTTCCTGTAATTTCTACTTTAAGCTCATAGAATATCACCAATACTTCACCAACACCACCAATGCCGCCCGACTATGCAACCTACACAAATTAAATGAAAACACATCAAACTAACACGAAACTTGAGAACTCGCAATCGTTTTAAGTACGAATGGAATGCCAAATAGTGGATATAAAATCCACTTATCAAACCCCCAAACTTAAACCGTTGCTTGTCCTCAAGCAATGCAAACTCAACCCTAAAATGATGAATGAATGCAACTAAAAATTAAATGTCATGATAATGCGATGTCCTAATGCAATGATCCCACAAAAGTTACCGAAACCAACTCAACAAGCAAACGCCTCAAAGAATGCAACAACTCCAAACAGAGCTCGACTAAGGCCCCGTATACTAACAATACATGCTCGGAAACGTGGTGTGTGCATTTCTCACTAAGTATACTCTCGAAACTAGATAAAAGGCATAACTCATCCTTCGCCAAAACAATCACATGTTTATAAACAGAATAGACTTTAGACACTCCATGACTCAAAGACACCGCCATCATCATTCAAGGTAGACAAGGATTCATGATTTACTATACAAGACGACACAAAACATCATATATACATGCTTATTGACCGTGCAATGGGTGAGACCCCTAAAGGCTTATACAATAGCACTCATGTAGCGAGCGTTAGGTTAGTGGATCCCAGACCGGAAAAGTCTTAGGTCACTAGGCATAAAATCCCCTAGAACTTAATTGCTCGAGTACTAAAGAGCTCACCCTGGTTCATTATGCATTTAATAATTAAACTATATACATGACTTTTTTTTCTTTTTTTTTCTTTATTTTTCTTTTTTTTTATGCAATCTGGAATGAGCCTTTCTCATTTCCAACCCTAGACTTACTCATATAAAAATGAGCCGGCTACTAGCCATTTGACACCTAGCAATTATTATTTTGACACAACACGACACTTAGCATGAAATCCCTGTTTTCCCCCAAACTTATACTTAAGTGCTCCTACGCCATCAAGGGAATAACGAAAATTCTAGATATAAATAAGTGATTAAATCTCAACAGCCAAACAAGGTATGACTCGATCTAGCCCAAGAGCAAAAAGTGAGACCGTGAAAAGATTGTGTTCCCGACACACGCAAGTCAATTCCATAAGTACTTAAATCAACCCTCTGTTCATTGTCATCACACTCAAATTAACGTCGACCTATCGAGCCAGAAACAGACACTCATGTGGAATCATGTGATATGCATGAACAAAATGATATTACACTCCTAAATAAATCTATATGACATGGCATCCTAAATGCAATCTAAATGGCATGGCAAAGCTAAATGCACAAATACTAACATGAATATGCATGAATATGCAACTATATGCAATGCAATGACTCTTGATACCCTAAAATCACCCCCAAACTTTAAAACTTCAATGTCCTCATTGAAGGTAAAATAAAAGGGTACAAGAGATACTCCCCTACTCGTCGTCATCTCCACCCTCCTCGGGTGGTGTGTCTGGTGATGGATAGACGTGGAGACTCCAACACAACTGTTGTTTTATTCGAAAGCATGAAATCATGGGTTGCCTCCCACGAAGCACCTTTCTTTAACGTCTTTAGCTAGACTTGGCCACAATTTTCCTCTTGAAAATTTTCTGCACCGCATCTCTATAAGGCCATTTAATGATCTTTTCTGGAGCGACATCTTCAACGACAAGCTTTACCCGTTTTCGCTCCTTACAAGATCTCTTAACAACATTCTCCTGCCCCAGGTGAACTAGCAATGTTTTGATCTCGAGTTCGGGAGCTCCTTCAATTGATGGCTTAAGGCGCACCTGAGAATTCCAGAGATCTTCCACTCCAAGCAACTTATGTGGAATACGTAGCCCCATTAACCAAGGCACTGTAATCCTCAGTTGGCCATGCTTTGCCTTCTCCTTCTCCGTGGCATACTTTTTACTCTGCCTGCATCAACCAATTTCAAGCTAAAACACTCCTCATCCTCCGCCGGCAAATTCATGGCTAGAGTTTGCTTCTGAAGCCTTTGTGGATATGGAGGAGGAAAATCGATTTGGACGATCTCTGTAGTCTTCTCCGGAGTAGATTTGTCAACAAGAGTGATGCTCTTTTCCTCTTCGGCCTCCAGCTGGTCGAAGTCAGATTGCAACGGAGCGGCATTCAACAACTGAACATGCTCTTCTAATTCATCATCTTCCACACTGAGACACTCTTCATCCTTCGAAGGAAATAACATAGCCGCTTGAGCCTTGGAATTTTCTTGATCTTGGGCTGATTCTTCAAAATTTTGAGATTGCAAAGGAAGTGGTTGCGGCTGATTATTCAGAATCGAATTTTCTGGACATTCTGAATTTTCTGATTGGTTTGCCTCCGGCTCTGCTTCCTTATCAACTTCATGTTCTGCTTCTTCCTCATCTTTGCCCTCAGACTCTCCTTCCTGAACTTCGATCATGGTCTCACCCGTGGCTAAGAAAGGCCAGTCAAGACTGATAGAAAGGTTCTTGTCCTCCTCCTCTACAGCTAGGCCTTCTGTGTCACTTGCAATTTGATTCAATGTTTTTAATGCATTTGCAATTTGACCAATCTGATCTCCTATTTTCTGGAGAGACAATGCATTGCTTTTGGCCATCAACCTCAATTCTTCTAATTCAGCTTCTTCGGTCGACTGTTGGTTAGAAGTCTGAAATTGCAGCTGCTGAAATTCAGGAGGTTGAAAGTGTTGATGCACTGGGGCATACTGATGCTGAAATTGTTGCCCCTGTTGCTGCTGAATTCCCCCTGGACTGTATGGCTCATCTTCAAACTGCTGATTTTGGAGCGGGTAGGATGGATATTGAGATTGCTCCATACCACTCTGATTGTAGTCCCAGCTGAAATTTGGCCGGTTTCTGTTATACTCACATTGATGAGTGTAATGTCCACCTGCACACAGCTCACAAACAATTACGAATTCCTGCTCCCAACAATCCATCAAATAAAAAAAAACGTCCGAGTCAGTGAATTTAACCCAAATTGATGACAAGATCATAAACTAAACAAACAATTAACCGAGTCCCCGGCAGCGGCGCCAAAAACTTGTTCGCACTTATTCACGCAAGAGAACGTGGTCAACAAGTAATATACGGTAAATAGGATTCGTTCCCACAAAGACTCAAATTGTTCGTTTTGTTCACTTATACACCAGTTTATGATTTACACTCACTGCCAAGACAATAACAAAATTGGGTTTAATTAACTAATGACTAATTGCCAACTATGGAAATTACGAGGAAATAACTTAACTTTAACTTTATAATAAACAAACATGGGATTTCAATTTCATTAACTACTTCATCTAGAATCTTATGCCCCTTAACCCAGTATGTGACAGAGTTGATTACTGATTAGATGCACTAAACTGATACACACCAACTTTCGTTGTGCATATACCATCCTACTGATCATCCACAATTGATAGAAGTCAAGTAGTCACCAAATATGTGTAGTCCCTATATGTCTATAGCAATTGAACACATACCGGTTAAAAATCAAGCATCCATTAAACCACATAGTCAATGCAAGACGATTAGACTTACACCACAAATTAATACATGTTCTTCACATGCAAAAACCTATGCTAGCATGAATTGTTCTAAACCCTAGATCCACTTTCGCATTCACCAGGATCAAACACACAATTACAGGTGTTCGCGACTCACCCATAACGAATAAGCATAATCATACTAGGAAATCAATTCAATCCATCACACACCAAGGCATAAATAACACTTAATTACTAGAATCCATAGAAAAATCCATCAAAACCCCATGATAACGATTTAGCCCATAATCGACCTCATCGCCATCATGGGTTCAATTGATAACATAATTCTAGAACAACAAATAATTAAAAGAAGAGAGAAAATAAGGTTCAGAAATAACTCCCCAAAGTAGAAGAATACAAAAGTTCCAAAGATTACTCCTTGCTTGTCACTAGCTTGGAGATGTATCTTGAAATTGTTCTTGGCTACAATGTTGATGATAAAATAAAAGAGCTGCTAACTGATGATAGATGTCCCGTTTTTAGGTCTAGATATTACATATATATATGCCCTAATAAAAATAGGCCCAAAGTGTTTTGACCCGGAGAAAATGACTTAAAACAAAGGCACGCAGCTTGATTACACAGGGGACAAACCGCACAATAGCGCCTCAAATCTTCACGCAACAGCGCCTAGTTGATGCTCTAGCCCACGCAAGAGCGCCCCACAGGCGCGCAGCTGCGCTAGGCACTCCCTGGAATTGCACTGGAGCGCTGTTGCCCTTGTTCAAGCGCAGCAGCGCCTGTTCAAGCGCAGCAGCGCCTGGTGCCCCCTGCCCAGATTTGTAGACAATTCTCTCCTCTTCGCGTGGGATTTTGAATCACCCAATTCCGATGTCTGGAACTCCGGTTATGGCCAAAACAGTGAAGTATGCGCATTGAGCTCAAATTCCTGAATTCTCTTGCCCTAGACTTCCTGTAATTTCTACTTTAAGCTCACAGAATACCACCAATACTTCACCAACACCACCAATGCCGCCCGACTATGCAACCTACACAAATTAAATGAAAACACATCAAACTAACACGAAACTTGAGAACTCGCAATCGTTTTAAGTACGAATGGAATGCAAAATAGTGGATATAAAATCCACTTATCAAGATGCCAACCAAACTGGGCTGCGAACCACTTCAGGCTTGCAGATTGTGGACTCGGGTTTGGGAAACAAGCCGTTGGCGGAAAGGGAGGACCAATCTATGAAGTGACTGACCCATCCGACGACGACATGATTAATCCTAAGCCTGGAACATTAAGGCATGCAGTGATCCAGCCTGGACCCTTGTGGATTACTTTTGCAGGTGATATGCAAATCAAGTTGCAACAGGAGCTGATTATGCAAAGTGATAAGACTATTGATGGACGTGGAGCTAGAGTCCATATTGCTCAAGGTTGTGGAGTTACTGTTCAATTCGTGAACAATGTTATTATCCATAACATTCACATATACATGATATCGTCAGAGGCAAAGGTGGTATGATTAGAGTGTTGGAGATATTAACTAATACAGCAACATAGAGGCAATTATATATCGTATTTAACAAGCCAATGCCAAGCAAACAATTAACGAAACAAAACACGAAGGTATATAGCATGCATATTATTAACTGTAATAACAAAGGAAAGATAGAAGACATACCAGTAGCCATAGCTATATCAGTATATCAAACAAGTAAAAGAACCAGCTGAGTCGTCAGGCCTTGCTCCAAGTCCTGACTGCTCTTGAAGAGATAATTGCCCCCACTTACACTGTGTTGGGATGCTTGCAACACCTCTCCCAGGATAAAACAGCTCCGAGCTAAATGATCACAGTAATCAGAAAGCTCAACTTCGACTAGCACCTCAGTCGCCGGAAAGAACCTTAAGTACAAGAAACTATGGCAGGAGGGAGAACAGAGAGTGTAGTGAAGAGAATGTAGGGTGTGGTCAGTATCATGATTAAATCAGTAGCTTAGCTCTCTATTTATAGGAGAGGCCAAACGTAACTGATACCACCCTCATCAATATTGTAACCCCCATTCCATTTAATATGAATGAAACGGTCGATTTAATATAATCAAAACGGCTGTAACAGCTGATTTTCAATTAAATAAATCGTAACAGTTACGTATATATTATCCACACATATCAGTTTTATTTATTTATTTTTTTTTTTGACGTAAAAGTTTTATTTTAATTAATCTGAATATATATATATATTATCAAATTCTGTCCAGGACCCAACATAAAGATCTGATCCATCAGGATTTTAGTCCGTCAGGATCTGATATCCGTCCATCAGTATTTGATCATCAGGATCTGGTACCGTCAGGACTTGAGGTCCATGAGTATTTGATCAAGTCAGGATCTGGTAGTACCTTCAGGAAATGAAAAGAAGGGCGTTCCTTTTATTTTTTAAATACTGACCTTAGACATCAGTTTTAAAAGAAGTGATGTTTACAAATAGCAAAGACATCAGTTTAATTCGGGGTGATGTTATTACATCTTTTAACATCAGTGATATTTACAACTGATGTCTAAAGTGTGATGTCTATTGAACTTTTTCTTGTAGTGTATATATTTATTCTAATTAAAATATATTTAAACACAGAAATAAAATCCCTCGCCCAGGTCACCTCGCGTACGCGAGACGCCGAGACATTCGCCCAAATCGCCCTTCGACCGAGCCGACCCGAGTCGAGTCGAGATGTGACGTGACGTGGCGGGGCGGGCGGCGGCGCGCGTGTGTGTGTGTGTGCGCGTGGAGCACATAGTAACAGCATGCACCATCATACACCTTAGTAGTTGTACACTACCCATGTGTGTGATTCTATATAAAGCTAACAACCCCCTTTATTTATTTCAATGTGGGACAAATACACATTCTCATTTTCAAGCTCTTTCAAGATACCCACTTTAACTCTATTTCTCTATGGATTTCACTAAGAAAATTACTTAGACCCATATAAAAAAATTTAAGTCCTCATATCAAGGAACAATTTCCAATCGTTAAAATCCGGAATTAACATCAAGAACATAAATTAATTATGCTCTAAAAACTCCATTTTCTAACAATCCCCCACAAATCCATACAGAAATGCTTCAGGTTTCTCTTCATGACTTGTTTTTTCAGAGTCGGTACCCTTCCGGGTTTGAACCCTCCTAAGTCCCCTACTTCGATGACTACCGGATTCAGATGGAATGTTTCACCTTGAATCTTAATCCGTTTGATGTAATCATGTTCCATAGACGACGACAAGTCAAAGGCTATGGTGCCAATCTACGGCTTTGAGACATTAATGGTCTTGTCTCGATCCTGTTCGTCGAATGTTTCAAGGAATGACCCTTTCCTCTAATTGCAACCACACAATTACATTCGCTTAGCTGGGCATCTCCAGAGATGTACTGCTACCATCTCGTCAAATGACTTGACCCCATTCAGAGTTATAATAACTCTTGCTTACTAGCAGTGTCAGTACCTTCTAGGTTTACAGGGGATAGACTCAGATACAAACAGTATCATCTATGTAGCAAAGGTACTACCAATTCATCCTTACAGCTTGTTATTACCACATTGAATACACTTCAAGGGATCTCCTCTCATGTGTATTGGGTTCCCACTGATGATGAACTATGATGGGTTGATAGCCCCATCCCCAACCTCGACTTAAGGACCACTGCAGGTTCCAGTCCTTTAGTTAAAGGATCAGCTATATTATTCTGAGTTCCTATGAACTCTACAGCTATAATCCTATCAGACACTAAACCCCTAATAGAATTTAGTCTAACTTGGATGTGCCTCTTTGTCTTAGCATTATACTTTTTACTGCTAATCTTGTCGATAGTTGTTTTACTATCACAATGAATAGCAAGCGCAGGAAGCGGTCTGCTTACTATAGGTATCGCGGACATAAGTCCGTGTAGCCATTCAGCCTCCGTCCCCGTGGCATCAAGTGCACACAACTCAGCCTCAAATGTAGACCGAGTTACTAAAGTCTGTTTGGTCGACTTCCAGGATATTGTCCCCCTGCTAAGGTGAACACGTATCCCGTCACTCCATTGGAGCCAGACTTCTTAGCTATCCAACTTGCATCACCGTACCTTTCAAGCACACCAGGAAATCTCCTATAGTGTAAACTAAGGTACATTGTGCCTTTCAGATATCTAAGTACTCTATCAAGAGCATCCCAATGAGTTCTGTTTGGACAACTTGTATATCTAGCCAACTTAGACACAGAGTATGAAATATCTGGTCTAGTACAGTTAGCAAGATACTGCAAACTCCCTATAATTTGAGAATACCTTAACTGAGACACAGGATCATAGGGTGTACTAGCGATTCTACACTGTGAATAACCATATTTCTCAACTATAGATTTCTCTATATAATGAGACTGCGATAAAGTTATTCCCTCAGCTGACTGCGTCAGATTGAGACCAAGAATCACACTAGCCTCACCCATATCCTTCATTTCAAAATGCCTTTTCAAGAAAGCTTTTGTCTCGTTAATAATCTCTATATTGGTTCCAAACAGTAATATGTCATCTACATATAGGCACAAGATGACACACTCACTACCTTTAACTTTGGTGTAGACACACTTGTCACTATCATTAATATCATAACTGAACGGCACTATAGTTTCATCAAACTTTTTATGCCAATCCCTAGGAGCTTGTTTCAAGCCATAGATGGATTTGATCAACTTACATACTTTCCTTTCGTTACCAGAAGCAACAAATCCTTCAGGCTGATCCATATAAATCTCTTCTTCAAGTTCACCATGAAGAAAAGCTGTCTTTACATCCATTTGATGGATGATAAGACCATGTACGGAAGCCAATGCTACAAGCATTCGGATTGTTGTCATTCTAGCTACTGGAGAGTATGTGTCAAAGTAATCAATGCCCTCTTTTTGCTTAAAACCCTTAGCTACCAGTCTAGCTTTGTACTTATCTATTGAGCCATCAGGGTTCAACTTCCTTTTACAGATCCATCTGCACCCGATAGTAGAACACCCAGGAGGGAGATCAACTAACTCCCATGTTCCGTTAGAAACAATAGAGTCAATTTCACTCTTTACAACGCCCTTCCAGTGCCTAGACTCTGAAGAATCCATAGCTTGTCAGAAAGTTAAAGGTTCGTCCTCGACATTGTAAGTGATAAAATCACTTCCAAAATCCTTGACTACCTTTGCACGCTTACTCCTTCGTGGTTCCTCTACCTCCTTAGGAGTAGAGCTACTACTAGGTTCCACCCCCACATTTGTCATCTTTTCCACATAATCAGGAATAGAACTTGATGTGTGAGTAGGATCTTCAGTAGAAGTATCTTGAGGCATACCAGTCTTCATAGGGTAAACATCCTCAAAGAATGTAGCATCACGAAACTCAACTATCGTGTTTGCCACTATACCATCTATGTCAGATTTTAACACTAAAAATCTCATAGCTGTAGTGGTTTCAAGATAGCCTAAAAAGATACAATCAACAGTCTTCGGACCTAGTTTCTTTCTCTTGTGTTCAGGGACAAGTAACTTAGCAAGGCACCCCCACACATGAAGATACTTAAGACTAGTCTTCTTGCTCTTCCATAACTCAAAGGGTGTCTTATCCATGTGTTTCAGAGGGACTCTATTCAGAATATGGCAAGCCGTATTCAGAGCTTCTCCCCACATGTATTTAGGCAACCCAGAATTAATAAGCATACTATTAATCATATCTTTAAATGTTCTATTCTTTCGCTCAGCAACCCCATTAGACTCAGGTGTGTATGGTGGGGTAACTTCATGAACTATACCATTGCTTGCATAAAATTCATTAAAAGCGTTACTCGTATACTCACCACCTCTATCAGATCTCAACCGTTTAAGTACCTTACTAGTTTGTTTTTCTACTTCAGTTTTATATATAATGAATTTACTAAGTGCTTCATCCTTATGTCTAAGTAAATAAACATAACAGTATCTACTACTATCATCTATAAAGGTAATGAAGTATCTAAACTGGTCCTTAGTCAACACACCACCAAATTCACAAATATCAGTGTGTACTAAATCTAACAAGTCTAAATCCCTAACAATATTATGAAAAGGTTTCCTTATTTGTTTAGCAGACACACATACTTGACATTTAGAATTATTTTCTATAGTGTGTTTTGGAATCAACTCTAAGTTCATCATATTTTTAAGAGCACCAAAATTTAAGTGACCAAGTCTAGCATGCCATAAAGTTGAAGATTCAACAAAGTTAACAGAAGGAGTAATTTTATTCAAAGCACCCAAAACGGGCTTAGCATTTATTACAAATAAACCATTTGACAAGTAACCCTTGCCAAAGAAAGTACCAGTACGAATAAGAACTACTTTATTACATTTGAGAGAAACTTCAAAACCATTAGCTACTAAACAGCTTCCACTTACTATATTTCTACGCATGTTGGGAACATGATGCACTCTCGTTAGGGATAGAATATGACCCGAAGGAAACTTCAAGTCCACGTTTCCTATTCCATGTACTTGAGCGGCACTTACGTTCCTTATCGTCACTATCAAGCTATGACTCTGTTGATAAGATACAAATAAACTAATGTCAGCACAAATATGCACATTAGCTCCAGTATCAATCAACCATTCATTTGATAGATAAGTGGAAAATAGTACAGGGTTGTAGGTAACATACCGGTCTACGTTGGTTTCAGAAGCTAAAGCCTCACCAACAACCATGTTCGCTACAGGCCCAATCGAGGTTCCAAGCACAACATTCGCTTGAGCTACCACCTCGGCTTTCTTTGCTTTCTTTATAGGGTAGTCCTTACTCCAGTGCCCAACCTGCCCACAAGACCAACATGGTTTGTTTGCCTTTGGTTTCTTGGCCTTATCCTTGTCATTCTTAGGTTTATTACTATTACCCTTCTTAGAGACAGCCTTCCTTTTCTGTCCTACAGTTGCTACATTTACCTTCGAACTTCTATGCTCAGTTGGCATCACATGTCCCTGTTTGGACTTGTGTTGTTCTTGCACCGAGATGTCCAACATAAGGTTGGTCCAGGTGATCTTTCCTTTCTGTCTTTTCAGGGAGAGAGAGAACTCTTCCCAAGACTTTGGAAGCTTTTCAATCACACTCATCACCTTAAACTTTTCGGGGAGGTCCATTCCGGACTCCTTCAAAGCATGCACTATCATCTCGAACTCATGCACTTGCTCAGTCATGGACTTATTGTCCACCAGCTTGAAATCAAGAAACCAAGCCACAGAATACTTTTCCAGACCTTGTGAGTCAGTATTATGTGTCTGGTCCAGCTTCTCCCATAAGAGTTTTGCGGTGTAGGCATCGGAGGAGTACACATCAAACAATGTGTTCGTGAGAGCAGCCAAAATGGCCGCCCTAGCCACCGCATCCTTCTCAGCCCACTTCGCAAAACCCTTAACTGATTCAGCCTTCCTTGATCCACAACCGGCTTCTCATATTCCACAACAGGCCACAAACCCTTTACAGTCAACCACAACTTCATCCTTTTCTGCCAACGAGAAAATCCAACGCCCCAATTGAATTTCTCAGGCAAGCCAGTTAATTCAACGGGTTGTGGAAAACTGTAAGTGGTCCAATCAATGACCCCAGCAGATGCAACCGAACTACCACTAGCAGGAATTTCACTCTCGTTAACCATTATGCTAAATACTATATAACAGATTATCTCTTCAAGAATGTTGGAGATATTAACTAATACAGCAACATAGAGGCAATTATATATCGTATTTAACAAGCCAAGGCCAAGCAAACAATTAACGAAACAAAACACGAAGGTATATAGCATGCATATTAGTAACTGTAATAACAAAGGAAAGACAGAAGACATACCAGTAGCCATAGCTATATCAGTATATCAAACAAGTAAAAGAACCAGCTGAGTCGTCAGGCCTTGCTCCAAGTCCTGACTGCTCTTGAAGAGATAATTGCCCCCACTTACACTGTGTTGGGATGCTTGCAACACCTCTCCCAGGATAAAACAGCTCCGAGCTAAATGATCACAGTAATCAGAAAGCTCAACTTCGACTAGCACCTCAGTCGCCGGAAAGAACCTTAAGTACAAGAAACTATGGCAGGAGGGAGAACAGAGAGTGTAGTGAAGAGAATGTAGGATGTGGTCAGTATCATGATTAAATCAGTAGCTTAGCTCTCTATTTATAGGAGAGGCCAAACGTAACTGATACCACCCTCATCAATATTGTAACCCCCATTCCATTTAATATGAATGAAACGGTCGATTTAATATAATCAAAACGGCTATAACAGCTGATTTTCAATTAAATAAATCGTAACAGTTACGTATATATTATCCACACATATCAGTTTTATTTTAATTAATCTGAATACCCTCATCAATATTGTAACCCCCATTCCATTTAATATGAATGAAACGGTCGATTTAATATAATCAAAACGGCTATAACAGCTGATTTTCAATTAAATAAATCGTAACAGTTACGTATATATTATCCACACATATCAGTTTTATTTTAATTAATCTGAATATATATATATATTATCAAATTCTGTCCAGGACCCAACATCAGGATCTGATCCATCAGGATTTTAGTCCGTCCATCAGTATTTGATCATCAGGATCTGGTACCGTCAGGACTTGAGGTCCATCAGTATTTGATCAAGTCAGGATCTGGTAGTGCCTTCAGGATTTCATCAGGACTTGGCCCATCAGTATTAGATGTCTGACCAGTTCCTGATTTATTCCAAGTACCGATCCCAATCGATATATATATATTTATTCTAATTAAAATATATTTAAACACAAAAATAAAATCCCTCGCCCAGGTCGCCTCACGTACGCGAGACGCCGAGACATTCGCCATTCGACCGACCCGAGTCGTGACGTGACGTGGCGGGGCGGGCGGCAGCGCGCGTGTGTGTGTGCGCGTGGAGCACACAGTAACACCATGCACCATCATACACCTTAGTAGTTGTACACTACCCATGTGTGTGATTCTATATAAAGCCAACAACCCCATTTATTTATTTCAATGTGGGACAAATACACATTCTCATTTTCAAGCTCTTTCAAGCTACCCACTTCAACTCTATTTCTCTATGGATTTCACTAAGAAAATTACTTAGACCCATATAAGAAAATTTAAGTCCTCATATCAAGGAACAATTTCCAATCGTTTAAAATCTGGAATTAACATCAAGAACATAAATTAATTATGCTCTAAAAACTCCATTTTCTAACATAGAGATGGTGTAAATCATTTTGGATTGAGGACGGAGAGTGATGGCGATGGCATTTCCATCTTTGGTTCTTCAAACATTTGGATTGATCATGTTTCCATGTCCAGTTATTCTGATGGATTGATTGATGCTATTGAAGGTTCTACTGCCATCACTATCTCAAATTGCCACTTCACAGATCATAACGATGTGAGTAACTTCTTGTCATGTTGATAAGTGGATTTTATATCCACTTGGAACATTCTAAATCGGCTTAAATTGATTGTCTTGGACTCAAGTTTGTGGTAGTTTTGATGTGTTTTGTTTAGTTGTGCAGATTTACAAGAATGTTGATTATGGTTGATGCTTCTATCGTTTTTGGAGAATAAATTAATTAAAATTCGGATTTCTGAGACGGTTGCGCAGTCTACACTGTTTTGGACATATCTGGAGTTCTAGAAGTCCGTTTTCAGCGATCTTACTGCCCACGCGAAGCCTGGGAGATTTTATACAACATGGAACAGGTGTTACAAGAGCAATTTGCGCGTGGTGGGCGCAGATTGCGCGAAGAACAGACTGTTGGGCGCAAGTTGCACGCGCGCGGTGCTGAAAAATTACAGTTTTTACTATTTTGGCCATATCTTGAGTTCTACAACTCTGTTTGAGGCCCGTAAGCTGTCCACGCGAAGATAACGAGATTCTCTATCATTCTAAGGTGGTCCAGAGGTCCAATTATGTTTGGAACGTTCCAGAATATCTGAAGAAAAGTCAGCTACGAATTTCCCTTTAAATCAGAATCAGTTTAGGAAACGTATTTTGCAGAAATTCTATTATAATTCTGATCTGGTATTTTCTTGCTGGGCAAGATGTCTAGAGCCTATATAAACACATCCAACCCTTGTAAAATTAAGATCATTATTATCATTAGGAGTAGAACCATTATATATCAATTACTTAGGTTTATTTGTATATTTTCATACTTTGTTTTTATCATGGTTTCATCAGATCCCATGATGACGAGAGGTTCAATTATGAGCTAATCGTTGTCATGGGATTCTAACGGATTTATTTATGGAGTTTAGTATCTTGATGCTTTAAAGATCTATGTGTGATGTATATCTGATATCCTCGTATGGTTGTGCTTTATGAATTTAGATGCGTCATGAACATCTAATTTGTTAATCTCTTGTGAAGTGAAAGTGGATCTTGAGATTTAGAATTTGCCATGCTAGCATAGGTTCATAATTGTTTATCAATATGATTCGTAGTATGAGATGAGAATACTTATATTGCCCTACGTGATCAATGTGGATAACTTGTTCTTCAACCGTTATGTTTTCAAATTCTATAGACATATAGGGTCTAAGCATAATTGGTGTCTATTCATCTTCTATCTCTTTTGTGGATGTATGTTTAGTTTGCTATACGTATGCTGACAGGTAGCGTGTACTAGTTTCGTGTTATCCGATCAGATATCATAACCATTGCATATAGTGATTAAAGGCGTCAGATCTAAGCGAAGTATTTAATGAAGTTAGGATTCCATGGTTTTTCTTGCAGACGTAATTAGATTTTAATTCTTGTTAGTTAGTTAATTCTTAGTTTTGTTAATTTGTGTCTTAGTTAATTTAGTTTAATAAACCCAAAATTGTTATTGTCTTAGCAGTGCATAATAACCATACATTGTTGCATAGGCATATTTACTGAATAGAACCATAACTTGATCCCTGTGGGAACGAATTTGGACTTAACCTTATATATTACTTGTGACCACGTACGCTTGCGTGATTTAGTGCAAACAAGTTTTTGGCGCCGCTGCCGGGGATCATCGGTGTTTTATTTTTGGTTTATGTGCTTGTCAATAGTGGTCGTTAACGTTCACTGACTCGGATTTCTTACTTAGTTAGTTTGTTTGTAGTGTTTCAGGTACTTGTCAGAGAGTGTGGGCGTTAAAGATGGATTTTCTAAATTACTATGGAGTTCAGCAGGTGGTTAGTGTTTGTGAGCTATGTGCGGGCGCACATGAGACGTATCAGTGCTGGAGCAACCATGGTGGTATTCAACAGCCTCAACAATGTGAGCGGTGTTTGGGCGTTCATGATCCATCGCAATATTGTTACTACGGAGGAGTTGATCCATATGTCAGTTATGAGGAACAACCATATTTTCAATACCATCCTCAACAGTACCAGCAAGATGTTCCAGATATGTCATATTTCTTTGGAAGTGAAGAGTTTCAACATCAGCAACCTACTCCTACTTTTCAAATAGATGAGGTTGATGCTATGGGGGAGCTTAGGAGTCTTGTGAAGAGTAACGAGGAGTCTTTAAAATCCGTGGAGACACTAGTTGCTCAAGCTGTGAGATCATTGGAACAAGAGACTCTGGAGGAGATTAGGATGCATATAAAGAGTAACGAGGCGTCTATCAAATCTTTGGAAACAATAGCTGCTCAAGTTAGGAATGCCTTGGATCAAGAGAATCAGCAATTCATACCAGAGGCAATTCCAGAAAATAACGGTGACTTGGAGCAAGGTACTGCATGCATAATTGAAGAAGACAAATTCCAAGGTGAGGTGAGCATTCGCAAGCCATGTGAGGAATTTGATCATGTTAGGATGGTAGATGATTTGGAAAGGGCACTATTTGGGACAAACACTGCTGAGCTGCATAAATTTCAAGAATTGGTATGTGCGTACCAAGAGGACACTGATGAGCTGCACAAATTTCAAGAATTGGTATGTGCGTACCAAGAGGCTGAAGAACATGGGAAAGATGAAGGTCTTCTACTTGTCTCAAAGTGTGAAGATGGAGGTAGCGCATTAGAGCCAATGGAGGAAGTTCTCTTTGAGGAACCAAAGGCTTCAGAAACTTACATTTACCCTCCTCCATTATATTCAAGCGAAGCCCGTGTGTTGTTCTACAAATTGACAGATTTTGGGTCAACAGATGAAGGCATTGGAAGAGGATATAGTTGCTACATGAATAGGCCAAGCAAGGAGAAGGAGCAGAAAGTGTGCTGCCGAGATGATGATGAAGTATTGCGAAGAGAGGACCAGGCGAACTATTATCATCCTTAATGGAGGCTTGGAAGTAACGTCAAGCTATTGACGTTAAAGAAGCGCTTCTTGGGAGGCAACCCAAGGTATGTTTTCTACTTTCCCTTGTATTTACTTCCATTCAATGAGGACATTGAATATTTTAAGTTTGGGGGTGGTTTGAGGAATAAGTAGTGTATATATATGTGATTGTTAGTCATTGTGTTCATGTAGGATTTCATGATTTGCATATTAGTAGTAGTAAATTATGCATATATGTTCGTGTTATCTACGTTTGTTTCATATAGGACATTCTGTTTTTTTGTTAGTATGTAATGTGAGTTCATAATAGTTTGCATTTGCACCCATGCTTGATAGGAATTTTGTGTTGTTGATGCTTTTGATTGAGAAGTGATATGCTTTGTTCTTGTGCACACACATACACTAGTAAGTTGAAGCTAGTAGACTTATTGAATGTTGTGAGTGATTAGAAGGACATGAATATGTGCAAGATGATTTAGTTTTCATGCTTTGAATACAAGTCGGTGCGTTAGAGAGATTTTTGCTTGGGATTGAGTATGTTTTTCCACCAAGTGAGTTTTTGAGCCTTATTGCATATTTGCAATTTATTCGTTTGCTTGAGTGTCCACGGATTGTTTGCAGTGCTAGCAATTGTTTGAGGTCTTTCTTGAAACGCATGATATTAATTGACGATTAAAATGATAAAGGCATTTAGGAATAACCGTATATTTTCCCATATTACCACACCATGTTTACATGATCAATTAGTTAACCCGTTGAGCTTAATCCTATTTTTCGGTGACATACCACATTACTTGCCTAGACCTTTTTCTTGTATTGGCCTTACATTAATTTGAACCCATATTGTCAAAGGCTAGTAGAGTGCTTAAGGGAGTAATAAGGTGTGCAAGGAGGGGTTTATTGTTGGTCATACTTTTGGGGGAAATAGTGAAAATTGGGTTTGTTTACTTGATAGTCGGCATATGTAATAAATTATGGGATCATTGTTATTGTTTATAGTATTGTTTGTGTTCTATTTAGCTCTCAAAAAAAAATAGAAGAAAAAAAAAAGGGAAAAAAAGAAGAAAAAAAAAAGAGAAAAAAATTATTATGAGAGCATATTTGTGTTTATTGTGATCCTACTTTAGTCGACTATTCGAGTGTTTTTGTTGAGTAAAATTTTGTGGGGAGGGAAAATAGGTGGTTGTGTATGATTTATTATAAGTTCCTACTAGCTTTTGACACTTCACCTGTTTTGGCTTATTTGACAAACCTTGTCCCTAGCCCCATTACAACCCAAATAAAGACATTTTGATTATCGTCATTGATGTATGTTGTGTTAAGAGTTAGATTGATACCAAATGTCAAGCATGCTTATGATTTTTGTTGGAATTGAGTGATACACTTACCCTTGTTCTTGAGTGAATATTCTTTTGTGAGTGGATTGTGAGTGTTTGCTTGTTTTTGCGTATGAGATCCCGAGTTTTGTCTCAAAGATGTACTCTTGTAGGCTTAGCATGTTTACTAACTTATTCTTACATGTGACATGGGCTTGTGAGAACTTATGCATGTTCTTTGAGTAGACTATGTGAATACTTGCACTTTCGACACCAAGACATTGCGTATTTGCTTTGATTCTTAAGTTGATATGGCACGAGAGGATTTGAAGGTATGGTAGGATATTAGTACTAGATTATTTGCATTTTCATGTTAGTTGCATTCATGCATTGCATTGCATTGGATTTTGTGGGTACATTCGCTATAGGCACTCACGAGACCTTACTCGTCCACTAGGGCTGCCTAGGGGTTTAAAGGGCTTGTTGCATATGCCAAATGCAACTGTGATCACCTACGGAAGTGGTACTAGTTAGTTAGTTAGTTGTAATTGTTTATGCTTGAGGACAAGCATTGGTTTAAGTTTGGGGGTGTGATAAGTGGATTTTATATCCACTTGGAGCATTCTAAATCGGCTTAAATTGATTGTCTTGGACTCAAGTTTGTGGTAGTTTTGATGTGTTTTGTTTAGTTGTGCAGATTTACAAGAATGTTGATTATGGTTGATGCTTCTATCGTTTTTGGAGAATAAATTAATTAAAATTCGGATTTCTGAGACGGTTGCGCAGTCTACACTGTTTTGGACATATCTGGAGTTCTAGAAGTCCGTTTTCAGCGATCTTACTGCCCACGCGAAGCCTGGGAGATTTTCTACAACATGGAACAGGTGTTACAAGAGCAATTTGCGCGTGGTGGGCGCAGATTGCGCGAAGAACAGACTGTTGGGCGCAAGTTGCACGCGCGCGGTGCTGAAAAATTACAGTTTTTACTATTTTGGCCATATCTTGAGTTCTACAACTCTGTTTGAGGCCCGTAAGCTGTCCACGCGAAGATAACGAGATTCTCTATCATTCTAAGGTGGTCCAGAGGTCCAATTACGTTTGGAACGTTCCAGAATATCTGAAGAAAAGTCAGCTACGAATTTCCCTTTAAATCAGAATCAGTTTAGGAAACGTATTTTGCAGAAATTCTATTATAATTCTGATCTGGTATTTTCTTGCTGGGCAAGATGTCTAGAGCCTATATAAACACATCCAACCCTTGTAAAATTAAGATCATTATTATCATTAGGAGTAGAACCATTATATATCAATTACTTAGGTTTATTTGTATATTTTCATACTTTGTTTTTATCATGGTTTCATCAGATCCCATGATGACGAGAGGTTCAATTATGAGCTAATCGTTGTCATGGGATTCTAACGGATTTATTTATGGAGTTTAGTATCTTGATGCTTTAAAGATCTATGTGTGATGTATATCTGATATCCTCGTATGGTTGTGCTTTATGAATTTAGATGCGTCATGAACATCTAATTTGTTAATCTCTTGTGAAGTGAAAGTGGATCTTGAGATTTAGAACTTGCCATGCTAGTATAGGTTCATAATTGTTTATCAATATGATTCGTAGTATGAGATGAGAATACTTATATTGCCCTATGTGATCAATGTGGATAACTTGTTCTTCAACCATTATGTTTTCAAATTCTATAGACATATAGGGTCTAAGCATAATTGGTGTCTATTCATCTTCTATCTCTTTTGTGGATGTATGTTTAGTTTGGTATACGTATGCTGACAGGTAGCGTGTACTTGTTTCGTGTTATCCGATCAGATATCATAACCATTGCATATAGTGATTAAAGGCGTCAGATCTAAGCGAAGTATTTAATGAAGTTAGGATTCCATGGTTTTTCTTGCAGACGTAATTAGATTTTAATTCTTGTTAGTTAGTTAATTCTTAGTTTTGTTAATTTGTGTCTTAGTTAATTTAGTTTAATAAACCCAAAATTGTTATTGTCTTAGCAGTGCATAATAACCATACATTGTTGCATAGGCATATTTACTGAATAGAACCATAACTTGATCCCTGTGGGAACGAATTTGGACTTAACCTTATATATTACTTGTGACCACGTACGCTTGCGTGATTTAGTGCAAACACTTGTACTCCGTCTGTCCCATCCATTTCTTTACATAAAAAATTACGTATCTGACACGCATTTTAAGGTGCATTTTAAAGATAGTTCCATAACTTATTTTTGATATTTTCTTTTTTTGTATAAAAATAGAATTGTTCTATTTTTATACAAAAAAAGAAAATATCAAAAATAAATTATAGAACTATCATTAAAATGTACCTTAAAATCCGTGACGGAAACTGGTCCGCAAATGTAAACAACTTACCGGGACGGAGGGAGTATATATTAATTAATTCATTCAAAGTAACATAAATAAACAAGTATATATAGTGATGTTAGATTCATGCCTGCAGGTGATGTTACTTGGTGCAACTAATGAACAAGTCAAGGACAAGCATCTACAAGTTACAGTAGGCTTTAACCACTTTGGAAAGAGGTTAATTCAAAGAATGCCAAGAGTCCGGTTTGGTTTTGTTCATGTTGTCAACAACGACTACACTCACTGGAGTATGTACGCCATTGGTGGTAGCCAAGCCCCTACCATCCTTAGTCAGGGTAACCGATTCATTGCTCCTCTAAATGATCATTTAAATGAGGTAAGTATTTGTACAAACAAAAACCAATTTACTCAATCGGACAAAAAAAACCACTATAATTGCTAGTATGATAGCACTTGCGATGTTACTAATGAAAATGTGCATGTGTGTAGATAACCAAGAGAGAGCTGGCTGATGTATCAGAATGGAAGTCATGGAACTGACGATCGCAGGGTGATTTAATGATGAACGGAGCATACTTTGTTGAATCTGGAGACCCCGGCACAGCCCAGAAAGCCGAAAAACAGTTTACCCTTATAAGACCAGCCAAAGGAATAGAGGTGACAATGATCACCAGATTTGCAGGTGTCATAAGTTGTACAGTAGGAAAACCATGCTAGTACTCATCATTAGGCATTAGCTTCTTTAAAACTTTAAAACAGAGAGGACAGTACCCATAGGAAAATCATAGCTGCAGATTAGCGTCAATACTACTGTTATTTTTCGATTATGTACAGAAAAATATGCCTTTAGTTTCTCTTTTGTATTTCAGTTAGCTTAGCTTAGTCTATGTACCATTTCTGGCAATTGATGCGATGACAGAATTCTATAATATCATTTTCTTTGTCCTGGCTTTTGTTATGAGAAGAGAAAGTGGGGCAAACCCTAAAGCAAACAATACTTAATTAAACAAGGAAACGACATCGTTGAAGGCACGAGTCATGTGACACACGTGACTATGGGGACCGAATGGAGGGAATGCTTAAACGACGTAGTTTCAATTAAGTTGTATTTATTTATTTTCCTTGTAATTTGTTTTTACTTTCTAGAAGGAGGGAAAGTGTGACATGTAATTGAGCGGGATAATTGGGTATAAGTATCAGAGCCCAACAACTTCATTGACAAGTTATGAGATGAAATAGTTCTTTCTCCTTTATTTTCTCTGTTATGTTATTTACAATTTCCTTTACAAAAATACAAACTAGCAATACGTTACAGCTTTTATTAGTCAGTCCACTTCTTTTCTTCTTCTTGTTCCTTTTTTTTTTAAAAAAAATTCAGAGACGGTCCGCTACCATTTATGCAATATGATTATGTGAAACGGAGAAACGACTCTTTTGCTTTTTTTTTTTCCCAATTTAGAATAAGATAGTTCGAGTGATTAAGGGTTGGAGTTCATTTGTGATCATCAGGTCTTGGTTCGATTCTAGTTCATCTTCTGAAATAATGCTTATTTTTAGGGTATATATATAAACCTTTTTAAAAAATAAATAAATAGATATTCATTTGCAACCTAATTATTCAAAAATAATTAGCTATTTCGATTAATTTGTCAAACTTTTTTGCTCCAGGGCATACAAATAAAATAAGAGAAAATTACCAAAATACTCATATTTGAGCTTGCTTGGCCCTATTTACCGACGGGACACGTTAAATCGTGTAACGTGAAAGCCTATAATACGGCAAACCGTGTAGCGTGTTTGTGCAATACGGTGGATTGTGTTCCGTGTTAGCCGGGTGCGCAGCACAGTCACGGTACACGCTATTCCGTATCATGTCGTGTTACGGAAGAGCGTGTACCGTATCCAACTAATACGGCGCTTCGTGCAACGTATCAAGCTAATACGGAGGACGCAACTCCGCATCCCGTCGGTAAATCGGGCCAACTTTTTGAATTTCAATATTTTGAGCATTTCAAAGTCAAAAATGATTATTTAGGGCCATCACCCATAAAATAATTCATGAATACAAAATTAAATATATTACATTTTGCGCAATTACATCTATTTAAAAAATAAACTAAAATAGCGAAACTCATTTTTAATTGTATCTCAATACCAAATTTGGCACCACCATTATTTTGGTTTCACCCCTAAATTCCTATTTATCCTAGAATTTTGTATTATATTTTATTAAAATATTTTAAAATTATTAGAATTTATGACCTAGCCTTTCTTAATAAGCAAAACCTCTTCTTAATTGTATATCGCTACCCAGTTTAATTCTATCCTTATTTTGATTTCAACCATAAATTCCTATTTTCCCTATAATTTTGTATGATCTTCTAATAAATACTAAAATGATTAAAATTATTGGAATCTGTAACCTATATTATAACCTTCATTAATAAGTGAAACTCCTTTTTAATATATCTGAGTACCAAATTTCGTTTCATCCCTAAAATCCTATTTTTCCTATGATTTTGTGTTATCTTTTAATAAAATATTAAATTATTAGAACCATAACCTTTATTAATAAGCAAAATCTCTTTTTAATTGTACCTTGATACCAAATTAGGTTTCACCCTTATTTTTGTTTCACCCCTAAATTACTATTTTTCCCAAATTTTTGCATTATATTTTAATAAAATATTTAAATTATTGGAATTCTATTATAATTGTAATTCTATAATTATAATTCTACTAACTTGCACAAATGATGTATCTATAGAATCATATATGTTATGTTTTCTTGATCTCTTTTGGGTGAAGGCCCTATCTACCCCATTTTGGGATTTGTATTACCAAAATACCCAGATCCAAAAAGATGGCCCTAAATACTCACGAGATATGCTACTGGTAGTGGAGCATCTTAAGACACGTTACTAGGGGAACCGTATCATTAAGACACGCTACTGAGGGCACCGATCAACCAGACACGCTGTTGTGGGGGAGTGAACAGTAGTGGAAGATACGCATTTCCATCATGCGTATGTTGGAATGGCGTATCTTACATAAGCATCGTCGTCTCCAGAGCTGCCCCGATAATGGCGATTTCGACAATATTTTTGTTTCACTTCGTTCATCCACATCACGACATTTCCAAACACGTTCTATATATCACTAGAATCGCAATTGGATTCTCTACACATTCATAATTCCCAATTTTCGTTTTAATTCCCGGATTTGAAATCCCTAATTCAACCCTAACTTCCGATTCTATTTTCTGTTTAAGCTTGTTCATGCCCCTACGGGATCGGAGAAGAGAAACGGTTAACGGGATGAGGAAGTAGACGACGCTGTGATCCTGTGATGATGATTTGGAGGGTGGTGGACGCTGAATGGATGATAAACGCAAAGATACTCCCTCGAAGTCGCCGGTGACCAAAGCTCTCAAATTCTGGCAAGCTCAACTGTTTTCTAACGACGAACAGTGTCTCGGATGCGCTACTCTGAACGGTGCATCCCATGGGTAGATAGGGCCATCTGTTCCGGAAATAGGCAATTCGGTCCATGGGTACCTCATTTTGAGGCATTTTGGTCATTATCTCTTTTCTTAAATTATATTCTTAATTAAATATTTGAAAAAAATAATCTTATGAAATCCCGTTTAAATATCTGTATCTCCCATAATTGTTGTAATCCAATTATAATTACAATTTGTATATAATAACTTATTAATTTGCACAAAAGCTTTTTTAAGAAGAAAAATTCCTTTTTAATTGTAATTCGGCACCAAATTTGATTACACCCCTAAATTCCTATTATGTCTCACAAATCTATATTATTTTTTAATAAAATATTGAAATTCTATTATGTTATAATTTTTTTTATTATAAACATACTGAGTTGCACAAATTTATGTTGTGTTTTCTTGATTTCATTCAAATATTATTAATTAAATATTAAATAATTTCAATTATATTTGAGAAAAACGTAAAAATAAGTTGTATTTGGTTGTTTTTTGTCAAAACTATATTTTTACAAATAATTTCAAAAAATAAATTACAAATAAACAAATAAAAATAATATTTGTGATAACTTTTTGAAACTAATTAATAATTAATTTAAATAAAATTTCTCGATCCATGCGTTGCATGATCATTCGATAAAAAATATTTCAAGAACAGAATTTGTTGTGGAATAAAAACTAGGTTACGAATACGTGTTTAATGCTAGGGTTCGGGAGCTTCGTGCTTTAATGGCTGTTTCCGTGTTCGAGACTAATCGGTCCTCACAGAGTGCCTACGTATCTCGTATTGAGAATCAAGCCAAAACGTAGTTCTGAGAATGAGGGGTCAGACCCTTTATATAGGCTGAGAAGCCCTAGAATCGTAGTAGAATTAGGTGACTTGGTGGGCAAGTCACCGCCTTGAGGAAGGTTCTAGACTCCTTCCTTGTAGGAGTCAGTTCCCATATCGAATTCTGTGTCTTGGAGGCTAAGCTTGGTAGGAGTAATATCCTTATCTGACTCTTATTGCTGAGCTGGTTATTACCCTTAATATTAATTACGAAATTAATATCATAAATAGGGTTTGGTCCCATCTGGCGGGCTCCACGATTGGACCATTCTAGGTCTAATTAATGCCACATTAAATGTGTCTTTAGGGCTTACTTTTTGCCCATATCATTTGCCCCCCAACTTATAGGAAAACTGATCAGGTTTTCCTTGAAGTTTTAACGGCCTTTTCCGAGACTTGGGTCAGGGTTTATTGCTCTTACGCGAGTATTTTCAACAATATCATCTTAATGTAAAGCGTGGAGCGACCGACGCGTTTACGACGATGTTGAATGACACTAAACTGTGTTAAACGGCACTGAACAGCGCTAAACAGCCTTAAACAACGTTTAAATAGTGTTAAACGATGTTAAATGGCATAATACGGCACTAACGGTGCTAACCTGCACTATTCGGTGCTAATCGCCACTAAACAGTGCTAATCAGCCTTAAACAACGTTTAAACAGTGTTAAACGATGCTAAATGGCATTAAACGGTGCTAAATGGCACTAAACGACACTAAACGGTGCTAAATAGCCTTAAACGACTTTTAAACAGCGTTAAACGACGCTAAACGGCTTTAAACGGTGCTAAACGGCACTAAACGACACTAAACAGTGCTAAATAGCCTTAAACGACTTTTAAACAGTGTTAAACGATGCTAAACGGCTTTAAACGGCACTAAATGGCACTAAACGACAATAAACGGTGCTAAACGATGTTAAACGACGCTAAACGGCCAAGGGGTGGTCGGCCATGCCTTCCCTTGGCATTAAATGGTGCAAAACGGCACTAAACGGTGCAAAACAGTGCAAAACGGCACTAAACGGCTAACGTTTTCCAAAACGACGACCAAGGAAGGGTTGGAGGTCGGCCAAAGACCTCCTAGAGCAGGTGGTCGGCCAAGGGGTGGTTGGCCATGCCTTCCCTTGGCATTAAGTGGTGCAAAACGACACTAAACGGTGCAAAATGGTGCAAAACGGCACTAAACGGCATTAAACGGCTGACGTTTTCCAAAATGGCGACCAAGGAAGGGTTGGAGGTCGGCCAAAGACCTCCTAGAGCAAGTGGTCGGCCAAGGGGTGGTCGGCCATGCCTTCCCTTGGCATTAAATGGTGTAAAACGGCACTAAACGATACAAAACGGCACTAAACGGCTGACATTTTCCAAAATGGCGACCAAGGAAGGGTTGGAGGTCGGCCAAAGACCTTCTAGAGCAGGTGGTCGGCCAAGGGGTGGTCGGCCATGCCTTCCCTTGGCATTAAATGGTGCAAAACGGCACTAAATGGCCTCATCCCACTACTGAAAATCACCCGAGATTTGCTGAAAAATTCGAGTTCTAGGACCACAAACTACCCGTGATCGGCCGGATCAATGGGTAGCTCATGGTCGGCTGCACCGTGATCGGCCGAAGGGCCTCGTTTCACCGTGGTCGGCCAGCTGGTGGTCGGCCGCTTCGTGGTCGGCTACTGCTCCCTCGGGCGCGGTGGTCGGTTGCTTTGTGGTCGGCTGCGGCCTCCGGGTGTCGTGGTCGGCCGCTTCGTGGTTGGCTAGGAAACCCGGACCCGAAAACATTCGTGGTCTTTAACAAAAATCATGGATCTAGGGTCTAAAATCATCCGTGATCTTGAGGATCAAGGATCTTGATCTTGATCTCAAATTTTTATTTTGGTCATTCGTGACTTCTAGGATCAAGGATCTTGATCTCAAACTTTTATTTTGGTCATTCGTGACTTTTAGGATCAAGGATCTTGATCTCAAACTTTTATTTTGGTCATTCGTGACTTCTAGGATCAAGGATCTTGATCTTGATCTCAAACTTTTATTTTGGTCATTCGTGACTTCTAGGATCAAGGATCTTGATCTTGATCTCAAACTTTTATTTTGGTCATTCGTGACTTCTAGGTTCAAGGATCTTGATCTTGATCTCAAACTTTTATTTTGGTCATTCGTGACTTCTAGGATCAAGGATCTTGATCTTGATCTTAAACTATTATCATGGGTATAGGATCTAAAATCATCCGTGATCTTAAAATTTTGGATCTCGGACCTAAAATCATCCGTGGTCTTAGAAAGTCTCGTGGTCGGCCAATCGGTGGTCGGCCGAAGCCCCTTGAATCATGGTGGTCGGCCAGCTGGTGGTTGGAGCTATGGAACCCGGATCCAAAATCATCCGTGGTCTTGGAAATAATCATGGATCTAGGATCTTGATCTTGATCTCAAATTATTATCATGGATCTAGGATCTAAAATCATCCGTGATCTTAAAATTTTGGATCTCGGACCTAAAATCATCCGTGTTCAAATGGCGCTAATTGGCGCTAAACGGTGCTAATGGCACTAACAGCACTAAATGGTGCTAACGGCACTAAACAGCGCTGAAAGGCACTAAACGGTGCTAGTCGACGCTAACGGCACTAAACGGTGCTAAATTTTAATTTCGGCTTTGTTCGTGCCTTGGCTCAAGATTGAAAATCAGTCTTGGTATGTTGATGGAGGTGTTTGCTATGCCTTGAAGGGTTTCGTGAACCTTGAACTCAAACGACTTGTTTCTTAATTTTTGTGACCTTCCGGGCTTTAACTTGTTTGCTGAATCCTTGGTCTTAAGGTTATCATCAACCCTTGACTCTCATCCTTGTGATGAAATTCTTTAGTTCTTACCTCATCCTTGTTTCTCATGGAGGAGGTCTTCCTTCTCGGTTGATCATTCAGGTAGTTCACTTGCTCCTTAGCGCTTGACCTTAGGCCTGGTATGCCTTTGTTGGTTTTCAACCCTTTAGCTTGATTCTAGGTTTCTAACCTTATTCTTATGCTCATATAACCTTTCTTAGGTCTCAACTTGACTGACGACTCTTGATTCGAGTCCTTAAACTCAAACGACAAGCTCGATTAGAGGCAGACAGCCTTGTTGGCCATCAAGGTTTAAATTTTGTGTCGGGATTTGAGATTCAAGATTTTAAGTATGGTATGACAAAGGACCTCTTATCTCAACATTCTCACTAATAGTTTCTGTGCTTTTAAAGCATTATCAGGGAGCCAACCAGTCTCAAGATGAGCTTTGAGAGGGTCTATCCTTCAGCTTACATCAACTGGTGCTACCAATTTCGAATCGATGGCGGGGTCTTCATGACCTGGAAGTAAAAACTCTCTGGGCTCTATTTTCTATCTCAGAAGAGGTGAACTTAAATAGGGCATCGACCTTAATGTTCTCATTTCTTGGAATGTGCTCCTCATAGCGCTCATCATACTGAGTCATAACAGCCTTCACAACTCTCAAATACTTTGTCATAGTTTCATCCTTAGCTTCAAATTCATCATTCACTTGCGAGACTACCAGTCTTAAATCTCTAAAAACTTTGAGGTTCTTGACCCTCAGTATTCTGTCCAAGCCCAATCCGGCTATCAAGGCTTCATATTCAGCTTCATTGTTGGTAGTAGAAAAATCCAACTTCAAAGCATACTCAACTGTGAACCCATCGGGGCTTTGCAAAACCAAACCTGCACCACTAGATTTTGTTTTTGACGCTTCATCAAAATAGAGCACCCAATATTCCTTCTGATCAGCTACGAGTTCTTCATGTTTATCTCCACTTTCAGGGGTGGTTACTATCTCCTACCCCCCGACTTCTTGGTTGTTAATGGTGCATTCAACCACGAAGTCAGCAGCCAATGCCTGAGCTTTGATGGCTGTCCGAGGCTTATACTTGATATCAAACTTCCCAAGCTCTATGGCCCACTTGATTAGCCTTCCACTGGGCTTTGGGCTATGCAATATGTTCCTTAACTGCTGGTCCGTCAGGACTTCAATTTTGTGCGCCTGGAAATACGGTCGTAGCTTCCTCGAGGTCGTTATCAATGGCAATGCAAACTTCTCTATGGTCGAGTAATTCAACTCAGCCCCATGCAAAACCTTGCTCACATAATAGATAGGTTTCTGAATCTTTTTCTCTTCTCGAACAAGGACAACACTCAATGCTTGTTCAGATACCGCCAGGTATAGATAGAGAGTCTCCCCAGGACTTGGTTTGGCCAACAACGGGGCTTCAACCATGTACTTCTTCAGCTGCTTGAAGGCCTCTTGGCTCTCTGTAGTCCACTCAAAATTTTTCACTTTCTTTAAGGCCTGAAAGAAAGGCAAGCACTTATCAATAGACTTGGAGATGAATCTCCTTAGGGCCGCAACTCGGCCAGTTAGCTTCTGTACATCTCGTATGGAGCGGGGTGGTTCCATATCCAAGATCGCTTTGATCTTATCAGGGTTGGCCTCTATGCCTCTCTTCGAAACCATCAATCCCAAAAATTTTCCTGATCCAACGCCAAAAGCATACTTGGCTGGGTTTAACATCATCCTGTGGTGCCTCAGCACTTCGAATGCCTCTCTGATGTGCCTGATATGATCTGCCTTGCATAGGCTCTTGACCAACATGTCATCCACATAGACCTCCATGGTTTTTCCAATCATATTGGCGAATATATTATTCACCAATCGTTGGTAAGTAGCTCCTGCATTCTTTAGACCAAAAGCCATAACAAGATAGTAGAAAACACCAAAGTCAGTTATGAAAGATACCTTTGGGATGTCATCCTTGTGCATCTTAATCTGATTGTAGCCACTGAACCCATCCATGAAGCTCAACATCTCATGTCCAGCTGTGGCATCTATCAACATGTCAATCCTTGGCAGAGGAAAACAATCATTCGGACACACATCATTCAAATCAGTGAAGTCTATACACATCCTCCACTTTCCATTTGCTTTCTTGACCATCACAGGGTTAGCCAACCATCCAGGGAACTCAATTTCTTCAATAAAACAAGCTTCCAAGAGCTTGTCAACTTCTTGCTTAATGGCCTCTTGCCTTTCAGGAGCAAAGTTCCTCTTCTTCTGCTTTATTGTCTTTCATTTAGGATTGATATTCAATTTCTGAGTTATGAGTTGGGGATCAATCCCTGGCATATCAGTTGCTGTCCAAGCAAACACATCACTGTTCTCTTGTAAGAATGCTGTCAACTTGCCCTTCAAGGGGTTCCTTCAATTGGCTTTCAGGCTATGCAATATGTTTCTTCAATGGGTGGTCCATCAGGACTTCAACGTTTATCTTGGTTCCATCTTTGTTTCTTGTTTTTCTTAATTCTAGGTCAAGGATTCAAGGTTGATTCCTCGATTTAGATTTCAAATAAGACAATCATGTGGGCTTCTCGCCTTTTAAACTCTTTAAAACGAGAATTTGCTTGAACTTCTTGATCATTGTTTAAGGTTCTCTATTGGTCTTATACCTTAGATTCTCCATCCAAGTCTTTTGAGGTTCTCTATTGCATGGCTTTGATTGCCACATGTCTTTTATCTCGGGTCCTTCAAGTACTCGAAACACTTATTTGGTTGTGCTGTAACCTAACTCTCGACCCTTCAGAGTTTTATTTATGCGTTTGTTTGTTTCCATTTGTGTATTCTTTTATTTTCGGTACTTGGGTCATCTTTGACTTACACACATCAGGTGCTTGGTACATAAATAAAATCATAGAACGAAAAGCAAACTTGCATTAATAACTTAAATGGGTTCAACCCTTACATAGAGTACTATTGCCCTACTCGGAGCGACATGCTCTGCATGGTTTCATCGAACCTTATTTCTACTTCTACTAGATAAATATGAAGCTTAGTCCAACTTTGCAAGGCTAGGCCTGCATGGCTTGATTTTGTTTTTGATGCTCCCTCAAAATAGAGCACCCACTACTCCTTCTAGTCTCCTCATTCTTATTCTGCAGTTCACTTCCTGCTTGGGGTACTATCTCTTGCCCCCCGACTTCTTGGTTGTCAATGGTACATTCAACCACGAAATCAGTTGACGCCTTAGCCTTAATGGCTGTCCGAGGCTTATGTGTGATGTTCTCTGCTGGCCTTTCTTGGTGTTCCTTATCACTACGGACATCCATGTCTTCAATCGGAAGGACCTACCCCCCGACTCCTTCAAGCCTTAACGAGGCTACATAACAGCTTCGTGCCATCTTTTGATCACCTTTATGTTCTCCAACACCATTCCTGGTTGGGAACTTGATCTTCGTATGATAAGTTGAGGCAACAGCCTTGAATGCATGAAGTCCAGTCCTCCCGATGATAGCGTTGTACGTTGAAACCGCCTTGATTACCAGGAAGTTCAACATCTGGGTGGCCTCCTTTCCTTGGGCTCCTGTCCAATAGTTACATGCAACTGAGTAGCCCCTTCAATTTTGGATTCTACTCCATTAAATCCATATATAGGCATGTTATTGGGGGTCAACTGAGAATCATTGTACCCCATCTTCACAAATGCATCATGAAATAGAATGTCAACGGAAGCTCCATTGTCTATCAAGACTCGCTTCACCTCTGAGTTTCCAATCACAGAAGTTATGACCAACGGGTCGTCATGGGGGAACTTCACCCCTTCCAAGTCTGAGTCGTCAAAACCAACTATTACTTCAGTTTTTGCACGCTTCGGGGCCTCTCCCACGATGTGCATCACTTCTCTAGCATAAGCCTTACGAGAATTCTTTGTTGTGGAGATCATGTTGATTACTGGCCCTCGGGGCTGTGGGTTGCGATCTTGATCATCATCCCTCCTATCATACTCTCTTCTCTGATTACCACGGTCTTCACCCTTAGTGAAGTGGCTCTGTTTCCTTCTACGAATCAAAAACTCGATCTCATCTTTGAGTTGCTTGCAATCATCAGTGTCATGCCCCACATCTCTGTGGAATCTGCAATACTGATTCTTGTTTCTCTTTGCGGGATCACCCCTGAGTGGCTTCGACCATCGGAAATCCTTATCCTTCTCAATGTCTAACAAGATTCGACTCCTAGGAGTATTCAACCTTGCATACTCAGTGAACCTTGGTCCTTGGTTCTTCTTAGGGACATAGTCGGAGTCCTCGCTAGTTCGGGGATACTTGTCCCTAACATCATACTCCTGGTCATCATACTCATGGTCTTGCTTTCACTTCTTGGAGTCGTTGTTACCTTTATCATTGCCTCCTGTGGCTTCCTTCTTCATGCTATCCTCAGCCTTGATATACTTGTAAGCCCTTCGTTGGAGCTCGGCCATGTTTTCAGGAGGATGCTTTGCTAATGACCTTTTAAAGAATAGATCAGTGGTTCCGTGTTCTAGGGCTACCATGGCCACCTTATTCTCCAAATCCGTGATATTCAATGTCTCCTTAGTGAACCTCTTGAGGTAATCTCTCAGGTTTTCGTTATTCCCTTGCACTACATACATGAGGGATGCAGAACTTTTCTCATGAACTCTCCCGCTAATGAATTGGCTGACAAAAGCGGCGCTCAACTCCTTAAAAGAGCCAATCGAATTCGCAGATAGGCGGCTATACCATCTTTGAGCCATGCCCGACAGAGTTTGAGGGAACGCCCTACACTTCAAGACGTCACTTGCAGGCTGTAGCAACAGTGCATTCGAAAACGTCCTGACATGACTTGCGGGATCACCCGTTCCATCATAAACCTTTATAGTAGGCAACTTAAACTTCCTAGAGATGTGAGCATTCATCACCTCCTCGGTGAATGGTGGTGTAGAATCATCATGATCTCCTAGCTGCATCAACTCTTTGGGGTTACCCTTGAGGGCCTCTGCCCTAGTTGCTCTTCCTGTTGGGGCATCAGCTCTTCTCTACCTCGTTGGAGGCCTTTCCGAATCAAACAAAAAGGAATCTCTCTTGTATTTGGGGGAGGTCGATTCTGATTCTAACCCTGGTTCTGTCTTTGTTGCTCCCTTTCTATATCGTCCTTTAGCTTTTAGATCTGGGCTTCATAAGCCTTGATTCTCTCAGCGGCTGTCATAGGGGGTCCATCATGGATTCGTCGAGTACGCCTTATAGGCTCCTTGCTTGGATGTCGCCTCCTCGGGGCTTGATCACGATCGTCATCCTCAGATGAAGAATCATCAGTATAAGGACCAGAGTAGTCATAATATCCTTGATCAGGACCAAAGCCTCTAATGTAAGGAGGGTGATACGGTTCATGTATCTATAAGGCATGGCCACTTGGCCCAGCACCTCGAGTATTCGGAGGGTAGTTAGGCAACTCGTATGTCGGATTCGTACTTTTAGGGAGATCTGTAGTAGAGATCTGCACCCCCGGAGGTAGTGGATGATTGACAAGGGGAGAGACCACCATCTGAAGGGGGTTGGTCTCCGCGTTTTGATGGACAATCACGGGTAGAGTTTTCTCATCATGGGGAGACGTCCCTATAGATTGAGAAACTTGAGGTTGAGTGGTCGTCCCTGTTGATGGGGGTGCATACCCTTGTTCAGTAATGACTGGTGGAACAGAGGTGACGGTGGTAGCCTCGGTTGAGACTGGTGTACTTCGTGTTTGAACCATGGTTGATGTTGTCGTCCCACAGACGGCGCCAAATGTTGTGGTATAAAAACTAGGTTACGAATCCGTATTTAATGCTAGGGTTCGGGAGCTTCGTGCTTTAATGGTTGTTTCCGTGTTCGAGACTAATCGGTCCTCACAGAGTGCCTACGTATCTCGTATTGAGAATCAAGCCAAAACGTAGTTCTGAGAATGAGGGGTCAGACCCTTTATATAGGCTGAGAAGCCCTAGAATCGTAGTAGAATTAGGTGACTTGGTGGGCAAGTCACCGCCTTGAGGAAGGTTCTAGACTCCTTCCTTGTAGGAGTCAGTTCCCATATCGAATTCTGTGCCTTGGAGGCTAAGTTTGGTAGGAGTAATATCCTTATCTGACTCTTATTGTTGAGCTGGTTATTACCCTTAATATTAATTACGAAATTAATATCATAAATAGGGTTTGGACCCATCTGGCGGGCCCCACGATTGGACCATTCTAGGTCTAATTAATGCCACATTAAATGTGTCTTTAGGGCTTACTTTTTGCCCATATCAGAATTAGACTAGTTTTATCATTCGGAAAATTTATTTCAATTCTTTTCTATATCGATATGGATCGAACGGACATCACTAATTAGGGGTGAGCAAAAAACCGAAACGAAACCGGTCAAAACCGAACCGAAAAAACCGAAATCGAACCAGCGGTTGCGGTTTTTGATTTTTAAAAACCGAGACTTTCGGTTCCGGTTTCGGTTATAGGTTAAAACCGAATCGGCTAAAACCGAACCGAAACAATTTTTAAAATAAATAAATATATATATAATTTATATAAATTAAATGTATTCTTAAAATTAATAAATATATTATATCTTGAATTATAATTAAGTTTCAAAATGATGTCGGATAAAAACGATGTAGAAAATAAAATAATCCAAGCTTTTGTTTGACATATATTCATATAAAAGCATTTTTTCTTCGTATCTTCTGTGCAAAATCCAACAAGACGAACAAGATTCTTATGCGGAAGTTTTGCAATCAGCACAGATTCATTTTTGAACTCATAAATTCCTTGACCTGAGTTTTTTGATAGCCATTTCACTGCTATTGCCAGACCATTTGATGGTTGACCCTGCATATCACATTGTAGAGTGATGTACCTGTAACTCGTGAATAACAAGCTTCTTGCCAGATATTACTAACAAATGTCCAAGCTTGTTTGCAAAAGAAAAACTAGTCATTGCTGTCAAAAACCGAAATTGAACCGTCAAAAATCGAACCGAGCTTTTTAAAATCAAAACCGAAACCGATGGTTTGGTTGCGGTTTTCAATTTTTAAAACCGAAGACGTGCGGTTTTGGGTTCGATTTCGGGACAAAACCGCCCCGAATCGAACCGAACCGTGCTCTCCCCTAGCACTAATGATTTAAATTGTTTGTCTTGAAGCCAAATCAGCAAAGAGCCGTGTGGGACGTGCGTGTTTGCACGTACGAGTTTACAGCATGCGATAGATAAAATTGAGGATAAGAGTCAAGAGATGACGCTCATCAAAATACACATGATGTACGTATGCCTATCCTTTTTTAGTCTTTATGATAAAATCCAGCTAACCTTGAATCTACATTTATTAGACCACCATATCTCATTGCATTCATCTGAGTGTGTATTTAATTAAAATATTATTGAACTTTCAATTTTTGACTAAATACAGTGACGAAATTATTTAGCATGGGAACCATTTAATTATACATTTTTTATATTGTACACTACAATATTTGGTACTTGAATACTTCGCAAATAATTCATTTCGACAAAAATAGTTTGAAACTTTTATTAAATTAAAAAATATTCGTAAAATTATTATCATAATTAATCTAGCCATAAAGTTTTGAAATACAATAAAAATAACCATAGACTCTAACAATTCTCATGCTAAGGTGATTTTAATTATAATTATATCATAAATAGTATGAAGCAACCTTGCCGCTTAAATAAAATTAATAATTAATAATTTTAAAATTATATTTTTATTTTCTATTTTCAAAAATGTGGAATTTAATATTTGAAAAAGTGTTAACTGTTTTTGAAATTCAAATCACTGTTAAAACAGAATTAAAATAATAGAAGAATACAAACAAAATAATGTTCAAAAGCATTATTAAAAATTCAAAAATGTAACATACAAAGAAATTTAATAAATTAATCATTAGCAAAGAAAAAAAAAGTCATAATGTTTTTTTAAGAAGAAGAAAAAAAAGAGAAGGTCCTACTTTAGAACAAAATACTATTTTGATCATATTTAACTGAAAATTAAATATTTTGAACCTTTATCCTTTTTATTTTGAAAATATAAAGGATAAAGGTTCAAAATATTTAATTTTCAGTTAAATATGATCAAAATATCAATATTTAATAGACATGATTCTAAATATCCACTACATACTTCATACTTTATTGATGATGGAAAATTAGACGTCCGATACTTCACTCCTAACCTTTTATTGGGTGAGAAATATCAACTCAAATACTTCATTAGCAATGGAGTATTTGAGTAAAATAAATATTAGGGAATTTAACAAAAATACCAACTTTTAAAATGATTTTTGCAAAATACCATCTTTCTAATTAAATTGCAATTATACCATTTTTTCAAAAAGAAAAAAGGTTTATTGCAAAAATACCGTCTTTCCAATTCCCCTCCACCCTTCCTCCTTCATGCTTTCAGCCGCCTTTTTTTTTTTTTTTTTTTTAAGGCGGGATGCTATTTGGGTTTCATGGCCCCGCCAGGGGCAATATGCAACTGAATGCAACTACATTCAACCACATTCAACTACATTCAACCACTTTTTTTTTTTTTAAAGGCGGGATGCTATTTGGGTTTCATGGCCCCGCCAGGGGCAATATGCAACTGAATGCAACTACATTCAACCACATTCAACTACATTCAACCACATTCAACTGAATGCAACCACATTCAACTTTTTAAGATTTTGGTGGATTTGGGTTGCAAGGCCCCGCCAGGGGCAATATTCAACCAAATGCAACCACATTCAACTTTTTTTAAAGGTGGGTGATTTTGGTGGATTTGGGTTGCATGGCCCCGCCAGGGGCAATATTCAACCAAATGCAACCACATTCAACTTTTTTTAAAGGCGGGTGATTTTGGTGGATTTGGGGCCTTGGAACCCAAAAGCAGTCCACCTTAATTTTGGTGGTTTTGGGTTGCAAGGCCCAACAGGAGCATATTCAACTGTTACTGATTTCAAGTTCCATTTTTCAGTTGTCATTTTCGACCTCTTTTTTGGACTCTAATATATATATATATATAGGCAAGTGCTCAAATACAAACCATTCTTAAAATACAAACCTACAAACCAACACTAAATTAATTATATTTCATTTATTCTAAGGTTTCCGCCAAGGGTATCTTCACGAAAGATGCTTAAAATAATTGGCTCTATCCAACAAAAAAAAAAAATTTCAAAAAAAAAAAAAAAATCTTGCCGTGGAAATGCGAAGCATTTAATACAGTAAACGGATGAGTTAGGTAGTCATGAGGGCCGAAGGCTCTCGACACACCCGTCAATCGTCTATTGCCTTTACCATTGATTGCCATTCCTTACAACTTTAGAATGATAAAGGCGCGAAGCGCCGTACAAGAAGGTGCGAAGCACCGTTAACCAGTGAAATCCACTGCCACGTCATCACGTGAACAGTGATTTTTTTTTTATTTTTTTTTTTTATTTTTTTTTTTGTTGGATAGAGCCAATTATTTTAAGCATTTTTTGTATTGGGGTACCCCTAGTTTGGTCATTAGATTAGCTTGAAATATTAGATTATGCTTGGTTTGTAGGTTTGTATTTTAAGGAGGTTTGTATTGGAGTAGCCCCCTATATATATATATATATATATATATATATATATATATATATATATATATATATATATATTAGAGTCCAAAAAAGAGGTCGAAAATGACAACTGAAAAATGGAACTTGAAATCAGAAATTTAGTTCAGTATGCCCCTGCGGGGCCTTGGAACCCAAAATCAGTCCACCTTAATTTTGGTGGTTTTGGGTTGCAAGGCCCAGCAGGAGCATATTCAACTGAATTCAGTTACTGATTTCAAGATCCATTTTTCAGTTGTCATTTTCGACCTCTTTTTTGGACTCTAATATATATATGAGTAAGGATCTAGGGAAAACCTCATTTAATGGAAAACTTAGAAAACTAAATCGAAATATAGCATATATGGTATGCAAACTAATCGTTGGGAGATGAAGAAAAATGTGGTGAAATTAGATTTTAAAAAAATATCACCGATTGAAGGGAAAAATCAAATTAAAAATGGAGGGGATTAGGTGTGATTCTGTGTGTGAGGGTGTATTTGATTAGTGTGTGGGTGCCCCTGGCGGGGCCATTGATCTTAATACATCTAATGGCTAGGATTAGTACCTTAGTTTTCTTCAAAAAATAAGTTCTCCTTTGAGCACTTGCCTATATTATATATATATATATATATATATATATATATATATATATATATATATATATATTAGAGTCCAAAAAAGTGGTCGAAAATGATATATATATATATATATATATATATATATATATATATATATATATATTAGAGTCCAAAAAAGTGGTCGAAAATGACAACTGAAAAATGGAACTTTAAATCAGAAATTTAGTTGCATGTGGTTGCATTTAGTTGAATGTGGTTGAATGTGGTTGCATTCAATTGTATATGCCCCTGCGGGGCCATGCAACCCAAAATCATCCCACCTTAAAAAAAAACAAAAAAAAAAAGAGTTGAATGTGGTTGAATGTGGTTGCAAGAGTTGAATATGGTTGAATGTGGTTGCAAGAGTTGAATGTGGTTGCATCCAAATTAGCATCCCACCTATAAAAAAAAATAAATAAAGAAAGAAAGGACACAAGTCGCCGACTTACCTGGACAGGAGGAGAGAGAAAGTGAGGGAGGAGGGGGCTTAGTATTTTTGCAATTTTGAAACTTAGGTTGGTAATATTGCAAATTGCTATTCTTAAAGATAGTAAATTTACAAAAATTTACTTTTTCCTATTTATTTATGAAAAAAGCCCTAAATATTATGGTTATTGTTTTTAAAAATGGGTTTTATGGATATATAAACACAAAAAATGAATTATTTTGATCATTTTCTTAAATAAATAAAAAATAATAATTTTTATTTTTTGAAATTCAAAAGAACAATATACTGAAATGTAGTACTAACAAAGATGAGGGCTAAAAAAGGAATAAAAGGGAGGTTGAAAATATAAAAGAGATAAAAACTAAAATTAAAAATCCGCTGTTGGAACAGCCCATTGGAAAACTCAAGAACGAGCCCCTGGTTTTGGTTTTTTAGTTAAACTTGTCTTGAAACCAACTGTTTATGCAAATTCAGCATCTTCCTTCCCCCATTTATAACCCCACCAGCAGTAGTACCCACTCCCCATCTTGATATATTCTCTCCCCCACCCATAAATATCTGTTCCACACTCTTTGTAGTCCCCTTGTTCAGGTCAAGATTTTCAACTCAACTTTTCAAGAATCTTGATTTTGTACTTTCTTGAAATTACCCTTTTGAAATTAGCCTGTTTTGTGTGTAAAGTTTGAATCTTTTGTTGATTTGGGTTTGTGTTATGCCAATGGGGGTTGAGAAAGTACCTGCTGGTGAAAGAAGAGGTAAAGGTTTTTTGGAATCAAGAAGGCGTAGGAAGCAAAAGAGGTTGTTTCCTGTTCAGGTTTTGTATAATACTTGTCAACAAGTTTTTGCAAATTGTGGACCTGGGGTTGTGCCATCTCCTGAGAAAATTCAAAGGTTAAAGGTTGTCTTGGGTATGTTTTCGAGATTTTTGTTGTAGTATATTATTAGTTGCTTTGGGTTCTTGAATCTTGATTACTATGATTTATCTAATTAATAAATTGTGTCTGTGATCATGATTACTATGATTTATCTAATTAATAAATTGTGTCTGTGATCATGGTTTGTTCTAGTTGTTTTTAGCTTGGTAGCCTAGTGTATGTGTTTGGACATTGTAGCTTAGTGGATATTTTTTTTGGAGGAGGAGGCACGTGTGTTTTAGTGTTTGATTGTTTGAATGTATGAAGTTGTCCTTTGTACCGAGAAAAGCTTACTTCTTTCTTATTAATATTGAAATGTAGGTAGGTGAGTATACAAGTAGCACCCCATGATAATTATCAAAAGGGTCCGGGTCCTGACAATCGTTTGTCAGGGACCGGTTATTTAACAATCGGTTCCACAAATTATAGCGGACAGTAATTTTTTTTTTAATCCAGGGGCCGTTGGATCAACGATCCAATGGTTTAGAAACCGATTGTTATATAACCGGTCCCAGACAAACGCAGGGACCAAAACCCTTATCAAAAAATTTATTTGCTTGGCATCTTCTAAGTGAAGGGCGATTTGTCACGATGGTAATTAACTATGGGAATTTCCGTTGTCTTGAGTACAGTCTAATAAGCATTCCTTGAATCAATTATTTTTGGAGTTATTTTGTAAATGTTTTAATTAAGTACACAATATTTGGTTGAAAGGAATGAAATCAGGTAAAAATGGAATAACAATTAAAAGTAGTTTATTGACTTGTATGCATTATTGTCATTAAGTCCATCATTCATTTCCACTAATTTATATCAGAGAACTGAATTCTCATTTTCTTATCCTTTACGTTTCTGATGATTTAAAATTTTCAGTCACCTCATCCGTCAGTCTTTCTTGCCTCCAAATTTATCTTGTAATTTATATCCATTCCTTCCTCCATTGCATACTGCCGAACCAGATGCAGTGTTGAATTCATAGGATGTTAGGTATTTTATAGCATTAGTGTTTTCACTGAAAGCAAGTGCCTGCTTAGTTTTTGGTTCACCTGCTAAGTAATGTTTAAACCTTAAAGACCATTATTTTGTGAAGCATAGTTGATAGTTGGATACATGAATTTTTCTTTTGTCTTCTCTTTTATTCAATAAAGAAGATTGGGAGAAAATTTCATGGCTACTTAACACATGTCAAAAAATTAAGAGGGCAATGTACTTATATAATCCTTTCTTTTGAGTGCTCAATATTTGTTTGTTCTGTATGCAGATGGCATATCAGGAGCAGATGTTGGCGTGAACCCAAATATGCCATTTTTTAGGGAACAAAAGACAGAAGGATTTCCTACAATTACATACTTGCACATCCACGAATGTGACAGCTTCTCGGTATGTATAGTTGCTGTCCTGGGATGTTTAGTTTTGTATTTTTTTTTCCTGTTTTTAACTTAATATTCTCTCAAATTCTTACAGATTGGGATCTTTTGCTTGCCGCCGTCAGCTGTGATTCCGCTTCACAATCACCCCGAAATGACGGTGTTCAGCAAACTTCTATTTGGAACCATGCACATCAAATCTTTAGATTGGGTAAATGGTGTCCCAAGTAAGAAAGCTCCAGATAACAATTCCTCAAATGGTATGTTCTGTTGTGATGCTTTTGGAATTATGTGAATTAATTAGGCATTTTTTTAAGGCCATACTTGCTTTTGTTGATGTAATGTTTTCTGCGTGCAAATGGCATATTATGTGCCTCTAGCTAACTAGAGGACTAGTTTTCTGCTTTGTTTGAACACTGCAAACCGCAACATTAGTTTAGTTTGAAAATTGGGTGCATTTGCTAGTATACTTTAGGTTTAAAGGTTTTCATTTCTTAGTCAGTTTTGAAAGTTATTGCAAATTGAGTTAAGACAGTATAGCTATAATATCTTATATCAGCTATGCCAAGTTAGGTAAAATAAGTAAATAAATTATAGCATTAATGTTATTGTAGGTGGTCCAATATGGATAAGTGAAAGGACACTGTCTAGGTGTTACATAATTACAATAGTTGGGGCATAGTATATTAGATAAGTTGTATGGACTACAAGTTGAACCATAAGGTCTGATAAAAGATGTCATAGAAAAACTATACATGCTTTATATTATGGAAATTATTATTATTATAGACTCATAGTTCCTTGAATACTAAAGGGTTCTTCCTACAATCAGTTGATTTAATTTAATGACAAACAAATGCTATTAGTAGGGAGTTTTCTTCTATGTACTCTCTTTTCCTGTTTTCACATGATCACATCTATGGGAGAGGCTAAAAGTTACAATGTTGATAATGCTGTCAGGAAACGGGGATCTATACACTGAGGCGCGGTTGGCAAAGGTCAAGGTGGACTCGGATTTTACGGCTCCCTGTGACACTTCCATCCTCTATCCAACTGAAGGGGGTAATATGCACTGCTTCACAGCTGTGACACAATGTGCGGTGCTAGATGTGCTTGGACCACCATACAATGACCCAGAAGGCAGGCATTGTGCATATTACATTGAGCACCCACTTGACCGAATTCCAGGTATGGTACCATCTTCTTCGGCAAACAGTCCATGACGGTGATCTCAGGAGTTATATTTATTCTTTTATCTAATTTCGGGTGTTTTTGGTGTGCATTAACCCACACTGTTCTGAAACTATAGATCTATTAACACTTTCAGTTTTAGCTAGTCCTAAGACACCAATAAGGTGCGATGCATTTTCGCTTTTCCTCAATCTAAAAACTTGCAAGGCAGTTTCAAATATTGGTAGCCCTAGTACTACATGCATTATTGTCTTGGAAATTCTTAACATGTCATTCTTGATACATCTATTCTCGAGGTGGATCTAGTTATTTGTTTAGGCTGGTAGACATAATAACGAGTTTCTATATAATATTGGGCACATAATGCAGAATATAAAGTAAGTCGATACAAGTTTTGCCAAGTCATTGCAGGTACATGTTGCAAGTAAACTAAGAACATCTGTCAATATGTCATCTTTCTAGTTCTTACCTATTTGTGACATCTCTAGCAGATACATACTTTAGATATCTTTTGGGGATAAATATATTCTGTACCTTCTAAGTCCACAAACATATCTAGTATTAACTAGACAGGCAGGGTTGTGTGTAGACTTAAAACCCAGAAATTGGGCAGGGTTGTGTGTAGACTTAAAACCCAGAAATTCTCATTGCGTAGTTGTGTATGTAACAGCTGATGGATTGTCCATCCCTGAAGAGGAGAAGGAAAGCTATGAATGGCTTCAAGAGAGGGAGAAACCCGAGGGCTTAGCTGTCTATGGAGTTTCGTACAGTGGGCCGCTGATTGCCAAATGAAATTCTTGCCCAGCCTCCGGCAGTGCTGACATTTCCTCCAGCCGATAGTAGTAGTAACCAAGCTAGGGGTCCTGCTTCAGTGCAATGGACAACAGACCATACTCTATATTTCCCCCTTCTTTTGATGGTCCTGTTTTGTATCAAGGTTGAGGAGGGACCTTATCCTCCTATCTTGGCATATTTTGTACATCAATGATAAGAGAAGCATCAGGGAAAAAAGGTTTTTTTTGGTCTCGGGTGCTCGAAAGTAAAGATTATTTTGTGAATCTTCGTGAAAGCATCGATTGTTTAATTGATCAGGAATCAAGAATAGATTGTATATGTTCCTGAATTTTGATTGCTTAACCCATTCATACACCCCCATGGCCCCATGCAATGTCTTTTTTTTTTTTACTAAAACAAATATATCCAAATTAACATTATCTATTTGGTTCCTTAGGGAAAAGTTAAACCACCCGTTTGGGTTAACTTAAAAAATGTTACATCAATACCTTTATTAATAAGCGAAATCCTCTTTCAAAAGTACCTAAAGTTTGGTTCGTACTATATTTTGATTTCACCTTTTTTGGTTCGCACTATATTTTGGTTTCACCCATAAAATCCTATTTTCCCTAGAATTCTATATTGTTTTTTAAAAAAATATAGAATAAAAATAGAAATCCTATTATAATTATAATTCTTTTATTTGTATTTTTTTAAAAAAAGAATCATATTTCCCCTACAATACTATGTTCCTTTAAAAAGAATTAAAAATATAGTTCTTATGATGATTATAATTCTTTTGTTAATAATTTTTTTTTACTAGAAAAACCAACGATAAAAATTCACCAACAAATAGAGGGTAAAACACCAACGAATACGTAGCCAGATCGTATAACATATGATAAAACACTAACGAATCTATAACCTTTATTAATAAATTTCTATTTTCGTAACAAATTTGGTTTCACCCTTATTTTATCACAGATTCCTACTACCCTAAAATTCATATTATTTTCTAAAACAACTGTTTGGAATTTTGTTATAATTATAATTCTTTTACTGTAATGTTACTGAATTGTACAAATAACGTATCTATTAGAACCAGAACCATGAATGTTATGTTTTCTTGATTGTTTAAAATATAATCTTAAATAAATAATAAATAAATCTATATCTATATCTATAACGTGTATTAATAACAAAACTCCTTTTTAATGTACTATTTTATACCAAATTTGGTTCGTACCATATTTTGGTTTCACCCCAATACTCCTATTTTCTCTATAATTCTATGATATTTTAAAATAAATAAATAAATTTTATTACAATTATAATTTTTTTATTACAACTTAATAAAAAAAGATTACGAATACATATATTAATCTATGGTGACATGCTTATCTATAACAAACGAAATACATTTTTAATGGTACTTCGGTACCAAGAAGGCCCAAAATAATCATTTTTGTGATATATTTGCCTAAATGACTGATTCTGGAAAAATTGGCCCTAAATATCGACGAAATACGGTATTGTGTGCACCGTATCCTTCAAATACGATGTTTCGTGTGCCGTATCATCATCTGATACGGTGTTTCGTATGCCGCAACATCGAGATACGGCGTTTGGTGTAACGTATTAGGTTAAAAGTTTAGTACCTCTGGCGGGGCCTGTAAGAGTATCAGCATTGATATGGCGTTTCGTGTGAAGTATCAACGCTGATATGGCACACCAAACGTCGTATTAACTGCTGATACGGCACACGAAACGCCGTATTAGCCACTAATACTTCACACGAAACGTCGTATTAGATCGGTAAATAGGGCCAGAGATGCTCAAATATGATTATTTTGGTAATTTTCTCAAAAATTGGTTCCACCCCTAATATTCATATTTCTCCAAGGATTCTATATTATTTTTTTATTAAAATAATAAATTGTTAATGGTACTTCGGTACCAAAAATTGGTTCCACCCCTAAGATTCCTATTTTTTTTATTATAACTCTATTCAGTTAACAAATAACGTATTTATCATAATCATAATCATGTACATTTTAACTTATATATCGGAATCATTTAGTTTTTTTTCTCGATTTTATTAAATAAACTTAAATAAATAATATATAAAATGTAAGCAAATTCTTTGTAAATAACGTAATTTTTTATAATAAATTAATGATCAATTTAATTATATTTTTCGGGCCCTTATCATCTAATATCTTATTAGTAAGTTAATTTGTGTCTCCTAGAATTATTAGAATTCTGATGTAATTACAACTCTTTTTTTTATAAACTACTGAGTTGCATAAATATCGTAGTTTTCTTTTGTACTTTTATCATTTTTATAATATTTTTGAATGATAAATAAATATTTCCTATAAAAATTTAATTAAAAATGATCAATTTTAATAAATTATCTCGACGCGTGCTTCATACGGATTATTTTCTAGTATAACTTAAAGTGCAAATTACGGCTTTAAGTGCAAATTAACGTTTGGGAGTACCTAATATTAAAAGAGAAAACTGGCCCTGAGGATGACCTCAGGGGAGTCTCCTGAGGACATGTGATTTTGAATGTAAATAATAATGGCAAATCTGTAAATATCCCCGCACCCCCCTGTATTTACATAAATAACCCTCTATTTTGTATTTTATAATGTCTTAACCTCAGCACCCTGAGGATGACCTCAGGGCCCGTAAACCCATATTAAAAACATGTTTCTATAAGGGATTCATGTGCCTGAGGATGACCTCAGGTAGAACCCTGTGGTTAAAAGTTTTCCCATACAATTTTAAGGGTATTTAGGTAAATCTACTGATAAAAAATTGATATTACAAAAATGCCCCTGCGGGACCACTTATTATATAGGCTATTTGTCTTATAACCTCAGGAGAACTACCTGAGGACATCCTCATGCCCATTTTTCTCTTCTATAATCAAGCAGCATTTAAGGATACAGACACAATATTTTGTCTTTTAATTGACTAATGAAAAATATTACTCCCTCCGTCCTTAAATATCATTCATGTTTTGATTGAACATGTTTGCCAACGCGTAATTTTGATCGTTAATATTTTCAATTTTGTATTAGTTTTAGATATAAAAACTTCACTGTATTAAAGTACTCATAAATACGAATCCAACAAAATCACTCATGACTATATTTGATCTAATAGATTAAACGTAAATTAATAATTTGTCTCATGTTACGAACAATCCCGATATTTCAAATAAGAAAAATAAAAAGAGACAGATGGAGATGGAGTAACAACTGGGAAAGACCCAGGCGACCGGCGTCCCAAAGACTGAACACAATTATTTGACGTAAGACTAACATAGCTGATTATTTGAGAATTTCATGTTTTGACTATGAACAATTCTTCAATCGAAAGATACATGATGAGCATAATTCATTTTTTCCGTGTGAGCCCATTCTGATATCAATAGTTTTGCGAATAAGTAAATAGTGCTGCTTTTGCAGTTGACAATTAAAATTCCCTTGAATCAACGCATGTCACAATCTTGACATTTAATCTTCTCGTTTACTCCGTCCAATTCTGTGAACCTGGAGAGTGGTGTTACGGGCGAGGACCCATTATGGCATTTCTCACAAGTTCTATTAGAGGCAGACCTGATGACACGAGTCTGAATTCGACTTTATATATGTCAGTCTCCGAAAACTTGCTAACAGAACTACCAAACTTAAATCTGTATCATTTTATTTCAGATTATAATATCGACTTTGGTATGTTGAACTTAATTGTTCTCTACTGTGTTGCCATTTCAGTTTCTGTTTTTGTTGTTGTCGTATTGCTTGGTGTTATAATTATTAGGCAGTACAAGTCTAAGAGAATTCAAAGTAAGAGTGAAGCACTAACGAATGGTGATTTGTTCTCAATATGGAATTATGATGGAACTATAGCATATGAAGACCTTATAAAAGCAACAAATAACTTTGACATCCAAAACTGCATTGGCACAGGTGGTTATGGCAGTGTTTATGCGGCAGCATTGCCAGGTGGGAAAGTGGTTGCCCTCAAGAAGCTTCACCAGATGGAACTTGAGGAGCCAGCATTTGAAAAGAGTTTCAAGAATGAAGCACGAGTGTTATCAAATATAAGACATAAGAACATCATTAAGCTATATGGATTTTGCTTACATGACAGGTGTATGTTTTTAGTGTACGAGTATATGGAAAGAGGAAGCTTATTCTGTGTGTTGAGGGATGAAATAGGAGCTGTCCACTTGAGTTGGGAAAGAAGGGTTAATATTGTAAAAAGTATAGCACATGCTTTATCGTACATGCATCACGATTGTATCCCATCCATTATTCATCGCGATATATCAAGCAACAACATATTATTGAACTCGAAACTGGAAGGTTTTGTAGGTGACTTTGGTGCAGCGAGATTGCTACACCGAGATTCATCCAATTACTATACTGCAGCTGCAGGCACTCTCGGATATATGGCTCCAGGTAAACAGAGTGTCTCCATTTCTCAACATTATCTCCTATTTAAAGGATTCTTTAAACTTATTTTTTTATGCAGAACTTGCTTACACAATGGTTGCAACTGAAAAATGTGATGTGTATAGCTTTGGAGTTGTGGCACTGGAAATAATAAAGGGTAGGCATCCAGGAGAGCTACTGTCATCATTGTCCTCTTTTAGTTCAGTTCAAGATCTAATGTTGAATGATGTGCTAGATTCACGCCTGTCCCGTCCAACAGATGCATTAGTCGAGCGTGGCATTGTTTCTTAAGCTAGTAAAGCAGTCTAACAATGGAGAAGGAAACTTGCATCTACATTATGTTGAAGAAGGTGTTCTTTACAGGGAGAAAATGAATTTTACAGAAAATGAAAGTGACTACTACAGCTAAGCCGTTCTGTTTATATACATGACAAAAACGGTTACGATAATCTAACTAACTGATATGATAAGTAGACTTAAACAGTTTGATACGATAAGTGCAATAGTCCCCCCTCAGATTGAAGGTGGTTGAACAACATTCAATCTGGAAAGCAACTGCCAATGTGTTTGTCGACCTAAGCCTTTGGTAAAAATGTCCGCGAGTTGAGAAGAACCAGGGAGATATTGTGGATGTATGAGGTTAGACTGAACTTGTTCCCGGACGAAATGGCAATCCAAAGCAAAATGCTTGGTCTTAGGATGAAATACAGGATCTACAGCAATATCTAAAGCTGCTTGATTGTCACTATGAACTGTAATAGGAAGAGTTTGAGGAACATCAAGTTCAGATAACAGAAGTTGCATCCAAGAAACTTCACAAGTAGTGTCAGCAATAGCACGTAATTCAGCTTCAGCAGTGGAACGTGAAACAACCTTCTGTTTAGTAGAGTGCCAGACAACTAAAGAAGAACCAAGTGTTAAACACATTCCTGTAATGCTTCGAAGCATGCCAGAAGAATCCAGTGTAGAACCCCAATCACTATCACAGTAAGCTTCAAGTTTCAAAGAAGTATTTGATGAATAAAACAGTCCTTGGTATGGAGTTCCTTTAAGATATCGAAGTACACGTTGGACAGCTTGCATATGAGGTTCACGTGGTGTTTGTAAAAACTGACTGAGATGATGAACAATATAAGAAATATCAGGTCTTGACACTGTGAGATAAAGAAGTTTTCCAACGTATTTTCGATAAACTGATGGATCATCAAGTAAAGCACCTTCTGTAGGTGATAATTTGATGTTGTTGTCTACTGGAAGAGATAGTGGCTTACAATTCTCTAAACCAGCTTCAACCAACATATCATAGACAAATTTGTGTTGATGCAAGTACAAGCCTTCTTCAGTTCGGTGAATCTCAAGGCCAAGATAATATTTGGCTAAACCCAAGTCTTTGATAGTGAATGTTGAATGTAAAACATCTTTCACATGCTGTATGAAATCAGTGCTTGTACCAGTAAGCAGAATATCGTCAACATAGACTAAAGCTGTGACAAAAATACCGTTTGCTTTATAGACGAACAATGAGTAATCTGCTACAGTTTGAGTGAAACCAATATCAATCAATACAGAGGCTAATTTTTCAAACCAGACTCGAGATGCTTGCCTTAACCCGTAGATGGATTTATTTAACTTGCAAACAAAATTGGAACCATAAAGAGGATGTCCCTTTGGAAGAGCCATATAAACTTCCTCAGCTAATTCTCCATGAAGAAAAGCGTTATTTATATCCAATTGATGAATATCCCATCGTTTTACAGCTGCTAAAGCCAGAACAGTTCGAACAGTGGCCATCTTAGCAACAGGTGAAAAAGTATTGTGATAATCCTGGCCCTCAACTTGAGTAAAGCCCTTTGCAACCAAACGAGCCTTAAATTTATCTAAAGAGCCATCTGCAAGATATTTCAGTCTGTACACCCATTTACAATCCACAACTTTTTTATTAGAAGGAAGAGGTACAACAGTCCATGTGTTATTTTCTTCCAGAGCATGTAACTCCTTTGACATAGCCTCTACCCACCTACTGTCCTTTATAGCCTGATTATAGGTGAAAGGCTCATGTAAAGTGTTAGGAGAATTGACAGCACAAGCATAAACTGATGGTTGAGAATAAAATGAGAAACTGTACTTCTCTGGATCAATAGGACAATTGAGTAAAATATCATTTGCTGCAGAAACTGTGGATTGTTGTTTTGATTGGTTAGTAACATAATCTTTGTACCATACAGGTTGTATTTTTCGTCTAAGAGAGACTCTTTGAGCAGGTGGAGATGTATTGTCTTGAACAATATTATTGACATTACTGTCAATAATATGTTCTGTTTGAGAAATGGATGAAGATGATTGAGCGGGAGAAACAGTAGCATTATCAGGAGAATCACTGATAAAATCATCTAAAGGAGTAAAACTATGATGTTCACTATCAGAGATAGAAACAGGTGGAGTGAATAAGTAATTAGAAGACTGTGAGGGAATAGTGGCGAAAGGAAAAATGTTCTCAGTAAAAACCACATGTCGTGAAACATGAAATTGTTGAGTAGCAGGATTATATAGTTTATACCCTTTTTGTGTCATTGAATAACCAAGAAAAATAGTTTCAATGGCACGAGGTGCAAGTTTATCGGAATGATGAACAAACATATGGGCTTGACAACCAAAAACTCTGAGATGTGTATAAGATGGAGGTTTATGAAAAAGTTTTTCATAAGGAGAAATATAACCTAAAGTAGTAGTAGGTATTCGATTAATGAGATATGTAGAAGTAAGAATGCATTCACCCAAAAAAGATGTAGGCAGGTGAGCTTGAAAAAGTAAAGCTCGTGACATTTCAAGAAGATTTCTGTGTTTACGCTCAACACGCCCGTTTTGTTGGGGAGTGTATGGGCAAGAAGTATGATGTAATGTACCCTGTGATGAAAGAAAAGTGGTAAAATCATGGCTAATGAATTCACCCCCATTGTCTGTTCTAAGGCATTTAATAGTGGTAGAAAACTGTGTTTGGACATAGACAAAAAAATCTTTTAAAGATTGACAAGCATGCTGTTTAGTAGGAAGCAATATTGTCCACAAACCACGAGTACAATCATCAACTATTGTCAAGAAAAATTTACAGCCATTATGAGTTGGAGTTCGATATGGTCCCCATATATCACAATGTACAAGTTCAAATGGTAAACTAGCATGTGACTGACTAGAAGGAAATGGTAGCCTACATTGTTTAGCTAAAGGACAAACATTACAAGAAGAATGATTAGCTGAACATTGAACAGCTGAATCAGTAATTTTTGACAAAATAAAAGAAGGAACATGGCCAAGACGTTGATGCCATATGGAGAAGTCTGAGCTGTGTGAAGCAGCAAGAACAGAAGAAGAGAGTGGTGCATTAAGAAGTTGATAGAGGCCTCCAATCAAGTTACCAAGAACCAATTCCGTCGTCTGGGATTGGCCCTGCAGATAACATTGTTGAGAGGTGAAATGGACAGTAGAACAAAGCTGAGATGACAATTTACTAACAGATAGTAAATTGAAGGTAAATGTGGGAATATAAAGTACTTCAGTAATCAATGTAGACAAAGGATGGAGATAAACAGAACCCATATGAGTGACAGTGGCATTTTTCCCATTTGGAAAAATAACAGTCAATGGTGTAGATAAAAGCTTAACATCAGTCATATAGTTGATATTACAGCACATATGATTAGTAGCCCCAGTGTCCAACACCCAGACATTATCAGGAACATGTGTGGACGAAAAAAGGGAAAATAGAGTACCTGCAAGATGAGTTGCAAGACTATACTGACCAGTAGTAGAGGTGGTTGAAGAATTTCCAGTATTCTTAGAGTTCAAACACTCCATCAAAGTGTTGAGTTGAGACTGTAAAGCATCCATCTTATTTGTCAAAGTCTGGTCAGTGGATGAAGTACCATGATTACTTGGAGAATCTTGAGAAGACTGAGAGGTAGAAACTTGCATAGCATTGGATGACTTGTTAACAGTAGTCCTCATTGTTGGATTTGGAGAAAATCTGCGTTTTCCTTTGTTATTAGGATGGTTTGGATGATCAGGTGGATATCCATTTAGCTTGTAGCATTTTTCTTTGGTATGTCCTTTAAAATGGCAATGAGAACATTCTTGAACAGGGTGTGAAGGTCTGTCACTAAATCGATTAGGTGTATATCCAGAGTTAGAATGAGTGTTGGTAGGCATATTGACCATCATGGCAACAGGAGAGATAGCAGTAGATTGTGTCTGACGTTGTTTTTCTTCCTGTTTGAGTAACATAAAAGCCTGATTTACAGTAGGCCATGGGTTCATCATAAGCATTTGACCACGAGCAGCTGTATAGCTAGTGTGTAGTCCCATTAAGAATTGAATTAGGTGAGTTTTCTCTGTCTGAGATTCCCATTCTGCAATAGCTCCACAAGTACAATTAACAGGAGACTCCAAAGCTCGTAGCTCATCCCAAAAACCTTTCAACTTGTGAAAGTAGAATTCAATAGAGTCGTTACCTTGTTCCAATTTGAACAAAGCACGTTGAGTTTCATAAAACTTATGACCAGTAATTGCAGAAAATCGCTCGTTTAATTCATTCCAAACTGCTTGAGCACTATCCATGTAATTCATACTATTACTAATGTCATCAGACACAGTGTTCAAAATCCAGGTGATAACCATATCGTTGACACGTTTCCAATGAACAAACAATGGTGAATTGGTAGCAGGAGCATTATATTCACCATTAACAATGACAAGTTTGTTCTTAGCAGAAAGTGCGATTTGTAAAGAACGCTTCCACGAAGCATAATTCTCAGAACCTAGAAGTTTCTTAGATATAAGAATCATACCAGGCTGATCGTTGTTATGAAGAAAAAGAGGATGAGTGTTGTTATCAATGGATGAAGGAATTGTTTGAATTTGTGTATCGTTTGATGTTTGATCAACAGGAGTAGTAGATCGAGAAACATTTTGTGGATTAGCCATAGCAGTGTTACTTAGAACAGCATGAGCATAAGTAAAACGATGAGACATTCAAGATCGAGAGAGATAAATGTGATCAAGAGAGATCGAGAAAAATCGAGAGAGATTAGATGTAAAAACAACACAAATCATCAAAAGAGACACAATTCATCATAGAATAGTATAAAGATCAAATCAATCAGAACAAGAAATGAATTATTGATGATAAAGAAGCAACGACGATCACATATACAACGAAAAACAAGATCGAATACGAAATCGAAAACAAGATCGAAGATGTAGATACAAAATCGAGATGTAGATACAAGATCGTACTTACAGAAATGATCAAGAACAATGAATATGCGGAAGGAGATTCTCTGATACCATCTTAAGCTAGTAAAGCAGTCTAACAATGGAGAAGGAAACTTGCATCTACATTATGTTGAAGAAGGTGTTCTTTACAGGGAGAAAATGAATTTTACAGAAAATGAAAGTGACTACTACAGCTAAGCCGTTCTGTTTATATACATGACAAAAACGGTTACGATAATCTAACTAACTGATATGATAAGTAGACTTAAACAGTTTGATACGATAAGTGCAATATTGTTTTGGTTCTGGACTTGGCGCTGACATGTCTAAATTCTAATCCCAAATTACGCCCAACTATGCAATACGTATCTTTGGAGTTTAAAAAGTGAAGAAGAATGTACTTACTGTCCCTAAACTTTAACAAAAGGTTAGTACTCATTGTCCCTAATATTGAAGCAGAACCATACTTCTTATCACTAGCAGTGCACATTAGTGGATACATGTTTATTTTAAGCACGTTGGTTCGATTTTGACGTCGTAACTTGTAAGAGCTGAACTACAAGGTGATATAAAAACTGGTTGAATCAATACCTTACAGCTACCTGCAGACTTATTTACAAAATCCCTATGTGCCGCTTCACTTCATTTTCTTAGTTCCAAGGGTTGCCAAAGAAAACAGTTAATGCGAAAGCTAGCTGAGTTAAATTGAAAGCTGGTTGCAAGGCAATAATTTGTAAACTCAAGCTAATTAGCATTATAAGCATTCTTTTAGAAGGAGCAGAATTAGTTCAATCTGTAAAGGCGTATATGGATGCAGAGAGGAGAGTGAAGATCAGATTGTGTATACTCTTATTTTTCAATTACAGTGATATTATATGCAGTTTATGATATGTACACGGATAATTTTTTGGAAGTCAAAAGCCGTGTAGACGATAAGTCTAACTTAAGGGGGTCTAGTTATGGAAGGGTTTTTTTGTTGACATATTTATGATGTAATACATGAAGTTACCGTAATTATTATTATTAGATTATAGGGATTACGATTAGGTATTGGTTATATAAGAGCAACTCCAATGCTCTTTTCCTTCCTTAACCCCTAAAATAGGGATTATTAAAAATATAGGTAATGAAAATTATGTTTCACTCCAATCATATACCATATATTCATACCCTATATTTTAAAAGTAATTTTTAATGTAGTTTTTTGAAATTTAAATTTTGAACATTCTTATAATTTAACCAATAAGGTGGAGGATAGATGAGGTGGAGGATATAGGGGATCTAATTTTGATCCCTTAAATAAGGGGTTATATTTTCTCTCCCCTAAAAAATAAAGGGGATGAGGGGTAGGGTTGAAGCTTTATTTTTAAAATAAAATCCCTATATTTGTCCACCTAGATACATTATAGATAAGGAACATGTATGATTGGAGTTGCTCTAAACAATCATTTTATTATAAACGAATTAAGTCTTATGCCATCACGATTGAATACGACGAGTATTTGCGAATATTTTATCAGTTTTAAGTAGCAATGGACATCTTCAGTAGGAAGATGGGTAAGCACATTGAATTCCCTAATCAAGGGTTGTAGAAATCCATTAACAAAGAAAAAGCACAGTAAAAGTCAATTATAAATCGGCTCAATTTCAAGTACCAACCATTTACCAATGACCTCTTGATCCAGTGATACGGTGATACTTTGCCTCTTGTCACCTTAAGGATTAGATTTTCCTCCACCAAATATTATCGATGGAAGTTAACTTTTTTCAGGAAAAAGTTGGGAATCTCTAACTTTGTCTTAAAATAAGTTGATTTATTCCGGAAAAAAGTTCCCCCAAACATCCCATTATCGGTGGAAGTGGATGGCGGCCCTAGCTCTTTTGATATGTGGTCTATGTACTTGCATGTTTCGAGTGTATAAAGGAATAAAATATGAAGATATTTTAGTCATTGTAGTGATAGGATATTGGGCTATATATAAAGCCCCACTTAACTTTATTTTAAAAAAGATCATTACAATGTAGTTCATTAATATATTTCAGCTTGTACATATGGTCTTCTTCTTGTTCTTTATTGTTCTTATTTATCTTCAACTAATCTCAACATACAAAAGTTATCATGGTATCAGAGCTTTCGGTTCTCGAGGACCTCAAAAATAAAAATATGATTTCTTTGTTGTTGGGTCAGAACTGTTAGAACTCGGGGTAACCCAGCTGACTCAGCTTTTACACAACCAAAGCCCAGATAATACTATCTGCCTCCGATTCTCCACCACTATCTACCTACAAAACCCACCATCTATCTAATCCTACATCCTTTTTCTTTTTTCTTTTTTTTTTTGTGTAGAAAACCCTAATTTAAAATAGAAGCCGCCATCTTTTTCTTCTCTAAAAACTCTACACAGACTTCACAATCTTCACCACTTCTCACACAGCTCGTCCTTCCACCAGTTTCATAAAACACAACACCAACAACTTCGATTAGAGCTAAAGCTTCTTCGTGTGTCCAACACGGCGGCGGAAATTTTCGGGGGATTTTGACTGGAGCAGCGTCGACGGTGGTCATGGGTACAAATTATATATACGTATGTGTATTGTGTAGATCAGAGGGTGAAGTTTGGGTGGAAGAAGATGAGATCTTGATAGAGCTTTAGATCTAGAAATGTTTTGCACAGGAGGTGTTTAACAAAACGTCTAAGAGAAATAAAAGGGATGCTTAGGGTTGCTGCGTGTGGAAAAGATAAGGGGTGTATAGGATTAAAAATGAGAGAGGGGGTTGTTGATGAGATGTTTCTTGTGGGAAATTCATCACATGGCGTCTCAGTCTGATAAATGTCGCACTGGGAACATGTTCCAGTACAACCGTTGAAAATATTTGGAGTCTCTGAAGTTGTACAAGAGGGCCCTGCAACTGGACCTTGTAAATGTTGAGGCTCTTTTTGGAACTTGGAATTTTAGACTTGCAAGTTAATGAAGCTGCTGGTATGAGAAGATGAATGGAAAAGATGCAAAGTGTTTTTGAATTATATCCGTACTATCATTTCTTCTTCACTGGATTTTTAATGGAAAAGGCAGCAAAGGGTGGTGAAAGAGAGCATTGGGCAGAGAATGAGTAGGAGGAGGTGGCTGAGTAAAATTGGGAGGAATCTATTGGTGAGGATTCTTCCTGCCTTGCTGTTGCTTTGATGGTAAGATCTGTTTCTTTTAGCTGTGGGTGTTGGTTTATGAATTAAGAAGTTGTTGAAATCCCAAATAATTCATGTGAAACAATTCAATTCGATTCTGTTGTGCTTGATGTTGTCATGAATTCTGTTCTGATTATGTGGGTGTTGGTTTTGACAATGGAGAAGTAGAAGACCTAAAGGCCATAGTGTTTCTGATGTTGTTTCTGTAACGCTTGCCTTGTTGAAATTTAGATGGAAGTCATTGCCATTATTTACATGGAAGTAATTTCCATTGTTTGATTCGATTGAGATGGAAGTAATGGCAAGCAAAACCATGATTTGTTTATTGTTGAAGATGAGAGGTTACTCCATTGAAGTGATCGAGTACTCAAGCTTATTTGAAATTAAAATAGCGCTTGCATAGTGTTATGCTAAACTCACGCAAGCGTACGTGGTCACAAGTAATATATAAGGTTAAGTCCAAATTCGTTCCCACAGGGATCAAGTTATGGTTCTATTCAGTAAATATGCCTATGCAACAATGTATGGTTTTAATTCACTGCTAAGAGAAATAACAAATATGGGTTTGATTACCTAAATTAAACTAAAGTGCAAATTTATAAACTAAGAATTAAATAATTAACGAGAATAACAATCGAATTACTTATATGATAATAAACATGGAATCCTAGTTTCATCATCTACTTCACTTAGAGTTGCAGCCTTTAATTAAAACATGCGATGGTTTTGATATCTGATCGAATAACACGAAAAGAGTAAAAGTTACCTCTCAGTATACTAGTACCAATCTACACATACATCCACAAAAGAGATAGAAGATGAATAGGCACCTATTATGTTTAGACCCTATATCTCTATAAAATTTGAAAACATAAAGGTTGAAGCACAAGTTATCCACTTAGATCACATAGGGTAGCATAATATCTCTATTCATGCCACAAATCATGATGTCAAAACACCAACCTATCCTATGCTAGCATGGCAAGTTCTAAATCTCAAGATCCACTCTCGTTTAGCAAGAGATTAACAATTCAATTTAGATGTTAGCTACGCATCTAAAAGCATTAAGATTAACCATACGAGGATATCAAGAATTCACCACACATAAATCTTTAAGGCATGCAAACTACTAAGCTACATAGATAAATCCACTAGGATCCCACGACAACGATTAGTTCATAATTGAACCTTTCGTCACCATGGGATTTGACGAAAGCATGATATCAAACAAGATAAAGAAGATGAATAAATCAATAATAGAATAAGGTTTAGTGAACAAATCCGTGAAAGTAGCAAGCATCCAAAAGATACGCCTCCACAAAGGAATACAAGAAAAACTAAATCTAGATCTTCTTGTCGTCACGATCCTCGCCTTGGCTTCTCTCTCGTGCTCTGAACGAATTGTGTGTGTAGATTATGTAGATGATGATTTTTCTGTGCCCCAAGGTGTGTATTTATAGCCCCCAAGTGCCTCCTTGACCAAGCAATTACCGTAATTGAAATAGGATAGAATTCCGGTAATTTCCATCTTTGATAGGATTAAAATTGCAATTCCCATGTTTACTTATGATTCTGGAAGTTTCTGGCCGTCCCAATTAATTCCATGTTGGATAGGAGAAGAATTTGCGGCACTTTCCCTGTTTAAATCAGTTTCCGGAAAATTTCTGGAAGTTTTGCCGCCCAGGCGCGGCCGCGCGCGCATATAGCTCTCTTCCAGCGCGCCCGCGCTCAGTCAATTCCTGGAGATTCTTCCACCGCGCCCGCGCGCTCCACAAGGCTATCTTGAGCGTGCCCGCGCCCACCTTCTTCAACTGCAACTGATTGATTTTTTTCTTGCTGATTTCCTCTACTTCCTTTTGCATCTTCTACCACTTGTTCTTCTGAGCTTAAAAACACATATAAACACTGAAAATTCCATACTTGCACTTGGAAGTATATCCTGCACAATTCTCACAAAACACATTAAAACACACCAATACTTGAGATACAAAACACCAATTTAAGCCGAATAGAATGATCCAAGTGGATATAAATCCACTTATCACACCCCCAAACTTAAACCGATGCTTGTCCTCAAGCATAAACAAACAAAAATATATACAACTAACTAGTACCACTTCCGTAGGTGATCACGGTTGCATTTGGCATATGCAACAAGCCCTTTAAACCCCTAAGCAGCCCTAGTGGACGAGTAAGGTCTCGTGAGGGCCTATAGTGAATGTACCCACAAAATCCATGTAACCTAACGCAATGCAATGCATGAATGCAACTAATATGAAAAATGCAAAGATCCCCTTCAAACTCACCAAAACCAACTAACAAGCAAATATCTCAACGAATGCAACAAATCCAAGCAGAGCTCGACTAAGTCCCCGTATACTAACAATACATGAACAGAAACGTGCGTGTGTGCAATGCTCATCAGAAATACCCCCAGAACTAGGTCAAAAATCATATATGCCTTCCGTCAAAACAATCACAAGTTTATAACTAGAATAGACTGTAGACACTCCATAACCTAGGAACACCTCCACCCTTATCCAAGGTAGACAGAAACTCATGCTTAATTACTATGACACATAATAATACAAAACGCATGCTTATTTAACCGTGCAATGAATGAGACCCCAAAAAGGCTTATACAATAATACCCATGTAGCGAGTGTTAGGTCAGCAATCCCAAACCACAAGGCTTTAGGTTACTAGGACTAAGTCCCCTCAGACTTAATTACTCGAGTATTAAAGAGCTCACTCTGGTTAATTTTGCATTTAACAATTGAACTTTTGACTCTTTTTTTTTTCTTTTCTCTTTTTTTTTTTCTTTTCGCAATCTGGAATGAGCCTTTCTCATTTCCAACCCTAGACTACTCACATAAATATGAGCCGGCTACTAGCCATTTGACGCCTAGCCATTATTAACAACTAGCATGAAATTCCTGTTTTCCCCCAAACTTAGATTTTAATGTTCCTACGCTATAAAGGGAATAACGAAAATTCTAAGAATAAACAAGTGATTAAATCTCAAAACATCCAACATGCATGACTCCAACCTAACCCAAAAGCACCCCAATGAGACTGTGTAAAAATTTTGTTCCCGATCGTGCAAGTCAATTTCCTAGGAACTATAAATCAGCCCTCTACTCATCATCATCACACTCAAATCAACATCTACCTATCAATCAGAATCAGCTCATTTTAAGGGATCATGAAACATGCATGCCATGAAAATGCAACTAATATGAACTCACATGGTAACAAACAACAATAACAAAATGTCCTATATGAAACAAACGTAGATAATACGAACATAAAATGCATGACTTACACTAATATGCAAAACATGATATCCTACATGAACACATAAATACTACACATAAACTACGCATCCCCCAAACTTGAAAGATTCAATGTCCGCATTGAATGGAAGTAAATACGAGGTATCGCAGAAAACATACCTAAAAATACCGAAACACATGGGTTGCCTCCCAAGAAGCGCTGTCGTTAACGTCATTTAGCCGGACAAATATGATTCAAATCATGGTGGCTCGAAGATTGCATTCGACTTGTCTTTAGCAGAATGACCATTCACCCATTGTTTGACAACCTTCTTGCTATCTTCCCACATCTTTTCTAAATCATACTTCACTTTGCCTCTTCCTCCAATTGACTTTTTCTTTTTCTTCTTCACACCTCTAAGATGTTTATGCTTCACAGTTGATTGAGAAGAACACTCCTCTACCTCATCATCCATGATCCACCTTCTTAACACATTATCGTGACCCTCTTCAAAAATTAACAACTCATCATTCAGAAGGACATACTTCAAATGGGATGGAAGTTTTCCGAGCTTGACATTCGAGAGATCCCGAACTGAAGATCTGTCAATGGAATCACTGATAGGATGCTTTAGCACGCTCATATTCGAGTTTCCGCTCAACAATTGATCCAACTTCTTTCCCTGACCCGTATCAACCGTTTCCACACTGAAACACTCTTCATCCTCTGTCGGAAATTTCATGGCCTTGAACACATTAAAGGTGACACTCTGATCTTGCACCCTCATTGTAAGCTCTCCTTTTTGCACATCGATCAAAGTCTTTCTTGTAGCCAAGAACGGTCTTCCCAAGATTATGGGAATCTTCTTCAAAATCCAAGATCACAAAATCAGCTGGAAAGATGAACTTATCAACTTTTACCAAAACATCCTCTACTATACCCCTCGGATAAGTGATCGTCCTATCAGCCAACTGCAAAGAGATGTTAGTTGGTTTCGGCTCTGGTAGACCAAGTTGCTTGAAAACAGACAAGGGCATGAGATTAATGCTAGCTCCCAAATCACATAAACATTTGTTGAAAGAAAGGTTGCCAATCGTACATGGAATAGTGAAACTTCCCGGATCTTTCAGTTTAGGTGGCAACTTTTGTTGTAGAACAGCACTACACTCCTCTGTCAATGCTACTGTTTCAAAATCTTCCAACCTTCTCTTCCGTGACAAAATATCCTTCATGAACTTTGCATATCTTGGCATCTGCTCCAACGCTTCAACAAAAGGAATGTTAATGGACAGTTTCTTGAAGACATCCATAAATTTCTGAAACTGTTTTTCTTGACTTTTCTTCAAACGTCCAGGATATGGCGGTGGTGGATAAATCTGATTATTCATTGAAGATTGCTCCGAAGTAGACTTTTCAACAGGTTTCTTGCTCTTCTCACCATCAAGCTTATCAGCCACTAAATCAGATTTCTCAATTTCTGGCATTGCAGATTTTCCAACTTGCTGATTCTGCACTTCTTCCTCTTCTTCAGTTGCTGATTTAGGATCACTCATGACTTTTCCAGATCTCAACGTAACTGCATTGACATGTTCCTTGCTGTCCCTCCTGCCTGGATTAACCTCTGTATCACTAGGAAGAGTTCCTGGTTGCCTACTAAGTAAGGCACTTGCAATCTGTCCTATCTGAGTTTCCAAGAGCTTCTGACCAGCTTGTAGGTTCTTTAATGCTATCCACATCTCATCAGATTTTTCATTAGAAGATTGCCCTGCATGAACCTGGGGTTGTTGCTGCTGAAATCCCGGGGTTTGATATGGTGCCCTATAAGGTTGTTGATAGCCTTGATTGTACGGCTTCGCTTGCTGATACGATTGCTGAGTATTTTGATTGTTGCTCCAGCTGAAGTTAGGATGATTCCGATTGTTGGGATGATAAGTGGCTGGAACTGGTGCAGCAGGTCTCTGAAAATTACTCACGAACTGTGCTGATTCAGAAGAGATAGCACACTGATTCGTCTCATGTGCGCCCGCACATAACTCACAAACACTAGCCACCTGCTGAACTCCATAATTAGCAAGAGAATCCACTTTCATAGCAAGAGCCTTCAACTGAGCCGTAATCATTGAAGCTATATCTACTTCCAAAACTCCTGCTACTTTGCCTTGAGAAAGTCTCTGGGTTGGATTCTGGTATTCATTAGCAGCCATCATCTCAATAAGTTCATAAGCTTCATCATAACTCTTCGCCCACAGAGCTCCACCTGATGCTGCATCTAGCAAAGGCCTAGACTGTGCTCCCAACCCATTGTAGAAACCATTAATAACCATCCAATCAGGCATGCCATGATGAGGACACTTCCTTAGCATCTCCTTGTAGCGTTCCCAAGCCTCACACAATGACTCGCCAGATTGCTGTTGAAATTGAGTCAACTGGTTCCTTATTGCTGCAGTTTTCGCCATAGGGAAGAATTTAGTAAGGAAATTCTGAGCAAGATCTTCCCATGTAGTAATGGAACCAGGTGGTAAAGAGTGTAGCCAGCTCTTAGCCTTATCCCTCAGAGAGAATGGGAAAAGCCTCAACCTGATAGCATCATCCGTCACACCATTACATTTGAAAGTGTCGCAGATTTCGATAAAGTCCCGAACATGCATGTTGGCATCCTCCGTAGGAGCTCCCCCAAACTGAACTGAATTCTGCACCATCTGAATTGTGCCCGGCTTGATCTCAAAGTTGTTCGCTGCAATAGCTGGTCTAACAATGCTAGACTGGATGTCATTGAGTTTCGGCTGAGAATAGTCCTTCAAAGCCTTAGCTGCTGCTGCATCTGCCATTGCTACTGTAGTTTCAGCCTCCTCTTCCTTATTCTCTAAATTCTCTACACGACCGTCTTTTGCCAGTTCTTGCAAACGAGCTTGCGAACGTGTTTGCATACAAACTTAAGTACCTGAAACACCACGAAATAAACAAACTAAGTAAGAATCCGAGTCAGTGAACGCTAACGACCACTATTGACAAACACATAAACTAAAATAAAAACACCGATGATCCCCGGCAGTGGCGCCAAAAACTTATTATGCTAAACTCACGCAAGCGTACGTGGTCACAAGTAATATATAAGGTTAAGTCCAAATTCGTTCCCACAGGGATCAAGTTATGGTTCTATTCAGTAAATATGCCTATGCAACAATGTATGGTTTTAATTCACTGCTAAGAGAAATAACAAATATGGGTTTGATTACCTAAATTAAACTAAAGTGCAAATTTATAAACTAAGAATTAAACAATTAACGAGAATAACAATCGAATTACTTATATGATAATAAACATGGAATCCTAGTTTCATCATCTACTTCACTTAGAGTTGCAACCTTTAATTAAAACATGCGATGGTTTTGATATCTGATCGAATAACACGAAAAGAGTAAAAGTTACCTCTCAGTATACTAGTACCAATCTACACATACATCCACAAAAGAGATAGAAGATGAATAGGCACCAATTATGTTTAGACCCTATATCTCTATAGAATTTGAAAACATAAAGGTTGAAGCACAAGTTATCCACTTAGATCACATAGGGTAGCATAATATCTCTATTCATGCCACAAATCATGATGTCAAAACACCAACCTATCCTATGCTAGCATGGCAAGTTCTAAATCTCAAGATCCACTCTCGTTTAGCAAGAGATTAACAATTCAATTTAGATGTTAGCTACGCATCTAAAAGCATTAAGATTAACCATACGAGGATATCAAGAATTCACCACACATAAATCTTTAAGGCATGCAAACTACTAAGCTACATAGATAAATCCACTAGGATCCCACGACAACGATTAGTTCATAATTGAACCTTTCGTCACCATGGGATTTGACGAAAGCATGATATCAAACAAGATAAAGAAGATGAATAAATCAATAATAGAATAAGGTTTAGTGAACAAATCCGTGAAAGTAGCAAGCATCCAAAAGATACGCCTCCACAAAGGAATACAAGAAAAACTAAATCTAGATCTTCTTGTCGTCACGATCCTCGCCTTGGCTTCTCTCTCGTGCTCTGAACGAATTGTGTGTGTAGATTATGTAGATGATGATTTTTCTGTGCCCCAAGGTGTGTATTTATAGCCCCCAAGTGCCTCCTTGACCAAGCAATTACCGTAATTGAAATAGGATAGAATTCCGGTAATTTCCATCTTTGATAGGATTAAAATTGCAATTCCCATGTTTACTTATGATTCTGGAAGTTTCTGGCCGTCCCAATTAATTCCATGTTGGATAGGAGAAGAATTTGCGGCACTTTCCCTGTTTAAATCAGTTTCCGGAAAATTTCTGGAAGTTTTGCCGCCCAGGCGCGGCCGCGCGCGCATATAGCTCTCTTCCAGCGCGCCCGCGCTCAGTCAATTCCTGGAGATTCTTCCACCGCGCCCGCGCGCTCCACAAGGCTATCTTGAGCGCGCCCGCGCCCACCTTCTTCAACTGCAACTGATTGATTTTTTTCTTGCTGATTTCCTCTACTTCCTTTTGCATCTTCTACCACTTGTTCTTCTGAGCTTAAAAACACATATAAACACTGAAAATTCCATACTTGCACTTGGAAGTATATCCTGCACAATTCTCACAAAACACATTAAAACACACCAATACTTGAGATACAAAACACCAATTTAAGCCGAATAGAATGATCCAAGTGGATATAAATCCACTTATCACACCCCCAAACTTAAACCGATGCTTGTCCTCAAGCATAAACAAACAAAAATATATACAACTAACTAGTACCACTTCCGTAGGTGATCACGGTTGCATTTGGCATATGCAACAAGCCCTTTAAACCCCTAAGCAGCCCTAGTGGACGAGTAAGGTCTCGTGAGGGCCTATAGTGAATGTACCCACAAAATCCATGTAACCTAACGCAATGCAATGCATGAATGCAACTAATATGAAAAATGCAAAGATCCCCTTCAAACTCACCAAAACCAACTAACAAGCAAATATCTCAACGAATGCAACAAATCCAAGCAGAGCTCGACTAAGTCCCCGTATACTAACAATACATGAACAGAAACGTGCGTGTGTGCAATGCTCATCAGAAATACCCCCAGAACTAGGTCAAAAATCATATATGCCTTCCGTCAAAACAATCACAAGTTTATAACTAGAATAGACTGTAGACACTCCATAACCTAGGAACACCTCCACCCTTATCCAAGGTAGACAGAAACTCATGCTTAATTACTATGACACATAATAATACAAAACGCATGCTTATTTAACCGTGCAATGAATGAGACCCCAAAAAGGCTTATACAATAATACCCATGTAGCGAGTGTTAGGTCAGCAATCCCAAACCACAAGGCTTTAGGTTACTAGGACTAAGTCCCCTCAGACTTAATTACTCGAGTATTAAAGAGCTCACTCTGGTTAATTTTGCATTTAACAATTGAACTTTTGACTCTTTTTTTTTTCTTTTCTCTTTTTTTTTTCTTTTCGCAATCTGGAATGAGCCTTTCTCATTTCCAACCCTAGACTACTCACATAAATATGAGCCGGCTACTAGCCATTTGACGCCTAGCCATTATTAACAACTAGCATGAAATTCCTGTTTTCCCCCAAAACTTAGATTTCAATGTTCCTACGCTATAAAGGGAATAACGAAAATTCTAAGAATAAACAAGTGATTAAATCTCAAAACATCCAACATGCATGACTCCAACCTAACCCAAAAGCACCCCAATGAGACTGTGTAAAAATTTTGTTCCCGATCATGCAAGTCAATTTCCTAGGAACTATAAATCAGCCCTCTACTCATCATCATCACACTCAAATCAACATCTACCTATCAATCAGAATCAGCTCATTTTAAGGGATCATGAAACATGCATGCCATGAAAATGCAACTAATATGAACTCACATGGTAACAAACAACAATAACAAAATGTCCTATATGAAACAAACGTAGATAATACGAACATAAAATGCATGACTTACACTAATATGCAAAACATGATATCCTACATGAACACATAAATACTACACATAAACTACGCATCCCCCAAACTTGAAAGATTCAATGTCCGCATTGAATGGAAGTAAATACGAGGTATCGCAGAAAACATACCTAAAAATACCGAAACACATGGGTTGCCTCCCAAGAAGCGCTGTCGTTAACGTCATTTAGCCGGACAAATATGATTCAAATCATGGTGGCTCGAAGATTGCATTCGACTTGTCTTTAGCAGAATGACCATTCACCCATTGTTTGACAACCTTCTTGCTATCTTCCCACATCTTTTCTAAATCATACTTCACTTTGCCTCTTCCTCCAATTGACTTTTTCTTTTTCTTCTTCACACCTCTAAGATGTTTATGCTTCACAGTTGATTGAGAAGAACACTCCTCTACCTCATCATCCATGATCCACCTTCTTAACACATTATCGTGACCCTCTTCAAAAATTAACAACTCATCATTCAGAAGGACATACTTCAAATGGGATGGAAGTTTTCCGAGCTTGACATTCGAGAGATCCCGAACTGAAGATCTGTCAATGGAATCACTGATAGGATGCTTTAGCACGCTCATATTCGAGTTTCCGCTCAACAATTGATCCAACTTCTTTCCCTGACCCGTATCAACCGTTTCCACACTGAAACACTCTTCATCCTCTGTCGGAAATTTCATGGCCTTGAACACATTAAAGGTGACACTCTGATCTTGCACCCTCATTGTAAGCTCTCCTTTTTGCACATCGATCAAAGTCTTTCTTGTAGCCAAGAACGGTCTTCCCAAGATTATGGGAATCTTCTTATCTTCTTCAAAATCCAAGATCACAAAATCAGCTGGAAAGATGAACTTATCAACTTTTACCAAAACATCCTCTACTATACCCCTCGGATAAGTGATCGTCCTATCAGCCAACTGCAAAGAGATGTTAGTTGGTTTCGGCTCTGGTAGACCAAGTTGCTTGAAAACAGACAAGGGCATGAGATTAATGCTAGCTCCCAAATCACATAAACATTTGTTGAAAGAAAGGTTGCCAATCGTACATGGAATAGTGAAACTTCCCGGATCTTTCAGTTTAGGTGGCAACTTTTGTTGTAGAACAGCACTACACTCCTCTGTCAATGCTACTGTTTCAAAATCTTCCAACCTTCTCTTCCGTGACAAAATATCCTTCATGAACTTTGCATATCTTGGCATCTGCTCCAACGCTTCAACAAAAGGAATGTTAATGGACAGTTTCTTGAAGACATCCATAAATTTCTGAAACTGTTTTTCTTGACTTTTCTTCAAACGTCCAGGATATGGCGGTGGTGGATAAATCTGATTATTCATTGAAGATTGCTCCGAAGTAGACTTTTCAACAGGTTTCTTGCTCTTCTCACCATCAAGCTTATCAGCCACTAAATCAGATTTCTCAATTTCTGGCATTGCAGATTTTCCAACTTGCTGATTCTGCACTTCTTCCTCTTCTTCAGTTGCTGATTTAGGATCACTCATGACTTTTCCAGATCTCAACGTAACTGCATTGACATGTTCCTTGCTGTCCCTCCTGCCTGGATTAACCTCTGTATCACTAGGAAGAGTTCCTGGTTGCCTACTAAGTAAGGCACTTGCAATCTGTCCTATCTGAGTTTCCAAGAGCTTCTGACCAGCTTGTAGGTTCTTTAATGCTATCCACATCTCATCAGATTTTTCATTAGAAGATTGCCCTGCATGAACCTGGGGTTGTTGCTGCTGAAATCCCGGGGTTTGATATGGTGCCCTATAAGGTTGTTGATAGCCTTGATTGTACGGCTTCGCTTGCTGATACGATTGCTGAGTATTTTGATTGTTGCTCCAGCTGAAGTTAGGATGATTCCGATTGTTGGGATGATAAGTGGCTGGAACTGGTGCAGCAGGTCTCTGAAAATTACTCACGAACTGTGCTGATTCAGAAGAGATAGCACACTGATTCGTCTCATGTGCGCCCGCACATAACTCACAAACACTAGCCACCTGCTGAACTCCATAATTAGCAAGAGAATCCACTTTCATAGCAAGAGCCTTCAACTGAGCCGTAATCATTGAAGCTATATCTACTTCCAAAACTCCTGCTACTTTGCCTTGAGAAAGTCTCTGGGTTGGATTCTGGTATTCATTAGCAGCCATCATCTCAATAAGTTCATAAGCTTCATCATAACTCTTCGCCCACAGAGCTCCACCTGATGCTGCATCTAGCAAAGGCCTAGACTGTGCTCCCAACCCATTGTAGAAACCATTAATAACCATCCAATCAGGCATGCCATGATGAGGACACTTCCTTAGCATCTCCTTGTAGCGTTCCCAAGCCTCACACAATGACTCGCCAGATTGCTGTTGAAATTGAGTCAACTGGTTCCTTATTGCTGCAGTTTTCGCCATAGGGAAGAATTTAGTAAGGAAATTCTGAGCAAGATCTTCCCATGTAGTAATGGAACCAGGTGGTAAAGAGTGTAGCCAGCTCTTAGCCTTATCCCTCAGAGAGAATGGGAAAAGCCTCAACCTGATAGCATCATCCGTCACACCATTACATTTGAAAGTGTCGCAGATTTCGATAAAGTCCCGAACATGCATGTTGGCATCCTCCGTAGGAGCTCCCCCAAACTGAACTGAATTCTGCACCATCTGAATTGTGCCCGGCTTGATCTCAAAGTTGTTCGCTGCAATAGCTGGTCTAACAATGCTAGACTGGATGTCATTGAGTTTCGGCTGAGAATAGTCCTTCAAAGCCTTAGCTGCTGCTGCATCTGCCATTGCTACTGTAGTTTCAGCCTCATCTTCCTTATTCTCTAAATTCTCTACACGACCGTCTTTTGCCAGTTCTTGCAAACGAGCTTGCGAACGTGTTTGCATACAAACTTAAGTACCTGAAACACCACGAAATAAACAAACTAAGTAAGAATCCGAGTCAGTGAATGCTAACGACCACTATTGACAAACACATAAACTAAAATAAAAACACCGATGATCCCCGGCAGTGGCGCCAAAAACTTGTTATGCTAAACTCACGCAAGCGTACGTGGTCACAAGTAATATATAAGGTTAAGTCCAAATTCGTTCCCACAGGGATCAAGTTATGGTTTTATTCAGTAAATATGCCTATGCAACAATGTATGGTTTTAATTCACTGCTAAGAGAAATAACAAATATGGGTTTGATTACCTAAATTAAACTAAAGTGCAAATTTATAAACTAAGAATTAAACAATTAACGAGAATAACAATCGAATTACTTATATGATAATAAACATGGAATCCTAGTTTCATCATCTACTTCACTTAGAGTTGCAACCTTTAATTAAAACATGCGATGGTTTTGATATCTGATCGAATAACACGAAAAGAGTAAAAGTTACCTCTCAGTATACTAGTACCAATCTACACATACATCCACAAAAGAGATAGAAGATGAATAGGCACCTATTATGTTTAGACCCTATATCTCTATAGAATTTGAAAACATAAAGGTTGAAGCACAAGTTATCCACTTAGATCACATAGGGTAGCATAATATCTCTATTCATGCCACAAATCATGATGTCAAAACACCAACCTATCCTATGCTAGCATGGCAAGTTCTAAATCTCAAGATCCACTCTCGTTTAGCAAGAGATTAACAATTCAATTTAGATGTTAGCTACGCATCTAAAAGCATTAAGTTTAACCATACGAGGATATCAAGAATTCACCACACATAAATCTTTAAGGCATGCAAACTACTAAGCTACATAGATAAATCCACTAGGATCCCACGACAACGATTAGTTCATAATTGAACCTTTCGTCACCATGGGATTTGACGAAAGCATGATATCAAACAAGATAAAGAAGATGAATAAATCAATAATAGAATAAGGTTTAGTGAACAAATCCGTGAAAGTAGCAAGCATCCAAAAGATACGCCTCCACAAAGGAATACAAGAAAAACTAAATCTAGATCTTCTTGTCGTCACGATCCTCGCCTTGGCTTCTCTCTCGTGCTCTGAACGAATTGTGTGTGTAGATTATGTAGATGATGATTTTTCTGTGCCCCAAGGTGTGTATTTATAGCCCCCAAGTGCCTCCTTGACCAAGCAATTACCATAATTGAAATAGGATAGAATTCCGGTAATTTCCATCTTTGATAGGATTAAAATTGCAATTCCCATGTTTACTTATGATTCTGGAAGTTTCTGGCCGTCCCAATTAATTCCATGTTGGATAGGAGAAGAATTTGCGGCACTTTCCATGTTTAAATCAGTTTCCGGAAAATTTCTGGAAGTTTTGCCGCCCAGGCGCGGCCGCGCGCGCATATAGCTCTCTTCCAGCGCGCCCGCGCTCAGTCAATTCCTGGAGATTCTTCCACTGCGCCCGCGCGCTCCACAAGGCTATCTTGAGCGCGCCCGCGCCCACCTTCTGCAACTGCAACTGATTGATTTTTTTCTTGCTGATTTCCTCTACTTCCTTTTGCATCTTCTACCACTTGTTCTTCTGAGTTTAAAAACACATATAAACACTGAAAATTCCATACTTGCACCTGGAAGTATATCCTGCACAATTCTCACAAAACACATTAAAACACACCAATACTTGAGATACAAAACACCAATTTAAGCCGAATAGAATGATCCAAGTGGATATAAATCCACTTATCACATAGCGTCAAGTTGACTAAATGAGGGTGATGAGCATGTCTTGCTTTGTCAAGTCGCTCAGCTTGTCTTGCTTTGTCAAGTCGTAAATCACTCCTCAATAATTGTGCCTCGATTCTCCGTTTAAATTTCGGCGCCAAATTCTGTTGAGGCGGCCATGACCTTTGAAGTAAGTCATTAGCCTTGAAGTAGCCTTTTGAAAACAGATGTTATTGGATGACAAGGAAGAAGAGATCGATGAAGATTTTTTTAAAGGTGAAAAGCTGATGTGCATTCCAGCTATTGAGCTCTGTGAGCATTGGTCAGAAACAGTCCTCAAATGGCAGGGAATTGGAGTCCCCTGTCAGGACATTAACGTGCTCCAACAAGTCCTCAAATGGCAGGGAATTGGAGTCCCCTGTCAGGACATTGATGTGCTCCTACTGGCCGGATTTGGAGTCCCTGTCAGGAATTGATGTGCTCCAATTTTCCTGTTCTTTTCATTTAATGGAAGTGGCCCATTTTTCCCAGGATACTCAGAAGATTGGACTGGAGCAAGTGAAGTATGATTGCAACAAGTGTGGAATGGTTTTGGGCCCATTTTTCCAAAATTCATATGCAGAAGTGAAAGTTGGTTCTTGCCCTGAGTGCCAATCAAAAGGACCATTCACCATTAATATTGAGCAGACATTGTACAGAAATTATCAGAAACTTACTCTGCAAGAGAGTCCTGGAATTGTGCCAGCTGGTCGGCTTCCGAGATACAAAGAAGTTATATTGCTGAATGATCTGATAGATTGTGCCCGGCCTGGGGAAGAGATCGAGGTCACAGGCATTTATACAAACAACTTTGACTTGTCTTTAAATACAAAGAATGGATTTCCTGTCTTTGCCACAGTGATTGAAGCCAACTATGTTACTAAGAAGCAAGATCTGTTCTCAGCTTATAAACTCACCCAAGAGGACGAAGAGGAAATTGAAAATTTGTCTAAAGACCCCAGGATAGGAGAAAGGATAATCAAATTTGTGGCCCCTTCGATATATGGTCATGAGGATATAAAAACTGCAATAGCTCTTGCAATGTTTGGAGGTCAGGAGAAAAATGTTGAAGGGAAACACCGTCTGAGAGGAGATATACATGTACTCCTGCTAGGTGATCCAGGCACAGCCAAATCACAGTTCCTAAAGTATGTTGAAAAGACCGGATAGAGGGCCGTTTACACAACAGGGAAAGGAGCATCTGCTGTTGGGCTCACTGCTGCAGTTCACAAGGATCCGGTCACAAGGGAGTGGACCCTTGAAGGAGGGGCACTCGTTTTGGCAGATAAAGGGATCTGTCTCATTGATGAGTTCGACAAAATGAATGATCAGGACAGAGTAATTATCCACGAAGCAATGGAGCAGCAAAGTATTAGCATATCAAAGGCTCTCCTTGTCCAGTTAATTATCTTAAGTATCTCTTCTATAAAACTTCATGGTATCAGAAGTGTGGTTTAGTGTGGTTTTGTGACTGCAAATGATTATGAGTTTTTTTTTTGTTGATATCGTTGGAGTTCAAGCCAAGAGCTTCACTATGTTCCCGCTCTTAGCTTGAAGGGGAGTATTAAGGAATAAAATATGAGGATATTTTAGTCATTGTAGTGATAGGATATTGGGCTATATATAAAGCCCCACTTAACTTTATTTTAAAAAAGATCATTACAATGTAGTTCATTAATATATTTCAGCTTGTACATATGGTCTTCTTCTTGTTCTTTATTGTTCTTATTTATCTTCAACTAATCTCAACATACAAAAGTTATCAGAGTGCCCATAATTGATAAATTTTACAAATTTGGCAAATATATGTGCTTACATAACAAAGGAACATGAAGGTGAAAGTTTGCTTGTAAGTTGTTAGGGATGGCAACGGGTCGGGTTCGGCTCGGATTTTGAAAAATCCAAATCCAAATCCAAATATTTTCGGGTTTCGGGTTTCGGGTTTCGGGTTTCGGATCGTATCGGGTTTCGGATCCAAAACTCAATATCCAAATCCAAATCCATCGGGTTTCGGACCGGATCGGGTTTTTTCGGGTATTCAAAATTAAAAATAGTGTAAATAAGTTGCTTAACAAAAAAATAAAAAAAAATTGTGTAAGTAAGTTAAAAAATACCGCTACATCCATGACAATTTATTTTCTCGATCTTTCCATATCTTATGTCTCAAAGATATGTGTATGTATAATATGTATTTATAATATACATTTATATAATATATATATATATATAAGTGTATGTATAATATGTATTTATAATATACATTTATATATAATATATAATATATAAAATATATAATATAGAAAATATAATAAATAAAATTCGGGTATTTTTCGGGTTTCGGGTTCGGCTCGGGTTTTGATCGGATTTCGGGTTTCGGATCGGGTTTCGGATCGGTATACATGAAATCCATATCCATATCCAAAAAATTTCGGGTATGAAATTCAAATCCATATCCATATCCATATCCAAAAAGTCGGGTTTTGGATATCCAAAAAGTCGGGTTTTGGATCGGGTATCCGTCGGTTCGGATTGTTTTGCCATCCCTATAAGTTGTAACAATGGAACACGATCGAAGGTGGATTTTCTGCTTGTTGATCATAATTAATCTATCTTGATTGCAAATATTATTTATGTAGGTCGATTCGCAGATTTAGAATTGAATTGAAAATGGTAGAGCAGAAGAAATCCAGATTTACAGGCAAGTGTGTCACATGGATTCTTTCTAAACAGTCTGACATTTGCCCGCAGGGGCAGGACAAAAGCTAAATAGGCTTAAATTTATATAATAGATTTAAATGTACATGTCGTATTCAGAGAAACGACCCCGCCCCTACCGAAAAAACACTAAACACTCTTGTGTTTTATTCTCAGCCCTTCTCTTTGGACTCTTTAATCTTGGAATTCTTCCTATCCCTTTCTCCTCTTCCCCTGTTTTTCCATCTTTTTTCACCATTTAGATTTTGGCCTACCATATATTCATATAAGAGAATCTCTTTTATTCATATCTATATTTTGGTGATTCGATTGTGCATAAATAATTAATTATATAAATTTAAGTTGATGGCCCATGCCAGAGTAGAAGACACATTCAGTGGCAGAAGCTATGCAACATGTCACATGCATGTAGCTTCAAGCCTTTTAATTATACAAATTTTCCCGAATCTCTTACCAGATGGAGTGCCTGCAAAAATAGATCCAGTGTTGATCTATGCATCTGTATCTGATAGCTACAAATTCCGAGATAAATATGAACTGAGGCTAAATGCACTTATGCATTGCGATCATGTGTATTTTTAAATCATCCGATATAACTGATGGCGATCAATGGAAAGACGTTTGCTGCTCAGGCCATGGCCAGAAACCAGGTTGCTCATCGATGCCATTGAACATGCTGACAAAGGTTTGATCGGGAACTGTTTGATTGAATCGTTGATGAGCATGCAGGTGGTCTGGTGTAGATGATGAACTTTGGAGAAATACTTGAGTTAGACCTGTACCGTACATATGATAATTTTTAACTTCACACAAATAGGAAAGTCTAGTACTTGGTTTTAGTTACTCGATATATTAATAAATGAGGAATTTATAGTACCTACCGAATGTTGGATTTTGTAAAGGTAATTAAATTCTTGCAGAAATCAAAATAATGGTATTTTGATTTGAATAATTTGAATTGATTACCTGTAGTAACGTTGACATGATCACTACTATTTTCACTTCCATTACTCCTAGAACCTTCATGAGTTTCTTTGTTGAGGTTGATAGTCCTGTTGTCATTGCTTGAATCTCTACCTTTAAGTGCCAATAACTGCGCGCACGGGGTATAAGATTAAAACATTTGGTTAAGATTAATGTGTAAGGAGTAGAGAGCTTAATATTATACCTCTCCGTGGAGTTGCTTGTTCTGAGACTTGAGGGAATCATTATCAGCCTTAAGAGCATCATATTGACTCTTGAGAATATCGTAGTCTCTTTCTAACTGCTTAGTCTTCCACCTAGCCCTCCTGTTCTGAAACCATATAGCAATTTGTCTGGGATGTAGTCCTAAAGACCTAGCCAGCTGCATTTTCCTCTCAGGTTCAAGCTTGTTACCCAACTCAAAGCTCTTCTCAAGTGCTTTCACTTGTTCCAAGTTAAGCCTCCTCTTCCTCTCTCCAAGTGATTGTGATCCATCATCTGACATTTCATCCTCTCTTCTCACTTCTTCACACCTCTCTATACCTGTAAATGACACTGGTGAAACACCTGCAGCTCATGCTCGTTGAGACTATATACTTATAGGGAGAGGAAGGGAGGGAGTGGGGGGGGGGGGGGGGGAGAGAGAGAGAGAGAGAGAGAGAGAGAGAGGGAGAGAGAGGGAGGGAGGGAGGGAGAGAGAGAGAGAGAGAGAGGAACAACCTTGATAGTGTTGGGGAGAGATAGAAGTGGGATCATGATAGGGTTGAAACATATTGGGTTCAGCTGGGAGCTGAAAAGACATGTCGCTGAAAATCATATATATGTAGAAGTGCTACAAATCTCTTTAGCTTTCTTGTGTTTTATAGGGTTTGTGCATTGTACTGGTTCGATTTTATAACTTATATATGGTGATTGCTTCGTAGATCTTACTTGTAATTTGGAGCTGGGGTGAGAGAGGAAAGTTGAACATGGGTGTCAAGAAATGCAGCACTGGAGAACAGATGTTGGAGGGAGAGAGACGTTTTTATATAGTACTCCTTCCGTCTTTAAATATAATTTCTGTTTTGACTGTACATGTTTGCCAACGAACACTTTTGATCGTTAATATCTTCAATTTCGTATTAGTTTTAAATATAAAAACTTCACTATATTAAAGTACTCATAAATACGAATCCAACAAGATCACTCATGACTATATTTGATTTTATAGATTAAACGTAAATTAATAATTTGTCTCATGTTATGAACAATCCCGACATTTCAAATAAAAAAAACAATAAGAGACGGAGGGAGTAGTAATTAAAATATTTTACCTTAATTGGTAATTTGGTACTGTATATACCTTGATAATTTGATATAATAGTAGTAGTTGTATGCTTGCTAATTAATGCTTCTGCTCTGGAAGACCGGAAGAGAGATTCTCCACCTGAAATGAGATATATATGTTGCGTTCTTGACAATTTGAAACGGAAGTAGTATTAATTATTTATTAGCAAATTGTGTATGTATATATCTAGAGCTGTCAGTTTAACGAACCGAACAGTACGTTAAGCTCAGTTCGTTCGTTCGTATTCGAGTTCGATAATCTCGTTCGATAAGCTTACCGAACTCGAGTTCGGACAAGAAAAAGTGTTCGGTAAGATTACCGAACATGTTCGGTTCGTTAGGATTTTCGTTCGTGTTTGTTAAAAGTTCGTCTGAGTTCGGTTCGTTCGAGTTCGTTCGATAAAAAACAACAAAATTAATTTTTTATTTTTTAAAAATTTGGGAATATCAATAAATTAGATATATCTCCAACCAAATTAGTTTTGCATTTTTTGAAAATTTGGGAAAATCAATTAATTAGATATATCTTGACATCCGTACGGTTGGATCGTCGAGAAATATTTTTAAAAAAATAAAACCAACAATCTGTGACAAACCACTAGTTACTAGTACTTGTGAGAATATTAGTGATCTACTAAGATCTCCAACCAAATTAATTTTTTAATTTTTAAAAATTTGGGAATATCATTTAATTAGATATATCTTGACATCCGTACGGTTGGATTGTCGAGAAATATTTTTTAAAAAATAGAATCAACAATTTGTGACAAAGCACTAGTTAATAGTACTAGTGAGAATATTAGTGATCTACAAAGATCTCTAACCAAATTAATTTTTTATTTTTTGAAAATTTGGGAATATCAATTAATTAGATATATCTTGACATCCGTACGGTTGGATCGTCGATAAATATTTTTAAAAAAATAGAATCAACAATTGGTGACAAAGCACTAGTTAATAGTACTAGTGAGAATATTAGTGATCTACAAAGATTTCCAACCAAATTAATTTTTTATTTTTTGAAAATCTAGGAATATCAATTAATTAGATATATCTTGACATCCGTACGGTTGGATCGTCGAGAAATATTTTTAAAAAAATAGTATCAACAATTTGTGACAAAGCACTAGTTACTAGTACTAGTGAGAATATTAGTGATCTACAAAGATCTCCAACCAAATTAATTTTTTATTTTCTGAAAAATTGGGAATATCAATTAATTAGATATATCTTGACATCCGTACGGTTGGATCGTCGAGAAATATTTTTTAAAAAATAGAATCAACAATTTGTGACAAAGCATTAGTTACTAGTACTAATGAGAATATTAGTGATCTACAAAGATCTCCAACCAAATTAATTTTTTATTTTTTAAAATTTGGGAATATCAATTAATTAGATATATCTTGACATCCGTACGGTTGGATCGTCGAGAAATATTTTTAAAAATTAATATTTTTATTATTTTAATTATTAATGAATATCTCGGGGGAAAAAATTAACGAACTGTTCGCGAACTGATCGTGTTCGGTTCGGTTCGACATGTTCGCGAACTATTCGTGTTCGGTTCGGTTCGACATGTTCGCGAACTATTCGTGTTCGGTTCGTGTTCGTTCGGTATATTACCGAACTTGAGTTTGGACAGACAAAAGCGTTCGATAACGTTACCAAACATTGTTCGGTTCGGTAGAAATTTGCTCATGTTCGGTAAGAGTTCGTCCGAGTTCGCTCGAGTTCGATCCGTTTACAGCTCTATATATATCTGTTTCAAAAATACCACATGCTACACTATAGATCTCTAGATCAGAGTGGTGGATTCTCTTTTAGGGAGCGGTTCTGTTGTTGAGAGCCTCAGAGTTAGGTTATCTCGGTTAGCTTTATCTTAGAAGTTCGTCTTTTCGTTCTCTTTTCTCTATTTTTTCTGTTTTCTGTTTTTTGTCTTGGTTCTGTTGCTTTTTGTCTTTTGTTTTCTGGTTTTGCAGTTGCAGGGAGCTTGGCCAGGTGCCATCTTAGGCCTGAGCGTTCTGCAGAGCGGAGTAGTCAATCCCCTGGTAGGTAAATCTCACGTGTCCAAAGCCATGGGCGCAGGGATCTGTGCGAGGAGTCATCCTAGAGCAGCGTGTTTCGAGAACGGAGTGGACAACCCTCACGTAGGTAAGTCCCATGTGATCAAAGCCATGGGCTCAGGTATGACTGCGATCTTTACCAAAATTTATGAAGCCTTTGTAAATATCACACACTATTTTTCTGTTGTGCACTAAGCTGGGGGTCTTCACGGAAACAGCCTCCCTACCGTAAAAAGTAGGGGCATAGTCTGCGTACATCCTACCCTCCCCAGACCCTATTCTGTGCGGGATATACTGGGTTTGTTTGGTTTGGTTTGGTTTACTTACCTATCTGGCTATCTTACCATATACGATTGAGTTCAATGTATATATATGCACACCAAATTGAATATCAAAACTTATTACAAAATGATGCGGAATTGGTGACATATATAGTAATATGAAATGTTTGTATACGTGATATATGATTGATATTTCAGTATCCAATTTCGTATTTTTATCATTTTTACACCAGGAGCCCATTTGGAATAGCTTAAATAAGTTATTTTTGACTTAATGGAGGTGTTTTTAACTTAATGGAGAAATTAAAGTTGTTTACTTTAAGTTGAATGAATGTGTTTGGATAATTTTAATTAAAATTAAATGGGGGTTTAATAATTTTGACTTAAAGTGAAATTTGACTTTAAGAAATTTTAAATTCATAATATTTAAAATTTAGAAGAATCGTGAAAAAAAAACTCGATAAGTGATAAGTCATAAGTCAAAAGTACCTAAATAGAACTTATGACTTAATGGAATTTTTTAACTTAAAGCCGGCTAATCCAACAAAAATTAGTCTACATCTCTTAAAACTTAAAAGCATCTCACTTATCTTATTATAAAGATGAAAATGTCTTGTCTACGTGACATGGTGTGATTGTCTTTTGTCATTGTGCGATTGTCTTTTGTTCTTCACGTAATCTTATCAAATGGATGCTACAAACAACCTGCTAAATGCTATCAACAATATCTCGTTGGAGGATGAGGAAGAGGGTGGCCTGGATCTGATATCTGAGGAAACATTGGGGAGTGAACAATTAATCAGTACTTTCGATGCAAAATTATGTGTAGTGGCATGTTTCTTATCAGATGGTCATGTACATTTCCCTACAATGCAACAAACACTAGCAGCTCTCTGGAAACTAGGTATAGGAGTTTACATCAAAGATTTGGAGCATAATCTATTTTTATTTCAGTTCTATCATGAAGTGGATGTATAGATAGTAATGGAGGGTTGCCCATGGTCTTTCAATAGAATAGCATTGGTAATGCGTCGTTTAAAAGAAGGAGAAAATCCTCAGAGTGTAGAATTGAACACCATGGACTTATGGGTTCAAATTTATGATCTTAAAGTGGGATTCATGTCTGAGAAAATACTTGCTGAGGTGGGTAACAATATTGGGAAGTTTATCAGTTCATGTCCTACCAATTTTCATGAAGCATGGAGAGAATATCTCCGAGTACGTGTCACCATTGATGTTACCAAGCCCATTAAACGCAGAATGGAGATCAAGAAGATAGCGGATGATTGGTATTGGATAAATTTCAAGTACGAGAATATCCCAATGTTCTGTTTTATTTGTGGTCTGTTGATGTGTCAAATTATACCTAACCGCAAGCGCACGGTGTCTATTGCTAGTACAAATGGCAAGCGGGTCGAATCCACAAGGAGACAGGTTCTACTAATTCCTTTTCAGTTATCGCTAATTGTTTCAAGGGTCATACGAATATGTGAAATTATTAATTAACTAATTAAACTAAATTAACACTAATTAAACAGATGATAAACAAATTATTTAAAACCTAGGGCAATCAGGTCCATCATGCTTACACAATTGGCTCTTAAGCTAAAGCAATCAATGTGATCCTATAACTAGAGTATGTTAATCTCTTTCAAGCATTAACACTCTCGAAACATTCAACACAATTAACCACTTTTAGTAATTCAATCAATCAGGTAATTAGAGTCAAGTTAATCTCTTTCAAGAATTAACGCTCTTAGAAATCCAATGATGCTTCCGCACTCAAATTCAATTCTGCTAATCGTATGTGTGCCTCTAGTAAGTAAATCTCTCGATCTATACCCCTATTTGTATATAATTAATCCATGATATCGGCCGATTACACAAATTAACGATTAAAACATATCAATCAGAATTAACCATAACCAATCAAACCACTATGAAAATCATGCCAATATTAGTGCAAACATGACTTCCCTTTAAGCCCTAGAAATAACTACTCGCTAATAATTAAACAAGTAAAACAACTAGTAAAACAAGAAAACATAATTAAACTAATAAGAACAAAGAAAAGATTAAGAGAACAAAACCTTCAAACTTCAATGTTGTCACCCAAAAGAAGAGTCATGGTGTTTCTCTACATCTCCAATTAATAATAATACTCTACTCTAAACTATATTATCTGATCTAATATTTTACATCCTTCATAATGTGTCCCCAAGATGTGTTTATATAGCCTCTTGATTTAGCCTCCAAGCAATTGCCTTCTTAGAGTTGGAATAGAAGATGGCAAGTTTCCATGTTGATTAGGATTGGATTTATGGAAGTTTCCCACTTCAAATTGAATTTCTGGAAGCCTGGATTTTCTTGTAAAATTCGTAACTTATTTTTCTCCTCTGTTTCTAGGCTCTTCCAACTGGATTTTGCTTACTGGACCACCTCTGAATTAAAGATAATTCCACAAGCTTCGCGTGGACAGTAAGATCGTCAAATTCTGACTTCTGGAACTCAAGATATGGCCCAAACAGTGCAGGCATCCCGTGTAGCCCAATAATACGAATTTTCTCCTATTTTATCTCCAAAATAGCTCTTTTTGCTCCAAATCCTTCCAAGTCATGAATTCTTTATTTCCTACAATAAAACAATTAAATCTATTAAATAAAAATCCAAATCAATGCAAAACACAATAAATATGAGAATAAAATCATCTAGAATATATATAAAAATATACTCTATCATCTGTTAGGTCATTCCGAGAAATTTTGTGGACGATTATTCGAAACACCAGAGGCAGAAATTGTTAAACCTTACGGACCTTGGTTGAGAGCTCCTTTTATAAAGCAAGTCAAACCCATCGGTGAAAAATGGCTTCGAAATGGCTTAAACAGTGGTGGTCGGAGTTCAGAATTTCAGTCACATGTCGGTGGTGGTAGCAGCAGTCAAGATCCATATGTTTCTCCACTAAATCAGGGAGCAGCTGGAAAGGGTGGAATTCCTGGAGATAATGTTTTTCAAAAAAATCAAATGGGCGGGAATGGAGAGATAAGGAATGTCTATGGTAATGATGCAACAATCACGCCAACAAACCAACGGACTGATGCAATCATCATTGAAAATAAAAAAAGGTGCACTAGTGGAGAATCGGGTCAGGACAATCAAATGGGCCTGGTAAATGAAGTTTTATTGGACACAGATGGAGACGAAAACATGAATGATGAAACAAATCCAACTAGTATTCAGAACCAAAAAAATGGACTAGAGGCGAGTATCTTGTAAGATGCTCGCCTATCACAATGAGTATTATTAGCTGGAATTGCCATGGGCTTGGGACCCCGTGGGCGTTACAATTCCTTAAGGAGATCACTCTCCACAAGAGACCCAATTATATTTTTCTATGTGAAACACTTTGTAAAGTGAAGACAGTTGAGAAAGTGCAAGCGATGTTGGGGTTTGAAGGGATGGTTTCTGTAGATGCTAATGGTCATAGCGGAGGTCTTGCTTTATTGTGGCGAAACAAGGAGGAAGTGACTTTGAGTTCCTTTAATAAGAATCACATTGACGTAGCTGTGTCAACAAAGGAAGGGTACAAATACAGACTCACTGGAGTTTATGGTGAGCTAGATAGGTCTAAGAGGCACGAGACGTGGAGTCTAATAAGGAGTTTGGCCAATCATAATTTGTTACCGTGGTGTCTAATAGGTGATATGAACTATGTTCTATCTCAGAGCGATACAAAAGGTGGAAGACCTTACCCTCAAATAGGGGTGTCAAACAGATAATATGGATTCGGATTCACCTATATTCAAATCCGTATCCGGGAATTAAAAATCATATCCGAATTCGTATCCGGATCCGGGAGTTTGAGGTGGAAAACATCTGAATCCGTATCCGCCGGATATTATCCGGAGACGGATAATATCCGGATCCATTTTTGAAAAATCAACAAAAAAACAATGTAGACTAATTAAGGATTAAAAATTAAATTATTCAGCATCAAATGTACACTTTAAAATTGTAGTTTAGCAAGAATTCTCAACACAAACATGGGCATCCTGGCCCGATAGAATCACAACTATTTGCAACATATTTTCAAAGAAAAAACAATATATGTTGCACAGTGCAAGATCATTTCTTTGACCACAAATCAGCACACTCTTTTTCTTTGCATACACTCTTGCTTCCTTTCCTTCAATCTCATGCTTTGCACCTGAATATAAATGCCAGTGAGTGAACATGTAGCATACAGAACAAGAATAAATTAAATAACATATTTAACAACCAAACAGGCAATGAGGCAAACACATTAGACATCAAATCAGTAACAATTTTCTTGCCAGAAAATCAAAGCTGGGCCAATCAAATGGACACCAGCTGCTGTCAAATCTGCACTGATGACAATTGCATATATAACTGATATACGATATCAGCCCAGATGACTACGTCACTCATTTATGCACACTTAAATACACAATATCTTATATTTTCACAATTACTCACAGGAATGTGAGCTGCAAGGATATAATACAGAAGAACAAAGTAAGGGTCAGACCACAAAGGCTGACATTCAAACATATAAACCAGTCAAGGGTATCAAGGAACAGGACAGCGTTGGAGAGGTTGAGCAACAGTCAAGGGTATCTTTCATGGGTGAACTCCTACAAGATTTACCACAGGATCAGGATCAAGAGCTTCTTAACAGTTAACATACAGAACACTACAATTGTGAGGCTTATCAATTCAGTACATCAACCAGTACAGTACATCAGATTTAAACATATATACTGTATATGTTAAAGGCAGAAAGCCTTATAAAATGTGAAAAAACTGAGAATGCAGAAATTAAAATGAAGAAAATGAGCAGAAATTAAAATGAAGAAAATGAGCAAAATTCACCTTCAAAAGTCTACATCCCAGTCACTGTAGCTTGTATCACACATCGTAGATGAACCATCCTCGATAACTTTTTCATATTTACCTATAAAGAATTAAGAATAAAAATAATTTTAAATTCATGGACAAGAAGCACATTATTCATTAATTAAAATAATAATTTTAACATAGAAGTTATTAAGAACATACCATCCTTGACGTCCGGGAGCCAATCTTTGACACACATTAAGGTTTCAATCGAATCAGTATTTAAAGAGGAACGAGTGTCTGTGATAATTCTCCGACACTTACTAAAAGAATTCTCGGATGCAACAGAAGAATTCTCGGACCATTAAGTTTCCACTAATGAAGAATGTCAAATTCAGTTTCAACATCCATTGGAAAAAAACCTTCTTTTAAGTATTCATCCAACTCACTTTTTCTGGAGTGTTCCGCTAAATTGCTACTTGCAACAAAATCTTGGAAACCACCCAACCATCCTCCACCAACTGAACTTCCAACTATTCCCCCACTGCCCACTTTTCTACAGACTCACTATTTTTTACAAATTTATCAGAATATTCATTAGAAATCTGCAATAAAAACTCACGTATCTCATCTACATGAAAATCAGAATGGATACCATACACACACTTGTATGCATATGAGACTACGACCATCTTATATCTAGGATCAAGAATGACAGCAACCGTTAACAACTTATTGCATTCATCCCAATACTTGTTAAATTTAAGTTGCATTTTTGAACCCATCAGACTAATCCTCATCACCAGATTCAGCCCACATCTTAATACTTCTGCGAATTTCAATTACATTAATAAAATACAGATTTGCAGTTGGATATTTGACACCAGAATGTTTTTTTTATATCTGAAAAGATCTTCAAACACTCACACACTTTCTTTCCATTTTCCCACTCAATTTCTGAAGGTAGATATTTATAATCAGAGTCTAATTCTTTTAGTCGTTCAATAGCAGGACGGAGTTCAAGAGATGCAACTAACATTTCATACGTTGAGTTCCAACGGGTGTCCACATCTAAGGGGATGCGTCGCTTAGTGTTGAGTTTGGTTTGAGACAAGGCAAGAGTGAACTTCTCATCTCGTTGCACAGATAATGCAATATGTCTTGCAGTTTTTTGAATTTTTTCAATTAACTCATCTAGCAATTCTAACCCGCTCTTCACAATCAAATTAAGAATGTGTGGCACACAACGCATATGAAACATGTAACCATTGTGAACAAGTGCTTTTTTTCCATTTAACCATGTTTTGATACCGGAAAGATTCCTCGAATTATTAGAAGCATTATCAACAACAATCGAAGATAGCTTGTTATCAATATTCCACTCTAAAATTTTCTCTTTCAACCACTCACTTAGATTAACTCCATGATGTGGGTATGGAACTACATGAAAAGAAATAATCCGCTTATGCAAAACCCAATTATCATCAATATAGTGACAAGTGACACAAAAGTATGATCGTTGTTGATGCTTGGGCTTCCACCCATCAGTGGTAAGACTAACTCTAGAATTTAGATTTTCAATTTCCTTATAAATTCGATCTTTCTCAGCCGTATACACATCTAACAAGTCAGTTTTTACTGTATTTCTAGTCTGATGCTTGTAAGAAGGCATTACGTAAGAGATCCAAAGACGAAAGTAATCATATTCGGACATCAAAAATGGCAAATCATGTTTAGCAAGCATTTTGGCAAACATAGATCTCTCCGTAGCTGGATCAAACTTATGAACTCCTAATTTTGGTTGAGAATCCTCACTACTAACTTGTTTTCCTAGAAGTCTTTGAGACACAGGAACTTTTATTAACCTCATTCGACACTTTTCTGCGTGATTTTTTAAATGGGTTGTTCCTTTACTACTTCCCCCATCGAAATGTTGATTACAATACTTACAATAAGCATCAATTTTTTGCGTACCTTCTTTTGTTTGACTTTTAACACGATTAAAGTGTTCCCAAACAGCTGATGTTAGTACCTTCGACTTTTTGGCTCGTTGTTCCTTCTGTTCACCAGCCACATCATCTTCTTGTAAAGTTACAATACGATCTTTATCACTCTGAGAGATATTTGCTGGACATTTCGTCGATACCATGCCAACTGAGTTTGATGATGCGGAACCTGAAGCATTTTCTGCAGTTTTAAAGAACATAAGCAAGCACCTTATTTAAAATTAAAGTAGACCTAAGCAAGCAAGGAAGTACAGACAAATCTATATCTATATGTTTATAAACAGACACACCAATGATATAAACAACTTGAGTATAAATTTTAATGCAACCTTATAAAAAATTTCTACCCATACAACACAGTAACAGAAGACCATACAAACAACATACCTGAAGAAAAATCGTGCATCTAATATAAATAATGTGATGAAAAATGAAAAAAAAGAATAATAAATACCTTGTTCCATTATTGAACGATTTAGCAACCCAATCAAACTGCGGTTAAATTAAGAAACAAGAACCTTATAAGTTATAATTAAGAAACAATAACCCAATCAAACTGCTATTAAATTAAGAAATAAGAACCTTATAATTAAGCAACAACTAAACAAGAACCCAATCAAACTAAACTACTGTTAAATTACATACCTTATACGGACAATTAGGATTAGGGTTAGCCGATTAGGATTAGGGTTTGTAATTAGGGATCGATGAACTAAAAAAAGAAGAAGGGGCGCCGCTGAGAAATGAGAATTGAGATTGTGGATTAGCTTAGCCGATTAGGTATGTAGTCAATGTGGTCCTGGACTCGTGGTATTATCAAATATCAATTATGTATTTGAAAATTGAAAATAACTTTTTAGGGTGAATGATAAAATATAAGTTTTTAATAAATAATTAAATTATAAGAATATATATATATATATATATATATATATATATATATGCTTAGTTTCGGATACGGATATTTTCGGATACGAATATGGCCATATCCATATTCGTATCCGCATGTATCAAATTTAGATACGGATAATATCCATTTTATTTCGGATACGGATAATATCCGCTTTTTCACGGATACGAATGCATATATTTCGGACGGATATCGGATTTTTTGAATTTTTTTGACAACCCTACCCTCAAAGTTTGTTGCAAGGGTTTCAAGAAGTGATTAATGACTATTATTTGATTGACATGCCATTGAGCGGATACCCTTATACCTGGGAGAGAGGGATTGGCACTGACAAGTATATCCAGGTACGTCTTGACCGGGCGCTGGTAACTCCAACTTTTATGAGCAGATTTAAAGAGGCTAAACTTATTAATTTGGAAGTATCAACTTCAGATCATTACCCAATCATGTTGGAACCAGAAATCGGAATTACTGTAAGTAGAAAGATGGTTTTTCGATTCGAGAATGCTTGGCTCAGAGAGCCCATGTGTTACCAGTTAATTGAAGACGTGTGGTGCAGAAACTTGAACTCCTTTTATGATAAGCTTTCTTTGTGCACAGAGGTGCTGTCAGATTGGGGTAAAGAGGTTACTGGTAACTTCAAGGGGAGAATAAATAGAAGCAAGAAGATCATACAAGTCCTGAAAGGAAGAAGAGATTCACATTCGATGAATTTAATCTTGGAGGAAAAAAAGAAGCTTTCGGAAATTTATGCACAACAGGAAGTTTTCTGGCGACAAAGATCAAAACAATTGTGGTTACGTGAAGGTGATCAAAATAGCAAGTTCTTCCACGCTGCTACGAAGAACAGAAGAAAGGCAAACCACATAAGTTCGTTGCAAGATATCAATGGTAATAAGGTGGAGTGGAACACATGCATTGAAAAGGTAATAGAGGATTATTTTGCTAAGTTGTTTACTGCCACAGAAACAGAGTGGGATTGTGTGACGAGTTGTATTAGTGATAAAATTACTTCAGAACAGAATGAATCGTTGCTTACAGAAGTTAGTGAAAGAGAGGTAAAAAATGCCCTGTTTAGCATGCATCCAGATAAATCTCCGGGCCCAGATGGGATGAGCCCGGGATTCTATCAAAAATGTTGGAACATTGTGAAAGCGGATGTAGTTGAAGTAGTGCAACACTTTTTTGAAACAGGAAGGATGGATGATCAATTAAAAAGTACGAATGTAACACCCCTAGATTCGGGGTCAGGTATCTGGTCGTTACGGTCTCAATATCCATCCACAAAACCAACATAATTTAAATTACAATCTTGTGACCCAAAACAACAATATAAAACACACCCGTTATAGTCCCAGAGATGAAATCAGAGTAACCATCAATATTATTAATCAAAAGTTTGAGTTCTTACAACCCAAAGAATTACAATTTACCATTACATACTTTTTGCCATCCATAGGTATATGCCATATTATAAATACATTTGATGTTCAAATGCTAACAACTAGCCTACTAGAAGCTGCATCCTCCGCAATGGTAGCTATGACCTCAGCGGTTAATCCTCTGACTGCTGACACCTGCTTATATGGGTATGTAATAACCCTAACTTCAGTAATGCTACAGTGGTCAAATGAATAAACAGAAATCATATTAGTAGTGTACATTGGAAATAAGTGACTCGAAATGACGTTAGATTTCAGAAATTCCTGAAGCATGAAATTTTGAGGATTTTGATTTCGAATAAGCTTCTATTGGACACTAAGGAGCATGGAAACATTATAAGAATTATATATTGAGGGATTAGTGAATTTAGAATTGAGCCAGGGGATTTTTAAGTTAAGAGAATACCAATGGAATTTGGATTGTTAAATGATCTCAAAACCACTGAGATAATGAGGTACATTCGTAACGAACCACAATTAGACGAATATGGAGATTAAGCAACCAAGATTAGTAATATAACAAGGGTACATATCACATTAGTAATTACCAAGATTATTAGCATTTTACCTAGGAAAATCAAGAAAAGGATTTATGGATGCATCCAATGACATCACTAGTGACATCACACTCCACTAACACTTGTTTAAGGGGTAGATTAGTCTTTTAATCTCAAATAAACCTACAAGCTTCTACAACACACTAAATATTAGATGATAAGATGAGATAGGATCAAAAGAAAGCAAAAGAAACACTCCCCCATTTCCTTACAACATTCGGCCATAAGAAAAACAAGAAAGAAAATAAAATTCAAAACCCTAATTCTCTTCAAGATTAAATCAAGGGAAAAATGGTGGAGATGCTTGGAGGTTAGTAAGTGATATCCTCAAAGTTTGAAGGCCAACCATCATCATTTGCCTAGGTAATAAAATCCTTCAAGTACAAGATGAATAGTAGTGAATAGTAGTTTTCAAGTTTTAATCTTTGTTTTTATGGCTCCTTTAGTTAATCCAAGCCAATTCAAGGTTGTTCAAGGTGTGTACAAGGATTATTAAGGATTATTAAGTGTTCATCAAGCTTCAAAGAGGTATAACAACCCTTGCCTTTTGTATTTATGGTAGATATTGAAGTGATTAGTAGTTAAGTGTTGTTAATATGAAGTTTATGATGAATATGTGTTATAAATGGTTGGATTTGATATGAGATTTGTGTGGTGAACTTGGAACCATGGCTGGAATGTAGTCCACATGGTGTAGGGTTTGGATTGAGTGTGGAATGATGGTTTTGGAGTGGTGAAATTTTGGAAAGTATGAAATTACAGCAGTTATAATGTCCGATTTTCGTTAGAACTACGAACTGCCCTGCTTTTGGACACCAATGCAGTACGGTACCTTACTGTCTAGCACACTTAGTGACCATGAAATGATAGAGCTTAGTTCATAGATCGTTTTGATATAAGGTGCGTTAAAATCTGACGTACGGTTTAGGAGAAAAGTCAGTTTTAGTGAAAGACGTTCGAAAGTCGAGAAAGCGTAATTGTACCAAATTTGAGGTTATAGTTATCATACTTTAACATGTTTAAAAGCCACGAAATTTTGGGATATGGTAGTAGTGTGGTCAAAGAACTAATACCAGTTGACCTTGCATTAAAATTCGAATTCTAAAATTTATAAGAAATATTACAGTCGAGTGTGGTTGTTAGGGGAAATGGTAAAAACCCCTGAAACTTCGATTGAGCTTATAAATGGTTAAGTTCTTGAACCTTTGGGATAATAATGACACATTAAACATATGTTGAAGTGTAAAGGGTTTTGTTATACAAGAGGATAGTGAGTAAGAGATGTAGTGTTCTAATGACGGTCCTTTTTGTGTTTATAGAAATTCCGGAGGAGGAACCAGCCCCACTGTCAGGATACAGAAATCGAGGCAAGATCCTTCTATCACTACTTTAAAAATTATTTATCTTCGGAATAATAATGATATCATGGAATATATTTATGTATATGTGATGCTTTTGTTGCTATATTGCAAAGAATATATTTTCTTGATTGTGGGAAGTTAAAGAGAGATGAATATGTTTTCTGAAATATGAATATAGAGATGATTATGAATGGAGCGAATATGCTCTAGGGTAAAAGAAATATGAAAGAGAATGGTATCAGTTGTTATCTAGGGTTATATGATTTATAATGCTATATCATAAACATTCTTTTAGTGTATGTTATATACATATATTTTATAGAAGTAATGTGCGAGAATGGAAATGAGATAAGTGAATGATATATGGAAATGTGAAATGGTGTTGATAAATTGAATAATGATCTTATAAAAAGGGGGATTAGCAACAAACTTGCATAAGAGGCTATGTCAGGGCTGTGTGCGACATAGTCTAGTATTCATGATTCGGCACGAAGATGCCAAGGGAGGATGTTAGCAGGTGCCTTCCTCCAGGAGGATGTTAGCAGGTGCCTTCCTCCAGGGATGATGTTAGCAGGTGCCTTCATTCCTTCTACTAGTAGTAAACAGAGAGCGGATACGGTCAGGCGACTGATCATCGTCCTACGTATCTGGCGCCAGTATAGATCCCCAAAACTTGAAAGAGAATTGAAAATGGTTTTCAGATTTCTATAACTGAAAACAGAAAGATGGTATGAAATGATGAAATTATTGATATAGATGAAGAGAAACTGATTTTATATTAATTTATAAAATTACTGTACAGGAGGGAAATGAGAAGATGATAGTGAGGGATTTATTCAAGTATTTATGTTATTTTAAAATACTATACCAAAAGGGTATATTGATTGTTATAATATTTAAGAAGAGAAACTGATACTGTATTACATTAGATTTCTTTCTTATAATAGTAAGTGGATGATGTATTATTAAATAAAAGTTTTATTCTTTCTTAAAGTTTATAAATTGGTTACATTTTAAACTCTAGCTTTCAATGTTATCTTGCTGAGCTATTATAGCTCACTCTTGCTACTTATCTATATACAGCTAGGTATGCCAATACTACGCAGAACGCCCCGCAAGAGGGTAAGGGAAAGGCGACCTACTGAGAGTTCGTTAGCATCAGTCCCCGAGGTAGACGACCAGCGCAAGGGGTTTAGTGAGCTTATGTATATTAAGTGTGTAAGTTTGAAAGATTGTAATAAATTTGGTTGTTGAAATGCTTCTTGTAGAAGCATCACTCAACAATGTACTGAAGTATGATTCTGGGTTGTAATAACTTTTTAAATTCTAAACTCTTATTATGGTGAATGTTGTTCTCTGAGCATATGACTGGTGTGTGTGTATATTACTGTGGGGTCAATTGTATAAGTATTTATAAAAAAAAAAAAAACCCAAGAGATATTGAATTTGAATGGAAGTTGGTTCATGATGGCCCAAATTCATGACCCCGGATTTGGGGCTGTCACAGTTGGTATCAGAGCTAAGAGTCATAATGCTCAGGAACAAGAGTGATAATAATATTGTATCATTTATAATATTAAATTTTGAACTTCCATCAAGTTCAAGGGTGGTATATCGCAGGTAGTTTTATTTTTAAGCATTGATTATAATTTTATAAATTATTACTAATATAGTTTATGTTTACCTTATAGGGAGAGGAGATGGGAGAGCCCAGTCATGTTCGTGAGATGGGTGAGCCGAGCCGAGACCCCCAGTGGCTAGGACTACCCGAGCAGGAGATTAGAGATTTGTTGCTGGTAGGTGTAGAGGTTCCAGAGTATGCTATTGATGACCTCAGGGAGAGACGACGGGCGAGTGCTAGAGAGAGATATGAGCAGAGACTGAGGGAGGAGGCTGAGGAGCGCAGGCAGAGGGATGCTGTGGCCATAGTGCCATATTCTGGTAGACCATATGTAGGACCTGATGGGGCCGGACCTTCCCGAGTGCGGACGGATATTCCTGAGGAGGAGATGCCTTTACGTAAGAGGCCTAGGTTATCTATTATACCTGAGGAGCCGATTGAGTGGAGGGACATTCACGTGACTCCTACTCCTGTCCCACCTGTCCCAGTTCCATCTCCTTTACCTAGCCCCGACCCTTTTGAGGATCCAGCTGAGCAGTTCACTCCACCGGGACACTTTATCATGTCAGAGGATGAGTTGGAGGATGACCCTTCCGAGGATGCGGACACAGAGCCAGTTCCTCCATCCCCACCATTTGCACCACCACCACCTCCACCAGTGGATGCACCCCCACTTGTAGATGTACCTCCCCCAGATGCTATGCCACCTCAGGAGGCACCTATGTTTCCAGCTGGCCAGTTGCCAGCTATTTTCTTGTCAGAGTACTTTGCCCTTCAGGGACAGCTGGATGAGTCCCGTCGGACTATAGATACACTTATACAGAGGTTAGACAGGGCGAGAGGAGGAGGAGGTGTGATACCAGATGGGTTGAATTTGAGCATAGTCAGTATCGAGCTACGGGCACTCGGTGACATTAGGACGATGTTGGGAGACAGAGGGGATCCAGTATGGAGGGCTCATATAGTTGATACAGTCACCACTATGGTAGCACAGATCAGGGACGTTATCAGGGCGTCGTTACCATGATTAGGAGTAGTAGTTTCGGATACTAATCAGACTAGTCATCTTGTGGATGTCATTTTGGGGATTAGGTTAGTTGTTTACTGTCTTAATCCCAGTCTGATTAGAGGACAGCTAGTAGTGCTTTTGTTGTAGCGAGTTAGTATGTACAGTTATGCTTTTGGGGTTTCGAACCTTGTACTTTATAATGTATGATATTAGTAGTAAAAGATGTTGTACCCAAGTTGTAAAATATTTATGTAAATTAATGAAGTTTATGTACTTTGCCTAATTTTATTGTATTTTGATATTAAATGTTGAGATTCAGAAATATTGGTATACATGAGGTGATTGACTTAAATGAAAAGGTTATTGTGCTAAAGGTACTAAGCTTATTTGTCAAAGTGATATTATGATTAAATATTACTTGTGTGAATTTAAAATACTGGGATGCATAAATAAGATTAACTAATGATATAGTTGTGCATATATGGAAATGATGTATATTGTACCCTAAATTTGGGTGATTAATGAAGAATATTATTATATACAGAATCATGCCGCCTAAGCGTAATAATAGAATGAATGCAAGGGAAAATGATAGAGAGGAAGCAAGTCAAAATAGGCAGGATGAAAACGCTCATAATGAACAAGATCGTGAGGAAGAAGAAGACGAATCAACTGGCCAACAGGGAAGTCAGGGTGGTAACCTTTTTAACCAATTTATGGAACTAATGAGGCAGAATTTAGCTAATCCACAGAATCCACCACAACCACCTGTTCTTCCCAACCAGGCAGCTAACTCCTTTCGTGCTTTTAAGTCACTAAAACCCCCAGAATTTGAGGGAACCACTAACCCGGTAGCAGCCAGGGCATGGCTGAAAGAGATGGAAAAGGCTTTTGAGATACTGAGGGTAGAGGAAGATCAGAAGACAGTTTTTGCAGCCTACCTCCTAAAGGGAGAGGCAAATTACTGGTGGGAAGCTAAAAAGAATTTGGAAGGAGCGGGAGTGATAACTTGGGAGCGTTTCACTAGGGTATTTCTAGACAAATATTCCCCTAGGTATTTGGAGAATCAGATGGAAATTAAATTTTTGGAACTAAAGCAGGAAAACCTATCAGTGGCTGAGTATGAAACGAAATTTACCGAACTGTCTAGGTTTGTTCCAGAATTTGTGCGTACTGAAGAGCAACGAGCGAAGAGGTTTCAACAAGGATTGAAACCATGGCTACGTACTAGAGTGGCACCATTTGAGTTGACCGATTATGCTGCGGTGGTTCAGAAAGCATCTATTATCGAAGCTGAGAGTGAACAGACTCAAATAGGACGAGAGAGTAAGAAAAGAAAATTTGAAGGTCAGAAGGGAGGTTCAAGTGAGGGAAGCTATTTTAACAAATTTGGTAAAGGGCAAAAACCCCAGTTTGGAGGAAAGTCAGGAAATAATAAGACTACCAGTGAGACTGTGAATCAGGGTGGTAGATCCACAGGAACTTTTCAATCTAGTCAATCTCGAACACCATTTCCAGACTGTAACACGTGTGGTAGGAAGCATACGGGAGTGTGTAAAGCGTTAGAAATAAACTGCTATAACTGTGGACAAAAAGGACATTATTTTAGCCAGTGCCCATCTGCTAATACCAATCCTAAGAGGGACATCAAGTGTTACCAGTGTGGGAAACTAGGACATATTGCCAGAGATTGTCGTTCCGGGGGATCATCCGTGCCAGAACAGAGTGTGACTGCTTCAAATAAACCTACTGCCAGGGTGTACAATATGACTTTAGGGGAGGCATTAAGAAAGCCGGATACAGATGCAGGTGAACATTTTTCTAGTATTTAAATTTTTAATGTAAACGTTTGGTTAGGAATCAATGTGGTCAATGAATGGTATAGGTAGGTTGATAATCTAGATAAGGAAAATCAGTATCTGTTAGGGGTTAGAAATTCTATAAAAAGGAGAATAATAGTATTTTGGGGGTAAACCATAGACTCATTTAAATACGAACAGGAAATATATATTATAGGTAATATTTTCTTACAATTGTTTCAGAGAATCTTATTCTAGTTGGATTTCTGGAAGATTTTACAGAGACAAGATATAATATATTTTATGTCATGATAGAGATCAACATAGGGATAAACCATAAGTGAGATACACTACCATTCAGGAGAGACCAATATGGTGGCCAATACCCATAACTAAAAGAGGGATGTTGATGAATGACAAGCAAGTTTATGTTGGTGTAATTTTGCGCAAACAAGATAGAGATATTATGAAGGAAAAAGGATGGAGAAAGTGATATAGAAGTTATAAGGTGTAAATGAAAAGGTATCTATGGACATTTTTGACGTGATTCCGGGACGGAATCCTTTTAAGGGGGGAAGGATGTAATAACCCTAACTTCAGTAATGCTACAGTGGTCAAATGAATAAACAGAAATCATATTAGTAGTGTACATTGGAAATAAGTGACTCGAAATGACGTTAGATTTCAGAAATTCCTGAAGCATGAAATTTTGAGGATTTTGATTTCGAATAAGCTTCTATTGGACACTAAGGAGCATGGAAACATTATAAGAATTATATATTGAGGGATTAGTGAATTTAGAATTGAGCCAGGGGATTTTTAAGTTAAGAGAATACCAATGGAATTTGGATTGTTAAATGATCTCAAAACCACTGAGATAATGAGGTACATTCGTAACGAACCACAATTAGACGAATATGGAGATTAAGCAACCAAGATTAGTAATATAACAAGGGTACATATCACATTAGTAATTACCAAGATTATTAGCATTTTACCTAGGAAAATCAAGAAAAGGATTTATGGATGCATCCAATGACATCACTAGTGACATCACACTCCACTAACACTTGTTTAAGGGGTAGATTAGTCTTTTAATCTCAAATAAACCTACAAGCTTCTACAACACACTAAATATTAGATGATAAGATGAGATAGGATCAAAAGAAAGCAAAAGAAACACTCCCCCATTTCCTTACAACATTCGGCCATAAGAAAAACAAGAAAGAAAATAAAATTCAAAACCCTAATTCTCTTCAAGATTAAATCAAGGGAAAAATGGTGGAGATGCTTGGAGGTTAGTAAGTGATATCCTCAAAGTTTGAAGGCCAACCATCATCATTTGCCTAGGTAATAAAATCCTTCAAGTACAAGATGAATAGTAGTGAATAGTAGTTTTCAAGTTTTAATCTTTGTTTTTATGGCTCCTTTAGTTAATCCAAGCCAATTCAAGGTTGTTCAAGGTGTGTACAAGGATTATTAAGGATTATTAAGTGTTCATCAAGCTTCAAAGAGGTATAACAACCCTTGCCTTTTGTATTTATGGTAGATATTGAAGTGATTAGTAGTTAAGTGTTGTTAATATGAAGTTTATGATGAATATGTGTTATAAATGGTTGGATTTGATATGAGATTTGTGTGGTGAACTTGGAACCATGGCTGGAATGTAGTCCACATGGTGTAGGGTTTGGATTGAGTGTGGAATGATGGTTTTGGAGTGGTGAAATTTTGGAAAGTATGAAATTACAGCAGTTATAATGTCCGATTTTCGTTAGAACTACGAACTGCCCTGCTTTTGGACACCAATGCAGTACGGTACCTTACTGTCTAGCACACTTAGTGACCATGAAATGATAGAGCTTAGTTCATAGATCGTTTTGATATAAGGTGCGTTAAAATCTGACGTACGGTTTAGGAGAAAAGTCAGTTTTAGTGAAAGACGTTCGAAAGTCGAGAAAGCGTAATTGTACCAAATTTGAGGTTATAGTTATCATACTTTAACATGTTTAAAAGCCACGAAATTTTGGGATATGGTAGTAGTGTGGTCAAAGAACTAATACCAGTTGACCTTGCATTAAAATTCGAATTCTAAAATTTATAAGAAATATTACAGTCGAGTGTGGTTGTTAGGGGAAATGGTAAAAACCCCTGAAACTTCGATTGAGCTTATAAATGGTTAAGTTCTTGAACCTTTGGGATAATAATGACACATTAAACATATGTTGAAGTGTAAAGGGTTTTGTTATACAAGAGGATAGTGAGTAAGAGATGTAGTGTTCTAATGACGGTCCTTTTTGTGTTTATAGAAATTCCGGAGGAGGAACCAGCCCCACTGTCAGGATACAGAAATCGAGGCAAGATCCTTCTATCACTACTTTAAAAATTATTTATCTTCGGAATAATAATGATATCATGGAATATATTTATGTATATGTGATGCTTTTGTTGCTATATTGCAAAGAATATATTTTCTTGATTGTGGGAAGTTAAAGAGAGATGAATATGTTTTCTGAAATATGAATATAGAGATGATTATGAATGGAGCGAATATGCTCTAGGGTAAAAGAAATATGAAAGAGAATGGTATCAGTTGTTATCTAGGGTTATATGATTTATAATGCTATATCATAAACATTCTTTTAGTGTATGTTATATACATATATTTTATAGAAGTAATGTGCGAGAATGGAAATGAGATAAGTGAATGATATATGGAAATGTGAAATGGTGTTGATAAATTGAATAATGATCTTATAAAAAGGGGGATTAGCAACAAACTTGCATAAGAGGCTATGTCAGGGCTGTGTGCGACATAGTCTAGTATTCATGATTCGGCACGAAGATGCCAAGGGAGGATGTTAGCAGGTGCCTTCCTCCAGGAGGATGTTAGCAGGTGCCTTCCTCCAGGGATGATGTTAGCAGGTGCCTTCATTCCTTCTACTAGTAGTAAACAGAGAGCGGATACGGTCAGGCGACTGATCATCGTCCTACGTATCTGGCGCCAGTATAGATCCCCAAAACTTGAAAGAGAATTGAAAATGGTTTTCAGATTTCTATAACTGAAAACAGAAAGATGGTATGAAATGATGAAATTATTGATATAGATGAAGAGAAACTGATTTTATATTAATTTATAAAATTACTGTACAGGAGGGAAATGAGAAGATGATAGTGAGGGATTTATTCAAGTATTTATGTTATTTTAAAATACTATACCAAAAGGGTATATTGATTGTTATAATATTTAAGAAGAGAAACTGATACTGTATTACATTAGATTTCTTTCTTATAATAGTAAGTGGATGATGTATTATTAAATAAAAGTTTTATTCTTTCTTAAAGTTTATAAATTGGTTACATTTTAAACTCTAGCTTTCAATGTTATCTTGCTGAGCTATTATAGCTCACTCTTGCTACTTATCTATATACAGCTAGGTATGCCAATACTACGCAGAACGCCCCGCAAGAGGGTAAGGGAAAGGCGACCTACTGAGAGTTCGTTAGCATCAGTCCCCGAGGTAGACGACCAGCGCAAGGGGTTTAGTGAGCTTATGTATATTAAGTGTGTAAGTTTGAAAGATTGTAATAAATTTGGTTGTTGAAATGCTTCTTGTAGAAGCATCACTCAACAATGTACTGAAGTATGATTCTGGGTTGTAATAACTTTTTAAATTCTAAACTCTTATTATGGTGAATGTTGTTCTCTGAGCATATGACTGGTGTGTGTGTATATTACTGTGGGGTCAATTGTATAAGTATTTATAAAAAAAAAAAAAACCCAAGAGATATTGAATTTGAATGGAAGTTGGTTCATGATGGCCCAAATTCATGACCCCGGATTTGGGGCTGTCACAGGGTATGCCTTGCGCGGCCATCTGATCTAGCTGTTGTTGTGATATCGATAAATAAAGCAAGGGTGAGCAATAGCCCACCTAAAGAATATAACTGAACAGTAATAATATATAACATTTCAAATATCTTTGATACCATATGCCATGCATTAACGATCGTAGTACCAATATAAGGTATAAGATGAAGTTACAAGGTAACTCAAAATAAAATTGTTCCATGGAAATATCTGCTATGTCAAAGATAAGCAAGATATTATCAATTTTCATAATAGAGGAACTTACGGGAAGAATATTGCAATTCCAGTTCAAACACTTTTCAACCCTGCCAATAATGATAATGTTGCAGATAATTTCCCAGTTTTGAAGATGAACTAATACGGGAGCTTGCCGCGCCAGGAGCCACAACATTTACGATGATCAGTCGCATGTCATGCTCCCCATCATTTGTTCTCTACATGTAGAAGGAAGCACCGACGGATCGCCCGCCCTCTGGAACCCCCCGGCCAACGGTTGGGCCATTGCTGGACCGGCGCCACTCGGCCACTTACGCATCTCCTAGTTCAAATAACATCCATAACTCTGAAACATAAAGTTCGTCCCCCTTTCCCCAAGTATAGTACTTATTGATAGGACTCCACAAAGTAGTCGTATCTAATTGGAAAGGAAAATTTCACCAATATTTCCCAAGCTGATGCTTGTTAATGGATATAAACTTGTTCCATCAATCTTACCCCTCGAGCGTTGAGGAGGTAACCAAAAAGATTCATATCGATGTTTGAAAGAATCAAGATGTGAGTGACAAGATAGTTTAGCAAGAATATGACCGTGCAGTCAAATAAATAACAGCTCTCAAGTGAGGTCCCCTTATATGTTTTTGGAGGTTTGAGCGAGTATTTAAATCTTCTTGTAAGAGAGATTTAAATAAAAATAGAGTTTTAGGAACCTCTCCTTGATAAAATAGTCATAAAAGACTCCGAAATATTTTACATAATATCTGAAGGTAAAGGATAATCTTTGAATAATATAAATCATTATAAAAAGAATTCAAAAGAATTTAATTAAATATTCCAAGAATATTTATTAAATCAATAATAAAAATGGAATATTATTAAATCATAATATTGCTCGTAAGTAATCCTCGAATGAATATATAGAATTATTTACTAAATAAATCTCTTCTTAAATGAATATTCAAAATAATATTCATTAAATAATTAACTTCAATAAATATTTAAAATAATATTTACTCAATAAATCAAACCTTATATGAATATTTGAAAATAATATTCATTTAACAAATAACATTCTAAATGAATATCCAAATAATATTCATTAAACAAATAATATTCTAAATGAATATCCAAATAATATTCATTAAACAAATAATATTCTAAATGAATATCCAAATAATATTCATTTAACAAATAACATTCTAAATGAATATCCAAATAGTATTCATTTAGTAATCAAACTTTAAAGGAATATTCGAAATAATATTCCTTGAGTAATTAGAACTCCCAAAGAATAATTTTAAAAAATTTTTATCAAATACATAAACCTTAAATGAATATTCGAAAGTAATATTCATTTAATGAATAAAATTCCAGTGAATATCAAAGTAATTATTCATTAAATAATCAAACTCTAATGAATATTCAAAAATAATATTCATCTAATATTCCTCGACTGAGATAATACTCAAATAACATTTCTCGAAAGATTTCCAAGTAGTTGATACTTTTATGGAAATATAAATAATGTTTAATAATAACATTCCTCAAAATGAAATACTACTCTGTTGCTGGAATCCCTCCGGGTTTCCACGACTATCTATATATCACAAAATACCGACTCCCGGTCTTATAGTTAAAGAATGAATATCATACGCCCTTCACTAAGGGTCTTAACAACAGTCCTGCTTATAACTGATAATTCATATCTACTCTATAAGCCAATATCAATTCAGGGAACAAGCATATCAATATACTTGAAAGTAGGCATGCATGCTATGGCATATGTATACAACAATCATCATATATATTATCACAACAACAGTTCCAAGTATTGGAAACTTGCCTGGTAATCCTGTAGGGGTAGTGTGCCTCATGTCAATCTAGTGATCTATAAATAGTCACAATAACCGAGGTCAATCACTTAACATTTCGAAGGCTAAGTGTAACTTATCCTAAGTCGAAACACGTTTTCGAATTATCTCGTTATACACCTCTTAGTGTGACTCCCTTTATTATCAATATGACCCGACATTCGTCCGCTACTAAGACACGTCACTATACTTACACTTGGTATATACTTAAGTCATGTAAGTTTTAAGGTTGGTCATTTACGAACCAAGATTATACCTCGAGATTTATCGCCCGTTTTCTAAGTCATTTACCAAAGTCATAACCAAGTATGCTTCTAAGGGTTCGTTCGCGCTTAACCTTGATTCGAACATTTTTATAAAATCGGAAAATGATCCATTAGACATGTGGTTTTCTCTCACACCTTCCTTTTTACCTCTAATATTTAATTATCAAGATTCGCCACTGATTTCGTAGTATTAAAGGAATCCAATTTCAGTTACGAACTTTGGTTTACGATTTCGAACAACTTTTACGAATTTAACCATAACTCCTAAACTGTAAATCCATTTCACGCGATCTTTATATCAAAACGAAGCTTATAACATAATCTATCTTGTATTGGTATAATATGAAACTGTACAGTGAGTTAAGGCTACTGTCAAACACAGTTTCATAAGGTTTAACGAAAATCGGGCATTACGACGGCTATAAATCGAACGTTCCAAAAATCGTAACATCAATACCAAGCCACACCGGGCATCTATACAACTCATATACATGATTATCAACTTAACAAGTCCAGAAGTTCATCACTTATTCATCATATTGCTTAATCACTAAATTACTAGCAAACCATGCTTATAATCATCATCATAACCTTAACTACACTAACTATCAAGAACATGCTTAAATCTTCAAAACAAAAGCTAGGGTTTTGATGAGATATACCTTCCTTGGTGAGTGCTAGAGCCTTACTAAGCCTTGAATAATCCTTGTACAACCTTAACTAAGCTTGATCTAACAAGAAACATCAAGGATATAATTAAAGATGTTCGGATCTACTATAACGCAGTGGAAAGATCATGAAAAACGAGGGCCTTACCGAGGTTTTCTGGACAAGGCTTCTAAAGGAGAGTTGTAGAGCATCGAACCAGATTTCCAAAAAGCTAAAGAACACCAAATTCCATTAAGTAATGAAGGAGATATGGCCGTTTGAAAATCATCACAGAAACTGTCAACAATCTGGACAGTTTGCTTCTTCAACTTGGGGAGGTGATTTGTCTAGGCTATACTACTTTGATTGCTATGAAATTTGGAGCGAATATTGCCTATGGAGTGGAGAGGCTGTGGTAAATATTTGGTGATTTTATCATGGATAGAAATGGAGACATGAATTTTTCATTGAGCTTGGTTCATGGTGGACAGTTTTGGAGAGATTGGTTGCTCTTGGTTTTGTTCTTTGTTTTGTTTTCTAAATGACTTAATACATGTAATGTCTATCTATACTTGGATGCATCTCTTGCTTTTGTCTTGTTAGCCATCCATTGGACCAAGTGTCACCCATCTACTTGACCACTTGTTGGCACCACATTATGCATTCTCTTTTTTTTGTACAAGTGCAAACACACCACCAAGCTTATAGTTGACTTACTCTTTGGTCACCTTAGTTCCTTATCCTCCCACCAATTTGATTTCCTTGATTCCCTGCTTGTTTCTTTGTCCGGTTATTGCTCAATTTGATTGATCGTTCGAAGGAATATCTCAAGGATTTCTAGTTAGGGTTTTTACCGGAAACCTTCTTAATATTTATACTATCATCCTCAATCCTTCTTTATAATCTTTGAATTTAAAATCTTCAAATCTCTTTATTAAATCCTTAAATCCTTCAGTGTCTAGGGAAAATCTCGGAGAAAATAAAAGTGCTATTTTTCTGAATCCGATGTCGTTTACTTACACTTATTTTGCCCCTACATCATGAATACGAACTCAGAAATCCGTTCTGAATACTTCTATATAGCGTCGTCTAATAATATTCTTATTTTCACCAAAAAACACTATTCATTCTTTATTCCATCTTTATTCCTTATATTTATAAGAATGTCCTTGTTCTCTTTCGGGCATTCCTTAACCCTTTCACGGAACCACTGGACTAATAACAGATATCGATTTGGATGACACAAGAATATCTCCTTCCTCTTTGGAATGCAATATCTTATTTCTTAGGAGATAGATTATTCTAATCTAGGTTGTCAACCTCTTGCATTCTTCATGACATATAATTATTGGAATCTATACCCATTCACATTCATTCATTAGAACTATTAATACCTTGTAGTCGGAGTCACTGTTCATTCTTTCATCAATATATAAAAAGTTTTAATTCTACCAAAAATTCGGGTTCTTACAGTCTCCTCTCCTTAAAAGGATTCCGTCCCGGAATCAGGTAGAAGACAAATGGGGGTACTAGTTGGTTAGTTCACTTTTCGGTTTCCTAGTCAATCCTTAATCAATCCCAATCCTTTTTCAGCACATCTTACTAGTGCTACAATACCTCCTTTATCCTTTTTCATTAATCTTCGCTACTTTTCGTGCAACACATTATCCGGGTTATGCTCTTACCCAGTCATATACAATTTTCCTTATTGGTATCGGTTGTGACTTTGGTATCACTATCGCGTTGCGAATTCGGAGATAACTTCACTCGTAATTACGCATTTCCTAATCGCTTTAATCTTCGCAATCTCGATCAAGATATAGAATTAGAGGAATTTATTGAGAGATCACTATGATCAATGAACATTTGTCCTATTGCATAGTTAGTACAGAAGGTGGCCAGCCTTTAGTACTTGACAAGCAATTTAGACAAGCTATGGTATTCCACTTAGACTCCTATCACATAGACAGGTAGTCACGTAGCAGTACCTCCCCTCCTTAAAGGGTTGTTCTTCTCAACTTAGAAGAAGATAAATAAGGGAGAAGAAAAGAAAAGAATTTCAAAGAAAATCTTCATGATAGTCAAAAATATCATATTTAGAATTTACCTCTGAACTATAGAGGTTTATTAGAGAAGAAAAATAATCGTATTCGTATCAAATACTACTTTATAGTAATCTCACGTATCACATGTCCTTGCTGCCCTGTCCATTATTCTATGGACCTATACTCTTGTTCGATCTTAACATCACTTACCTTTGGAAAATCCTTCAACCTCTCAGGTTAAATCTTGGATTTCTCGCTTGATATTATTGTTATTGGCATTCCACGCCACGACACTGGCTTTTTCATATAATACTAACATTATCAGGTTGTCATCTCGAGAGTTCGCTAGAAAGTCCATTCATAACATTCCTTGCTTCTCATTTCATAATTATCTCCCAATCTTTTCTTTATCAATCACATCCTTCGTATTATCTAATTCTTGTTTACTTCTGTTGTTTATCTCCACCGTCATCTCAGTGTTGAGACACTCGTCACCTTTACTCAATACGTGTTACACGCTTGGGGTCAAATTTTCCTTTGTTCAACCATCTAGATTTCACTTTCTCATTCCATGAGTCTCTTTATTACTCAATCAATCTATTTCATATTTCCTCGACTTCCCTCAACCTAAAAGGGTTCAATTTGTATGTCATTTATGCTTCTAATTCCAACTTTTCGTTTTGGTCAATACCCTTGCCCTGCCAATTCCATACTTTTCTCGCTTCATTACTGGAGCTTTTCATGAGTCCGCATATCTGACTCCCTTATTGATCCTCAACTCTATATTCATCTCTATCAGTCACTTGTCTTCATTTCTACTATAATCATTCTATGAACCCTCAAAGCCTGATCATTTATTTCAAATATCCCGTTGTTCCAAAATTAAACCATCCGAAATAAACCTGGATGATTTCTCTAACTTAGATTCAATTCGACATTTCCGCAATCGCTATCACTTAATTTCTCAGAAGAATCACCACTACATTAATGTAGTCCATTGCGAAATCACCCTAGTTTGTCATTTGCGTAGCGCTTTAACAGCTAATCCTACGGGTTTCCAAATTGTCAGATCAAAATCCTCTAGGAAGACAGAATAATCACTATTCCCTTATCCCTAGGGAATACTTACTGAACTTGACGTAGATATTACATGAAGCAAATAAAATTGCAGAAGAGCTTCCAGCATCGCAGCTGGAACAGGCTGGTGAGATTATTAATCATATATCTCCAGTAGAAGACTAGAAACTTAGCGGTTTGCTTAATCACTTGCCAACCTCATAATTCTCTATCTTGTTTGCACAGAAATACACCAACATAAACTTGCTTGTCATTCATCATCATGCCAATTAGCTTATCCATATCATAACCAATCTATCTTTTATATTCAGTCAAGCCTGGTTACCTCATCTCTCCTCTTTCTTTCTAAAGTACAGGAGAGTCGCTTGGGGAATTTGATCTGGCCTGTTGCAGAACCTTCTAGTGTCGGTAATGTGCTGCAGAAAAAATCGGGAGTCGAATGTTTACTTAAACTATCCTTATCGTTGGTTCTCGCACAATCATCAGGGGAACGTAAATTCCTCCATCACATTCTTTCCTTCAAGGCCCTTCTCATTATCACGTTATTTCTTTGGTATGAGCATATATACTTATTCCCTTATACTTAAAGTGTCGGCCACCTCATTGGCCTTTCCTGAATATAATAATTTCTAGAAATCAATGTTTTCTGGATATATTCCAACTCTGGGTGGAAGCATCCTCTCTTGACTCTACTAAATGAGAGAAATCATATTCCAGTCTTTTCCAAAAGTCATTGCTTCCACCTTTCTGGTGTGAACTTTACTACAAGTACTCCCAATCGTACCAGGATATTTCCTTACTTAACTCCCTTCTTGTTTTAGGATAATCTCAACCTTATTGGTTCAATCCATACTTTTTCATGGTTTCCCACATGCTTCATCTGGCCTTATTGTGACTATGTCATACATTACTTACCAAACTTCCCTTTTGAAGTTCAGAATATTACCTCTTCCCTTATAAGGTTTCTTAGGTCATCCCCATCATTCCTCCTGTATCTTCTGGGTACAGGGTATATCAAACATCATTAATCAATTCTATAACAATTCTGTCTATGTACTTTTCGAGACTCCTTTCCACAAATCCTTACAGGTTATTGATACCTTGGTCGATTCAACATATATCGTCTGATTTCACAATGTCTTTATTAGGGGTGATGTTATCCTATGTGCATCCCCCAGGGTTCGTCTTAATCTATGGACATTCTATCCTCAATTCTATTTTCAAGGAATACTTACATCCTGTACTTGGCAATTCAATCATATATCCTTAATAAGGGTCTCTTTTCAATCATTCTCATCTTGATAGTATATAGGTAGCCTAGTGCTAACCTCTTCTTTCAAACGACATGCCGGTCTACATGACCTTCCAAAAGACAACATATGTCTATCTGTTTTTCTTACAGAACTTGGTAATGGTAGTAAGGATGTTCTGGAAGATATTGGTCGTGTTCAACGTGAATCTCTTAGTGCCTAATGCTCCTCTTGAGGACACTAAGTTTCAGATAACATTTATGCATTATACTGCACCATCTCTGACAATCTTCATAACCTTTACTGGTCACCATCCTCATTCCTAACACATCCATGGTATTTTATAAAATCCATCATCATGTATCTCAATTCATTTTATATCAAAAGTCCTCGCGGTTGGCGCTTAGTTAGAAGCAACCCCGCTTTGTCCTTTCATTGCTGGTCTAGTCACTTGCTAATCCTTTGTGACTTGGCCTCAACTGGCCACACTAAAATATGTGAGTTTAGGGGTGGGCTAATGGCATTACTTTTCTAGCAATTGCAGGCATAGTGCCTTCTCCTTTGATACCTTTTGATCTTTTCAAAACTTTACTCCATATAAGTCTCAATCGACTTCTCTGTATACTTTTATTCTTTCAACTATTCTTATTAATTCCACGTGCCACAAAAGCCTAACACTTTTGGCATAACAACCTTTTCATTTAAGTCAATCCCGAAATTTCTCCGTCCGGCTTGTTCTTAAATACATTCCTCTTTTTTTTCGTCAAATCTCAACTTCAGAATTTTATCCCTACATTCAACTGTAATAATTGGGGTCTGTTTACAAGTTCGTATAGCGGCTACCTAACCCCATCCACAGGGTTCGTTCTAGTTTCCACTCTCTTCAGTGACGTCTTCTGATAATCAGAAAGACAAGGTTTGCCAAATTTGTTGAAGTTCTTTCCAGAATCAGGGAAATTTCAGTCAATCTATCCACCCACTGATGATACTAAGAAGATCCATTTCGATACCCGAAGAATATTTCTAGGAGCATCCAAACAGGTCGAACCATAAAAAGTTAAATAACAAAATGATTGACATAAAGTTGGGAGTTTATCCATTGGAAATGAACCAAATATATACATCCCATAGAAGGAAAATCAAAGTTCCACGCTGAAACATGCCACATCTTCCCGGTATATATTCGTCATAATAGTCGATACTACCGAATACTAGTCTACCTAAAATCTAGTCTCAGAAGGAACACTACAGTCGAAGTTAGTCGTTCCACAAAACTGGCACTACCAGGGCCTTCCGAATCTGAGGAACCGTTCTGTCCGAATGCATCCGCAATTACCCTGGCGTGTTGCACAAGCACAACACCTAACCTGTACGAGGTGCATCCTAATAAATTCCAAAATTTTCCTTCCTTCATTAGGTAACGCCAATGCTGGGTCGTCACCAATTTTATCTTTAGCTCCAGGGAAATTTTCCCCCATTTACCTTGTACGTTCAAACTTTTAGTCTTACTAATAAGTCGGGTTACGGGACTGTACTCTTTGTAAAATCCTGAGCAAATCTTTGGTAATACCTCGTGAATCTTATGAAATTTCTCACCTTTGCCAGTGTGGTTGGCCAATCTCCATTTGAAACTATCTTTAACTTGGTGGGGTCGATCAGTCACTACTTCCTATTGATCATATGTCATATTATCTGGACTTCATTTTGCCAAAACTCTTACTTCGAGAATATGGCCTACACCTGTTCTTTTAGGTTTCATCTAAAAGCATTCTCAATTACATCCCAACCACTGCTCGCCTTACCTAATCCATTTATGATTCAGTGTCAGAATAAACTTAAGGTAACTACCATAATTCATTCAAGGAAAAGAAAGAATTTAATATTCCTTAGAATCACATGCATCTAATGTTTCTGGTTCATCATTCCACTGAATTGAACTAAACTTATACTTGGTTTCTAACGATGGCCTCATTACTAGTTTATTATAGACTCGCTGGTCTTCTCCTCTTGTAGGTTTTGAGATCACTGTCTCGCTTACTACTTCCTTATATACTTTATCCAATCATACCATCATCTTTCAATGTCTTTATTTCAAAGTTGATCCACTCATAAAATGAACATTTCCCTGCGCCAAACCACCTCATCAATCCCAGTTTGACTTTATAAATTCTAACCTATGAAATCTGCCTTCTCATGGCGAATTACCATTAACAATATTCACACTAATCCATTTATCAAATGATATGGCACTTGCTGCCTCTATCTCAACTGCTCCTGGAGACTCTGCTCCCTGTCCTCTATCGTTGTCTTTGATAATTATGTACCACTCTAACTCTTTTCTCATTAATCTAAAGGTCTCTAAGGATTTTTACCTATCCCCATATAAGACCTCAAGTAATCCTTCCAATTCGTCTTAATTGCTGGTACTTCATCTGGCAGTCCGGCTATGAATCCAATATACATCTTTAATTCTCTTAATAATATCTCAGTTCTTTACGCTCACCTCTCTGAGCACTATACCTTAACTCTTACAGTCTCTCTGGCTGCAACCCTCATTTCCTCAAAGGTAAACTCCTTATCCTTATCAGGATTCTCCTCCTTTGCTGGAACCTCTTCCGGGTCCTCAGTAGGGTACTCTATCGAATCCACCATCCGATCTTCAGCATCAAAATAAGCATCATTGTGTTACTGCTCGTAATCCCCAAGGTTTGTCGCCTTGCTAGTCGATACAAGAATGAGCTTAGTTACTATCATGATACTTTAGGGTTCCCATAAGGGTTTTATATGTCAGTACTACATTATGCAGTCCGACTATGAACTTGGCAAGAGTTCTTATTATCTTAATGAATTTATTGTTTTAACGTCGCGTCATCTCTCGGATATATAACGCTCTCTCTGATACCATTTCTGTAACACCCCTAGATCCGGGGTCAGGTATCTGGTCGTTACGGTCTCAATATCCATCCACAAAACCAACATAATTTAAATTACAATCTTGTGACCCAAAACAACAATATAAAACACACCCGTTATAGTCCCAAAGATGAAATCAGAGTAACCATCAATATTATTAATCAAAAGTTTGAGTTCTTACAACCCAAAGAATTACAATTTACCATTAAATACTTTTTGCCATCCATAGGTATATGCCATATTATAAATACATTTGATGTTCAAATGCTAACAACTAGCCTACTAGAAGCTGCATCCTCCGCAATGGTAGCTATGACCTCAGCGGTTAATCCTCTGACGGCTGACACTTGCCTATCTGGGTATGCCTTGCGCGGCCATCTGATCTAGCTGTTGTTGTGATATCGATAAATAAAGCAAGGGTGAGCAATAGCCCACCTAAAGAATATAACTGAACAGTAATAATATATAACATTTCAAATATCTTTGATACCATATGCCATGCATTAACGATCGTAGTACCAATATAAGGTATAAGATGAAGTTACAAGGTAACTCAAAATATAATTGTTCCATGGAAATATCTGCTATGTCAAAGATAAGCAAGATATTATCAATTTTCATAATAGAGGAACTTGCGGGAAGAATATTGCAATTCCAGTTCAAACACTTTTCAACCCTGCCAACAATGATAATGTTGTAGATAATTTCCCAGTTTTGAAGATGAACTAATACGGGAGCTTGCCGTGCCAGGAGCCACAACATTTACGATGATCAGTCGCATGTCATGCTCCCCATCATTTGTTCTCTACATGTAGAAGGAAGCACCGACGGATCGCCCGCCCTCTGGAACCCCCCGGCCAACGGTTGGGCCATTGCTGGACCGGCGCCACTCGGCCACTTACGCATCTCCTAGTTCGAATAACATCCATAACTCTGAAACATAAAGTTCGTCCCCCTTTCCCCAAGTATAGTACTTATTGATAGGACTCCACAAAGTAGTCGTATCTAATTGGAAAGGAAAATTTCACCAATATTTCCCAAGCTGATGCTTATTAATGGATATAAACTTGTTCCATCAATCTTACCCCTCGAGCGTTGAGGAGGTAACCAAAAAGATTCATATCGATGTTTGAAAGAATCAAGATGTGAGTGACAAGATAGTTTAACAAGAATATGACCGGGCAGTCAAATAAATAACAGCTCTCAAGTGAGGTCCCCTTATATATTTTTGGAGGTTTGAGCGAGTATTTAAATCTTCTTATAAGAGAGATTTAAATAAAAATAGAGTTTTGGGAACCTCCCCTTGATAAAATAGTCATAAAAGACTCCGAAATATTTTACATAATATCTGAAGGTGAAGGATAATCTTTGAATAATATAAATCATTATAAAAAGAATTCAAAGGAATTTAATTAAATATTCCAAGAATATTTATTAAGTCAATAATAAAAACGGATTATTATTAAATCATAATATTGCTCGTAAGTAATCCTCGAATGAATATATAGAATTATTTACTAAATAAATCTCTTCTTAAATGAATATTCAAAATAATATTCATTAAATAATTAACTTCAATAAATATTTAAAAGAATATTTACTCAATAAATCAAACCTTATATGAATATTTGAAAATAATATTCATTTAACAAATAACATTCCAAATGAATATCCAAATAATATTCATTAAACAAATAATATTCTAAATGAATATCCAAATAATATTCATTAAACAAATAATATTCTAAATGAATATCCAAATAATATTCGTTTAACAAATAACATTCTAAATGAATATCCATATAGTATTTATTTAGTAATCAAACTTTAAAGGAATATTCGAAATAATATTCCTTGAGTAATTAGAACTCCCAAATAATACTTTTAAAATAATTTTTATCAAATACATAAACCTTAAATGAATATTCGAAAGTAATATTCATTTAATGAATAAAATTCCAGTGAATATCAAAGTAATTATTCATTAAATAATCAAACTCTAATGAATATTCAAAAATAATATTCATCTAAAATTCCTCGACTGAGATAATACTCAAATAACATTTCTCGAAAGATTTCCAAGTAGTTGATACTTTTATGGAAATATAAATAATGTTTAATAATAACATTCCTCAAAATGAAATACTACTCTATTGCTGGAATCCCTCCGGGTTTCCACGACTATCTATATATCACAAAATACCGACTCCCGGTCTTATAGTTAAAGAATGAATATCATACGCCCTTCACTAAGGGTCTTAACAACAATCCTGCTTATAACTGATAATTCATATCTACTCTATAAGCCAATATCAATTCAGGGAACAAGCATATCAATATACTTGAAAGTAGGCATGCATGCTATGGCATATGTATACAACAATCATCATATATATTATCACAACAACAGTTCCAAGTATTGGAAACTTGCCTGGTAATCCTGTAGGGGTAGTGTGCCTCATGTCAATCCAGTGATCTATAAATAGTCGCAATAACCGAGGTCAATCACTTAACATTTCGAAGGCTAAGTGTAACTTATCTTAAGTCGAAACACGTTTTCGAATTATCTCGTTATACACCTCTTAGTGTGACTCCCTTTATTATCAATATGACCCGACATTCGTCCGCTACTAAGACACGTCACTATACTTACACTTGGTATATACTTAAGTCATGTAAGTTTTAAGGTTGGTCATTTACGAACCAAGATTATACCTCGAGATTTATCGCCCGTTTTCTAAGTCATTTACCAAAGTCATAACCAAGTATGCTTCTAAGGGTTCGTTCGCGCTTAACCTTGATTCGAACATTTTTATAAAATCGGAAAATGATCCATTCGACATGTGGTTTTCTCTCACACCTTCCTTTTTACCTCTAATATTTAATTATCAAGATTCGCCACTGATTTCGTAGTATTAAAGGAATCCAATTTCAGTTACGAACTTTGGTTTACGGTTTCGAACAACTTTTACGAATTTAACCATAACTCCTAAACTGTAAATCCATTTCACGCGATCTTTATATCAAAACGAAGCTTATAACATAATCTATCTTGTATTGGTATAATATGAAACTGTACAGTGAGTTAAGGCTACTGTCAAACACAGTTTCATAAGGTTTAACGAAAATCGGGCATTACGACGGCTATAAATCGAACGTTCCAAAAATCGTAACATCAATACCAAGCCACACCGGGCATCTATACAACTCATATACATGATTATCAACTTAACAAGTCCAGAAGTTCATCACTTATTCATCATATTGCTTAATCACTAAATTACTAGCAAACCATGCTTATAATCATCATCATAACCTTAACTACACTAACTATCAAGAACATGCTTAAATCTTCAAAACAAAAGCTAGGGTTTTGATGAGATATACCTTCCTTGGTGAGTTCTAGAGCCTTACTAAGCCTTGAATAATCCTTGTACAACCTTAACTAAGCTTGATCTAACAAGAAACATCAAGGATATAATTAAAGATGTTCGGATCTACTATAACGCAGTGGAAAGATCATGAAAAACGAGGGCCTTACCGAGGTTTTCTGGACAAGGCTTCTAAAGGAGAGTTGTAGAGCATCGAACCAGATTTCCAAAAAGCTAAAGAACACCAAATTCCATTAAGTAATGAAGGAGATATGGCCGTTTGAAAATCATCACAGAAACTGTCAACAATCTGGACAGTTTGCTTCTTCAACTTGGGGAGGTGATTTGTCTAGGCTATACTACTTTGATTGCTAAGAAATTTGGAGAGAATATTGCCCATGGAGTGGAGAGGCGGTGGTAAATATTTGGTGATTTTATCATGGATAGAAATGGAGATATGAATTTTTCATTGAGCTTGGTTCATGGTGGACAGTTTTGGAGAGATTGGTTGCTCTTGGTTTTGTTCTTTGTTTTGTTTTCTAAATGACTTAATACATGTAATGTCTATCTATACTTGGATGCATCTCTTGCTTTTGTGTTGTTAGCCATCCATTGGACCAAGTGTCACTCATCTACTTGACCACTTGTTGGCACCACATTATGCATTCTCTTTTTTTGTACAAGTGCAAACACACCACCAAGCTTATAGTTGACTTACTCTTTGGTCACCTTAGTTCCTTATCCTCCCACCAATTTGATTTCCTTGATTCCCTGCTTGTTTCTTTGTCCGGTTATTGCTCAATTTGATTGATCGTTCGAAGGAATATCTCAAGGATTTCTAGTTAGGGTTTTTACCGGAAACCTTCTTAATATTTATACTATCATCCTTAATCCTTCTTTATAATCTTTGAATTTAAAATCTTCAAATCTCTTTATTAAATCCTTAAATCCTTCAGTGTCTAGGGAAAATCTCGGAGAAAATAAAAGTGCTATTTTTCTGAATCCGATGTCGTTTACATACACTTATTTTGCCCCTACATCATGAATACGAACTCAGAAATCCGTTCTGAATACTTCTATATAGCATCGTCTAATAATATTCTTATTTTCACCAAAAAACACTATTCATTCTTTATTCCATCTTTATTCCTTATATTTATAAGAATGTCCTTGTTCTCTTTCGGGCGTTCCTTAACCCTTTCACGGAACCACTGGACTAATAACAGATATCGATTTGGATGACACAAGAATATCTCCTTCCTCTTTGGAATGCCATATCTTATTTCTTAGGAGATAGATTATTCTAATCTAGGTTGTCAACCCCTTGCATTCTTCATGACATATAATTATTGGAATCTATACCCATTCACATTCATTCATTAGAACTATTAATACCTTGTAGTCGGAGTCACTGTTCATTTTTTCATTAATATATAAAAAGTTTTAATTCTACCAAAAATTCGGGTTCTTACAACGAACATTGCTCTGATTCCAAAAAAGGCTAACCCAGTTCATATGACTGATATTCGTCCTATATCTCTTTGTAATGTGGTTTATAAGATCATATCTAAAGTATTGACGAATCGACTAAAGGAAGTTATTGATCTCATAATCTCTGAGTCACAGAGTGCCTTCATTCCTGGGCGTTTAATAACAGATAACGTAATGGTAGCCTTTGAAGTCATGCATTATATGAAGCGAAAGACAAAGGGAAAGGATTGCTGGATGGCTTTGAAACTTGACATGTCCAAGCCTTACGACCGTGTGGAGTGGAAATACATGGAAGCAGTTCTTTTAAAATTGGGGTTTAATCATAGGGTCATTCATTTGTTCATGGAATGCATCAGCTCAGTGAATTACAGTATATCTCATGCAGGTAGAAATTTTGGTTCCATCATTCTAGAACGGGGTCTTAGACAGGGAGACCCCTTACCCTCATATTTATTCCTCATTTGCATAGAAGGCCTAACAGCTTTGATTCATGATTTTGAACACCGTAAGATGATAAGAGGCATCAAAGTAGCTAGAACTGCTCCTATTATATCACATATGTTCTTCGCAGATGATTCCTATATCTTTTGCAAAGCTAATAGTGACAGTGCTAACAATGTGTTGCAGCTTCTGAAAATGTTCGAGATAGCCTCAGGCCAGCAAATTAATGTAAATAAGTCCTCGGTCTTCTTTAGCAATAATACTCCAATTTCTATGAAGAATGAATTATGTCAGTTGCTCAGATTCTCAGAAGCAAACGGTCACAGCTTGTATTTGGATCTACCTAACGTAGTTGGTATAAAGAAGTCTTCGATTTTTGGATACTTGAAAGAAAAGTTGCAGGATCGTGTTCAAGGATGGGACAAAAAGCTTTTATCTAAAGGTGGTAAAGAAGTACTTTTGAAGACTGTTGCTCAGACTCTTCCTAATTATACAATGGGTGTGTTCTTATGTCAACAGCTTGAAAAACAGATGTGTAAGTTTTGGTGGACAACAAACTCAAAAAAGGACAGAAATATTCACTGGTAAAGTTGGGGTAAAATGTCCAAAAAGAAATCTGCAGGTGGCATGGGTTTCAGATGTGTGAGAGACTTTAATATATCCCTGCTTGGTAAACAAGGCTGGAGGCTTCTAAAATATCCAGAAAAACTAGTGAGCAAGGTGTACAAGGCTCGTTACTATCCTCAAGGTTCATTTCTTAATGCTAAGATCGGACCTAATCCCAGTTATATATGGAGAAGTGTGCTAGAGTCTCAAACAATTATACGAAGTGGAATTGTTGCAGAGTTGGAAACGGGCAGTCCATTAACATCATGGAGGATCCATGGCTCCCTTTAGAAACTAGAGCTTATGTACAAACGTTCAGTGAAGCTTTTCAAGATCAAACAGTCTCTTCTTTAATGAGCATGGACAGTAATAGCTGGGATATTGATTTAATTCTGGATATGTTTGATAGCAGAGATGTAAACATTATCTTGTCCATTCCTTTGAATAAAGATGTTGAAGACTCATGGTATTGGAGGCGTGAAAAGCTAGGGAACTACTCAGTTAAAAGTGCCTATCTCCTCATGCAAGAAGAGAAGGAAGATCATAGTGCAAGTGCAAACTCTGGATTCTGGAGGAAATTATGGAATTTGAAGATCCCACCGAAGATTAAAAATTTCCTATGGCGTGCTTCCACAAACAGTTTACCCACAAAGGATATGCTTCGAGTTAGAAGAGTTCAAGTTAACGCTCTTTGTCCTGTGTGTAATGTGGAGTTAGAAACAGTGATGCACACTCTAGTTCTGTGCCCTCATGCTGTTTCCAGTTCGGAGAAAATCAGCAATGTTTAGATTTTTGGTGACTTTAACTCCTTCTCAGAGTGGTTACAGTTAGTGTTTCAGCAGAAGAACAATGAGGAAGTCTTTACCATAGTCACTATATCTTGGATGCTGTGGAAAAATAGGAACGAGCTTATATGGAATCAACGTAGTATTGAGCCTTCAGAGGTGGTTCAGTCAGCACTCTCAGTCCTTAATCAGTGGAAAAGTGTTCAAGATCGAACCTTCGACCGTTTTCTGGGATACATGTCTTCTGATGATGGTGATGAACACTGGAGCTTACCATTGCCTAATAATGTTAAGGTAAATGCTGATGTAGCCATATTTGAAGATTCTAATTGCTATAGTTATGCTTTCGTTTCTCGTAATTGTGAAGGCAACCTGATCGAAGCTAGATCATCGTGCTTAAGAGGTCGACCCAATGCAGATTTGGCAGAGGCAATGGGTATTCGAGAAGCCTTATCTTGGGTGAAGAATAGTGATTACAGTGAAGTTATGGTTGAATCTGACTGCTTGCAGGTCGTACAAGCTATTCGCAGCTCTTTCATGTGCTATTCGTACTTGGGGAGAGTGATTAAGCAATGTAGAGATATTGGGCCCGTTTGGGAAATCTTATTTTTCAGAAATAAGTTAATTATTCTGGGAAACAGTTAGGAAATATGTACTTTTTTAAGTAACTTATTTTTGCAAGATAACGAATATTAAACGCCCGATACACATTTTTCTCTAAAAAAATTATGTAAATACGAATTTTTTTCCAAAATAAGTAACTTATAAGTTGTTTGGCAGATTTACCAAACACCCCCATTATGGCAAGTTTGAGTAACAAAAACGTGAAGTTTAGATTTATAAAGCGATCCGCGAACAAAGTCACTCACTATTTAGCGAAACAAAATTGTTTAGTAGCTGATCGTATTTGGAGAATGGGAGATGTCCATTCTGATTTATATGATGTATTGTCGAATGATTTGAAAAAGTAATAAAATCGACTCATTTTAAGGCAAAAAAAATAAATTAAAACTGACTTAAAGCAGTGGTCGCCAAACGGATCAAAAACTATTTTTAGCTTTAAACACCTGTTGCCAAACCGCCTCCTAGAAATGTTTCGAGAGGAAAAATAATAGGTTATTGTGCTTAACTAGTTCTATTTTCTTTTCTTGAGGGAAGCTATCCATGTGTTTGCACATTCCTTAGTTCATAAAGTAATAGTTTTGAAACTATGCAGGTTAGAGAGGATTCAAGAAGAAATGAGCTGTTCTGAGAGCTTTCAATATACCACTGTACGCACGTATATAGAACCAACACAAATATCTATTTATTTATTTATTTTTTAAAGGCTCCCGGTCACCTGCAAACGTTTGCCAAATTAGTGTTTGGCAACATACGGTTTTATAACCGTTAGATCAACAATCCAACGGTTCTGATTTAAAAAAAAAATTGTATTGTACCGCAGATTCTTCCGCAGAATCTGCGGTACGACGATCGTACTGCAGAAAGTTTGTGCGATACCGGTAAATTATGAAAATGCCACCTGTATTCACATCAAAAGACTACTGTACACACATACCCACTTCGATGGTTTTTGAACTAAACCAAAGAAAAAATAAAAAGAAATAAATAAATAAAAGCACTAAAGTCTCGTACACACTACTATAATACCAAAATGCCTCCTGTTTCATATAAAAAATCTACTGTACACACTACTATTTAACACTACTATTTAAAAATATTTTAAATGATATTAAAAAGTATTTTAAATGATTGAAAGGAATTAAAAAAAGAAAGAAAGAAAATTAAAATAAATAGTGGAGCAGCCCAAGCCCACTTCGATGGTTTTCAAAATGCAACAGTGAAAAAAAAAATGGCTGGTACCGCATAAAATTTATGCGAGAAGGAGAGGCATTTTAGTAATTTGCGAATTTTTTTTAAATCAGGACCGTTCAATAGTTGATCCAACGGTTATAAAACCGTATGTTGCCAAACAGTACTTTGATAACCGTTTGCACTAGACCGCGCCCCTTTTTTAAATTGGTGCTGGCCACCTAATCCACTGGCTAGCATATATGCAAGTAGGCGCCCCAATTATCTACCTATTTTCAATAGTTATAGGAGACTTGATCTACCAACAGTGGTAGTTTGACAAATCATTTGTTCGTAGATAGAATGAATTCTAAAATTAAAAAATTAAGCGAAATTAGAGTGATATGACTTTCCTACATTCTTATCAATTTCTCGTGTTAAACCAATTTACAAAAAAATCTCGCAAATAAAATCGGACCATTTAATAAAAATAAAAAAGTTTAGTTGTGTTTCAAATCTCTCATTGCGTTACTAAATTTGGCATGACCAGGGAAGGGGTACAAAGAGTTAGAGCCTGTTTGGCTGAATTTTTTTAAGTCTTTATGGATTTATTTTCGGGTAAAAATTTCATATTTTAATAATTTATTTTATATAAGTATTTAATGTATATTTGAGATTGTATAAGTTTGAAAAGAAAGTTACCTTTTTTCATAAAAAAGTTAGGAATCTCTAAATTTATCTTAATAAAATAAGTTAAATTATTCTAGAAAAAAGTTTCGCCAAACACCCCTTAATCTTGGTTGATATCTAGTACTAGTACTACTAGATAAATTAGGTGAGGAAACCAAACCATGTGTTTGAAATAATTTTTTCATACAATTACTTTATGGGAAAAATTTAACAAATTGAGATTATTTATAATAAAAATATAAACACATCTCCATATATATCCGGCACTCAACCTCAAATTGCAAAGAAACTTAATCATATTTGGTCTAATAAAATCTAGTAGAAACCCGGTTTTAATGTTATGTCATGTATACCGCGATCGTGGTATGCCATTCAATACTAAATATTAATTAATCTATATTCTTTATTAAAGCAGAAACCCCCTTTTAATGGTATGCCATATATACTGCGGTCGCGGTATGCCACTAAATACTAAATATTAATTAATTTAATTAATTAAAATTGTAATATTATATAGTAATTTAATTTAATAATGAAATTATATACTATGAGTCTATTAACTAAAAATTGAAATAAAAGTCAGGAATATATATTACATAAAACTTAGAACTCCTTTAATTAATATTTAAAAAGTATCTATAATATATTAATAATAAATACAATTAATAATATAACTACTCTTATATTACCAGAATAAAGTTATGTAAATTTATTTAATTAAATAATAATATTAAATATTAATTTAATTTAATAGTGAATTTATATACTAGAAGTCTATTAACTTGCAATCGAAATAAAAGTCGAGAATATAATATTATATACAACTTGGTGCTTCAAGATTTTATTTATTTAAAAAAATTAAAAATTAAAAATTTAAGATAATTTATCACAATCCGTACGAAGCACGGGTTATCGGCTAGTATTATATAATACATAAATATTGGTTTACAGGCTTCACAAAAAAAACATTCTAGCGTGAAAATACTTGTTTGTTTTTGCACTTGTTTAATAGTGCGCGTCAACGTTCTTACTAGAAAATTTCTTTTCAATTTTCTGAACTATAAAATTTATTTTTCATCAGAATTAGTGCCTGCGTATAAATGACTTATATTATTAAAATTTACACAGATTCCCCAACATATTTGAGACGGAAAATATATTTTACAATCTGGAAACACGAAAATGGGTACTTGTGTACTTTAGATATGCAGCGAAATGCCAGAAAACCTGAAAAAGAGATAAAGATACAACTTACAAGCTCTGTTATAGAAATCGGCCGATTTTTGAAAAATCGCCGATAAATCGGTTAAAATTTTGGAACCGATTCGGCCGATTTTGCAAAAATCGTCGATAAATCGCCGATTTTTCAACCGAATCACCCGATAAATCGTAAATCGGTACCTCAACCGAATAGTTCCGATTTCCGAAATCTGCAACACTGCTCTGCTTACAAGTATTATAACTGATGGAGCAAGAAATACTATATATATAATGCGCCTTTCCTGAACCTGTTTTGGCAATAACGAAAATAAACGTAAAGTTGGAACCCTACGAGTTATATTACGTTAAAACCTAGCTAAAATTGCTGAAAATAAGATGCTTTTTTGATGAAGCAGAGGTAGGGCATCTCAACTTGACTGTCACATTCTCAGAAATTGTTAGGATGTATCCCCTACACACCTTGGCCCTTGAGGCCTTGACACTCACATGCATGCAGTATGCCAAATTGCATGGGATCGGTTTACGTCACATTTTTTGTCTATGCAGCATCAGTTCATATATACTTCGTTCCATCTCAATTTCACTTGATGTGGTGTATTTTATACTCACTCCGTCTCAAAAAATACTTCTCACTTTCCTTATTTGGACATTCAAAATACTCTTTCTCTTTCCTTTTTTAGCAAAAAAAAATACACTAAACAAATAACCCACCAACTTAAACAAATATTATCCCTTTTCCCCAAAAATTAATTTACTTATATTATACTTAACCTTAAATCGTTTATTCAGCGTTTATTATTGTTTTCTTGGGCCGTGTGCCCGGTTAATTCGTTTAGTCCGTTTCTCTTATCTCTCAAACCCTAGTTCTCTCTACCCTCTCTCTCACCGCTCTCTCTCGCCTCTCTCTTAATTCCCCTCTCTCTCTCTTAAATCTCTCTTGTAATATGGATGTGCACCATGATTTTTCCGATTCCGATGATGAGTTATGTTATAGGGAGAATATTGTATAACAATATTTGTGGAGGTTGCTGGATTTACGGAGCAAAATACGGATATTTTGCTATAAGAAGAATAGGGATTAGGGTTTTGTGTGTATAGGTGTGGCTGAACTTGATAGGTGTTTTCAGGTAAACTGTTTCTCATCCGTATCAAGGTGCCTACGTACCCTATTTATAGGGATCAAGCCTGACGTAGTTCTTGGAGAGCAAGTTACCTAGGCGGGCTAGGGTTTTAAGAGATAAGACAAAGTCCAAGCCCACTCGTTTAGGGCTGACATGGCAGTGAATCATCAACCCTATCCGTGATCCATGGCCCAGCTGTGGAAGCCCATAGTCTCGAACGGATAGAATCGTCCAATAAAGGATCCATCAGAACCTAGCATGCGACCTCGAGGGATCTGGCCATGCGAAGCGATCCCTTGCATCCAGCTACTCATGCGACCTTGGGTCTGGCCATGAGCCTTCCAATAAAGAGTGAGATAGCGATCCCAACATAGTTTATAGATATGATGATAGTGCGAAGCGATCCCTTGACGGGATATGCCAGCGAGGCGATCCCATATGAAAGGATCAAGAACGAGGTGGCCCTGTAGCTATGCTGGGCTGATTCCAATTGTGGGCTTCAATGACCCAATTGCCATATTCGAGGCCCATTATAGATAATGAACCATTAATTTAGCTAATTAAATCATGATAGAATATTATGCCAGATTTGGGCATAACAACTACCCCCGAGTCCATGTTGTCATTGAAAATGCGATGTGGACTCAAAAGCCCAATTTATGAAACCGCGAAGCGAGGCGACGACCGTATTATAGATACGACTATTGAAAAGGTCGCGACCCCCTTAAAGAATTTGAAGGGGTGTGACAGTTGTCATATCTCGAGATGCGTGTTGAACGGCTAAGATTTTGACTCGTGTCCCATAACCCTCTCTCTCTTGATGGCTATATATACGCCTGTCACAATCATCTCCTTTTTCATTCTCACAAACACATATTGTCGAAGTGCTGTCAGTTTGCTCCAAGATCAAACGCAAGAATTTTTCGAGTTCAATTTCAAGCGATCTCCAAGTTCTTCAAATTTCTTCAACCTTTTTTTCAGAAAAGTAAGTCTTCATACGTTCTTGATATTTAATTTGTTCATTTTCATCATAATTGCATATTTAGATAACTTTGAATGCATGTGATGCGATCCCATATGAATGCGATCCCTCGTCCTTAATTTAAGTTTGCGACTTTGGCCTCGCTTAGATAATCAACCGATCCCTTGTTAGTAAAACATAACATGTTCCTTCCTTCATTAGAGTAACAATCCCGTTTAGAGCTCGTGAGCGATGTGAGGACACGTAGAGCCCTTCTGTCGTATTATTCTTTTCTCTCTTTATCCCTTTTGCTTTCTGTAAGGGCACACACTTAATTGTTCACCTTCTTTTTCAGATGTCGACTGGCAGTTCGAAGACACCTTCTCCTCTTCCGAACATTCAAATTAGCAGTGAAGCTGCGGCCAATATTGCAAGAGCAGCGAGCACGAGCGAAAGCTCTTTTAAATTATACTTTGACCCCTAGTGGTCGCATGAAGAATATACCAGAGAGGTACCCTTAATTAGATAAATGGCGATCTAAGCGTCCTACGAGCTCGCGAGATCAATCCTTGGATGTACTCCCAGCACAGAGCGAGCCTCAGTTTCCAACGGCATATAATGAACAAGAGATAGATGCTCTGAAGAGAAAAGGAGAAGAATTCAACTCACAGGTAGCACATATTCTTGCCAAATTTCCCCCCACCAAAATCATTTCTCCCATTAATATAAACGACTCCCTAGTAGATTCATTAGGCGAGGCCTACTACGACATCGAGGGGGGGTGCAGACAACGAAGCTAACTCCGATGATGATGATTATGAAGAGCCATCTTCAGATGATGGTGGTCTTGACGAGGTGTCAAGAGTCGTTAACTTCAAGGATTACAATTACATCCCAGAGACCTCACCTGAGCCATATGTACCAACCCCTCAGCCAGAGCTAGAGGGGGTTATATATGTTGACGGGCCTCGCCCTGAAGATATCGAGCCTGGCTCGAAAATTAAGCCGGGCAAGCCTCGCATCCTTGCGTGCCGGGACATGTCTTCAACTCTGACCGAGAAGACTATTAGAGAAGCGGTCGAGAAGTTTCGTCCTGAAAGTATAATTATTCTCCCAAAGAGAAGGATGCGATGCTATCACTTTAATAGTGAGGAGAACGGTGGCAGGGTTCCAAGGATGGAATTAACAGTGCCCCTAATGAAGATAGGCGTTTCTTCGCCCCTCCATCCTTTTATTAGAGATGTCTGTGAGACCTACTTTTTGGTTCCCATCCAAATAAGTACAAATGGATACAGGTCTATGATCGCTCTCTACATTCTTTATCACAAGCTTGGATATCCATCCATGGATGCAAGGACAATGGGTTATTTTCTCCAATTAAAGCGATGCGGGGCCAAAGATTTTGGCTATGTATATTTCTCCATATGGCCTGATTTCAACAAGAAAGACCTTCTTCCTGGGGGAATAAGCAATGCTGGCTCGTGGAAGGAGCCATTTCTGTATGTACACGAGGTCCCCAGAGTCAAAACCAGCTTCACCTACCTCCCTAGTAAGTTATTTATTCTAACTCCGCCTTTATTTTCTTGAAAATTATTCAAAATTTACGACTTTCTTGGCATCGCAGTTGCTCCAGTTCGCACCGTTCTGAAGGGCGAAGAGAAACGCCGAGCTGATGAAGTGCTAACCAAATCCACCCCGGAAGAGAGGAATATTAGATCCCTGCTTACTTTAAACAATTTAATCGAATGTGAATTTCTCAAGGAAGGGGTGGGTTTCACTCCAGAAGCGAGGCCTTCCACTGCGAAGAGATCCTCGCGTAAGAGAAAGTTGAGAGAGGAGGCCTCGTCCTCCTATGTTGAGATAGTAAATGAGGGTATTATTAATACTGTGATTCACCATTATGGCTCCACACTTCTACTTTTTACATGCATAGCATCATGTCATTTGTCTTAGCATGTCACTTCATTTTATTGGACCGATAATCCATTGTTAACCCATGCTTCTTTTTATTGTGCAGGTATGTCGAACCAAAGTGGCCCCGTTCCTCCCTTTCTTCAGCCAAGAGGCAAAAAAGGTACAGCTGCCAAAAGAGATTCCGCCTTGAAGGCTCCTCCCACTAAATCCACAACCCCGATGAAGATTGTTAGCGACCCTCCATCCCAGTACACCGCTGCTGGTGATCAAACTCAAAGCTCTCCTGATCAGACCCCGCTAAAGAGGCCCAGGATGGATGGACAGAAGGATGGGTCTTCCCGGCCACCTTCAGGAATCGTTCCTGGCATCGCATCGCAACACCTTTTTGCTTCTTTGGGGACCAAATATTCTGAGGAGGCTGAAACTTCTAACAGGTGGAAAGCGATGCCAAACGAAAATGCCACCGCTATAACAAGGTGCCTCGCAGAAGCCTTCATCCGCCAGGCTGCACACACAAGAGATTTTGCAAGGCTAGACAACAAGGTCAAGGTCCTTGAATTTCAAAAAAGAGAGGACAAGCGATCCTTGGAAGAAACCTACAAGAAGCAACTCTCTTATGATACTGCTAATCTTCGCACAGACTTGAAGACTGCCCGCCATGAGAGAAATGAGTTTGAGAAATCTCTTAAGGAGCTGCAGACATCCAGCGAAGAGGCCTTGAAAAAGAAAGATGAGGAGATCGAAAAACTGAAGAACGATCTGGCTATCGCTAAGGTTTCACTGGACAATGCTGAGGACGTGTTCCTTGCCAAAGGTCAAGTTACCTTCATGAAAGAATTCATTCGAACGATTCCCGACTTCGATTGGGATCAACTTGGGTCTGAGAATGCTGAGTATGCGTAAACCCTCAAGAAACAAATTGCTGATGAAGATGCTGAGGAGGAATGCCTCGTAGAGGTGGCTAGGATCGCTGAAGAAACAAGGCTGGCGGAGGAGGCTACCAAAGCCAATCAAGACAAGAATGCTTCGTGATTTTATGCATTTATAAGAATCTTCAAATTTGGGATGCGGGCTCCCTTTTAATGCCTTGCAAGATGTAATCGTATTTGACTAACTCTGATAACTACAAGTCTTTTGGGATCACATAGCGACCCATATTTTGATTTCATCTATGTTTCCAATATAATTGCCTTTGTTTCCATGTTAATTGTCTTCATAGTAATATTGTGCTTTCCATTTGCATAAATCTTCATGTAGGTTGTCTTCGTTAGTTTAGATGCGATCTATGTTCGCAGATGCGAAGTGCCTTGATAATAGCAGTTATGAACTGTTACCTTGTGATAATAGCAAGTGCGATCCCAGCATCGTTGAGATGGCTTGGACCTTAAAGTGTAAATGCTAACAACTGGCTAGCAAGTTTATTTTGAATGCAAAATAAAAAATAATTCGTAAAGCAAACGAATTCACATAATGAAAAAAGTAGGGGCGATGCCCAAAGTTTTATTGATAGGGGCATGGCCCAAGTTTGACAAGTAGGGGCGATGCCCTAAAATGAATTGTGGGGCGAGGCCCAAAAAATCATTACATTATAAAGAGGAGGTGTCTATATGATCACTACCCCCCAGTACTTTGTATGAATTTATTCATGCTAAGTAGTAGTAATAGATAGAAACTACCAGAAACAAAGCTTTCACTGGTAGTACTTTCTCAAGTGTTCCGCGTTCCAGGCTCGCGGAATAACTTTGTCCTCCATATCACTGAGATAGTAGGTTCCCTCTGACAGAGTTGCATATATTTTGTAGGGTCCTTCCCAGTTAGCACCGAAAACTCCATGTCCCGGGACCCTAGTGTTAGGCATGACCTTTCTAAGTACTAGGTCACCTGTACGTAGGGATCGTACCTTGACCTTTCCATTGTAATACCTTGCGGTCCTTTGTTGGTAAGCTGCGAGGCGTAGCTGGGCCTCGCTTCTTGTTTCTTCAATCATATCCAGATAGAGCCTATGATTGACTTCATTAGACTCAGGGTCATAGTGTTCCTTTCTGAACGATCCCGAACCAACCTCCACTGGGACCATGGCCTCGCACCCATAGGTGAGAGAAAATGGGGTCTCTCCAGTAGTGCTCCTTGGGGTCGTGTTGTATGACCACAGGACCCTTGGTAATTCTTCAGGCCAATTACCCTTGCTTTCTTCCAGCTTTGCCTTTAAAGTATGCTTAATTATTTTGTTGATAGCCTCAGTTTGACCATTTGTCTGAGGGTGGCTAACAGCTGAAAAACTTTTCTTGATCCCCAAATTCTCACAGAATTCCTTCATCTCCTTGCTGTCAAATTGTTTCCCATTATCTGATATGAGTTGATAAGGGATCCCATAGCGACACACGATTGCTCTGTATACGAAGTCCTTTAGCTTCTTGGCAGTGATTGTTGCAAGTGGCTCAGCCTCGGCCCATTTGGTGAAATAATCTACTGCCACCACTGCGTACTTAACTCCCCATTTAGCTTTGGGTAATTCCCCAATTAGATCAATCCCCCACATAGCAAAGGGCCATGGGCTCGTGAGCGAAGTGAGCTGAGAGACCGGTGTGTTGCTAAAGTTAGCAATCCTCTGACAGGCATCGCATTTTCTGGAAAACTCAAATGCATCCCTTTTTAGTGTGGGCCAATAGTACCCTTGGCGAAGAATCTTTTGGGCCAACGAACTACCCCCCGAGTGATTGCCACATATTCCTTCATGTACCTCCCTCAGAATATAAGTACATTCTTCACCATCTACACATCGCAACAGCGGGGTGTTGAACCCTCTTCGATATAAGACCTCATCGTAAATGACATAACGAGCAGCCTGATATTTGACCTTCCTAGCTTCTCTTTTATCTTGTGGCAGAGTCCCATTTTTCACATACTCCCATATAGGGGTCATCCATGTTGGTTCTGAGTTCGCGACTTCCATAATAAACTCTTCAGGGACACTAGGCTTGGTCTGAATTTCCAATGGTATAACCCCAAGTAAAGTGGCTTCGCGACACGAGCCCAATTTTGCTAGGGCATCGGCACCTTGATTTTTTGCTCTCCTGATAAATTCCACCTTGACTTGTTTAAATAATTTCATCAATCTCTGCACACATCGCAGATAGAGCTCGATTTGGGGCCCCCTGGCCTGCCATCCGCATCCAATGTGACCCGTAACCAGCATAGAATCACTGTATGCATTAATATTTTTGACTTTCATTTCGATTGCAAGCTTGAGGCCAATAATCAGGGCCTCGTATTCAGCTGCATTGTTAGATGCTCCAAACGTGAAGTGAACCGCACTGCTTATCTTGCGACCCTCATGAGTAACAAGTTCGATCCCTGCTCTAGCTCTTTCCTTATTAGAGGCACCATCCACATAAAGTTCCCGCCACGAGGCTGAATTTTCAGTTTTGACCTCGCTACTGACCTTTTCAGGGATCGGTATGAGAGCCCAAGAGCCTTGCTCAATGTACGGAGGAAACTCAAGTATGAAATCTGCTAGGGCTTGACCCTTTAGAGGCCCTCGTGGCTTATATTCAATGTCAAATTGGTTTAGTTCCACAGTCCATTTCAAGAGCCTTCCTGATGTTTCTGGTTTGTGCATCACTTGCCTTAGAGGATAAGATGTGCGAACCTCAATTTTGTGAGCCTGAAAATATGGCCTTAATTTTCGCGAGGCCAGTACCAAGGCATAGGCGAGCTTCTCCATATTTGTATATCTCTTTTCTGCATCTAGCATCCTTTTGCTGATGTAATACACTGGGTACTAAATTTCCCCCTCCTCGCGTACCAACACTGCACTGATCGCGTGTTCAGACACAGCGAGGTAGACAATGAGGACCTCGCCATTAAGGGGCTTCGAGAGAAGTAGTGGCGAGCCCAGGTGTTCCTTTATTTTCTAAAAAGCCTCCTCGCATTCCGATATCCATTCAAAGTTTTTTCCCACCCTTTTAATGGCTTTAAAGAACTCATGGCACCTATCTGATGATTTGGAAACAAACCGATTGAGAGCTGCGATCCTTCCTGTTAAACTCTGAACTTCTTTCACACTTCTTGGGGATCGCATGTCCATTAAAGCCTTTATTTTTGCAGGGTTTGCTTCGATTCCTCTGTGGTTGACAATGAACCCCAAGAACTTTCTAGATTCAACTCCAAAGACACACTTTTGGGGGTTGAGCTTCATTTTGTATTTCATTAGTATATCAAACATCTCTGCGTGGTGAGAGATGTGATCCCCAGCTTCCTTAGACTTGACCAGCATGTCATCTACATAGACTTCCATTGTCTTGCCAATTTGTTTCTTGAACATCATATTAACGAGCCTTTGGTAGGTAGCCCCAGCGTTAAGGAGACCAAAGGGCATTCATATGTAGCAATAGAGACCTCTATCCATGATGAACGAGGCATGCTCTTGATCAGGACCATACATGGGTATTTGGTTGTACCCAGAATAAGCATCCATGAAAGAAAGAAGTGCATGCCCTGCTGTTGCATCCACTAACTGGTCGATCCTTGGTAGTGGAAAACTATCCTTGGGACAATGTTTGTTGAGATCAGTAAAGTCTATGTAACACCCCCAGATCCAGGGTCAGGGATCTGGTCGTTACGGTCTCAATATATCCATCCATAAACCAACATAATTTAAATTACAACCTTGTGACCCAAAACAATAACATAAAACACACCCGTTATAGTCTCAGAGATGAAATCAGAGTAACCATCAATATTCTTAATCACAAGTTTGAGTTCTTACAACCCAAAGAATTACAATTTTACCATTACATACTCTTTGCCATCCATTGGTATATGCCATATTATAAATACATTTGATACTTAAATGTTAACAACTAGCCTACCAGAAGCTGCATCCTCAGCAATGGTAGCTATGACCTCAGCGGTTAATCTTCTGACGGCTGACACCTGCTTACGGTGAGTGCGCCTTGCGCGGCCTTCTGATCTAGCTATTGTTGTGATATAATAAATAAACAAGGGTGAGCAATAGCCCACCAAAAATATAATTGAACAGTGATAATATATAACAGTCCAAAATATCTTTGAAACCATATGCCATGCATTGGCAAAAATAGTGCCAGATCCATATAAAGGATGAAGTTACAAGGTAACTCAAAACGTATAGATTTCGTGGAAGTATATGTTATATCAAGATAAGTAAGAGAGCATCATTTTCATAAAATAGGAACTTGGAAGAAAGATACTGCAATTCCAGTTTCAAATACTTTTCAACTCTGTCAACCATGATGATGTTGCGGAAAATTCCAACATTGAGTGATGAACTAATACTGGAGTTTGACGCGCCAGGAGACATAGCATTTACACGATGATCAGTCGCATGTTATGCTCCCCACCTTTTGTTCTCTACATGTAGAAGGAAGCACCGACGAATTTACTTGTCTACCGCCCTCTGGAACCCCCTCGGCCAACGGTTGGGCCATTTGCTGGACCGGCGCCACTGGGTCACTTACGCATCTCCTAGTTCATTTCACATCCATAACTTTGAAACGTAAAGTTCGTCCCCCTTTCCCCAAGTATAATACTTGTTGATAAGACTCCACCAGGTAGTCTTATCTAGTTGGAAAGGAAAATTCACCAATATTTCCCAAGCTACTGCTTGTTAATGGATACCAACTTGTTCCAACATTCTTACCCCTCGAATAATGAGTGGGTACACACAATTACATGAATAATAGCAACCAAGTTGCAAGTGAAACGAATAATTTATGACCGGGCAGTCACAAGATAAATACATTTCTCAAGTAAGGTTCCCTTATTATTTGAGAGACAGAATTGAACGAAGAATAGTGTTTGAGAACCTTCCTTGATATAATAATAATCATAATAATAAGATTCTAAATTAATTTATATAATGCTCGAAGGTCGATGATACTACGCAAATGAAGTAAATCGTCTTTGAATCGAATTAGAAGAATTAAATAAATATTCCAAGAATATTTATTAAGTCATAGTTATTGGAAGAGCATTGCTCGAAATGATCTTTGAAACATATTCATAATAATATTCATTGAACAAATAATGAATATTCGAGTGAGTAATAATATTTATAGATGGAATAATCATCAAATGGATATTTGAGACAATATTCATTGAACAACTAATGAATATTCAACTTAATAATATTTATGGAAGAAATGATTATCGAAATGAATATTTGAAATAATATTCAATAATTGAATCGACTTTGAATGATTGTTGAAGATAATATTTATCGAATAACTTGAGTTCGAATCAATGATCAATCTAATATTTACAAAATAAATAGAGTTTGAATGAATATTCGAAATAATATTCGTTTAAATAAATAAGGCTCGAATGAATATTAAAAATAATATTCGTTAAATAAATAAACTCGAATGAATATTCAAAATAATATTTATTGAGTAAATAAACTCGAATGAATATTCTTTAAGTAAATAACTTAAATGAGGGTTCGAGATCATATTCGAATATTAAATTAACATTAGATGAATATTAAAGACAATATTCATCGAATAAATAAATATCGGATGAATATTCCAAATAATATTTATCAAATAATCTCAAAGGAATATTCCAATAATATTTGCCAGATAATAAATGGAAAATATTTACTTAAATATTTTCCTCTGAAAATAATATCAAGAAATACCGACTCTCGGTCTATAATCAAAGAATGAGATTCAACTACCCTTCGTTTAAGGGTCTTAGTAATATCTGGCTTATAACTGATATATTAACTATCTAGCTTATAAGCCAACAATAATTCAGGGAACAAGTATATCAATATGACTTTGAAAATTGGCATGCATGCTATGGCATATGTATAACAAAAGCATATATATATATTCATAACAACAGCCTTTTAAAAAGGATTTGAAACTTTCCTGGTAATCCTGTAGGGGTAGTGTGCCTCGTGTCAATCCAATGATCTATAAATAGTCACAATAACCGAGGTCAATCACTTAACATTTCGAAAGGCTAAGTATAACATAAGTCGAAACACGTTTTCGAATTATCTCGTTATACACCTCTTAGTGTAACTCCCTTTATTATCACTAGGATCCGACATTCGTCCACTACTAAGATACGTCACTATACTGACACTTGGTATATACTTAAGTCATGTAAGTTTTATGGTCGGCCATTCACGAACCAAGATTATACCTCGAGATTTATCGCCCGTTTTCTAAGTCATTTACCAAAGTCATAACCAAGTATTCTTCTAGGGGTTCGTTCGCGTTTAACCTCGATTCGAACATTTTTATAAAATCGAAAAATGATCCGTTTCACATGAGGTTTTCTCTCACACCTTCCTTTTTACCTCTAATATTTAATTATCAAGATTCGCCACTGATTTCGTAGTATTAAAGGAATCCAATTTCAGTTACGAACTTTCGTTTACGGTTTCGAACCACTTTTACGAATTTAAGCATAACTCTTAAACCGTAATTCCATTTCATACGATATTTATATCAAAATGAAGCTTATAACATAATCTAGCTTGTCATGGCAGAATACAAAGCTAAACAGTGAGTTAAAGCTACTGTGATGCTTGGATTTTAGGGATTATCGGAAATTCGGCATTACGACGGCTATAAATCGAACGTTTCAAAATTACTATCAACCAAACCAAGCCACACCGGGCATCCATAACACTTATACACATGGTTATTATCTCAAAAAGTCCAGGAGAACCATGCTTTACTACCATATGCATCATATTACATAAATCACTAAACCACTAACTAAACATGCTTATAACATCACCATAATCATAACTAAACTAAGATCATCAAGAACATGCTAAAAACTCAAAGTGAGATCTAGGGTTTCAAATGGTTATACCTTCCTTGGAGTATGTAGAGACCTTACTAAGCCTTGTATAGTCCTTGTATACCCTTAACCAAGCTTAGATCATCCAAGAAATCAAGAAAATCAAAGTTAGTTTATAAGAGTTCCTATTCATCATTACTTTTGTAAAACTCATAGAAAATCGAAAAATAAGATTTTGGCTCTCAAATTTTTACCACATCTTGGCCTCTTCATAAGATTTGTTTTGAGTCCTAGATCATCAAATTTGAAGCTTCCTAGATATGGTTTTGAGCCCCCTTTTTCTTCTGGACAGAAACTGTTATGAGCAGGGCAGGTTGGCTTCTTTAACTTGGGGAGGAGATTTTACTAATATGTACTCCTTGGATTGCTATGAAATTTTGAACTAATGTTACCCATAGAGTGGAGAAGTTGTGGTTAAAATTAGGGGATTTTATCATGGTTGGAAATGGAGTTATGGATTTTTCTTTGATGGTTGCTCCTGCTGAGCAGTTTTGGGAGAGTTTGTGTTTTTCCTTGCTTCTTGCTCTCATCTTGCACAATCTGAATTATTGTGAATAATATCTTGTATAAAGCTACTTTAATAAAGTGCTTTGGTCATCCATGATGTAATTCAAGTGGCCATGTGTTGCATTTTTGTGGTTGGATGATGTAATGTAAACTAAGCACTTGGTTGGCTTCTAATGTTACTAGTTAACATTGTAACTAGCTTGGTTACTTGGCCATATACACTTGCACATGCACCTTGACTCTCTGCTTGTTTCTTTGTCCGGTTATTGCTCAATTTAATTGATCGTTCGAAGAAATATCTCGAAGATTTCTAATTAGGGTTTTACCGGAAACCGCCTTAATAAATATACTACCATTCTCAATCCTCCTTTATAATCCTTGAATTTAAATTCCTCAAGTATTTTTATTAAATCCTTAAATCTTTTTAATAAATCCTTCGGTCTTACAATGATCAGGGAATTCTCAGAGAAAATAAAAGTGCTGTTTTTCAGAATCCGATATCGTTTACATACACTTATTTTCCCCTTGGATCCTTAATACGAACTCAGAAATCCGTTCAGAATACTTCTATATAGTATCGTCTAATAATATTCCAATTTCCATCAAAACACTATTCATCACTTATTCTTTCTTTATTCCATGTGTTTAGAAAAAAAATGGCATTGTTCTCTTTCGGGCGTTCCTTAGCCCTTACTCGGAACCTCTGGACTAATAACAGATATTGATTTGGATGACATGATAATATTTCCCCTATTTGGAATTCCCATATCTTATCTCTCTAGGAGATAAATTATTCTAATCTAAGTTGTCAACCTATTGCATTCTTCATGACATATACTCATTGGAATTTATATCCATTTAACATTCATTCATTAGAACTGTTACTACCTTGGAGTTGAAATCATTGCTCCTTCTTTTCTCAACACTTAATAAAAGTTTTAATTCTACCGAAAATTTGGGTTCTTACAGTCTACACATGTCCTCCACTTTCCATTTGGCTTCTTCACGAGGACAGGGTTCGCGAGCCAATCAGGGTAGAATGATTCCCTAACGAGCCCGACTTTGAGGAGCCTGTCCACCTCTTCTTTGAGAGCCTTAGCTCGTTCTCCACTTATAGGTCGCCTTTTCTATCTGACTCCCTTTTTGCTTGGATCCAAGTTTAGCTTATGACACATCATATTAGGATTAATCCAAACCATATCTTCATGCGACCACGCGAACACATCAAGGTTGGCCTTCAGGAAAGTGACCAGCCTTTCTCTCAAATCAGGGCTGAGTTGCGACCCTATTTTCAACACCTTTGAAGGGTCCTGCACATCAACAAGGATAGGAATTGTGTCTTCAGCTGCCCCGACTCGCTCCACATGTTCTGGGATGCGAGGATCAAGGTCTAGATCATACTCACGAGCTTGACTTGATTCTGCCTCGCAGGGATTGGTACCTGCGTGCCCATATTCCTTAACAACAGTTGTTGTCTGTGTAATTCCATTTGGCAGTTCTGTCAGTGTAGATGTTTCCTTGCGAACCCATTTTCCCTTTCGAACTCGAACAGCGGCCTGCTCTGGGCTCTCCTCGCTGTCACTATCTGTAGCCTCTTCAACGATCCCTTCCTGGAGAACCATTACTGGCTGTGAGGCTCCCATCATCAAAGCACCTGGTACTGGTTCTACTTGAATTCCTAAATTATCAAAATAATCAGCTGGGAGCTCCTCAATTGAGATCATGTTGCAATCTGTTGGAGGTACAAAGGTTGTCTTGCGAGGCCTGTTTTCCTCCTCGCATTCCATCTTATCCATCATAGAATTACTCCCTCTTTCTGCTGACTTGAGGGCCTTGTTATAGCACTCACGAGATTCATGTTGTGCTCCTCTAACACATCCGATTCCATTTGGGGTAGGAAACTTCATAGAGAGATGGTAAATAGAAGTGACCACCCTCATTTCTTTAAGTATTGGCCTCCCTACAATAGCATTATAGGCTGAAGGTTGATCAACCACCATAAAGTCTGCGATCTGGGTAGTAATACAGGGCTCGTCCCCTAAAGTGACGGGGAGCCTTATGAGGCCCTTGACATTGACTGAAGCTCCAGTAAAACCGTAAAGATGCCCAGGTAAGGTCTCTATCTACGAACCCCATTTTCTGATAGACCTCGTATGTTAGAACATTCACTGCACTTCCATTGTCCACAAGGACCCTGTGAACATTCTGCGATCCAATGCGAATTCGGACAACGAGGGCATCTGAGTTAGGGTGGTGGACCCACTTCGCATCTTTTTCAGTGAACATGATATTCGTATCTTCCCCCTTGAAGAGCTTTGGGGGTCGCTCCTGCAGGTGATGAACATTAGTGAGGGGTCGCCCTTGAGCTTCGCGAGCGTACCTCTCTCTAGCCCTATTGCTGTCTCCCCCGAGGTGAGGTCCACCTATTATCACATGGATACTTCCGGCTCGCGTTTCCCTTTCTTGAATGACTGGATTCTATTCAGGTGGCGGAGCTTGATTATAACCAAGGCCGGACTTGGGATTATATTTCTTCACCTCGCGAACTACCCACTCAGTTAACTTTCCATCATGAATTAACTGATCCACTTGCTATTTGAGCTCCCGGCAAGTCATTGTATCATGCCCTATTTGTTCATGAATGGCACAATATCTGCTAGTGTTTGCAGTTCCCTTTGGACCCATCTGTGGAGGCCTCTTAAATACCCCCTTGTTTGCATTGACTGCGTATATATGATCAATTGGGGCGACCAGAGGAATAAATTTGTCTTCACTCCTCGCAGGACGAGCTCGAGGGGGGATCGCCTCAAAGGATCGCGTTCTCTCCTTTTTGGGCTGGGGCTTCGACTTCGATCCCGTCTTCACCTCGGACTTCTGGAGTCCTTTCTTTTTACTCCCCTGTTCCTACTCCAACTGCTGCTCCTTTCATTATTCTTCTTCAGATCTGCAAGTGACTTCTCCACACGCTTAAAAGGCTCAGCGACCCTATGCAATTCAAAAAGCGTACCATGGGTTTGTTCTTGTAACTTCTTCCAAAATTCAGTCCATTCCCTCACTCCAGCAATGAGGAAATTTTTTACAGCTTCATCATTCGCACCTCGTACGCGAGGCACCTCAGCATTGAATCTCTTGAAATAATCATGAAGAGTTTCTCCTTCCTTCTGTTTTATGTTTGCCAAGGTAGACACAGGGGGTGCGTAGAGCATCGAGGATTGGAACTGTTTAATGAAGATGTCCACAAATTGCTTCCAAGAATCGATGACAACTAATGCCCCTAGCTTCGAAAACCACTGCTGAGCACTTCCTCTTAGCGAGGCTGCGAACAATCTGCACCTCGTCGGCTGAGAGACCTGGTAGACATCCATCTCATTGTTAAACCGAATTACGAACTCGGCTGGATTAGTATCTCCATTATAGGTCATATCCGAATGATGCCCTCGAAACACCGCAGGAAGTGGAGCAGTTCAAATTTCGTGGGTAAAGGGCGAAGAAGAACCCATGGTATTAAAGATCCCTTTCTCATTGTTCATTACATCCAAAACATTTTTCAACTCCTCTAGCTTATAATCCCCGATCCTAGCCTCTTTGTCCCCATCCTTCTTTTCTCCAGTGCTCGCGTGATGAGATTGAGTCTTCTTTGGGATGCTGGACTCTTCTTGATCCTTTCTATCCTTCTTTTTACGTTCCTCCTCGCGGTGTGGGGAGCGTTCGCGATCTCGATGAGATGGGGGTCTGTCATCACGATGATGGGATCGCTCACGCTCTCGACGAGGAGAGGGGGGTCTGTCATCGCGGCGATGTGACCGCTCGCGATCTCGACGAGGAGACAAAGGTCGAGAAAAGCCTTTGCTTTTATTTTTAGATCCTCCATCCTTTTTTGTTTTGAGCTTCACCAACTTCAGACGGAGATCGTGCCCGCTGAGTTTCTTTCCAACTCGGTCAAAGACACTAACGGATCTTCCTTCAGATGAGGCGGGCCTCGCCTTCGACCCCTCCTTATTCATAGTGGCTTCCTTCTCGTTCCAATCGGGGTTCGTTTGGTCTGTCACCACATCATCAAAGTCCCCAATTAACTTCTTGGCGGGGCCCTTGCTACTTTCTGCTTGATGAGTTCGATCCCCTGTCCTTGTATTCCTCTTGAAGCCTCTAGAACTATGTCGCTTCTCCATCTTGGCAACCTTTTCCTTTACCTCGATCATTTGGTCACCGAGGCCTTTCAAAAATAACATGACTTCGCCAGGCAAGGCCACTTGTTGGACAACAGGGGGTGTTTTCTCCTTCTCAAATTCATCCTCGATCCCTTCATTACGTGCCTCGCTTTCTGGTATATTCCTCTTCTGGGGTTCGTCCTTATTTCTCCTATGTGATCCCGGGGTCTCTCCTTCCCCATTCTTCTTCTTGTGTGATTTAGTCATCGTTCTCCCAATCAATGACTAGGCCCTCCTTCTAGCGCCAAATGTTATAGGGAGAATATTGTATAACAATATTTGTGGAGGTTGCTGGATTTACGGAGCAAAATACGGATATTTTGCTATAAGAAGAATACGGATTAGGGTTTTGTGTGTATAGGTGTGGCTGAACTTGATAGGTGTTTTCAGGTAAACTGTTTCTCATCCGTATCAAGGTGCCTACGTACCCTATTTATAGGGATCAAGCCTGACGTAGTTCTTGGAGAGCAAGTTACCTAGGCGGGCTAGGTTTTTAAGAGATAAGCCAAAGTCCAAGCCCACTCGTTTAGGGATGACGTGGCAGTGAATCATCAACCCTATCCGTGATCCATGGCCCAACTGTAGGAGCCCATAGTCTCGAACGGATAGAATCGGCCAATAAAGGATCAATCAGAAACTAGCATGTGACCTCGAGGGATCTGGCCATGCGAAGCGATCCCTTGCATCTAGCTACTCATGCGACCTTGGGTCTGGCCATGAGCCTTCCAATAAAGAGTGAGACAACGATCCCAACATAGTTTATAGATATGATGATAGTGCAAAGCGATCCCTTAACGGGATATGCCAGCGAGGCGATCCCATATGAAAGGATCAAGAACGAGGTGGCCCTGTAGCTATGCTGGGCTGATTCCAATTGTAGGCTTCAATGACCCAATTGCCATATTCGAGGCCCATTGTAGATAATGAACCATTAATTCAGCTAATTAAATCATGATAGAATATTATGCCAGATTTGGGCATAACAAGTTAAGTGGTTCCTATAGTTGTTCCGATCCCGAACATTGCGATAGAGGCACCGACTATGACGGCGACCACACCTACAGTATTGAATATCTCCGATCAAGATTGGGACAGGGACGATCTGAGGATTCTGAAGACAGTACGGTGGATGGAAAGCCCCGGTCCGATTCGCATGCAGTTATGGACGACTGTGAAGGCGCCGGTGAAGCCCCCCAAGCGATTTGTTCTCAGATTCCGGTGATGATGCTCCTAAAGCCGATTCCGACGATGAACCCAAAACTGATTATGATGATGCATGTTCTTCTTCGTAATTATGTAAGGCATTTGTGTCTATTTATTTCTGTTTGTATTCGTAATGGTGAAGATGCATGTGTGTATTTATTTGTTCTTCGATGCCTGTCACTGATCTTATCTGATTTATCTGATTTATGTGTGCTATTTGATCTGATCTGTGCTTGTGTGTATTTATTTGATCTGATCTGATCTGATTGTTATACATCCATTGATCTGATTGTTGTTGTATTAACTTAGCGATTTTTGTAATATGTTTGATTGTGTTTGTTGAATTCAGTTTATAAACACTATGCACACACTATGCCCTTCCAATAAGAGCTGTCTTGGGGGTCAATTGAGCATCCTTGAATCTACATCCCTGTTGGACACGGCCATAGATGCATGTCATGTTTTCATACATTGTCCTGTTTTCATACATTATTGAAACTGCATCCCTGTTGGATCTGTGCTTGTGCTTATGTAATCTCCATTTGTTGATGTAATCTGTTTTCTATGAAATGTGCTTATGTAATCTCCATTTGTTGCTGTAAACTGTTTATGTGGATGCCTCTCATTGTTATACATACATTGTTATACATTGTCCTATTTTCATACATTGTTATACACTGTCCTGTGATACATACATTGTTGAACATACATTGTCTTGAAAATTTGAACTTGCATCACATAGATTGTTATACATACATTGTCTTCAAAATGTGAACTTGCATCACATACATTGTTATACATACATTGTTATACATACTTTGTTTTACATACATGTGCATCTAGTTCTGTTGTGGAGCATGTACCAAATTCCAACATTCATATACAGCCCACATTGGTGCTGTTACCTACACTGGTAGTTGTCTTTGCATTGCTAGCTTTTTCTTGTTTACATGAGGTACTAGGTAGTCATTGCTGCCATTTACTTTCAGAATTTCATTCATGACATACTGCAAAGTTAGCCATACATTTGCAAGTGTTCTTGGCTCTAACTCATAAAGTGCTTGCCTTACTATTGAGTATTGAATACAACAAAAGAATACAGAGGGGGGGTGAATGGATTCTTGAACTTTTCTGGTTCTTGAATCTGTGTAGCAGATAAGTATCTGTGTGTGCAAATGTGTTGGTGCGGATAAGAAATGACACAAGACACAATATCACTTTAATCTAATATATTATTAGAAAAAGGTTGCTACAATCTGTGAATACAAATGATAGTATTCTCAGCTTCGTTTTTCTCAGAGAGATATGACTTACAACGTATGAAAAACTTAACTGCTCTAAAGTTAACGACTAAGTAAGTGAGGATGTATCCTTATAGAACATGGATACAACCTACTTACTACAAATAAGGTAGCTGAACAAATTACTTTCTAGTATGTCTATCCTTTTTGAGTAAGTGTCCAAACGGTTACAGATTTGACTTTGCAAAGCCTGTTCAGATCCACTTCTTTAGCCCTTTGTCTCTTCTATATCTCTCCAAGCTTCCTTGTAGGCTTTCCAGAGCACGTTACAGATTGTGGTCCATAAAGTGCATTGGCTTGTTGCAGGTTTCATACTTGTACAATTTCTTCAGTATTTTGTCTCCAAGAATGTATTCGAGAAGTGACTAAGTGATTGATTCGAGAACTAGGATTAGATAACTCTGAGTTCTCGAATACTGTGTGATTTACATATCGAATCACTTCTCGAATAGTACTTTTCTCCAGGGTTCCTTGAGTTGTCGAATATAACACTTGACTTGTCGAATCCCTGAGATATCGAATAGTTCATTCAGAGTCCTTGAGATATCGAATGGAACTTTGACTTGTTGACTCTTTGAGAACTCGAATACCACTTTGACTTGTTGACTTCTTGAGTTCTCGAATAGAGCATTTAGACATGTCAAATCTCTGAGATATCGAATAGTGCATTCAGAGATATCGAACAGTGTCTTCTTAGATATCGAATCTCTGACTTCTCGAACGCTAGACTTCTCGAATAGACAAAAGTACTTCTCGAATTGGTACTTAGGCAAATTCTTCATTTCTTCAAATCCCAACTGTGATTATTTGACAGTCTTTATCTTCTTGCTTAAGGCATGAACCTTGGAACTTTTTTCAAGCATTATTCTTGACTATAAAAGTACAGTTACACAACTAGGATTTGATGCCTATTGCAAGTACAAAACAAATAGAAACTCTACAATTAGAGGTTCCCTCAGTTAAGAGGTCATGTAAGTAATGCAAAGCATTACAGACAATTAGGCTTGTTATTAGATGTAAACAGGCATGCCTCTGTGACTAACAATCTCCCCCAAATTATGAGTAAGACCCTTAGTCACAATTTCATGTCTGATAACAAGCCTAACATACATAAAGATAAAACTTGAAAAGTACAGGTATAAAATTTGATTGAGCACATGAATGAAGTTACAAGATGAATAATCTTACAGTATGATGAAATGCTAGCCATTCTCATTTGATTCCATCTCCATTGCTTTGGCTAGTGGATCATCATATGCTTTCTGTTTTCTTTCTTTCTCCTTTCTTGCATTCTCATCCATGGCCTTTATGATCTCTGCCAAAGCATCCAATTCTTCAAGCATGATAGAGTCTTTGAAATCTTCAAGAACTGGTTTCAGAATGTTGGCAGGATAGTGACTGAGTAGGTGAAGGAAAATACGGATGAGCGGAAGCGTGAAATAACATTTTATTTCATAAAATCCATATATCGCACATATAGAAAATTGTAAAAATGATATGGAATCGAAATCATACCTTGAAAAATCGAAGCTTCGAATCGAGATGATCGTTAGCAGTAGCTTCTCAGAGTGTGAAGCCCTCTACCGGTATCCACCAAGATTAATTTCTTCGATGAAGCTTTTTATAAAGCTTGAAGCTTTATAAAAATGGAGTTTCTTTTTCTTTTGAGAGAGAGAGAGAGAGAGATGAAGAAGAAAAAGAGGCAACTAGGTTTTTCACAAAAACCAAAAGTGTGTTTAACTCTTCTCATCTCATTCTATTTATAGGGCTCAAGTAGGGTTTTTCATAATTAATATATCATTATATATTAATATATAAATCCTACACTTTGTCTTATAAAATGTTAAATAATAATTAAAACAATTTTAATCATTATTAAAACAACTTGCTCTCTCAAAATACCTTCATCAATAAATTAATCTTTTTATGGTGTGACCCTGTAGGTTCAATATTAAGCCGGTAGTAGAAATAAATAATAATAAACTTTTTATTTATTATTTATATGAATTCTAAAATTCATTAAATATAATTAACTGATTAATTATATTTATTCTACATCGTGAGTGATGCTTCTCAACATATCGCGACTATCCGGATAATATGAATTCACTGCTTAGAATACGAAGAACCTGTCAGTGACTAGTTACAGTACAATCAATTCCTTCTACCCTACAATATCCCGATTAAATACAAGGCACGGAACTCGTGTCAAGCCTATCAGATTTAATCATATGATTTCTTATTCATAATGCAAAGTTCATATTAATGTAAATTAGAAACTCCTTTCTAATTTCATTCACTCTGGCCAGAGATTCCAGAACTAGCATCATAAGAATAGCATAGGATATTCTCTTCCTTTACTGGAAGGGGTAGATCCTTTATTGACCGTTAACTATCTCCATACGCAAATCCCTATGCCCAGAATAGACCTAATGGATGTCCTTGAGACTAAGGACTAAACAAAAGCATAGTTCATTATATACAAGATTACTATAACGATCTCAAGTCTAAGGACACTTGTACAACTATCACTAAGTGAACAACTATCGACACGTGAGTAAACTCCATTAGTTGTTTAACTTATCGAGTCATGTTCAGTGAACTTATTCCTTAATAAGCACCTACATACTAGCTATAGCGTCACCACACAAATGCCTATGAGAACAGACATCCTCCTCAAAGGAGCAAGCATAGTATGTACCAATCTTTGCGGATTCACTAACTTCCGATTAGTTATCCTATGATCAGGAACTGTTTAAGTCTAGAGTTATCATCTTCTAGATCTCACTATTATAATCTCATTATAATTCTAGAAGCTTTACTTTAAACCATGGAATATCTTATTTAAAACAGTTTAAATAGATAAAGCCCGTAATAAAACCAAAACAAGTATTTTATTAATATTAATGAAATCAAATAAGAATACAAGAAAGTTCTTCCTAACTCATCATACATGATTGGATTTAGGACAAACACTTTCAATCTCCCACTTGTACTAAAGCCAATTACCCTGGTATCTAATACCCATCTTCTCTTTATGACGATCAAAGTGAATCTGAGACAATGACTTTGTGAGTGGGTCTGCTACGTTGTTATGTGTGTCAACTCTCTCAACCTTGACATCTCCTCTTTCAATGATTTCCCTAATCAAATGAAAGCGCCGCAAAACATGTTTGGAATTTTTATGAGACCTAGGTTCCTTGGCTTGTGCTATTGCTGCGTTGTTATCACAATACAACACAATAGGCTCTTCAATGCTAGGAACAACTCCCAACTCAGAAACAAATTTCCTCATCCAAACGGCTTCTTTTGCAGCCTCACTTGCAGCTATATACTCTGCTTCCGCTGTGGAGTCAGCCGTTGTAGACTGTTTGGAACTCTTCCAACTAATCGCACCACCATTAAGAGTAAACACGTACCCTGACATAGATTTGCTATCATCACTTTCTGATTGAAAACTAGAGTCAGTATAACCCTCTATTTTCAACTCAGATCCACCAAAAACAAGAAAAATATCCTTAGTCCTTCGCAAGTACTTAAGGATGTTCTTCACTGCTTTCCAGTGGTCTTCACCTGGATCAGACTGATATCTGCTCGTCACACTAATTGAATAAGCAACATCAGGCCTAGTACATAACATCGCGTACATGATAGATCCTATTGCTGAAGCATAAGGAATCTTACTCATACGCTCTCTTTCCTCAGGTGTCTTAGGACACATCTTCTCGGAAAGGGATACTCCATGGCTCATCGGTATGAGACCTCTCTTGGAGTTTTCCATGCTAAACCTTTTAAGCACTTTCTCGATGTATGTACTCTGGGTAAGACCTATCATTCTTCTAGATCTATCTCTATAGATCTTCATACCGAGAATGTAGGATGCTTCACCCAAGTCCTTCATAGTGAAGTTCTTCGATAGCCAAACTTTGACTGATTGCAGCATCGGTATATCATTTCCTATAAGAAGTATGTCATCCACATACAATACAAGAAATGTTACCGCGCTCCCACTAACCTTCTTGTAGACACATGGTTCATCTATGTTTTTGATAAAACCAAACTCTTTGATTGTCTCATCAAAACGGATGTTCCATCTACGAGAAGCTTGCCTTAACCCATATATGGTTCGTAGCAACTTACACACTAGGTGTTCATTCCCTTTGGAAACAAAACCCTCTGGCTGTGTCATATACACTTCCTCTTCAAGTTTCCCATTGAGGAAGGCCGTTTTCACTTCCATTTGCCAGATCTCATAGTCGTAGTAAGCAGCAATCGCAAGCAAAATCCGAATTGATTTAAACAGGGCTACAGGCGAAAAAGTTTCATCAAAGTCAATCCCTTGCCTTTGTCTGAATCCTTTTGCCACGAGCCTGGCCTTATAGGTCTCCACCTGGCCATCTGCTCCAATCTTTCTTTTGTATACCCATTTGCACTCAATAGGCTTCACATCCTCTGGTGCTTCAACCAAAGTCCATACTTCGTTGGTATACATAGAATCCATTTCGGATTTCATGGCACTCTGCCATTTCTCTGAGTCAACACTACTCATAGCCTCATTATAGGTCATAGGGTCGTCATCATCAATGATTGACAACTCATTGTCATTCTCAATGACAAGGCCATAATACCTCTCAGGTTGGCGAGACACTCTCTCTGACCTACGAATGGGCTGTACCACAGAAGGTTGTTCAGTCTGAATAGGTGTTTCCTCTTGAACCGTAGTAGTTTGTGTTTCTTGAACTTCATTAAGTTCTATTTTGCTCCCACTGTTTCCTTCAAGGATAAACTGTTTTTCCAAGAAGGTAGCATGTCTGGAGACAAAAACCCTATGATCGGTGTAGAAGTAATACCCTAAAGTCTCTTTAGGATATCCCACAAAACTACATTTTACGGATCGAGATTCTAGCTTATCAGGGTCAACTTTCTTGACATAAGCCGGACATCCCCAAATCTTAACGTGTTTAAGACTCGGTTTCCTTTCTTTCCATATCTCATATGGGGTTTGAGGAACAGATTTGGAAGGCACCTTATTCAGTAAATATGCTGAGGTTTCCAGTGCATAACCCCAAAGGAATACTGGAAGATTTGCATAGCTCATCATGGACCGAACCATGTCTAACAAAGTTCGATTTCTCCTTTCAGATACCCCATTCAACTGTGGAGTATATGGAGGAGTCCACTGAGAGACTATACCATTTTCTTTGAGATAATCTAAAAACTCTCCACTCAAGTATTCACCTCCTCGATCTGATCGAAGGGTTTTAATACTATGTTTGGTTTGTTTCTCCACTTCATTCTTATATTCTTTGAACTTTTCAAAGGCTTCAGACTTGTGTTTCATCAAATACACATATCCGAATCTAGATCGATCATCTGTGAAAGTAATGAAGTACGAAAATCCACCCATGGCTTGCGTAGACATCGGTCCACATACATCTGTGTGTACCAATCCTAGCAAATCTGCAGCCCTCTCTCCATGTCCACTAAATGGAGATTTGGTCATTTTACCCAATAGACAAGACTCGCATGTAGGATATGATTTAAAATCAAAGGGGTCAAGTAACCCTTCCTTATGCAATGTCCGTAGTCTATTTTCACTTATATGACCAAGTCTGCAGTGCCACAAATAGGTAAGATTTTCATCATCCCTTTTCCTTTTATTAGTGTGTTCAATTTGTAGTAAATTATGCTCTACGTCACATACATACAGACCATTATTTAAAGTACCACTACCATAAAGAACGTTATCTCTACGAATTGAACATTTATTATTCTGAATAACAAACGAAAATCCAGCCAAGTCTAACATGGGAATAGAAATAATATTCCTCACAATCGAGGGAACAAAATAACAATTATTTAAAACGATAGTCTTGCCCGTAGGCATATGTAAATCAAATGATCATACAGCTTCAGCAGCAACTCTTGCTCCATTTCCCATCCGTAGAATCACCTCCTCTTCCTCAAGAGTCCTACTTCTCCTTAGTCCCTGCAACGAATTGCAAATGTGAGAACCACAGGCGGTATCTAATACCCAAGTAGAAATTTGATTTAATGACATATTCACTTCAATCATGAACATACCTGAACCAGAAGCGGCAGTCTCACTACCCTTCTTCTTCTTCAATTCTGCAAGGTAAACCTTGCAGTTCCTCTTCCAGTGTCCCACCTTGTTACAGTGGAAGCAAACAGCTTTGCTCTTGGGGTCTTCAGCTTTTGGTGGAACCGGCTTTTTCTCACCTACTTTCTTCTTCTTGGGAGGGTTCTTCTTCCTTTTCTTAGGATTGGAACCTTCACCAATTAGAAGAACAGAACTCTTCTTAGAGGGAAAATTCGATTCCGCAGTCTTCAACATGTTGTGGAGTTCAGCCAGGCTGACGTCCAGCTTATTCATGTGAAAGTTCACAACAAACTGCGAAAACGAATCTGGGAGCGATTGCAAGACCAAGTCTTGGTTTAGCTCACCATCCATGACAAAACCAAGTTGTCCAAGACGTTCAATCAAATTGATCATCTTAAGTACATGGTCATTCACAGATGTTCCCTCAGACATCCTACAGCGGAACAGCTCCTTCGATATCTCATATCGAGCTGTCCTCCCTGCCACATCATACAACTCTTGTAGATGCGTTAGGATAGTGTGAGCATCCATAAGCTCATGCTGCTTCTGTAGCTCAACGTTCATGGAAGCTAGCATGATACATTGAGCAACATTAGCATCATCTATCCACTTACGATACACAACATGTTCATCATTTTCTGCATCGTCAGCAGGTTCAGCAGGCTTAGGTGAGTCAAGCACATATTCCAGCTTCTCAACCCTGAGAACAATTCTCAAGTTTCGAAGCCAGTCAGCAAAATTCGGACCAGTCAATTTGTGAGCATCTAGTATGCTCCGGAGTGATAGTGCAGCAGACATAGTGTATATAGTAAATCTGTAAATGATAAACACATAACAACACTTAGCAAATATTCAATTTCATTTTAAAACACTATATGAATCGGGTCTTTATTCATAAGTGGCTCCCACTAGTTTATCTAATTTATACAACCCCCTAAGTGAAAAATTAAACATTCATAATGCTAGTGGGAATAGGGATCCTACATTCCATCACACAACCTCGGCTGTAGCACGAAACGCCATGTAATGTTCAATAGGCAGACAACTCTTGTCAATTACATCTCATGTTATTCCCTAATAAAACTTTAGCCTCTCGAATAATTGAGTCACGGCTGTAGCACGACAAACTCAATATTCTAAGTCAAGTCTAACCCAACATTCCGTACAATTAAATCAGTCTCCAACGGCCCACGGCTGTAGCACGTAACGACCATTAGATTCTAATTTATTATACACATCTCTATGTAATAGACAAGTATTTCTTATTCCGAAATCAAAGCCCTCGGCTGTAGCACGAAACGACAACGATTTAAAAATAAGAACTACTTTCTACCATGTTGGAAGGCTATGACCGACACAAGCCCGTTGTGTCATTGGCCAATTACTACTTGATATTATTTAATTTTAGAGGGATTATATTATGTTACAATCATAATCATATTATAAAGAGATTCTTCCTTTTAAATTAAATATTTCAAATCAATAATCGATAATTGGATGATTCCCAGATCGGGGGGAGCATTGTCAAGAGGCGTCACTTAATACCCCTTTCTTACAGATCGAAATCCGCTTTTGACAGAATCATCCTTTCTCAATATTGAAAATTCATATTTAATTACGTGTTTCAAAAACACAAGAATCTCATGATTGTATTCATAATATTATAATTAAGGCAAGAAACGATTCCTATTCTAGATTTTCTAGAGCACGCCTTATTTTGATTTAAGTTCACCTAAATCTATCATCTCATGGTAAACATAGGCATATATCTCATATATAAACATAAATAAACAAGTAGGCATGCAAGCAATATCATGTCACACATTGATATAATGATGTATGGATTTATTATAGCATTTAAAAGCAATTTAAAACAATTAAAATATGCTTTAAAACACTTCCGGTAATATAAATATTTCAAAAATATTATATAAAAAATATTTGACCACTCCATTAGATCCGTATCGGAAATACGATTCCAACGATATATTGCACGCCCAAAACGGAGTTACGAAACTCCCAAAAAATCAAATTTAATGAGACAGAAGGACTGTAACGCATTACTGAAATGCGTTACAACAATTTAAAGCCATTAAATTGTGTAACGCATGCTGTAAATGCGCAACATACCTGTCACGCATTTCGGAAATGCGCGACACCCCCTCCCCCGCAATTGCGCGCCACGCGCGAGTGTCAGCAGCACAGCAGAAATTTTTTTTTTTATTAGTTCAGCCGACCGTTACAATCTGAAACGCTAACTGCCGTGTTATAACTTTTATAACAGTTCCTTTACTAACAATAACTTTTATTGATTTTATTATTTTAATTTTATATTAATAAATTAATTAACATTTAATTAATAAATCAATAAAAAATCAAAACAACATGATTTCTAAAATCATCCAGTAGCAAAAATAACCAGGAAGCTATGGGGTCCTTGTGCAGAATTTTAATTCATATATTTCACATGCATGATTATTATATGAATTTTAATCAAAACAATTTTTAAAAATTCATAACAAATAATCTACACATCACAAAATTATGAAAAAAATACCTAGATGATCTACAACACTTGTAGAACCCAGATCAATGGTCAAAATCTCATGCAAATAATATTTTGAATTAATTCATAATTAAATCTAAATAATCTTGCATAAATCATAATAAATCCATACATGCATCAAAAAATCTAAAATTTTTACATGATTCTCTATATGCAACAACCTAGCTCTCGATGCCATTGAAGGAAAATACGGATGAGCGGAAGCGTGAAATAACATTTTATTTCATAAAATCCATATATCGCACATATAGAAAATTGTAAAAATGATATGGAATCGAAATCATACCTTGAAAAATCGAAGCTTCGAATCGAGATGATCGTTAGCAGTAGCTTCTCAGAGTGTGAAGCCCTCTACCGGTATCCACCAAGATTAATTTCTAAATCCAATCATGTATGATGAGTTAGGAAGAACTTTCTGTAGGTTCATTCTTATATTGACATTATCTCCATTTCTCCTCCTATACTTCACCACATAGGGATTGAATTGAACTCTACACAATCCTTTTGCCCTTAGCTTTTCTGCTTCAACTTCCAGCCTATCAATCTCCTTCTCCCTTTCTAGCCATTTCTCAAAGCACCCATTTCTTATTGTAACACCCCCAGATCCGGGGTCCGGGATCGGGTCGTTACGGTCTTATTTTCCGTGATTAATACTTTACTTGAGTCCATAATAAACAAATCACATGCTGTGACCCCACAATAATAACCACTCACACACACAGTTATAGTCCTAGAGATGAAATTGAAATAAGTCTCACATTACGGGTTTACGAATAAAAGTTATTACAAGCCAAAAGGATAACATCGTAAGTTTAAAGTTCTTGCCGTTGATTAACATTATTGATACATATAATTAAACTGGAAGCAAAAGCTGACTATCTGTGCTACCTCAGCAATGGCAGCAACAATATCAGCGGGGAGTCCTGTGGGACGGGTAACCTGCTTGCGCCGAGTGCGCCTTACGCGAGCCATGAGACCTAGCTGTTGTTGTGACATAATAATAAGCAAGGGTGAGCAATAGCCCACCAACAATAATATAACTGCATAGGTATATGTATGTATATATATATATATATATATATATATATATATATATATATATATATATATATGACAGTTCAAAAATATATTTTGAAACCGTATGCCATGCATTAACGAAAATTGTGCCAGATCAACATAAAGGATTAAGTTACAAGGTAACTCAAAACATATTTATATTTTGTGGGAATATCTGCTATGTCAAAGATAAGACAGTTCATCAATTTTCAGGATAGGGGAACATGCAGGAAGAATGCTGCAATCCCAGTTCAAACATTTTTCAGCGCTACCCACAATGGTAGCGTTACAGAATATTCTTCGAATTTGGGTGATGAACTAATACGGGAGCTTGCCGCGCCAGGAGCCACAACATCTACGATGATCAGTCGCATGTCATGCTCCCCATCATTTGTTCTCTACATGTAGAAGGAAGTACCGACGGATCGCCCGCCCTCTGGAACCCCCCGGCCAACGGTTGGGCCATTGCTGGACCGGCGCCACTCGGCCACTTACGCGTCTCCTAGTTCAATTAACATCCATAACTTTGAAATGTAAAGTTCGTCCCCCTTTCCCCAAGTATAGCACTTGTTGATAGGACTCCATAAGGTAGTCATATCTAGTTGGAAAGGAAAATTCACCAATATTTCCCAAGCCGAGGCTTGTTAATGGATACCAACTTGTTCCAACATTCTACCCCTCGAATGATGAGAGGGTACACAGGATTCCATGAATAATAGCAACCAAGTTGCGAGTGAAACGAATAATTTATGACCGGGCAGTCACAAGATAAATAACATCTCCCAAGTAAGGTTCCCTTATAATTTAAGAGACAGGATTGAACGAAGAATAGAGTTTGAGAACCTTCCTTGATAATATAATAATAGTAATAAGTCTTTGAAATATTTTATATAATATTCGAAGGTCGAAGATAAAGAGTGAATGAAGTAACTCATCTTTGGAACGAGTTAGAAGAGTTTAATAAATATTCCAAGAATATTTCTTAAGTCACAGATATTGGAAAAGTGTTGCTCGGAATGATCCTTGAATAACTATTCGGAATAATATTCATTGGACGAATAAGGAATATTCCAATTAATAATAATAGTATTTTATTGATGAAATAATCGTCAAATGGATATTTGAAATAATATTCATTGAATAATTAATGAATATTCGACTTGATAATAATTATCGAAGAAATGAATATCAAATGAATATTTAAAATTATGTTCAATAATAGAATTGACTTTGAATGAATGTCGAAGGTAATATTTATCGAATAACTGGAGTTCGAATCAATGTTCAACTAATATTTATAAAATAAATAGAGATTGAATGAATATTCGAAATAATATTCATGTAAATAAATAAGGCTCGACTGAATATTCAAAATAATATTCGTTAAATAAATAAACTCGAATGAATATTCAAAATAATATTTATCGAAGAAATATGAATATTCTCTAAGTAAATAACTTAGCTGAGAGTTCGAAATAATATTCGAATATTAAATCGACTTTAGATGAATATTAAAGATAATGTTCATCGAATAAATAACTATCTGATGAATAACCCGAATAATATTAATCAAATATCTCAAAGGAATATCGCAATAATATTCGCCAGATAATACATAGAAAAATATTTACTTAAATATTTTCCTCTGAAAATAATATCGATATATCAAGAAATAACGACTCCCGGTCTATAATCAGAGAATGAGATTCGACTACCCTTCGCTTAAGGGTTTTGGAAATTTCCGGCTTATAACTGATAATAACTATCTAGCTCATAGCCAATAATAATTCAGGAAACAAGTATATCAATATAACTTTGAAAGTAGGCATGCATGCTATGGCATATGTATAACAGAAATCATATATATATATTCACAACAACAGCCTTTAAAAAGGTTTGAAAACTTGCCTGGGAATCGGGTGCGGGTAGGGGTAGTGGTAGCGTGTCCCGGGTCAGCCTGATGATCTATAAATAGCCAAGGCATTCGGGATTAATCACTTAACACCTTTCAAAAGGTTAAGTATAAACTTAACTTAAATCGAAACACGTTTTCAAGTCGTTTCGTTATACCCCTCTAATTCACTCTTATTATTGCTTTTATTACCCGACACTTGTTCGTTACTAAAGCATGACATTACACTTACATATGGTAAGTATTTAAATCGTATAAGTTTTAAAGTCGAAATATTAGACCTCGATATTTATCGATCGTTTTCTAAGTGGTTTACCGAAGTTATAACCAAGTATACCTCTTAGGGGTACTTTCGTACTTAACCATGATTCGAACATTTTTATAAAATCGGAAAACGATCCATTCGACATGTGGTCCTCTCCCACACCTTCATTTTTACCTCTAATATTTAATTATTAAGATTCGCCACTGATTTCGCAATATTAAAGGGATCCAATTTCGGTTACGAACTTTTGATTACGGTTCCGAACCACTTTTACGAATTTAATCATAACTCCTAAACCGTAAGTCCGTTTCATGCGATCTTTATATCAAAACGAAGCTCATAACATAATCTAGCTTATCATGGCATAAATCGAAGATAATCAGTGAGTTACATCTACTGTCAAGTTCGAATTTCAAGGTTAAACGAAAATCGGGCATTACGATGGCTATAAATCGAACGTTCTACTAATCGTAACACTAAAACCAAGCCACACCGGGCACCAATACAACTTATACATATGATTCTCATCTCAACAATCTCAAGAACACAATATTTTACCAACATTATCATCATCTCTTAAATCCATTAGATCTACCACATAATCATGATTATAACATCACTAACATGCTCCTAACACTTAAATCCATCAAGAACATGCAAAAACTCAAAGTAGACCTAGGGTTTCAAGATCATTATACCTTCTTGAGGGTGTGATATGGCCTTACAAAGCTTGGTATGGTCCTTGTCTAGCTTTAACAAACCTAAGATCAACCAAAGAAACATGAAAATCAAAGTTAGTTCTTGAAGAACACTATTCATCCTCCTCTTTAATGATTTTTTTGAAAATGGAAAAAGAAGAGATTGAAGCTAGGATTTTGAGGAGATCATTTTTATGAATTATAGGACTCACATAAAAAGTTTCAAGACCAAACAATGGTTGGAAGTTGGATTTGTGTTCTTGAATTAAGGAAATAGCCGAATGGAGTGTTTTTATGGAGGGGGAGAGTATTTTGCTTGGTTGCTCTTGAATAATGATGTGTAAAGTAAGGTTTTTAGATAATATCTCATGTAAAGTAGCTTTAATAAAGGTATGATGCACTAGATGAGGTATTTAGCAAGACAAGTGTTGATCTTTGGATGGTTTTCATGTAACTAGTAGTTAGATTTGCTAAGTACTTGGTTGATCACTTGATCCTAGTCACTCTTGTAACTATATTGGTTACTAGATATTTTCTAGTGGCTTGCACAAGACTCTTGCTCCCTCTGCTTGTTTCTTTGTCCGTTTATTGCTTAATTCGTTGATCGTTCGAGGGAATAACTCATTCGTTTCTAGTTAGGGTTTTACCGAAAACCTTCTTAATAATTATAATACCATCCTCCATCTTACTTAATACTTCTCGAATTTAAATTCCTTAATTCCCTTTTATAAATCCTTAAGTCTTGCAGTGTCCAGAGAAATCTCGGAGAAAATAAAAGTGCTCTTTTTCTGAATCCGACAGCTTTTACATACACTTATTTTCCTCCTGGATCACTAATACGAACTCAGAAATCCGTTCCGAATACCGGGTATAACATTATTATAATAATATTCCAAATTCCACCAAAATCACTATTCATCACTTATTTTTATTTAATTCCTATAATTAGGAAAATGAACCTGGTTCACCCTCGAGTGTTCCTTAACCTTTTTACGGAACCGCTGGACTTATAATAGATATTGATTTGGATGACACAAGAATAATCTTACTTGAAGTAATATACTTATATCCTTAGGAGATAGATCATTCTTATCAATGCTGTCAACCAAAAGTATTCTGCATGACATATAAATAATTGAATTCAAATCCATTCCATTCATTTAATAGACATTCGTTACATCGCAGTCATAACCACTATTCATTCCCATATTATTACATAATAAAAAGTTTTAATTCTTTCAAAAATCTGGGTTCTTACAGTCTCCCCTCCTTAAAAGGATTCCGTCCCGGAATCAGCTTGAAAATAAATGGGGGTACTTTTCCATCATTGCACTTTCTAGCTCCCAGGTTGATTCTTCTATGTTGTGGTTCTGCCATAAAACTCTGACAAGTTTGATGACCTTGTTTCGGAGCACTTGATCTTTTCTGTCTATGATTTCCACCGGTTGCTCTACATAGGTCAAATCTGGTTGCATGTCCATGTGCTCATATTCCACTATGTGCTTGGCATCTGGGTTATATTTCCTCAGCATTGAGACATGAAATACATTGTGCACTTGCTGCAGGTTCGGGGGTAATGCTAGTTCATAAGCTAGCTCTCCAATACGTCTTAAGATCTCAAATGGTCCAATATATCTAGGGCTCAGCTTCCCTTTCTTTCCAAACCTCATTAAACCCTTCCAAGGAGATACCTTCAAGAACACTAGGTCTCCCACCTCATATTCTTTTCCTTTCCGAGCTAAGTCGGCATATTTCTTTTGTCGATCTTGGGCTGCTACCATCCGTCCTCTGATTAGATCCACTGCATCTTTTGTCCGTTGGACCATCTCAGGTCCGAGCATCTTTCGCTCCCCAACTTCATCCCAATATAGGGGAGATCGGCATTTTCTTCCATAAAGGGCCTCGTAAGGCGGCATTCCTATGCTTGAATGAAAGCTATTGTTGTAGGAGAACTCAATCAATGGCAAGTGATCATCCCAATTTCCTTTAAAGTCTATAGCACAGACTCTCAACATATCTTCTAGTGTCTGGATGGTCCTTTCACCTTGCCCGTCTGTCTGGGGATGGTAAGCTGTACTCATGTTTAGCCTGGTTCCCACACATTCCTGAAAGCTCCTCCAAAACCTGGAGTTAAATCTGGGATCTCTGTCGGATACTATGGCGACTGGGACTCCATGTCACGCCACTATCTCTTTGAAGTAGATGTCTACAAGCCTATCAACCGTGTACCTTTCGTTGATCGGTAGGAAGTGAGCTGACTTTGTTAGTTGGTCTATAATCACCCATATGGCATCATGATTTGCTTTGGTCCTTGGCAAACCTACTACGAAGTCCATAGCTATATGTTCCCATTTCCACTCGGGAATCTCTAAGGGATGTAGAAGTCCACTGGGCCTCTGGTGCTCTGCTTTCACTTTCTGGCAAGTCAGGCATTTGCTTACCCATTCTACCACGTCCTTTTTCATGTTGGGCCACCAGTAGTACTCTTTCAAATCTCTATACATCTTGGTGCTACCGGGGTGCACTGAGTATCCTGAGTTGTGTGCCTCATATAGAATTTCTTCCTTGAGTTCCTGATCGTTTGGGACCCATATCCTCCACATATATCTCATGATCCCTCCTTTATCTTTTTCACACTTGATTTCTTCCCCAGTCATTAACTCCTTAGTCGAGTTCTTTTCTGCTTCCATCATTTGCTCTTGGCATAGTCTAATCTTTTCCAACAATGGAGGTTGGATTCGAATTTCCATCAACTTTTCTTGACCTTCTCCTGGTGTCTTAATCTCAATTTCCAGTTTCTTAAAGTCTTTTATCAATTCTTTCTCCGTAGTTAACATTATGAGCTTCTCTTTCCTACTAAGGGCGTCAGCCACCACATTGGCCTTGCCTGGGTGATAACGAATCTCACAGTCATAATCCTTGATTAGCTCTAGCCATCTTCTCTGGCGCATGTTAAGCTCTTTCTGCGTAAAAATGTACTTGAGGCTCTTATGGTCAGTGTAAATCTCACACTTCTCTCCATACAAGTAGTGCCTCCAAATTTTTAAGGCAAAAACAATTGCTGCTAATTCTAGATCATGGGTGGGGTATCGGATCTCGTAATCCTTCAATTGTCTTGACGCATATGCTATTACCTTGCCGTGCTGCATAAGCACACATCCCAATCCTTTATGCGAAGCATCACTGTAAATTACGAAATCTCCTTTTCCATTAGGCAACGCCAACACTGGGGCCGTTACCAACCTCTTCTTCAGCTCTTGAAAACTCTTCTCGCATTTTTCAGTCCATTCAAATTTCTCAGTTTTACGGGTAAGTCGAGTTAACGGAGCTGCGATCTTTGCGAAATCTTGAACAAATCGTCTATAATACCCAGCCAGTCCGATGAAACTCCTTACCTCTGTTGGAGTGGTTGGTCGTTCCTAATTTGAAACTGCCTCTATCTTGGAGGGGTAAACTAGCACTCCTTCTCTGTTGATCACGTGCCCTAAAAATTGCACCTCATTTTTCCAGAACTCACACTTTGAGAATTTGGCATATAATTGCTCCTTCCGGAGCGTCTCTAAGGTTATCCTCAAATGTTCAGCGTGTTCTTCCTCTGTCTTTGAGTAGATCAAAATATCATCAATAAAGACTATAACAAACTGGTCCAAATATTCCTTGAACACTCTATTCATTAAATCCATGAAAGCTGCTGGGGCGTTGGTCAATCCGAATGACATCACCAAGAACTCATAATGTCCATACCTAGTACGGAATGCAGTCTTTGGGATATCTTCAGGTTTAATCTTCAGTTGGTGATATCCGGTTCTCAAGTCAATCTTGGAGAAATACACAGCTCCTCTTAGCTGATCAAACAAATCATCAATTCTGGGTAACGGGTACTTATTCTTTATGGTTAGCTTGTTCAACTCTCGATAGTCGATGCATAACCTCATACTCCCGTCCTTTTTCTTAACGAATAACACTGGTGCGCCCCAAGGCGACACACTGGGTCTTATCATACCCTTATCCAACAATTCCTGTAATTGTTTTGCTAGCTCTTTCATTTCCACTGGTGCTAATCGGTACGGGGCCTTTGAGACTGGCGCCGTCCCCGGGGCTAACTCGATAGCAAACTCAATCACTCTATCTGGTGGTAATCCGGGAAGATCTTGAGGAAACACGTCTTCAAATTCGTTAACTACCGGAATGTCTTGTATCTTAGGCACCTCTTTCTGGGTGTCTATAACGTAAGCTAAATAAGCTTCGTTCCCTTTTCGTAGTAGTCTCTTTGTCTGTGCCATGGTTAGAATAGTCTGGGTCTGTCGTATCCCTTTAAAAACTATTTCCTTCTTTCCTGGGGTTTTCAACTTAACCTTTTTCCCTTTACAATCTATTTGCGCATTATTACGAGACAACCAGTCCATTCCCAAAATAACATCGAATTCCCCTAGCTTAAAAGGAATCAAATCCGCACAGAAGGATTGTCCTCCTATTTCTATTTTGTAATTGGGGTGAATCTGATTAACTGGAACGACTTCCTGATTAGCTATCTCTACTTGCAAAGACTCCCTTAGCGGTTGAGTTTTAAGTTTCAATTTATGCGCAAAATCTCTAGATATAAAAGACTTAGTTGCTCCAGAATCAAACAAAACATTTGCACTGACTGAATTGAGGGAAAATGTACCTGCTATCACATCCGCGTCCTTCACGGCATCTTTCACTGTCATGTTAAAAGTTCTAGCAGTTGGTGGCCTGTTGGAGGCAGCTCTGCTTGCCCCTGATGCTGCTGGCTTATTCATTGGGCAATCTCTCCTCATGTGACCCTGACGACCACACTGGAAACAAGTAGTGCCCTTACTGGTAGCAGGAGTAACCGGGGTACACTGGTGGGCGTAGTGGCCTATTCGTCCGCACTTATAACAGGTTATCAATTTCTGGTTACACTCTCCTGGGTGTTTCTTCCCACAAGTGGCACATACTGGCAGTGGGGGTCTGAAAAGGTTGGAACGGGACACCCCTGCCTGCTTGCCGCCCTGGCTCACAGTTGCACTCACAGATGGTTTAAACCCTACACTCTTCCCAGGTAGGGAAACTACTCCTCGGTTGAACCTATTTGGGGGCCTTCCCCCTGCGGAACCTCCACCCATGCTGGCATGCTTTCTCTTTAATCCCCCTTTTTCTCTTTCTCTTTGCATCTGATCACTCCCTGCTTCCACAATGGTTGCCTTTTGTACCAAGGTGGCATAATCTGTAAGCTCTAGAACCGCCACTCGATTCTGAATCCATTGTTTCAACCCCTGCTGAAACCTGTTAGCCTTCTTCTCCTCAGTATCCACAAATTCCGGTACAAACCTTGATAACTCAGTAAACTTGGCTTCATAATCGGCCACCGACAAGTTATTCTGCTTTAGCTCTAGAAACTTGAGCTCCATCTGAGTTTTCATAAACTTTGGGAAATACTTCTCTAGAAACAATTGTTTAAACCTATCCCAGGTTACAATAGCATCGGTCTCCATATTCTTCTTAGCTTCCCACCAATAGTTGGCCTCTCCTTTTAGCAAGTAGGTAGCAAAGAAAGTCTTTTGGGCTTCCTCAATACTCAGAATCTCGAAATATTTCTCCATTTCCTTGACCCAGGCCCTTGCCTCTACGGGGTCAGCCGATCCATGAAACTCTGGGGGTTTGAGGGACTTGAAGGCCCTAAAGGAATTGGCCATAGTGGTATTGTTTCCTTGAGGTGGTTGGGGATATTGGTTCAAATTTTGCCTTAGTAGATCCATAAATTGTCCCATGGGGTTTCCGCCCTGGTTCTCCCCCTGATGCTCGACTTCAGTTTCCCCTTCTTCTATTTCCTCTTCAAACTCTGCAGTATAGAAAGTTTCATCCCCCATCCCATAATGGGAATCCTCCTGCTCATTATAGTCCTGATCCTGTTCTTCATTATACTCAAAATTTTCCTCATGTTGATTGTGACTTTCTTGGTCAGTAGATTCGTGAGGGTTAGCCCTAGTACCCATTCTTCTCGGAGGCATTTTACTGAAAATTTGGACAATATACATTAGGTTTATTCACCTATTTTAGAGGGTTTTCCTCATAATATCGATGCATAAATGGATTTAGGATCCCACAATTCTATATATCATGGCAGTTTTAGTCGAAAGCAGTACGGGCAGATATAATATAATAAACTAGTGATCGCGTCATAAGAAAACTGAAATGACTGAAAAGGGAAATAAATATATACCAAGTACCAAACGGTACAATATCCGACATACAACAACAGTTTTAAGGAAATACAACCATCCGAATAATAACTAGTCAAAAGTGAGATAAGCTGTCTATCTGTCTAGTCTGCAACAGGGAACTACAAGCTGAAACTATCCCTACCAAAAATCGGCACTACTATGACCGTACAAGACTAGACAACTAGACCATTACATCACTAACACTGCAGTCAGCCACGACGGCGGGCCAAATCTAGAACCCTCCTCATAGCAAGGCGGAAAATCTCCTCTACATCAGCCCTGGATACCATGCCATGCCCATCACTAGGTAACCGTCGCACCCTCACATGGGCCCTCAGCTCTATGCCGGTCACCTGCCTATACATCTCTCTAGCTCTGGCACGCCTACCACCCAGGTGCCTCAACCGGGCCTCTCTCTCTGCGACTAGCTCTCTGCGGGACTCTGCCAGCCTGGCCTCAGCCACGGCTATCTCAGTAGTAAGTCTGGTCACAACGTAGTGGTGAAAACACGCTGGGACGTCCCCTGTCGGACCATGGGGTGGAGGGGCTGGAACTGCTGGAAGGGCAGCCTCTGCCTGCTGTGGCTCTGGGGTCAATGCCTCAAACTCATCTGACAATGGGCTCATAGGTAGTGGTGGCGGGGTAGGGGCTCTCTCATCAGAGAGGGGTGGCACATGAAGTCCGGAACTCCCTACAACATCAGCCACGGGCTCATCAACATCTCCCTCGGCACCCTCATCTACATCCTGGTCTAAAACAGCAGCCATCACCTGCTCTGTGGTCATGTCAGTATCCTCCTCCATCACCCTAACATCATGAACAAGCTGGGCCTCCTCAGGGTCCTCCTCCTCCTCAGACTCAATGACATCAGTATCAGTATCAAGTCGTTTCGTTATACCCCTCTAATTCACTCTTATTATTGCTTTTATTACCCGACACTTGTTCGTTACTAAAGCATGACATTACACTTACATATGGTAAGTATTTAAATCGTATAAGTTTTAAAGTCGAAATATTAGACCTCGATCGTTTTCTAAGTGGTTTACCGAAGTTATAACCAAGTATACCTCTTAGGGGTACTTTCGTACTTAACCATGATTCGAACATTTTTATAAAATCGGAAAACGATCCATTCGACATGTGGTCCTCTCCCACACCTTCATTTTTACCTCTAATATTTAATTATTAAGATTCGCCACTGATTTCGCAATATTAAAGGGATCCAATTTTGGTTACGAACTTTTGATTACGGTTCCGAACCACTTTTACGAATTTAATCATAACTCCTAAACCGTAAGTCCGTTTCATGCGATCTTTATATCAAAACGAAGATCATAACATAATCTAGCTTATCATGGCATAAATCGAAGATAATCAGTGAGTTACATCTACTGTCAAGTTCGAATTTCAAGGTTAAACGAAAATCGGGCATTACAACGGCTATAAATCGAACGTTCTACTAATCGTAACACTAAAACCAAGCCACACCGGGCACCAATACAACTTATACATATGATTCTCATCTCAACCATCTCAAGAACACAATATTTTACCAACATTATCATCATCTCTTAAATCCATTAGATCTACCACATAATCATGATTATAACATCACTAACATGCTCCTAACACTTAAATCCATCAAGAACATGCAAAAACTCAAAGTAGACCTAGGGTTTCAAGATCATTATACCTTCTTGAGGGTGTGATATGGCCTTACAAAGCTTGGTATGGTCATTGTCTAGCTTTAACAAACCTAAGATCAACCAAAGAAACATGAAAATCAAAGTTAGTTCTTGAAGAACACTATTCATCCTCCTCTTTAATGATTTTTTTGAAAATGGAAAAAGAAGAGATTGAAGCTAGGATTTTGAGGAGATCATTTTTATGAATTATAGGACTCATATAAAAAGTTTCAAGACCAAACAATGGTTGGAAGTTGGATTTGTGTTCTTGAATTAAGGAAATAGCCGAATGGAGTGTTTTTGTGGAGGGGGAGAGTATTTTGCTTGGTTGCTCTTGAATAATGATGTGTAAAGTAAGGTTTTTAGATAATATCTCATGTAAAGTAGCTTTAATAAAGGTATGATGCACTAGATGAGGTATTTAGCAAGACAAGTGTTGATCTTTGGATGGTTTTCATGTAACTAGTAGTTAGATTTGCTAAGTACTTGGTTGATCACTTGATTCTAGTCACTCTTGTAACTATATTGGTTACTAGATATTTTTTAGTGGCTTGCACAAGACTCTTTCTCTCTCTGCTTGTTTCTTTGTCCGTTTATTGCTTAATTCGTTGATCGTTCGAGGGAATAACTCATTCGTTTCTAGTTAGGGTTTTACCGAAAACCTTCTTAATAATTATAATACCATCCTCCATCTTACTTAATACTTCTCGAATTTAAATTCCTTAATTCCCTTTTATTAATCATTAAGTCTTGAAGTGTCCAGGGAAATCTCGGAGAAAATAAAAGTGTTCTTTTTCTGAATCCGACAGCTTTTACATACACTTATTTTCCTCCTGGATCACTAATACGAACTCAGAAATCCGTTCCGAATACCGGGTATAACATTATTATAATAATATTCCAAATTCCACCAAAATCACTATTCATCACTTATTTTTATTTAATTCCTATAATTAGGAAAATGAACCTGGTTCACCCTCGAGTGTTCCTTAACCTTTTTACGGAACCGCTGGACTTATAATAGATATTGATTTGGATGACGCAAGAATAATCTTACTTGAAGTAATATACTTATATCCTTAGGAGATAGATCATTCTTATCTATGCTTTCAACCAAAAGTATTCTGCATGACATATAAATAATTGAATTCAAATCCATTCCATTCATTTAATAGACATTCGTTACATCGCAGTCATAACCACTATTCATTCCCATATTATTACATAATAAAAAGTTTTAATTCTATCAAAAATCTGGGTTCTTACACTTATCTTCTCAGCATAGTCTCTCTTCATATTCACAAATCAATAAACTCCAGCTTCCATACTTTCTCCACTTTGTCTTCAGAATCCAATAATGCAATGATCCTTTCTATTTCATATAGCTTGCCCCAATTTTTGACACTGTCCTTGTTTGAATTTCTTCTCCCTTCCATCAGTATATTTAATCTCAAGGTAGTTATTCACAATGACAGCATAGTAGATTCTCTGAGCTCTTAGATATTGCAATTAGTCTTCATCAAAGTCTTCATCAAGAGGTTGGAGTTTCAGTCCTGGATAGATATTTAGGGTTCTTGATTTGGATAGCTTTGGTTTCCTTGCAGCTTGTTTGAATTTGATCCTTTTTACATGATTGCCTGGCAGTAGCATGTGACCTTTGTTTGTAGACCATTGTAGTATTCCATTAGCAGTTTGCTTTTTGAAACACACAGATGGTTTCTTGACTTGAATCTTCTTCTCTTCTTGAGGTGGCAAAATAGTTGCAGAAGCCATAGATGCTGATTTTGCTAAGTCACTACTAACAGTATTCACCCTAGACTTAGAGTCTTGTGTTGTGGTGAGGTTACTGTCAGCAATGCCTAAGGCTTGTTATTTTCCATTTTTCCTCTCATAGACTTTACCTTGGTCATCATCATCCTTCTTGTTCTTGTCATCCTTCTTCTTCTTCTTATCTTCATCACCCTTATCTCTCCTGTGATGTCTTCTCCTCCCATCACTTTTATCTTCAGAGTCATCATCCTTATTTCTCCTAGGTAGATCCATTTTTGGAATCGCACCAGTTGGTATGAAAGATCTGAGGATGTGCAGTGCTTCTATTTCTTCAACATTTCTGACTCCACCTTTCTTCTATAGTTGATCAGTGATAGCAATGATAAGTGTGATTTCTAGAAGTAAGGTTATTGGGAATGACCAACTGCTTGATGTCTTCAATTTTGGTGCCAGACTGGTAGATAATTGTCCATGGCTTCTTGATTACTTCTGGCAGCCTTGAAGGTTGATCATTCCTTAAGTCATCATACAGACTCTTGTTGTTCTCATTTCTCTTCTCAATAAGCTCAAGTATGGCATCTACCTCAGAGTGTTTTAGGGCTTGAAGAGTCTTGTAGGTTAGATGCCATATCTTTGAATTGGATACCATCATTATCTCCTTGAACCATGAGCTATTGATTTTCCTGGGTATAATAGTGAGACAGTCAATCTAATCCTTCAGGCTTCTCGGATAAAATTGAGTGTCACTAGCTTGCTCCCTTGAGACTTTCAGAAACTCCAAGAATGCTTCATCATGATAGACATTTGAATTTACAACTTCTTGTAGCTTGGCCTCAGTAACCACCTTTACTTCTACAGGCTTGGCACTTTCAGATTTGGAGGATGGAGGTTTATCAGATGGCATACTCCCTGCAACCACTGTGGTTGTGATGGATTGCTTCTGGCCACCAGGAGTAATGACATGCACAGTTGGTAGAGTAACAACTAGCATAGTGGTTGGGGGCTCATCAACTTTGGATTTCCCTTTCCCTGGCACATTTATAGGTTTTGGAGCCCTTTGGTGACCACCCTCATTTAGCTGTATGTCTTTCTCCTTAGGTTTCTCCCCCTTTGGATTTGAATTCCTTAACCTCTTCTCCCCCTTAGGCTTGTTGTCAGGCACAGAGGCTTTAGGAGTGGCCTTTGGGTTGGAAGATTCTTCAGGTAGAGGGAGACCCATGTGCTTCATCATAGCAGACAGCATAGATTGTTGATGTAGAAGGACATTAGCTGTGGTGGTGGCTTGGGTGTCCAACTGTTCAGTGAGAATTGCAACCTTGTCTTTAAGATGAGCATTAGACTTTGTGAGAGAAGCTACCTCCTTTTCAAGAGCATCAACCTTGGTGAATAATTCATTTTCCTTGAAACCAGATAAGGATTGGTCTTGCAGTCTCTTCACTTCATACTTTGACATTTCATGCACGAGGACCTCAGTCACTAGCCTATCTCCATACAGATTTTTGAACATTGTCCTCAGCATGGCATTGGAATCTGTGGTCTGATCAGATAGAGCTTGAAATTTATGCCCCAGACCTGTAACTGTATTCTTTAGGAGAGCTAAACCATTGTCCATCTTGGTGCAGGTAGACTTGCATGCTAGAATGTCCTTGATTACAGTCTCCAATTTAGGGAATTTGGCCTCAAAAGTCCTCTTTATCTCATTCACCTCTTTGGTTGTGGCTGTACACACTTCATGAACTTCTGATTTTAGACCCTTGCCAAGGTAGTGTGCAGCCTTTAGAATGCCCTTGTAGTTGTCATTCACTGCTTCATAAACATCACTAGGGGTGAGAGATTTGGCATTGGACCCTAGTGCAGTGATGTACTCTTCTGTGATGTACTAGAGGCCCTCTAAGAGAGAAATATCAAATTTTCCTTGTAGCCAGGCATCTACATTGTCATCTCTCTCAGCATCATCTACTATCTTTGCCTTTTGCATCTCCACATCATCTTTGTGGCATAAGACAATAGCCTCATAATCTGGATTTAGCATAGTGAGAAGGTTCTGAGCAATCTTTGTGAACTCAGGGATCTGATCCACAATTAAGCTTTGAAGTGCTTCAACCGTCAATTGAGGTGGAACAGACCCTGATCCTAAAGCACTGTCATGTTGCACAGGCTTCAGCCATTGAGACAAGAAGTTAGAGCTAGAGCTAGGCAAGCTAGACTCCTCAGTTACAGATGCAACTTCTGTAACCGGATGGAATGACTCTACTACTATTGTCTCTACAGGAGTGGGATGAGTTACAACAGTAGTTGACACAGGCATAGAGTCTCTAGTAAAAACTAGTGAATCCTCTGTGGTTGTGATGGTGTCATCAGGATGTGCCCCAGCTAGCATTCCCTCACCATCTGAATGTGGTTTCTGGGTGGTGAGCAAAGTGTCATGCACTAAGTCACTTGAATTCATTGGCTCACCAAGAGAAAAGAATTCTTGGTGATCAATGTCTTGTTCTTCAATTTCTTGAAGTACAGGCTCCAAAGAAATTTGTGATGTAGATTCTGGAAGAGAAGTGTCTTGTAGAATGGATTTTGGCAACTCCCCCTGAGAAATAGAGGGAGTTTCAAATGTGATGTGCTCTCCACTCAGTGTTGTGCCAGCCTTATCACTCCCAGGTGCTGACTCTTTACAGATAGGTGCATTGGGGAGGATGCTTGATTCTATAGATGCACCCTGTTGAGAGGATACATCTAGTGAACTGTGTGCCCCTGATTTTACAAATTCATGTGTGACTGAAGAGGTGGTTTTAGCTTTCTTCTTCTTTGGTCTGATTAAGGGTGACTCAGGTTCCTCGCTTTCTAAACCTAATTCAACATCCAGTGCTGCTTCTGATAATATGGTCAAAGGTGCAGAAGCAACCTGTTTTCTCTTCTTCTCTTTTTTACTAACATCACCCTTTTGAGAGGATGATGCAGTTGGCTCAGTGTTTGGTAGAGTGTTAGGTTGAGAGGGTTGGTTAGCAGGCCCTGGGTTAGCATTGTGTTCTACTTGCTTGGGTTGTGCTAACTGTGACTTTGAATCAAATGCTGGCATGTTGTGGGGGTAAGTCCTAAACAAACCCTCCATACGGGGAGTTATGTTAAGTCTTACATCCACATCATTCCTAGTCTCCAAATTACCAAAAATAAGTTTGGTCATAGATTTAGGATAGCCTATTCTATTTCTATCTATCCCAGGCAATTCAATCAATTTAGCATTTTTAAAATTAAGAACAGATTGAATAAAGTGAGGGAAGAAAATGTCAGTACCTCTCTTGGTTGTGTTCTTACCAAGTCTCCCATACAACTCTTGGAGAATGATTTGTCCAACATCTATCTTCCTTCCATAAGCCAATGCATAGATAATTTGCTGCACATGTGCACTGATTTGATCAAAACTTGATTTCCTGGCAGTGAAGACTTGAAGGAGAGTTGCAAACACATAGCTCCACTCCTTTCTCAGATTCTTCCTGTTTAGCTTTCCAAGATTAATCCCATCTGAGTAGTTGATGAATTCAAAAAATTCTTCCAACTCTGCATTTGTGGCCAGTATATCATATGACTCTTGTTATAAGCCCAGTGCTTGATTCATGTCTGCTGTGGTGATAGTGATTTCCTTATCCTGAATCTTGCAGTAGATGATATATGATGTTATTACGCTTTCCAGGGCTACAACTTCCACAATAGTAGTGCCCTAAAACTGTTCCAGGATGTCTAGATACAGAGCCGGGTTGGCAGAGAGGGCATCCTTGATGTATGACTCAGACATCCAATTTACAAAGCACTTGAAGTTCGCACTGGGTGCTTCCACATCACTGGTTAGGGCGATAAAGTTGGTGTTGAATTTCACAGTTGCCATTGATAAAGAGAAAAGAGAGAAAAGAGTAAAGGTTGAAGAAGAAATTTAGCTTTTGGTAGTTAGGGTTTCAGAGGTTTTGGGAGTTTAGATGCTTGAGAAATCGAATGAAATGAACCGAATAGTTGTAAAATTGTATAAGTATGAAGTACTTGAATTGTCGATTAGATATATGTTTTGTATCGACAAGTCAGGCATTCGAGAAGTAGAAAATAACTATTCGATAAGTCAAGAAAGGCTTATTCGATATCTCAAGCAGATGGTAACTCACAGCTGGTAGTTATCCAACTTAGAAATAATTTTAAATTAAATAAAATGTGTTTTTATGAGTGAATTAAAATTTCAGACAAAAATCCAAAATCGGTTGAGATTCAGCGAGAATTCAGCCTTTTCAAATGATTAGAGAACTCAAATATAGTATTCGAGAACTCAATTACCATATTCGAGAATACCTCTATTCGATATCTCTAAAAGACTCTATTCGAGAACTCGAGAATGCTCTAATGGGACTTATTAGAGATGTCGAATAGTGAACCATTCGAGAAGTCTGAGTTATCGAAATATACTCATCACTCACAAAAATTAATTTTCACTATCTTTTAAGAATTTACCAGTCATATTCAATGAAGAATATTCTAGCAAATTAAACAGTGATTCTCTCAAAATTTCATTGAAATTTCAAGTTGACAAAATATGATTTTTCAACATATGCAGTAGATTTGAAATATTTATAAATCATATTTCAGCCAACACTTACTCCAAAAATATTGAGAATTTAGATAAAGTAAGTGTTTACTGCTACAACAATCTAGATGATATATTCACTTAGCCAGAATCTGAAGAATTCAGCATTCCAATCTCACTAACCAACCTTGTGAAGGTGGCTTCATCTAATGGCTTAGTGAATATGTCAGCTAGTTGTTTATCTGTAGAGACATAATGCAACTCAATGGTACCATTAGTTGCATGTTCTCTAATGAAATGATATCTGATGTCAATGTGCTTTGTTCTAGAATGATTGACAGGATTGGCAACTATAGATATTGCACTTGTGTTGTCACACATGATTGGAATTCTTTCCAACACAAGTCCATAATCTCTAAGTTGATTTCTAATCCAAAGCACTTGAGCACAGCAACTTGCTGCAGCTATGTATTCAGCCTCAGCTGTAGAAGTTGACACAGATTGTTGTTTCTTGCTATACCAAGAGACTAACCTTTGTCCAAGAAACTGGCAGCTACCTGAGGTGCTTTTCCTATCCACTCTGCATCCAGCATAATCAGAATCAGAATAACCAACCTGATTGAACCCTGTGTCCTTAGGATACCATAAACCCAAGTTTGGAGTGCCCTTCAGATATCTAAAGATCCTTTTTATAGCCATCAAATGTGATTCTTTTGGATTTGATTGAAACCTTGCACACAAACATGTAGCAAAATGATGTCTAGCCTACTTGCAGTGAGGTAGAGTAGAGAACCAACCATGCCTCTGTAGACTGAGATATCTACTTTCTTGCCTTTAGCATCTTCATCTAATTTAGTTGCAGTGGCCATGGGTGTCTTTGCAGGTAAGTAGTCTTCTAAGTCAAACTTCTTCAATAAATCCTTGATGTACTTGGTTTGACTGATAAAGATACCATCCTTCCTTTGACTGACTTGCAACCCAAGAAAGAATGTCAACTCTCCCATCATACTCATCTCATATCTGCTCTGCATGAGTTTAGAGAATTTTTCACACAGCTTCTCATTTGTAGAGCCAAATATGATATCATCCACATAGATCTGAACTAGGATAATATCATCACCATGTTTCTTATAAAACAGTGTTTTGTCCAATGTGCCTCTAGTGAATTGATTTTCAAGGAGAAATTATGATAGAGTATCATACCATGCCCTTGGAGCCTGCTTAAGTCCATACAATGCCTTAAGCAATCTGTAGACAAATTCTGGGAAGTGTGGATCCTCAAAGTCAGGTGGTTGTTGCACATAAACTTCTTCTTCCAACTCTCCATTCAGAAATGCACTCTTGACATCCATTTGATAAACTTTAAAGTTTGAATGAGCAGCAAATGCCAAGAATATTCTGATGGCTTCCAATCTAGCAACAGGGGCAAATGTCTCATCATAATCAATACCTTCCTGTTGAGAGTATCCTTTTGCAACCAACCTTGCTTTGTTTCTTACTATTACACCATCTTCATCCATCTTATTCTTCAGAACCCATTTTGTTCCAACAATGGTTCTATTCTTTGGTGCAGGCACAAGTTCCCATACTTTGTTTCTTTCAAATTGATTCAGTTCCTCTTGCATGGCAATAATCCAATCTGGATCCAACAGTGCATCATCAAGTTTCTTAGGCTCAACCTGAGATAGATAACAACCATAGAGGCACTCATTCTGAGTTGCTCTCATAGTCCTTACTCCTGCATTAGGATCTCCAATAATTTGCTCTGCAGTGTGTGATCTATCCCATTTCCTTGAATGCTCAGTCTGATTTCTCATTCTTGATGTTGCTTCATCATCCAATTCCTGATCATTCTCATTTCCTCCCCTGTGATGTTGCCACTATTCACAGGTGTGTCTTGGATGCTTGTTTCTCCACTATTGATTGGCACAAATTGTTCTCTTGTATCATCATTCACTTGAGTTTGTTGAACTTGAGTTCAACTCCAGTTTCAATCTCTTCATCAGAATCATCTAGATTATCAAACTTTAATGGATCTTTATCTTCATCATTGGCTTCTTCTAATCCAGGTAGTTTGCCATCATCAAATGTCACATCTGTGCTTTCCATAATTTTCTTTTGACTGATGACATAAACTTTGTATGCAATTCTTTCCATAGAGTAGCCAAGAAAAATTCCTTCAAATGCCTTTGCATCGAATTTTCCAACATATTCTGAATTATCCTTCAATACAAAGCATTTGCTTCCAAAAGTATGAACATACTTTAGACTAGGCTTCTTTCCAGTTATCAAATTGTAAGGTGTCTTTCCAGTGTTTTTGTTGATGAGGGTTCTGTTCTGGATATAGCATGTAGTGCTCACAGCCTCAGCCCAAAAACATGTAGGCATCTTTGCATCAAGCAATATTGTTCTAGCAGCCTCAATTAGAGTTCTATTCTTTCTCTCAACAACTCCATTTTGTTGTGGAGTCCTTGGAGCAGAGAATTGCTGAGAAATTCCATTCTCTTTGCAGAATGCTTCAAGTATGGCATTTCTGAACTCTGTTCCATTATCACTTCTTAATGCAATCACACTTGCATTGTTGGCCTTTGCTTCCTTGTCAACTCTCTTTATGTGCTCAATGATTACTTGTGGAGCCTCATCTTTTGATGCTAGAAATTTCACCCATGTATACCTTGTAAAGTCATCAACCATCACTAAGGCATACTTCTTTCTTCCTAGTGACATAATATTGACAGGCCCAAACAAGTCCATATGAATGAGTTGTAGGGGCTTGGTTATTGATGTCATTATCTTTGACTTGTGGCTTGATCTTTTCATTTTTCCTCTTTGACAAGCCTCACACACTCCTTCTTGACAGAATTCAAGTGTGGGCATGCCTCTCACTAACTCTCTTTTGACTAGAGAATTAATGGCTTTGAAGTTCACGTGTGATAATTTCTTGTGCCACAACCAACAATCTTCATTTGATGCTTTTGAGTAGAAGCAACAAATTTTGTCCTTGTTTGCAGAGTCCATATTGGCTACAAACAGGCTTCCTTTCCTTACTCCAGATAGAGCAAAATCACCAGTCTTCTTGTGGGTGATCAAACATTCATCTTTTTCAAAATCCACCTTGAATCCCCTATCAGTAAACTGACCAACACTTAGCATATTATGCTTGAGTCCCTTGACCAGTGCTACATCTTCAATGATGACATTTCCAACTTTCAACTTGCCATATCCCAATGTGTTACCCATGTTGTCATCTCCAAAAGCAACCATTGGGCCAGCCTTCTCCTCATACTGTGATAGCAGGGCCATATCACCAGTCATATGATTTGAGCATCCACTGTCCAAAATCTACATGACCTTCTTTTCACTTTCTTTGCCCTGCAAACACAAAGGTATTACTTCTCCTTTGGTACCCAAACAAGTTTGGGTCCAGGTGACTTAGAAACAGTTTTATCATAAACAACATGCTTATCAACTTTCTTGGTGTTAGTCTTCTTGTCACTATTAGAAGTCTTAGAGCCTGAGGTCTCAGACTTAGGTGACAAAGGTACCTTCCTAGCTTTAGGAGGACTTGAAGACTTTGACCTTGTGTGCATCTATATGTCTTAGAGGCACAGAACAATCATAGAAAGGTTTGGGCACACTACCAACAGGTTTCTTGCATGCATGATATCACTACACCATATATTGCCTATTGCAACACCGATATGTATAAGTGTTACAATAGACACAAAACTTGGTAGTCTATTGCAATATTTTTTACAGTGTTGCAAGAAATACCAAAAGTGTTGCAAGCAAAATGATAATTTTGAAATTTTATAACAATTGCAACACTTTTTGCACTTTACGAAAAGTGTTACAATACACGACCGAAATATTCTAATTTTTTGTTCACGGGCTTGCCAATAAGCGGGATATTCTAATTTTTTGTTCCCGGGCTTGCCAAATTTTTTTCGTGCCAAGACTTTTATTACACAGAAATAATGTTTTATTACATAAAAACAGAAACAACAAATCTCTCATCCCTCTCTCTCTCACAGACCTCTCTCAAATCTCACTCTCTCGACCTCACCTCTCTCGACCATCTCTCTCACCTCTCTCGACCATCTCTCTCACTCATCTCTCTGACTCATCTCTCACACCTCTCTCAAATCCCTAATTAAAACCATAAAACCCCAAATCGATTAGAGTAAAGTTGGAGTGAAGATTCAATTAGAGCTTTAATTCATGGTAAATTACCCAAATTTTTTCGATTATGTTAGATTATACATGGATATATGTGTGTGTATGTGAAAATATTTGGATTATATGTTGGATTTTATATGTTCATAATTTTTTATCGATTAAAACTGGTATTATATGTTGGATGTTTGTGTTCAATTTGTGTGAGCTAGTTTTATTAATTTTTTGGTAATTGTATGTTAATTTTGTGTCAATTTTTGTATTTTGCATCCGATGTCAGTTTTATATGCTTATAATTTGTGTATTTTGTTCTATGCTTATAATTTTTGTATTAGTTTTCAAAGCTAGTTAGTGCTGTATGAATTTAGAGGAAATTAATTAGCTAATTGATATATTTACTTGGAACATTGGGAGATAGCTCTCCATGTTGGCAGATATATTGTGACCATGATGAGCACTGGAGTAATACTAGTTAACTGGATTCCAGTTGTCTGGTAACTTAATTGTCACTTTTTATACATGACTTCATATTTTAGTATTGTTATTTACTTAGAATTAACATTATGATTTTTAAATTATGGAAAGAATCGTTTTCATTTTCAAATTTTGTCTAGGTGGAGACGGTCAAATGAATGATTTGATCTGGTATAGCTGGCTTGGTGGGATTATTATTGGAACTATGATAGGTTCCAACATGGTTTTAGATGAAGTCAGTCGGGCAGGTTCACGCAACGTTGTCATAACCGGAAGGTATACCCTCTCATGGATATAGCAAGATATAGAAAGTTTTGCATAACCTGGCCATCTAAATATAAAAAAATCTATAAAAATTATTTTGCCAGCTCTGTAGCTGCAATTATCCAAATAGGCTTCCAAAGTATATATTGGCCTATGCAAATTTGAAAATTTCAACTTAAAATTGCAATTAGTGTACAACATATGGTTTTTCTTAAATAAAAAAAAGAGCCGGTGTAACACCCCTAGATCCGGGGTCGGAGATCCAGGCTGTCACTAAATCCTTAATCCCCATTTTAATAAACATTACTCTCAATCTTCCTTTTTGCATGCTGTGACCCCTCAGTCAAACATAACATTTACAGATTATAGGCTCAGAAATGAAATTAAAATGTTACTGAGTTATTACAACCATCTTGAAATAGATATTACAAACCCAAATTGTCATAATCTTAAAAGTTCAAATTAAAAGGATTACCATCTAAGGCGGCATCTACATCCACAATACGGTTTGGTTTTCAGAAGCTTACACAAGCCATGCTTGTAAATAAACCTAACCAACCTAAGCTGCAAACCTATCCAACTTAGTCTGCTCACCTGTGGTAATGCTGCTGGGTGTGACCTCGACACCTGCCTCGTAAATAGTCTCCTATACTGCTGACCGGTTAGCATGCTTTTGCGGGGGGTCTGACTTGTTCTTGCCATGCTTATCTGTTGTTGTGTGGTGGTATATATAAAAGAAAAGCAAGAGTGAGCAATATAGCTCAGCCATATAATAATAGTTTTCAAAGTACTTTTGTTAACGTAAACCATAAAACATATCGTATACTGACATTGTATTATCCTTAAACATTTTCATTCTTTATCCAGAAATATAACGAAGAATTTCTGAGGTACTTTGAATAGTTCATCATTCTGTCAACACTATCGGTAACTGAGCACCTAGGCTTTTATTACAGTGTTGCAATACAATTCCAATTGGAAGAATGGGATTATGCTGGAGCCTCTTCCACGATATTTGGTGATCAGCCAATATACCGTGCCTCTGCTTCTCTACTAGTAGAAGGACGACGTTCCCTTATCGGGTTGCACCCTGACCGCATATGGGCCTTATCATTTGGACTACGCTCGAAGGCGATGTCCCATCTTCCTCCAATCCCTTAGAGAATTCTATGCATCGTAGGAACAGAATTTAATTCAGTTTCCCCTAAGCACAAAGCTTGACGACTGGTTTAATAATCATTAATACCTTTACTTCCATGAGTAATTGAGGAAGTAACTCTGATGTGTGGGTTGACTTTAGTCAACAGATTTCGATGACTAAGAATCCCCTCATCAACATAACTTGGGAGTTGGTCGGAGTTTTGAGTGTTTAGTCAAACCTGAGCCCCTCCTTACTAGGTAGGGTGCATTTCTTGTTGGTAGCGAAGGGAGAAAATAATTAATACTAGCTCCCAAAACCTTGGGTTCCCGAGTTTTGATAAGTTGAGTGAAGTAGCGATACTTTTTCGGTGAGTGTAGCTATAGTCCATGAAGAAATGGGAACCCGTCCTATTTTTAAATACTTTTCCGACGGTCAGAAAATATTTAAAATACTTTTTAAAGTTTTTAAATCACTTTTAAAAATAAATAATAAGATTTTTAAATCATCCTGAAATATTTAATTAATATTTATTAAATAAACAGTCAGCTTAGAATATTTAATAAATATTTAAATAATATTTATTAAATAAATAAACCTTTAGACTATTCTCAATAAGAAAATAATATTCAAATTATTAATAAATATTCAAATAATGTTTATTAATATCTTCAAAGAAATTTTCAATCCGAAAATACCCAATTTATATTTATTGGAATATTTAAAAAATATACGTCATATAACCCTTCCGGTGACTTCCGGTTTTTATGCCTTATCCTGACAAAATATTTCCGACTCCCTTACTAAGAAAAGGTATTATCATACCCTACTGGGAACTTGTAACACATCACCATATACATATATATAAGAGTCTATGCATACGTACATACTTAACAGGTTTATAAATCCCCGTAAATGACCATACATCATATGTTGATTCGCAAAAATACTATCAAGTAGCTCATAGCATTTATACCACAACAACAACAGTTTGTAAATACTTGAAATACAAGTTTCGAAAACTTGCCTGATCGTGTCGTAATAGTCTGGGCTATGCCTCTAGTGCGATGATCTATAACAACCAATAAGGTTCGGTTAGTTCGTTAAACAATCCCGTCAAATCGACTATTCACGTAAAGACACAACTTCGTAACCATACATCCTTATTACACGTTTGGCTTATTATACGTCTATGATATCCTTTAACCAGTTTTGGGTAATTATTGGTCTCGTAACAACTTTCGTTAAAGGTCATTTTCAACGAAACTAAAGTTTGTCTCGTATCGTCCCCTAAAAGAGTTTTTCAGTTGCGCAACTTCGATTCGAAAAATTCTATAAAATTGAAAAATAAACTTTTTCATGAAATTCTTTTTCTCACTTCTTCTTAACTGTCCAGAGGATTTTTCATCCAAATTTCATAATTAAGAACATCTTTTTAATATCTCAATTGTTGCTCTAAATATAGCTTCTTTCTGCAGTGGGTTCTCATGCGCATTCTTGATTTAAACATTTCTATAAAATCGAAAATTAAGCCTTTTGTCTTCAAATTTTTACAGGGACTTAACCACTGACTAAGTTAACCCCTGTAAAAATTTCATAATCACAGACCATTTTTAAAGGGCTCGTTTGACTTGGTAAAGTCAGTCCATCTTAACGATTCGTCCGTTTTATCCGGTTTCACTAAAACGAGCATATCTCATAAACCGTAAATCGTAATCACATGATCTTGGTGTCAAAACAAACTACAAATTCCAATGAAATTTTGACATTTGTTGAATTCGGTATTACTGCTCAAATGATCTAATGAAATTTCGACATTATAACGACAATAAACCGAACATTTCCAAATTCCATGAACTCCATCTAACCACTTAATTCAACCACACACCATCAAGATCATATAAACATCATCAAGGATCTATAAAACCAGTGGTAACATCCATTTATCACTATCCAAAATTTTACACATACTTATAAAGTTTAAAACATCACAATCCCCTTAAACATGTACATACTTGCATCAACCTTTCAAATCAACTTATAGCTCATAAGGTTTAAGGTGGGTGTGAGTGTTTTACCTTCCTTGGAGTCTTAACAACCTTAACCAAGCTTGACTTTCCTTAAAAACACCTTAGATAGCTTTAACAACCTTTAATCTTCAAGACCTAAACAACCAAGTTTAAAATTTTCGTAGTCAGCATCACCACTCTTGAAAGAACTTGAAAAACGAGGGTCTTACCTTCCCTATCTGAACGAGGCTCCTGAATAAGAGTTGTAGAGCATCTCAATACCTTTCCAGAAAGCTATAGAACACAACATTTCATTGAGAAATGAGGGAGTTATGGCAGGTTGAAGTGGCTGCTCTGATTTTGGCCGAAAATAGAGAAAATGGAGGGGGAGAGCTTTTGCTATCTTTTCTTATGTAATTGATAAAATGATATGTATAATTGATATATATCAATCATACTTCAGCACTTATCAATTACCCAAGTTAATCTCCAAAGTGATTTTGCAAAAGAAAGGTAATTGGCAATTTGTCCCAAAAATGGTATACAATGCTTGGTTTAAATTATCATAACTTGTCTTATTTGTTTAGCATCCAATGCTCCTTGCCTTGCATGGCTTGCATGGCTATCACATGGTAAATTTCAGGTATATTACTCACCTATTAATCAACCAATGCTTACCATTTAATTCCATATGCAAGTTTAGAGATTTTCTTGTAAAAGCGTTTCGTCGCGTAGAAATTTCTTTCATCGTTCTTGAACATTTGCCTTTGAAATTCTTCTAATAAATTACATAATTTCTTGCCTTGGTATTTAACTTAGCTTAAAGATTTTCTTAACCTCAATATCCCATATTTATACCAATTTTTTAATAAAAATGAAAATCTACGTAATCTGACAGTTTCTACATTCCCTTTCTTCTTGGTACAACGATACTTTATCCATAAAAGTATAAATACTTCTTCATTCATATAATATGATCTTAAAAACTTTACATAACCTCCACCAATCACCGTTTATGATCATTTTAGAAATATTACAAAAACCTGGGTTCTTACAACCTTCCCTCCTTAAAATGATTCCGTCCCGGAATCATTTCTAGAACAGATGGGGGTACTTCTCTTGCATGGCGCTTTCCAATTCCCAGGTTGATTCCTCGACATTGTGATTAGTCCACAAAACTCTTACCAGGCTGATGGTCTTGTTTCTGAGTACTTGCTCTTTCCGGTCTATGATTTCCACCGGTCTCTCGATGTAGGACAAATTTGGCTGTAAATCTACATGCTCATGTTCCACTATATATTTGGCATTGCGATTGTACTTCCTCAGCATAGACACATGGAAAACGTTATGTACTTGCTGCAGACTTGGAGGTAAGGCTAACTCGTAAGCCACTTGTCCAATCCGCCTTAATATCTCGAAAGGTCCGATGTATCTCGGACTCAACTTTCCTTTCTTCCCAAACCTCATCAGTCCTTTCCAGGGAGATACTTTTAGCAGCACCATGTCTCCTACTTCATATTCTCTATCCTTTCGAGCTAAGTCGGCATACTTACGTTGTCTGTCTTGGGCTGCTGCCAGTCTTCCTCTGATTAGAACTATCACATCTCTTGTCTGTTGTACCAATTCAGGTCCTAATATCTTCCTCTCACCAACTTCTTCCCAACATAAGGGAGAACGACATTTTCGGCCATAGAGGGCTTCATATGGGGGCATTCCGATACTTGAGTGATAACTGTTATTATAAGCAAACTCAATCAATGGTAAGTGCTCTTCCCAACTTCCTTTGAAATCCATAACACACACTCTCAGCATGTCCTCTAAGGTCTGAATTGTTCTTTCACTTTGTCCGTCAGTCTGGGGGTGGTATGCAGTACTCATATTTAGCTTGGTTCCCACACAGTCTTGAAAGCTCCTCCAGAACCTGGAGTTAAACCTTGGGTCTCTATCGGACACAATGGTCACGGGAACTCCATGTCGTACCACAATTTCTCTTATATATATGTCTACTAATTTATCAACAGTGTACCTCTCGTTGATTGGGAGAAAGTGGGCGGACTTAGTCAACCTATCGACGATTACCCATATCGCATCGTGGTTAGTCTTGGTCCTTGGGAGTCCTACTACAAAATCCATGGCTAGGTGCTCCCACTTCCATTCTAGAATCTCTAGGGGTTGCAGTAGTCCACTAGGTCGCTGGTGTTCTGCCTTTACCCGTTGGCAGGTCAAACATCTATTCACCCATTCTGTCACATCCTTCTTCATGTTGGGCCACCAATAGTATTCTTTCAAATCTCTATACATCTTCGTGGTACCTGGGTGCACAGAGTACCTTGAGTTATGTCCTTCATATAGGATTTCATCCTTTAGTTCCTGAACATTTGGGACCCAAATTCTCATTGCATATCTCATGATTCCTCCTGCATCTCTTTCGCACTTAATTTCCTCCCCGGTCAATATCTCTTCCTCCGAGTTCTTTTCCTCTTCCATCTTTTGCTCTTGGCACATTCGAATCTTTTCCAATAACGGAGGCTGGATTTGAATTCCCATTAACACTTCTTGGCTACTTCTAGATGTCTTAACTTCGATTTCTAGCTTCTCCATTTCTTTTATCAATTCTTCCGTTGAAGTCATCATCTTGAGCCTTTCCTTTCTACTAAGGGCATCGGCCACCACATTTGCCTTTCCTGGATGATAACGAATTTCACAATCATAATCCTTGATTAATTCCAGCCATCTTCTCTGTCTCATATTCAATTCTTTCTGGGTAAAGATGTACTTGAGACTTTTATGATCTGTGTAAATTTCACACTTTTCTCCATATAGGTAGTGTCTCCATATCTTTAACGCGAAGACTATTGTAGCTAGCTCTAAGTCATGGGTATGGTACCTTATTTCATACTCCTTCAATTGTCGGGAAGCATATGCAATTACCTTATCGTGCTGCATGAGCACGCAACCTAGTCCTTTATGCGATGCATCACTATAGATCACAAAGTCCCCCTTATCATCTGGCAGTGCCAACACTGGGGCGGTCATTAATCTTTTCTTTAGCTCTTAAAAGCTCTCTTCACATTTCTCATTCCATACAAACTTTTCAGTCTTTCTGGTGAGTCGGGTCAATGGGGCTGCCAGCTTGGCAAAGTCTTGTACAAACCTCCTATAATACCCGGCTAGTCCCACGAAACTTCTTACTTCGGTCGGGGTGGTCGGTCTTTCCCATTTTGATATTGCCTCTATTTTGGCAGGGTCAACCAGTACTCCTTCACTACTAACCACATGACCTAAGAATTGCACTTCTTTCAACCAAAATTCGCATTTCGAAAATTTGGCATACAACTTTTCTTCCCTCAAGATTCCTAGGACTATCCTCAAGTGTTCTGCATGTTCTTCCTCAGTCTGAGAATAAATCAAGATATCGTCAATGAAAACTATGACGCACTTGTCTAGGTACTGTTTGAATACTCGATTCATCAAGTCCATGAATGCTGCGGGTGCGTTTGTCAGTCCAAAGGACATCACTAGAAACTCATAATGGCCGTACCTAGTGCGAAAAGCAGTCTTGGGTATATCTTCCGGTTTGATCTTTAACTGATGGTACCCCGTTCTCAAGTCTATCTTCGAAAAGTGAACTGCTCCCTTGAGTTGGTCAAAAAGGTCGTCAATCCTAGGCAAGGGGTACTTGTTTTTTATGGTTAACTTATTCAGCTCTCTGTAGTCTATACATAGCCTCATGCTACCATCCTTTTTCTTTACAAACAACACTGGGGCACCCCACGGGGACACACTTGGTCTTATCATGCCCTTGTCCAACAGTTCTTGCAATTGAGTGGCTAGCTCTTTCATTTCAACGGGGGCCAATCGATAGGGGTCTTTAGAAACTGGTGCGGTTCCTGGTGCTAATTCTATCGCAAACTCGATTTCCCTATCGGGTGGTAACCCAGGAAGGTCTTCTGGAAACACATCTTTAAATTCCTTGACAACTGGAATGTCCTTCAATTCAGGTGTTCTTCTCTTCGTGTCTACTACATAGGCTAAGTAGGTCTCGCTACCATTTCGTACTAACTTTTTGGCTTGAGCAACAGTCAAGAATTTTTGAGTCTGTCGCTGTCCTTTGAATATGACCTCTTTCTTTCCTGACACCTTTATCCTAACTTTCTTGCTCTTGCAATCAATCTGGGCACCATTACTTGCCAACCAATCCATTCCTAAGATGACATCGAATCCACCTAACTTAAACGGAATTAGGTCTGCCCGAAAGTGGTGACCTCCTATTACTATATCGCAGTTAGGATATATCTGGCTTACAGGAACCACTTCGTGGTTAGCTATCTCTACCATTAGCCGATCCTTTAACATTTCTGGTCTCAAGTTCAGTTTACATGCAAAATCTTGCGATATAAAAGATTTGGTAGCTCCAGAATTAAACAAAGTATTTGCACTCAAGGTGTTAAGGGAAAGGGTACCTGCGATGACATCCTCATCCCTTACTGCATCATGCACTGTCATGTTGAAAGTCCTAGCGGTGGGTGGTCGGTTGGATGCATTACCACTCATCCTTGATCCTGTCGGTTTCAGTTTAGGGCAGTCTTTCTTCCAGTGGTCCGTGCCTCCACACTGATAGCATTTCATGAGTGAGTTCCTCTGGGGGCAATTGTTGGCATAGTGTCCGGTCTGTCCACACTTAAAACATGTCGTCGTACCCTGGAGACATACCCCTGAATGTTTCTTACCACAAGTCTTACAGTTGGGTAGGGGAGGGCGCGACTGTCCTGATATGGGTGCCCTGGTTGATCCACCTCCTTGGCCAACACTCTTGCTTTCTGCTCTGTTAAACCCTGTGCTTTTGGCTGGCTGGGACACCGTTCCTCTAACAAACTTGTTGGAGAAACTCCCACTTGCAGCACCACTACTTCGACTTTCAAACTTCCTTTTCTTCATGATCTTGTCCTTCTGGGACTGCTCACTTCCTGCCTCTACAATCGATGCCTTCTGTACTAGAGTGGCGTAATCCGTAATTTCTAACACCGCGATGCGGTTCTGAATCCACTATTTCAATCCTTGTTGAAACCTCCTTGCCTTCTTAATTTTAGTGTTTACATACTCTGGCACGAACCTTGACAGCTCCGTGAACCTAGCCTCATATTCGGCTACAGTCAGATTCTCCTGTTTAAGCTCTAGGAACTTGAGTTCCATCTGGGTCTCCATAAATCTCGGAAAGTACTTTTCCAAGAATAACTCTGTGAATCTGTCCCATGCAACCACTCCAGCTGGTTCATATTCTTCTTGGCCTCCCACCAATAGTTGGCCTCTCCCTTAAGCAGGTATGTAGCAAAGATGGTTTTATGGGCTTCCTCAGTGCCCATAATCTCAAAGGTGTTCTCCATTTCCTTCAACCAGGCCCTGGCCTCAACGGGGTCTGCAATCCCATGGAATTCTGGGGGTTTAAGTGACTTGAATGCCTTAAAGGCATTGGCTACTGCGTTGTTGGGTCCGCGGGGTGGTGGTTGTGGCCGTGGCTGGCGTTCCAGATTTTTCCTCATCAGGCGCATAAATTGTTCCATTGGGTCCTCTTCTTCTTCCTCATAATCCTCATCATCGAACTCATTGTACTCATCTTCCTCATCCACCTGTTCTTGGTGATGGCGTTCCTCTTCCCTGTGTTGGTTACTACCATGAGTGGCGGACTCGGCAGGGTGAGTTCTTGTGTTTCTCCTTGGTGGCATTTTTCTGAAAGTATACATGTATATAAAAATTCTGTTAGGGTTTCCTCATTTTTCTTAATCTGGTTTTCTATGATTGGCACCTCGAAGGTGTAATCTTTTAAAGGTATATATGCATCTTATAAATAGCTGTCAAACAATCATGGCATCATATATGTAACAATTTAAACGGAAACAGTTGCTAAAATCGAACAAAATTTACGTCATAATACTGCTAGTGACTTCTGAGAGTCAAAGTTTCAAGTACAACATTAAAACTGAAATATATAAAAAGTACATCCAAAGCCAGCTAACATGTCTTCCTATCCAGAGGAAATATACTACGTGACTGACATTAATACAAAAGTAAAACTACTACAACATCCCCCTGTACTAGAAGACTAAACTGGTCAACCATCCATCAGTCTGTGTGAAAGCGTATCGCCTCCCTAACTCGGCGCATAGTCCTCGAAAGGACTCTCTCTGCATCACTCCGGCGAATCCTCCTGCTGTGGCGGGAACGTGGAACTACTCTAAGTCGGGTGTGAGCCCTCCTCTCAATCTTTAGTACTACCCGCCTCATCCGTCTAGCTCTGGAGTCTCTCCCCTGGGAGTATAGTCTCGCTCGTCTTTCCTCAGCCAGCTGGAACCTCAGCTCCGCTACTCGGGCCTCCGCTGCCACCAGATCGGTGGTCATCCGGGTCACCATCCAATCGTACTCAGTGGGTCTAACAACCTGTATGGGAGGACTAACCGGCTCGCTCTCCGGGGCAACCTCAGTTTCAGCATCCTCTGGTATAGGCTCCTCAGAGTCACCCTCCAAATCTGTGTCCCAATGATATCCAATAGGGGATGAATCCTCTCTAAGAGGAGGGGAATGCATAGGAATATCAGTCCACACCACCTCCTCATCCTCAGGCTCCTCTCCGGGTGCGGGGTCAGCTGGAACATCGTCCACGGGGTCCTCCTCTGGATCCTCCTCTAGATCCTCTTCTGGATCCTCCTCTGGATCCTCCTCTGGATCCTCCTCCTGGACTATCTCTCTCTCTCCCTCCTGCTGAGGGTCAGTCTCTGTCTCAACATCAGGCTCATCTATAGCTCTCAGAAGAGCATCATCGTGTCGCTGCTCGGAACCCTCAGGTAGCTCTACATCCTCGGGTGTCTACACAAAAAGGAAAAAAATGTTACTATCCTTGAGGTTTTGATAAATAGTTCCCTTATTAGCTTAAGGTTGTTAGGGCTATGTCTATTAGCCCGACAATGCTTCGGTAAGGGTTTGAGTCCTTAAACCTTCCTATCGTCTCTGAGATTATAACCTAATTCTCTGATACCATTTCTGTAACACCCCTAGATCCGGGGTCGGAGATCCAGGCTGTCACTAAATCCTTAATCCCCATTTTAATAAACATTACTCTCAATCTTCCTTTTTGCATGCTGTGACCCCTCAGTCAAACATAACATTTACAGATTATAGGCTCAGAAACGAAATTAAAATGTTACTGAGTTATTACAACCATCTTGAAATAGATATTACAAACCCAAATTGTCATAATCTTAAAAGTTCAAATTAAAAGGATTACCATCTAAGGCGGCATCTACAGCCACAATACGGTTTGGTTTTCAGAAGCTTACACAAGCCATGCTTGTAAATAAACCTAACCAACCTAAGATGCAAACCTATCCAACTTAGTCTGCTCACCTGTGGTAATGCTGCTGGGTGTGACCTCGACACCTGCCTCGTAAATAGTCTCCTATACTGCTGACCGGTTAGCACGCTTTTGCGGGGGGTCTGACTTGTTCTTGCCATGCTTATCTGTTATTGTGTGGTGGTATATATAAAAGAAAAGCAAGAGTGAGCAATATAGCTCAGCCATATAATAATAGTTTTCAAAGTACTTTTGTTAACGTAAACCATAAAACATATCGTATACTGACATTGTATTATCCTTAAACATTTTCATTCTTTATCCAGAAATATAACGAAGAATTTCTGAGGTACTTTGAATAGTTCATCATTCTGTCAACACTATCGGTAACTGAGCACCTAGGCTTTTATTACAGTGTTGCAATACAATTCCAATTGGAAGAATGGGATTATGCTGGAGCCTCTTCCACGATATTTGGTGATCAGCCAATATACCGTGCCTCTGCTTCTCTACTAGTAGAAGGACGACGTTCCCTTATCGGGTTGCACCCTGACCGCATATGGGCCTTATCATTTGGACTACGCTCGAAGGCGATGTCCCCTCTTCCTCCAATCCCTTAGAGAATTCTATGCATCGTAGGAACAGAATTTAATTCAGTTTCCCCCAAGCACAAAGCTTGACGCCTGGTTTAATAATCATTACTACCTTTACTTCCATGAGTAATTGAGGAAGTAACTCTGATGTGTGGGTTGACTTTAGTCAACAGATTTCGATTACTAAGAATCGCCTCATCAACATAACTTGGGAGTTGGTCGGAGTTTTGAGTGTTTAGTCAAACCTGAGCCCCTCCTTACTAGGTAGGGTGCATTTCTTGTTGGTAGCGAAGGGAGAAAATAATTAATACTAGCTCCCAAAACCTTGGGTTCCCGAGTTTTGATAAGTTGAGTGAAGTAGCGATACTTTTTCGGTGAGTGTAGCTATAGTCCATGAAGAAATGGGAACCCGTCCTATTTTTAAATACTTTTCCGACGGTCAGAAAATATTTAAAATACTTTTTAAAGTTTTTAAATCACTTTTAAAAATAAATAATATGATTTTTAAATCATCCTGGAATATTTAATAAATATTTAAATAATATTTATTAAATAAATAGTCAGCTTAGAATATTTAATAAATATTTAAATAATATTTATTAAATAAATAAACCTTTAGACTATTCTCAATAAGAAAATAATATTCAAATTATTAATAAATATTCAAATAATATTTATTAATATCTTCAAAGAAATTTTCAATCCGAAAATACCCAATTTATATTTATTGGAATATTTAAAAAAATATACGTCATATAACCCTTCCGGTGACTTCCGGGTTTTATGCCTTATCCTGACGAAATATCTCCGACTCCCTTACTAAGAAAAGGTATTATCATACCCTACTGGGAACTTGTAACACATCACCATATACATATATATAAGAGTCTATGCATACGTACATACTTAACAGGTTTATAAATCCCCGTAAATGACCATACATCATATGCTGATTCGCAAAAATACTATCAAGTAGCTCATAGCATTTATACCACAACAACAACAGTTTGTAAATACTTGAAATACAAGTTTCGAAAACTTGCCTAATCGTGTCGGAATAGTCTGGGCTATGCCTCTAGTGCGATGATCTATAACAACCAATAAGGTTCGGTTAGTTCGTTAAACAATCCCGTCAAATCGACTATTCACGTAAAGACACAACTTCGTAACCATACATCCTTATTACACGTTTGGCTTATTATACGTCTATGATATCCTTTAACCACTTTTGGGTAATTATTGGTCTCGTAACGACTTTCGTTAAAGGTCATTTTCAACGAAACTAAAGTTTGTCTCGTATCGTCCCCTAAAAGAGTTTTTCACTTGCGCAACTTCGATTCGAAAAATTCTATAAAATTGAAAAATAAACTTTTTCATGAAATTCTTTTTCTCACTTCTTCTTAACTGTCCAGAGGATTTTTCATCCAAATTTCATAATTAAGAACATCTTTTTAATATCTCAATTGTTGCTCTAAATATAGCTTCTTTCTGCAGTGGGTTCTCATGCGCATTCTTGACTTAAACATTTCTATAAAATCGAAAATTAAGCCTTTTGTCTTCAAATTTTTACAGGGACTTAAGCACTGACTAAGTTAACTCCTATAAAAATTTCATAATCACAGACCATTTTTAAAGGGCACATTTGACTTGGTAAAGTCAGTCCATCTTAACGATTCGTCCGTTTTATCCAGTTTCACTAAAACGAGCATATCTCATAAACCGTAAATCGTAATCACATGATCTTGGTGTCAAAACAAACTACAAATTCCAATGAAATTTCGACATTTGTTGAATTCGGTATTACTGCTCAAATGATCTAATGAAATTTCGACATTATAACGACAATAAACCGAACATTTCCAAATTCCATGAACTCCATCTAACCACTTAATTCAACCACACACCATCAAGATCATATAAACATCATCAAGGATCTATAAAACCAGTGGTAACATCCATTTATCACTATCCAAAATTTTACCCATACTTATAAAGTTTAAAACATCACAATCCCCTTAAACATGTACATACTTGCATCAACCTTTCAAATCAACTTATAGCTCATAAGGTTTAAGGTGGGTGTGAGTGTTTTACCTTCCTTGGAGTCTTAACAACCTTAACCAAGCTTGACTTTCCTTAAAAACACCTTAGATAGCTTTAACAACCTTTAATCTTCAAGACCTAAACAACCAAGTTTAAAATTTTCGTAGTCAGCATCACCACTCTTGAAAGAACTGGAAAAACGAGGGTCTTACCTTCCCTATCTGAACGAGGCTCCTGAATAAGAGTTGTAGAGCATCTCAATACCTTTCCAGAAAGCTATAGAACACAAAATTTCATTGAGAAATGAGGAAGTTATGGCAGGTTGAAGTGGCTGCTCTGATTTTGGCCGAAAATAGAGAAAATGGAGGGGGAGAGCTTTTGCTATCTTTTCTTATGTAATTGATAAAATGATATGTATAATTGATATATATCAATCATACTTCAGCACTTATCAATAACCCAAGTTAATCTCCAAAGTGATTTTGCAAAAGAAAGGTAATGGGCAATTTGTCCCAAAAATGGTATACAATGCTTGGTTTAAATTATCATAACTTGTCTTATTTGATTAGCATCCAATGCTCCTTGCCTTGCATGGCTTGCATGGCTATCACATGGTAAATTGCAGGTATATTACTCACCTATTAATCAACCAATGCTTACCATTTAATTCCATATGCAAGTTTAGAGATTTTCTTGTAAAAGCGTTTCGTCGCGTAGAAATTTCTTTCATCGTTCTTGAACATTTGCCTTTGAAATTCTTCTTATAAATTACATAATTTCTTGCCTTGGTATTTAACTTAGCTTAAAGATTTTCTTAACCTCAATATCCCATATTTATACCAATTTTTTAATAAAAATGAAAATCTACGTAATCTGACAGTTTCTACATTCCCTTTCTTCTTGGTACAACGATACTTTATCCATAAAAGTATAAATACTTCTTCATTCATATAATATGATCTTAAAAACTTTACATAACCTCCACCAATCACCGTTTATGATCATTTTAGAAATATTACAAAAACCTGGGTTCTTACAGCCGGAAGCTGTTTAGCCCGACTACTTAAATTGTGCATTCATCAAAGATTTATGCATAGATGCTGTGTGTGTTAGAGCAATGATGATTTCAGTTTCTGTTATTAATCAGATTTCATTCTTTTCTCTCAACAGTACAAGAGAACTAGGGAAAGCTCTAGCACGTGAATTTCTACTTTCTGGAGATCGCGTAGTTGTGGCATCTCGTAGGTGGTGTTCTTAACTATAGAACATAAATCTTATCCATAATGTATAAGATTTTAAATGTTTCGTTTCTTATAATTTTTAAATCTAATATTTTGTCATCGATAGCTTAATCAATGCAAAACAATCTTTATAAGTTTAGAGAACACGTGCCAAATGCACCATATATTTACAAGAAATACAATCTTCGAGTTTAAAGTCTCCCATTGTCTCTGGTCTGGCTACTTACTAGTATGTTTTCATTATTTGGATAGATCGTTTCCACAAACTTGGTTGGATCTATAATTTGCACTCGTGAAGCTATGCGTTTAATGGGTGACCAGCATAAGGGAGGTCACATATTTAACATGGATGGTGCTGGTTCTGGGGGATCTAGCACTCCTTTAACAACTGTGTAAGCCTCTTTGACACTTTAGACCTTTTTCTTTTAAAGTGACATATCTTTCCTTGGGCATAGGCTGGGAGTTATTTTGTATTCTTGGTACATGAGTGTGTGTGCCTTTTGAGCTTTTATGCTTATTACTTTGGTTGACATTGTTTAATCTGCTTTCGCTTGTAGTTACAGGTCAACAATTTGATCAGGTTATGATTTAATAACAGATCAATTATCATGTGAATGAATTACCTCAACTTCTTTAAGTTATGATTTACTAATTGAATCAACTTTTATGACTTGAAATTGAAGCTGATGAAATTCGAAGACGAGGAGCACGAAAAGAGCTATGAGCTGATCAGAAGCAGAGAGAGGAAGCAATAGTATATCCACGACAACACAGAGGAATATTGTTCCATCACTGACTACGGTAACCTCATCATTCAACAACGTCTTTATATGGTACACTGGATAATGGAGGTCGGTAATTTCTTCACCGCATCAGCAATTGTTATATCATATCCTGTCATGTATTTTTCTGTATCTTGTTTTTTCCAATAATATTTCGCCATGTCATCTCCTTGCTTAGAATTTTAGAATCTATCAATATATACAGTCTCATTGCACTACAACTACACTATGAATCTGGGAAGTCAGGTTCCCAGGTTCAGTTTAGAATATTAACATCATAATTATGAATCTGGGGCTGCATAACATATCTGTGTAGATAAAACAATCATATGGTTCAAGATAAGATTCGCTTGTGACTTTCTTAATGAAAGAATCATTGTACTGCTCTTGTATATTATTGTGATCCAAAACCAAGAATGTCACTACATGATTATGTACCATGAAATAAGTACCACTTTTTATGTATGAACTTGTTAAATTTGTTCTCTTTTTTTGCTAACCAGTTTGTGTTCTTCCTGTTGCAGTTGAAATTTGTTAAGCAGAAACTAGTAGATTTGAGTAAAAACTTATCAGAGTATATCTGTCTACATGCTTGGCCCTTCTGGTAATCAAACATTTAAACCTCATCTTTATTAATGTTTACGCTAGTAGAGGTTGGAATTTTACAGCAGCTTGTTAATTAGTAGCATCATAGGCTTAGGAAATAGAGAAACACAGTTATAATGATGAGATATTATGACATTAACATAAGTTGCTGCTATAGGTGCTTATGTAAATGATATGTTATAGATATAAATTTTGTGATTATCTCATTCAATTTACGTTTAAAGTTAAAGCCTTTCCCTGTTTGTATTTTTAAATAAAGCAGATTTTTATATTAGTTTTTGCACAGATGGGTGCAAATTCAGGATTCATATATTTACAGCATATTTGAACTAGTTTCAAGTGTCCATCATGGAAAATTAATTTGGTTCTTTTAATGTCGTTAGGTGAACATAATTGCTTACTCAGCTTTCTGTCAAATAAATCCTTCGTTATGTATCATATATAGATCAAGGATGTCTTGAAGGAGTTATAAATGTCAAGTTAAGGGAGAAAGTTATGTATCAAGGGTGTACACGCGCATGTATAAATATATATGGTCTGTGGAATAAGAAAATGTTATAAGGCCACGATTTTAGCATAAATATTTGAAGCATGACTATGATAACCTGTGTTATTTTAGCAAACATAGAGATGTACTTTGACATCTTTTGGCATAAAATTTAATTTCTCTACACTCTATTTTTTACTCAGCAATCAACTTAAATTCCCAGGTGCTCCTTTTACCATAAGTTTTGATCATGATAAGGTAATCATTTTCCTTGCAAATGTCATGTCTGTCATTTCTCTCATATACATGGTTCTAGGTACTTCTTCATACTTCAGAGTAAGGGAATAAACTCAAGTCACACATTGTTATACCATCTACTGAAAGCTGTCCAGAAAGAAAGGAGAAAAACTTGCTGGAACACTGAAAAACAGATTAAGAAGATGAACTTGTGGCATCTGGTGCAGGGAAGCAAGGCTGTATTGCCAGAAACCAAGTGCGGAGTTTATAACATTGAAGAAGATCATGAAGATTCATTAAGTTGTTGTGAAAAATTTCGATCATGTAGAATTGTAATGTAAGTCGACATGTGTTTCGACTTTAGACTAAGTAGTACTATGTTTGTGTTGTATTGACATCTGTTTTGTTCAATTTTTTATTTGGGGAATTTGAAATGTCATTTATGGTTTGATATGCTTTTGTGCATGGTATATTAAAATTTCAGACAGGACACTGCAATATGGACTAATAAAAAGTGTTACAAAGAAGTGTTGCCAATAAAATCTAAAAAACTAAAAAGTATTGCAAAAGGTACCAAAATGTTGCAGATAATTGTTGCAAAAAAACCCAAAAGTATTGCAAAATGCATAAAAATGTTGCAAAAAAATGTTGCAATAAACTCACTTTGTAACATTTTTAAGTCAATTTATGTTGTAAAACAGTGTTGCATTCGTCTGTTGTAACACATTCAAAATGTTTCTAAAACATGTAAAAGTGTTACAACAAACTACACCAAACTCTTTTTGTAATACTTTTAAAAGCATTGCAATAAGTTCAAAAAGCATTGCTATAGAAGGCTATTGCCACGCCGGCAAATGCAACACCGAGTTTTAGCAAAAGTGTTGCATAAACATCTATTGTAACACTTTTGGGGCCTAATGTTACACTTTTTTGGTGTTGCAACAACCCATATTTGGTGTAGTCATGAGTTAGATGATTGGTACTGAAACAGTTCTGACAAGTTTTCCTAGGGGCATTAGGCATATAGGCATAGTTGTTATCTTTGTTAATCCCTAACTTGCCATTTCTGTTCTGTTTCTTCTTAGTCACTTTCTTCTCTGATTCACTCTTCCCAGCTGAAACAAACTTAACAAACTTCTTAGGTCTTGACCTATCACCTACTGGCTCCTTGGCTTTTGACTTGACACACTCACTCTTGGAGGATGCTTGTTGTTCACTGGATTGTGCCTCATCCTCATCATTCAACATTTGCTTGATGAGTAAGGCATCCTCATCAATTTCAAATGTTGATTCTTTAAAAGTTGGATTTTCAGCCTTTTTCAAAATGTGAGGCACTTCGATTCCTCATGAACAACCGTGTCATCTTCAATGATAGCATAGCCTTTTCTCTGTTTAAGAGTGTCATAGTCAAGTCCAATAGCTGATAAGTGGATTTTATATCCACTTATTATGCACTAATTGAGCCTAGATTGGTGATTTATCCTTAAGTATGTGGTGTCTTTTAATTCGTTTTTGTTCTTTCGGTATTTGTTGTGTAGAACTCGAAATTTCAGGTATCCTGGCGATAAAAGGTTAAAAGACGGTGGATTTCTGGCTCAGATGGACTGGCTACGAGGAAAAGGAATTATCATAAAGATGTTCTGAGTGATATATTCTTAAAGCTGAAACCCCGGTTGGAATTGTTGTATTTTTCTCCAAGCAAAAGGACTCCAATTTCGGACCCTCCATAGACCGTAACTTACACCTGGACGAGCAATGAAGAAATAGAATTATCACAAAAATATGAAAAGTGATATATTCTTAAAGCAGGAATCCCGGTTGGAATTAATATATTTTTCGTTAAGCAAAAGGAGTCCGATTTCCGACCCTCAGAAGACCGCAGCTTAGAACTTAAGGATTTATTTATATTAATAAATATTTTATTTAATTAGAAAAATATATTTATAAATATCTAATAATATTAGATATTTATTTTTATAATTTTTAAATTAAATTAATAATTTATTAATCAAAGATTATAAGCAGTGCGGGTTAAAAAGTATTTTTAGGGAACCAGTTCGCGTAAAGCATTAGGCACCGGATTTGTGAAAATGTGGCAAGTCACTTCATTTATAAACTAACTAAAGAAACATGTCAATTAGTTTATAAAGTGAGCGAATGAATTCACGCCATTGGAAGCTGTCAACCATTTTCTTTGTCTGCACACTCGCAAAAGCGCGCGTGACGCACACGCGCCAAAAATATGTGTGCAAGCAGCTGCGCGTGGTGCTCAAATCAGGGTCCCTGCGAGTGGTTTTCAGCTCCGGATTAAGTCAGAAAAATGTGCAGAATTAATTCTTCAACCAGGGCTGCTGCATGATTTTGTTGAACAATTTTCTTCCAAAAAAAAGCTGCAGAAAATTGTCAAAGGATGGCTAGACTTTAAAAAAAAATTGATGTAAGCAATGATGCTTATAGATCAAATTTTAGCCTATAAATAGATTGTTTTAGAATGTTAGAAAGAGATCTCCGGACACTTGAAAACCACATAGCTTGTTCTTCATTTTTGCTCTCTCCATTCTAAATTTCTGTTCTATTTTCTTGAAATACAGTTCCAATTGTAATTTTTATTTTTATTATATACATTTTAAAATTCAGTTTTAATTCCAGTTTTATTTTTATAATTTGAATTTCGTAATTTTATTTTTTATTTCAAAAATTTTATTTTCAGTTTTATTTAAATTTTAATTTCAGTTTTATTTTATATAATTTAAATTTTAGTAATTTTATTTTTATTTCAGTTTTATTTTTAAACACTTTAATTTTTAGTAATATTATTTTTATTTCAGTTTTATTTTTTTTTATACATTTCAATTTTTAGTAATATTATTTTTATATTTATATACTTAAATTTTCTTAAATTTCAGTATATGTTATATATCGATTGAAGATTGGAAGGATATTAATTGGAGCACTCATCTCATTCAGTGGAAGCAATTTCGGTTCAATTTTCTAACTCTCGTAATTTCTTATTTAATTTAGGAAATTTTCATCCATGATTTTATTTAATCCCATGAAGGTGCCTAGTTCAATTATGAACTAAACACTTTCATGGGGTTCTAATGTAATGAATTGTTAATGCTCATGTTAATTTGATAGATAATTTATGTTTATAATTTCTATATAAGATTGTCTTGCATGGTTGTTTTAATTGAATATAGGTGAATAGCTAACATCTATTGTGCCAAATCTCTAATGATTGCGAAAGTGGATTTAGTGATTTAGGGTTTGCCATGCTAGCATAGGTATGTCGGCTTCTCCGCATTTCGGATTATAGTTTCGAAAGAACGTTATTCCCGTATGTAGTTAATTGCGGAACTTGTGATTAAATCGATTGTATCACCCATTCACATAGACATATAGTGTATTGGATATAATTGATGCCCTTATAACTTCTATCTCTTTTGTGGATGTTTATTTGGAATGGTGTGAGTTAATTGAAAGATGGCTCATATTAGTGTCGTGTTCCCGCTAGCATTCTTAACAATTGTAACACATTAATTCTTTATAGTTAATAGAGCTAAAACATTCATGAAATTAGGACCCCATGCCTCTATCATATTATTTTAAACAAATTAGCCGTTACTTCATTAGTTAATTGTTATCTACAAATAAACCATTTTAGTTCGTTCATGCTTCTATAATTAACCAAACATTGTTGAATAGACATATTTACTAAAATAACCGAGTCTTCGTGGGAACGATCCTTATTTCCCTATATTGCTTTTGGACTGCGTATACTTGCGTAGAGAAAATAGCGAACAAGTTTTTGGCGCCGCTGCCGGGGACTCGGTGTTATTTGGTTAATGTGTTTTACTACAATAGAAGTTAATTTGTTTGACTTGAACATTTTATCTTATATTTTTGTGAAGTGATTATTTGTGTTCGGTAGTTGAACTTTTATGCTTACACGCTCTAAGACATTAAAAGCCAAGCGAGCACTTGAAAAATCATTAAATCAGAAAATGGACGGAGAAGGCGAAGTAGTTGCACCTGCAGCAGCAAGGGCTTTAATGGACTACTCGCAACCGAAGATTGATGACATTCAGTCAAGTATCATTCGTCCAGCAATTACGGCTCCTACATTTGAAATTAAATCTAGCACTATTCAGATGGTGCAGAATCAAGTACAGTACGGAGGAACTGCAACGGAAGATCCTAACTTACACATCAGGAACTTCATAGAAATATGCGACACATTCAGATTCAACAATGTGTCAGATGATGCTGTGAAGTTGAGACTCTTTCCGTTTTCCTTAAGAGACAAGGCCAAGGGTTGGTTACACTCTCTGCCTCCGGGATCTATCACCACTTGGGCTGATCTAGCTCAAAAGTTTCTTAGCAAGTTCTTCCCCATGGCAAAGACTGCAGCTATAAGGAATGCTATCACGCAATTTTCTCAACAGTCTGGTGAATCTTTATGTGAAGCATGGGAAAGATACAAAGAAATGCTTCGGCAATGTCCACATCACGGCATGCCAAATTGGATGGTCATAAATTGTTTCTATAATGGTCTAGGAATGCAATCAAGGCCAATGGTAGATGCAGCTTCAGGAGGAGCACTATGGGCTAAGAGTTATGAGGAGGCCTACGATCTTATCGAGATGATGGTAGCTAATTAATATCAAAACCCAACTCAGAGAATGCCACAACAGAAGGTAGCAGGAATTCTTAATATCGACAAAGCCACTTCCTTAGCAGCTCAGCTAGAGGCTTTGAAATTGAAAGTAGACTCTTTGACAGCACAAGGATTTCATCAAATTGCTAGTGTTTGTGAGTTGTGTGCAGGCGCACATGAATCAAATCAATGTGCCATCTCAAACGAGTCGGTTCAGTTCGTAAGCAATTTCCAGAGACAGCAACAGCCAGCTCCAAATTCCTACCATCCGAACAACCGAAATCATCCAAATTTCAGTTGGAGCAATAATCAAGGAGGAGCACAACAATCACATCAGCCCTACCAACAATCTAATCATCAGCCATTTGGAGCTAAGCAGTATAATCCATCTGGATTCCAGCAACAACAGGGGCAACATTTTCAACAACCATATGCTCCTAGACAATTTTAGCCCCCAGGATTTCAACAACAACAATCTTATGGAAATTCTGGACAATCGTCGAATGAAAAGACTGAATTAGAGGAGTTGAGGTTGGGCCAAAAAAGCCAAGCGGCTTCCATTAAAAATCTGGAAACTCAATTGAGTCAACTCGCTAGTTTCATGATGAGCCGACCACAAGGAACACTCCCCAGTGACACTGAACTTAATCCTGGGAGAAAGGATAATCACGAGCACATCAAAGCAATTACCCTCAGATCAGGGAGAATCACGGAGGATGCTGAGCTAAAAGATACAGAAAAATTCTGCCAGACAAAGGAACAGAAAAAGCAAATTTGGGAGACACAAAGGACATGGGCAATATATCAGAATCAAAGGAGGAGATTAAAGAAAATATGCCAACTCCTAAACAAGCTGTCCTCGAGCAAAAAGAAGTAAAAGAGCAAGTCTACCCACCTCCACCAATTCCTCGACGAGTGCAAAAACAGAAATTAGACAAGCAGTTTGGCAAATTTCTTGAAGTCTTTAAAAAATTACATATCAACATTCCATTTGCTGAAGCTCTCGAACAAATGCCAAGCTATGCCAAATTCATGAAAGGCATTCTCTCGAGGAAATTAAAACTTGAAGACTTAGAGACCGTTGCTTTGACGGAAGAATGTAGTGCGGTATTGAAGCAAAAGTTGCCGCCTAAGCTGAAAGATCCAGGGAGTTTTACAATACCATGCACCATTGGGAGATTATCTTTCGATAAATGTTTATGTGATCTGGGAGCAAGTATCAATCTTATGCCATACTCGGTTTTCTTGCAGCTTGGTCTTCCTGAACCAAAACCGACAAGTATGTCCCTTCAGTTGGCTGATCGATCTATCACCTATCCTAGGGGAGTTGTTGAAGATGTGTTGGTGAAAGTAGACAAACTCATCTTTCCTGCTGATTTTGTCATTCTTGATTTCGAAGAGGACAAGAAGATTCCTATCATTCTTGGTAGGCCATTTTTAGCAACAGGACAAACATTGATTGATGTCCAAAAGGGGGAACTGACAATGAAGGTGCACGATCAAATTGTCACCTTCAATGTTTTCACAGCTATGAAATTCCCAACAGAAGAAGAGTAGTGTCTGAAGATAGCCTTGATTGAGTCTACGGTGCAAGAAAAGTTAGGGCACATGCTCATGAATGATACTTTGGAAAAGGCCCTCAGTGGGGAGTATTCATTAGATGAAGATGACATTGATGATCAATTGCAATATCTGGATGCTTTGCCGTGGCAAAGAAAATTTGAAAGACCAGTTGAATCGCTGGGACTGCCAGAATTAAAAGGACCACATCAGCAATTAAAGCCGTCTATCGAAGAAGCTCCAACTCTAGAGCTCAAGCCACTACCGGATCACTTAAGGTATGCTTCCCTTGGTGAAAAATCCACTTTACCTGTGATTATTGCCGCTAACCTTTCAGACTCCGAGGAAGACAAGCTCTTGAGAGTTCTTCGAGAATTCAAATCAGCCATTGGTTGGTCTGTTGCGGATCTAAAAGGAATCAGTCCCGCATATTGTCAACATAAAATTCCATTGGAAGAAGGGAGTAAACCAATAGTAGAACACCAAAGGCGGTTAAATCCTATTATGAAAGAAGTGGTAAAGAAAGAAATTCTCAAGTGGCTAGATGCTGGTATCATCTATCCCATTTCAGACAGTTCATGGGTAAGTCCAGTGCATTGTGTGCCTAAGAAAGGAGGCATGACAGTAGTTGCCAATGAAAAGAACGAGCTCATTCCGACTCGTACAGTTACAGGGTGGAGAATTTGCATGGACTACAGAAAGCTGAACAAAGCTACAAGGAAGGATCACTTTCCCCTTCCATTCATTGATCAAATGCTAGACAGGTTGGCTTGACATTAATTCTATTGCTTGCTGGATGGTTATTCAGGATATAATCAGATTGGTATTACTCCAGAAGATTAGGAGAAGACCACTTTCACATGTCCTTTTGGCACTTTTGCGTTCCGACGCGTTCCTTTCGGACTCTGTGGTGCACCTGCTACTTTTCAGAGGTGTATGATGGCAATTTTTTCAGATATGATTGGTATCAATGTGGAAGTGTTCATGGATGATTTCTCAGTCTTTGGGAAATCATATGATGAATGCCTCGGAAATCTAGGCATGGTGCTGAAACGATGTGTTGAGACTAATCTAGTACTCAACTGGGAAAAATGTCACTTCATGGTAAAGGAAGGAATCATTCTTGGGCACAAGGTATCTGGTAAGGGGCTGGAAGTGGATAAGGCTAAGTTGGAGACGATTGGAAATCTCCCTCCACCAATTTTAGTTAAAGGAATTCGCAGTTTTCTTGGTCATGCGGGTTTTTATCGGCGATTCATCCAAGATTTTTCGAAAATATCTAAACCTTTGTGCAATCTGTTAGAAAAGGATATTCCTTTTAAATTTGGTGAAGATTGTTTGGAGGCATTCAAGCTCTTAAAGAAGAAATTGACAACTGCGCCCATTATCACTGCACCTGATTGGAGTGAACCTTTTGAATTAATGTGTGATGCAAGTGACTATGCAGTGGGAGCTGTTCTTGGTCAACGGAAGAATAAGGTGTTTCACGTGATTTACTATGCTAGCAGAACTCTCAATGATGCACAGCTGAATTACACTACTACAGAAAAGGAACTCTTAGCTATTGTATATTGCTTCGAGAAATTCAGATCGTATTTGCTCGGAACTAAGGTAGTGGTGTTTACAGATCATGCAGCCATTCGATACCTAATGTCGAAGAAAGATGCTAAGCCACGGTTGATTCGTTGGGTTCTGTTGCTTCAAGAATTCGACTTGGAAATCAAAGATAGAAAGGGTACTGAGAACCAGGTGGCTGATCACTTGTCTCGGTTAGAGGAACACGGTAACTCAGTGGATAAAACTCTCATCAACGAATTTTTTCCTGACGAGCAACTTTTTGGGGTGCAAAATGAAGAGCCATGGTTTGCAGACATTGTGAACTATCTTGTAAGCAATGTCATCCCGTCGGAATTTTCTTATGCTCAAAGAAAGAAGTTTCTTCATGATGTAAAATGGTACCGATGGGATGAACCATTCTTATTCAGACAGGGAGCTGATCAGGTGATTCGGAGGTGCATTCCGTTTAGTGAGGTTGAAGGTATTTTGCATGACTACCATTCTACCACTTACGGAGGTCATTATGCTGGAGAGAAGACAGCCACTCGAGTACTTCAGGCTGGGTTTTATTGGCCAACACTGTTTAAAGATGCGCATCAGTTTGTGTTGAGATGCGATAGATGTCAAAGAATTGGTAATATCTCTAGGAGGAATGAGATGCCTCTGAATATGCTGTTGGAAGTGGAGATTTTCGATGTGTGGGGGATCGATTTCATGGGTCCTTTTGATTCTTCATGCAATAATCAGTACATCTTGCTAGCGGTGGACTATGTTTCTAAATGGGTCGAGGTGAAGGCTTTACCGACCAATGACGCTAAAGTGGTGCTGAATTTTCTGAATAAGTAAGTTTTCACACGTTTCGGAACTCCAAGGGTAATTATCAGTGACGAAGGATCACACTTCTACAACCGCAAGTTCACGGCATTGATGGCAAGGTACAACATAAATCATCGAATTGCTACGGCCTATCACCCTCAAACGAATGGCCAAGCAGAGGTTTCCAACAGAAAGATAAAACGGATCCTAGAGAAGGTCGTGAATCCTTCAAGGAAGGACTGGTCACTAAAACTTGATGAAGCTGTTTGGGCTTATAGAACAACTTACAAAACACCTTTGGGCACGTCACCTTTTCAGCTAGTATATGGCAAGGCTTGTCATCTGCCTGCCGAACTAGAACACAAAGCTTATTGGGCGCTGAAGAAGTTGAACTTTGACTTAGCAGCAGCATGTGAGAAAAGAATGCTTCAAATTAATGAACTGGATGAGTTTCGGCTACAGGCTTATGAAAATCACAAGTTATACAAGGAAAAGGTCAAGAGATGGCATGACAGACGTTTGGTGCAAAATTCTTTTGTACCAGGGCAGTTAGTTTTGCTTTTCAACTCTCGTCTCAGACTTTTTCCAGGGAAACTTAAGTCAAGGTGGTCAGGACCATTCATGGTTAAAACGGTGTTTCCACATGGTGCAGTGGAAATTTTTGATAAAACACCGGAAGCAGCTTTCAAAGTAAATGGACAGAGGTTGAAGCCATATTTTGGTGAACATGTGAATCGCAAAGCAGAAACCGCGGTTCTTGGTACTACCGATTAAAGTGCGAAAGTGAAGTCAAGCTAGCGACAATAAACAAGCGCTTCGTGGGAGGCAACCCATGTGTTTCGGTGTTTTCAGGTATGTTCTCTACTATCCCTTGTATTTACTTCCATTCAATGCGGACATTGAATATTATAAGTTTGGGGGTGGTTTGGGGGATAAGTAGTATGTATATGTGTTAGTAGTTTTTGTGAGTCATTGTGTTCATGTAGGATATCATATTTTGCATATTAGTAGTAATTCATGCATATTTGTTCGTATTATCTATGTTGTTTCATTTAGGACATTCTGTTATTGTTTGTTTGTTTTACCATGTGAGTCATATTAGTTGCATTTTCATGGCATGCATTTTTCATGATCCCTTAGGACGAGCTGATTCTGATTGATAGGTGGATGTTGATTTGGGTGTGATGATGATGAGTAGAGGGCTGATTTATAGTTCCTAAGGAATTGACTTGCATGTTATGGGAACAAAGATTTTTACACAGTCTCATTGGGGTGCTTTTGGGCTAGGTTAGGGTCATGCTTGTTGGATGTTTTGAGATTTAATCACTTGTTTATTCTTAGAATTTTCGTTATTCCCTTGATAGCGTAGGAACACTAAAATCTAAGTTTGGGGGAAAACAGGGATTTCATGATAAGTGGTAATAATTGTCAATAAAGGCTAGGCGTCAAATGGCTAGGCGTCAAATGGCTAGTAGCCGGCTCATATTTATATGAGTAGTCTAGGGTTGGAAATGAGAAAGGCTCATTCCAGATTGTGAAAAAAAAAAAGAAAAAAAAAGGAAGAAAAGAAAAAAAAAGTCAGAAGTCCAATTGATTATATGCAAAATTAACCAGAGTGAGCTCTTTAATACTCGAGTAATTAAGTCTGAGGGGACTTAGTCCTAGTAACCTAAAACCCTTGTGGTTTGGGATTGCTGACCTAACACTCGCTACATGGGTATTATTGTATAAGCCTTTTGGGGTCTCATTCATTGCACGGTTAAATAAGCATGCGTATTGTATATGTAGTGTCGTAGTATAGTAATAAAGCATGAGTTTCTGTCTACCTTGGATAAGGGTGGAGGTGTTCCTAGGTTATGAAGTGTCTACAGTTTATTCTAGTTATAAACCTGTGATTGTCTTGACGGAAAGCATGTATGGTTTTTGACCTAGTTTTGGGAGTATTTCTGATGAGCATTGCACACACGCACGTTTCTGTTCATGTATTTGTTAGTATACGGGGACTTAGTCGAGCTCTGCTTGGAATTGTTGCATTCTTTGGAGATATTTGCTTTTTAGTTGATTTTGGTGAGTTTGAAGGGGATCGTTGCATTTTTCATATTAGTTGCATTCATGCATTGTTAGTTGCATTTGATAAATGGATTTTGTGGGTACATTCGCTATAGGCCCTCACGAGACCTAACTCGTCCACTAGGGCTCCCTAGGGGTTTAAAGGGCTTGTTGCATATGCCAAATGCAACCGTGATCACCTACGGAAGTGGTGCTAGTTAGTTAATATATATTGTTATGCTTGAGGACAAGCATCAGTTTAAGTTTGGGGGTGTGATAAGTGGATTTTATATCCACTTATTATGCACTAATTGAGCCTAGATTGGTGATTTATCCTTAAGTATGTGGTGTCTTTTAATTCGTTTTTGTTCTTTCGGTATTTGTTGTGTAGAACTCGAAATTTCAGGTATCCTGGCGATAAAAGGTTAAAAGACGGTGGATTTCTGGCTCAGATGGACTGGCTACGAGGAAAAGGAATTATCATAAAGATGTTCTGAGTGATATATTCTTAAAGCTGAAACCCCGGTTGGAATTGTTGTATTTTTCTCCAAGCAAAAGGACTCCAATTTCGGACCCTCCATAGACCGTAACTTACACCTGGACGAGCAATGAAGAAATAGAATTATCACAAAAATATGAAAAGTGATATATTCTTAAAGCAGGAATCCCGGTTGGAATTAATATATTTTTCGTTAAGCAAAAGGAGTCTGATTTCCGACCCTCAGAAGACCGCAGCTTAGAACTTAAGGATTTATTTATATTAATAAATATTTTATTTAATTAGAAAATTATATTTATAAATATCTAATAATATTAGATATTTATTTTTATAATTTTTAAATTAAATTAATTATTTATTAATCAAAGATTATAAGCAGTGCGGGTTAAAAAGTATTTTTAGGGAACCAGTTCGCGTAAAGCATTAGGCACCGAATTTGTGAAAATGTGGCAAGTCACTTCATTTATAAACTAACTAAAGAAACATGTCAATTAGTTTATAAAGTGAGCGAATGAATTCACGCCATTGGAAGCTGTCAACCATTTTCTTTGTCTGCACACTCGCAAAAGCGCGCGTGACGCACACGCGCCAAAAATATGTGTGCAAGCAGCTGCGCGTGGTGCTCAAATCAGGGTCCCTGCGAGTGGTTTTCAGCTCCGGATTAAGTCAGAAAAATGTGCAGAATTAATTCTTCAACCAGGGCTGCTGCATGATTTTGTTGAACAATTTTCTTCCAAAAAAAAGCTGCAGAAAATTGTCAAAGGATGGCTAGACTTTAAAAAAAAAATTGATGTAAGCAATGATGCTTATAGATCAAATTTTAGCCTATAAATAGATTGTTTTAGAATGTTAGAAAGAGATCTCCGGACACTTGAAAATCACATAGCTTGTTCTTCATTTTTGCTCTCTCCATTCTAAATTTCTGTTCTATTTTCTTGAAATACAGTTCCAATTGTAATTTTTATTTTTATTATATACATTTTAAAATTCAGTTTTAATTCCAGTTTTATTTTTATAATTTGAATTTCGTAATTTTATTTTTTATTTCAAAAATTTTATTTTCAGTTTTATTTAAATTTTAATTTCAGTTTTATTTTATATAATTTAAATTTTAGTAATTTTATTTTTATTTCAGTTTTATTTTTAAACACTTTAATTTTTAGTAATATTATTTTTATTTCAGTTTTATTTTTTTTTATACATTTCAATTTTTAGTAATATTATTTTTATATTTATATACTTAAATTTTCTTAAATTTCAGTATATGTTATATATCGATTGAAGATTGGAAGGATATTAATTGGAGCACTCATCTCATTCAGTGGAAGCAATTTCGGTTCAATTTTTTAACTCTCGTAATTTCTTATTTAATTTAGGAAATTTTCATCCATGATTTTATTTAATCCCATGAAGGTGCCTAGTTCAATTATGAACTAAACACTTTCATGGGGTTCTAATGTAATGAATTGTTAATGCTCATGTTAATTTGATAGATAATTTATGTTTATAATTTCTATATAAGATTGCCTTGCATGGTTGTTTTAATTGAATATAGGTGAATAGCTAACATCTATTGTGCCAAATCTCTAATGATTGCGAAAATGGATTTAGAGATTTAGGGCTTGCCATGCTAGCATAGGTATGTCGGCTTCTCCTCATTTCGGATTATAGTTTCGAAAGAACGTTATTCCCTTATGTAGTTAATTGCGAAACTTGTGATTAAATCGATTGTATCACCCATTCACATAGACATATAGTGTATTGGATATAATTGATGCCCTTATAACTTCTATCTCTTTTGTGGATGTTTATTTGGAATGGTGTGAGTTAATTGAAAGATGGCTCATATTAGTGTCGTGTTCCCGCTAGCATTCTTAACAATTGTAACACATTAATTCTTGATAGTTAATAGAGCTAAAACATTCATGAAATTAGGACCCCATGCCTCTATCATATTATTTTAAACAAATTAGCCGTTACTTCATTAGTTAATTGTTATCTACAAATAAACCATTTTAGTTCGTTCATGCTTCTATAATTAACCAAACATTGTTGAATAGACATATTTACTAAAATAACCGAGTCTTCGTGGGAACGATCCTTATTTCCCTATATTGCTTTTGGACTGCGTATACTTGCGTAGAGAAAATAGCGAACAATAGCAGCCTTGGGTTTTGCTTGAATTTTCTCATAGTAGGATTGCACTAGACCAGATGATTTCTTAAACGTTTTCAGTTTGAATTCATTTTCAGCTAATTCATCCCTAAGAGACTTTTCCACTTGACTAGCACATAAAACCTTATTCTGCAAATATTCAACTTCTTTCTTAAGGTTTTCTACTTGCATAGCAGTTAGCTCAAGTTCCTCATTCTTTTTTATTAACATTTCATTTCTAGTAGACAGTTTAGCAATCTCCTCATTAGCAGCAGTCATACTAGTATGAATATTAAACATCTCAACAGATAGTTGTTCAATCATGCATTTATACTCAGAAACAGACATGTCTATAGTAGTGAGAGATGGTACATGAGAGTCTGATGGAGATGTGTCATCCTTGGAATTGGCCATCAAGGCATAGTTGCAATATTCTTGTTCCTCTCCATCACTATCAGAATCATCCCAACACTTCCCTTCAGCTATGTATGCCTTACCTTGTGTCTGCTTTTTCAGAAGGGCCTCATACTTAGCTTCGAGTTCAAGATACTCTCTATCCTTCTTTTTAGGCTTCTTGCATTCACTGGCAAAATGCCCTAGGTCATTGCATCTATAACACCTTACAGATGACCTATCCACATGGCTGGTTTTGAACTTATTCTTGTTTGGTTTCAGAGGCACCTTGCTCTTGTTGAATGAATGGTTTTGGGTTTTAGGTTTGAAGGGTTGATTCCTCTTGAATCTGATGTTTGGAAATTTTCTGGCCATGAAAGCATATGAAGTGTTTTCCATCCCATCTAGTTCTTCAAGAGTGTAAAACTCTTCTTCCTCCTTCTCCTCAACAGGTTCACTAACCTCAGCTTCAGTTTCTTCATTATCTACTATCTCCTCTATCCTCAGTTGGCTTGTAGATGCTTCTAGGTCTTGAATAGATTTGTTGACAATCAAGGCACATGATGTGTTTATCATTCTGCCTTGGTTGGCTTGGATAGCCCTTTTCTGAAGCAACTCAAGCTCATGAGTTTTTAAAACCCCATAGAGCACATCATATGTAACTTTGTTCAAATCTCTTTCCCTTAGAGAAATGACCCTTTGCTCAAGATGATTTGGTGAAGATAGCAGAAACTTCATGTTCAATTCCTTTGTGCTGTAAACCTTGCCATTCATCTGCAACTCAGTAACTAGCTTGTGAAATCTCTGAAACATCTCAGTGATGCTTTCCTTGGACTGTGCCATGAAAGCCTCATACTGTGTGACCAGTATCTGTTTCTTGTTTTCCTTGACCTCATCCGTTCCTTCACATAACACCTCAATGTGATCCCACATTTCTTTGGCAGATGTGCATGATGCAATGTTTGCAAACATTGACATGTCCATGGAATCAATGATCAGTAACATGAGGTGACTGTCAAGAGCAACCATCTCCTTTTCTGATTCTGTCCATTTAGATGGTTCCTTGGCCACATAAGATCTTGGAACAGTTATGGTTCCAACAGTCTTCTCAGGTATCTCTTGTTGTGGAACAAAGGGACCATTCTTGAGAATCTCAGGATACAAAGGATGAGAGCCTTTGATGAACAACATCATTTTTATCTTCCAGAGGTTGTAATTCTCTTTGTCAAAATTAGGGACTTTGTTAACTCGAATAACTTATAGAAGGGGGGTTGAATACAAGTTATATAATCGTGTCTGATTTTTGCTTGATTATATAAACAAGAACAAACGAATAAATCAAACTCTGTTTGTATTAAATAAATCAAATAAAAACTCTACCAAAGGTGTACAAATACCTTTAGCAGCTGCTGACAAAATAAATCTCTCTTTCTGTTTGTTTTGAACTTTCAAATACAAACCTTATTCAGAGCTACGCACACAAACTCAATCGCTCAACTCACAATTGCTTCACACGACAATTTTTACAATGATATAGAGAGAGTATTTATAATGCTTCCTATCAACTAATAACAGAAAGATAATCTATACATGACAATGTTCTGCCGTCCAGTTGATAGTTTCCATCAATAGAAAATTCTTTCCTTCGTGATATCTTCTTGCTTGTTCTTAAAAAAAAGATCCTGTTTTATAGCACTTGCCAGTTTCTGTAGCATCCTTAATGACATCATCAGTAACACGACTGATATCAGGATTTCATCTTGCATCAGGATCTGACCATCCCATCAGTACTTGATTTTCTATATCAGGATTCGATCTCAGTTCCTGACATGTAGTCCTCGATGCACTGTTCCTTACTTAAATTCTACAGATCACTGTCTAATACATATCCTATACAAAGTGCTAAATCCTTTATAAATCAGGATATATAAGAAGTATAAGTGAAATTCTATTCTTAACATCACAACTCATGAATTATTCCTAACAATCTCCCCCTATTTATGCTTTAAAATCTGAAGCATAAGTCTGAGTTGTTGATGTCAAAACACATAACAATACAATCAGAATAAAATTTATGAATTTAAAATCATGAAGTTAAGTACCTCCTTTTTTAGAAAAATATCTAATACTTAGTAGAAAGAATTCAACTATTTGATGCTTCTTTTCCTTTACCACTTCCATGATAAGATTCACCTTTGTCATCCTTAGTTCCTCTTTTATCTCTCCCAATCTGTTTATCTCCCCCAGTATGTTGCCTTTGACTTTATCTCCCTCTTTTTAACATCAGCAACATTAATTCCAAGAGATTCAGTAACAGAACAAATGAGATTCATCAAAACTGCTTGATTTTCCATAATGGTGACTTGGTTATCTTCAAGTGTTTGAAGTCTTGATTGAATTTTAACTTGAGATTTCTGAATGTCTTGTAAAACTTTAGAATTGACTTCAATATTGGAAGTATTTGGAATATCTTCAGATTCAAGCCATGTAGAAGAAGTTGCCTGTGTAGAATGATATTCAAGTAATAACACTCGAGTAGAGTTACAAACATCTTCATCTTTCTGATCTGAAACTGAAATATGATCATTCTGTCCTTCACCAGTATTCTGTGTACTAACATCTACAAATCCTGACTCCTCCTTAGATTGATCAGATACTGTTGATGTCTCAATTCTGGCTGATATTGGAAGTACATACAAAGGAATACTAGGATCATCAGGAATTTCTTCTGGTACAAGTGGTGTAGAAGTTTTTCTTAGCCTTTCACCTCTTCTATTGATAATTCCTGCAAGCCTTTCTTTCTGCTTCTGAGTTTTAACTTCTGGCTTTTGCATTGTGCTTTGCTAAGTCATGCTTCTCATATATCTTGATAAAAGAATAAGTACCAGCATCCATACCAAGATTGTCAAACCAAGATTCAGGAAAAACCTGATCCCAGAAATCAAATGATGGTGGTTTCCTAATTTTCTCTCCCTCACTATGGAGTTGATCATCCATACCCTCATTCTCACTTTGACTATCTAAAGCCTACACTCTTTCTACCTCTCCTTTTGAATGGTCAGGAGCCAGCCTCTCAGATTGTGGATCAATATCCATCTTTTCAAGTGTATCACTCAATTTTGGATAAGTGCTCTCATGACCTACAGAAAAAATAGGGTTTAGAAGAAGTTTTTATACCTGAACTCACATGGAGAGAGGGTTCCTCATTTGGCAATGGGCTTGAGGTTTTCTCCAAGGAGTGAGCTGCTATAGTCTCTGAATCTTTACAAGCATCTTCTTTCCTTTCAGAGACTACAGGCTCCAGTATACCACTTTCAGGTTCTCTACTAGACTCTGATGTCTTCAGTAATACTTCATTAGACACCATAGTTAGTATGTCACAATCTTTAAGTGTTGTTTGCTGAGACTCACCCTCAAGGTGGATAGACTCTGACTGAACAATGTTTGTTTGATCTTCAGGAAAATCAGTCAAAGTTATTCCTCCCATATCATAGGATTTCTCACTTGCAATTTCAGTCATCACAGAAGACCTTTCAGCATCAGCTATCACAGCTCCTGAGTCATCCAACCTCTGACTAGATGGTTCTTGTGTTGTAGTGACTGTGATCTGATCTGTCCTACTATCCACCATTGGTGTAATAGTATCTCCTGTTGACTGCATTCCTCTATCTACGTCCTCCTGTTGTTCACCTTGAGCTGAAGCATCTTCAATAATGACATCCTTGTCAAATAAATATGCATGAAGTGATTGAAGTGCAACATGCTTTGAGAGTCCAAATTTCTTGACTAATTGTCTTCTGACTGAGACATAGAAATACATCTTTATTAAGTCAAGTCTTTGATGTAGAAGTCCATATTCTTCAGGAAATGAAAGTTTTGGTACTCTTTCAACTAGAAAATCTAGAACCGGCCTGGATAGTTTCACTTTGATAGAAATAACTCCCATAGCCAGTCTATATGACAATGTAGTTTCCCATAAAGAATCAATATCAAAATCTCTATTGTCAATTGCTGACTTGATTGTAGCTTCATTTGTAGAGACCTGCATGATGTTAGTTGGACTAGACTCTGTGTGTGTAGGTGACAATTGAATCTTTCTCCTTGTTCTCCTGGTATAGTGAGCAAAAGATTTATCCTGAGAAGACTCAAGAGGTGTAGACACAGAAGTGATCTTGGGATGAGATCTTTTTTCAGTAGACACAGTCTTTTGAGAGACAGTATCCAGTAACTGTTTTCCCTTTTTAAGTACTACAGTCTTTTAAGAGACTGCAGCCTGGCTGTGACTAGGTGCTTCATCTCTTTGTCCAAGCTTAGAAAGTTGAATTGCAGCCTTCAATTCTTCTCTCTCAGCAAGAGATATATTATCATCATCTTCACTAGAACTACTACTACTACTTGACACAACAAATCTTCTCTTCCTTACAACTGATGTCTTTTGAGAAACACCAGAGGTTGGTTTCTTTGAAACAACATGCTGTGGACTAAAACTTTGTTCTTGAATTGTTTCAGAGACTATAATGTTTTGGTCTACTTGGTTAGACACAGGGGGGTTCTCCTCCAAATGAGATTCCTGAGCCATTTCACCACAAAAGAAAGAAGAATTGTAGAGAGTAGGAAGATGAGTTGTAAGAATTACCTGAACATGATGTGGATAATGAATTACAGGTATTTCATCTAGATTCTTTTCATTGTCCTTCTTTGTAATGTCAGAGAAAATTCTCTTTTGCTGTACATAAGAAGAAACACAATGTTCTCTACCAAATCTAGCTTCAACATCAGGAATAAAACGGTTAATAAACATTTGCATAAATCTATGATAATAAACCATTTTCCTGTCTTGATCTCTTGACCCAAGTTTAATACTCATCTTACTTAAGATAATGTAGCCCATGTTAATTACTCTGTCATAAAGCAAACTATAAGCAATATGTGATGTAACAGAAGTAATTTGCTGAAAAGAACTACATTTGCCAGTAAAACATTTAGCAATTTGATCAAAGAAGAAAGACCATTCTTTCCTAAGAAAAGATCTATTTAACTGGCTCATGTTATCTAAAGGTCCAGAATAACCTAACTCAGATAACATAGTTCTAACATTATCATCAGATGGTACATTCTCAAAGTTCATACTAACAGGTAAGTGAAGTACTAAATTAACAACAGATTCAGTAATATCAAATGAGTCTTGTCCTAAATGTCGAACAATCTTACCTGATTGACACTGAGTAGAATCAATTACTTCAGCATTCTCCCAAGCTTGTGAAACAGCAGCTTGATTTATTTCTGGAGATGCTGCCAATGCATAACACAAAGGTCTAATAGCCATAAAATCCATTACTGAATGAAAATCAGCTGATACACCTTTCTTGCTGGTGATTGCTGCATCATGATTGTTAGTCATAAAATCAAAGTCACCAAACTTGAAAGCTATTGATTTTGGTAGTCTTCTTTGAGCTGCCATTTTTTATCTGAAAAGAACCACGTTGACACATAGGTTGACAGATGTCAGTCCCTGAAAAATGCAGTTTACCCACGATTTTTGGAAAATAAAATCCAAAATTGATTTTAATTAAATAAATAAGGATAAAATCAAAATTAAATCAATACTGATTAGCTTTATTTCCTAATGTGATCTTTTTCACCAAGATAATCACAACTCTTAATGTGATTAAAAATAATAAAAATAATCATCAATCCTGATGAAATCACTCTCGCTTTCCTGATCATTATCATCTTGATTCCAGAGATTAAATGGAGTTCCACGTGGCAATCTAAGAATTTTAACCTGGAAAAAAAACATCAATATTCCAAACAAAAATATTTTGTTAGATTGTCAAAATATCTTGGAAATACGAAAGGACCAGTCATACGCATAGATATATACGTAGATACATTGAACACTTCAAAATGATTGTTCAGCTTCTCACTCTTTCCTTTATAAACACCTGATGTCTTTTCCTTTCTTAACTCCAAAAACACACAAAACTCTTTGTAAACACAGAGCTTCTAACAAAATACAATGACCTTTAACCCCATCTTTCGATTCCTCACAGATGATGAACCGATTTTTCATTACCAAAGTTTCATAGTTCGTCTCTTTGAAGAGATGACTTTTCTCATCGCTTTAGACATGGTTGGAGTAGATCCAAATAATGTCCAGAACCTTCTCTTAAAACATCCATCTGTTGGATACAATCTCCCTCTAACCTCCTCAAATCTTGAGGATGAAGAATTTGGACGAGAGTCTGAGGTTGATCTTGATGGAGATGTTATACATTCTAGTCAGCTGCTCTCATTCAAGTCGCCCAGACAAGAAATCCAGGAGTAATCATCAAAGTGACTCTTGAGATGCTCCTTGTCCTGAAGTAGATCTTTGAAGACTAAGAACAGCTACAACTTTAGACATGAATAGAGTTATCAGTAGAAGTTAGACAAAAAGATATTTGTATTTCATTTCCATGTATGTAATGCTTTCAATTAATGAAAATACAATTTCTTATTATCACTTGTCTATTGTTGTTTATTGACTGATCTGAAATATAAATTATCAGTATGAATGAATCAAAGCTTGCTAGCATAGACTTAACAAAACTCAGAATTAGATTACTACATAACATGAACTTCAAGATTTGAAACAACAACACACACAATTTCATAATCCTGATACTGACGATAAAATCCTGATGACGTCAGCATACTGATAACAATCCTGATACTAATGTTTATTAACAAGTCTGTCATACTGAAATTTATCAAAGTACAATGTTACAGCTTAAGCATTTAACAATCAAATATAGATCCTGACAAGAATATCAAGTCTATAAGCTGAAAACAACATACCTTGCTACTTTTGCAAATGTTAAAGATCTAGAAATTTAACATTCCTAACTCACTTACTAACCTACTGAATATAGCCTTATCAAGTGGTTTAGTTTGAATATCTACAAGCTGTTTGTCAGTAGAAACAAAGTGAAGTTCCACAGTACCATTTTCAATATGTTCTCTAATAAAATGATACCTGACATCAATGTGCTTAGTCCTTGAATGTTGAACTGGATTTTCTGCAATTTTGATAGCACTAGTATTATCACAAAACATAGGAATATTACTAAGTGTCATACCATAATCCATCAACTGATTTCTTATTCAAAGGAGCTGTGCACAACAACTGCCTGCTGCTATGTACTCAGCTTCTGCAGTTGAGGTTGAGACAGATTGTTGCTTCTTGCTTGCCCAAGAAATCAATCTGTTTCCCAAGAATTGACATGTACCTGTAGTGCTTTTTCTGTCTATTTTACACCCTACATAATCAGAGTCTGAATAACCAATTAGGGAGAAATCAGATTCTCTAGGATACCATAAACCAAGATTTGGAGTTCCTTTGAGATATCTAAAAATTCTTTTCACAGCAATTAAATGAGATTACTTAGGATCACTTTGGAATCTAGCACATAAACAGGTAGAAAACATTATATCTGGTCTACTTGCAGTTAAATATAACAATGAGCCTATCATGCCTCTATAACTAGTGTTATCCACACTCTTTCCCTTAGGATCAGAGTCTAGTTTAGTGGTTGTTGCCATGGGTGTTTTTGCAACTGCACAGTCTTGAAAGTCAAACCTTCTTAAAAGATCTTTGATATACTTTGACTGATTAATGAAAATACCAGCCTCAGTCTGTTTGACCTGCAAGCCTAAGAAATAATTTAGTTCACCCATCATGCTCATCTGATACTTAGACTGCATAAGCTTACTAAACTTAGCACACAACTTTTCATTAGTAGAACCAAATATGATATCATTAACATAAACTTGAACTAAAAGCAATTCACCTTTTATCTTTCTAAAGAATAGAGTTTTGTCAATTGTACCTCTTGTGAAACCATTTTCAAGAAGAAATTTAGACAAAGTTTCATACCATGCTCTTGGTGCCTGCTTTAGTCCATAGAGTGCCTTATCAAGTTTGTAGACATGATTTGGAAACTTTGGATCAACAAACCCAGGTGGTTGCTCCACATACACTTCCTCATCAAGCTTGCCATTTAGAAAAGCACTCTTTACATCCATCTGGTATACCTTGAATTTTGAATAAGCTGCAAATGCAAGAAACATCCTGATTGCTTCCAATCTTGCTACAGGTGCAAAGATTTCATCATAATCAATTCTTTCTTCCTGAGAGTAACCCTTGGCCACCAGTCTTGCTTTGTTTTTTACAATCATACCAGATTCATCTAGCTTGTTTCTGAAAACCCATTTTGCACGAATAATTGACCTGTCTTTAGGTCTTGGTACCAGTTTCCAGACTTTGTTTCTCTCAAACTCATTTAATTCTTCCTGCATTGCAATTACCCAATCAGGATCCTGTAAGGCTTCTTCAACCTTCTTAGGTTCATTCTTTGAGAAAAAGCAACTATACAAGCATTCATTCTGAATTGATCTTTAGTTCGAACACCACTATTTGGATCACCAATAATCAAATCTTCAGTATGATCCTTTGTCCATTTTCTAACAGGTGGTAGATTGACTTTGCTAGTCTCTCCCCCTAAGTTAGTGGTATCTCTTATGGAAGAACTCTCTCTACCTTCAAAAACTCCCCTTTGATCAATAGAATCAATAGATTCCATATTGCTGCTAGTTACTGATCTTTCCTCAGTAGACTCTGAAGGATCAGTTCCTGATGGAGTAGACTCTGAATAGCTAGTCTGCTCCTGATGATCACTATGTCCTCCTTGATTTATCTGTTCCCCCTCAATAGTAGCACTCCTTTGAGAAGCAATAGAAATTCCTTCTGGAGAACCTTCATCATCACTGGAAAGTATATCAGAATTCTTCAGATTTTCAAATTCAAATTTGTCATGGCTTTCATCAGTTTGCATAATTCCAAATTTCTTGTCATCAAATGCAACATAAATTGATTCCATAACAATGTGAGTTCTGAGATTATAAACCTTGAAGTCCTTTGATGCTGAATATCCTAGAAAGATTGCTTCATCCGATTTGGATTCAAATTTTCCAAGTTGTTCTAGATGAACTTTTAGGACATAGCATTTGCATCCAAAGATGTGAAAGTATTTCACACTTGGTTTCTTTCCTTTGATCATCTCATAGGGAGTTTTTCCATGACTATTTACCAAGGTACAGTTTTGAGTGAAACATGCAGTGTTAACAGCTTCTGCCCAAAAATAGGTTGGAAGTTTTGCATCTGCAAGCATGGTTCTTGCAGCCTCTATGAGAGTCCTGTTCTTTCTTTCCACTACACCATTCTGCTGAGATGTACCAGGTGCAGAAAACTGTTGAGTGATTCCATTGTCTGCATAAAACTCCTCTATTGTAGAATTCTTAAATTTTGTACCATTATCACTCCTAAGTATTTTGACTTTGTACTCAGAGTTATTCTGAGTATTCTTGACAAGTTCAATGATTTGCCGAGGAGCTTCATCCTTCTTGTGTAGAAAGAACACTCATGTGAACCTTGTGAAATCATCCACTATAACTAGAGCATATCTTTTCTTGCTGATAGACATAATGTTTACTAGACCAAACAGATCAAGATGTAGCATATAAAATGGTTCAGTAATTGAATTTGCAGTCTTGATCTTGAAAGTGGTTCTTCTATGTTTTCCAAGCAGACAGGCATCACAAAGTCCATCTTGCACAAAATTTGCCTTAGGTAGACCTCTCACAAGATTGTGCTTAACAAGTTGATTAAGCTTCTTGAAGTTGAGATGTGAGAGCTTCTTGTGCCAATTCCAGCTTTCATCATTTGTTGCTTTGCTGTAGAGACATCTAACAATTCCTTTAGATGTATCACTTAAGCTGGATTCATATATGTTACCATGTCTTTGACTAGTTAGAACAATGTCTCCATTCTGCATATTCAAGATTTTACATCCTTCTCTGTCAAAGATTGATTGATAACCTTTATCACCCAGTTGACTTATGCTTAAAAGAGTATGTTTCAAGCCTTTAACCAGTGTTACATTTTCTATGATGACATTCTCCAAAACAATTGAGCCATATCCCAGAGTTTCTCCTTTGTTGCCATCTCCAAAAGATATTACTGGGCCAACTTTACTCTCAAACTTTGTAAGCAGGGACTTCTTTCCAGTCATATGTCCAGAGCATCCACTGTCCAAGATAATTGAATGCTTCTTTCATGTGCCCTGCAAACAAAAAGTAACTAGTTAGAATTTTTTAGGACCCAACTTTGATTGGATCCTTTCTTACTAGATTTAAAAACAATAGGCTTTGAAGATTTTGCTTTTACTTTACCTGTTGCAGAGTCTACCTTAGACTCTGATTTCACAAACTGTTTATGACTAGGAGTTTCAGATTTCAGAGAATAATAGTCATAATACAGTTCATGATATTCTCTACACATGTAAATGGAATGAAGTAAACTACCACAATGATACCAAGCTTTTTGTGGTTGGTATTGAATTTTATGAGTCTTGGGGAATCTGGACTCAGTTTTCCAAGAAGGTTTTTGATTGCAGTCTAAGGCCAAATGATTATGATTTCCACACTTATAGCATTTTTTTCTAGGTGCATCATGTACATTCTTGTAATTATTCTCTTTGTTAATACCTTCTTTTCCATTCCTATTTCTTTTGATCTTGCTAGACTCTGAAAGACCATCTAGTCTCTGTTTCAACTGAGACTTAGACAGAAACCCTATGTTTACATTCTTAGGTTTCTCTAACACTTTCTTATCTGAATTACTATTGTTAATTCTTTTGTGTACAACAGGGGTACCTTTTGAATCAACAAATTTAACATGTTTAGGTTCAGAAATAATTTTCTTACCTTCAGATTTAGATGTGCTAGCTCAACTTTACTATCATCATTGATAATAGCCACTTTTTCTTCTTGTCTAGCCTTATCAAAACCTAAACCATTAACTTTACCACGAATTCCACTTTCAAAGATTTCTAGAGTCTTTTTACCAGAATCGTTAATGGTCTTAATCACATCTCTCTCTTCCTCTAGTTCTTTTCTGACATAGTCATAAGCCTCAAGAATAACACTATAATCATGCTTAGCTTTATCAGAACTTAACTTGTATTCTTCTATTTGAACTAGCTCAGATTCAAGAAAATTATTTCTATCAACTAACTTATCATTCTTAACCTTAAGTTCATCTCTTTCACTAATAAGAATTCTAAAATTAGTCATCAGATTCTTAAACTCGGCATGGACATATCTAATTTCATCAGAATTTAAGCTATCAAATGAATCAAGAGAGTGAAGTGATACCTTAACAGAAGATGGAGAAGTTTTCTTTGGATATCCAGGTTTGTCTGAAACATTTGCCATCAACGCAATGTTGTCATAATCCAATTCATCTTCAGAATCACTGGAATCAGCCCAATCCTTTTGTGTGACCATAAGTGCATTACCCTTTCCTGAATTCCTAGGCTTCTTACACTCACTTGCAAAGTGTCCAAGCTCGTTGCAGTTAAAGCACTTGATCTTGGCCTTATCAAGCTTGATAATTGTACTTTTGCCTTTGTCACTCTTCTTCTCCTCCTTTTGAAAAGGTCCTTTGCTAAATCTTCTCCTGTTGAATCTTCCTTTCTTGAAAGCTTTAGCAAATATAGCAAAGAGTTCCTTCATCTCTGATTCAGAATCACTGTTGTCAGAATCTATATCAGTAGTCTCTAACTCAGAACTTTCTTTGCTTTTCTTCTTCCTTGAGTTCTTTACAGCAGGCTCATCATGCTGTTCCTCTGGAAGCTTCTTTGATTCAGATTGAGCAGTAAGTGCAACAGTCTTCATCTTTCCTTCACCCCTGCTATTCTTCTGCTGCTTGTCAAGTTCATAAGCCCTCATTTTTCCATACGCTGCCTCTAATGATATCTCATCAAGATCATTAGCCTCCTCAATTGCAGATATCTTCTCATTGCAGAAATCAGGCAAGGCTTTCATGAACTTAGTATTCATATCCTCCAAGTCATAATATTTACCATGCATGGCCATCTCATTAATGAGTTTTGTAAACCTATCAAAGGTGTCAGTAAGTGACTCACCAGACTTGGATTCAAAGTACTCATACTGTTGTATAAGTAGTGTCCCCATGTTCTTCCTGACAGGCTTAGTTCCTTCACAGTGAACCTTAAGATTGTCCCATATATCCTTAGCAGTCTTACAAGAGAGAACATAGTTAGTGAGAACAGAATCAAGACTGTTGAATAATATGTTTCTCACTTTAGCATCTTTAAGAACATTCTCCTTGTCCTTATCTGACCATTCAGATTTAGGCTTCTCTGCTATATGTTCTAGAACAACCTCACCATCAATAGTTGCTTGTCCAACAACCTTCGTTGGGATAAAAGGTCCATCTCTGATTCTATCAAGATAATCAGGATCTGTTGCTTCCAGATGATGCAACATCTTTACTTCCCATAGAGTATATTCGTTTCTCTTGAGCATAGGAATCTTAGTATTCCCATCCTTGTAACCAGACATGATTGCAGATCTTTATGATTATTCGAAATCAACCTGCTCTGATACCAATTGTTAACTCGAATAACTTGTAGAAGGGGGTTTGAATACAAGTTATATAATTGTGTCTGATTTTTGCTTGATTATATAAACAAGAACAATCGAATAAATCAAACTCTGTTTGTATTAAATAAATCAAATACAAACTCTACCAAAGGTGTACAAATACCTTTAGTAGCTGCTGACAAAATTAATCTCTCTTTCTGTTTGTTTCGAACTTTCGAATACAAACCTTATACAGAGCTACGCACACAAACTCAATCGCTCAACTCACAATTGCTTCACACGACACTTTTTACAATGATATAGAGAGAGTATTTATAATGCTTCCTATCAACTAATAACAGAAAGATAATCTATACATGACAATGTTCTGCCGTCCAGTTGATAGTTTCCATCAATAGAAAATTCTTTCCTTCATGATATCTTCTTGCTTGTTCTTCAAACAAAGATCCTGTTTTATAGCACTTGCCAGTTTCTGTAGCATCCTTAATGACATCATCAGTAACACGACTGATATCAGGATTTCATCTTGCATCAGGATCTGACCATCCCATCAGTACTTGATTTGCTATAACAGGATTCGATCTCAGTTCCTGACATGTAGTCCTCGATGCACTGTTCCTGACTTAAATTCTACAAATCACTGTCTAATACATATATCCTATACAAAGTGCTAAATTCTTTATAAATCAGGATATAAAAGAAGTATAAGTGAAATTCTATTCTTAACATCACAACTCATGAATTATTCCTAACAGACTTTCACCGTTGCTGTAGTCTTTGGTGTATTCGAACTCATGATCGTTTTTCTATTTTTGACTAAACAGCCCGCTCTGATATCACTTGTTGAGTATTGAATACAGCAAAAGAATACAGAGGGGGGTGAATGGATTCTTGAACTTTTCTGGTTCTTGAATCTGTGTAGCAGATAAGTATCTGTGTGTGCAAATGTGTTGGTGCGGATAAGAAATGACACAAGACACAATATCACTTTAATCCAATATATTATTAGATAAAGGTTGCTACAATTTGTGAATACAAATGATAGTATTCTCAGCTTTATTTTTCTCAGAGAGATATGACTTACAACGTATGAAAAACTTAATTGCTCTAAAGTTAACGACTAAGTAAGTGAGGATGTATCCTTATAAAACATGGATACAACCTACTTACTAAAAATAAGGTAGATGAACAAATTACTTTCTAGTATGTCTATCCTTTTTGAGTAAGTGTCCAAACGGTTACAGATTTGACTTTGCAAAGCCTGTTCAGATCCACTTCTTTAGCCCTTTGTCTCTTCTATATCTCTCCAAGCTTCCTTGTAGGCTTTCCAGAGCACGTTACAGATTGTGGTCCATAAAGTGCATTGGCTTGTTGCATGTTTCAGACTTGTACAATTTCTTTAGTATTTTGTCTCCAATAATGTATTCGAGAAGTGACTAAGTGATTGATTCGAGAACTAGGATTAGATAACTCTGAGTTCTCGAATACTGTGTGATTTACATATCGAATCACTTCTCGAATAGTACTTTTCTCCAGGGTTCCTTGAGTTGTCGAATAGAACACTTGACTTGTCAAATCCCTGAGATATCGAATAGTTCATTCAGAGTCCTTGAGATATCGAATGGAACTTTGACTTGTTGACTCTTTGAGAACTCGAATACCACTTTGACTTGTTGACTTCTTGAGTTCTCGAATAGAGCATTTAGACATGTCGAATCTCTGAGATATCGAATGAGATATCGAATAGTGCATTCAGAGATATCGAACAGTGTATTCTTAGATATCGAATCTCTGACTTCTCGAATGCTAGACTTCTCGAATAGACAAAAGTACTTCTCGAATTGGTACTTAGGCAAATTCTTCATTTCTTCAAATCCCAATTATGATTATTTGACAGTTTTTATCTTCTTGCTTGAGGCATGAACCTTGGAACTTCTTTCAAGCATTATTCTTGACTATATAAGTACAGTTACACAACTAGGATTTGATGCCTATTGCAAGTACAAAACAAATAGAAACTCTAAAACTAGAGGTTCCCTCAGTTAAGAGGTCATGTAAGTAATGCAAAGCATTACAGACAATTAGGCTTGTTATTAGATGTAAACAGGCATGCCTCTGTGACTAACACTTACTGCATCCAGCATTGCATCAACATCCTTTGACATCTTTTTGTGCATTAGAGACTGAATACTTCTGAAAAAACCGAAGTCTAATATGTTTAGGTCAGGACTGTTTGGTGGTTATTGTACAAGAATGAATGTGAAATCCCCTTGTTGATGAAATTGTTGCCATTCTGAATCTGATTGAGTAATGTGAGTCCTTGCATTGTCCTGTTGTATATATATTACCTTTGGTCCTTCAACTCTTGGCCATTTCTCCATGATTGCTGGTACTATGTGATTGATAAGCATGTCCCTTGTTTCTTTTTTGCCTACTATCTCAACCACCTTAGTGATTATAGTACCCTTAGGTCTATTTGATGCCCTCTTTGCTGGTTCTTTACATGTGAATGGAAATATGCCTATTTTGCCATCAAATATGCATTCATCTTCTGCATTAAACCATGGTTTTGCAACTGCAGCAGTGAACATCACCTTTGGTATGAACTTACTTGACTTTGCTGATCTGTACTTGCCTCTTTCATTTTTGTCTAAGTAAACTCTTACTACTTTCTTGCTTAGGTAAAACCATTTTTCATCTATATGCACAAAATCATACATTGCCTTATACTCCCTCTTTGTTGCTGCTGTGTCTCCCATGAGTAGTTGTAGAACCCATTCCATTCTTTGCATGATATTTGCATCTTTTAATCCAGGATGTAGAGGATATGTGTGTGGTTTTATCAGTCCCCTTTTTACCATTCTGTTAGCAATACTGTGTGATACATTTAACTGAGTTGCCAGGTCCCTTATGCATGATCTATCTCCCATATTAATGCTTGTTACTGCATTAGGTGGCATTTGGATTCTTTTCCTTCCGGAATTGTGTCCATCTGTTGCCATGTTGTAACTCTGCATTGATGCCTTTTGTTTCTTTGCTTTGTTCCATATTGTGCTAATTGTTCTTCTTGTGACATTGAACTTGTTTGTTGCATCTTGTATGGAACCATGGTAAGGTTTACCTTCTAATTATGTTGATGGATTGCTTAGCAAGTAAATCAGAACTTCTAATCTTGCATCAGAGCTGAGCTTATCCATTTTCTGCAATGATGATTACCATCCTGTTGTTGATGTTGTGCATGCCCTTGTGTGTCTCCTTCTGCTGGTTCATTTAAATCAAACTGGTGGACAAAACCTTCATTACCTCCTGTTGATGGTGGTTGATTGAGATCGAAAGGGAAGCCTCCAGCATTCATCTTCTTTCTGAGCAGATACCAAGCAGTGATGTGTCAAATTATACCTAACCGCAAGCGCACGGTGTCTATTGCTAGTACAGATGGCAAGCGGGTCGAATCCACAAGGAGACAGGTTCTACTAATTCCTTTTCAGTTATCGCTAATTGTTTCAGGGACAAACGATTATTGGAGAATATTAATTAACTAATTAAACAAGATTAACACTAAATAAATAGATGATAAACAAATTATTTAAAACCTAGGGCAATCAGGTCCACCATGCTTACACAATTGGCTCTTAAGCTAAAGCAATCAATGTGATCCTATAACTAGAGTATGTTGATCTCTTCCAAGCATTAACACTCTCGAAACATTCAACACAATTAACCACTTTTAGTAATTCAATCAATCAGGTAATTAGAGTCAAGTTAATCTCTTCCAAGCATTAACGCTCTCAGAAATCCAATGATGCTTCAGCACTCAAATTCAATTCTGCTGATTGTATGTGTGCCTCTAGTAAGTAAATCTCTCGATCCATTCTTAGCAAAAAAAAAAAAATCTCTCGATCCATACCCCTATTTGCATATAATTAATCCATGATATCGGTCGTTTACACAAATTAACGATTAAAACATATCAATCAGAATCCATTATATCTATTATAGCCCAACAAGCCTTTTCATGGTTATTTAGTAATTTACATATTTACCCTTTTATCATAAAAATGTAAAAAAATTGTTGGTAATTGGAATTGAACCCATGACCTTTATGTTAGTTATGAGAATCAAGTTCACACCATTAACCACTACACCAAAGACATTTTTTGTATCATTTTAAAAATCATTAACTACATTTCTAAGACCTCGTATAAACATATCCGTAGCTTGCTAATCATGAAAAGTATTATCAAAAAATTCTTCAAAAATTTAGTATTACATATGAATTATGTTATCTATGTATTTTATATAATGTAGGTCAATATGATAATATTTTATATAATGTAGGCCAATATGATACTTTGACCAATTATGAAAAGACTAATATATGCCTTTGATTTATAATCGTTATTCTCATTTAGGAGTGTAAATGAATCAAAATGTTCTTGAGTTGCTCGTACTCGGCTCATAAAATATTTAAATTTCGCTCAACAGTTTTCGAGTCGAACTCGAGCTTAAATACTTTATCGAGTCGAGTTGGAACTTCAAATTACTCGAAACATAGGATTATGCATGGTATATAAATCCATCATTGTGTAGTAAAAAAAATATCATTATCACTATCAACACTGCCACCAACAACACATCGCTAACACCACCATCATTACCACCACTGACATATCACCACTAGCACACATCACGATCACGCACCATAAGCAAAGTTACCAAAATATTGATTGCAACCACATCAACACCACCAGAATCACCAAAACCAAAACAAAATGAATAAACATTCAACTCATGCTCAAATTTGAATCCAAATCACTAAAAATTTTGAACACAAATTACTAGAATATTCCAGATTTAAAAATTTGTTCAAGTTCGAAGGTGTTGGTAATGGTTTTGACGATGATTGAGTGGGTAAAAATGACTCGATTGGCGCTTCAAACTCATATCTATTGAGAGATGATTGAGTTAGAGGAGGCGTTATTAGGAATGTGGCTGGAATTCGACGATAAACATATTCGTAAGTCAATTTGATGACAAGAAGAAATTGATGAATGATGATGGTTTATACACACACTTCATATCTCTCTTTTTCACAAACACCCATATTATATATATATATATATATATATATATATATATATAAGTTTTTACTATAATAGAAACCACTCTTAGACTAGAAACTAGAAACTAAATAAAAAAAATTCGATCTAAATCGCGTAGGAATATAGCACAAATGGTATGTAAACTGATCGTTGGGAGATGGAGAAAAATACAGTAAAGTTAGATTTCAAAATATGTTCAATAATATTTTTTTATAAATTCTACTATAATATTAATATCATGTAAATAACACCTTTTTAAAAAAAAAAAAAAAAAGCTTATGTGGGATTATGTATGGTAAGGCGTATTTTAATTGTGTGTGGTGCTTTTAGGGGGCCATTAGATTAGATTGATCTAAGGGCTTAAATTAATTTTGGTTTCTATTTGATCACTTATCCATATATATATATGTGTGTGTGTGTGTGTGTGTGTGTGTGTGTATGTGTATGTGTGTGTGTGTGTGTGTGTATGTGTATGCTGATGATAAATGGAATACATAAACAGAGAAAAAGGTGGTGATAATAGTTGAGTATCACAAGTGATGGTGTAATAGGTCGCCGGAATTGGAGGGGACATATACTAAATCATGGTTAGATTTTTGAAACTGCGAATTGTTCAATATTTCACTCTTCTGAAGTGACTTTTTTTAAATTATTAGGTGTGATTATACTATCATGATCATAAATGAAATTTAAGTAAGAAGTTTAAACTAATATCACTTTTAATAAAAAATTCGCAAATAAATCTCATGGTCAGTATATAGTGTTTCAAAATTACGAGTCATGTATTTGAAAAATAAAAATTCAAATTATATAAATTAAAATGGTGCCCGTGCTTTGCACGGGCTTTCATGCTAGTTAACCATAATCAATCAAATCACTGTGAAAATCATGCCAATATTAGTGCAAACATTGCTTCCCTTTAAGCCCTAGAAATAACTACTCGCTAATAATTAAACAAGTAAAATAACTAGTAAAACAAGAAAACATAATTAAACTAATAAGAACAAAGAAAAGATAAAGAGAACAAAACCTTCAAACTTCAATGTTGTCACCCAAAAGAAGAGTCATGGTGTTTCTCTACATCTCCAGTTAATAATAATACTAATCTACTCTAAACTATACTATCTGATCTAATATTACATCCCTAATAATGTGTCCCAAGATGTGTTTATATAGCCTCTTGATTTAGCCTCTAAGCAATTGCCTTCTTAGAGTTGGAATAGAAGATGGCAAGTTTCCAAGCTTGGTTGTAAAATTCGTAGCTTCTTTTTCTCCTCTGTTTCTGGGCTCTTCCAACTGGATTTTGCTTACTGGACCACCTCTGAATTAAAGATAATTCCACAAGCTTCGCGTGGACAGTAAAATCGTCAAATTGTGACTTCTGGAACTCAAGATATGGCCCAAACAGTGTTAGACAGCCCGTGTAGCCCAATAATACAAATTTTCTCCTATTTTATCTCCAAAATAGCTATTTTTGCTCCAAATCCTTCCAAATCGTGAATTCTTTATTTCCTAAAATAAAACAATCAAATCTATTAAATAAAAATCCAAATCAATGCAAAACACAATAAATATGAGAATAAAATCATCTAAAATATATATAAAAATATATTCTATCAAACATCCCCACATTAAGCATTTGCACGTCCTCGGGCAAATAAGTGAAATAAAAACTAAGTCCTAATAAACATCACTTTCGTAGATGACACGATTGCATTGAGCATATGCAACAAGCCGTTAAACCCCTAGGCAGCCCTAGTAGGACGAGTGTTGTCTCGTGAGGGTTTATAGTGAATATACCCACAAAATTCATCTAACCATGCAAAAGATCAATTCTAACACAACACCACACACACAAGTCCTCTCATGCCACATCAACTTAAGAATCAAAGTAAACATACGATGTCTTGGTGTCGAAAGTGCAAGTATTCACGTAGTCTACTCAACCAACATGCAGAAGGTCATAAAAATTCATGTCAAGTGTAAAAATTGTTGGTAATCATGCTAAGCCCACAAGAAATACATCTTTAAGTCTAAACCCGGGATCTCATATGCCAAAACAAGTAATAACTCACCTTTCACTCAAAAACGAATATTCACTCAAGAACAAGGTTAAGTGTATCACTCAATTCCAACAAAATCATAAACACAACTTGACACTCGCAATCAATCTCACTCTCAACACAACATACATCACTGATGACAATCAAAAGGTCTTTATTCGGGTTGTAGCGTGGGCTAGGGACCAGGTATGTCAAGTAAAGCTAAAACAGGTTAATGTCAAAAGCTAGTAAGCACCATAATAAATCATACACAACACTATGTTCCCCCCACATAAATTTTACTAAGAACACTCGACTAGTCGACTAAAGTAGGATCACAACAAACACAAACATGCTCTCATAATTTTTTTTTGTTAGATATTGATTCAAGTGATGATCAGGATCTGGGCATTACTGATCAGATACTGATGCTGACGTCATCAGTAATACAACGTCAGTATTGGACTATCATCAGGATTAGAAGTTGGTCGGTATTTGATGAAGATTCTCATCAGACCAGAGATCAAGGAAGATTGATATGTCGGTTCCTAGATTGTAGGAATGCAGCTATCATACAAGATATGCATTCAGAGATATATGTAATTGATTTAGAATATCTTGTAATTGATAGTGTAACTGTGTACTCTATATAAACACAGTTTTAGGTTTTACATTAAGTAATCGCTTACACGATTTATCTTGTAACCTAGCAGCTCTTAAGAACATAAGAATTTCTTAAGAGAGTTTTGTAACAGTTTTATATCAGAATTAATAAAGCTGTTATTGATTCATACTTGTGTTATTTGTTTAAATCGAAAATCTTATACAATTGTATTCAACCCCCCTTCTACAATTGTTATTTACTGGGCAACAATTGGTATCAGAGAAAAACTGATTAATTTTAATCAGAAACGATCTTAAGATGTCGACAAGCAAGTATGAAAGCAACAAAATTCCAATTCTCAAGAAGACTGAGTATCCAACTTGGAAAGTGAAAATGATGATGTATCTGGAAGCAACTGATCCTGACTATCTTGACAGGATCAATGATGGACCATTTCTTCCAACTAGACTAGTTGCAAGAACAGAGACTGTTGCTGAACACTATGTCATTAAGGCAAAGAGTGAGTGGACGACAGAGGAAAAGGCTCAAGTACTCAAAGATGCAAAGGTAAAAAATATTTTGCATAACAGTCTTGATAATGTCATGTCTAACAGGGTAATAGCATGCAAGACTGCAAAGGAAATTTGGGATACTTTGGAAACTCAATGCCAAGGTACTGAATCTATCAAAAGAAACAGAAGGGCTCTATTGATTCAGGAGTATGAGCAGTTTGATGCTAAATCGGATGAAAGCCTTACTGATATGTATGATAGATTCTTGACTTTACTGAATAATCTATCACTAGTTGGCAAAGAGTATGATCCAGAGGATTCAAATACCAAGTTTCTCAGAGCTCTAACTGAGGAGTGGGATACTCAAGCTTCAATCATAAGGCATCAATATGATTTGAAGATGCTGTCTCTTGATGAAGTCTATGGGATGCTAAGAACCTATGATCTTGAGGTTCAACAGAGGAAGAACAAGAAAAATGTCAAAGCAAAAGCTGTTGCTTTGAATGTTGAATCAAAATCAAAGGGAAAAGCTAAGGAGGTTTCTAACAGAAAGAGTAGAGTGGAAGAGTCAATTCCTGATGACTCATCATCAGATACTGATACTGAGTCTGATCCTGATACTGATGATGACTCTACTGATTCTGATATGATGGAAATGGTTGCTATGATAGTCAAGGGTTTCAAAAAGATGAAATTCAGAAAGGCTAGGAAGCAAGGGAAATTTCAGAAGAAAACCTTCAATGCTGACAAAGACAGGTACAAGAAGAAAGAAGGTAAAAGCAGCAAATTTGACAAGTCAAAAATCAGATGCTATAACTGTGATGGAATGGGTCATTTTGCAACTGAGTGCAAGAAGACCAAAACCAAAGCTCTCATTTCTTCAAGAAAGGATTGGATGGACTCATCATCTGACTCTGAAGAAGAAAAAGTGAATTATGCTTTGATGGCTAAAACTGATGAGGCTTCTGCTGGTGAAAATAAGGTATCTGAAGTTTTGTTTGATTTTGATACTAATAATGTCTCTGAGCTAAGATCTTTTTTAAAATCTCTGCATATTAGTTTTAGGAGTCAATCTCTTGAAAATACTAGAATAAAATCTGAAATGGCAGAGGTTGTTAAGAGAAATGATCATCTAGAAGTTGAGTTAATTTTCTTGCAGGAAGTTCAAGCAGAATGTGATAATGCTAAACACATGAAACTTGAAACAGAGTTTAAATGTAATGAACTTGAAATGCAACTTAAAGAGGCAAATGAAAAACTCAGAACCTGGACACATTCTGGTACAAAAACTCATGAAATTATTACTGATAAAAACTGGAAAGAGTGTCTAGGTTATAAGCCAGAGAATGAGAAAAAGGACAAAGAAAAGGTTGTTTCATCTAATCCAGGAAGAGTTATAGTTGATGACTCAACAAATCCAAAAACCTACAGATATGTTACAGACAGTACTAAAACCAAATTAAAACCTGTTAATTATGTGTATCCAGAAATTCCCAAATCTACTTCAGAAAAGAGATCTACTTCTACACATCATTCTGAGTCTAGAACTGTCAAAAACAAGAATGTAGGTCTCTTGTCCAAGAAACAATTAAGGGATAGAATCTGTGATGTAACAGATAGGAAGAGAGTTCCAACTATCAAGAGGAACAGGAATGGTAAAGTTGGAATAAACAAGGAGAATAATTATAAGTATATTCCAAATGCACCAAGAAAAGTATGCTTTAATTGTGGTAACTCTAATCATCTTGCTATTGATTGCAGGAGGAGTAAAAAGAAGCCAACTGTAGTTCCTAAGTCTGACATTAGGAATAAATCAGTATTCTATAAACCACAGAATCCTTGTTTCCATTGTGGCAGTAAATGGCATTCTATTTATACATGTGAAGAATACCATAATTTGTACTATAATTATTATGAGCCTTTGCCTAAGTTCAATAAAAGTGCAAATTTTGGAAAAACAAAGAACTTGAATACTAATCATGCATCTGTTAAGAAAAAGATTAATTCTGATGGAGTTAATCCTGATGAATGTGTCTTACAAGAAAATCTTCTGCTGCTAAAAATGTTAAATTGCATGAAAGGAGAACCCAACAAGTGTGGGTTCTTAAAAATTCTAACTGAGTTCTTTGTGATTCTGATTGCAGGGTAAAAAGAAAAATGTGTTAGTCATGGATAGTGGATGCTCTGTGCACATGACTGGAGACAAAACCTTGCTATCAGAATTTGAGGAGAAAGCTGGCCCAATTGTGTCTTATGGAGATGGCAACATTGGACAAACTTTGGGATATGGCAGTATTGTAATTGGAAATGTCATTATTGAAAAAGTAGCTCTGGTGAAAGGACTCAAGCACAATCTGTTGAGTGTCAGTCAAATCACAGACAGAGGTTATCGTGTCAATTTCAATGATACTCATTTTGAAGTTATTAGCAAATCTTCAGGAAAGGTTGCATTAACAGGTCAAAGACATGGTAACATTTATGAAGCCAACATTCACACTAATACTGAAAATCCAACTACATGCCTCATCAGTAAAGCTTCTGTAGATGAAAGTTGGAATTGGCATAAGAAGCTTTCTCATCTCAACTTCAACAATATAAATGAGTTGGTTAAGAAAGACTTGGTAAGAGGATTACCAAAGGCTCTATATACTCCTGATGGACTCTGTGATGCTTGTCAGAGGGCTAAACAGAGAAGGACATCATTCAAGAGTAAATCTGAATCCTCAATTGATGAACCATATCACATGCTTCACCTTGACTTGTTTGGACCAGTGAATATTATGTCCATCAGTAAGAAAAGGTATACTCTAGTCATTGTTGATGAATATACTAGATTTACCTGGGTTTATTTTCTTCACAGAAAAGATGAAACAGCTGAAATACTGCTGAACCATGTGAGACTTATCGAAACTGGCACAAAATACAAAGTCAAGATTCTGAGAAGTGATAATGGGACTGAATTCAAGAATTCAGCTATGGAAGAGTTCTGCAAATACAAAGGAATAGTTCAACAATTCTCTGCTCCTGGCACACCTCAGCAAAATGGAGTAGTTGAAAGAAAGAACAGGACTCTTATTGAAGCTGGCAGAACTATGTTGGAGGAAGCTAAACTACCTACATATTTCTGGGCAGAAGCAGTCAACACAGCATGCTATACTCTGAACATCACTCTGATCAATAGACATGGTGTAACTCCTTATCAGATGATTAAGGAAAAGAAGCCAAGTTTGAAGCATTTACATGTGTTTGGTTGCAAGTGTTTTGTTCTTAGACCTCATCCAGAACAGCTAGGAAAATTTGAGACAAAAGCTGATGAGGCCATCTTTATTGGCTATCCAACAACAAAAGCCTTTAAAGTCTACAATCTAAGAACAAAGACAGACATGGAGTCTATTAATGTATCTTTTGATGATAGAAAGATAACAGGCATAAAAGAAGACTCTCATGATAGTTTGATTTTTGCAAATGAAGCTACCAAGAATTTTGATGAAGTCATGTCAGATACTGATACTCTGTCAGATCCTGACGATCAATCAATTCCTGATCGAACACCTGTTACTGATAATGACTCAAATAATGCAAATATTGAGGGGGAGCAAGAGCGAGACATCACCAGTACTGATACAACTCAAACATCAAGTAGAGACTCATCAGAAACAGATTCAAGTGACAATCATGACAGTATATCAGAAGGAGATAGCACTATCTCAGGGGGAGCTTCTAGCAATTCTAGTTCTTTTGAAGAAAACACCAATCCAGGGGGAGCATCCAGTTTAAGAAATGACTTACCATCAGCAAGGAAATGGACTAAAAGTCATACTCCTGATTTAATCATTGGGAATCCTGAAGCAGGTGTTAAGACAAGAAGTGCAACTCAGAATGAATGCTTATATAATAACTTTCTATCTAAGGAGGAGCCTAAGACAGTTGAAGATGCACTTAAGGATGCTGATTGGGTGACAGCAATGCAAGAAGAACTGAATGAGTTTGAAAGAAATGAAGTCTGGAAACTAGTACCAAGGCCCAATGGAAGGTCTATTGTGGGTACAAAGTGGGTATTCAGAAACAAGACTGATTCAGATGGCACAATTGTGAGAAACAAAGCAAGACTAGTAGCAAATGGGTATTCTCAACAGGAAGAAATAGATTATGATGAGACTTTTGCTCCTGTTGCAAGACTAGAAGCCATCAGAATTTTTCTGGCATATGCAGCTTACAAGAAATTCAAAGTATTCCAGATGGATGTAAAAAGTGCATTTCTCAATGGAGAACTGGAAGAGGAGGTATATGTTGAGCAACCTCCTGGCTTCATTGATCCCAAATATCTAGATCATGTCTATAGACTGGATAAAGCACTTTATGGACTAAAGCAAGCTCCAAGAGCCTGGTATGAAACCCTAGCTCAATTCTTACTGGAAAGTGGATTCAATAGAGGTACAATTGATAAAACCTTGTTTTATTTGAATCATGGTAAGTGTAACACCCCCAGATCCAGGGTCAGGGATCTGGTCGTTACGGTCTCAATATCCAACCACAAAACCAACATAGTTTAAATTACAACCTTGTGACCCAAAACAACAACATAAAACACACCCGTTATAGTCCCAGAGATGAAATCAGAGTAACCAACAATATTATTAATCACAAGTTTGAGTTCTTACAACCCAAAGAATTACAATTGTACAATTACATACTCTTTGCCATCCATTAATAGATACCATAATATAAATACATTTGAGGCTCAATTGCTAACAACTAGCCTACCAGTAGTTGCATCCTCAACAAAGGTAGCCAAGACCTTAGCGGTAAACCTCTGACGGTTGACACCTGCTTACGCTGTGTGCGCCTTGCGCGGCCATCTGATCTAGCTGTTGTTATGATATAAATAAATAAAGCAAGGGTGAGCAATAGCCCACCAGAAATATAATTGAACAGTGATAATATATAACAGTCCAAAATATCTTTGAAACCATATGCCATGCATTAACGATGTAGTACCAATATAAGGTATGAGATGAAGTTACAAGGTAACTCAAAAATATATTTGTTTTGAATAAATATCTGCTATGCAAAAGATAAGCAAGATATTCTCAATTATCATAAAAGAGGAACTTGCAGGAAAAATATTGCAATTCCGGTTTCAAAACTTTTTCACCTTGCCAACACCAACAGTGTTGCAGAAATTTCTCAATTTTAGAAGATGAACTAATACGGGAGCATTGCCGCGCCAGATGCCCTGACGTTTACGATGATCAGTCGTATGTCATGCATCTCATCAGTCGTTCTCTACATGTAGAAGGTAGCTCCGACGGAATTACTTATCTACCGCCCTCTGGAACTCCTCAGCCAACGGTGGGGCTATTGCTGGACCGGCGCCACTCGGCCACTTACGCGTCTCCTAGTTCGAATATCATCCATGACTCTGAAACGTAAAGTTCGTTCCCCTTTTCCCCAAGTATAACACTTGTTGATAGGACTCCACAAAGTAGTCGTATCTAATTGGAAAGGAAAATTCACCAATATTTCCCAAGCTGATGCTTGTTAATGGATATAAACTTGTTACATCAATCATACCCCTCGAGCGTTGAGGAGGTAACCAAAAGACTCATATCGATGCTTGAAAGAATCAAGATGTGAGTGACAAGATAGTTTTAGCAAGTATAGGACCGGGCAGTCCAATAAATAACATCTCCAAGTGAGGTCCCCTTATATAATTTTTGGAAGTTGAGCGAGTATTTAAATCTTCTTATAAGATAGATTTAAACGAAAATAAAGTTTTGGGAACCTCCCCTTGATAAAATAGTCATAAAAGACTTCGAAATATTTTACATAATATCTGAAAGTGAAGGATAACCTTTGAATAATATAAATCATTACAAAAAGAATTCAAAAGAATTTTATTAAATATTCCAAGAATATTTATTAAGTCAATAATAATTACGGAATATTATTAAATCATAATATTGCTCGTAAGTAATTTTCGAATGAATATATATAGAATTATTTATTAAATAAATCTCTTCTTAAATGAATATTTAAAATAATATTCATTGAATAAATAAACTTAAATAAATATTTAAAATAATATTTACTGAATAAATCAAACCTTAAATGAATATTTGAAAATAATATTCATTTAACAAATAACATTCCAAATGAATATCCAAATAATATTCATTAAACAAATAATATTCTAACTGAATATCCCAAAATAATATTCATTAAACAAATAATATTCTAACTGAATATCCCAAAATAATATTCATTTAACAAATAATATTCTAAATGAATATCCGAATAATATTCATTTAGTAATCAAAACTTTAAAGGAATATTCGAAGTAATATTCCTTGAGTAAATAGAACTTCCAATGAATATTTTAAAATAATATTCATTAAGTAAATCAAACCTTAAATGAATATTCGAAAGTAATATTCATTAAATAAATAAAGATCAAATGAATATTCCAAATAATAATAAGTAAGCCAAATGAATATTTGGGAATGATATTCGTCAACCAAATAACTCTAATGAATATTCAAAATAATATTCATTAACTAAATAACTCCAATGAATGATAAAAATAATATTCATTAAATAAATGACATTCTAAATGAATATTAAAATAATATTATTTAAATATTCCTTCACTGAGGTAATACTCAAATAACGTTCCTCGAAAGATTCGTAATCGAATAAAAATCCTCGAAGTAATAAATTTGTCGCTGGGATCCCTCCGGGTTTCCACGACTATTTATATATTACAAAATACTGACTCCCGGTCTATATTTGAAGTATGAATATCATACGCCCTTCGCTAAAGGTCTTAACCAAACAATCCGGCTTATAACTGATATTTCATATATAGTCTATAAGCCGATATCAATTCAGGGAACAAGTAATTCAATATTAACTTGAAAGTAGGCATGCATTCTATGGCATATGTATAAAACAATCATCATATATATTATCACAACAACAGTTCCAAGTATTGGAAACTTGCCTGAGAATCGAGTGCGGGTAGGGGTAATGTGTCCCGGGTCAGCTCGACGATCTATAAACAATCAGAATATTTAAGATTAATCACTTAACGCTTCTTAAAAGGCTAAGTATAAACTCCACTTAAATCGAAATGTGCTTTCGAGTTATCTCGTTACGTCTCTTTTAGTGTAACTCTTTTTATCACTGATACGATCCGACATTCGTCCGTTATCAAGACATGTCATCATGCTTATACTTGGTATATACTTAAGTCGTATAAGTTCTAAGGTCGGTCGTTTACGAATCAAGATTATACCTCGAGTGTTATCGCCCGTTTTCTAAGTTATAACCAAAGTCATACCTTTAAGGGGTTCGTTCGCGTTTAACCTCGATTCAAACATTTTTATAAAATCGGAAAACGATCCATTCGACATGTGGTTTTCTCCCACACCTTCCTTTTTACCTCTAATATTTAATTAATAAGATTCGCCACTGATTAATCGACATTTAAGGGAATCAATTTCAATTACGAACTTTCGTTTACGATTTCGAACCACTTTTACGAATTTAATCATAACTCCTAAACCGTAAGTCCATTTCATGCGATCTTTATATCAAAACGAAGCTTGTAACATGATCTAGCTAATCATGGCATAAGTCGAAGCTATGCAGTGAGTTTTATCTACTGTCAAATTCGGATTTCAAGATTAAACGAAAATCGGGCATTACGTCGGCTATAAATCGAACGTTCTACTAATCGTAACACTAAAACCAAGCCACACCGAGCATACCATACATCTCATAATCATATTATCCATCTTACAAGTCCAACATCCACTGACCTTAACAACATACTCATCAAATTACATAGATCAACTCAAATCACTAACTAATCATGCTTATAGTCATGCTAACACCCTAACTACACTAAATCATCAAGAACATGCATAGTCTCAAAGTAAGATCTAGGGTTTCAAGATCATTATACCTTCTTGAGGGTGTGATATGGCCTTACAAAGCTTTGTGTGGTCCTTGCCTAGCCTTAATGAACCTAAGATCAACCAAAGAAACATGAAAATCAAAGTTAATTCTTGAAGAACACTATTCATCCTCCTCTTTAATGATTTTTTTGAAAATGGAAAAAGAAGAGATTGAAGCTAGGATTTTGAGGAGATCATTTATATGAAATGTAAGACTCACCATAATTATTACAAGATCAAAAGATGGTTGGAAGTAGGGTTTTGGTTTTTGAATTAAGGAAATAGCCGAATGGGGTTGTTCTTGATGGGGGGAGAGAATTGTTTTGTTTTCTTTGGTTAATACTCCTCCAATCTCATCTATATCCAAGATAATATCTTGCATAAAGTCACTTTAATAAAGTGATGATGTATAGCATGATGAAAGGGCAAGACAAGTGTTGGATTTGTGGTGGTTTAAGGCTAACCAAATGGTTTGATTGCTAAGTACTTAGTTGATCCCCTTGATTCTAGTTACTCTTGTAACTATATTGGTTACTAGATATTTTCTAGTAGCTTGCACAAGACTCTTGCTCCCTCTGCTTGTTTCTTTGTCCGTTTATTGCTTAATTCGTTGATCGTTCGAGGGAATAACTCATTCGTTTCTAGTTAGGGTTTTACCGAAAACCTTCTTAATATTTCTAATACTATTCTTCATCTTTCTTACTACTTCTCGAATTTAATTTCCTTAAATCCCTTTAATAATTCCTTATGTCTTACAGTGTCCAGGGAAATCTCGGAGAAAATAAAAGTGCTCTTTTTCTGAATCCGACAGCTTTTACATACACTTATTTTCCTCCTGGATCACTAATACGAACTCAGAAATCCGTTCCGGATACCGGATATAGCATTATTATAATAATATTCCAAATTCCACTAAAATCACTATTCATCACTTATTTTTATTTAATTCCTATAATTAGGAAAATGAACCTGGTTCACCCTCGAGTGTTCCTTAACCTTTTTACGGAACCGTTGGGCTTATAATAGATATTGATTTGGATGACACAAGAATAATCTTACTTGGAGTAATCTTCTCATATTCTTAGGAGATAGATCATTCTTATCTATGTTGTCAACCAAAGGTATTCTGCATGACATATAATAATTGAATCCAAATCCATTCCATTCATTAAATAGACAGTCGCTACATCGCAGTCATAACCACTATTCATTCCCATATTATTACATAATAAAAAGTTTTAATTCTACCCAAAAATCTGGGTTCTTACAGTCTCCCCTCCTTAAAAGGATTCCGTCCCGGAATCAAGTAGAAGACAATTGGGTACTTGTTGGTTATTTCGCTTTCCAATTCTCTGGTCGATCCTTACACATTCCAATCTTTCTAAAGCACATCATACTGGTGTTACAACACACCCTTTATCCGTTCTACCAATTCTTTGATACTTTAGCATAACACATCATCCGGTAAACGCTCTTGTCCGTTCTTATACTATTAACCTTATTGGTACGTGCAGTGACTTCGGTATCACTAAGGCGCTACGAATTCCGGAGATAACCTCACTCGTAATTTTTGCAATTTCCTGATCGCTATAATCTTCGCAATCTTGATGTATATATATTTAGGTGGAAAAATTTATCGAGAGATCACTGTGATCAATGAACATTTGTTATATTGCATAGTTAGTACAAAAGGGGGCCAGCCTTTAGTACTTGACAAGCAATTAAACAATTAATGGCATTCCACTTAGACTCCTATCACACAGACAGAGAGTCACGTAGTATTACCTCCCCTCCTTAAAGGGTTGTTCTTCTCAATTTAGAAGAAGATAAATAAGGGAGAAGAAAAGAACGAATCTCAAAGAATCATATATGAAAGTTTTCATGATTGTCAAAATATCATACTTAGAATTTACCTCTGAACTATAGAGGTTTATTAGAGAAGAGAAATAATCATATTCGTATCAAATTCCACTTTTTCGTAATCTCACATATCACATGTCCCTGCTATTCTGTCCATCATTCTATGGACCTATACTCTTGCTTGATATTAGCACCACTTACTTTTTGGAAAAATCCTTCAATCTCTCAGGTTAAATCTTGGATTTCCCGCTTGACATTATTATTACTCACATTTCACGCCCCGACACTGGCTCTTTCATACTCATAATTCTAACACTATCAGGTTGTCATTCCGAGTGCTCGTTAGGAAAAACCCATTCATCAATCCATTCATAACATTTCTTGCTTCACATTCCATAATTATTTCCCATTCTTTTCTTTATCAATCACATCCATCTTATTATCTAGTTCTCATTCACTTCTGTTATTGAACTCCACCGTCACCTTATTAGGGGAACGCGTGTTACCTTTATTCAATATACGTGGCACGTTTGTGGTCAAACTTTCCTTTGTTCAACCATCTAGATTTCACTTTCTCATTCCATGAGTCTCTTTTATTACTCAATCAAACTATTCCATATTTCCTCGGATTTTTCAAACTTAAAAGGAGTCAATTTGTATGTCATTTATGTTCCTAATTCCAACTTTCTGTTTTGGTCAATACCCTTTCCTTGCCAATTCCATACTTTTCTCGCTTCATTACTGGAGATTCTCATGAGTCCGCCTATCTGACTCTCTTATTAATTCCCAATTCTATTTCTATCTATATCAGTCTCTTGTTTTTATTTCTACCACAATCATTTATGAACCATCCTAACCTAATTCTTCATTTCAAATATCCCGTCGTTCCAGAAATTACACCATCCGAAATAAACCTGGATGATTTCTCTAACTTAGATTTAATTCGACATTTCCACAGTCGTTACCACCTAATTTCTCAGAAGGATCACCATCGCTTATCGTTTACGCAGTGATTGAATAACTAAACGTACGGGTTTCATAATTGTCAATTCAGGATCCTCTAGGAAAACAAAATAATCACTATTCCCTATCCATAGGGAATGCTTCCTGAACTTGACGTAGATATTACATGAAGCAGATAAAATTGCAGGAAAGCTTCCAGCATCGCAGCTGGAACAGGCTGGTGAGATTATTAATCATATAACTCCGGTAGAAGACTAAAAGCTTAGCGGTTTGCTTAATCGCTTGCCAACCTCATAATTCTCTATCTTGTTTGCACAGAAATATACCAACATAAACTTGCTTGTCATTCATCATCGTGCCATTTGGCTTATCAGTATTTGTACCCTCTCTATTTCTGGTCATTTACTACCAATTTATTGTTACTTAACCTCCCATCTCTCTTTCCAAAGAAAAGGCGAGTCTCTTGGGGAATTTGGTCTGGCCTGTCGTAGAGCCTCATAATGTCGATGATGTGCTACTGGCAACATCAGGAATCGAATCTTTACTTAAACTATTCCTATAGTTGATCCTGACACAATCATTAGACGGGATGTAACTTCCTCTACCACATTATGACCATCGAGGTCCTTACATTATCATTCTATTTCTTTGGTATGAGCATTTATACTTACTCCCCTATACTTAAAGTGTCGGCCACCTCGTTGGCCTTTCCTGATTATAATAATTTCTTGAGATCCATGTTTTCTGGATCTATTCCAACTCAGGGTGGAAGCATTCTCCCTTAAATTCTGCTGAATGAGAGAAAACATCTATCAGTCTTTTCCAAAAGTCATTGCTTCCACCTTTCTAGTGTGAACTTTACTACCGGTACTCCCAATCATACCTAGGATATTTCCTTACTTAAATCCCTTCTTGTTTTAGGATAATCTCAACCTTATTGGTTCAATCCATACTTTCTCATGGTTTCACACCTAATTCTTCTGGCCGTATTGTTACTATGTCATACATTCCTTACCAAATTTCCCATTCTGAAGTTCAGAACATTACCTCTTCCCTTATAGGGTTCCTTAGGTCATCCTCATCATTCATCCTATATCTTCTGGGTACAGGGTATATCAAACATCATTAACCAATTCTATAATGATTCTGTCTATGTACTTTTTGAGACTCCTTTCCACAATTCCTTATAGGTTATTGACACCTTGGTCTATTCATTTATATCATCTGATTTCACAATGTCTATTGTTAGGGGTGATGCTATTCTTTGTGCATCCCCCAGGGTTCGTCTTAATATATGGACATTCTATGCTCAATTCTAGTTTCAAGGAATACTTATATCCTGTACTTGGCAATTCAATCATATATCCTTAATAAGGGTCTCTTTTAATCATTCTCATCTTGATAGTCTATAGGTAGACTAATGCTAACCTCTTCTTTCCAACGAATGTTAGTCTATATGACCTTCCAAAAGACAACACATGTCTATCTGCTCTTTCTTACAGAACTTGGTAATGGTAGCAAGGATGTTCTGGAAGATATTGGTCGTGTTCAACGTGAATCTCTTAATGCCTAATGCTCTTTTTGAGGACACTAAGCTTCAGATAACATTTATGCATCACAGTGCACTAACTTTGGTAATTTTCGTAACTTTTCAGTGGTCACTACCCTCAATCCTGATACGTCCATGGTATATATATAAATCCATCATCCTGTATCTCAATTCATTTTATATCAAAAGCCCTCGCGGTTGGCACTTGATTAGAAGCACCCCGCTTTGTCCTTACATTGTTGATTCAGTCACTTGATAATCCTTAGTGACTTGGCCCCAATGGCCATGCTAAAATATGTGAGTTTAGGGGTCGGCTAATAGCATTACTTTTCTAGCAATTGCTGGCATAGTGCCTTCTACTTTGATACCTTTTGATCTTTTCAAAATTTTACTCCATATAAGTCTCACTTGACTTCTCGGTACCGTTTCCGGTCACCTTTCCTTTATTTTTATCATTTCAACTTCTCTTATCAATTCCACGTACCACAAAAGCTTAACACTTCTGGCATAACAACCTTTTCATTTAAGTCAATACCAGAATTTCTCAGTCCGACTTGTTTCTTAGTTACATTCAACTTCATAATCTTATCCCTACATTCAACTGTAATAATCGGGGTATGTCTACCCACCTGTATAGCGGCTACTTTACCCAATCCACAGGGTTCGCTCCAGTTTCCACTCTCTTCAATGACGTCTTTTGATAATCAGAAAGACAAGGTTTGCCAAAATTCGTTGAATTCCTTTCCAGAATTTGGGAAAATTTCAGTTAATCTATTCACCCACTAGTAACATGCCACATCTTCCCGCTACATATTCGTCCTATTAGTCGATACTACCAAATACCAATCTTCTTAACAACTAGTCTCAGAAGGAACACTACCGTCGGGGTTAGTCGTTCCTCAACATTGGCACTACCAAGGCCATCCGAATCCGATGAACTGCGCTGTCTAAATGTATTCGAAATTACGCTGTCATGCTGCATAAACGCAGACCTATACCTGTATGAGTTGCATCATAATATCTCCCAAAGTTTCCTTCTTCCATTAGGCAACGCCAACCCTGGTCATCACCAACTTTACCTTTAGCTCCAGGAAGATCTTCTCACGTTTATCTTGTCCATTCAAACTTTTATTCTTATAATAAGTCGGGTTATGGGACTACACTTTCTGTAAAGTCCTGAGCAAATCTTTGGTAATACCTTGTGAATTTTTATGAAATTTCTCACCTTTGCCAGTGTGGTTGGCCAATCTTCATTTGAAACTGTCTTTAACTTGGTAGGGCCGACCAACACTACTCTAATTGATCATGTGTCCTATTGCTGGACTTCATTTTGCCAAAACTCTTATTTCGAGAACATGTCCTACACCTGTTCTATCAGGTTGCACCTAGAAGCATTCTCAATTACATCTCGACCACTGCTCGCCTTGCCTAATCCATTTATGATTCAGTGTCAGAATAAACTTAAGGTAACTACCATAATCCATTCAAGGAAAAGAAAGAATTTAATATTCTTCTGAATCACATGCAACTAATGTTTCTGGTTCATCATTTCACTGAATTGAACTGAACTTATACTTGGTTTCTTGACGATAGCCTCATTACTAGTTTATCATAGACTCACTGGTCTTTTAGTCTTGTAGGTTCTGAGATCATTGTCTTGCTTACTATTTCCTTATATACTTTATCCGTTCAGGCCATCACTTTCCAATGTCTTTTCTTTCTAAGTTGATCCATTTATAAGATGGGCATTTCCCTAAATAAAATCACCTTAACAGTCTCAATTTGGTTTCATAAATTAAAACCTATGAAATCTGTCTCCTCACGGCGAATTACCATTGACAATATTCACACTAATCCATTTATCTGAAGATATGGCACTTGCCACCTATGTCTTAACTGTTCCTAGGGACTATGCTCCCCATCCTATATCAATGTCTTTGATAATCATGCATTATTCTAATTCCTTTCTCATTAATTTGAAAGTCTCCAAGGATTCTTATCTATCCTTACATAAGATCTTGAGTGATTCCTCAAATCCATCTTACTTGCTGGCACTTCATCCGGTAGTCCGGCTATGAATCCTATATGCCTCTTTAATTCTCTTCATAATATATCAGTTCTTTACGCTCACTTCTCTGAGCACTATATCTAGATTCTTACAGTCTCTCTGGCTGCAGCCCTCATCTCCTCAAGGTAAACTTCCCTGTCTCTAACAGGATTCTCCCCCTCTGCTGGAACCTCTTCCGGGTCCTCAGTAGGGTACTCTATCGCATCCACCATCCGATCGTCAGCATATAATCAGGCATCATCGTGCTGCTGCTCGTATGCCTCAAGGTCTGTCGCCTTACTAGTCGGTACAAGAACGAGCTAAGTTACTATCATGATACTTAATAGTTCCCATAAGGGTTTTATATGTCAATACTACATTAAGTAGTCCGACTATGAACTTGGCAAGAGTTCTTATTATCTTAATAAATTTATTGTTTTAACGTCGCGTCATCTCTGGGATATATAACGCTCTCTCTGATACCATTTCTGTAACACCCCCAGATCCAGGGTCAGGGATCTGGTCGTTACGGTCTCAATATCCAACCACAAAACCAACATAGTTTAAATTACAACCTTGTGACCCAAAACAACAACATAAAACACACCCGTTATAGTCCCAGAGATGAAATCAGAGTAACCAACAATATTATTAATCACAAGTTTGAGTTCTTACAACCCAAAGAATTACAATTGTACAATTACATACTCTTTGCCATCCATTAATAGATACCATAATATAAATACATTTGAGGCTCAATTGCTAACAACTAGCCTACCAGTAGTTGCATCCTCAACAAAGGTAGCCAAGACCTTAGCGGTAAACCTCTGACGGTTGACACCTGCTTACGCTGTGTGCGCCTTGCGCGGCCATCTGATCTAGCTGTTGTTGTGATATAAATAAATAAAGCAAGGGTGAGCAATAGCCCACCAAAAATATAATTGAACAGTGATAATATATAACAGTCCAAAATATCTTTGAAACCATATGCCATGCATTAACGATGTAGTACCAATATAAGGTATGAGATGAAGTTACAAGGTAACTCAAAAATATATTTGTTTTGAATAAATATCTGCTATGCAAAAGATAAGCAAGAAATTCTCAATTATCATAAAAGAGGAACTTGCAGGAAAAATATTGCAATTCCGGTTTCAACACTTTTTCACCTTGCCAACACCAACAGTGTTGCAGAAATTTCTCAATTTTAGAAGATGAACTAATACGGGAGCATTGCCGCGCCAGATGCCCTGACGTTTACGATGATCAGTCGTATGTCATGCATCTCATCAGTCGTTCTCTACATGTAGAAGGTAGCTCCGACGGAATTACTTATCTACCGCCCTCTGGAACTCCTCAGCCAACGGTGGAGCTATTGCTGGACCGGCGCCACTCGGCCACTTACGCGTCTCCTAGTTCGAATATCATCCATGACTCTGAAACGTAAAGTTCGTTCCCCTTTTCCCCAAGTATAACACTTGTTGATAGGACTCCACAAAGTAGTCGTATCTAATTGGAAAGGAAAATTCACCAATATTTCCCAAGCTGATGCTTGTTAATGGATATAAACTTGTTACATCAATCATACCCCTCGAGCGTTGAGGAGGTAACCAAAAGACTCATATCGATGCTTGAAAGAATCAAGATGTGAGTGACAAGATAGTTTTAGCAAGTATAGGACCGGGCAGTCCAATAAATAACATCTCCAAGTGAGGTCCCCTTATATAATTTTTGGAAGTTGAGCGAGTATTTAAATCTTCTTATAAGATAGATTTAAACGAAAATAAAGTTTTGGGAACCTCCCCTTGATAAAATAGTCATAAAAGACTTCGAAATATTTTACATAATATCTGAAAGTGAAGGATAACCTTTGAATAATATAAATCATTACAAAAAGAATTCAAAAGAATTTTATTAAATATTCCAAGAATATTTATTAAGTCAATAATAATTACGGAATATTATTAAATCATAATATTGCTCGTAAGTAATTTTCGAATGAATATATATAGAATTATTTATTAAATAAATCTCTTCTTAAATGAATATTTAAAATAATATTCATTGAATAAATAAACTTAAATAAATATTTAAAATAATATTTACTGAATAAATCAAACCTTAAATGAATATTTGAAAATAATATTCATTTAACAAATAACATTCCAAATGAATATCCAAATAATATTCATTAAACAAATAATATTCTAACTGAATATCCCAAAATAATATTCTTTAAACAAATAATATTCTTTAAACAAATAATATTCTAACTGAATATCCCAAAATAATATTCATTTAACAAATAATATTCTAAATGAATATCCGAATAATATTCATTTAGTAATCAAAACTTTAAAGGAATATTCGAAGTAATATTCCTTGAGTAAATAGAACTTTCAATGAATATTTTAAAATAATATTCATTAAGTAAATCAAACCTTAAATGAATATTCGAAAGTAATATTCATTAAATAAATAAAGATCAAATGAATATTCCAAATAATAATAAGTAAGCCAAATGAATATTTGGGAATGATATTCGTCAACCAAATAACTCTAATGAATATTCAAAATAATATTCATTAACTAAATAACTCCAATGAATGATCAAAATAATATTCATTAAATAAATGACATTCTAAATGAATATTAAAATAATATTCATTAAATATTCCTTCACTGAGGTAATACTCAAATAACGTTCCTCGAAAGATTCGTAATCGAATAAAAATCCTCGAAGTAATAAATTTGTCGCTGGGATCCCTCCGGGTTTCCACGACTATTTATATATTACAAAATACTGACTCCCGGTCTATATTTGAAGTATGAATATCATACGCCCTTCGCTAAGGGTCTTAACCAAACAATCCGGCTTATAACTGATATTTCATATATAGTCTATAAGCCGATATCAATTCAGGGAACAAGTAATTCAATATTAACTTGAAAGTAGGCATGCATTCTATGGCATATGTATAAAACAATCATCATATATATTATCACAACAACAGTTCCAAGTATTGGAAACTTGCCTGAGAATCGAGTGCGGGTAGGGGTAATGTGTCCCGGGTCAGCTCGACGATCTATAAACAATCAGAATATTTAAGATTAATCACTTAACGCTTCTTAAAAGGCTAAGTATAAACTCCACTTAAATCGAAATGTGCTTTCGAGTTATCTCGTTACGTCTCTTTTAGTGTAACTCTTTTTATCACTGATACGATCCGACATTCGTCCGTTATCAAGACATGTCATCATGCTTATACTTGGTATATACTTAAGTCGTATAAGTTCTAAGGTCGGTCGTTTACGAATCAAGATTATACCTCGAGTGTTATCGCCCGTTTTCTAAGTTATAACCAAAGTCATACCTTTAAGGGGTTCGTTCGCGTTTAACCTCGATTCAAACATTTTTATAAAATCGGAAAACGATCCATTCGACATGTGGTTTTCTCCCACACCTTCCTTTTTACCTCTAATATTTAATTAATAAGATTCGCCACTGATTAATCGACATTTAAGGGAATCAATTTCAATTACGAACTTTCGTTTACGATTTCGAACCACTTTTACGAATTTAATCATAACTCCTAAACTGTAAGTCCATTTCATGCGATCTTTATATCAAAACGAAGCTTGTAACATGATCTAGCTAATCATGGCATAAGTTGAAGCTATGCAGTGAGTTTTATATACTGTCAAATTCGGATTTCAAGATTAAACGAAAATCGGGCATTACGTCGGCTATAAATCGAACGTTCTACTAATCGTAACACTAAAACCAAGCCACACCGAGCATACCATACATCTCATAATCATATTATCCATCTTACAAGTCCAACATCCACTGACCTTAACAACATACTCATCAAATTACATAGATCAACTCAAATCACTAACTAATCATGCTTATAGTCATGCTAACACCCTAACTACACTAAATCATCAAGAACATGCATAGTCTCAAAGTAAGATCTAGGGTTTCAAGATCATTATACCTTCTTGAGGGTGTGATATGGCCTTACAAAGCTTTGTGTGGTCCTTGCCTAGCCTTAATGAACCTAAGATCAACCAAAGAAACATGAAAATCAAAGTTAATTCTTGAAGAACACTATTCATCCTCCTCTTTAATGATTTTTTTGAAAATGGAAAAAGAAGAGATTGAAGCTAGGATTTTGAGGAGATCATTTATATGAAATGTAAGACTCACCATAATTATTACAAGATCAAAAGATGGTTGGAAGTAGGGTTTTGGTTTTTGAATTAAGGAAATAGCCGAATGGGGTTGTTCTTGATGGGGGGAGAGAATTGTTTTGTTTCCTTTGGTTAATACTCCTCCAATCTCATCTATATCCAAGATAATATCTTGCATAAAGTCACTTTAATAAAGTGATGATGTATATCATGATGAAAGGGCAAGACAAGTGTTGGATTTGTGGTGGTTTAAGGCTAACCAAATGGTTTGATTGCTAAGTACTTAGTTGATCCTCTTGATTCTAGTTACTCTTGTAACTATATTGGTTACTAGATATTTTCTAGTAGCTTGCACAAGACTCTTGCTCCCTCTGCTTGTTTCTTTGTCCGTTTATTGCTTAATTCGTTGATCGTTCGAGGGAATAACTCATTCGTTTCTAGTTAGGGTTTTACCGAAAACCTTCTTAATATTTCTAATACTATTCTTCATCTTTCTTACTACTTCTCAAATTTAATTTCCTTAAATCCCTTTAATAATTCCTTATGTCTTACAGTGTCCAGGGAAATCTCGGAGAAAATAAAAGTGCTCTTTTTCTGAATCCGACAGCTTTTACATACACTTATTTTCCTCCTGGATCACTAATACGAACTCAGAAATCCGTTCCGGATACCGGATATAGCATTATTATAATAATATTCCAAATTCCACTAAAATCACTATTCATCACTTATTTTTATTTAATTCCTATAATTAGGAAAATGAACCTGGTTCACCCTCGAGTGTTCCTTAACCTTTTTACGGAACCGTTGGGCTTATAATAGATATTGATTTGGATGACACAAGAATAATCTTACTTGGAGTAATCTTCTCATATTCTTAGGAGATAGATCATTCTTATCTATGTTGTCAACCAAAGGTATTCTGCATGACATATAATAATTGAATCCAAATCCATTCCATTCATTAAATAGACAGTCGCTACATCGCAGTCATAACCACTATTCATTCCCATATTATTACATAATAAAAAGTTTTAATTCTACCCAAAAATCTGGGTTCTTACAGTAAGGATTTGCTGTTAGTTCAAATATATGTTGATGATATCATTTTTGGGTCAACTAACACTAAATTGTGTGAGAAGTTTTTAAAGCTAATGCAGTCTAGATATCAAATGAGCATGATGGGAGAAATGAGCTATTTCTTAGGTCTGCAAGTTAAACAGACTGATGATGGGATTTTTATCAATCAGTCAAAGTACACAAAGAATTTACTAAAAAGGTTTAACATGCAAGACAGCTCTACAGCTTCAACTCTTATAGCTACAGCTACAAAGCTTGATCCTGATCAAGGAACTGAGGTAGATGTAACCAACTACAGAGGAATGATTGGCTCACTCTTATATCTAACTGCTAGCAGACCAGATATCATGTATGCAACCTGTCTATGTGCAAGATTTCAAGCAAATCCTAAGGAACCACATCTCATTGCAGTGAAAAGGATTTTCAGATATCTAAAGGGCACTTCTTCTCTTGGCCTTTGGTATGCTAGAGAATCAGACTTTAGTTTATGTGGTTATTCAGATGCTGATTTTGCAGGATGCAAAATAGACAGGAAAAGTACTTCAGGCAGTTGTCAATTTCTTGGAAGAAGACTAGTTTCTTGGTTTAGTAAAAAGCAAAAGTCTATCTCCACATCAACTGCAGAAGCTGAGTACATTGCTGCTGGAAGCTGTTGTGCTCAGATCATGTGGATGAGAAATCAGCTAATGGACTATGGTTTGTCATTTTCAAAAATACCTATTTATTGTGATAACCAAAGTGCTATTGCTATGACAGGAAATCCAGTTCAACATTCTCTTACAAAGCACATCAGTATCAGGTATCACTTCATAAGAGAACAGGTACTAGAAGGAACAATTGAACTTCATTTTGTTCCTACTGATCAACAGTTAGCTGATATATTCACCAAGCCATTATCTGAGGCTACTTTTACAAAGTTGGTGATTGAACTTGGAATGGTAAACTATGGCAGTACTTGAGAGAAAGAAGTCATTAGATACTGACAACTTGCAAATACTGATGGAAAGTCAATCCTGACAGTGGTCAACGTCGAATCCTGATGCAGCGATTCGATCATCAGTATTTTGTTCAGAATCTAACTGTCTTCATTTTATCTCAATTTCCTGATTCAAGCTATGATTAATGTTATTGAACTCCTGATAATGTGATCACTTTAATTAGTCCTCATATTTATTCTCAGATAACATGATAAATCAGGAAAACATTGAATAGAATAGAGAAACTAGATTTTTCATTGATAATAAGAAAGAGGTTACATTCAAAGATTACATTTTTTTTGTTTTCTATCTAATAATCTATTCAACAGGAAATAAAAGACCAATCCACTCCATTGTTTGTAGCCATCCCAGATCCCATCTTTGCCACTTTGTTTGGGTGGAAGTTGACAGGGATAAGGTTATTTTTGGTGACATATTCATTAACAATGGTTGATGGAGTTGGATGAGGATGCCTTAGATGAAAGCCATGCTAATGCTGTTTGGAGGGCAGCATCGATGTCGATCACTTTTGCAGGTTTTTCCTTCTCGATTTCCTCGAGACCTACATCCATCTGCAACCAGAGAGTCTCAAGTTGTCTTTCCCAGTCGAAAGCATCAAACTCTTCACGAGTATAGCTAAATATGTCTCTTTTCTCTAAGAGATGGAGATTCTTCTCTTTGATTGTAAGGTTCGACATTGTTGAAAAATTTTGCTGTGAAGGGTTTTTCTTACTTTTCTTTCAGGAGAGAATGAAGGGTTAAGGAAGTAAGTGGACAAGTCTCTGAGATTAAATAGAGAAGGGTGGAATAAGAATATGAAACGATTCATATTAATGGTGTAAGTACCAGGTATTATTTGATTGTGATGTTTTAAATTTCTTTATTTAAAACAAAATTACCATGTTTTATTTTAATCACAATCTTATTTCTCGAATAATACGAGCGCGTGTGTTTCACTCGATTATTACATACAGTTACAGATGTAAGTCGTGACGCGTGCAATCATCACCACTCTCTCACGTAATTTGGTCCATTACTCCAGTATAAACGAATGATTTACTGACACCTGTTTTTGAGAAATCATAAGTATTGTCCTAATATAAATTTAGTTTTCTAATTGATTTATTATTCTCAAACCATCAGTAAAACATCGTCTCTCTCTGTCTTTGCACTCTCAAACCCTAATTTCAAAATTAGCACAACTTTTGTGTTTGAAATTCCAATGGAGAATTCATCTTTCATGAACAGCAAGGTGGTAATCAATGGAGTTACTTTTAACACAAATAACTTCACTGTAGTTCTAGATCATCAGGACTTGCCCAATGCTTTCCACATTATTCAGGACTTTTTGGCCTCAAGCCCAATCAATTATGCTCTAACCCAACCTGCCAAGATATCTTTTAAGTCTGTTATGCAGGTTTGGAACACAAGTGTTTTTGGGAAAGGTCTTCCATCAGAAAAGCCTCAGATGAGCTTTGAGTATGATAATGTTACATACTATGTGACTCCTGAGATTGTCACTAAAGCCCTACACTTACCATCAATCATTGGTAAGCCTGTATTCAAAGTTCCTGATTCAAAACTCCTTGAGTATGTTGTAAGTTTGGGTTACAATGGTACGCCAAAGAAGTTTGGAGAGCTCTACAGGACAAAGCTTAAGAAGGAATGGAATTTTTTCTTTGACACCATCAGCAGATGTTTCTTGAATAAAGTGTCAAACTTTGATGCCTTACCCACAGGTTCTGCCAAAATTGGGTATTCTCTAATTCATGATCTCTCATTTGATTATGGGTCTTTTATACTAAAGGCATTAAGTGAAAGAAAAGTAGATAAATGTGGTTATGTTTGCTTTCTTAGATTTTTTCAATTAATATTCTCTCACTTATGTCCTCATGCTATTTTTGAGAATGATACAATTTTGCCTATATGTAAAATCTCAGAAAACAATATAAAGAGTCTAATCAATTCTGATAAGGCAAATAAGTTTGATGGAACTCCATACATTCCTGATGAAGTATGGTCTCTTTTAAGAGAGAGAATGCCTATTCAATATGGCCCAGCAACTGGTGCTATGGGACAGGACCTTACACATCCTATTCCTGACACAAGCACACAACCTAAACACTTATCTAAACAGTCAACAACCTCTGGTGTCTCACAAAAGGCATCAGTTGTAAAATCAAAGAAATTAGCTAGATCTGATGTGTCTAAGAGGCAATCAGGATCAAAGGATTTCTCCACTCCAACTCACTCTCAAATGAAGTCACAAGGGGGTGAACAAAGGGTTCTTGAAACATCTGGTCTGAGTAAAGAAACAGGAGTGAAGAGGAAAGTTGATCAAAGAGCTATTTCTGATTCTAATTCTGATGATGACACAATGCCTATATCAGTCTTGATGAAGAAAAAGAAGATTGATGTTGTTGATACAAGAGAAGTGGCTGTCTCTGAAATGCCGAAGAAAAGAAGAAGATTAATCAGCAAAGGCAAATTTGTTGATCACACAGAATTTCTGAATCTTACTGATGCTATGGAAGGCAATCCTGATGTTGTTATTCAGGATGGATCATCAGTTCCTGATGCTACTGCTAATCCTGACATCTCTACTCCTGATAATTCACCTATGAAGACTGTTGAGATTTCTGATTCTCCAGCATCTGCATCTCCAAAGAGAAGAATTATTGAGGTGTCTGTCGATCAAGTAAATGCTATTGCTGCTCAGTTGGGTCTTAAACCTTCACCACTTGAAAAGAAAACTGCTGAAGCAAACGTCTTCCACAGACAGAAGAAACAGAGGACTGCTATGTCATCTCTGAGAGGATCTAGCCCACAAGAACCTAAACTTCAAAGTAGTTCAGAAGCTATTGCAGATCCAGTCACACAAGAACCACCTACTTAAAGTGTAGGTGCAGACATTTCTGAAGGAATAGTCACACAAGAACCATCTTCTCAAAGGGAAGGTGAAGACAAGGATATTCCTGCCCCACAAGAACCATCTTCTCAAAGTGAAGATGCTGGCAAAATCACATCAGCATGGGAGTTTCCTGACAATGCTCAAGGGGCTTCTGAAATTGAAATTGAAATAGCTGGAAGTCTGGCAGATAAAGCTGCTCATGATTTGCACATTGCTGAATGTGATGAAGTGATTGCTGACACTGCATTTGAGGGAAGCACACAAGAACCTTTGACTCAAAGTGTTGAAGAAGCTTCAAAACCTCAGACTACACAAGACCCATCAGTAGCAAATACTGATGCAAGTCATGCTATAGTTGCAGTGGTCAATCCTGATGTAAGTAATACTGATCCACTTATTCCATTGCTTATTGAGCCAATTTCAGCAAGGCCAATGGATTCTTTAACTACTTCATCAGGTAACATCTCTATCTCTACTTCCTTTACTACTGATAGTATGATTACAGATAGACCTGATAAAAGGGATACCTCTATTTGTATGACTTCAGACCACTCTTCTCAGCCACCTCTTATTTCTTCACATTTAATGAGCCAGAACCTTTCTTGTGAGATTGAGAGTGAACATTTAGAGAAAAAGAATAGTGATGAGAGGCAGTCTCCTGAACTGGCAAAAGGAGAGGTAGAAAAGAGTGAGAAGTTGTTAACTTCTAGTGAGGTAGAAGTTGCTATTGAAAGTAACTTAGGTAACATTGTGAGAAGTGATGAGATCACTTTAAAAGAAATGAGAGATTTAGGAAATGTTACTAATCTGTCTGCAGGGCATCAGGATTCACCAGCTGTATCTACTGGTGATTTGAGAATGAAAGGTGTTATGAATCCTGATGATAATGTTGATAATAAATTTCCTGAGGCTGGTGATAGCTCAGATGATGATGATGATCATGCTAATGCTGATCCTGAGACAATCCAAATGCAGGCAGCGATAAAAGCAAGTCTCCTATCTACTCATGGGTCTTCGAGTAGATACATGCAGTCTGTTACTCAAGAAGAATTTAGAGGGGAGTACAGTTCAATTCTTCCTCCTGATACTCGAGCTGCAAGGGGATATGAATGGGATACTGAATGGAATGCACCGAATGCTGAGATGAATTTTCAAAATGCTCTTTTTCATTCTGGTCATATTGCCACGAGGATGCCAACTCCTGAACTCAAGGCTCTTCTCAAAACAAATGCTCTTCTAGCAAAGGGATTGAAGAGTGAGATTGACTCTATGAAGGCTGTTACTGATAAATTTCAAGCGGGTATTCAAACATCTGTTTCTATATCTGCTACTACTTCTCAAGCACGTCTTCTTGCTGATGATATTAAAGCACTTGACAAGAAAATGGATTCCAGAATGACTGTCTTGGAATCAAAAGTTGATAATATTGATGAAACCCTCAAGCTTATCTTGTCTTTCTTCATTGAAGAAGATGCAGATGTCAAAAAGGGGGAGAAGATAGTCAAAACAAAATGCTCATCTAATCCAGTAATACAAAAGGATGATGATAATTCTGGAAATGATGGTGGTGCTAAGTCACATCATAAAGTTGAAACCTCTGATGCTGCTTTAGTAACAAAGAGAGCTAATACTCAAACTAAGCAGTCAACTCATGTTTCTAGATCTGGTAAGAAGACAGTGACAACATTGATGCAATCTCAAAATCCTAAAGAAGAACAGTTTGTGACACCTGGTCAAACTCTGTCAACCATTCCTGAGGATGATGTGTATGTGGAACAAGATGAAGATGCTGCTAATCTGTTTCATGAACTTGACACAGAGGATGGTCGTGTTCTTAAACTGTTTCATAAAGACAAAAGAGTTCAACAGTATCATGCTGAGAAAGCACTTATCTTATCTACTGGAGAAAATCTAAACATGACTACTGATGAGTTCTTAGAAGAACAGAATAGGATCTTTGAAGAGATTGCAAAACAAAATGAAGCTCCTACTGCAAGAAGAGGAAGAGGCAGAGGAGGAAGATACAGAAGTAGAGGAAGATTATCTGCTCAAACAAGTACAAGGCAAACAAGATCTAGTGGAATCAAATTGAAAGATGTTTCTGAAAATGAAAAGAAAAAAACTCCACTATCTCTTGCATTAACTCCAGACAACAGATTCAATGCTCCTGAAGAAATTGAAGAGGAGATATTGCCTTTAAAAAGAAAGAGTAAGGTAGCTGTTCAATCTACTGCATCTAATGAGAAGTCAGTCTTTGGTTCAATTCCTAATGTTGTCTCTGATTCTGAAGAAGCTGAAATTTTAAAAGAACTTAAGATTATGATTCTTAAGGTTGTGGTTGAATTTCACAATATGGAAGTTTTTGAAGATACACTGGAGTATGAACAAGAGAACTTCAGAAGATTTGAAAGAGAAAGTGAAATCAGAGCTAAAGCCAGAGAAGCAGAAAGGATAACAACCAGAGACTACTTAAGAAATGTTCATAGATCAGACAGGAAGTTATGGTATGATAAAGATAAATCTGTTCCTGAACATCAGCAGAATTATCCAACAGATGAGAAGAAGAAGAGTAAGAAAGAGGAGAAGAATAAGTGTGATTATAGGAAACCGGTTGTTTTCAGATCAGCAGGACTGATAACAGAGTCTTCTTTGATTAATGAATCTTTATTGATTGTTAAATCAGAGTCTACTACATTTGTTGCTGAAAATCCACCAAAATGGGTAAGTATGCAATCTGGTTTGAAAGGATTGGAACCTGGCACAAGAGGAGGAATTGGGTATAGTCATGCACAGATTATTTTCATTGCACAAACTGATCAACATGCTCTAGTTGACAAGATTGGGGATGAGTTAACTGTTGATCATCTCTGGAAACTTGAAGCTGTTGCTATCATTGCTGATTGTCATGCTGATGCAAAGAAAATAGAAAAGATGTTGTACTTCATGAAAGATGGAAGTGTGAAGAAGATTCCTATTCATGAATTGTTGTGTAAATCTGCAAAAGAGCTGAAATATGTTCTGTATCTTCTCAGAAGTAAAAGAATCAAGGTTAGTGAAAGAGAAGTTTACTACAATTGGTTTGTCATGATTTACAGGAAAATTAGACAGAGATTCATGGATGGAGGAACGAGGTATGATGGCAATTATATTCCTATGTACTTAAATTTAAGAAACATAGAGGTTGAAATGAAGAAAGGTACAGCTGTTAGAGAAGTGTATCTAGGCATGGATCAACTGTCTCTAAATCCTGATGGGAAGGAAATTGTGTATGTGTTGCTAGGTGACTTAGATCTTCCAAGAAACTCAATTCAGAATCTCAGGGCAGCTATCTATCAGATTAATGAGGAAGATGAAGAACTCAAAAATCTGAAGAAGAAACTGATTCAAATTCTTGAAAGCAAGGAAGAAGAATTGTTATCTGAATTCTTGAGGTTGAATCTGTTTTATCAAAGAATTTCTGAAACTGTTCCTGATGATTTTTAGAAGGTATTTTGTTTTGAGTTTTTGACATCTTTGAATCAAGGAATTTGTGCTTTGTTTTATAAAGAACAAATTGGGGGAGATTGTTAGATATTGATTCAAGTGATGATCAGGATCTGGGCATTACTGATCAGATACTGATGCTGACGTCATCAGTAATACAACGTCAGTATTGGACTATCATCAGGATTAGAAGCTGGTCAGTATTTGATGAAGATTCTCATCAGACCAGAGATCAAGGAAGATTGATATGTCGGTTCCTAGATTGTAGGAATGCAGCTATCATACAAGATATGCATTCAGAGATATATGTAATTGATTTAGAATATCTTGTAATTGATAGTGTAACTGTGTACTCTATATAAACACAGTTTTAGGTTTTACATTAAGTAATCGCTTACACGATTTATCTTGTAACCTAGCAGCTCTTAAGAACATAAGAATTTCTTAAGAGAGTTTTGTAACAGTTTTATATCAGAATTAATAAAGCTGTTATTGATTCATACTTGTGTTATTTGTTTAAGTCGAAAATCTTATACAATTGTATTCAACCCCCCTTCTACAATTGTTATTTACTGGGCAACATTTTTTTTTCTTTTTTTCTTTTTTTTTTCCTTTTTTTCTCTTTTTTTTTCTTTTTTTTTCCGAGAGCTAAATAAAACAATAATATAAACAATAACAATGATCCCACAATTTATTACATATGCCGACTATCAAGTAAACAAACCCAATTTCAATATTTCCCCCAAAAGTACGACCAACAATAAACCCCTCATTGCACACCTTATTACTCCCTTAAGCACTATACTAGCCTTTGACAATTGGGTTCAAGTTAATGTAAGGCCAATACAAGAAAAAGATATAGGCAAGTAATGTGGTATGTCACCGAAAGAATAGGATTAAGCTCAATGGGTAACTAATTGATCATGTTAATATGGTTTTGAATTATGGGAAATATGAGGTTATACCTAATTGCCTTTATCATCTTATCATCAATTAATGTCATGCATTTCAAGAAAGATCTCAAGTAAGTGCTAGCAATGTAAACAACATGTGGACACTCAAGCAAATGAAAAATCATGCAAAGGATATGCATATAGGCTCAAAACTCACTTGGTGTGACAAAACATAATCAATCCCAAGTAACAAGACTCTCTAACGCACCTACTTGTACTCAAAGCATGTAAACCAAGTCATCTTGCACATATTCATGTCATTCTAATCACTTACAACATCCAATTAAGTCTACCAGCTTCAACTTGCTAGTGTAAGTGTGTGCACAAGAACAAAGCACGTCACTTCTCATACAAAAGCGTCAAGAACACAAGAATTCTACGCATGCATGGGTGTATCAAGCAAAATACAACAACTAATCAAATTGCATGGCTAGAATTATTTTTGGTCTTTTAATTTTTATTTTTTTGGATTTTTAAATTTATATTTTTTTTTGGATTTTTTTTTTAAACATTGAGAACTCATCCCCACACTTAAGCGGTTCATTGTCCCCAATGAACTAATGAACAAGATACAAAACTACAACTAAAAACAAAATAAAACTACACTAAAAAGAAAAGAAAGAAAACTCCCCTGGAATCAAGGTGTCGGGTGTGAAAACCACCCCTCATTCGCTTAGGAACCATAATAACCAAAACCCCACTCAACAATAGCTTCACCAACATCCACCAAGAAATATCCCACCAAAAACCACCAAGCAATATCACTCCAAAAATACCCAATTAACAAAACTAATACAAAACCCCCAATTGACAAGAACACAAATTCGTAATAAAAAGAAAATAGAGAAGAGATATCCCAACTACGAATCAAAGAGGTGAACTTGTACTAATTCCCCCAAATTTGAATTTTTAGAGATGTAGAGGATGAAGAGAATGAATTGGGTGTGTATGTATGGGTATATATAGATAATGGAGTGATAGGATGGATTTAAGAATTTTAATGTGAAAAGGAAAAAAAATTTGGGTGGGATTTGAAATTTGATATAGGATAGAAATAGGATTTAATGAATAAAAGAAAAAGAATTAGAATGGATATAGGTTTAGAATTTTTAAGGAGAGATGGGAGGTTTTGGAATTGAAATAGGAAAAGAATTAGGTGTTGAGATGAAAGAATAAGAGATATAAAAAGAATTGGGGGTTGAAAAAGATTTGGGTTAAGAAAAAGTTGTACAACAGCTGAAATAGTCGGACAACCACTGCAAGAGAAGCAGCCCACGCGCGCACAGGGGCAACTGCGCACAAGTCAAACACGCCGGTGCAACCTGCGCATCAGTCCAGCAGACTGCGCCACATCCAGTAACGCAGGTGCGGCCTGCGTTACCGACCCGCAACCTGCGCAAAACACAGAAACGCAGGCGCAGCCTGCGTTACACTCAAAAAAATCGATTATATTTTATTTTTATTTTTTTTTAAAACACTCAAAAAAAAAAATTTCTTCCTACACTAATGCGTGGGTTGCCTCCCACCAAACGCTTTTTTACAGTCATTAGCTTGACCTCCTCAAAAATACTCCGATGAAGACGGAATGTCCACTTTCTCGATCATAAACTCGTCACCACAAAAAGTATCAAGAGTGTTAGTGGTTGTCTTTATCCTGCAGAAAGTCTCCAAACAAGCATCAGTAAAATAAAATATGTCATTAATAAGCAATAGAGAGAGTGCTTGTGCAGTTTTGGAAAACTTTGTGATAAAACAGCGATAAAATTCGACACCACGAAAATATTGAACTCCCTTGACATAAGGTGGAGGTTCTGGTGGTGGCTTTTCTTCACTCCTCACTTTTACCGGAGTCATTCGGACATCTTGGCTTATCACATCATTGGCTAATAAGACACTTCCATCTTCTCCCTCTTCTCGAGCTTGAAACGTATGAGCCACTTTGTATGGATCCTCAACCAAAATTTGAGAAATATCATCTTGGACTATATTTGTTATCACATTCACATCAACCTTGAAATAAGTGTTCTTGAGCAAAGAAGCCTTGTAAGTAGAGGCTAGATCGAGAGCAAATTTATCAATACATGGTAGCTGAGGCACAGGTTGTGGAAGAGAAACAACAACTATCTCTGTATTGCTTTCCTTTGTAGCCTCATCATCAGTCACATTGTTCTCGGTAGCAGCAACATCATTGATCTCGTCATCGGTGGCATGCTCCTTCTCTTTATCAATGGCCTCATCATCAACATACATGGAGAAACTATATATTCCTGATCGCTTGTGAGATTGATAGCAATCAGGTCCTCTTCGGATCGGATAGATGATGGTAAATAGTCGAGCTGTCCTGTAGTAGAAGAGTTAGCCAACTGTGCAATTTGAGATTCAATCGCCAAACTTTGAGTTTCTAATTCTTCAAAACTCTTTAGCAGTTTATTCAAGATATCCCACATCTCATTTGTCTGATCAGCTTGCACATCTACATTGGATTGAGAAACATGTAGATCTTCTTGTAGAGGATGATATTGATATTCTTGCTGTGGCGGCTGCTCATATGACTGATAATATTGTTGCTCAAACTATTGCTGATTATGATATGAAAAATTTTGAGCACCATTGTCCTGGTAGTAGAAATCTGGTTGATTCACGTATTCTTGATCAAAAGTGTTTGAATACTGATTGTACCCATATCCTTCTTCAAAAGAATTCATTTGTCCGCACTGAGCACTCTGAGAATTATAGACATTGTAAAAGCATTCAAAACCAAAGTGACCCTGCACACCGCAAATTTGACAGAAGTTGTAAGTTTTAGGGGCCACTTGTGACATCTCATTGATACTCATTGGACGCATAGTAGGCTCTGTAGTCTTTGACATGGCAATCTCTCGAGTATGTGCCTCTACTAGGGAAGATAAGAGTGCAAAAGTATCAACTTTACCCATTGCAAAACTGTAGACACTCAACAAAGCCAAGAAAACGTAGTAAAATTTGCCTCAATTGGAACAAAGGTTCCAACGAGACAATGGAAACAATCTAAACAACTAACTTAAAATCAACAGAAACTATTTCTAGTACAGATGGCAAGCGGGTCGAATCCACAAGGAGACAGGTTCTACTAATTCCTTTTCAGTTATCGCTAATTGTTTCAGGGACAAACGATTATTGGAGAATATTAATTAACTAATTAAACAAGATTAACACTAATTAAATAGATGATAAACAAATTATTTAAAACCTAGGGTAATCAGGTCCACCATGCTTACACAATTGGCTCTTAAGCTAAAGCAATCAATGTGATCCTATAACTAGAGTATGTTAATCTCTTCCAAGCATTAACACTCTCGAAACATTCAACACAATTAACCACTTTTAGTAATTCAATAAATCAGGTAATTAGAGTCAAGTTAATCTCTTCCAAGCATTAACGCTCTCAGAAATCCAATGATGCTTCAGCACTCAAATTCAATTCTGCTAATTGTATGTGTGCCTCTAGTAAGTAAATCTCTCGATCCATACCCCTTTTTGCATATAATTAATCCAAGATATCGGCCGTTTACACAAATTAACGATTAAAACATATCAATCAGAATTAACCATAATCAATCAAATCACTGTGAAAATCATGCCAATATTAGTGCAAACATGGCTTCCCTTTAAGCCCTAGAAATAACTACTCGCTAATAATTAAATAAGTAAAACAACTAGTAAAACAAGAAAACATAATTAAACTAATAAGAACAAAGAAAAGATAAAGAGAACAAAACCTTCAAACTTCAATGTTGTCACCCAAAAGAAGAGTCATGGTGTTTCTCTACATCTCCAATTAATAATAATACTAATCTACTCTAAACAATATTATCTGATCTAATATTACATCCCTAATAATGTGTCCCAAGATGTGTTTATATAGCCTCTTGATTTAGCCTCTAAGCAATTGCCTTCTTAGAGTTGGAATAGAAGATGGCAAGTTTCCAAGCTTGGTTATAAAATTCGTAACTTCTTTTTCTCCTCTGTTTCTGGGCTCTTCCAACTGGATTTTGCTTACTGGACCACCTCTGAATTAAAGATAATTCCACAAGCTTCGCGTGGACAGTAAAATCGTCAAATTCTGACTTCTGGAACTCAAGATATGGCCCAAACAGTGTTAGACAGCCCGTGTAGCCCAATAATACGAATTTTCTCCTATTTTATCTCCAAAATAGCTCTTTTTGTTCCAAATCCTTCCAAGTCATGAATTCTTTATTTCCTACAATAAAACAATCAAATCTATTAAATAAAAATCCAAATCAATGCAAAACAAAATAAATATGAGAATAAAATCATCTAAATATATATAAAAATATATTCTATCAAGCAGTGATGCCTTTCTTCTTTGTAATCTGTTTTGTATGTACTGTAATCTGTTTTGTATGTATGTAATTTGTTTTCTAATGTGCTTATGTAATCTCCATTTGCTTATGTAATCTGTTTATGTGGATGCCTCTCATTGGCTATTTTGAATTGTTAAGAAAAGTGGGGGGAAACTTTTTCTACTTTTCCCCCCATAAAACATGTATGTCAGAGCCTAATCTCCCCCCCCCCCAAATGATTGTTTAAACATTATTTAGTGTTTTTCTTAAAACTTGTGTTTTTACCCAAATGGAAAGATTATATTGAGACAGAGGGAGTATTGTTTTAGTTTAGCTGTACATAATCACCTTGAAAGATATAGGACCTTATGCAGTGGCGGAGCCACATACAGGCCAGGACAGGCCTGTACCCACCCTGAAAATTTTTTTTCCCCCAATATTTATTTTTTTAAAACTTAGCCCATACCAAAGTTTTCAAAGTCCAGGCCCTCCCTCACAGCCTCTTGGTAAGTTTTTACTTGTTTTCATTTGAAATTTCTCCCCTAATGTGTTAATTATTTTGTGTTCTTAGATGATTTATGATTTTGTTGCTTATTATTTAATTGTCTTGTGTCTTTGTTTAAGTATATAATTTGAATATATCTGTTAGAATTTTTAATTAGTGATAGAATTGTTAATTAGTGATATTGATGATCTCCGCTCCCCAAGTGTTCGATAAAATGTCCCTTTGATTTAGTGGGAAAAAAATCCGCGTTTCGCGCGGGATAAATAAAAAAATTCCGCACCGACCATTTTGGCCCTCCCTCACTCCGTGGACTGGCTTCGCCACTGACCTTATGTGAAATCAAATTTTAGGATCCTTATATTGCATATTTAAAAATTTTGTATGGACAGATTTGACATTTTCGGTACTCTTAATTAATGACTCGACCCCAGGCATAAGTATTATTCATTTATAACCAAGATCATCCCTACAAAAGAAAAAATGCTAGAGAGAGAAAATGCTCTCCCTTCTCTCTAGAACCCTGAAACCCCGCCTTACCAAACTAAACACTTTTTCTCACCCAGCCCACCCTCTTCTACTATTCCGACATCCTTTGAGCGCTCAATCCTCTAATCTTAGCCACTACACTTGCTACACGACACAGATTTTTGTCATTATTTCAATCTCCTTTATCATATACTGGTGGTAATAATCTCGATTTGACTAGGTTTGATGGGTTCTCGTAACTCTGAAAATTCTGGTTCCATGGATTCCGATGAGTTTGCAAACTTTATCGGTCATAATTATGTACCTCATCTGCAACCAATTCTCAACCTGCTACCAGAGGTTGAAGAGTCAATTAATACTGAAGAAGTAATGGGGGAGCCTCTATCTCCAACAACTCAACAAAGAATGCAAGAACAGATTCAGTTAATTTTAAATGATGGAACTGAGTTAATTGCCAGTGGCCCAAATGCTGCAAATTCCTCGAAAGTAAGTCAAGATTCTTCACCTAACAATGTTCAATCTCCTCAAGAAGTAAACTCTGGTTTATATCCAGGAAACAATCCAATCCAGGCACCAGGTAAATCCAATCTCAATAATCCTAATACAGCAAACATTGGTATCCAACATGTCAATACTGGGGAGTCTAGTAAAAAAACGGTCACTTGGAGCTCCTTAGTCAAAAGCTCAATACCGAAACAAAATGTAAGTAATATTCCAAATATTGAAGTCACTTATAATGAAGATGGCTCTGCTAATATTTTCCCTCCTCGTGAATTTCTTTTGAATGCACAAAAACGTTGGGACACTAGTCTTATAGGACATTTTATTGGGGGTAGCCACTCTTTTAAACTCGTCAAAGAATAAGCTTTAAAGATGTGGAGTAATTTGGGCCTTATTCGAGTTTATTATAGCTCGAAATGGTATTTTACATTCTGCTTCAACACGGTAGAAGAAAAGAATGCAATTCTAGATCTTCACTCGGTACAACTTGGTGGAAAAACAAGGTATATGATGCCTTGGATGGAGGGTTCAACATTTAAAAGAAATGTTATTGATAGAGTTCCTGTCTGGATCCGTCTTGTTGATGTGCCTCATTCTTATTGGTTTCGAGAAGGTCTAAGTGCTATTGCTAAAGCCGTGGGTAAACGATTAAAGTTTGATGAAGCCACTTCAAACTTTGAGCCTCTCAAATATGCTAGCATTCAGGTGGAAATTCAGTACATAAGTCCACGACCAGATCATGTTTGGATAAAAGTTATTAACAAACTTGGTATAGAGGAGAAAGAGCGCATTAAAATTCAATACTCACAGATACCGTACTCATGTAGCCTGTGTAAGGCTTTTGGTCATTCCCTATCCAGATGCAGCAATAATCCGGAAGCAGTGAAACGTACAGCATCTCAAAAGAATGTGAATGGCACGAAGAAACAAAAACATGCTCTAACAGGTACTCAAGAGGAAGACAATAAGGAGAAGCTATCCAATGTAAGTGAAAGTGAAAATGGTGACAAGGAAGACTATGTATCAAATAGAGAGCTAGTGCCATATACAATTGGAAGATTTTTGGGGTGCCCAGTTGTGATGGATGATGATGACATAATAAAAAATGCTCAACAGGGATGCACAGATGTTCCTAACAATCTGAATTATGAGACAGAACATCTAATAGAAGTTGATGCAATTTCTTTAAAAAAGGGTGCTCAACAAATGACCTCGGTTCAAGGGATGGTTCAAGAAAAGACCCAAGAAACAACAGATACAGAGGAGGTAATCAGAGAATTGCAACCATTTTTGCTTACAAATGCATTTCACTCTCTCTCAGAAATTGAAGATGGGAAAATTCTGGCAATTACTAATGACCCTCATGATCCTGATGAATTAGAGAACATGATGATTCCTACTGTAATTCGTACTTCATCAGAAAATAAGCCAAAAGTGTTGAAACATAAAGTTGTAGCAAAGGATAATTACACAAAAGTTTCTCAAAGAAGGTCTCCTAGGTTGGTAGGCAGACCAACTATCCTTAAACGATTGTAATGAATTTTGCCTGTTGGAATGTTCGTGGACTCAATAAAAGCTCTCATCAAAAGGAACTCAAGCACTTCATTTCTAGCAATAACATTTCTCTTATGAGCTGTATTGAAACTAGAGTGAAAGCTGAATATTCCCTGCTTATTTCGAAGAGAATTAGTAGCTCATGGTCGTGGCTATTTAATTATGAGCATCATTCCAATGGGAGAATATGGGTAGGATGGGACACTAATATTTGGCATCTTACAGTGCATACAAAAACGGCTCAGACAATTACATGTTTCATTACTCACATTGAAAAACAAGTGCATTTCTGTGTTTCTTTTGTGTATGCCTTGAATAAACCTCATCAACGTCTTCCTTTATGGGCTGAAATTTTGAATCTTAGCAAGCTAATCACAAATCCTTGGTGTGTATTGGGGGATTTTAACTATGTAACAAGCCTCACAGAAGTAAATGGAGGCAGAGAACGCTGGACTACGGATATGCAGCAATTTAAAGATTGTATTTTCAACGCGGCTTTGGGACATACAAAAACTGTAGGTCCCTTATTCACTTGGGCAAAAAATCAATCTGATTATTTTATTCAAAAGCGTCTAGACCGTGCTTTGGCGAACCAAGCTTGGTTTAATACATTTCTGAAAAGCACAACTATTGTTCATCAAAAAGGAATTATGGATCACTGTCCACTTCTTGTTACTCTTCCTCTACAGATCACTAAGATACGAAAACCTTTTCAATTTTATTCCTTTATGAGTAAACTTGACGGATTCCAGGATACTGTAAAAGAAGCTTGGCATCAACAATGGTATGGTGACCCAATGGGTATTCTTTGCAAGAAACTAAAACAGGTCAAACAAACTCTGATTGTTCTCAATAAGAGAAACGGAAATGTCCACTCTAATGTAGATATTGCTAGAAAGGATCTAAATATTTTACAGGAAGAGGTCCAATGCAATCCAACTGATTGTGATCTTAGGAAGTCGGAATCAGAGGCAAAAAAGAAGCTGGAAGATGCTCTTACTCAAGAGGAATCACTTCTACACCAGAAATCTCGTGTAAAATGGCTTTCTCTAGGCGATCGAAATAATAGCTTCTTTTTCAACCAGGTTCGAGCCAACTGGAACCATTCAAAGATCTTGGCTATCGAAAATGATAGTGGTAATATTGTGTTCGGTCATAATCAGGTGGCTGCTGTTGCAGAAGACTTCTTCAAGGATTTGCTAGGCACAACCACTACTATTTCTGACTACAACATTGCAAACTTGAGAATTAATCAAATATCTGCAATCCAGGCTTCTCATCTTGAGGATAGAATCACCCCTGAGATCATTTATGCTACTTTAAATACAATGAAAAGAAACAAGGCTCTAGGACTCGATGGTTTTACAGTTGAATTCTATTTATCGACCTGGGACATTGTTGGGAATGATTTCTGTGAGGCAGTTTTGCACTTCTTCAATACTTCAATTATGCATCAAGGCATCAACTCTACGAGTATTGCCTTAATCCCCAAAGTTCCTAATCCAACCTCAATGAAAGAATTCAGACCTATTTCATTATGTTCGGTGGTTTATAAATGCCTCGCAAAGATTATTGCCAATCGTTTAAAGCTGGTGCTTCCTGATCTTATAGACATATCTCAATCAGCGTTTATTAAAGGCAGGCTCATTTCTGATAACATTCTCCTAGCCCAATAGTTATTTCGAGGTTATAATAAAGACACTGGCCCGGCTAAATGTGCGTTAAAAATTGATCTTCATAAAGCATTTGATTCAATAAGCTGGGAATTTCTAATAGATGTCTTGAAGAACATGAGATTTCCTCCAAGGTTTATAAGTTGGATTCAGGCATGCATAACAACTCCGATGTATTCTGTAAAAGTGAATGGCGAGTTGAAGGGTTATTTTAAAGGGGCTAAAGGGTTGAGACAAGGGGATCCTATGTCCCCTTACCTCTTTACTATTGCTATGAACGTTCTATCTTGTATCCTATCATCAACTCCTAGTTCTTTTAAATTTCACTCGAAGTACAAGGACATGAAACTCACACACTTATTCTTTGCGGACGATGTCCTGCTTTTTGCTCATGGAAATAAACTCTCTCTGCAACATCTGATGGATTCTATGGACAGGTTTTCAAAAATGAGTGGTCTTCGCCCAAATGCTGAAAAAAGTACGGTGTTTTTCTGCAATTGTACTCATGATGTAACTGCATGGCTTGATGACAATTACCAAATTCCTCATGGACACCTTCCAGTCCAATTTCTTGGAGTTTCACTAATATCTACAAAGCTTACCACTAATGACTGCACTCCCTTGATAGATAAGATAACTGCTCGTATCTATGTTTGGACGAACTCTATTTTATCTCTTGCTGGTCGTGCACAACTGATCACCTTTGTTCTCTTCTCTATCCAATCTTATTGGTCGAATCATTTTATTCTCCCAGGAACTGTTCACCAGCATCTGCAAACGATATTTACTCATTTTTTGTGGCAAGGAAATATAATGAGAAAAGGAGGATCCAAAGTCAAGTGGGAACATATTTGTCTCCCAAGGAGAGAAGGGGGTTTGGGATTCAAAAACCCAAGGGAATGGAATAAAGCACAAATCATATCTCACTTATGTAAGATCGTAAACTGCAGCAAATCCCTATGGTCAATGTGGGTAAACAAAACTCTTTTAAAACGACAAAAGTTTTGGACTTTGGAAATTCCATCAGACTGCTCTTGGATTTGGTGTCGAGTTCTTAAACTCATGCCCTTGGCAAACCAGTTTATATCTTACAATTTAGGGAATGGCTTACGCACTTCGCTTTGGTTCACCCCCTGGTGGAATTCTGAGTGCTTAGCTATGTCAAAGCATGATCCTATTATAGCTCAGGCAGGTAGTCATGCAAACGCTACGGTAAACGATCTTATAAGCACGGGAGCTTGGATTCTTCCAACCGCTAATAGCAGGCATCATCATGTCAACGAAAAGCTTTCCAAGCGGTTATCTTCTTTCACATCTCCTGCATTTGACCTTAATCAAATTGACATTATTACCTGGAATGGCACACAAATCTCAAAAATAAAAACTTGGCACATCTGGGATGCTATTCGATTCAAATGTACAGATGTGCAATGGCATGATCAAGTCTGGCATCGACTTTACATTCCTAGATTTGCACACTATCAATGGCTGCTCTGTTTAGACAGACTTCCAACTCTTCATCGATTGTTTACCATGGGAATCATTACGTCTAAGCAATGTTATCTGTGTGTGAGTGGGGAAGAGGATTCAAACCATCTGTTCTTGCATTGCCCTTATAATCATTGGATTCTAAGGCAACTGGCATCAATGCTTCATCTCATGACTCAAGCTAATTCATGGCTCCATCTGTTAAATTCTTGGTATGATTCCAACAGATCGAGTCACTGCACCCTGGCCATGCTTGTTGCTCAGGTCTTCGTGTTCCATATTTGGCGTGAAAGGAATTCTCGTGCTCATGATAGAGGATGTTTTGGCCCTGCACAGCTACTAGCATCTATAATTATAGATGTAAAGAGTAGACTATCTAGTTCAACCTGGTTTGCTAGTCACAACCATTCAAGTGCTCTTCGAAGTTGGCTAACCTTCTGATGTTTTTTCAATTTATTTTCGTTGTTTCATGTTTCTTCAATTTTCAATCTTGATTTTAGATTGATTATTGTTTATTGATGCCTTCTCTATGGCATGTCATAGAGCAAGGGTAAATCCCTGTTTTTGTGTTTCTTTTTTATTATATATACAACTTAGCTATAAAAAAAAAAAGATCATCCCTACATATTTCATGTATATATGGAAATACATTACAAGAAAAACGTACATTTCTGATCATCAAATTTGGTCAGAAATGAGCTTATTCGATTGGAAATAATGTTAAAACCGACTACAAACCAACCACAAACCGACCTATAGGGGTGGTCGCCCTGTGGGTCTTGTTGTAATTAAACTAATACTACTAGTATTATTAAACTTTGTTGTGTGCCTGGCTAGAAACAAGTCCTCCTCACAAGGTTGTTTGTGTTAAATAGTTGTAATTACTTGTAACAAGTTTGCGAGAAAAGATCCTCAATATCACATTTCCAACACAATTGGTCCCAAATATCACAACTCAAAAACTTTGCCCCAAATATCACTTCAAGACACAGTATCGTGGAGCGTTTAATTTTTCAACAAAAAACGCTACTTCGTGTAGCGTTTTATAATTTTTTTTATTTTTTTTTATAAAAAATGCTACATTAAGTTGTGTTTTAGGGGGAAGACGCTAGATTAAACTGTGTTTTGGTGAAAACGCTACATTAAGTTTTGTTTTGGGGGGAAGACCGAAGATTAAGTTGTGTTTTGGGGGTAACGCTACATTAAGTTGTGTTTTGGGGGGTGAAGACCAAAGATTAAGTTGTGTTTTGGGGGTAACGCTACATTAAGTTGTGTTTTGGGGGGTGAACACCAAAGATTAAGTTGTGTTTTTGGGGTAATGCTACACGAAGTAGCGTTTATGTTAAAAAAATTAAAACGCTATATTATACTGTGTCTTGAAGTAATATTTGGGGCCAAGTTTTTGAGTTGTGATATTTTGGGTCATTTATATTGAAAATGTGATCGAAAGGGCCAATGCCCCAAGTTTAGGGGAGTCCAAATCTTCTACACCGCTTTAGGTGTGCCATTCCATGTGCCATTGTTTTTGATTGGGTGGTTGGTGTGAATGCAGGGGGGGTCCCATTTATATTAATGAATGGGACCCCCTGCATTCACACCAACCACCCAATCAAAAACAATGGCACATGGAGTGGCACACCTAAAGTGGTGTAGAAGATTTGGACTCAGTTTAGGGTGGATACGCTGGGACTAAACAAATAACAAGTTGATTCTTTAATTAATTAAGTACAATGGAGAAGTGGATCAACGAGGCTGAATTTGCATAATCTTCTAGTGATCATCAAGTCTTGATTAGACACACAGTGTTAGGGGGAGCAAACCCCGGTTCGGTTCGGTTTTCAGGTAAAACTGGAACCGGAACCGCATGTCCTCGGTTTTAAAAATCGAAAATCGAAATCGCAACCGAACCATCGGTTTCGGTTTTTATCGGTTCGGTTTCGGTTTTAAAACCGATTAAAATAAAAATAAGAAAGTATTACAAATTAATTAAAAAAGTTGTTCGAGCAAAAAGTACTAACTTGGAATTGCCAGCAAAAAAAAATACTACTAGACTTCATTAAGTGCTATATTCAGGTGCTCAAAAAAAATTCCAGTAACCTTTCAACTCATCTGCAATTAATAAACATACCAAAGGCTACCAATTGAATCCTGCTTTTATGTCTATTCAGGGAAGAAGACAGAATAACAATAAAACCATAAAAGGATTAATGCTCTTGAAGGATTAACAGCAGGTACAAGAAAGGTAGTACTCCGTAGTTAACTAATCGTGCAGGTTGCATTTTAAAGCCATAAACAATCAATTTCAAATACAGGAGTTGAACAACTTAACTCTCTGAAGTCTGAACAGACAGCAAACAACTTAACTATCTACTTTCATAATATAATATATATATATGTGTATGATTAATTTTAAAAATATTTATAAAAAATATAATTATTTATTTATATAAATAATCGGTTCGGTTTCGGTTTTTTTCGGTTCGGTTTGAACCTAAAACCGGAACCGCAACCGTTAAAATCGGATCGGTTTTTAGATTTCGGTTTCGGTTCGGTTTTTAACGGTTTCGGTTTTTTTCGGTTCGGTTTTCATCGGTTTCGGATTGATTCGGTTTTTTGCTCACCCCTACACAGTGTGGCTAAAAATATAAATTTTGATTTTTAAACACAGCTAGCTCTTAGAAATATTAGAAGCAATTTACATTGAGCCCGTTTGATAATTCATTACGTAAATTGTTGTGGGCTTTATAAGCTCAAATTGTGGTGTTTAAGTATCATGTAAAGTGTTGGACTTGAAGCAACTTTGAGCCCATAAGTTAAGAGTAACAGTTGAGTTGTTTTAACTGATATATTTCTTTAGCTGATATGGTTTCAAAATATTTCTTTACTGTATTATATTACAGTAAGTTTTTTTTTTAAGTGTATTATATTTACTTAATCCAGTATTAAAATTTGCGGCACGCCGTTCACGTGTTGTAATTCAGTAATTATTTATACTATACTATACTATATATCTATACTATACTATTAAAAGCAAAATAAGGTATATTTGGTTTGGTATTCTTTTTTTTGTCACTCTTTTTTAGTACTCTTTTTTTTATCACTCTTTGTTTGGTTAAATCTCTATTATTAATAAAATTCAAAAAAAAATACACGGTAGGCACTCTCTTTAAATACATTAAATCTTTATTATTAATTATTAAAAAAAACATACGCCTCTAATTAAACACTTCATCTATCTATATTATATCTATACTATACTATTCTATACTATAATATTATAAACAAAACAGGGTATATTTGGTTTGTTACTCTATTTTTTGTTACTCTTTTTTGGTACTCTTTTTTTGGTTACTCTTTTTTGGTACTCTTTTTTTTTGTCACTCTTTGGTTTGGTTAAATCTCTATTATTAATAAAATTCAAAAAAAAAACACACATAACCTAAATAATAAGTATTAATATTAATATGCACCACATACACAAATATAATAATTCAAAATACAACTATAATAATTCAAAATAAATAATTTTAATAATATTTATATACATGTGATTATAAAGTTATAAATTATTTTATTAATAAAAATATATATACAACTTAAAACTTTAATAATAAAATATAATTAAAAAATTTACAAGCAACAATAAAATTAAAAAAAAACACACACATAGCCTAAATAATAATAAGTAAACTAGGGGATAATTGGTAGTTTGGTAGTTTGGTTCAACCCTATTTTTTAGCCATAATTTTAGTTCAATTAAAAATAAATTTAATTAATATTTTATCTACCTAAAAACATTCCCGGGTAGATCATGACCGTTAGATATAACAATACTAAAAGTTGTTATATGCAGAGGTTTAAGGTTCGATTCCCGCCAATAACATATTAATTTGTTTTTAATACTAAAAATTATTATATATAAAGATGTAAGGTTCGAATCAATAATATATTTAAATTAATATTTATATTATTATATTATATATTATAAATAAATTATAAAAAAATTAAAAGTAACCTGTGCTTTGCACGGGCTATAAGCTAGTATATTATAATAAGCAAAATGGGATATAATTTGTAGTTGGTTATCCCTTCTTTTTGGTTATCCTCTTTTTGGTTATCCCACTATTAAAAAAAAATTAAAAAGAAAAAAACCAAAAAAAAACAAAACATATATGCACGTACTTTTGTTAGTAGTTTACCTATACCAATTGAATGACTTCCCTCCTCCATCACTCGCAATTCAAAGATACGTGTTACTACATAGAATACAGTTTTATATATAATATGAAAAAGGATATAAATTCCATGGAATTATGTATCTGCAATTATTTATAATTATTAATAATTTTCTTATTGATATTAATTAAAATTTAATTAAAAAATGTTGTATTAAAATTGAATTTTATTTGTTTTTTATTAATAATAGAAAAAGTTCATATTTACTATTTGAGCTCTATCTGAAGTTTAAAAAGAAATTTATAATCTGAAAAGGATATAATTAAAAAAGGTTGTGTTAAAATTGAATTTTATTTATTTTTTATTAATAATAGAAAAAGTTCATATTTACTATTTTGGCTCTATCGCGAGATTTAAAAATCAGATTTGGAAGATTTTACAGCTCTTACAAAGCTCATAAAATTATTATCCAAATGGAAACACTCAGAATCTCAAGATAAAATATAATAATGAATATTTACATTAATCTAATTCAGTTGAGAAGACCTACATTGATAATCTAATTCAATATCGAAAACCTAATTATATAAGATGTAAATCATTGACATTCACTTTTTCGTATTTCAATATAAATACAATTCTTAGTTTACATGTTAACGTACATAAAAATATTTATTTAAATATTATTTTGCTAATATCACGTGGACTGTAAAATCGTTTAAATCAAGTTTTTAATTATTCAAGATAAAAAACTTAATAAATTGAATGAGTAAAATCTTTTATATATAAGTTTTTTAACAACAATTAAATATGTAAACTAATAACAAATCAATATTAAAAATTGATATAATTATAGATATTAAAAAAAAAATCACATGCAAAGCATCTGTGCGTTGCACGGATTATAAGCTAGTAATTGATAATGATTAAGAGCGGCTTAGTGGGAGCAACGGGGATTTAATTATAGGATATTTACCAAAGATACTAGATTTAAAGTTTCTTTTTGCAAAAATACCACCTTCCTTAATAAATTGCAATTTTACCAAACAAGGTTTCAAAATTGCAAAAATACTAGGTCCCCCTCCTCCCTCAAAATTTAAGACGGGGGCTATTTTGGTGGATTTTGGTTTTGCAACTCAATGCAACCACATTCAACCACATTCAAATAATGCAACCAAATGTAACTTTTTTTTAAAAGGTGGGGTGATTTGGTGGATTTGGGTTGCAAGGCCCCGCCAGGGGCAATATTCAACTGAATGCAACCACATTCAACTTCTTTTTTTAAAAAAAATGTAGGGTGATTTTGGTGGCTTTGGGTTGCAAGGCCCCGCCAGGGGCAATATTCAACTGAATGCAACCACATTCAACTGAATGCAACCACATTCAACTTCTTTTTTTAAAAAAAAGGTAGGGTGATTTTGGTGGTTTTGGGTTGCAAGGCCCCGCCAGGGGCAATATTCAACTGAATGCAACCACATTCAACTGAATGCAACCACATTCAACTTCTTTTTAAAAAAAAATTAAAAGGTAGGGTGATTTTGGTGGCTTTGGGTTGCAAGGCCCCGCCAGGGGCAATATTCAACTGAATGCAACTGAAATCAGAAATTGAGTTGAATGTGGTTGCATTCAGTTGCTGATTTCAGGTTCCATTTTTCAGTTGTCATTTTCGACCTCATTTTTGGATTCTATATATATATATATATAGGGGCTACTCCAATACAAACCTCCTTAAAATACAAACCTACAAACCAAGCATAATCTAATATTTCAAGCTAATCTAATGACCAAACTAGGGGTACCCCAATACAAAAAACGTTTAAAATACTTGGCTCTATCCAACAAAAAAAAATTAAAAAATAAAAAAATAATAAAAAATCACTGTTCACGTGATGACGTGGCAGTGGATTTCACTGGTTAACGGTGCTTCGCACCTTCTTGTACGGCGCTTCGTGCCTTTATCATTCTAAAGTTGTAAGGAATGGCAATCAATGGTAAAGGCAATAGACGATTGACGGGTGTGTCGAGAGCCTTCGGCCCTCATGACTACCTAACTCATCCGTTTACTGTCTTAAATGCTTCGCATTTCCACGGCAAGTTTTTTTTTTGTTGGATAGAGCCAATTATTTTAAACAACTTTTGTAAAGGTACCCTTGGCGGGAACCTTAGAATAGATGAAATATAATTAATTTAGTGTTGGCTTGTAGGTTCTCATTTTAAGAATGGTTTGTATTTGAGCACTTGCCTATATATATATATATCGAGAGAGTTTAAAAATGAGGTCGAAAATGACAACTGACAAATGGAACCTGAAATCAGAAATTTAGTTGCATGTGGTTGCATTCAGTTGCAAATTTAGTTGAATATGCCCCTGCGGGGCCATGGAACCTAAATCCACCAAAATATCACCCACCTTAAATATACATATATAAAAAGTTCAAAAATGAGGTCGAAAATGACAACTGACAAATGGAACCTGAAATCAGAAATTTAGTTGCATGTGGTTGCATTCAGTTGCAAATTTAGTTGAATATGCCCCTGCGGGCCATGGAACCTAAATCCACCAAAATATCACCCACCTTATATATATATATATATATATATATATATATATATATATATATATATAGTTAAAAAATGAGGTCGAAAATGACAACTGACAAATGGAACCTGAAATCAGAAATTTAGTTGCATGTGGTTGCATTCAGTTGCAAATTTAGTTGAATGTGGTTGCATTTAGTTGAATATGCCCCTGCGGGGCCAGGAAACCCAAATCCACCAAAATAGCCCCCACCTTAAAAAAAAAGTGTCACAGTCGGCAGAAAGCTCAACAGAAAAGGGGAGGGAAGGGGGGAGGGTTAGGGTTAGGGTTAGTATTTTTGCAATTTGAAACTTAGTTTAGTAAAATTGCAAATAGACTTTCTTAACAAAAGTAAATGTGCAAAAATTTACTTTTTCCTATTTATTTTTCAAAAGAGCCCTTAATTATATTGTTATAGAAATCGGTCAATTTTTGAAAAATCGCCGATAAATTGGTCAAAATTTTGGAACCGATTTGACCGATTTTGCAAAATTCGCTGATAAATCGCTAATTTTTCAACCGAATCACCCGATAAATCGTAAATCGGTACCTCAACCGAATAGTTCCGATTTCCAAAATCTGCAACACTGGTAACAAGTAATTATAGTAACAAGTAATCAAGCGACGAGGAGATTTAATATATGGATTATTGCATCAAAGAGGCCGTTTGGTATTGCTTAAAATAAGTTACTTTTGATTTAATGGAGGTGTTTTTAACTCAAAGGAAAAAGTAAAGTTGTTTACTTTAACTTGAATGAATGTGTTTGGGTAATTTTACTTAAAGTTAAATGGAGGTTTAATATTTAAAATTCATAATATTTAAACTTTACAATAATCATGAAAAAAAAACTCAATAAGTCATAAGTCAAAAGTACCTAAATGGAGCTTATGACTTTAAGCAGTTTTTTAACTTAAAGCCGGCTTAAAGCCACACTACACAAACAGACCAAAAATGACTTAAAGCCATTTTTAGCTTTAAGCCAAGTTTGCCAAACAGGCTGAAAATATTACATGTATTCTTTTTGAGAACTTATTTTAAAATTTACCAGTGGAAGAGTTGTTGAAATTATTTAATTTTATACTCCCTCCGTCCCAAATTGTTTGAACCTCTTTGACTTTCACGGAGATTAAGAAAATGTAGTAAAAAAGAGTAAAGTTAATTGAAAAGTGGATAAAGTTGTGGGACCTATCAATATTTAATAGTAGAAGTGAGATAATGGAGGAAAGTAGTGGGTGTAATAGTGTAAAAAAGACTATAAAACGAAGAAGTAGTGGGTGTAATAGTGAAAATTAGTGTTAAAAAATAGTAAGTATAATAGGTTTATTAGTTTTGGGACTTCCAAAAAAGGAAAGTGTGTCAATCTTTTTGGGACGGAGAGAGTATATATTCAACTTGGAGATTGTTGTGGAATAAAAACTAGATTATGAATATTGCGGCTAGGGTTTGTGTGTATTTAATGCAAAGGGGTTGGTGAGCTTCGAGCTTTAATGGATGTTTCCGTGTTTCGAGACTGATCGGTACTCACAGAATGCCTACGTATCTCGTTATTGAGAATCAAGCCAAGACGTAGTTCTGAGCATGAGGGGTCAGACCCTTATATAGGCTGTAGGAGCCTTAGAATTATGGTAGGATTCGGATACTTGGTAGGCAAGCCACCGCCTTGAGGAAGGTTCTAGACTCCTTCCTTGTAGGAATCAGTTTCCATGTTGAAGTAAGTGCCTTGGGGGCTAAGTCAGGCAGGAGTAATATCCTTATTTGACTCTTATTGCTGAGCTGGTTATTATCCTTAATATTAATTATGAAATTAATATCATAAATAGGTTTCGGGCCCATCTGGTGGGCCCTACGTTTAGACCATATTGGATCTAATTAATGCCACATTAAATGTGTCTTTAGGGCTTATTTTTAGCCCATATCATTTGCCCCCCAACTTCTAGGAAAACTGATCAGGTTTTCCTTGAAGTTTTAACAGTCCTTTCCAAAACTCGGGTCAGGGTTCATCTTCATACACTAGTGTTTCACGAGTATTGTCTTGATGTAAAGCGTGGAGCGACCGACGCATTTACGACAATGTTAATTCAATGCTAATCGGCACTAATCAGCCTTAACGATGTTTAAACAATGTTTAAATAACGTTAAACGGTATAAAACGGCACTAAACAGCGATAGACGACGCTAAACGGCGCTACTCAGCCTTAAACGACGTTTAAACAATGTTAAACGACATTGAACGGCATAAAATAGCACTAACGACGCTAATCGGCACTAAGCGGTGCTTAAACGATACTAAAAAGCGCTAATCGGCACTAAACGGTGCTAATCGGCACTAAACGGTGCTTAAACGGCACTAAATAGCGCTAATTGGCACTAAACGGCGGTAAACATCCTTAAACGACGTTTAAACGGTGTTAAACGACGTTAAACGGCATAAAACGGCGCTAAACGGCGCTAATCAGCCTTAAACGACATTTAAAAGGTGTTAAATGACGTTAAATGGCATAAAACGCCACTAACGGTGCTAATCGGCGCTAAACGGTGCTAATCGGCACTAAACGGTGCTTAAACAGCACTAAACAGCGCTAATCGGCACTAAACGATGCTAATCTCAAATTCAGCTCCCACTTGATTGTCACGTTCAAAAAAATCTCAATATTGATTTTGATCATCAAGACGAAAAAACAAAAAACGAAAATTTGAAATCCCGACTTGACCACCACCACCGGTCGGCCGAACCAAAATCCCGACTCGATGATCGATGTAGGTCGGCCGAGACATCCCCGGTGAGCCAGTCGGCCATGTCCCGGTCGGTCGAACCAAAATCCCGACTCGATGATCGATGTTGGTCAGCCGAGACATCCCAGGTGAGCCGGTCGGCCGAACCAAAATCCCGACTCGATGACCGATGTTGGTCGGCCGAGACATCCCCGGTGAGCCGGTCGGCCATGTCCCGGTCAGCCGAACCAAAATCCCGACTCGATGACCGATGCCGGTCGGTCGACACATCCCCGGTGAGCCGGTCGGCCATGTCCCGGTCGGCTGTCGTGCCTTGCGCATTTCGGTCAGCTGGGCGAAACCGCGACTCGACGATTAGCATCGGTCGGCCGGAGGGCTTCGTTTTACCTCAGTCGGCTGGAGCTTCCTTCGTGGCCCGGTCGGCCGGTTGTCTATCGGTTGGGGTGATTCCTCGCCTCGGTCGGCCGACTCATGGTCAGCAAACTTGATTTTCAAACTTGAATATCGACCTTGATTACCAATATCGAACCTCGACATCAATATTCATATATCGACTTTCATTGCTTGAAAATCAATTAACTTAGTCATTCATGACTTTTATTTAAGGCTTCCCCTAATTTCTTGATTAGCTTCAAACTCCTTTTAAGAGTTTCATGCTTGCCTGATCTTAAATGGAAATTACTTCGAATCTTTCAATCACCATGTTGATTCAATGGCTCATTCTTGAACTATTCTTGAATTTCTTGATCCAAGGTTGGCTCTAGTAGCTTCGTTGGCCTTCAATGGCTTCAGCTTAGTTTTCATATTCGAAACGACGTCGGGATCGACTTTCGACATCGAAAAAACGATGTCGGGACTCCCGACATCGAAACGAAGACCGGTCGGCTGAAGCTTCCCGGGTGCCCCGGTCGGCGGCCTCCGGTTGGCTGAGCCCCAGTTTTTAAACCTCAACGTCGGTATTCAAATGTCAATATTTAGACCTCAATGTCAGTATTCGAAGTCGATGACAAAACAGACATCCTTCAATTCAAATTTGGCTTTCGTGACCTTCTGGGCCTTAACTTGCTTGTTGAATCCTTGGTTTTAAACCTTGAATCCGTTCATGGTTGTTGGTTATAATCAACCTTTCATTCTCATTCTAACATGTGGATCTTGTGGTGAAGCTTTTTAGCTCTTGCCCCCCTTACTTCGCGTGGTGGAGGTCTTGCTTCTCGGTTGATCGTTCAAGAAGTTCATTTGCCACTCAGCACTTGACTTCAAGTCTGGTGTGCCTTGGCTAGTTGTCACTCCTCTATCTTGACTCTAGGATTCCAACCTTATTCTTATACTGATATAACCTTGCTTAGGTTTCAACTTGACTAATGACTCTTGATTCGAGCCCTTAAACTCAAACGACAAGCTCGATTGGAGGCAGACAGCCTTGTTGGCCATCAAGGCTTAATTTTTGTGTCGGTATTTGAGATTCAAGATTTTAAGTATGGAATGACAAAGGACCTCTTATCTCAACACTCTCTCACTAACAGTTTCTGTGCCTTCAAGGCATTATCAGGGAGCCAACCAGTCTCAAGATGAGCTTTGATAGGGTCTATCCTTCAGCTTCCTTCATCAATCGGTGCTACCAACTTAGAGTTGATGGTCGGGGCCTTCAAGACCTGGAAGTAAACACTCCCTGCATAATTCTATATCTCAGAAGAAGCGAATTTAGACAGGGCATCGACCTTAACGTTCTCATTTATTGGAATATGCTCCACATAGCACTCATCAAACTGAGTCGTAACGGCCTTCACGACTCTCAAGTATTTGGCCATAGTTTCATCCTTGGCTTCAAATTCACCATTCACTTGTGATACTCCAAGCCTTGAATCTCCACAAACTTTGAGATTCTTGACCCTCATGATTCTGGCCAAACCTAAACCGACTATCAAGGCTTCATACTCAGCCTCGTTGTCGATTGTTGGGAAGTCCAACTTCAAAGCATAATCAACCGCGAACCCATCGGGGCTTTGCAAGACTGAACCTGCACCACTAGATTTTGTTTTTGATGCTCCATCAAAATAGAGCACCCAATACTCCTTCAGATCAGGTACAAGTTCTTCATCTTTATTCTCACCTTCTTGGTTGGGTACTATTTCATGTCCCCCGACTTCTTGGTTGTGAATGGTACATTCAACCACGAAGTCAGCCAACGCATGAGCCTTGATGGCTGTTCGAGGCTTATATGTGATGTCAAATTCTCCAAGTTCAATCGCCCACTTAATCAACCTTCCACTGGCCTTTGGGCTATGCAATATATTTCTTAACTGCTGGTCTGTCAGGACCTCGATCTTGTGTGCCTGGAAGTACGGTCGTAGCTTCCTCGAGGCTGTTATCAATGCCAAATCAAACTTCTCGATGGTTGAGTAATTCAACTCAGCTCCATGCAACACCTTGCTAACATAGTAAATGGGTTTCTGAACCTTTTTCTCTTCTCGAATGAGGACGGCGCTCAACGCTTGTTCGGATACCGCCAGGTATAGATAAAGAGTCTCCCTGGGACTAGGTTTGGCCAACAACGGGGCTTCTTCCATGTACCTTTTCAATTGCTCAAAGGCCTCTTGGCTCTCAGTAGTCCACTAAAAAATTTTCACTTTTTTCGATACTTAAAATAATGGCAAGCATTTGTCACCAAACTTGGAGATAAATCTCCCCAGGGCTGCAACTCGGCCGGTTAACTTATGTACATCTCATATAGAGCGGGGTGGTTCCATTTCCAAGATCGCTTTGATCTTATCAGGGTTGGCCTCTACGCCTCTCTTCGAAACCATTTATCCCAAAAAAAATTCCTGATCCAACGCCAAAAGCACACTTGGCTGGGTTCAACATTATCTTGTAGTGCCTCAGCACTTCGAATGCCTCTCTGAGGTGCTTGATGTGGTCTGCCTTGAATAGGCTCTTGACTAACATGTCATCAACATAGACCTCCATGGTTTTCCCAATCAGAGGGGCGAATATCTTATTCACTAGTCGTTGATAAGTAGCGCCTGCATTCTTTAGACCAAAAGCCATAACAAGATAACAGAAAACACCAAAGTCAGTTATGAAAGATACCTTTGGAATCTCATCCTTGTGCATCTTAATCTGATTGTAGCCACTAAACCCATCCATGAAGCTCAACATCTCATGTCCAGCTGTGGCATCTATCAATGTGTCTATCCTCGACAAGGGAAAACAATTCTTTGGACATGCATCATTCAAATCAGTGAAGTCTATACACATCCTCCACTTCCCATTAGCCTTCTTGACCATCACAGGGTTATCCTCTATTCGGGGAAGAATCTCTTCAATAAAACCAGCTTCCAAGAGCTTGTCAACCTCTTGCTTAATGGCCTCTTGCCTCTCAGGAGCAAAATTCCTCTTCTTCTGCTTTATTGTCTTTCGCTTGGGATCGACATTCAATTTATGAGTTAAGAGTTGGGGATCAATCCCTGGTATATCAGCTGTTGTCCAAGCAAACACATCACTGTTCTCTTGTAAGAATGTTGTCAACTTGCCCTTCAAGGGTTTTTATTTATGCATTTGTTTGTATCCCTTCGCGTATTCTCTTATTTTCGGTACTTGGGTCATCTTTGACTTACACACATCAGGTGCTTGGTACATAAATAAAATCACATAATCAATGAATGGAAAACAAACTTGCATTAATAACTTGAAGTGGGTTCAACCCTTACATAGAGTACTACTATCCTACTCGGAGCAACATGCTCTGCAATGGTTTCAATGAACCTTATTTCTACTTCTACTAGATAAATATGAAGCTAAGTCCTACTAGGATAACTTGAGCCCATCGGGGCTTTGCAAGACTAGACCTGCACCAGATTTTTTTTTTGATGCTCCATCAAAATAGAGCACCCACCACTCTTTCTGGTCTCCTCCTTATTATTCTGAAGTTCACTTCCTGCTTGGGGTATTACCTCCTGCCCCCCGACTTCTTGGTTGCCAATGGTACATTCAACCACGAAGTCAGTTAACACCTTAGCCTCAATGGATGTCCGAGGCTTCTGTGTGATGTCCTCTGACGGCCTTTCTTGACGTTTCTTACCATTGCGGACATCCATGTCTTCAATCGGAAGGACCTGCCCCCCGACTCCATCAGGCCTTAACGAGGCTACATAACAGCTTTGTGCCATCTTTTGATCACCTTTATGTTCTCCCACACCATTTGTGGTCGGGAACTTGATCTTCATATGATAAGTTGAGGCGATAGCCTTGAATGCATGAAGTCCAGTCCTTCCGAGGATAGCGTTGTACGTTGAAATCGCCTTGATTACCAAGAAGTTCAACATCTGAGTGGCCTCCTTGGGCTCCTGTCCAATAGTTACAGGCAACTGAATAGTCCCTTCAACTTTGGATTCTACTCCATTAAATCCATATATAGGCATGTTATTGGGGGTCAACTGAGAATCACTGTACCCCATCTTCACAAATGCATCATGAAATAGAATGTCAACGGAAGCTCCATTGTCTATCAAGACTCGCTTCACATCTGAGTTTCCAATCACAGAAGTTATGACCAACGGGTCGTCATGGGGGAACTTCACCCCTTCCAAGTCTGAGTAATCAAAACCAACCATTACTTCAGTTTTTGCACGGTTCGGGGCCTCTCCCACGATGTGCATCACTTCTCTAGCATAAGCATTCCGAGAATTCCTTGTTGTGCCGGCCGCAATCGGGCCTCCTGAGATCATGTTGATTACTGGCCCTCGGGGATGTGGGTTGCGATCTTGATCGTCATCCCTCCTATCATACTCTCTTCTCTGATTACCACGGTCGTCACCCTTAGTGAAGTGGCTCAGTTTCCCTCTACGAATCAAAAACTCGATCTCATCTTTGAGTTGCTTGCAATCATCAGTGTCATGCCCCACATCTCTGTGGAATCTGCAATACTGATTCTTGTTTCTCTTTGAGGGATCACCCATGAGTGGCTTCGGCCATCGGAAATCCTTATCCTTCTCAATGTCCAACAAGATTCGACTCCTAGGAGTATTCAACCTTGCATACTCAGTGAACCTTGGTCCTTCTTAGGGGCATAGTCGGAGTCCTTGCTAGTTCGGGGATACTTGTCCCTAGCATCATACTCCTGGTCTTGCTTTCGCTTCTTGGAGTCGTTGTTACCTCCTCCTCCACCTACTGTGGCTTCTTTCTTCATGCTATCTTCAGCTTTAATGTACTTGTCAGCCCTTCGTTGGAGCTCGACCATGTTTTCAGGAGGATGCTTTGCCAATGACCTTTTAAAGAATAGATCAGTGGTTCCGTGTTCCAGGGCTACCATGGCTACCTTATTCTCCAAATCAGTGATATTCAACGTCTCTTTAGTGAACCTCTTGAGGTAATCTCTCAGATTTTCATTCTTTTCTTGCACCACATACATAAGAGATGCAGAGCCTTTCTCATGAACTCTTATGCTGATAAACTGACTGATAAAAGCAGCGCTCAACTCCTTAAAAGAGCCAATTGAGTTCGCAGGCAATTGGCTATACCATCTTTGAGCCATGCCCGGCAAGGTTTGAGGGAATGCCTTACACTTTAAGGCATCACTTGCAGGCTGCAATAGCAGTGCGTTCGAAAACGTCCTGACGTGGTTTGCGGGATCACCCGTTCCATCATAAGCCTTAATTGTCGGCATCTTGAACTTCTTTGAGATACGAGCATTCATTACCTCCTCAATAAACGGAGGTGTGGGATCATCAGGATCCCCAAGTGGCATAAGATCCTTGGGGTTGCTTCTGGGGTTTTCCACCCTTGTTGTTCTTCTAATTGGGACGTCAGCCCTTCTTTGCCTCCTCGAAGGCCTTTCCAAATCGACAAAGGGAATCCCTCCTGACGTTGGAGGAGGTCGATTCTGGTTCAATCTTGCTTGCTCCCTTGCTATATCGTCCTTCAATTTTAAGATCTCGACCTCATGAGCCCTAATCTTCTCTTCAGTTGACAAAGGGCACCATGGGTAGTTTGTGTCCTCCTTCGAGGTTCTCTGCTAATACGTCGCCTCCTTGGGGCTTCATCACGATCGTCATCATCAAATGATGATGAATCGTCAGTATAAGGACCAGAGTAGTCATCATACTCTCGTTCTCGGATTTGTAAGGCGTGACTGCTTGGTCCAGGGTCCCTTTGTTGAGGGGGATAGTTAGGCAGCCCATACATCGGGTTGGTACTCAAAGGAAGCAAAGTAGTGGAGGTATGACCTTCCAAGAGTGGACGATTGGTCAAAGGAGAGATCACCATCTAAAGAGGGTTAGTCTCTTGATTTGGAGGAACATCCACAGGTAACGTTCTCTCTACATGGGGATTCGTCCCTGGAGGTTGAGAAACTGAAGGTTGGATGATCGCCCCTGTTGTTGGGGGTACTTATTCAGTAGCGGGTGGAGCAGAGCTGAGGGGTAAGGTCCCAGTAGTAGTGCTGATGTTCTTCGTGTATTAACCATGATTGATGTTGTCTTCCCACAGACGGCGCCAAATGTTGTGGAATAAAAACTAGGTTATGAATATTGCGGCTAGGGTTTGTGTGTATTTAATGCAAAGGGGTTGGTGAGCTTCGAGCTTTAATGGTTGTTTCCGTGTTTCGAGACTGATCGGTCCTCACAGAATGCCTACGTATCTCGTTATTGAGAATCAAGCCAAGACGTAGTTCTGAGAATGAGGGGTCAGGCCCTTATATAGGTTGTAGGAGCCTTAGAATTATGGTAGGATTCGGATACTTGGTAGGCAAGCCACCGCCTTGTGGAAGGTTCTAGACTTCTTCCTTGTAGGAATCAGTTTCCATGTTGAATTAAGTGCCTTGGGGGCTAAGTCAGGCAGGAGTAATATTCTTATTGCTGAGCTGGTTATTACCCTTAATATTAATTACGAAATTAATATCATAAATAGGTTTCGGGCCCATCTGGTGGACCCTACGTTTAGACCATATTGGATCTAATTAATGCCACATTAAATGTGTTTTTAGGACTTATTTTTAGGCCATATCAGAGATATTGGATGAGATTAATTTGCATCGTAATTCGATAAATTTTCCCCGAAATTTTATATATATTCAACTTGGAGATATTGGATGAGACTAATTTGCACCGGAATTGGATAAATTTTGCCCGGCCATTACATCTCTTAGCTCTCAAATAACATTGGATTGGGAAGTTCGTTTTAGGAGCTAGTTTCATAAGAAGATCATAACTATTCTTCTTGATAAACCATACAAGAGCTACAAGACATGCATGGAACAAAACATGTTTCTAGCATTGCAAACAAGCTTTGGAAACAGGGGAAAACGGAACCCACGGATATTGCAACTTATCCATTTTTAGTTCATCTAACAGAGCGTCTACACAGCTTTATCTTATTGATTCAGTGCAGACTGGACAGTGTACATCAAGAATCAAGGTCTTCCAGATTTTATTTTATACTTATGTACCAATAAAACGGGCACGGAGCTGGGATCCTTGCATTGAGGGGTGAAAATTTTCCCGCCTCCTCTATGGAAAATGCTTAAAAGGTAAAACCTTTTAATTGATTACAAAATTTTACATCTTAAAAATTTGTATAAATACCTTATTTTTCATATTAATTAATATACAAAATTTCAAACAATCATTACTTTTATAAAAAAAAAATGTACATATTTGTGAAATACCAATATACATTATATAATATTCTACATTTTTTTGTCAAAATAATATTCGATCTACATTTAAATTATGAGAATTAGCAGAATATCGATAATTTTTTAAATCTATTTTTTCCAAATATTCTGGAGTTGGTGACGACCCTCGTGCCCGCCACCCCTAGCTCCGTCAATACCATTTGTATTGCTTTTTCATGATTCATTCATGGAACCTTCGAACCTAAATAATACATTAGGGCATTTAGCTTGGCTTGATGATGTCTCTTTTTTTTTTTTTTGAGTTATTAGTCAAAAAATTCAATCAATTTTTTATTTTTTTGCAATTTAACCAATGAATTTATTTTTTCTCATAAAAGCCCAATAAATTTTATTAAATTGTGAAAATAAATTAACTATGTGTATTAAGTATTGTTCAACCACATCTTTATTAAATAAGCAATAAATTATTAATCAAAAAATTCATTCAAATTATTACTCCCTCCGTCTCTAAATATGTTACCTCTTTCCTCTGAACACGTTTGCCAACGCACACTTTTAATCGTTAATATCTTCAATTTCGTATTAATTTTCAATATAAAAACTTCACTGTATTAATGTACTCATAAATACGAATCCAATAAAATTACTCATGACTATATATGGTCTTATAGATTATGCGTGAATTAGTAATTTATCTTATGTTATGAACAGTCCCGACATATTAAATGAGCAACATAAAAAGAGACAGAGGGAGTACTTCATTGTAGTTTTTTTTTTATAAACCAAAATATATTTATAATTATGAAATATTAAACTAGATTAAAATAAAATATATTAACAATAATTTTAATTACAAATCTTTCAATTGCATTGTTAGTTTATGTATTCTCATATTTTTAAAATTTATATTTTAAGTATTTTCACCCTTCCCTATTTTTATGACAAAAAAAAAAAGAGTGATCTTATTTATCATAATTAAAATTATTTTCTGAATTCAATAAATTTGAAAAATAGGTATGTAATATGGACAAAAATCACATAAAGGACAAAGGCATGCATGACTTTTGCTAAATTTAATCGGTAATTTTTAAAAAATTAATAGTTGCGTGGAATTTCATGATTTTATTATAATATTGTTAGCAACTAATATAAAATGAAATTTGTCTGAATTCATTGCGTTGATCAATTCTAGGATTGGGGAAAAAAGACAAATAGAAGTTTTATAATGAAATTAATTGTCTGACTATAAACCAAAATGGTTTGCAATTATGTAAAAAAAATTAATTTTATATTAAAAAATTAAACATTAGATAATAATAATTAACCATGGTTAAATTTAGGACAAATTTTTACAATTTAGCAAAGTTTGTTGGGATTCTTTATGAAAAATATAGTTGATTGGTTAAATGGCAAAAAAAAATGTAAAGTTGGTTGGTTTTTTTTGGCTAATTGTTCTTTTTTTTTTGAGGTTACGGAAGCTTTATGTCTATTTACTGTAGTATTTACTCATATTCCCCCACACTTATCAAACATCCAAATATTTTATGTAGGTACACGAGCGGAGAGAGTATAAACAATGACAAATCAAAATTTTACAGTAATTTGTAATAAAAAGAAATGGTGAACCAGTACATAAAGTAGTACAGTAGTATAAAGAAAACTTGGTCAAACATGGTCATCTAAACTTGGTAATCGCAGCAATGAACAAGTAGACAAAGCTGGAGCGTCTTGGACGGGCAAATAAATATTTGAAAAACTTTAATCTACCGTGTATATCTATAAATAACAGAAGAAAAGAATTTGTCAAAAATGAGAGCTGTGTTTAACTGGATTTCACAACAAATCCCACCATCCTCTCACCAACATTTCAGAACCGCCTTTTTAAAATCCATATCTTCCTTGCTATTTCTGATTGGCCACACATATATCACATATTTATCTATCACATCACCTCTACTAAAAATAACAATATTTGCCAATATACATCTTCCCTTATTCATGTGTTAATTTTGTATCCCCAACCCATACTAACTAACCCCCAACAAAAAGGGGATTATCTTTTTCTTTTTAGCTCATGAAATGAATGTTATTATGTTATAATGTCTATGCACCTCTCGTTCTTTTCTCTCATGTTGTGAGTATCGTCTTTTGTGTTTTTTGTTAACTTAATAGTTAAACAACAATCTAGCAGTTAGCCGAAACCCAAAATTCACTCGTTTACAAACACGAACATAACCCGAAATCCAAAACTGTTATGGGCTATATATATATATACTAATACAAAAGGCTGTGCATATCCTCATCATACATTTTTCCTCATCTCTTGATGACTTGCTTTCATTTTCCATCTTCAATATTTTCCTTTAGTAATTACCCTCATTTCCATTTCTTCCTTTCACACACATTAATACATTGCGTATCTGATATGTTTCTGTAAAAGTCACCTTTCTGATCATCTTGAATAAGTCAAGTATTTTCAGTCTTTTCCCTGATTCTAGAGAAGGGGCACCAGGCCTATACTTATACTACATATTTTCCTTGACCATAAACAAACCCTATTTCTTTTTTCTTCTCCTTTTACTACTACTAGCTTCTTGATCAGTTCCAATGCAGCTCAACTAGTTAGCAATGTTCTTCTGATCTTCTTCCTTGTTTCCCACAACAACCATTACTAGACTCTTTAAATTTGTCCAAGTTTAACACAACTTGTTGATTGTGTGAAATGGGCTGTGCAACATCAAAAAAAGACCAGGTTTGCAACAACTGTCACAAGCCTTTGACACCCATCACGCGCAGCTACTCAATGCACGTGCACCACCCACCACAACGCGCCGGTGACACCTACCATGTTGTAGCTCTCACCTCATCCACTCTGGGTTCTTTAAAACTTGACAACCCTTTTGTTCAAACTCACCAAAATGATGAAAAGTTGGAAACTTTTGATGACAAGAAAACAAGAAACAAAGAGTTTTCTATTGGTATGCTTGAGGCCAAGTCTTGGTCTAAAATGATTGATGAAAAGATACCAAAAGTTGTTCCAAGAACCCCGGTTCGAACCCCGCCTGGTGAGCCTGAGACAATTGATGCCTTAGAATTGATGCAAGGGCTTGAAGAGTTAAGCCCTGTTCATCGAAATTATCGGAGTTTTTCATTTAGTGTGAATTCTAATTTGATTCAAGAGAATTTTAAAGATTCTTGTAAGCCATTGTGGATGGAGGTTGCGAAGAATGATGTGGACTTGAATTCGTTTGTATCGGAGTTTGATTCCGATATAATTACCCAATTTAGGAAATCATTGGAAGATTTGCCACCGGATAATCCATTTCACTTAAGGCCAGTGGTGGGGCTTGTTGCGGATTCAAAGACTTTGAATGGTGGTTATAAAGATGAGGTTTTTGGTAAAGAAAAGGTGATTTTGTACTTTACAAGTTTGAGAGGTGTGAGGAAGACTTTTGAGGATTGTTGTCATGTCAGAGTAATTTTAAAAGGGTTGAAGGTGAAAGTTGATGAGAGGGATGTTTCGATGCATTCGGGGTTCAAGGAGGAGTTGAAAGAGCTATTAGGGAGTAATGTAGGTGGTGGTTTGCCAAAGGTGTTTGTAGGAAAGAAGTACATTGGTGGTGCTGAGGAAGTACGTCGAATGAACGAAGACGGGCAACTTGAGAAGGTTCTAGATGGTTGCGAGAAGGTGGATGATGGCAGTGGTGATCATAGTAATGGTGGTGCATTGTGTGAAGGGTGTGGGGATGTGAGATTTGTGCCTTGTGAGACATGTTCAGGGAGTTGCAAGATATATTATGAAGCTGAGTATTATGATGATGAAGAAGAACAAACCGAGGAAGCTGAATATGGGTTTAAAAGATGTCCTGATTGCAATGAAAATGGACTTATCAGGTGTCCATTTTGTTGTAACTAGCATTGTTCATACATACATATTCTCTAGTCTCTTCTTCTGTGATTTTTGTATTACACTTTAGAATGTTTTGTTTTGTGTACAGTAATTCGAAACTTCTTATCAAATAACTTTGGATAGAAACTGTTCTGTTCTTCAATGTGTTGCATACTGAGGTGTGTGCAATAAGAATGTGCTTACTCTATTTCTTGATCTAAGCTTGCTTATGGCCCTGACTAGTGACTAAGTATTTGGCCTGTTTGGCATAGCTTAATTATGCCAAATTATTACTAATCCAATTTGCATTAGGTGTTCTTCAGTTTTGTGTTGTGCATACTCTGGTTCATTCATACCCAAGTGTTATGGGGTTCACTCCTTTAATGAATCAATCCCCAGTGAGCAACTTTCAAGATATCATAATCTTGTAGAATTGAACCACTGAGCCCCACTGCACATTGTTATGGACCATCGTTTTAAATTTATTCCCCACTAGGCTGTCCTTAATTGCTGATACAATTTTGAGAGCTTAAAACAAAAAGAAGGAACAAAAGAGCAATCTCTAGGCCTGAATTATATGACACAACTGGACAAATTTGTAATAAGCTTCAAAATCCTAGTTTGTGACGAAGACAAACCCAATAAGTGTTTATTTCGCAGGAAAGATAATAATGTGGACCATGGTTGTAAAAATCGGTAATCGGCATAAATCGGTTGAGGTGCCGATTTAGGATTAATCGAGTAATCGGGGATTAATCGGAAGGATTAATCGGAGTATTAATCGGATATTATAATAACATTTAATATATTAGCCTAATTTATAGTTAAACATATCATTTTAAATAAATTCATAGGATTAATCGGATTTCAAAAATCGAATCGATTGTTTACCTTACAGAGGATTAATCGGGGATTAATCGGCTAAATCGAGGATTTTTAGAACCATGATGTGGACAAGTAATGATATTCAGCTTCAATCATGGTCAAAAGCTAAATCTGATTATTAAGTGATTATATAAAAAAAAAAAATTAAGCACCTTTAGAACGTTAAACCACTAATTCATAATTAGTGGCCACCCAAGAGAGATTATTTATTAGTAGTTTGACTAGAAAGAAAGACGTGGAGAAAGTAACTATGAAGTACGGCCAAGTTTCCATGACCAGAAGTAGTGAAGAGAGACATGGTAGGCACGGTCAAATCCCGTTATATATTTTGTGACATTAGTGTGTTGATTCAAAAGAACAATATTCTATTTTAAAAATATGTTGTTAATTTTATTCAAAAAAAAAATGTTGTTAATCCATTAGTGGTCGCAACAAATTTAAAAAGGGTAGACGTGATTTAAAAAGAGCAGACGAATGTATGTTGATAGCTGTCACACGGCTTTCTTCTTGACTCGAATATCGTCCGTGCAATGTCTAGCTAGCGCCCAGCGAAGTCAAGCTAGCGCTCAACTAGTTAGCACTCCGGTTCCTCCCGACCGTCACCTGCACCAAGGTTAGATCTACAATGGACAGATATTGTATATGCACAGATGATTGAATATAAACACACACAATGTTTGGGAACCACCCGTATCTTTTATTGCCTTCACTACAACTCAAAGATCTTAGGTGTTCGTCCATTTACAATGATTACAACTCTTTGCCCTAGCAATCTGTTCTTATCACTATAATGCACTCAAGCACCTGACTCATAACTCTAGCTTAGCTCTGCTAACTCTCCTTAGCTCTGCTAACGTTCTCTTGATCTCTATCTCGATATGATCACAATTGTGCCTACCATCTATGTTTATAGCCAAACACATTGTATCCTATTCCTGGTCTTGTTAGAAGTCCTTCAGCAACTCTGACTAGGAATCAGCCAACTGATGATGCCAGCCCGCACACAACTACTACGAGGAGTAGGACACCCGCATCCAGAAGAATCTGCATAGGGGAGTGGGGGGCAAATGATAGGATACCCTTTACAAGCCGGAATGGCTATCCGGGCCTACGACAGCTACTGAATCCGGAGATATGTCACCATTGTTAGGTCCGGGTCCGCTCCAGATCCGTGACGTTACTCCGGTGCGAAGTAATAGAGCACGTGGCATCCCAAGGCTCCTGTCACCATCAAAGGGTCCCAACTAAAAACGACAGCTAATGATTACCAATAATGGGCGTAATACAAGAATGAGGAGGACACACTCTAAAAGGGGGCTGACACACTTTCCCACAATTATTCTCCTGGACAGGTGTCGTGCATCTACACGTCCCAGGTGTCCTACCTACCTAGGATTGGACGCCCATGATTTAAGGTACCAACCCCGAAACCCTAATTCGGGGACTATAAATAGACCCAGAAAAGAAGGTTTGGGGGTTACGTTCTCTCTACTCACACTCATACACTTACACCCTCCATAATTAGATACTCTGATTCTTATCTTTGATTTTCCAACGCCGTCACTCATTCTCACGCCGGAGGTGCCGCGGGTCCAAACCCACCTCCCAGCATTGTTTTGCAGAGTCCCAACCACCAGCTACACCGCTTTCCGAGCTTGAGGACGGCGGAAGAAGCACCAGGTCGGAATATAGAGTTATCATTGGCGCTAGAAGGAGGGGCCTCTGTCCTTTGGTCTAGATGCCACTGGACTCGACTCCAGCGACAAACTCTTGAAAAAGAGTCCTAACCAAAACCAGTAAGATCTAAAACCACTTCAACCTTTGATAAAAATGCAACCTTTACACCTTTCGACTATATATGCACGTTTTTAGTCCCGTCTAGCCTCTATTAACCCAGATCTGTGATAAAATTGCGATTCTTTAATTTCTAAGCTTAGCTGAAATTTAGATCTGAATCAATGGTTAAGTACCTATATATACCGCCTTTTGATTTCATTTGAGTATTGAGCCCATATTCAAGTTATCTTATACAGAGCATAGTATAGATTTGTTATAATTGTTGCTTTGTGAATCGTCCTGCTTGGAAAGTTGGAATCATGGTAAGGGGAAGTAAATCTACGCAAAGAGCCAACACTCGAGCGCGGGATCACGAAACAGCCCCAGAACCGACCTTAGTTCCGGTCGAGGTGCCTCCAGTCGTGCAGAGAGCAGAGATCGCACCGGGCGACGCCCGAATTGACATCGAGGTAAATCAGTACAAATACACGGATGTGCCTCTAGCTGGAATGCATCTCCAGAATCTAACCCGGGAGGAATTGGCGGAAGCAATCCGGGTATTTAGAGCAACCCGAGCACCTCCACCTCCCGAACCGGAGCAGGCAGAAAACTCCCAAGGCTCCCAACACTCTCATCGATCCAGGATGTCTGTCTTTGACCGGCTTGGAAATAAAGGCAAAGAAAAGCAGACAGCCAATAAAGCTCAGAGCAAAAGCCAGGAAGTTGAGAAACTCAAAAAGCTGGCTGATCTAAAGGAGCAAATCAGACAGGAGGAGGAAGCAAAGCTCGAACTCAAAATACAGAAAAGAATACAGGAAGAAGAGGACCGGATCTTCAGGAGGTCCGGATCCAAAAGAATTCTGAGAGAAGTCAGTCCGGAGGTAATCTCGGACGAAGACGAGCCCGAAGACAATTTGATGCAAATGATTCATGAGCTACAAAAGAAAGTTGGGCAGGACTCCGGACTTGAAATTGAGGGGACTTTGACTCCGTTCAGCCGATCTCTGGAAGCTATCCCCAGACAAAAGAACCTGAAGCATTACAACTTTGACTCCTTTGATGGATTGGGGGACCCAGAGGAGCATGTTAATTACTTTGAGCAGATTGCTCTTATCTACTACTACAATGACATAACCAAATGCAGGTTTTTCGCGTCAACCTTAAAAGGAGGGGCTCAGAGGTGGTTCAGTCGAATCCTTTCCCGAAGTATTCGCTCATGGAAAGAATTCCGTGAATCCTTTTTAAAGAGGTTCAGAGCGAACCGAACTCATGAATTACACATGTGCCATCTGGAGACTATTCGTCAAAATGATGATGAGACACTCGCGGATTATATGAAACGATTCCAGGAAGCAATAAACAAAGTCTCGCGGTTGGATGAGCGAGAAGCTCTCAGCATTTTCCGGAGGAATCTGGACCCGGACCAAAATGAAAGATACGTCTATGAGTTGATCAATAAGGAACCTGAGAGTCTGGCCGCAGCATACTCCATGGCTGCACGATTTATCAAAGAAAGTGATGTATTACAGGCAATGAGAATGACCCGCCAAGGGAACTCTTCACACCGAACTGCCAGCGATGACCGCTCTCGGGGTGGTTATCAACCTGACAAGCGATTCAAGCCCAACAGACAAACAAATTATATCCAAAATTCACAACCATCGGTCTTCGAAAGGATCTCAGAACCCGCTGCAGTAATTGTTAGTCCGGATTCAAAGCCCGCTAAACCACCCAAAGCTGAACCAAAGCCGGAGCCGGAGTGGACTCCACTCAGCCGAACACGGGCTGATATTCTGAAAGAAGTCCGCGACAAACCATACTTTTATCCACCCAAGCCGATGATCACGGCACCAGAGAAGCGCCCGACACACAAGCAATGTGAGTACCACGGGACTCATGGTCATACAACAGAAAATTGCTTGTCCCTTAAGTACTTCATTGAAGATCAAATCAAAAGAGGGAACATGGGGCAGTATATAGCTCGGAAGAACACGGAAAAGGAAACAGGAAAGAAACATGTGGTCAACGTGGTAATGGGGGGGTCCAATTCCCCTCCCCCAAGCCCGAACTCAAGTGGAGAAGTAATGATGGTCCAATCTTTCCCCGAACAAGTGATCACCTTCAGTAATGCCGACTTTGAAGGGATTGATCCGAACCACAATGAAGCCTTGGTGGTTAGCCTGGATGTGGCGGAAAACGAGGTCAAAAGAATCCTGATTGACAACGGATCTTCGGCCAACATTATCTTCAAACATACATTTGACAGAATGCAGCTGGGCAGCGTGAGAATGAATGAATGCAGAGAGGACCCTCTTTTTGGATTCGGAAACAACTTAGTGCCGATTCAAGGGACACTATACCTACCTGTTCAGTTCGGAACCTTCTCAAAGCAAGTCACTCATATGATAAAGTTCTACGTCATCAATACCCCTTCCTCCTACAATATGATCCTTGGCCGTCCAGCGTTAACAAAACTCCGGGCAATAACCTCCACCCCTCATCTAAAGTTTAAATTCCCCACCCCCTCAGGAGTTGGGGAGGTCAAAGGAGACTCTAAAACCGCTAGTCGTTGTTACGGCCAGGCACTGGTCATGGCTGAAACTGATCCGGAGAACAAACGAAAAGTGTCAGTGTACCACAAGAACTTAAGCAGAAAGAAGCACAGAGCTTACTTCAAAAATCAGTCTGGACATGAAGTCCAAAATATCGAAAGAATAGAAGCCCAGACAAAAGAAGAACTTATTGCCAAAGCCAGGGAGTATCTGGAAACAAACACCCAGGCCCGGGTTCAACAATTTATGGCGAAGAAAGACTTGGGTAAAGTCGAGTCGGCAGTCGAAATCGAGATGATCGAATTGGAAGAAGGTAACCCGGACCGAAAGATAAAGATAGGATCCGGACTGCACCCTACATTCAAGAAAAACCTGGTACAACTACTCAGGGATTATGCGGATGTCTTTGCCTGGAGCCCGGAAGAAATGCCTGGGCTTGATCAATCGGTGGCCATGCACAGTCTGGATGTCAATCCTAACAAAAAGCCAGTAAAACAGAAAAGAAGAAACTTTGCTCCAGATCGACAAAAGGCGATTGATGAAGAGGTGGAAAAACTACTTAAGGCAGGAATAATTTGCGAGATAAGGTATCCGGATTGGCTGGCCAATGTAGTTTTGGTTAAGAAACCCAACGGCAAATGGAGAATGTGTGTCGACTATACAGATTTGAATGCCGCATGCCCCAAAGATCCATATCCTCTTCCCAGCATAGATCAACTCATCGACGCTACTGCAGGGCACGTGATGTTCAGCTTCATGGATGCATTCTCCGGATACAACCAAATTAAGATGAACCCGGCCGACATAGCCAAAACCGCTTTCATAACTCACCGAGCGGTTTACGCATACAAATATATGCCGTTCGGATTAATGAATGCCGGGTCATCCTACCAAAGGGCGATGGTGGAGATTTTCAAAGACCAGCTGGGCCGAAACTTGGAGTCCTATGTGGACGATATGATAGCTAAGTCGAAAGCGGTGGAGGAACATGTTCCGGACTTACAGGAGTGTTTTGAAAATCTGAGGAAGCATGAGATGAAATTAAATCCGGAGAAGTGCACCTTCGGAGTCGTAGCTGGAAAATTTTTGGGATTCATGATCAGTCAAAGGGGAATCGAAGCCAATCCGGAAAAGATTAAGGCCATAATGGAGATGGAGCCGCCCCGAACTCAGAAAGAAATCCAGAAGTTGGCGGGCTCTTTGGCGGTACTGAGGCGATTCATCCCAAAGCTGGCCGAAAGATGCTTGCCCTTCTTCGAGCTGCTGAAAGGGGCGAAAAACAAAAAAGAAATAAACTGGAATCCGGACTGCCAGAAAGCTTTCGACTCTATAAAGCAATTCCTGTCATCACCACCAATTCTATCTAAAGCTGAGTCAGGGGAAACATTGTTTCTTTACCTAGCTGCAGGACCACAGGCTGTGGGAGCGGCCCTGATCAGAGAACACGAAGGAAAACAGAAACCGGTATATTATGTCAGTCAGGTACTGAAGGACGCAGAGACCAGGTACCCGAACTTGGAAAAATTTACTTTTGCTCTGGTAACAGCCTCAAGAAAGCTAAGGCATTATTTCCAAGGAAGAGAAATCAAAGTCGTAACTGACCAGCCTCTGCGAAGGATAATTCACAAGCCAGATGTGTCCGGCAGACTTGTAAATTGGGCTATAGAGTTAAGCCAGTTCCAACTCACGTTCGTACCCCGAACGGCAATAAAAGCTCAGGTGTTAGCAGATTTCGTCGTGGAATGTTCTTTCCCTGAACCCCAAACTAGTCCCAAGACTGTGGATCCGGGAAAAGAGGAAAATGAATCAGACCAGGAGGCTTGGTCTTTGTATGTTGACGGATCTTCAACAAACGAAAGATCTGGGGCAGGGTTAGTTCTGAAAAGCCCTCATGGCTTCCAGATACAACAAGCCATAGCCTTCAAATTTTTAGCTACAAACAACCAGTCAGAATACGAGGCACTTTTAGCCGGACTCCGCTTGGCAAGATCCTTGAAAGTACAGAGCTTGAACATTTATAGCGACTCCCAAATTGTGGTAAAACAGACCAAGGGAGAATATATTGCCAAGGATCAAAGACTAGCTCAGTACCAGGCCCTGGTCAAAAGTTACCTGGCTGCGATCCCGAAGTTCGAAATGATTCAGATAAATAGAGAAGAAAACACAGAGGCCGATGCTTTGTCAAAGCTAGTGCAGAATGATACCGAACTGGATAGCTCGATATACTTTGAGGAGATTGAGAAACCAACCATTGAAAATGTCGAGGTAATGGAAATAGATGATCAACCTAATTGGATGACCTCTCTGATTTCGTATTTGGATAAAGGAGAATTGCCCGAGGACAAGAATAAGGCTCAAAGACTCAAGGCCAAAGCTGCTAAGTTTTTCCTAGAAGAAGGACAACTCTATCGCAGAACGTTCTCCAGTCCGGTCCTGAAATGTATCGGTCCAGCAGAAGCAGAATATTGTCTACAAGAAGTTCATGAAGGGATTTGTGGAGACCATTTATCCGCAAAGGCCCTGGCTTACAAAATAATAAGGCAAGGCTATTACTGGCCCACAATTCATAATGATGCGGTGGAGTTTGTCAAAAAATGTAAGAATTGTCAGTTGTTCAGCAATGTGCAAAGACAAAGTCCAGTTATACCTTCATCCGTCCTGTCTCCGGTGCCTTTTACTGTCTGGGGTATCGACATTGTTGGTCCATTTCCTCGGGCTAAGGGAGATCTCAGGTACCTATTGGTAGCCATCGATTACATGACTAAGTGGGCAGAAGCAAAAGCCATGAGAACTATAAATCAGCAAGACTGCATCCGGTTCATGGACAACATACTGATGAGGTTTGGGATTCCTCAAGTTTTGGTCTCAGATAATGGGCCTCAATTTGTCGGATCCGATTTTGAGAACTACTTGAAAGAAAGGGGCATTAAACATAAGAAGTCATCGGTGGCATACCCACAAGGTAATGGACAAGCGGAAGTAACTAACAGAATTTTGCTAAGGGGAATAGAGAAAAGGCTGAAGCAGTGCAAAAACAAGTGGCCCGAAGAACTGCCAAACGTGCTATGGGCATACAGAACTAGTCCCCGAACAAGCACAGGCGAAACACCCTTCAAACTGGCATATGGGACTGAAGCGATGCTTCCGATAGAAGTGGGCTCGCCCTCTCACAGGGCTATTAACTTTGAGGAAATTACAAATGAGGAAGGGCTCCGAATCAATCTCGATTTAGTTGACGAATTCAGGGACGGAGCAGTTGCAAAAATGGAAAAGTATAAGGAGAAAACAAGAGAATATTTTGGAAAGAAAGCCAGAATCAAAAACTTTCAAGTCGGAGATCTAGTTTTGCGGGATGCAGAGGCTTCGGACCCAACCAACACCGGAAAGCTCAAGCCAAAATGGGAGGGCCCGTATAAAGTCAAAGAGGTCCTTCGCCCCGGAACATACAAGCTGATCAATATGGATGAATCCGAGGTTCCCAACACTTGGCATGGTCTTCGACTAAGGAAGTTCTACCAGTAAAAAGAAGGTCAAGGCCGGAGTAATCAATCAAGGAGCTACCTCAAAGCCCAGAAAAGTCTTCAACAGATAGATTAGCCTCTGTAATGAAGCAAGAATAAGTTATTTGTAGTAGGAATGTTATAATTAATGAAAATAGGCCTGGCCTTATGCTATTTATATTTCGTTGTAAATTTATTGTAACACTCACAAACACAAGTCCCTGATCCGGAGCCATAGGCAAAATTGGAACCAGGGCAAAAGCAATATGCAACCACCACTTTAGTCCGGGTTCGTTCCTATGAAACAATCCGGACTGGGGGGCGAAAACGATAAATTTCTCTAAGTAACCCAAAGCTATAAAGCTTTGGACTTAGCTAAAACACAACCACTTTAGTCCGGGTTCGTTCCTATGAAACAATCCGGACTGGGGGGCGAAAACAATAAATTTCTCTAAGTAACCCAAAGCTATAAAGCTTTGGACTTAGCTAAAACACAACCACTTTAGTCCGGGTTCGTTCCTATGAAACAATCCGGACTGGGGGGCGAAAACGATAAATTTCTCTAAGTAACCCAAAGCTATAAAGCTTTGGACTTAGCTAAAACACAACCACTTTAGTCCGGGTTCGTTCCTATGAAACAATCCGGACTGGGGGCGAAAACGATAAATTTCTAAGTAACCCAAAGCTATAAAGCTTTGGACTTAGCTAAAACACAACCACTTTAGTCCGGGTTCGTTCCTAAGAAACAATCCGGACTGGGGGGGCGAAAACGATAAATTTCTCTAAGTAACCCAGAGCTATAAAGCCCTGGACTTAGCTAAAAAACGACCACTTTAGTCCGGGTTTGTTCCCACGAAACAATCCGGACTGGGAGGCGAAAAAGATAAGTTTCTCTAAATAACTTCAATTTATAAAGCTCTCGAATTAGCTTGGAAATGACCACTCTAGTCCGGATTTGTTCCCACGAAACAACCCGGACTGAAGGTAGGCGAAAAATCAAGCATAAAGATGTAACAAATTCAAAACAGACGCCAAAGAAACAAAAGCAAACGATTATGGCTGTTTTTCAAGCCATTTTTATTAAGCAGGGGGAAGGGGAGGTACAACAGTTATCAAAATAAAAAAGATAAAAGCTTATATCTAAGCGGTGGCAGCACCAGCACCACCAGCACCGCCAGAACCATCCCCGCCGTGCCCAGGCCCGCGGCGTCCCCTCCCAGCCTGACCATCAACCATCCTGCGCAGAGCTAGAGCATCATCAATCCTTTTCAGGACCGCATCGATCTCGGCCATGGTGGTGGGGCCATCAAACACTATCCCATCTACTATAATTTTGTTATTCTCATAGTCGTAAACCAGAGTTTTGGGATCCATGGCTCAAAAAGGGGAGAAGATGAGAAAAGAAAACTGAGGAAGTTTGTGACAAGAATAAAAGAAAAACGGGGATATCAGGGATATTTATAGGAAGGAGGCAAGGACGACCTCAAGGCATTTCCAGTCGTCAAATACATGGGAAACTGAAAGGACATTAATGCTGGTCGAATAACGCAAGGACCAAGGCGTTTGACCCTGGAAGACACAATGTTCACCGATTCCCTGGCTGAATGCAACAAAAAACGAGGTAAACACAAAAAACTATGGGAACAAAATAAATCCTCACCACCATCCGGACTCCATCTTTCGGGATTAGATCCAGACTGGGAGGCAAAACCTTACGAAATCTCTATAAGCCACTTAGCTTAAGAGAATATACGTAAAGCTATTACAACCAATCCGAACCTAATTTTTGTTTCGAAACCAGTCCGGGGAGCAAATTGCAGGAGGTTTATCTAAGTCACCTCAGATTCTTAAACGCCGAATTTAAGAGAAACAAAAATATGGAAAAGAGCAAAAGGAGTTAAGTAAACTGCCGAATAGGCACCACGATACAGATAACATTTAACGAGGGACCGAACCAGCCATATGATTCGAAACATCCCGGAGAAAATTCGACCACTAAAGTTATAGTTCGATATTACAACAAAGACATTCAAACGAAAAGAAGTCGAATAACTATACGGCGGGAGGGTCTTCAGCCGGAGTTTCTTCGGCCCGAGTTTCTGGAGGGACGATGGCTTTGTTCAGAGATGGGTCCTGGACGTCCTCTTCCCTCTCTTCACCATCTTCATCATCCGAGTCAGATTCCTCCTCGGAGTAGTAAGGTTCTGGATCTTCTCCGGTGGCAATGAAATGTTGTTCTGCGGCAATGAAGAGAGGTTTGAATTCGTCCCAGCCAGCGGATGGGTTTTCCTTCAATAACTTGTGAGAAACGACCCACGCGCGGCAAATTTTCGAGGCGGCCTTCTTGCCTAATTCCGTGTAGTACTCCTGAGAGTGACGGAACTCATCTAAGATGGCAGCGGGTTCTTTGTAGCCTGCGAGCTTAGCTCGGAGTTGTTCAAGCTCCTTCTCGGCAGTCTGGGCCCGGGCTTCCGCATCATCAGCCTTTTTCTGGAGAATTACGAGCTTCCCCTCGGACTCTTTGGACTTCAGCTGCAAATCTTCAACACTTTCCTTCAACTTAGAGTTGGCATGATCCAAGTCGAAAATTTTGATGTCTTTCTGCTCTGAAGCGGAAATAATAGCCCGTGCAGCTTCAACGGTCTCCAACTCCCTGTTCCCTATCGCAAACAGCCCGGCCATCTCAGAGCCCATCTGGAAAGACAAGAATAATGTGTCAGAAAAAGTATGTTAAGTAACGACAAAGTTTAAAAGGACAAGAAAATCTACCTTCAGCCAAGTACTCATCATCTCTTTGAACAGGGGGTTAAACCCCAAAGCCTGATAGCGCGACCATTCCTCCTTATCGGGCAGATCTGCGATGAACTGGCTGCATTTCTCGGCCTCAATTAGAGGCTCTTTCTCTGGGCGGCTTCTCTGACTAGGACCGGAGACGGTTCCAAACGTCTTAGCAACCTCGGGCGCAAAAGGAATAGAGCCCGGGGCAGAGGTTCCAGAAGGCTTCACCCCGGTGAGATCCATAACAATATTTCCAACATCTCCTCCCCGAGCCCGCTTTGATTTCCGTTCGAGCCCCTGCAACGGTTCGTCCTCAACCTCGGGGGGAACAGATTTCCCTTTCATATTAGCCCCGGACTCCGAATCTTGCTCAACACTCATGTCCGTTTTGGAACTCTCTCCTTCGCCAGCGGCGCTCTTCTTTTTCCCTTTCTTCGAGCGCTGATTCACTTTGTGTATGCCACCTATTCCCTGCATAGCTGTGGCCAGACACGTCGTTTCAACATCCAATGCCTTCATCCTCTCTTTATGGAAAGGGCTGTATTGAGGCAAACCTGAAAAGAAGACAGGGTAAAAAACAGTCAGAGCGATCGACAAAGGGAAAGAAAATCTCAAGATACAAATAATTACACACTACTTACATCCAAAAGAATGTAATATTTCATGGTCCATGAATGAATGCCGAGTTGTTGAAACCCCTAACGCCCTACAGAAGTCATGAACCTTTATCCGGGCAACGCCTGTTAGTTCATATTCTTGGAAGTTACGACAGGCCTCAACCCGGAACAGAGGCATATATTCAATATCTTCGGACTGTAGGAACGCCCACTCCTCATGCCAACCCTTGAGGGAGGACATCATGGTGACAGGCATCACCCCTCCCTTCTTAAAACCACACCGTTGGTAGTTGAACCGGAGCTCATACAAGGGCACTAAGGTTGACTTCACCAGAGTGAAAATATAATGGAAAAGCCGGAAAGTAGGAAGAAATCCTTTGACATTACAGCAACCAAGGAACCACATGATCCACTTGACGGCGTTCGGGGTAAGTTGAAACAAGGGGATTTCATAGTCAAATTTGCAGAGGCACTTAATGAATTGATGACAATGAGGATTGTATCCTGATCTAAGGTGCTCCAGAGAAACCCCTACCAAACCATCCCCGGGCCTATGGTATATTCTTTCGTGGGGTTCGGGCCACCTCCAAACAACTTTGTCGTCTAGATGAAAGCACGACCTGAAACACTCATCTAACTTACCGGTATTGGCAATATCTAGCAAAGGGGCCATGGGGGTGCTAGTGCCGGGGAGATGTGATAACTCGGCGTCCATAGAGCACTGATCATAAAACACAGGACCCCCGGGAGACATTTTATACACTTCGGATAAGTTCCTGAAATAATACTCATCGGGGACATAAATATCTTTCTCAACAAAGAAGAATTGGACATCTCTCCAACGACCCTCGGACGTACTAAGGGTCTCCCCCGGGGAGAGTCGCAGGGTGGGGAGCTCGTCTAGAGTGGTCTTCGGGAATTTCCTAGTTCTGTGGGTCATTGTAGAGGAAGAGGAAGAACCAGATCTAAGCTCGGTAGAGAGGTCTGAGTCCGAGGAAGAGCTAGAAGGTATAAATGTGGATAGGGGTCGTTTAGCCAATTGCTTCTTATACACCATAAAACAACACACTACCCCAGAATTCCCAAAATACAGCAGATCCCCGAACCAAAAAACAAAAAGACAAACACGATTATCAGAAACACCAACACAAAACAGAAATCAGAACTAAAGATCTACACAAATAGACACAAATACATGCATACACAAAACAAAATTTTAAACCCAGAAACTTCAAAACCCAGAAATTTCGAATAAACTAAGCAACCACCATAGTCCCAAATACTAGAGATACATAAACAGAAAGCCTCAAATGACCCAAAAAGCAAAACAATCACTTCAGTTTTAAATCTCAACGAACACAGTAACGGGGAAAGTAAGCAGGTATAGAGATAATGGAATTTGAACAGTTGGGGAAAAATAACATCGAATTACTCCGCAAGAAGTGCAAGTAAAGACAAGAAAAGTGAAGAGAAATAAGGAGAAAGAAACGCTTACAATGAGGAAGAAGATGCAAGAAAAGCACTCGCCACCGATCAACAACCAAGGTGTGGAGAAAAAAAAAAGAAGAGCGGAAGAAGCGTACGGTAAAAATGAAAAAGGGGGAGAAGCACAATTGAAATATACTTATAGAGAAACTGAAGTGAGCAAACGGATGAGATGCTGCCACGTGGACGGCCAGGAAAAATCTCGATTAAAACAAAAGAGGTTGTCAGAAAAAGCAATCATGACTGCGCGTCTAACGAGGAAAATGGACAAGCTCTGGAAATTCGGAAATATGAAGGAATATCAAAAAATAGTTGATTAACGTTTCGAGTTCACAAGCCTACAGCCCCGGACCATGTGCAACACACGAAATCCGGACTGGGGAGATTAGAAATGTGGAATTTTTCTTCTTACCCACTCAAAACAATGGACATCGAAACCCAAACTACTACTCCCCCATCCAGAAGAATCTGCATAGGGGAGTGGGGGGCAAATGATATGATACCCTTTACAAGCCGGAATGGCTATCCGGGCCTACGACAGCTACTGAATCCGGAGATATGTCACCATTGTTAGGTCCGGGTCCGCTCCAGATCCGTGACGTTACTCCGGTGCGAAGTAATAGAGCACGTGGCATCCCAAGGCTCTTGTCACCATCAAAGGGTCCCAACTAAAAACGACAGCTAATGATTACCAATAATGGGCGTAATACAAGAACGAGGAGGACACACTCTAAAAGGGGGCTGACACACTTTCCCACAATTATTCTCCTGGACAGGTGTCGTGCATCTACACGTCCCAGGTGTCCTACCTACCTAGGATTGGACGCCCATGATTTAAGGTACCAACCCCGAAACCCTAATTCGGGGACTATAAATAGACCCAGAAAAGAAGGTTTGGGGGTTACGTTCTCTCTACTCACACTCATACACTTACACCCTCCATAATTAGATACTCTGATTCTTATCTTTGATTTTCCAATGCCGTCACTCATTCTCACGCCGGAGGTGTCGCGGGTCCAAACCCACCTCCCGGCATTGTTTTGCAGAGTCCCAACCACCAGCTACACCGCTTTCCGGGCTTGAGGACGGCGGAAGAAGCACCAGGTCGGAATATAGAGTTATCAGGTGGTGCTGAGGAAGTACGTCGAATGAACGAAGACGGGCAACTTGAGAAGGTTCTAGATGGTTGCGAGAAGGTGGATGATGGCAGTGGTGATGGTGGTGCATTGTGTGAAGGGTGTGGGGATGTGAGATTTGTGCCTTGTGAGACATGTTCAGGGAGTTGCAAGATATATTATGAAGCTGAGTATTATGATGATGAAGAAGAACAAACTGAGGAAGCTGAATATGGGTTTAAAAGATGTCCTGATTGCAATGAAAATGGACTTATCAGGTGTCCATTTTGTTGTAACTAGCATTGTTCATACATACATATTCTCTAGTCTCTTCTTCTGTGATTTTTGTATTACACTTTAGAATGTTTTGTTTTGTGTACAGTAATTCGAAACTTCTTATCAAATAACTTTGGATAGAAACTGTTCTGTTCTTCAATGTGTTGCATACTGAGGTGTGTGCAATAAGAATGTGCTTACTCTATTTCTTGATCTAAGCTTGCTTATGGCCCTGACTAGTGACTAAGTATTTGGCCTGTTTGGCATAGCTTAATTATGCCAAATTATTACTAATCCAATTTGCATTAGGTGTTCTTCAGTTTTGTGTTGTGCATACTCTGGTTCATTCATACCCAAGTGTTATGGGGTTCAATCCTTTAATGAATCAATCCCCAGTGAGCAACTTTCAAGATATCATAATCTTGTAGAATTGAACCACTGAGCCCCACTGCACATTGTTATGGACCATCGTTTTAAATTTATTCCCCACTAGGCTGTCCTTAATTGCTAATACAATTTTGAGAGCTTAAAACAAAAAGAAGGAACAAAAGAGCAATCTCTAGGCCTGAATTATATGACACAACTGGACAAATTTGTAATAAGCTTCAAAATCCTAGTTTGTGACGAAGACAAACCCAATAAGTGTTTATTTCGCAGAAAAGATAATAATTGTGGACAAGTTATGATATTCAGCTTCAATCATGGTCAAAAGCTAAATCTGATTATTAAGTGATTATATAAAAAAAAAAAAATTAAGCACCTTTAGAACGTTAAACCACTAATTCATAATTAGTGGCCACCCAAGAGAGATTATTTATTAGTAGTTTGACTAGAAAGAAAGACGTGGAGAAAGTAACTATGAAGCACGGCCAAGTTTCCATGACCAGAAGTAGTGAAGAGAGACATGGTAGGCACGGTCAAATCCCGTTATATATTTTGTGACATTAGTGTGTTGATTCAAAAGAACAATATTCTATTTTAAAAATATGTTGTTAATTTTATTAAAAAAAAAATGTTGTTAATCCATTAGTGGTCGCAACAAATTTAAAAAGGGTAGACGTGATTTAAAAAGAGCAGACGAATGTATGTTGATAGCTGTCACACGGCTTTCTTCTTGACTCGAATATCGCCCGTGCAATGTCTAGCTAGCGCCCAGCGAAGTCAAGCTAGCGCTCAACTAGTTAGCACTCCGGTTCCTCCCGACCGTCACCTGCACCAAGGTTAGATCTACAATGGACAGATATTGTATATGCACAGATGATTGAATATAAACACACACAATGTTTGGGAACCACCCGTATCTTTTATTGCCTTCACTACAACTCAAAGATCTTAGGTGTTCGCCCGTTTACAATGATTACAACTCTTTGCCCTAGCAATCTGTTCTTATCACTATAATGCACTCAAGCACCTGACTCATAACTCTAGCTTAGCTCTGCTAACTCTCCTTAGCTCTGCTAACGTTCTCTTGATCTCTATCTCGATCTGATCACAATTGTGCCTACCATCTATGTTTATAGCCAAACACATTGTATCCTATTCCTGGTCTTGTTAGAAGTCCTTCAGCAACTCTGACTAGGAATCAGCCAACTGATGATGCCAGCCCGCACACAACTACTACGAGGAGTAGGACACCCGCACCTGATGCCCAACTCCTACGAGAGTACGAGGCGTAGAACTCCCGTGCGCGCTAGGAATCCTACGAGTACACCAGCCCCAACGCCCAGCCACCAGCCAACTTCTCTGCCTCAGCTCACCGTTTCTTACTAAAACTTGGTTTCCAGCCAGCAACAAACCACATACGTGCCCCAGCGCCTTAGTCTTTCGCTCCCGCACACTTAGTCTTTTGCCCTGCATGATCAAACCAACGTCTTGGGTCAAGGCAACCTACGTTTCGGACGCCCAAGCCGGAACTCTTGGTCGCCCCTGTTTACCTAACGTGTCAAGGGTCTAACAAACCACCCCCACTAAAAAAACTCGATGTCCTCATCGAGGGGTGAACACAAAACTCTCGAACCTGATCAAACCGACAATTCGCTGCTCCCATTTCTTTAGCCTGCTTTTCCTTGTGCAATCTCTTGTCAACCTGTCCCTTGATCGCCGAAGATGCCCGTTTCTTCCCATCAATCAACAAGTCTGACTGAAATGGCTTCCAAGAACTCCCATGAGCAACCAAACTCTGTTTCGATCCATTCGACAAGCCAATCTCAAAGGGACCCTCATGCCTCTGCAATAACCCCTTCAGATTGTCTCGGGACCTATTCCTCTTCCCGACTCGTGGCGTCAGCATCAAAACCTGAGCACCAACCCCAAACTCATTCTGAACATGGCACTTATCACTAATAGTCGCCTTGTCCAAGGCCTGATTTTTCCCACACAAACTTGAGGACTCACCTGCCTTCTCAAGTAGCACCTCCTTATAACTTTTGGGACCTCCCGATGGTAGGATCTGCTCAGCGACCAACGAATCACCCGTTTCACGCTGCAACTCCTCCAACTCCACACAACAAGAAATCTGGTCGGGCTCGCTCACACCAGCCTCCAACTCACCTCCAAGATCAGTGACCCTTTTAAACAACGACGCTTTAGGCAATTCCATAAACATAGCATCATCAAGCACTCCAAGCTCATCAAACCCAAAACCATGTCTCAACCGTCACACTTGGCTCGACCTTACCTAGACTTGCAAGACATGCTAACTTATCCCCCTTCGAATCAGTTTCCACCCGCATAGCAGACAACCCAATTCTCTGGTTTTCCTTTCTAGCGTCCGTCACCCCCTTCACAAAGCAAGGCATAGTTTCATCATTCACGAACAAACCTTCCAAGTGAGGCATCACCGAAACCTTGGCCTTTGTTAAGACGTCCATCCCCAATACGATATCAAAATCATCCAATGGCACCGATAACAAAGTCACTTCACCTTCCCAAAGTCCAAGCTTTAGATTCACCACAACTGAACCTGTCACTTGCCGTGTTTCCGCATTCACTGCTTTAAATTGACTAACACTTGGCTCTAGGCTCAAACCCCACGCACCAATATTTCTATCCGCCACAAAACAACTTGTGGCTCCTTTGTCCACCATTGCCATAACGTCCTTACCTTTCAAAGCAACCTGAGCATATAACAGCCCACCCGCCTTCGCTTGCACATCTGCCCGAAGCGCATTAACCAACCGTAATGGATTCATCCTCACTAGGCCATCCTCTTTACCTTGGTTCTCCTCAACAATGATAGCATTCAGGTTCTCTCTTTTCGGACAATCTATCATCAAGTGAAGCCCGCTACAAATGAAACACCCTCTGGTTTTCGTCTTGTGCTTTTCACCCTTCGATTTCTCCTGGCCACCATTATCTCCCTCGTCCTCCTTCTTGTCTTTTGCTGCCTTGCTCCTACCCTCGGCCCTTAACTTATCTGATTCAGTAGTATGCTCAACGAAATTGTAATCAACCAACCCATCTGCCGCTGCTATCGCCGTCGTCAAATCCCTCACATTCTGGCGACGTAGCTCAGGTTGAGCCCATGGCTTCATACCCGACACGAAATTGAACAACTTGTCTTCATCCGACATGTTCCTGATGTCCAAAAACAAAGAACTAAATTCCTTCACATAGTCACGCACAGTCCCCGTCTGTTTCAACTGTTTCAATCCTTCCCTAGCCAACCAAGCAGCGTTGTTAGGCAAAAACTGATCTTTGAGCTTCTTCTTCAAGGACTCCCACGTTTCAATCTTTGGGCGACCAGCGTTCACATCATCATCTACACGAGTCCGCCACCATAACTTAGCTTCCCCCGATAGATACATGCTAGTGATCGTCACTTGTTCACTAGTTTGAACATGAGCGGCCTTGAAATACTGCTCATTGTCCCACAAAAAGTTCTCGAGCTCTTTAGCGTTCCGGCTCCCCTCAAACTTCTTTGGTTCAGGAACCTTAAACTTCACATGACTCTCCCCTAGAGTCTTTGAAGCACTAGCAGCCACAGCACACCTCAAAACCACCAACTCGTTCTCAAGATTCTCAACATGCTTCTTCAACCTTTGAGACCATACATCCATCTTTGTAAAACCCTCGGTCAATTTCAAGTCTAGCTGCTCCATATGGGACTCAAACGACCTTCGCATCGAAGTCATCTCCTCAACCATAGACTGACTACGTTGTTCCAGCGTTACCCCATCAGCCAACAGCGGTTCACCCAACTATTCCTCAAGCCTGGCGACACGATCAGTCAAACTACCTTCGCTCGACCTCGGACTCACCGTCATCTCGCTGAAAACCTATGCTCGTAACCTTATGCTCTGATACCAATTGTCACACGGCTTTCTTCTTAACTCGAATATCGCCCGTGCGATGCCTAGCTAGCGCCCAGCGAAGCCAAGCTAGCGCTCAACTAGTCAGCACTCCCATTCCTCCCGACCGTCACCTGCACCAAGGTTAGATCTACAATGGACAGATATTGTATATGCACAGATGATTGAATATAAACACACACAATGTTTGGGAACCACCCATATTTTTTATTGCCTTCACTACAACTCAAAGATCTTAGGCGTTCGCCCGTTTACAATGATTACAACTCTTTGCCCTAGCAATCTGTTCCTATCACTATAATGCACTCAAGCACCTGACTCATAAACTCTAGCTTAGCTCTGCTAACTCGCCGTAGCTCTGCTAACGCTCTCTTGATCTCTATCTCGATCTGATCACAATTGTGCCTACCATCTATATTTATAGCCAAACACATTGTATCCTATTCCTAGTCTTGTTAGAAGTCCTTCAGCAACTCTGACTAGGAATCAGCCAACTGGAGCCAACTGATGATGCCAGCCCGCACACAACTACTACGAGGAGTAGGACACCCGCACCTGATGCCCAACTCCTACGAGGCGTAGAACTCCCGCGCGCGCTAGGAATCCTACGAGCACACCAGCCCCAACGCCCAGCCACCAGCCAACTTCTACTCGAACTAGGAGTCTGCCTCAGCTCACCGTTTCCCACACGAACTTGGTTTCCAGCCAGCAACAAACCACATACGTGCCCCAGCGCCTTAGTCTTTCGCTCCCGCACACTTAATCTTTTGCCCCGCATGATCAAACCAACGTCTTGGGTCAAGGCAGCCTACGTTTCGGACGCCCAAGCCGGCACTCTTGATCGCCCTTGTTTACCCACCGTGTCAAGGGTCTAACAATAGCATAGTGACAAGACTCATTTCCTCTCTTTATCGTTAAAGGTCATATTTCATGCGTTCGAATTCTCATATCTCAACTCTTTGTACTTAAGAACAAAAAATTGAAGAATAGATAAAAGCCAACAACAGAAAAAATCATGGTTTTCAGAAGTTACTTTCTAGTGCAGCTGTAGTAGGATGGAATAGACAGCAGTGTCTAGGCGTCTAGCTGAATTGACTTGTAACTATAACAATTCAAGCATATGAGCCAGTTAGCTCCAAACATCTTGCTGGTCTGGACTCTGGAGTAGACCTGGCAATTTGACACGTGACACGTGAACACGACACGAAACGACACGAAAAATACGGCTTTGGGTTTTGATTTTTGGTACACGAAACACGAAAGTACACGAACACGAAATTACACGAAATATTTAGTGTCGGATATGGGTTTTCATTTCGGGTACACGAAAGTACACGAAAGTACACGAAATAAAGATGTTTATAATTTACTAGTTATAGATTTTATGTATATATTAATATTATTTTTGTGTAAAAATATTATTTTTATAAAGATATATATTTTACACAAAAATATACATATTTACAAGTTTTTATAGAGTTGTATTTAAATTTATATATAGCAATGTAAAATATTTTATGTATATTTCATATGAATATAATATTTACGAACAAATTTTAATTAAATTTTATTTTTAATTTTATATAATATATACACGAAACACAACACGAAACGACACGAATTCATTTCGGGTGGATACGGATTTCACATTCAAGTACACGAATTCATTTCGGGTGGATATGAGTTTCACCTTCAAGTACACGAAACACGAAAGTACACGACACGACACGATTGACAGGTCTACTCTGGAGGTTAATACTATACTATGTTATCGAAGATCGAAACTGATTGTAAAAATTTCCAGAATGTTTGAGTCAGTAGAAAACAAATCATTTGAGCCAAAGCATAGATGTGCACAAATATGGATTTAACTGTTTTTTCCTGTCTATATATATGGTCTAGATATTAATTCCCGGAAAATTTCACTGGCACAAATGATGGCACAAATGATCCACGAGCTACAAAGAAAAGTGAACAGTGACTCCGGGTTTGAGATCCAAGATACCCTCACGCCTTTCAGCTACTCCCTCGAAGCCATACCCCGGCAAAAGAATCTCAAACATTACAACTTCGACTCCTTCGACGGGCTGGAAGACCTCGAGGAGCACCTCAACTACTTTGAACAGATAGCCCTGATATACTTCTACAATGATCTCACCAAATGCCGATTCTTTGCCTCCACACTGAAAGGAGCAGCCCAAAGATGGTTCAGCCGGATTCCATCCCGGAGTATTCACAGTTGGAAAGAGTTCAGGGAAGCCTTCCTCCGGAGATTCCGGGCCAACAAATCCCCAGAGTACCATATGTGCCACCTTGAAACTATTAGGCAGCATGACAACGAGGCCCTCTCCGCCTTTATGAAACGGTTCCAAGAGGCCATAAACAAAGTCACCAATCTAGATGAGAGGGAAGCCTTGAGCATATTTCGGAAGAACCTAGACCCAGAGCACAATGAGCGTTATGTTCTAGAGCTTGTACACAAAGAACCCCAGAGCCTGGCTGCGGCCTATGCCATGGCCGCTAAGTTCATCAAAGAAACAGATATCCTACAAGCCATGAGAATGACCAGGCAAGGGGCCTCCTCGAGCAGAAACAAAGATAATCGCCCCGAAAGCGAGTATCGATCAGAAAAGAAATTCAAACCCTACAAACAGAATAACTACATCCCCAGCTCCCAACTAACCGTCCCGGACCGAACCCACTTCTCGAAGCCCAAGTCCGATACCAGGCCCCCGAAACCAGAAAAGTCCGAGCCACGTCCCGAACCCGAGTGGACGCCTCTGAACTGGCCCCGGGCCGAAATACTGAAAGAAATCCAGGACAAAACCTTCTATTACCCGCCTAAGCCTATGGCTACCGCCCCGGAGAACAGGCATAAACACAAGCATTATTATGCACAAATGATGGTAGATTGGTAGGGTTGGTAGGACGATCCATAATTGTATATCACACACTCCAGATATTATCTTGAAGAGGTGGATAGGTAGGACATGATAATACTAAGTATCTTCCTTGTTGAAAGAATGTGCAATTAATGCTCCAAGCGGTTTTTATCCAATGTTAAAATGTCTGATTTATAATGCTAATGATTTTACTCACCAAATGTTTCCAGTTCATTTACCCTATACTAAGTGTTATCATCGTCGAAAATGTTTTGTGCAAACAGCCAACAGTTTTCCCCAGGCACAGAACTGACTGCCTCGTCCAAATGCAGTTCGGAGAACATAAGCAACTGTCTCACCTCGTAACTTAGTGAAAGAACATCTAACACCTGCTACTGCCAATTACATGAGGTAAGCGAACTGGATACAGAATCCTAGGAGTTGTGCTAGTCAGATGTTTCTGCTTCCGGACGTATTAGCAACTGCAGGAGTGCTGAAATATCAGTTACAGGTTGAGAAAAAAAAAATCTGGAGTCAAATCCTCGTTCAAGGTGTTATGTGCTGCAGCTCTAGTATGTCATTGCTATCTAATTCTTCTTTGGCCTTTAAAGGGACTTGTGACAACTGTTTTACTGAAGAAAATAATATCACAGAAGGGTGTGGAAGCGTCCGGCTAACTTTAAAACAGACGGTAGAAAGAGAGCAAATAATATATTAATTCTAAACACAACAATGGTACCTTTCTAAAAACGAAGCAAATAAGCTCATTCCACCTGAAATTGTGATCCTGCTAGAAAGCTGCATAATACTAAAAATCAACTATCAACGAAACATTTGAAGTTTAAACACTGGCATTATCAGTAAAACCAAGACTTTCTGCAATTTAGATTATCATGAACAAAAATGATAAGGACTCATAGGTTAACAAGTCCAAGTATACTAATCTGAGAACTTGAGCAAAACCATGGACGATGCCATATTACTAACCACATAAGTGCTGTATCTCAGGCTGTCTGTACAATTTCCTTGTCTGTCGGATGAAGTCAACACAGAGCTTCATCTACTCCAGCCTGAATTACAAAGCGCACGGTAAAACTATCAGCCACATATGAGTTGACTTCAGTACACCTGAATTAGATAAAAGATGGAACATAATTAGTAGCTCTGCACAAGTGGACCAAGATTTCCTCAACTGACGGAAAGTTTTAGGAGGAGGCAGATCAGATCCTCATGATGTAGTTATTAGCGTTGGCGTAGTGGGAAATGAGCAGCTGGTTACTATCACTAACACTCTTCTAGCAAAATTTAATAACACTGGTAAGTTGCTCCAAGAAGAAGGTTACCTGGAGAAACATGCAGTCTTAGTTGCACCGTAACCACCCACTGATCAGAGCTTTCCTGCACCCTACTGTAAAATTCACACATTTGATCTCGTACCAGAGTTTGAGCAAGTCCGAGTCTGAGCCTTTTAAAGTGAGGGTAAGTCCAAATGAACTCTGCATAATCTCTCAACAGAAAACATCATTGATTTCATCAGCAGGAACGCCCTTGTCATCCAAGTACCACATCCAAGGAGAAAAGAGAAAGGTAATTCTCTGGTATTTAATTATTTATGCAGCCAAATAAACTCCATAAGTACTACTCCATTTTAGCATTCTGGTTCATTCAGGAGCAGGACAGCGAATGCCATGAACAATTTTTATATTCAAACAATTTGTTTTTTTTTTTTTGAGAGGTAAACAATTTGATGAACATATCTTTTTTTTTTCTTCTTCTTTTGTCCTGTTTATATTGATCAGTTTTTTAAGAAAGGATACTAGAAATCTAATAATAAATCACATTTACTCATTTATATTAATGTTTTGTTCTTTTTTCTGTAAGCATTTTAGCTTACTAAACTGGACGAGTTACTGGACGATCTGAAATCAGTTGATCTTGAGATACGGAACAAACTAATTAGTAAAAATGATACGGAGTAATTAGGATAATCAAATCGATTTCAGATTGGATCAAATGATTATGATATCTTTAAATATAGTTAGGATCGAATTTGATTCAATTTGAATAAAATTCAAATTAAAATTCAATTAAATTCCGAATTAAAATCAGATGAATTTTGGTTCGGATTATTACTTATTCTTTATATTAATTTAAGAGATTTTAGAAAATACTTTATTATTGAATATAATATTTATAATAAATAATTAAGTAATTCTTTAAATGATTTATTTGTCATAAAAATATTTTAAATATTTTACTTATGAATGCTTAAATTACTGAATAAAATGAGTGTTAACATATATAGATTATTCGTTGTAATCCGTTAAAATCATAACAACTACTTAATTCATCATTTTTATAATTTGGATTTATATCGGATCGTTCGAGTCATATTGGATTCAGATAATTTATTTTTCAATTTGATCGATTTCATGTCATAATCAACCCTAATATTTCCGATTATTTTTTATTAAAGTTTTATTTCGAATATTTTTTTAGATCGAATCAAATTAATTTTTTGACCATTATCGAATTTTCTAATTTAAATGTAAAGTCAAATTCAATTTTATATATTTTAGTTCAATTATTTGAATCTAGAACCATTTTGCAAGATCTACTAATTATATCCTATACATCATTAACGTCAAAGAGTTATAATGGATTAATCGTCAATATTAAACAATAATGTCAGTTTTAATATTAATACAAAGGATTAATGAGCTATTTTATCATTGTACAATACATAAATTTTCAGTTAGGTTATCAATCCAAAAAAAATTTAAGTCAAACACATTAACAATAAAAACATGGGTGAAAAATTAAAATAACCATCAATTAATTTTCCGTGCCCAAAATTCCCATCGGTGGAAAGCTCCGCCATTTTTACCCACGGATCACGCATTACAACACATGTGTATAGAGTATGTATAGGCTATACACGCATTGCAAGCATGCGTAGTCTTTATTATTATTTTTTTACTAGCAGGCCACGCAAGTTCAATATGCGGTGTTCTTTATATTTTTTTTAAAAAAAAAATTAATAAGTCACGCATCATCACTATACGTATGGCTAGATTTTTTTTTTTTTTAAAAAAAATTGATCTACGTATTATAGTAATGCGTGCACTTCACAAAGGTTTTCTGCGGGGCCAACAGAAGCAGGGGTAGTTTTTACCTTGTATACGCATTTTAGTGATGCGTATAGCTTTTTTAAAAAAAAAAAAAAAAAACTAAAGAACACGCATGTCCAACATGTGTGTTTAACCCTGAAAATGAATACGCAAGTCCAACATGCGTATTCAACGAGTATTTTGGTCGATCCTTATCGCCTACAGGTATTTTAGACAGTAGATTCTCAAAAATTATGTATTTTAGTCATTTTTCTAAAAACATTTCAAACAGATTACTGTCGTTGCTCCCGTTAAATTTACTAACGGAAAAATAATGTGGCAGGTGACGTGGTTATTGATGTGGCATATTGAAATAAAGTTTAACAGCGAATTCATTACTTAACTTTGTATAAGTTTCAATTTAGTAATCAGCTAATTTTAATTTAAATTCAAAAATTTAACTCAATTTTTTATATGGATATTTACATAAATAAATAAGATTTTAATAATTATTTCCAATTTTACTACCACCCAACTATCTTTTCACTTCTACAAAATTATTTTTTCAAAAATACTACCTCATTATACTTTTATGTTTTCAAAATTCCAAAAATACTACCTTCCTCAATTGCAACTTTTGCAACCTCATTTGCAACTTCCAGTTTTCAAATTTCTGATTTTATGTTCTGGGGTTCAGATGTCATTTTCGACCTCTTTTTTGGACTCTGATATATATATATATATATATATATCAAATAGGAGGAAGCAGGCAGGAAAGCAGTTTAATTTTAGTAAGAAGGGGGCTCAACACATGAGCTAGAGAGAAAGGAAGGAAAAACAATATTATTCAAGCGTAATTCCAGCGTACTCCATACAATAAACAAAGCTCTCTTATATAGAGAGACTGGGGAGAACTCTATGATTAAAGTTCTGACTAGACACACCTAATAATAACAAACAGACAAACAACTTTTAATAAAGGTGAATTATTGAAGCCGGGTACACTCTTTGGGCCCCATCGTCACTTTAATAATTCTTACAGACAAACATCTTTAAACTAAAATACAAAGAAACTTTAAAAAAAGCAAATATAATTGCAAACTCCACTGAATAAAGCAGATTCCATTATCTTCAAAAGCAACCATTATTGCTGGGAATCTTCAAAAGCAATCATTATTGCGTGTCAAGCTGTGAAATTCTGAAACCAAAGTAATCTTTGCTTTAATAATTTCTGCTTTTGAATTTTGTACTGCAGATAATTATGAAGAAGACGAACCATCTCGAAATCTTCTCGAATTTGCTCAGAAGTCCTATTTCTTCTTTCTTTCCAAGAAAGATTTTCTTGCTGCAGAAAATAGGCATCTATTTGATCCTTAATGAGCTGGATTTTTCTCTCCTTTTTCTTCAATTTTTTAAAAGCTGGTCCCAACATAAACATAATTAATTTTGAGGCTTTTTCCCTCGGCCAGAATTATTTGGCTGTTGATCCTGAGGAACTACAAATTGAACTAGAGCATCCCAGAAATCTTCTAGGGATGGTTCTTCTTGAACAGATTCTTTTTCTTGAACAGGTTCTTTAGCTTGAGATTCACCTGCTAGACAATTATAAGTATTAGAATCCAGAGATCCCTGTGATGAAGAAGTCTTCATAGACTGATCCTCTTCTCTAGAAGGTTGAGAAGGGAAAGAACTAAAAAATTGTTCTTTCATGAATGCTAAGACTCGAGCCATAATTTGCTGTTCCGATTCTGTGGGATATTTATGATGAAAATAATCCCTTAAATTTGCCAAAGAAGGCTGAGCATTTGGAGCTGTAGACGCCTTTCCTCTTTCAGTTGAAATATCAATCTGAATATTAGAAACTATAATTTTAATATCTTCTTTGGACATATTGGTCCACCATTTCAAGAAGAAATTTCTCTGGAGAATTGGGATCTTTAATTTTTTATCCTCTGCAATTGATACAGTCCACCTCCAAATCCAAGGGATTTGAAATTTAGTAAAGAATAATAAAGGACATTGTCCATAAATTAATTTGGTATATTTTGATACCAAAGGACTATTGTCACTCCAAGAAGCATATAGTTTGAAATTTAGTAAAGAATAATAAAGGACATTGTCCATAAATTAATTTGGTATATTTTGATACCAAAGGACTATTGTCACTCCAAGAAGCATATAGATTAAAAATCTCTTCTGGCAAAATTTCCAGAGAGGGTCCAAATTTTGACCACCATTCATAGAACCAATTTGGAATGTGTTTATTACACACTTCGGGATTTATCGAAAAGAACCAAGAATGCTTGTTCTTTGGGTTTTGATAATAAAAAGCTTTAGTAAAAGCTTGGATATAATCCCAGTAATTGAAATAGATGTATTTATCTCCAGCTATTCTGATAGCTTTCTCCGTATTAGGACTTAATCCCCATTCTCTGGGTAGCAATATCTTATTGATATGGCATTTGCTGAAGTTCATAAAACTTTCAGGATTACTATTTTGAAAAGTATGAGTGATAGTTACCGATTCGGTAATTGTTAACAGAATTTCTAAATTCTGTCTGGCTTGATTTTGAAGCCCTGGGTATCCTCTTGATTCAAGGTACCTAGGTCTTAATGACCAACCATCTTGGTGCATTTGAACATCTTCTTCTTCAAGAAACATAATAGTTTCTGTAACAGGATTTTCGAAATATTCTTTTTCCTGTGGATCATCATTGACTGCTGCATCTTTATAAGATGTTTTCTTACTATTTGAAGAGGAAGGTATATCTTCCTTTTTTGGAGGTGCAGGTAATTGCTGCATATTTCTCCCTCGATTATGAAAAACTGTCCAATCTCCTATTAGAGGAACAGTTGCTTCTACACGGGGCAACATATTGTTACTCCCATAACCTCGACCACGGCCATATCCGCCGCGACCTCTTCCCCTAGAAGGGGTTGCCATTAATCTCCCTGTAAAAATTCACGTGTTAAATAATCAGCAAGAGAATTATTTTCTCCTTTGATATATTGGATATCGAATTCAAAGGCTGAAAGCTGGGCTTGCCATCCTGCAAAAATTTGTTTTGCTACAAGATTTTTAACATCTTTTTCAATAATTGATTTTACTGAACTACAATCAATTCTTAATAAAAATTTATGATTTAATAAATCACCTTGAAATTTTGAAACACATTTAATAATAGAAAGCATTTCTTTCTTTACAGTCGAGTATTTTGACTGAGTTGGATTCCATTTTCCTGAAGTAAATCTAACAAGAACTTCTTTAGAGGTTTCAGGAATAACCTGCTTTAAAATACCACCATATCCTATATTGGAGGCATCTGTTTCAACAATTTTGAAATACTTGGGATTTGCTAAAGATAAACAAGGTAAGCATTTTACCTTAGCTTTAATTTTTTGAATAGCCTGAGAATGATTCTCAGTCCAAGGTTCAGGTTTATTTTTAAGCCTAGAATACAAAATTGCTGTATCTTTGGCTAAGTCTTGGTAATAATCTGAAATATAATTCAGACTTCCTAAAAATCTTTGTAACTGTTTTTTATCAGTTATCTCATTAGGAAATTTAGAAGCAAACTCTATACTTCTATCTATAGGAATAATTTTTCCTTGATTTATCATATGTCCCAAAAATCTAACTTGAGTTTGAAATAATTTCATTTTTGGGGCAGATATTACTAAACCATTATTTTTTATTAAACTCTTAAATATTTTTAAGTGTTTAATATGTTGCTCTATAGTTTTAGAAAATACTAAAACATCATCTATATAAACAATTATAAATTCAGAATAAGGATTGAAAATATCATTCATAATATTCTGAAACTCAGAAGGAGCATTCTTCTGACCAAATGGTAAGACATTCCATTCATAATGTCCAAAAGGAACTGTAAAAGCTATTTTATATCTATCAGATTCTTTAATCTGAATTTGCCAATATCCTGACTTCATATCAAATTTAGAAAAGATTAAAGCATCGTTTAATCTATCTAACAAATCTTTTTTGTTAGGAATAGGATATCTAATCCAATTTAAAACCTTATTAAGAGGTTTATAATTAATAACTAATCTTGGCACACCTCTTTCTTTTTCAGCAGCATTGTTAACATAAAATGCTGTACAACTCCAAGGAGATTTAGACTTTCTAATTAAGCCTTTTTCTAAAAGAGAATTAATCTCTTTTTTACATAATTCTAGGTATTCTTTATTCATTTGAGCTGGCCTAGCTTTTGTAGGGATTTGGTTTTCATTAAAACCATCTATATAAGGAAGAGAAATAACATGTTTCTTTCGATCCCAAAACGCATTAGGAAGATCATTACAAACTTCCTCAATAAATTGAGTTTCTATGATTTTTATCTGATTTTTAATATCAGGCTTCTTGAGCTGTTCATTAATGCTCAAAACTTTTATTTCTTCTTTAAGAAAACATAATTGATTTTCTTTACTAAGAAGGCGATCCTTAACCTCATTAATTATACGGGTTTGAGGATCTGAAATAAATTCAAATTTTATTTTCTTTCCTTCTATTGTAGTAGAAATCCCACTTGAATCAACATTGTTGAGGGGCATAATATTGTGAAGGAAAGGGTTTCCTAAAATTATTCTATGATTCATATTCTTTATTAGAATAAAAGAGGTAGGAAGACATATATCTTCATTACAAATGTAGGTATTAGGAAGCTTATAGCTAACTTGGAGTTTTTCTCCAGCAGCATGGGATATAGATTGAGTAGTTTTCTCAAAATATTTGGTAGGAATTAATCCTTCTTGAATACAATTCAAGTCGGCACCACTATCAACAAGAGCTATCTCATCTTTGAGAATAAATTCTCGACTTACCACTAAGGTAACTTTGATGTACCATCTTTGAGATGTTACTTGCTCTAGTAGAGCTAAATATTCGGTCTCTTTAGTATTACTAGCAGAGGGAATATCTTTTGATTCACTATGTATAACGGGCTTACTTTCTAATAAAGTAATCCTTTGAGTTAATAAAGTATTATTCTGCTTTATCTGATTTATTTCAGATTTTAATAAATTAACTTCTTTTCTTAAATCATTTAAAGAAATAGGAGTTTCTCTAATAGTAGATTTTTGAAATCTTTCTAATACCTCACTTAATTGGTAAGGTGCGTCTATAACTATGGGAGCTTCTTTCTCCTTATTGTTTTTAATAAGGGCTTCGAGCATTTGCTTCTTAAGCTCAAAATCGGAAATTGAATCTATAATTTTTAAGGCTCTATCTTGATCAGCCGTTAAGACATTTAATCCATTCATGTCTACTATAGATTTATAATAATTTAGCTCATTACACTGACAATCATTGTTATCAGAATCCTGTGAATCAGATTCACTTGAGCTTTCATATATTAAAGCTAAATCTTCATTATCTGAAGATTCTCTTTCATCTTCAGAACTATGAAGCAAAACCTTTTCTAATTGTGAGCGTAATTGCTCATCCTCTATCTCATTAAGAGCTTTCTTAGTCCAACATTGGTTAGCATAATGACCAACTTTGCCACATTTATGACAAGTTATATCAATTCTTTTAGCTTTCCTTTTTCCCTTATTAGGGACAAAAGGTTTTTTCTCTGATTTATTATAAGATTTTTTCTTATAATTCTTTTTATAAGAATTTTTATTAAAAGGATATTTTGATTTATAAGGATTATTCTTATAAGTTTTATTCTTTTTATAAGCAATTTTTTGCTTTTTCTTTTCTGGATATCTAGGAATTTTTCCTATATCAAAAGCAAATTGATCACAAAATTCACCTAATTGGTGCTTCTCTGAAAGCTTTTGCTTTTTTAACTGGTTTCTTAACTTTATGTCATTACATAAAGCTAATCCTTCGTTAATACAATGACTAACAATTTCTCCATATGTTAGAGAATTATAATTAAGATTTATTCCATCATTCTTATTTCTTAAGGATTGCCTAACTCTTTCAGCGAAAAGATGGGGTAATCCGTCTACAAATTTAGACTTCCAATGCATGGAATTAGAGTCACTTAATTGATAAACTCTAGATAAAAATGTATCTTTATACCATCTAAAATGGGTCAAAGAAGGACATCTAAGATTTTGAAGAAGTGTACATAACTTCTCTGACACAGGGGTATTAGTTCCTACAAAATGTTGTAGAATAGCAATACACAGTGTATAAACTGCATCTTCATCTCCTGTGGTAACAACTCCATTTTCTATTTTAAGTATCTTCTTATGATTAAGAATTTCTGATCTTTGATCTAAGGTAAGATAATGTTCCCACCATCCCCTGATTTGTCCTACAAATCCTGTGGCTATAAAAGATGCTATCGCACTATCAGTGCTACCATTTTGTTTACAAACAGTAGAATACATCATTATTCGGTGTATGACATCGAATATTTGTTTTTCATTTAAGCCATCAATATTCCATTCATAGATAGCTTTTCCTGAATATGAAGTTTGAATATATTCTGGTTCTTCAAATAGAAGATCCTGAGGAGAAGGTCTTTGGTAATAGAATTTTTCCAAAGGTTTTGGAGCATAAATAGGATTTATCTCCGCATTATTAATCTTTTGTTTAGCAAACATAGTTGCTAATTCATTAATCTCTTCTATTTCTTCACCAGGTTCTGAATTATCAGATTGCTGAGAAGAATCGTCTTTAGACAAGACTGATATATTAAGATTATTCATCTTTTGCTGAAGAATTTTCAAAAATTCTTCACTAGTAGGTTCTATTTTAAAGCCTTTTATTGGAATAGGAGGTTGAATCATAGGGATATTATCTCTATTGGCTGATGATTCTGGATTTTGTTTTTCTATTAATTTTTTAATAGAACTTAATTCGTTTTCTATAAATTGTTTAAGAGATATTATCTCTTTTTCTAATGTTATACATTGGTCACCTAAACAAACAAGAAAGGTGTTGGTATAGTTTTGTGATTTAATAATCGTATTTAAATCTTTTACAGTAGCTTGAGAATTTTCAAGCTTTTGAATACTTGTATAAGCTGTAGCTTCTGTATTATTATTTAAGCAAATTGTTTGATTAGTGTCAGAAATTCTAATTGTTTGTTCCATCGTTTTGATGACTTGGCGAGATTTAAAATCAAACATACCAATAGTATAAATTTGATTAAAGGGAACAGAGGGTATAACCCACTTATTGAGCTTATCCAAATTTTTTGGATATTCTACTAATTCAGCATTTTTAATCAAATCATTTTGATTATCATTATCATCTATCTCATGCATACTCATAGAGTAATGGAGCTAAAACTGTTGTGGTTGATTGGATCTTCAAAGGGATATTAAGTATGTTTATTCTTACAAAAAAGTAAATTTGACATAAAAGTACAATATTTTTGTTATCTTTGCAAACGACTTTCTCGTTTAACTATCAACCAGAGGGATAGACGGATAAAATCCACAAAAACAAAGATATGAAATATTTTAGCAAAACATTCTTTTATAAAATCATCAGAAAACCTCCCATTTTTTCACTCGGGATAAAAGATGATATTTTAAGAAGACACTAAAATATTTCGATTTTTTGCCTTTTTTTTTTTGCCTTTTTTTTTTTTTTTTTTTTACATACTTAAGTAACCTTAAATATCCAACCTTCCACAACAGGGATTTAGCTACTGCAAAGCATTTAATGAAATATAAAGATAATAGATATGTACCTTTATCAGCAAGCTAATAATAAAGATGGCTCTAACAAAAATATTGTACTTTTATGTCAAATTTACTTTTTTGTAAGAATAAACATACTTAATATCCCTTTGAAGATCCAATCAACCACAACAGTTTTAGCTCCATTACTCTATGAGTATGCATGAGATAGATGATAATGATAATCAAAATGATTTGATTAAAAATGCTGAATTAGTAGAATATCCAAAAAATTTGGATAAGCTCAATAAGTGGGTTATACCCTCTGTTCCCTTTAATCAAATTTATACTATTGGTATGTTTGATTTTAAATCTCGCCAAGTCATCAAAACGATGGAACAAACAATTAGAATTTCTGACACTAATCAAACAATTAGATTACTGAGTAAAAAAGATTTACTCCCTCATAAAGGTTATAATTTTATCCATATTGGATTAATTCAAATAGCCTTTAAACCCTTAACTTTGATGGGTTTAAATTCGAGTATTATGGCCCATGTTAGGGATGGTAGATGTAGAGATTTCAAACAATCTCTAGCTGCTTTAATAGAAACCAGTCTATGTCATGGACCAGTCTACTTTGATGTAGCTCCCAATTTGACACTATCCTTATCTGATAGTAATTTGTTAGATGCTATGCAACTGACAATACACACTAGTGGTTATAATTTTAAACCAGGTAGTGAGGTAATAGCCATATGCTATAGAATTTATTATAAGGTTTTAAATACCTTAAATCCTAAGGCTAGGCAATTTACCTTTCAAGGAACTACAACCTTAGTTCAAACCAATCTGTTAACTTCAAATGTAGCAACTAATAGGTTGATAAAATGGAAAGAGATTAATTTTCCAGAAACCTGGTCTCTTCCTCAAGAATTAGAACCAGAACCACAGGTCAATGAAGATTATATACCTTTTGTGAATTGGTTTATAAAAACCTATCTTGATAACACTAAAAAAGAGATTTTAGTGTTACAAAGACCTTGGAAAACTCCAAAAGGAGAAACTGTTAATTCTCCATTTCCTCCAGAGCAAACAATTTGCTTAAATAATAATACAGAAGCTACAGCTTATACAAGTATTCAAAAGCTTGAAAATTCTCAAGCTACTGTAAAAGATTTAAATACGATTATTAAATCACAAAACTATACCAACACCTTTCTTGTTTGTTTAGGTGACCAATGTATAACATTAGAAAAAGAGATAATATCTCTTAAACAATTTATAGAAAACGAATTAAGTTCTATTAAAAAATTAATAGAAAAACAAAATCCAGAATCATCAGCCAATAGAGATAATATCCCTATGATTCAACCTCCTATTCCAATAAAAGGCTTTAAAATAGAACCTACTAGTGAAGAATTTTTGAAAATTCTTCAGCAAAAGATGAATAATCTTAATATATCAGTCTTGTCTAAAGACGATTCTTCTCAGCAATCTGATAATTCAGAACCTGGTGAAGAAATAGAAGAGATTAATGAATTAGCAACTATGTTTGCTAAACAAAAGATTAATAATGCGGAGATAAATCCTATTTATGCTCCAAAACCTTTGGAAAAATTCTATTACCAAAGACCTTCTCCTCAGGATCTTCTATTTGAAGAACCAGAATATATTCAAACTTCATATTCAGGAAAAGCTATCTATGAATGGAATATTGATGGCTTAAATGAAAAACAAATATTCGATGTCATACACCGAATAATGATGTATTCTACTGTTTGTAAACAAAATGGTAGCACTGATAGTGCGATAGCATCTTTTATAGCCACAGGATTTGTAGGACAAATCAGGGGATGGTGGGAACATTATCTTACCTTAGATCAAAGATCAGAAATTCTTAATCATAAGAAGATACTTAAAATAGAAAATGGAGTTGTTACCACAGGAGATGAAGATGCAGTTTATACACTGTGTATTGCTATTCTACAACATTTTGTAGGAACTAATACCCCTGTGTCAGAGAAGTTATGTACACTTCTTCAAAATCTTAGATGTCCTTCTTTGACCCATTTTAGATGGTATAAAGATACATTTTTATCTAGAGTTTATCAATTAAGTGACTCTAATTCCATGCATTGGAAGTCTAAATTTGTAGACGGATTACCCCATCTTTTCGCTGAAAGAGTTAGGCAATCCTTAAGAAATAAGAATGATGGAATAAATCTTAATTATAATTCTCTAACATATGGAGAAATTGTTAGTCATTGTATTAACGAAGGATTAGCTTTATGTAATGACATAAAGTTAAGAAACCAGTTAAAAAAGCAAAAGCTTTCAGAGAAGCACCAATTAGGTGAATTTTGTGATCAATTTGCTTTTGATATAGGAAAAATTCCTAGATATCCAGAAAAGAAAAAGCAAAAAATTGCTTATAAAAAGAATAAAACTTATAAGAATAATCCTTATAAATCAAAATATCCTTTTAATAAAAATTCTTATAAAAAGAATTATAAGAAAAAATCTTATAATAAATCAGAGAAAAAACCTTTTGTCCCTAATAAGGGAAAAAGGAAAGCTAAAAGAATTGATATAACTTGTCATAAATGTGGCAAAGTTGGTCATTATGCTAACCAATGTTGGACTAAGAAAGCTCTTAATGAGATAGAGGATGAGCAATTACGCTCACAATTAGAAAAGGTTTTGCTTCATAGTTCTGAAGATGAAAGAGAATCTTCAGATAATGAAGATTTAGCTTTAATATATGAAAGCTCAAGTGAATCTGATTCACAGGATTCTGATAACAATGATTGTCAGTGTAATGAGCTAAATTATTATAAATCTATAGTAGACATGAATGGATTAAATGTCTTAACGGCTGATCAAGATAGAGCCTTAAAAATTATAGATTCAATTTCCGATTTTGAGCTTAAGAAGCAAATGCTCGAAGCCCTTATTAAAAACAATAAGGAAAAAGAAGCTCCCATAGTTATAGACGCACCTTACCAATTAAGTGAGGTATTAGAAAGATTTCAAAAATCTACTATTAGAGAAACTCCTATTTCTTTAAATGATTTAAGAAAAGAAGTTAATTTATTAAAATCTGAAATAAATCAGATAAAGCAGAATTATACTTTATTAACTCAAAGGATTACTTTATTAGAAAGTAAGCCCGTTATACATAGTGAATCAAAAGATATTCCCTCTGCTAGTAATACTAAAGAGACCGAATATTTAGCTCTACTAGAGCAAGTAACATCTCAAAGATGGTACATCAAAGTTACCTTAGTGGTAAGTCGAGAATTTATTCTCAAAGATGAGATAGCTCTTGTTGATAGTGGTGCCGACTTGAATTGTATTCAAGAAGGATTAATTCCTACCAAATATTTTGAGAAAACTACTCAATCTATATCCCATGCTGCTGGAGAAAAACTCCAAGTTAGCTATAAGCTTCCTAATACCTACATTTGTAATGAAGATATATGTCTTCCTACCTCTTTTATTCTAATAAAGAATATGAATCATAGAATAATTTTAGGAAACCCTTTCCTTCACAATATTATGCCCCTCAACAATGTTGATTCAAGTGGGATTTCTACTATAATAGAAGGAAAGAAAATAAAATTTGAATTTATTTCAGATCCTCAAACCCGTATAATTAATGAGGTTAAGGATCGCCTTCTTAGTAAAGAAAATCAATTATGTTTTCTTAAAGAAGAAATAAAAGTTTTGAGCATTAATGAACAGCTCAAGAAGCCTGATATTAAAAATCAGATAAAAATCATAGAAACTCAATTTATTGAGGAAGTTTGTAATGATCTTCCTAATGCGTTTTGGGATCGAAAGAAACATGTTATTTCTCTTCCTTATATAGATGGTTTTAATGAAAACCAAATCCCTACAAAAGCTAGGCCAGCTCAAATGAATAAAGAATACCTAGAATTATGTAAAAAAGAGATTAATTCTCTTTTAGAAAAAGGCTTAATTAGAAAGTCTAAATCTCCTTGGAGTTGTACAGCATTTTATGTTAACAATGCTGCTGAAAAAGAAAGAGGTGTGCCAAGATTAGTTATTAATTATAAACCTCTTAATAAGGTTTTAAATTGGATTAGATATCCTATTCCTAACAAAAAAGATTTGTTAGATAGATTAAACGATGCTTTAATCTTTTCTAAATTTGATATGAAGTCAGGATATTGGCAAATTCAGATTAAAGAATCTGATAGATATAAAACAGCTTTTACAGTTCCTTTTGGACATTATGAATGGAATGTCTTACCATTTGGTCAGAAGAATGCTCCTTCTGAGTTTCAGAATATTATGAATGATATTTTCAATCCTTATTCTGAATTTATAATTGTTTATATAGATGATGTTTTAGTATTTTCTAAAACTATAGAGCAACATATTAAACACTTAAAAATATTTAAGAGTTTAATAAAAAATAATGGTTTAGTAATATCTGCCCCAAAAATGAAATTATTTCAAACTCAAGTTAGATTTTTGGGACATATGATAAATCAAGGAAAAATTATTCCTATAGATAGAAGTATAGAGTTTGCTTCTAAATTTCCTAATGAGATAACTGATAAAAAACAGTTACAAAGATTTTTAGGAAGTCTGAATTATATTTCAGATTATTACCAAGACTTAGCCAAAGATACAGCAATTTTGTATTCTAGGCTTAAAAATAAACCTGAACCTTGGACTGAGAATCATTCTCAGGCTATTCAAAAAATTAAAGCTAAGGTAAAATGCTTACCTTGTTTATCTTTAGCAAATCCCAAGTATTTCAAAATTGTTGAAACAGATGCCTCCAATATAGGATATGGTGGTATTTTAAAGCAGGTTATTCCTGAAACCTCTAAAGAAGTTCTTGTTAGATTTACTTCAGGAAAATGGAATCCAACTCAGTCAAAATACTCGACTGTAAAGAAAGAAATGCTTTCTATTATTAAATGTGTTTCAAAATTTCAAGGTGATTTATTAAATCATAAATTTTTATTAAGAATTGATTGTAGTTCAGTAAAATCAATTATTGAAAAAGATGTTAAAAATCTTGTAGCAAAACAAATTTTTGCAGGATGGCAAGCCCAGCTTTCAGCCTTTGAATTCGATATCCAATATATCAAAGGAGAAAATAATTCTCTTGCTGATTATTTAACACGTGAATTTTTACAGGGAGATTAATGGCAACCCCTTCTAGGGGAAGAGGTCGCGGCGGATATGGCCGTGGTCGAGGTTATGGGAGTAACAATATGTTGCCCCGTGTAGAAGCAACTGTTCCTCTAATAGGAGATTGGACAGTTTTTCATAATCGAGGGAGAAATATGCAGCAATTACCTGCACCTCCAAAAAAGGAAGATATACCTTCCTCTTCAAATAGTAAGAAAACATCTTATAAAGATGCAGCAGTCAATGATGATCCACAGGAAAAAGAATGAGAGAAAATCCTGTTACAGAAACTATTATGTTTCTTGAAGAAGAAGATGTTCAAATGCACCAAGATGGTTGGTCATTAAGAACTAGGTACCTTGAATCAAGAGGATACCCAGGGCTTCAAAATCAAGCCAGACAGAATTTAGAAATTCTGTTAACAATTACCGAATCGGTAACTATCACTCATACTTTTCAAAATAGTAATCCTGAAAGTTTTATGAACTTCAGCAAATGCCATATCAATAAGATATTGCTACCCAGAGAATGGGGATTAAGTCCTAATACGGAGAAAGCTATCAGAATAGCTGGAGATAAATACATCTATTTCAATTACTGGGATTATATCCAAGCTTTTACTAAAGCTTTTTATTATCAAAACCCAAAGAACAAGCATTCTTGGTTCTTTTCGATAAATCCCGAAGTGTGTAATAAACACATTCCAAATTGGTTCTATGAATGGTGGTCAAAATTTGGACCCTCTCTGGAAATTTTGCCAGAAGAGATTTTTAATCTATATGCTTCTTGGAGTGACAATAGTCCTTTGGTATCAAAATATACCAAATTAATTTATGGACAATGTCCTTTATTATTCTTTACTAAATTTCAAATCCCTTGGATTTGGAGGTGGACTGTATCAATTGCAGAGGATAAAAAATTAAAGATCCCAATTCTCCAGAGAAATTTCTTCTTGAAATGGTGGACCAATATGTCCAAAGAAGATATTAAAATTATAGTTTCTAATATTCAGATTGATATTTCAACTGAAAGAGGAAAGGCGTCTACAGCTCCAAATGCTCAGCCTTCTTTGGCAAATTTAAGGGATTATTTTCATCATAAATATCCCACAGAATCGGAACAACAAATTATGGCTCGAGTCTTAGCATTCATGAAAGAACAATTTTTTAGTTCTTTCCCTTCTCAACCTTCTAGAGAAGAGGATCAGTCTATGAAGACTTCTTCATCACAGGGATCTCTGGATTCTAATACTTATAATTGTCTAGCAGGTGAATCTCAAGCTGAAGAACCTGTTCAAGAAAAAGAATCTGTTCAAGAAGAACCATCCCTAGAAGATTTCTGGGATGCTCTAGTTCAATTTGTAGTTCCTCAGGATCAACAGCCAAATAATTCTGGCCGAGGGAAAAAGCCTCAAAATTAATTATGTTTATGTTGGGACCAGCTTTTAAAAAATTGAAGAAAAAGGAGAGAAAAATCCAGCTCATTAAGGATCAAATAGATGCCTATTTTCTGCAGCAAGAAAATCTTTCTTGGAAAGAAAGAAGAAATAGGACTTCTGAGCAAATTCGAGAAGATTTCGAGATGGTTCGTCTTCTTCATAATTATCTGCAGTACAAAATTCAAAAGCAGAAATTATTAAAGCAAAGATTACTTTGGTTTCAGAATTTCACAGCTTGACACGCAATAATGATTGCTTTTGAAGATTCCCAGCAATAATGGTTGCTTTTGAAGATAATGGAATCTGCTTTATTCAGTGGAGTTTGCAATTATATTTGCTTTTTTAAAGTTTCTTTGTATTTTAGTTTAAAGATGTTTGTCTGTAAGAATTATTAAAGTGACGATGGGGCCCAAAGAGTGTACCCGGCTTCAATAATTCACCTTTATTAAAAGTTGTTTGTCTGTTTGTTATTATTAGGTGTGTCTAGTCAGAACTTTAATCATAGAGTTCTCCCCAGTCTCTCTATATAAGAGAGCTTTGTTTATTGTATGGAGTACGCTGGAATTACGCTTGAATAATATTGTTTTTCCTTCCTTTCTCTCTAGCTCATGTGTTGAGCCCCCTTCTTACTAAAATTAAACTGCTTTCCTGCCTGCTTCCGCCTATTCTTTTTTGGACTCTGATATATATATATATATATATATATATATATATATATATATATATATATATATATATCAGAGTCCAAAAAAGAGGTCGAAAATGACATCTGACAAATGGAACATGAAATCAGAAATTTGAAACTGGAAGTTGCAAATGAGGTTGCAAGGCCCCGCCAAGGGCACTCAAAATTGGTGAATTTGGGTTGCAAGGCCTCGCCAGGGGCACTCATAATTGGTGAATTTGGGTTGCAAGGCCTCGCCAGGGGCACTCATAATTGGTGGATTTCTGATTTGCAACTTTCAGTTTTCAGTTGCAAAAGTTGCAACTGAGGTTGCAAAAGTTGCAACTGAGGTTGCAAAAGTTGCAACTGAGGTTGTAAACCGCAGTTGCAACTGAGGTTGCAAAAGTTGCAATTCAGGTTGCAAACCGCAGTTGCAACTGAGGTTGCAACTGAGGTTGCAAAAGTTGCAACTGAGGAGTTGCAACCTCAGTTGCAAAAGTTGCAACTGAGGTTGCAAAAGTTGCAACTGAAAACTGAGGTTGCAAAAGTTGCAACTGAGGAGTTGCAACCTCAGTTGCAAAAGTTGCAACTGAGGTTGCAAAAGTTGAAACTGAAAACTGAGGTTGCAAAAGTTGCAACTGAGGAGTTGCAACTGAGGTTGCAAAAGTTACAACTGAGGTTGCAAAAGTTGCAACTGAGGTTGCAAAAGTTGCAACTGAAAACTGAAAGTTGCAAATCAGAAATCCACCAATTATGAGTGCCCCTGGCGGGGCCTTGCAACCCAAATTCACCAATTATGAGTGCCCCTGGCGGGGCCTTGCAACCCAAATTCACCAATTATGAGTGCCCTTGGCGGGGCCTTGCAACCTCATTTGCAACTTCCAGTTTTCAAATTTCTGATTTCAAGTTCCATTTGTCAGATGTCATTTTCGACCTCTTTTTTGGACTCTGATATATATATATATATATATATATATATATATATATCAGAGTCCAGAAAAGAGGTCGAAAATGACATCTGAACCCCAGAACATGAAATCAGAAATTTGAAAACTGGAAGTTGCAAATGAGGTTGCAAAAGTTGCAATTGAGGAAGGTAGTATTTTTGGAATTTTGAAAACAAGGTCGGTATTTTTAGAATTTTAGAAAGATGGGTAGTATATATTTAAAAATCTAATAGTCCACATGGGTAGTTTTGAAACTATCCCTTTTTTATATGATTTATACCAAAAATACAACTTTTTTTTTTAATTTTAATATTTTAGAATGTTTACAATTTATTTAAATTTAAAAAGAATACTTATTTACATTCGCTTTTAAATCGATATAAATAAATGAATATTTATTAAATAATTTCACTCATATGTTTTTCCAAATGTAATTTTTTTCGACATCGATTGATTGGTAAATTTTTTGGAATGTTTGATTTTATTTTTTCATATGCTTACACTTTAATTAAATTTAAAATTGTGCATACTCATTTATTTTATATGCTTATAAATTGATACAATTCAATTTTTTTAAAAAGGTCAAGATCTATTTTAAATTTTTTTGATCCTCTAAACCATATTTTTTGGACAAATTTAAAGTACAAAACTTTTAGAGAATGAAATATCTTTTCGAAAAATCCAGAATCAACGAATTCTGATTTATAATAAATTTTCTACAAATTTTTTTAGTATTTAAAAAGTAATAAAAAATTAAAATTGAACATACCCCATTTAATTCATATGCTCGAAAAATGAATCAAAGGGAGCAAATATCGTAATAGTTGTTGAACAGTTTTTCAAAATAATATTCTATCGGTTAGCAATAAAATAAGTACTCCATTTTTTTATTAAAAAAATTAATTTTTTCCAAAAAACAATTTTTTTCTATTATTAAAATAAAGAGAAATTTTAAAATTTTCCAATCAAATCATTTTTTTCCACTCGGTGACCCGTTTGAAAGTTGGTGGACTGTTTTATGATGAATTAAGTTCAGAATTTAAGTCTTGACGTCAACGTCATAGTTGATTTGGTATCACTTAACAATTCTCCGTTAACAGTCAACGCATTTTAATGGTCGTGTAAGTATTTTAAAGTTCATTAATGTATTTGTAAGTTTTTTTTTTTTTTTTTTTGCTAAATTAAATATATAAACAACAAAACAGGGATTAACCCTTGCCCAACGACAAACCGAAGGGGAGGACTATCTATAAACAATCTAAACAAAAGATTGCAGATAGAGAGCAGCAAAAACCAAAACTAACATCTATGAATTTAACCAACTAGAATAGTTGTGATCATTTGCCAAATTGACAAACCATTTACAAGTCATCAGTCTAGCTTTCATATCAGTAATAATGCCTGCAAGAAGTCTAATTGGACTAACACCACCTTTGTCATGCAGACGTGCGTTTCTTTCCCTCCAAACATGATAACAGAAGACTTGAGCACCAAGGAGAAGCAGTTGTTTGTGAACAGAGTTAGACACCCTACCCCATGCAGATAAAAGAGTATTCCAAGTGGGAGAAATGTGGTTATAATTCCCTATAAGGGAAGTTAAATGATGTAAGACGTAGGAGCTATAACTGCAGTTAACCATGAGATGATCAGAGCTTTCAAAGCCTCCCACGCAAAGGATACAATGTTGCTGCATTTCCAGACCCATAGAGGCAAGGCGCTGAAATGTGCTAAGACGGCCATGGCAAACCACCCACTGGTGGTGAGCATATCTGTTAATTTTCAGCTTATGCCATACCAGGTGATGCCAAGGTACTTCCGGAAGCCTGTAACGAATAGCATCCCAGATTCGTCTCGTTGAAATCTTGTGAATCGGAGTGTCACCCCACAGAAGTGTGTCTGAAGCCAAGAGATCAAAAGTAGGATAATTAAACCCATGAAGCCATCCTGTCAAATTCTGATTGTGACGATGCCTATTGTTAATGGTTGGGAGTCTCCAAATTCCTGTGCTAACTAGGTCATTGACAGTAGCATTTGGGTTAGAATTAGCTTGATAAATGATAGCATCCGTGTTTGAAGTAGCCAAACAAGTACCTTTACACCAAGGATCAAACCACAAGGAAATGTGAGAACCATCGCCAATATTGTAAGAAATGAATTGAAGGGCTTCTCTACGAAGTTTCAGAAGTTTCTTCCAAATCCAAGAGCAGTTCGAAGGCTCCTTCATAGTCCAGAAGTGTTGCCTTTTGAGGATAGTGGTATTCACCCATAATGGCCAGAGTGATCTGTCTTTTCTAACAATTCTGCACATGTGAAATAAAATCTGAGCTTTGTTCCACTCTTTTGTGTTTTTGAAAGACAACCCACCCTCCTCCGTAGGCAGACAAATGGCTTTCCAAGCTACTTTCGCTCCGCCTTTTGAATCAATATTACCTTTCCATAAGAATCTTGTGAAGATTGTCTGCATCTGCTTGTGGATTGATTGCGGGAGAATGAAGTGATTGGTCCAATATGCTTGAATAGCAAAAAGAACTGCTTTAATGAATCAGCTCATTTACCAATAATCATGAACCAGGTTCGATTTCCTGCTCATACAAAATTAACTTATATTTTAATTAGCAAAAAAAAATTAACTTATATTTTATACAAAGTTAATGAACACAATTAACATGTTACGTGAAAATTTAGAATTTAAATTATTTATTAGTTAGATAGAAGCAAAACTTGAAAATTATAATGCGGTAAAATAATAAAAAAATATACAAAAAAAAATTAAAAATCAGGAAATTAAAGAAATTAAAAAACCAAAAATCCATTCAAACATGTAATGTTATATACAAAAATTAATCTAATATCAATAAAAATTCAACATCAAATGTAGTTGTCCTAAAACTTTAAAAATTATTACTCATTCTCAAAATATTATCAATAAATAATGAACAAACTACTTTCTAACAACTCATAAATAAACTTTAATTGTATAATAAAATTTCATTAATAGATTTGATGTTGAATTTACCCTATACTATATATATATATATATATATAGGGGGCTACTCCAAGATTTTTTTATTTTTTTTTTATTTGATAGAGCCAATTATTTTAAGCATTTTTTGTGAAGGTATCCTTGGCGGGAACCTTAGAATATATGAAATATAATTAATTTAGTGTTGGTTTGTAGGTTTGTAGGTTTGTATTTTAAAAGTGGTTTGTATTTGATCATTTGTCTATATATATATATATATATATATATATATATATACTCATTAATATTTAATTATTACTCATTAAATAAACTTTAATTGTATATATATATAGGATAATGCTAAACATAGCCCTTAGGGCTATGGTTAAACATTAATGTAGATGGATAAATGCATTTAATACAACAATTTTGCACTTAATACATCAATTTTGCACGAAATTCAATATGATTATTTAGAAATTTGGGATGTTTTTATCGTTGGAAATTAATGTGAATGCAGGGGGGTCCATTATTATTACTTGGAATATTAAATTAGTGATGCAAAAAGACATTGGAAAATTAAAAACAACTAAAAACCATACAAAAGATGTTGAAAATATAAGAGTATTTAATGCTTAACCATAGCCCTTAGGCTATAGTTAGCATTTCCCATATATATATATATAATAAATTTCATAAAATAGGTCGAAAATCACAACTGAAAACTGGAACTTGCAATCCGAAATTCGTCTGCTCCCCTATATAGCATATAAGGTTTGCATATGAGGTTGCGTAGCAACCTCATATGCAATTACGCAACCTCATATGCAATCTTATATGCAACCGAAAACTGGAAGTTCAAGTTTCAGTTTTCAGTTTCAAGTTCCAGTTTTCAGTTATCATTTTCGATATATATATATATATATATATATATATATATATATATATATATATATATATATATATATATATATATATATAGGCTAGTGGTCAAATAGAAACCAATCTTAGAATAGAAACTAGAAACCAACACTAAATAAATTATATTTCATTCATTCTAATGGCCCCGCCAGGGGCACCTTCACAAAAAGTGTTTAAAATTATTGGCTCCATCCAGCCAAAAAAAAATTACTGTTTACGCTGACGTCACTGCCACGTCAGCAGTGAACAGTAATTTTTTTTTTTTTTTTTTTGCTGGATGGAGCCAAGAATATTATGAACTTTTTGTATTGGGGTACCCCTAATTTGGTCATTAGATTAGCTTGAAATATTTAATTTATGTTTAGTTTCTAGTTTCTATTCTAATTTAGTTTCTATTAGAACAAGACCCTATATATATATAATAGATTTCAAAAAATAGGTCGAAAATGATAACTGAAAATTGGAACTTGCAATCGAAAATTCATATGCAACCTTTGCAACCGTTCCAACCTTTGCAACCAAAAATTAAAAGTTACGACTAGCGCCGCCTATATATACAAAAGGTTGCATAGGTTGCAAATCGTATTTTGAAAATAAAACTTAAAAGATAGTATTTTTGTAAATAATTTTTAAAGTGGTACTCCCTCCGTCCTATCCATTTCTTAACATAAATTTTTCACTTGCGTGACACGCATTTTAAGCCTCTTATAAAGTATAGTTCCATAACTTATTTTTAAAATTTTCTTTTTTGTATAAAAATAGGATTGTTCTATTTTTATACAAAAAAAGAAAATTTCAAAAATAAATTATGAAACTATCCTTAAAATCCATCTTAAAATGTGTGCCGAACCCTCGTCCCCCAATGTTAACTATTGGGTGGGACGGAGGGAGTAGTATTTTTGAAAATAGTTTTAAAAAGATAGTATATACGGTAATTTCCCTAAATTTTTTGTGCATACAGGATATCCATTATTATTAATCAAAATAAATCAATTAAATCAAGGGTGAAAAACCAAACTACCCACATTTCCATTCCATTTGCCCAAAATACCTGTTTCCATTTCGGTCCGCCCTTTTTACCCACGGACCACGCATTACACACATGCGTGGTCCGTATACGCATCTGGGAATTGCGTGGTCGGAGGCCACGCATGTTTACAATGCGTAAACTTTGTAAATCTGATAAATGAATTCATGAACAGTAACACCGTATACGCATCTGGGAAATGCGTGTAGTCCTATACGCATCTCAAAGATGCGTAGTTGAACAGTATTTCGTCGTCTCCACAGCAGCCGCCGGAGGCGTTTTTCGACGAAAACTTCGATCACTTCCACCGTTCTTTTCAGGCATCTACCATTGGCATACTATACATCAAAATGATCGCCTCTTTGTACTCTACAAGTCTATACCAAACAATTATCATTAATTTAACCGGAATCGAAATCCCCAAAACGAGTTTTTTTCCGTTCACGTTCTCAGATCTGTTCGAACTCGCCCCTGCGGGGCCAGATCTCAATAAACGACGTTGTATAAATGTAGAGCAAGGCCTGAGCATCTTTTTTATGTGCTCAGTAGTTGTAGAGGTGCTCGGAATTGGCTGGACAAGAAGAGGCGATTTTCAGGCGATTTTTCGCCCGTCTGAGCTCCGTTCACGTTCATGGAGAAATGACGTCATCTGACGTCAATACGCATTCTGTGAATGCGTGACTCAACATACGCATACCCAGAATGCGTATCGTAGACTCCGCATCACTGACATGCGTAGTCAGTGGTTAAAAAGGGCGGACACTCTCGCATATGGGTATTTCGGGCAGCTTCTATAGAAAAGTGGTGTAGTTTGGTCATTTTCTCTTAAATCAATTAAAAAATATCATTTAAGTTCTTATTGTGCATAAAAAAACCGTATTTTTAATATTAAAATTGGTAGCAAGATTTTTTTAAAAAAGAAAATAATTACAATAACCCGGGTACAAAGAGGCAAGCCCATCAACTCACCCACTAACTCAAAGTTAAGTTTTTTCTTGTTTATTAATACTACTCTATCTCTTTGAGATTTTCAAAAAAAAAAAAAAATCTCTTTGACATTAAAAAGGAAAATTCAAGATACAACTAGGGGAGAGCAAACCTCGGTTCGGTTCGGTTTTTGGATAAAACCGGAACCGAAACCGCATATCTTCGGTTTTTAAAATTGATAACCGAAACCGCAACCGAACCATCGGTTTCGGTTTCGGTTTTAAAAACCTCGGTTCGGTTTTTTTCGGATCGGTTTCGGTTTTAAAACCGTTTAAATAAATAGTATTATAAATTTTAATAAATTTATATAATGAAGGTTAAGTGTCATGCTTGTGCATATATTTCCTTACTAGACATAGTGTTTAAAGTAGTAGACATAGTGTTATAATCACAGGCCACAGCTACTGGTATAAGTTATGAGTATGACTGATGTGCATGGCCTCAAATTTGTGGAGGCCTAAAGCCACCTTACAGTTAATCTGAGTGAAATACAAAACTAATACTCGATAATTATAAAAACTAGCAACAACAACAAACTAAACTTGGGATTTGCTGAGATTTTAAGAAAATTGTCGAAAGCTATAAAATTAAACCTGGGCACTCCTCCTCCTTTCTACATTGACACATCAATTTATACTGATAAAGCAATAACAGGAAACCTTCACACCTAGTGAATGCGATTAATTTTAAAATATATTTTGTGAATGTGATTAATTCTAAAATATTTATAAAAAAATATAAATATTTATTTAATTATATAAATAATCGGTTCGGTTTCGGTTTTTTTCGGTTCGGTTTGAACCTATAACCGGAACCGGAACCAAAAGTCTCGGTTTTTAAAAATCAAAAACCGCAACCACCGGTTCGGTTTCGGTTTTTTCGGTTCGGTTTTGGCCGGTTTCGGTTCGGTTTCGGTTTCAATTCGGTTTTTTGCTCACCCCTAGATACAACCCCCAAATTCAAAATTTGAAATCTCACACAGAAATCAAGAAACTCACAACGGTCGGCCCCATAAAAATTCAAATTTGACAGCTACTAGTAATATCCAACTAAAACCATTTTCCCGTTACAAAAAAAAACCCTAAAATTAAAATACAGCCTGTATAAAAATCCAACCCTCCTTTTTCTTTAAGCCCCCAGATCTACATCTTGTCTCTTTACTCTCTCTCTCTCTCTCTCTCTCTCTCTCCCCAGTCTCTCTCTTTCACCACAAACACACATTTCACACACTAAACACCCAAGAAAATGAGGGAGTGCATTTCAATCCACATTGGCCAAGCTGGTATCCAAGTTGGAAACTCTTGCTGGGAACTTTACTGTCTTGAACATGGCATTCAGGTTCACAAATCTTGTTTTTTTATTATGTCACAAAACATATAAAAATCTCATCTTTTTTTTTTTTAAATCTTACTTGTGTTTTCTTGATTTACAGCCTGATGGGCAAATGCCTGGCGACAAAACTGTTGGAGGTGGAGATGATGCTTTCAACACTTTCTTTAGTGAAACAGGCGCCGGAAAGCATGTTCCCCGGGCTATCTTTGTAGATCTTGAGCCCACTGTTATCGACGAGGTTCGAACCGGGACTTATCGACAGTTGTTTCATCCTGAGCAGCTTATTAGTGGTAAAGAAGATGCTGCTAATAACTTTGCTAGAGGCCACTACACAAGTACTTTTTCTAAACCCCCCTCTAAAGATTTATTTTTTGAGATTCTTGTTTTTGAAATGCTTATGTTGTTGTGTACTTAATTTTGGGGCAGTTGGGAAAGAGATTGTGGATTTGTGTTTGGATAGGATTAGGAAATTGGCTGATAATTGTACTGGGCTACAAGGGTTCTTGGTTTTTCATGCTGTTGGAGGTGGGACTGGTTCAGGGCTTGGATCTTTGCTTCTTGAGAGGCTTTCTGTGGATTACGGAAAGAAATCGAAACTTGGTTTCACTGTTTACCCTTCACCTCAGATCTCTACATCTGTTGTTGAGCCTTACAACTCTGTGCTTTCAACTCACTCTCTTCTTGAACACACTGATGTGTCTGTTCTTCTTGATAATGAGGCTATTTATGATATTTGTCGTAGATCACTTGATATCGAAAGGCCATCTTACACCAATCTCAACAGGCTTGTTTCTCAGGTATAACTTAGTTCATTCTTGTTATTATGACATTAAGAGTTTGTATTGTTAAAGATTATGCCTTTTTTTATTTTGATTGGTGCTGAGGAATTTGTGATTGTTTCAGGTTATTTCTTCGTTAACAACTTCGCTCCGTTTCGATGGAGCCCTGAATGTGGATATAACTGAGTTCCAAACTAATTTGGTGCCTTACCCCAGAATCCATTTCATGCTTTCTTCATATGCCCCAGTCATATCGGCAGAAAGGGCTTACCATGAGCAGCTTTCAGTTGCTGAGATTACCAACACTGCTTTTGAGCCATCCTCTATGATGGCTAAATGTGATCCCCGACACGGAAAATACATGGCTTGTTGTTTGATGTACAGAGGAGATGTGGTGCCAAAGGATGTGAATGCAGCAGTGGGAACAATCAAGACCAAGAGGACTATTCAGTTTGTGGATTGGTGCCCAACAGGGTTTAAGTGTGGAATTAATTATCAAGCTCCAACTGTTGTACCTGGAGGTGATTTGGCTAAGGTGCAGAGGGCTGTGTGTATGATCTCCAACTCAACTAGTGTGGCTGAGGTGTTTTCGAGGATTGATACCAAGTTTGATCTGATGTACGCGAAGAGGGCATTTGTTCACTGGTATGTTGGTGAAGGTATGGAAGAGGGTGAATTCTCCGAGGCTAGAGAGGACTTGGCTGCTTTGGAGAAAGATTATGAAGAGGTGGGGCTTGAATCTGCTGAAGATGGCGAGGACGGTGATGATGGTGATGAGTACTAGATTGCTTTAAGTGTTCTGGAATTGTAGGTTTATTATGCTTTTGAGACCTTAGTAATATTGCCAATGGCCTCATTGGTCTCCTGTCTTTTGTTGTTTCTGTTATGTGTTGAACTTAACTTCTTTAATTAACTGCATATTTTTAGTGTATTGTGTGGAATTTCAAATTTGTTTGCTCTGCATAAACTTTCAATGCTTCTTCCATATTAGAAACGCAACTTAGAACATAGAACAAGCCAAAGTTCTTAGTTCTTACAAATATATACTGTACAAGTCTATTTCTACCTGACCAAGAATTGGCATGTGGCAAGATCAAAATCAACGATCTTACAAAGAATATTGCTAGTTGAGTATTTTTTTTTTTCAGTTAGTTCTCTGCAATATCTTCTCCCAGTTGCCACTCTGATTTGTGCCCTGCCAATTTGTACTTGTCCTTAATTGTTGGTAAAGCAACCACCTTGCTCCGTTCCTCACAATCTGGCCGTGCACATACAGATTCACAATTTGTACTTCAAAAGACTTCCACTTTGCAATAGAAAAATGTTTCTTGTTCAAACAAAGCAATTTATACTTCTCTCTTCCTTGCAATCTGGTGTCCACACATTTCTGTTAACCGGCCATTTTCCCACTTTCGCAACTGCTGCAAAAACTGACTACCACTAGCTATGGTAACATTCTATGGGCCAAATGGCCCCATCACATGACAAAAATAAAGACATGCTGCAACTGATGAGTGTGTTCTTTGTTGAGAAGAACGATTTGGGATCATAACGATTACTTCATACCTTATATCACAATTTTACTTATTAATTAAAACATAGTCCATGAAGTTATGTGTCATGAAAAGAATATTGGCAGTTGTGTGTCATATATCAGATCACAAGATCCTAACACTCCATTCGCCTGAGAAAATCCTGGTGTCCAATTACTCCAATATACTCGCAAGAAAGAAACCGAAGGGGGAATGAATAGAATTACTGGAATTAAACAAAAATGTAGTGGAAAAATGAACTCTAAAAAAAGAAGGAAAATATGAGGTCAGATTCACCCGGGTTTACAACATAAACTATACTGTAATTGGAAGGGGATGATCATGATATTTACAAGTGATGATCGATTATATAAACAAATTACATTTGATTCTTGCGTATTTTAATTCCTCCCAAGCAAACAGCTAACATGGGTAAAAGAATGCTCTGCGTTTGTTCAACAGAGAAATGACATTTTTTTCAATATAGAAAGTGTGGAGTGCCTGTCATGAGAAGCAAATAGGGGCTTCAAAAGTAGAGAACCATTGAACCAACAAGTACCAATGGCACTGGTAGATTTGGGGAATGTGAAATCAAACTAGTTTCCAATTCAATATTCAAATCGAACTGCATATTAGATACTATAGAATTATCAAACAGTCTTAACACAAAAGAGGACCTGAGCAGACAAAATCCAAAACCATAAATCACATATTATGCAGTGCAAATGATTGACTCCTCAGTCTAGGAGGACCCTAGAAAACATCCTAATCGATGCCAAAATGAACTTCTTATTCGTCATCCTCCTCTTCTCCAACTCCACCAGACTGTTTCTTTGAAGCCGCCTTCATGTTCCTTCTCTTCACTCTTCCAGGACGACCACCTCCGAATGGGCTGGTAAGAGAGAAATCAATGTGCTTCTGCGAGTCCACCCTCACCATGAATGAAGGCACGTTAACAACCTGTCTTCCAACCCTGAGTAGGTACAATTAAGTCAAACCCAAAGCCTTCAAAAATCTTTACAAAAAATAATAAAGCACAAAAAAAAATGCAACTAGGCCAAAACCCAAAGCTAGTGATATTTCAAAAGAATACAAAGCCAAAAGAAGCAATAGCATGGATCTGTGTCACACATACGACTTCTACTGAGACGTAATGTAGTCAGGTATCTATGCAAATAACTGCTTAAAGAGACTGTGTAGAGTGTACTAGAAAGATGACTCAGTCGCTAGGCAGACTTTTAAATTTCATCCTTGGCATGTGCGTAAGCCATATTGAATTCTATAACAAAAATTCCCAAGTAGCAAGCTATGAAGTATAACATACACAATCATATATGCAGGACAACTTTCCAAGGTGAAGAGTAATTAACCGCCCAGTCCCCTATAGCCAGAACACAGGTGAACCAAAAAAAATAGAAAATTTCTACTCAATGAACCGCCTACTTCCACTACTCCCCAGTTTAGCTAAATGGATACAGATCAATCTAATTTGCAAGATCACAGAGTACCAAAATTCAGCAGAGTTAAAATTCCATCCATAATATGTAGAGGACAAAAAAAATTGTACATACCTGATATGCCTCTGCCTAATAAGAACACGAGCATGGTGAATGGACTTTGCCATGCCAGTCTTAAACACAAGGGTCTGAAGACGACGCTCAAGGAAGTTCTCCACTGTCAAAGCCAAGACATAATCGAGTTTGTTCTGGCTCTCATCCAATAATCCATATCTATTCATCCTGCGGAGGAGAGCCTCACCCTCAAAGATTCGGCGAGGATCCTTCTCCTCAAGGGTTAGCAGATTTCGTGCAGCATTACGGATACGGCTCAGAGCATATTGAACCCTCCAGAGTTCCCTCTTACATCTTAGCCCATACTCTCCAACAAGCTTCAGTTCAGCATCAAGTCGCTCCTTCTCATATGGACGACGGGGCTTCTTGAATGTCTTACCATCTAAAAAGATAAAGATCCATTAGCAACTTTTTAAAATGAACACATACAATCAACAAAACTAACTATTGGTATAACGTCACAGTAAAAAGCTATAATTTAGTTCCCACAAAGACAGCACCCAAAAAAAAGGGGTTCGGAAGTAGCAATTCAAAGGTCATAGATCAATACGAGTACCTCTGTTAAAAATTACGTCCTACTTTCAACAGAGTTAATATGCCAAATCTAGACCTTATTCGGAGACATTACATTTACGAGGTTTCATCACCCCAATTATAGTCAAATTACATCAACTAAAAGGTGCAACATTTCACTTAACTCTTAATCAATTTGTAGCTTAATTTAACCATCGACAAAACTGTGATTTTCGAAACCAGTTTACAGTTTTACATCAAATCAAAAGTTATCAATTCAACAGCTGGGTAAGCTAAAATACAAGTTGTGTAAAGAACTGGAATTCAAAGCCAGTAAAATTCGTAAATAATTATCAGATTTCATACAAAGTAAACTGGGTCTAAAATAAATTCAATCACAACAATAAACATGATACAATTAAAACAATTAATAAAAAATTGTAATTGACACAATATTCATCAGAACAATTTTTAAATACGAGCTAAATTAAATTCACCGATGAATTTCACATTAATTACATTCTTAGAAACAGATAAAGAATTATACATATAAGTATGAATAGGGGGTCTTACAGTTGCGGTAAAAGTTGACGTGAACCATGGCTACTCTATCGGCGGCGCTGCCGTGAGGATCTGTAGGTTTTGAAGAAGCACTTAAAATGACATTTATTTTGCTTATATACTCAAACCCTACAAACCCACCCCCTTCTCTCTTTCTATTTCAATTTACTGATTAAGCCCTAAATTTATGGACTGGACTTCATCTGCCCTGCTACTTAATCGACCCAAATCCATTTCACTTCATGGGCTTCGATGCATACTAGAATTTTACCACACAATTTCAAAATATTTAAAATAGTTGAAAAACAATTATAAGTATCAAAAAAAAATATTAGATATATAGAGAAAACTGGGCATGAGGTTGTCCTGAGATCATACTAACAAATATATGTACTTATAATGAAGGTATTAACAATTTTTTTTGGAAGGGCGTTAATGAACCAACTAATGAACTCTTTTGCGTAAAGTATTAATCTAATTAGTAAATTCAAATATAGATTGATGTGGATTGAGAGTAATACCGTACATTGAGTGGATGGAGCTCTAAGCAGAGTAGAAAACTGGCAGTAGAGGGTTGAGATTGAGAATATGAAGTGTAATACAATATCATTTGCTTTTAACATTTATTTATAATTTTTATCTAATTTAATAACTGAATAGAAAGTTGTACATTTTTTTAGAAGTTGTTAACCAAAACCAACCAACCAATTATACCCTATTTCGCTTATAATAGAATAGTATAGAAGTATAGATAGATCGATGTGGATTGTGAGTAATACCGTACATTGAGTGGATGGAGCTCTAAGGAGAGTAGAAAACTGGTAGTAGATGGCTAGATTGAGAATTTGAAGTGTAATACAATACCATTTGCTGTTAACATTTATTTATAATTTTTATTTAATTTAATAACTGAATAGAAAAGTTGTAAATTTTGTTAGAAGATGTTAACCAAAACCAACCAACCAATTATACACTATTTCGCTTATAATAGTATAATATAGATATATACTTTTCCAAATAGTTTGCTACGTATAATGCTACTTTTATGGAAAGTTCATTTCAATATAGCATTGTCTTGAAGATCGGATATGAATATAATAAATTATGATTATTTATATAAAATAGTGTTAGTACGATTTTTTTCTTCTATAAATGTAAATAAATTATGATCAATTTTTTGGAGGCTAGCGAATAACAATGTTATACTGCTAATTGGACCATTGAAGCTCCTTGGTAGGTGCTCAATGGTCATGCTATGCTAAGGACAATAATAATAAGAAATAAGAAACTGATTGAGTGATTGATATCGTAAATTTCATGGCATAAGTCTGCAAGCATTTAAATTATCGATAAATGAATATTCTCATATAAAGTTAAATTAATTAAATGAGAATTTCATTGTATTGAAACTACTCGTTGTCATTAACCTTAACATATTGTTAACCAATCAATCATGTTACATACAGACGTAAAACAATCAAGATCCTATAAAACATACATCAATATCAATATATCAATATCAATATAATCCTAATGTTTGTTAGTACTACATTTCGAAAAAAACTACTATTATCCTTCATTCTTTATCTTATTTATTTCTTTCCTGCCCTTTTTTGACATTACACATCATTTGAAGCAACTCAAATTAGAGTCGATCGACCCGAAATATATGTCATCTCCCACACAAATCAAAGAAGTAACAAAAACATTACACAATTGTCATTCTCTGAAAATAGGTGCTCTGTATTTTCTCAAAATTACATAAATCCCTCTTATCTCTCATTCCTTTCAATTACTACCAATTAATCGGAGCCGTAAAAGATGAACTTGATAAATTAAAGGTACGTTTGCAAATGAATATGATGCTAAGTACATGAATTCAGTATGATTTGAATTATATTTCCTAATTCCATTCACTGTATTTTCTAATTTCCTAATTCTACTAATTGTTAGAATCTATAATTTTCTACTAATTCTAAAATTTTCTAATTTATTGGTGAACTGGCCAGTGAGAGAGGAATTTTCACTGGTGAGTTGGACAAGGTATTAGATCAAGACAAGTGTCAAGTGGTATCCTTTTGGGCAATGAATATTAGTATACGTGTTTCTTACATGTGTTTGCATCTCTTAGGTGACAGTCTATGTCATTTGCTACATATATCATATATGTAGAGCTTCAATAAATATGGAAAATATTGAAAATATATAAAGGATGTACTAAAATTCTATACAAGGGGAATGCGTCACTGGACTGATGAATTTTTAACATATTATGTATAATTTTCAATTTTGGTAAGTTATTTAAAATTTAGCTAATAAGTTTGCCCCATCGGAGATGCTCTTATATAATCTATAACCCTATTGGTTCAACAAATATAGACAAACCAAATCTTAATTATCTACAATTTTTGTTAAGGAGAATTTTGATTGGAATTCTACAATTTTTACATATTGTCTTAATTAATGTCACCTAGACATTTAAATAAGGATTCTATACCATTGGAGATGCTTAACACTGCAGTTAGACCCAACAATTTACTACACGACACAAAATTTTAGTGTTTGTGTTTGCATTTTGGGTATAAGACCGAGATTTAGCGTCGGTTTTGTGTTTTCCCTCTAGGTACACGCGACACGAAGTACACAAAATAAATAAATATACATAAAAATGTTAATATTTATATAAGATATATTTATAGTTATATTAAATAAATTAATATTTATTTATAGTATTATACATAATTTTGAAAAGTTGTTTGTAAATATGATGTGAATATATTTTTAGTACATGTTTGTAATAATTTCTCGAAAATATTAGTATATTAAAATATTATTTATTTAATTATTTTAATTTATATTTTTATTAAAAATTACACAAAAAGTACACGACACGAAATTACACGAACATGAAAATACACGGATCCTAAATGGATCGTGTTTGGATTTAACGCTCAAATACACGAAAGAGATAATAACCAAAATGCCCCATTTTCAAACAAGTTGGCCCTCCACTACCCCTCTAATGTGTCATTTCGTCTGCCGCATCATTATTTTCAAAAAAAATAGGTGACACGCAGATGCGTGTGCAGTATTAGCATGTGATTCTGACCATGAAATGGCGCATCACCCCTGTTGCTGTAAAAGAAGTGCCACATTATGGGGGTAATGCGTTATACGAAATAACTTATCACATGTCACGGCGTACGAAACGCAGTATTCCTGGGATATTTTGGGCCGTATTCCTGGCTTTGACCGGACTTTGAAAAGCCCGGCCCGGGCTTTGACTTTGACCGGGCCGGGCCGGGCCGGGCCGGGCTTCTATGAAAAATGTGAGCCCGTTTAGGCCCTCGAAGCGGGCCGCGGTGGGCTTTTTTCCGGGCCTGAAGCGGGCCGGGCCGGATCGGCCTTTTTCCGGGATCAAATGGGATAGAGATTTTATGTTATATAAGAATGTTTTTTATGTAATAATGGCAGTCATGTGTTAAACAATTTATATTGCCGATACAAATATTACATTTATCGATTTACTTTTTGATTTGATGATATATTAATTGATTACACGTGTACTTAACTTGTTTTCGTTCATGTATAGTAATATATGCATATAAATAATCTTATTATTAATAATGAATATGTAAATATATATGTACTTAAATTATTTTTATATTTGTAGGAAGTGAAAATACATAAATATTTATGTAAGTATACTAGAATAATCGAATTTTACCCGGGCTTTTTCGGGCCGAATCGGGCTTTTAATCGGGTCGGGCCGAAGACCGGGCTTTTTCCGGGCCGGGCTTTGGCCAAAAATATATGGACCGTTCAAGGCCCTCGGGCCGGGCTTGACCGGGCCGGGCTTTGACCGGGCCAGACTTTGACCGGGCTTTGCCGGATCGGGCCGAACCAGATTTTCGGGCTCGGACTTTTTGTGCATCTCTAGGCAGGGCCTTGCAAACTGGAAATGGTCCATTTTGGGCCTTCACCCTACACGAAAAACAAAAGTATACGAAAGAATTATCGATCTAACTACACTCCCATAATTACATATACTAGCCGGTAACCCGTGCGAAGCACGGGCCGGGAGGGCACGTGTAAATTATCGATAATAAATATAATTAATGAATATTATTTTAATATGTATTTGTAAAAAATTGAATAATAAAAACATATAATAAATAAATACTATTAAATTATGTAATTATAGGAAATTGAATACGGTGAAATTTAAAAAATTAAAATAGATAAATAAATAAATAAATAAATATAATTAATAAGTTTTATTTAAATATAAACTTGTAAAGAATTAAATGATAAAAATATATAACAAATAATCGCTATTTAATTATGTGGTTATAGGGAATCGAACACGGGGTGAAATTAAAAAATTAAATTAAATAAATAAATCTTGTATAATTATGTAGTTGGAAGGAATCGAATCCCGAATTAAATGATAACCAAATTTAGTACTTTAGTACTTTGGTATTTTAGTACTATTATGTACCATTAAAACATAACTAGCTTCAATTCCCGTGCAAGGCACGGGTTTGTTCTATTTTATAATTAATATTGCAATTTTTCTTGTTACGTTTTGATATTAATATTAGCAATTGATATTGTGATGATTAAATTTTTTTTTAGTTTAACACGTTCTTTTTTAACCAATGTTTATTTTATTCTCGTTTCAAGATCTCCCATTTTGGTTAAAACATTCAAATGTACTCTTTATTTTTCCAAAGTGCTCATAGTCATATATTCTTGAATTTGATATTACAGAATGTCAAGTAATGCGCCAAAGCCAAGAAAGTATTAAAAAATATTGTATTAGACACATTTTTATAAAGTAAAAATACTAAATTACAGTACACAAAATCTGTAGATTGCATAGCAAAAATTTGTAGTTAGTAATCTGAAGTTAATGTTCCAATACTATTTCTTCAATTATAATGTGTTCAAAGGTTTCTATACTCGTGCGAGACACAAACTTCTTCGAATGCTTAATTAATTGCAATGTAACGAAAGCGTTGTAATTAAGTAGATAGTATTAAATAAACATATTAAATACGAATTAATTAATGTATGTTAATGAATGCACATATTAAATATGAATTTTAATTGATGTGTATTAATGAATACAGAGGGTCAAAATGGTAATTTAGGATGGAATAAAATAGTACATGTTGTGGTATTATATATATAATAGATTTTGCACATTAATATAGAGTATATATATATATATATATATATATATATATATATATATATATATATAGGGTAAGGTTCTAGGGAGAACCTCCTTATCAAGAGAACCAAGAGACTAAATCCTAGCCATCCAAAAATTGAATTTTAAATATATTTTATAATACTGTGAGTAATGGCATTTGTGTAATTATCTTGAAAGTTGTAGGCTGATTAGAATTCAGTTACATGTATTATACGCTTACAATATTTTCATATAAGGAAACGACGACAACCGGGGGATTTGATTGTTGAATAGAATTTTTGTAGTTTTGGAAACAAATATCTTACTGAATAAAATTCCATCACCGTGATATATATGAATATGCAATATATAAAAATGCGATTCAGAACACACTTTTTTGACCTAGATGAAAATGGTGAGAAAGGCTGAGGCTTCAAGGTACTGGTTTATTACTTTGTACTGAGCTTACAACAGATCCATTCATAAAATTCCTAACAAGAATCTTTTTTCTTTTATGAAAAGTTATATGGATTCATCAAGGTATCAAGGATATCTGAAAAAATAAGATTTGGAGGAAAATATCAGATGGCAGGATTTCAACCAGAGCTTTTGACAGATGCGATTTCTTCTTTGACAGATGATCAGAAAAAGTGGATTAATGGAATGGCTTTGCTCGAATCTTGTTCTCCAGTACAAGTGAATATCCATTCAATATATGTTTGTTTGTTTTAAAATCTTATCAGCTAGATTCTTCATCAGTCCTTAATGAAATTTTGTGTTAAATTGCAGTTTAGGTAAGACTCATTAAGGTGTTCTTTTGGTGTAGGGTATATTGTTATTTAGATTAGCAGATTCCCTAAATTGTAAAGATTCATTAAGGTGTTCTGGGTTGTGTTCTCCAATGTGTTCCACGGGTGATCATGCAATATCCTAAGGTGTTCTCCAACGTGTTCCAGTACGGTGGTGATTTTGCTAAGATATTCTCTAATGTATTAATTGATTTATTGGGGTGTCATATTTTGAAGGTGAAGTAGCCTCACTAAACTTTGTTGATATTTTGTAGATGCTAGTATGGATGTTCAGTTTTGTATTTAAAGTTTTAGATAGTGCAAGAAAGTAGTAATTTAGATGGAGAAAGTTCGTGTTAATTGCAGATTCTTAAGTGTTATGAAGCAGTTTCTTCTTCAATTCACGTTAATGGGCATATTCTTAAGATTGGTGAAGAAGATGTGAATAAATTGTGATATCTGAAAAGTTTTCTAACATGTTTTCTATGATGTGTTGTAGAATTTTTTCCAGATTTTTCAATTTATTAATTTATAAAATTTTACAATATGTTTAAGATTCTATTATGTGTTTTTGGAACTTCAATTGCGTTATGACATTTTGGAACAGATCTTTGCTCTCTGGATTCTTGTTGCAGAATTCACAAGATTTTCTCTTGGCGCTTGTTCAGCCTCCCATTGTAGCCAACCATGTAGTGTTCTTCATGCTGCAGTTACATGAACAAGATCAATCCCTGAAGTGCCGTGTTTGCCCATATTTTGATGTTATCTATTGATTCTCGGCCATTGTTTCTTACATTTTATTAAGTTGATTGTCATCTCTCTGTGTATAAAGTGGAAGATCAGTTCATTGCAAAGCTTCCTCTCCTGTTGTGTATATTGTTACTCCTCTGGCACAAGATGTTGTGTGCTCTGTGATAATGCTATTAAAACGAATTCACACATGTTTGGCTCATGTGTTTTTACCAGGGCTGTGCTTCAAAATTCTGGGCTATTTCTTACTTGCAACTGGGAAAGCTACGTGCTGCTTCTTTCATACCTATACCTGGCAGTTACTGTGTATTCATTTTGGAAGGAAAGAAATAATCGTATACATAATTCTGGCCAAAGAAATTGCCCTGCTTCTGTTAGAGCTGCTATTAAGAAGATGGTGCGTGAGCGGGTGCACTCCATTTTGAAATGCTGCTGCAAGAGACATGAACCTAATATTGGCATTATATTAACTTTGTAAATTCTAAATTCTAGTTTTGTAGGATAGTATGCTTGACTGAGTCTCTGTTCTTAGTTTTGCTCGCAGCGGGTATGCCCCAGAAATTGTAATTTTTTTTGTGGGTTTCAATATATATTAACTTAGTAAAAAAAAAGATTTAAATAAATACTTGCTCCTGGATTCCTTATGAGGTTACGGTGCTATACTGAGTAGCAAATGATCATGTTGTATTATGAAAGTTTGTAAGTTTTAAAATATATTTTCAATAAATTCTAAAAACAAAGAACAAGCAAAATTTGTTAATATTTATCTCATCCAATAGATTAAGGATTTTTAACAATTAAAATTGTAATTATAAAATATATTTTGGCACTACCTCGAAGCACTTAAAGAATCTTAAAAAGAATAAATAGATAAAATTCAAAGAAAAGATAATATCAACTCGAAACACTTTAAAGAATCTTAAAAAACTATATAGATAAAATTCATAAAGGATCTAAAGACACTTTACATAAATTCAATAATTCAATGTTATATTCAAAATTTATTATAATAATAAACATTCGACAAACTCATTAAGGAATAGTTTAAGAGTAACATCTTACTTCAACATAATTTTAAAAATGTACTTACCAAATTATTATTGGTAATGACATTTTGAAAAATAAATTGCAATATGGCCAAGTTATATCATAAACACCTTAAAGAATCTAAAATAATGTTAAAAATATTACCCAATAAGAATCAAGATTCCAAATTAGTGAGCAATATGTTTACGTAAAACAAAAATGTAATACAGTTTGGTAAAACATGTAAAAGATCTAGGAATTTATTTTAAAACAAATCTTGATATCTTAATATGTAAATAAAAATAAAAACATATATTAATTATAGTTTAGGAACTTATTAAAGAATCTCAAGAAAATTGAAAATATTATTGCTGGATTTGGAAAAAGTAGTCCAAATTATTGGTTGATTAATTCATAAAAAATGAAGTACACCATGTTATTAATTACTTTGTATTATATAAACCTTGTTAATAATTGGTTTAGGTGTTAAGTGTTATTAAATTATTATTGAAGATTCCACTAAGTGTTTTGATAAGTATTTACTAGAACACATTTTATATCAAATTAATTACATCAATATTTTGGTAACTATTTAGTAGACCACATACTAGATCAATTTAATCAAATTAATTATATTAAAATTTAATAGAGTACTCAAATAGTAGAACATTTAAAAAAATCATTAAGATTTAAAGTACATGAGTCATGACTATACTTTAAAATAATCATGCAATATTTTAAAATAGTAAACTTTCATAAAGATTCTATTAAGTGTTTTTAAATTTATTGCAATTAAATTTTCATACGTATATAATTTTTATGAATATTTTATTCTTTAAAATCAAATTTTAAGTTTTCCGTCTAAGATTTCATTGAATGTTTTGTAAAAATATATTAAATTTTTTATTTATTCTCGTTGTATTTTACAAAGAAAGTTATAGATGGCAATATTCATTTACTTTAGTATCATTTTTTATGATCATAATATTTATTTATTTGTCAGATTCTTTGATTTTTATTTACCTATTAGTATTTTTTAAAAATTAACTTTTATCTTTTTTAGTCCAAGATTCCATTAAGTGTTTGATAACAACATATTGATTATTTTACTTCATCCTCTAATTTTTTCTCAAAAATTTTATAAATTGTATTATTATGTGTGTCAATTGATATATAATTTGTTATTAGTTATATTAGTGTTAATATTAATTTACTTTTAGGAATTTATTAAATTTTCAGTCTAAGATTTCACTAAGTGTTTTGAATCCACAAATAATTTTTTTTTATTTTTATCGAGAACATTTTTTATCAAAAACTTTATGAGTAAGAATACCTTAGATGTTGCACATTGATATATTAGTTGTTACATTTTTTATATTGTTAACAATTATTTTTTCTTATGAATCATTTATTTCCTTTCTGTGAACATTTTTTTTGAAAATAAAATCAATTTTTTTTGTAAAAATATAAAATAAAATGAAAGATTGAAAATCCAAAAAAAGTAAAAATATTGCACTAAAACACTTATGAGAATCTCGTAATAAAATATATTTTTTTATATTTGTAGAAAATTATTGAATTTAATTTTTCCAAATTGATTACTCAAAACACTTACGCTAATCTCTAGAATACATTTAAATACATGTACCAATCTTCTAATAAATACTAAGTAAACAAAAAATCAAAAATTAGTCGAATCTCTAAATATTATATTAAAATGAATACTCCAATTTCTATTCAAAAAAATTAAATATTTTATTATGTGTTAGGAATTCTTTAAGTTTTTTGTCTGAGATTTCATTAAGTGTTTTGGATCCACACATAATATTTTTTATTTTTATGGCGAACTTTTTTATCAAAAATTTATGAGTAGAATACCTTAGGTGTTACATTTTTTATAATGTTAACATTTATTTATTCTTACGAATCTTTTATTTCCTTTCTGTGAACATTTTTTATTTTTTATCTCAGTTCATAAAATAAAATTAAAGATTATTGAAAAATAAAATCTTAATTTTTTGTAAAAAATATAAAATAAAATGAAAGATTGAAAACCCCGAAATAGTAAAAATATTACACTAAAACACTTAAGAGAATCTCGTACAATTTTTTTTTATATTTGTAAAAAATTATGAATTTAATTTTTCCAGATTGATTACTCAAAACACTTAAGCTAATCTTTAGAATACATTTAAAATACATGTACCAATCTTCTAATAAATATTAAGTAGACAAAAAATAAAATATTAGTCGAATCTCTAAATATTATATTAAAATGAATACTCCAATTTCTATTCAAAAAAATTAAATATTTTACCAAGTGTTAGGAATTCTTTAAGTTTTCTTTCTGAGATTTCATTAAGTGTTTTGGATCCACATATAATTTATTTATTTTTATGGCGAACGTTTTTTATCAAAAACATTATGAGTAGAATACCTTAGGTGTTACACTTTGATATATTAGTTTACATTTTGTATAATGTTAACATTTATTTATTCTTACGAATCTTTTATTTTATTTTTGTGAACATTTTTTATTTTATATCTTAGTTTATAAAATAATATTAAAGATTATTGAAAAATAAAATCTAAATTTTTTGTAAAAAATATAAAATAAAATGAAAGATTGAAAACCCCGATATAGTAAAAATATTACACTAAAACAATTAAGAGCATCTCGTACAATTTTTTTTATATTTGTAAAAAATTATGAATTTAATTTTTCCAAATTGATTACTCAAAACACTTAAGCTAATCTTTAGAATACATTTAAAATACATGTACCAATCTTCTAATAAATATTAAGTAAACAAAAAAATAAAAAATTAGTCGAATCTCTAAATATTATATTAAAATGAATACTCCAATTTCTATTCAAAAAAATTAAATATTTTATTAAGTGTTAGGAATTCTTTAAGTTTTCTTTCTAAGATTTCATTAAGTGTTTTGGATACACATATAATTTATTTATTTTTATGGCGAACGTTTTTTATCAAAAACATTATGAGTAGAATACCTTAGGTGTTACACTTTGATATATTAGTTTACATTTTGTATGATGTTAACATTCATTTATTCTTACGAATCTTTTATTTTATTTCTGTGAACATTTTTTATTTTTTATCTTAGTTTATTAAATAATATTAAAGATTATTGAAAAATCAAATCTATTTTTTTGTAAAAAATATAAAATAAAATGAAAGATTGAAAACCCCAAAACAGTAAAAATATTGCACTAAAACACTTAAGAGTTTTATGAGTAGAATACCTTAGGTGTTGCACTTTGATATATTAGCTGTTACATTTTTTTATAATGTTAACATTTATTTATTCTTACGAATCTTTTATTTCACTTCTGTGAACATTTTTTGTATTTTATCTCAGTTTATAAAATAATATTAAAGATTATTGAAAAATAAAATCTAAATTTTTTGTAAAAAATGTAAAATAAAATGAAAATTTGAAAACCCCAAAACAGTAAAAATATTGCACTAAAACACTTAAGAGAATCTATTACAATTTTATTTTTTTTGTAAAAAATTATGAATTTAATTTTTCCAGATTGATTACTCAAAACACTTAAGCGAATCTTTAGAATACATTTAAAATACATGTACCAATCTTCTAATAAATATTATGTAAACAAAAAATCAAAAATTAGTCGAATCTCTAAATATTATATTAAAATGAATACTCCAATTTCTATTCAAAAAAATTAAATATTTTATTAAGTGTTAGGAATTCTTTAAGTTTTCTTTCTGAGATTTCATTAAGTGTTTTGGATACACATATAATTTATTTATTTTTATGGCGAACGTTTTTTTATCAAAAACATTATGAGTAGAATACCTTAGGTGTTACACTTTGATATATTAGTTTACATTTTGTATGATGTTAACATTCATTTATTCTTACGAATCTTTTATTTTATTTATGTGAACATTTTTTATTTTTTATCTTAGTTTATTAAATAATATTAAAGATTATTGAAAAATCAAATCTATTTTTTTGTAAAAAATATAAAATAAAATGAAAGATTGAAAACCCCAAAATAGTAAAAATATTGCACTAAAACACTTAAGAGAATCTCGTACATTTTTTTTATATTTGTAAAACATTATGAATTTAATTTTTCCGGATTGATTACTCAAAACACTTAAGCGAATCTTTAGAATACATGTACCAATCTTCTAATAAATATTAAGTAAACAAAAAATCAAAAATTTGTCGAATCTCTAAATATTATATTAAAATGAATACTCCAATTTCTATTCAAAAAATTAAATATTTTATTAAGTGTTAGGAATTCTTTAAGTTTTGTGTCTGAGATTTCATTAAGTGTTTTGGATCCACACATAAAAATTTTTATTTTTATGGCGAACGTTTTTTATCAAAAATTTATGAGTAGAATACCTTAGGTGTTGCACTTTGATATATTAGCTGTTACATTTTTTTATAATGTTAACATTTATTTATTCTTACGAATCTTTTATTTCACTTCTGTGAACATTTTTTGTATTTTATCTCAGTTTATAAAATAATATTAAAGATTATTGAAAAATAAAATCTAAATTTTTTGTAAAAAATGTAAAATAAAATGAAAATTTGAAAACCCCAAAACAGTAAAAATATTGCACTAAAACACTTAAGAGAATCTATTACACTTTTATTTTCTTTTGTAAAAAATTATGAATTTAATTTTTCCAGATTGATTACTCAAAACACTTAAGCGAATCTTTAGAATACATTTAAAATACATGTACCAATCTTCTAATAAATATTATGTAAACAAAAAATCAAAAATTAGTCGAATCTCTAAATATTAGATTAAAATGAATCTTTATAAGAACACAAGTTTGATAATCTCTAATATTTTTATAGAACACACGTCTAGGGGAGGGTTTTTTTTGTTGCTAAGGGAGGGTTTCTTAAGCATCATTGTTTAATGTTAACTGTTGCACATTCTTGGAACACTCATTCTTAATTGTTCACCAACCTCCTCTTGCTGGGTGAATGATCAGGGGGCCTTAACTTGACAAAGACCAAACATATCGATTAGATCTGCTAATATAATAACAAGGTTCACCAGAGCCTCGGTCATTAGGAAGCACAACATCAACTGAGTCCGGTGATCAATTCCAAAACCCATAATTTGATGTTATGAATATAAGAAATAACTGAACTTTTTAGTCTGATACTACATAAACAACGCTAGGAAGTAATCAACAATATCAATTAAGCTAATCTAATTAAGCCTAATTCAAGGTCATTTTAATCTCCATCGAAAAGAAAAGCATGTATAACTGTATAAGTGTGATACGTTGAATATTATCAAACGATGATGACGCTGTTTAATGAAATCAAATGAAAGATATGGTATCAGATAAGATAAACGTAAATATGGCAAGTTGTATAACAATTTCATTCAATCTTTACAAAATCTTTGCAAATATGGTAACGAATCTTCAGAATACGTACGTTTTGTGTAGAAATCATATGTATTTTTCGTTTACAAATATTACCCTTCGAGTATAAAAGGAGTGTATTTATAAGTATTTATAATTGACATGTTTAAAATTTAAGCCATTGGATTAAAATGGAATTAATGGTGATGATGAGGGTCTTCTGGTTCTCTTGCTAAATAGGGTTCTCTTTTGAACCTCCTCCTATATATATATATATATATATATATATATATATATATATAGGGTTGGATTCCATAGCAAACACCTTATATAACAAACAACAAAGAACACCTCATATCTAATAGATCCATTGCCCCTGGCGGGGCCACCCAATACAAAAAGTTCTTATTTTTTTAGGCTTTTTCCATCTAACAAAAAAATTTTTTTTGAAAATTTACTGTTCATCGATGACGTCATCAGTGACGTCATCATGAACAGTAAAATTTTCAATTTTTTTTTTTGCTGGATGGATAGAGCCTAAAAAAATAAGAACTTTTTGTATTGGGTGCCCCTGGCGGGGCCAATGGATCTATTGGAATAAATGATTTTATAGTGTTCTTTATTGTTTGTTATATAAGAGTGTTCTTTATGGAGCAAAGGCCTATATATATATATATATATATATATATTAGTTCGATTCTCACCATGCCGAGATTTGTTAAAAGGATTCTTACTTACACATTGTTATGCCATATTTTGGCATGTCTAATAATCTCCCAAATTTCTAATAATTACTAATTATTAATTCAGATTAATAATTATAACTTAATTACTAAGTTTTATCCTCTCTCTGAAATGAGAAAAAAATCAATCTTAATCAATCAATTACAGAAAATATCTCCAAACGATATTCTTCAAATCAGGAAGATATCACAACGATAAGATTAAATCAGATAAAATCAGTAATCACCCAGATTAACGTAACTTATCCCTTAAGTCTCTCGGGATAAGACCAATCAATTTCACAGAACTACATGGGCTTGATCCTATATAAACATAGGTACGTAGGCATCTTGGCATATGCAATCTGATACACGAGACAAATCAAGACAGCTGCCGAGTCCAGCCCTATTTTTTATAAACCCTAATCCCCTAAAATAGCCACATAATCATAATTTCGCTCTGCTATTCCAGCAAACCTCCGATTTCGTGTTGTTACGAAATTCCTCCAACAACATTTGGCGCTAGAAGGAGGGGCTTTTTTATTATTCGAGGAGGACGAATAATTACAAATAAATTCACGGGGGATTTTGGGTTTATCAACACATACAGAGGATCGACGACAAAAAAGAAAAAAGAAAAAACAACCTGAGGACTACAGTTTCGAAGAAAAAGAAAGAACGGTGCAACAAGGTCATCAAGGCAGCGACGGACAACAAAAGAAAATTGACTACGGCAGTGCTACACAACAACAGCAGAAGAAGATATAAATGGTGCAAAATAAATAAAAGGCCAAGAAACTTAAGCAACAGCGGTTGTGACGAAAAAAAAAAACAAAAAAATTGCACAATCAGAACGTGTACATGGACCATGGTACTAAAAAAAACAGACCAGGTGGATCCCGCGGAACTACCAACAGCATGAAGTAAATAAAAGGAATACAAAAAAAATCAACTGAGAAGTGAGAACCCAGCACTTGATTTTCACGCATGTTACAAGAGGAAGAAAAAAAAAGCTTGGACAAAAGCATGGCAGGCAAAAAAAAAAAATTAAGTAAAACAAGGTGTAGGCGTGTGTAGCCCACGGAGGCACGGATAGAGCTAGCACCGGCAGGAAGCAGGAAAAAAAAAATGACGAGCAGATAAATTCACAATCGACTAAACGGGAATCAAAGATAAGTTTTTTTTCCTCAATTTAGTTTTGTTCAAATTAATTATATTATGCCATGTCATGCATGCATTATGTTTTTTAAATATTTTTCAAGAAAAATATTTATTATTTTAAATTCGTGCGAGCTATATATTTTTATGCTTGTAAAATTATTGCGATTTGTAAAATATCGTACGAGATATTTACGCTGATTAATTATGGATATTTACATATTGATGAATTGCGGATTTATTTTACAATCCCGTACGATCTGCATGTTTCAAAGGAAAAAATACGTATACGAGACACATAATTTTGTAAAAGATTTTCTACAAAAAGGAGCATTATTTTCGAAGAAAATAAATATCGCGACATTCTTAAAAGAGCATATTTATTATTGCGTTTGGATTTGCAAAAGATTTTTCATATATCGTCGCGATAGTACATATATGTCAAAAATATTTCCAAACTTGCGAACTAAATTGCCAAGTAGGGTAGCCTAGACAAGCTATAAATCTCGCAATGCTACATGCTTAGTAAAGTGCAGCACCCTTTGGATTATTGAAGGCCCATGAGATATCGGTATATCGAATGGGTGGAGGCATCCCTATGCAAACTATCTTTATTGAAGGCCCATGGCCAGATCTCACAAGATCGCATGGGTGGAGGCATCCCTATGCAAACTATCTACATCTCTTCGCCAAGATCTCATCTACATCTCTTCACTGAGACATCTCTCAGTGAAGACTCCGCTAGACACATCCTTATGTGGTTGCATCAAACACTTTAAAAGTGTGTATGCCTACTCGGGATATATACAAGCGCCAAGGTCCTAACTAGACAACAAGGATCGCAAAGGATTTCAAAAATATTATATATGCTCGCACATTTGAAAACCTTGGCAAATATATATCTTATAGTGGTCATCGCATGCTATCACACTTGCATCCGCATACGCCTAACGAGCACAGTGGTGCTCGAAGTGTTTTTCTAATCATCTACTTTCAGTTTTTTCAGTGACTCAAGAAATTTGGAAGCTTGAAGAATTTTTAGTTCTCCACTGCAGCAAGCTACACTGAAGAACTGTGGGCTAGTTGTTATGCCATATTTTGGCATGTCTAATAATCTCCCAAATTTCTAATAATTACTAATTATTAATTCAGATTAATAATTATAACTTAATTACTAAGTTTTATCCTCTCTCTGAAATGAGGAAAAAATCAATCTTAATCAATCAATTACAGAAAATATCTCCAAACGATATTCTTCAAATCAGGAAGATATCACAACGATAAGATTAAATCAGATAAAATCAGTAATCACCCAGATTAACGTAACTTATCCCTTAAGTCTCTCGGGATAAGACCAATCAATTTCACAGAACTACGTGGGCTTGATCCTATATAAACATAGGTACGTAGGCATCTTGGCATATGCAATCTGATACACGAGACAAATCAAGACAGCTGCCGAGTCCAGCCCTATTTTTTATAAACCCTAATCCCCTAAAACAGCCACATAATCATAATTTCGCTCTGCTATTCCAGCAAACCTCCGATTTCGTGTTGTTACGAAATTTCTCCAATAACACACATAAACCTAGGAAACAATGGACCTGCCAAAATATATATGACATTATTCCATGCAGACCGGAGTCCAAAAATTTGCTTAAAGCAATATCGAAATCTATACTATTATATAAAAATTGAAATATTAAAAGTTTGATTGGTCGATACCTATTAAATTTACTTATTTACCCTTACTTAATTACAGATAAAAACCTTCTTTAATATTTTATCTAACTTCTCTTTCATGTTAAACATATTATCTTTTCTTTTAATAACTAAGCACTTTACAAATAAAAATCTTCTTTAATATTTTATCTAACTTCTCTTTCAGGTTAAAACATATTATCTTTTCTTTTAATAACTAAGCACTTTCCTTTTTTAGATAAAATATAATATATTTTATATTTTATCTAACTAAAAAAATATATTATAATTCTTATTAACTAATCAATTAACTTTTTCAGTTACTTTTAAGCTTTTATCTAACTAAAATATCTCTTTTTCCAATTATATAACGGATTACCTTTTTCAGCAAAAACAAGTTACCTTTTTTATTTCTCTTACTAAAACCTTTCTTTTTCATTTTTTAATAAGTAAGCACTTTCCTTTTTTCAGATAGAATATATTATCTTTTATATTTTATCTAACTAAAAAGTATATTATAATTACTATTAACTAATCAATTAATTTTTTCAGTTATCTTTTCTCTTTTATCTAACTAAAATATCTCTTTTTCCAATTACATCACAGGTTACCTTTTTCTGCCAAAACAAATTACAACTAATCAATTACCTTTTTCACCTAAAATATGTCATCTTCTTAATTTTCACATTATCTTTTTCTATTTTCTCAAACTAAAATATCTATTTTTCCAATTATATCACAGACGATTCTATTTAATAAAATAAAATAATAATATTATAATACTAATAATTAACTGATTATCATTTTCAGCTAAAACGTATCATCTTTTCTATATTTTCTAACTAAAATCCCTCTCTAAAAATATCACAGACAATATTAATTTCTCTTTTTCTAAAAACAATACGAGCAATTTTATTTTGTAAAATAAAATAATTAAATTATAATTACTATAAACTAATCAATTACATTTTTCACCTAAAACATGTCACCTTTTTTATTTTCTCTAACTATGTGCTCTCTTTTTCCAATTATATAACGGGCATTCTATTTAATCAAATAAAATAATAATTTTATATTTACTAATAATTAACTGATTACCTTTTTAACTAAAACCTATCACATTTTCTATTTTTTCTAACTAAAATCACTGCTTTTATAGAAATATCACATATGACATTTATATAATTATGATAATCATCTCATTTACAAATTTAAGCCATCAAAATTCATATTTTAAATAAATTAATTCAAATTAATTAAAAAAACTAATATAATTTTAAAAAAAACTAGCGTTTTTCCCGTAATTCGTACACGACATCTTATTTAATTTAAAATAATTGTTGAGTATTGAATACAGTAAAAGAATACAGAGGGGGGGGGGTGAATGGATTCTTGAACTTTTCTTGTTCGAGTCTATGTAGCAAGTAAGTGTTTGTGTGTGCAAGAGTGAAGGTGCGGATAAAGAACAACACAAGACACAATATCACTTTAATCTAATTTATTATTAGATAAAGGTTGCTACAATCTGTGAATACAAATGATAGTATTCTCAGCTTCATTTTTCTCAGAGAGATATAGCTTACAATGTATGAAAAACTTGACTCACAAAGTTAATGACTAAGGAAGTGAGGCTGTATCCTTATAGAACATGGATACAACCTACTTACCCCAAATAAGGTAGCTAAACAAATTACTTTCTAGTCTGTCTATCCTTTTTGAGTAAGTGTCCAAACGGTTACAGATTTGACTTTGCAAAACCTGTTCAGATCCACTTCTTTAGCCCCTTGTCTCTTTTATATCTCTCCAAGCTTCCTTGTAGGCTTTCCAGAGCACGTTACAGATTGTGGTCCATAAAGTGCATTGGCTTGTTGCAGGTTTCTGACTTGTACAATTTCTTCAGTATTTTGTCTCCAAGAATGTATTCGAGAAGTGACTAAGTAAGTGATTCGAGAACTGGAATTGACTTGATCGATAACTCTGAGTTCTCGAACACTGTTATATTGACATGTCGAACCACTTCTCGAATAGCTCTTTTCCATCAGGATTCCTTGAGTTGTCGAATAGAACATTTGACTTATCTAATCCTCGAGATATCGAATAGCTTTCTAAGTCCTTGAGATATCGAATGGAACTTTGACTTGTTGACTCTTTGAGAACTCGAATACCACTTTGACTTGTTGACTTCTTGAGTTCTCGAATAGAGTAGTAGACATATCGAATCTCTGAGATATCGAATGAGATATCGAACAGTGTATTCAGAGATATCGAATAGTGTCTTGAGATATCGAATCCCTGACTTCTCGAATGCTGGACTTCTCGAATAGACAAATATACTTCTCGAATTGGTACTTAGGCAAATTCTTCATTTCTTCAAATCCCAACTTGTGATTATTTGACAGTCTTTATCTTCTTGCTTGAGGCATGAACCTTGGAGCTTCTTTCAAGCATTATTCTTGACTATATAAGTACAGTTACACAACTAGGATTTGATGCCTACTATAAGTACAAAACAAATAGAAACTCTACAACTAGAGGTTCCCTCAGTTAAGAGGTCATGTAAGTAATGCAAAGCATTACAGACAATTAGGCTTGTTATTAGATGTATACAGGCATGCCTCTGTGACTAACAATCTCCCCCAAATTGTGAGTGAGACCCTTAGTCACAATTTCATGTCTGATAACAAGCATATCATACATAAAGATAAATCTTGACAAGTACATGTATGAAATTGATTGAATAGTATTACAAAGAAAGCATTCTCACAGTTATGAAGAAATACTAGCCATTTTCCTTTGATCCTCCTTTTTGAGATTTGGCTTGTAAATCCTCCTTTTCTTTTTCTTCCTTGGCTTTCTTTGCATCACTCATTGCTTGGATGATGTCTTCCATGGCAGTGAGTTCTTCAATGAGAGGTGAGCCAGATAGGTCTCTGATGACTTCATTCAGTTTGGCTTCAGAGTAAGAGCTAATGTAATCCATTCTAATCTTCACATTTCTGCCATATTTCATGTATTCCACAATGTAGGGATTATATTTGACTCTGCATAACCCTTTAGCTCTCAATTCTTCAGCTTTGGCTTCTAGAGCAGCTAACTCTTTTTCTCTCTTTTTCTTCAAAGCTTCATACTTCTTTCTCAACTCTTCCTCATGATCTCTTTTCATCTTGATAAAATGAGCTATCTCAATTTTCCACCTTTTCTCCTCTTCATTCTCAAGGTTGAGTAGCACCATTATTCTTTGTAGATCATGTAACTTGCCCCAGTGTTCACACATGCCTTGCTTGAATCTTTTGAATCTCCCATCAGTGTATTTGAACTCCAGGCAGTCATCAACTATAGCTACATGATAGATTCTCTGAGCCAGTTGATATGCTATCTCATCTTCATCATAGTCTATGTTGAGACAGGGCAAGTCTAGTCCAGGAATGATTGTGAGTGCCTGAGATGTAGATGTTTTCACCTTTCTTGCCCTTCTGGCTGACATCTTCCATTTCAGCTTCTTTCCTTTATTGCTTGAGAAAAATTTAAGACCTTTGTCTTTGGACCATTGTAGTATACCATTAGCAGTATGCTTTTTGATATACAAAAGTGGTTTCTTGATTAGCATCTCCTTTTCTTGAGGTAGTGAAACATTTGCAGAGGCCATGGAATTTGGCTTTTGTAGGTCACTACTAACAGTATTCACCCTAGACTTAGAGTCTTGTGTAGTGGTGAGGTTACTGTTAGCAATGCCTATGGCTTGCTGTTTCACACTTGTCCTCTCATAGACTCTCCCTTGGTCCCTGCCATCTTTCTTTTCTTTGTCATCTTTCTTCTTTTTCTTGTCATCATCTCCCTTATCACTCCTGTGATGTCTTCTCCTTCCATCACTCTTGTCATCATCTTTATCTTCATCCTTATTTCTCCTGGGCTTGGCCAATTCTGGAATTGAACCAGTTGAAATGAATTCTCTAAGGATGTGCAATACCTCAATCTCCTCAGCTGACCTTATCCCCTTTCTCTTTTGCATTTGATCAACTATGGCAATGATCAGTCTGTGGTTCTTAGAGGTGAGATCATTGGGAATAACCAATTGATCCACATCTTGAATTTTGGTACCAGATTGATAGAGGATGGTTCTTGGTTTGGTGCACACTTCAGGAAGTCTGGCTTGTTGACCATTTCTTAGTTCAGTATACAGACTCTGATTGTTCTCCCCTTTCTGCTCAATTAGTTCCAAGATGGCATCAATCTCAGTGAATTTTAGTGCTGTCAAGGTATCAATAGATATGTGCCATATCTTGCCTTTTGTCACCATCATGATTTCCTTGAGGTAGATCTGACTGAGCTTTCGTGGAATAACTGTTAGATAATGGATTTGATCTTTCAGGCTTCTTCTGTATAGCAGGGTATCTCCTCCAACCTTTGCTTTTGAGGCTTGCAGAAACTTCAAGAATGCAGCATCATGATAAACCTCTAAGTTTGCTACTTCTATCAGCTTGGCCTCTGTAACCACATTCACTTCCACTGGATCAGCTTCATGTTTAGAAGGTTGGACTAGACCACTTGGCATGGATCCTGCCACCACTATAATGGTGACAGTTTGCTTTTGGCCACTTGGAGTAGTGATGTGCACAGGTGGTAAAGTGACCACTGACAGAGAAGATGGAGGCTCATCAACCTTTGATTTGCCTTTGCCTGGCACATGAGTTAGAGATTTAGTGGCCCTTTGGTGATCACCCTCACTTAACTTTATCCCTTTTTCCTTAGGTTTCTCCCCCTTTGTATTTGAATTCCTTGTCCTCTTCTCCCCCTTAGGCTTGTTGTCAGGCACAGAGGCTTTAGAAGTGACCTTTGGGGTGGAAGATTCTTCAGGGAGAGGAAGACCCATATGCTTCATCATAGCAGCCAACATAGATTGTTGATGCAGAAGAACATCAGCTGTGGTGGTTGTTTGAGTGTCCAACTGATCATTGAGAAGTGCAACCTTGTCTGTAAGATGAGCATTGGACTTAGTGAGAGTAGCCACCTCCTTTGCCAGAGTATCCACTTTAGTGAATAGCTCATGTGCCCTGAAACCAGAGAGTGATTGATCCTTGAGTCTTTGGACTTCATACTTGGTCATGTCATGAACAGGGACCTCAGTTACCAGCTTATCCCCATATTGATTCTTGAACATTGTTCTTAGCATGGCATTTGAGTCTGTGGTTTGATCAGATAGAGATTGAAACTTATGCCCCAGCCCTGTGACAGAATCTTTTAGAAGAGCCAAACCATTGTCCATCTTGGTGCATGTATTCTTGCATTCCAGAATGTCCTTAATGACTGACTCCAACTGGGGAAATTTGGAGATGAATTCTCACTACACCATAGATTGGCTATGGCAACCAAACTTGTTAAAAAGCGTTGCTATTTCTTGACAAGTTTTTACAAAATTAGACATATTGTAATGCTTTTCAAAACTGTTACAATTGAAGTGAAAAACCGTTACATATTGTAAAATTTGATATCTATTGCAATGGTTTTTTAAGGCGTTGCAGTACACATCATTATTGAGCCTCAAAATTAGCGAGCTTCTAAAAAATTGATGAAAAGAATGGGCGGGCTTTTAAAATTATTTTCCCGGGCAATAAAAAATAATAAAACAAAAGAAAATAAAAACAAGAACACACAGACAGAGATACAAACACATAGAGACAAAACATCGAGTAACAAAAGTAAATCGAGCTTGAAGAACTAAAGCTCGGAGAACACTGAACAACACACAAACAAAATATGCACATAGAGACGAATACGAACATACCCAACATATAGGAACAAAATCAAAGAAATCTAAGCGGAAGAAAGCACAATGTCGAAGAAGACTAAAACACCAAGAAGGTATGTTCCCTAAAAATATTTTTCCCCAAATCGAGTTTTAATTAGGGTTTAATGTAAGTTTTTTATTTACATATGTATGTTTGTTATGAATTTGGGTATTTAATTTGTATAAGGAGCTATTCAATTTGGTTATTTGTAAGCTCTGTTTTTCAATTATCTATTTATAAAATGTGTTAATTGTGAATCAATATATTGCTCCACTTGTGTTTACTTAACATTTTCAGTAGTCACCTTGGTTGCAGCTAACGATGTCCTCTTGGATTCTTCAGTAGTCAAGTATAGCCCTTCAGATTGCCAGAAGTCGGAGGTGTTAAACAAGAACATGGTGGAGGGAAATATTCTTCTCTGTGGTTATTCCCTTAATTTTGTTGTTGGTACCGCATCAATTAAGAAAGTCTCGGAAACGGCCAAGAGTCTCGGTGCAATTGGATTTGTTCTTGCTGTAGAAAATGCTTCTCCAGGAACAAAGTATGAACCAGTTCCTGTAGGTCTTCCAGGGATACTCATCATAGATGTTAGCAAGTCAATGGTAAGTATTGAGATCCATTTTCTCTCTTGGTTTTGTGATAAATGAAAGCTGTAATCTGTTGTTAGGTCCGATAAGATTGTAGAAGGGGGGGGTTGAATACAATCTATACCAATTTATCGAAATTTGTCCTTTAAATAAAATTTAACTTGAACAAATTTATGCGGAATAAATTGAAACAAATTTCAAGTTGAATATAACAATATATTAACTTGATGGGTGTTACAATTTCAGTACAGATTATTATCAAGTAATTAATAACTAATTAGAAAATTCGACATGAACTTTTCTAATTTAGTTAATAAAAACCAAGATAAGAACTAGGAAACTTAATTCGCTAGTAGTACAAGAATCACAAATAAACAAGTTCCACCGGATAAAATATTACAAAGGAGATGAACTTGATTTTCTTGGAATTTATTTGTTCTTGCTTGAGAGAGAGAGAAATGGAGGCTGTGTCTTGTTTCTGGATATAATGTTCGTGTCCCGTGTGCTTCTTTTTATATTAAACAATAACAAACAACTCCTGCTGCCTTCTTAAAAACACTCGGTCATAGTATGGCTTCTCCAGAAATAGTATAGCTTTGTTCGGTGATAGTATAACTGGCTAGCGATAATTAAACTCATTCCCTTGTAATAGTATGGATTTACTCAGAAATAGTATACATTTACTTAAGAAATAGTTCACTTAAAATGTTGGTAATAGTATAATTACCTCGGTAATAGTATAACTATATCTAAGAAATAGTATAACTAAATTAGGGATAGTATAGGCTCGGTGATAGTATGAAATTGTAGTTTGAACAAGCTGAAGTATACTGCCTTGACAACGAAGCCAGTCACAGGAAGGAAGACTGAACTGCACGCGTGAGCTTTGCTTTGTTACTCTCGAGCGCGTGTGACGCACGCGTGTATCAGGGGTGTGAGTTGATTTACCGACAGCATATGTACTACTCCCTCCGTCCCACTGGGATCTTTACGTTCCTGGTGGGCACGGAGGACAAGATAAGTGGGTATAAATTGGCTGTAATATTGTTAAAATAAATGAAGTAGTGGATATAATAGTGATTTTATTGTTAAAATAAGTGAAGTAGTGGGTGTAATAGTGATTTTATTGTTAAAATAAGTGAAGTAGTAGGTGTAATAGTGTAAAGTATTGTTAAAATAAGTGAAGTAGTGGGTGTAATAGTGTTAAAACTTAATATTTTGGGAATGTAAAGAAATGAATGGGACGGCCCAAAATAGTAAGTGTAAAGAATCCATTGGGACGGAGGGAGTACTATCTTTTGTTTGCCTTTTCAATTCATTCTGCCGACACAAGCATTTCTATTACATAAATAGTTTAAAAACAATCAACCCACCACTTAATCAATTCAAGTCTCCTGGCCACGTTTTGTTTTAGACTCCGTAGAATTACTTTTTAACCCGCACAGCTTATAATCTTTAATTAATAAATAATTAATTTAATCGAGAAATTATGAAAATAAATATCTAATATTATTAGATATTTATAAATATAATTTTATAATTAAATAAAATATTTATTAATATAAATAAATCCTTAAGCTCTAAGCTGCGGTTACCTGAGCGTCTGGAATCGGACTCCTTTTGCTTAACAAAAAATGAATCAATTCCAACCGGGGTTCCAGCTTTAAGAATATATCACTTTCCATATTCTTGTGATAATTCTATTTTCTCATAACCCGTCCAGGTGTAAGCTGCGGTCTCTTGAGGATGTGAAACCGGACTCCTTTTGCTTAGTAAAAAATACAACAATTCTAACCGGGGTTTCAGCATTAAGAATATATCACCTAGAATTTCTTTATGATAATTCTTTTTCCTCGTAGCCAATTCACTTGATAGTAAAATCCTTGTGGTTAATTAATTTAGCACTTCTGTTGCTTGCACAATGATTTTCTCTCATACCAGTCTTGATAGCTTGAACCACTGAAGTTAATGATGAACAACCACTGTTTAATGTTGACACTCGATGTACTGTCTGGTTCATGAGTGACTAACCGCAATGACTGTTCTTCATATATTGACTTTAAAATCTGGTTCCTTTTCTTTTCTCCTCTCTCTCTTTAATATTCTGTACTGTCTCTGTCACCTTGAAATCTCTGTCACTTTAAACGAATCCACTTCTTAACGAATACTCCACTGAGGCTTGATCAGATGTCTGAACTTCTTTCAATGTAGTAATTCCTCAAGTATGTAGATTGACCTTGATCTTTTTCTTCTGACAGATAATACAATCTGAGATTCCTTGTGACAGGCTATATACTATTTACTAATACAATCTTGTTTAAGTTGAGTTGTATCCTCGAAATACAAATAGGCTACATCATATGCCTTTCATCTGTCAAGGATTAGGCCTAGAGCCAAAGTTCAAGATTGACTCATCTTGTGGGGTCATTTGGCTCAAGTATTGTTGTATCGATCTGCCGCAACCTATCCTTATTTGATTGTCACCATTATGTAATTTGTATTTTTTTAAGAGTGGTAACTTGATCCATTCCTATGCAGCTGATATTCTGTAATTCATAAGTTTTCTACCCTATACACATAGGTTTCTCTATGAGCTTTTGATCTTTATTTCTAAACTTGGTTGCTTTGGAATTGTTAGGAGCTTATAGAATACTATAATATCTCTACTGCAAGAGATTGGACTGGACGAGTGAGGAGTTTTACAACTATAGAAAGTTAGTGATTAAATTCAACTACTGCTACTATTTAGTTTAGTACTATGTAAAACTCATGTTTGGCCATTATATTTAGAGTTTGCTGCTAATAAAGGTTTTAACATGACAAGATCACTTTCTTCCCGACTCGAGTAAAGCTTAGAAATGGAATAAAGAAGAAACAAGTATTCCCATAAATGTTTTAAATTTATGTTATGAGGAATGACAAGGAAATACATGCTTAGCAAAAAAAAAACCACTTACTAGATGGATGACATAATGGTGTAATTACAGAAAATAGTACTCTGAATCAATTGGTACAAATACAAATGGTTACATTCAACATGCAGGTTTGCCTGTACTTCAACTAATCAAAATGATCTTTTTAGATATACTGTTTTACATGACATTGCTTTTGGTTTCGATTTGTTATTTTTAGGTCGATAACCGAAACTCCTCTGCTGTTAAACGAGCCCGAACTGATGGTATGTCTTTTTTTAAAATTTACAATTTTAATTATTCATATACATTTCTGAATTTATCATACTTGTGTTTATATTTATTTTCAAGATTCTGTAAGTATACCATTGGTATGATGTCATCTCCCTCGCTCTCTTCACGGGGTCTAGGGTTCGAACCTTGTTTAAGACGGAGGGGCGGGGTGGCGTTTAATTATTGAAACAGAAAGATTATGTAAGAAAATTGTAGTCATGTTTTAATCGATGTACTGTGGATAGGTGGACGTAGAGAAGATGAATGGACTTGTCCTACATGTGGCAATGTCAAATTTTCTTTTAGGACAACTTGCAATGCGTAATTGTACTCAGCCTAGGCCAGCTGATCATAGTTTGGTATGTGATAAGTGGAGTTTATATCCACTTGGAACATTCTAAATCGGCTTAAATTGATTGTCTTGGGCTCAAGTTTCTTGTAGTTTTGATGTGTTTTGTTTAGTTGTGCAGATTTACAAGGATGTTGATTATGGTGGATGTTTTTGTCGTTTTTGGAGATTTAATTTATTAAAATTCGGATTTATTGGGCTGCACGCGTGAGATTCACTGTTTGGGCCATATCTTGAGTTCTATAAGTCTGTTTTCAGCCCGTAAGCAGTCCACGCGAAGATAACGAGATTCTCTATCATTCTAAGGTGGTCCAGAGGCTCAATTACGTCTGGAACGGCTCTGGAAAACAGAAGAAAAGTCAGCTACGAATTTCCCTTTAAAACAGAATCAGTTTAGGAAACGTATCTTGCAGAAATTCTATTATAATTCTGTTTTGGTATTTTCTTGCTGGGCAAGACTTTTAGAGCCTATTTAAACACATCCTACCATTGTAATAGATATACACATTATCAATAGTTTTATTACTTGTAACCTAGATTAGATCTGCAAGGGAGAAAAGGAGAGAAGGATTCAACGCTCGTGACAAGCAACGGATCTAGATCTACTTCATCTTTTGTGTTACTTTGGATTATAGATTTGTTTTCTCAACTCTTTGTTTATTTAATATTATTTCTTTTATTCATATCTTGTTATTTATCATGTTTTCATCAAATCCCATGACGATAAACGGTTCAATTATGAGCTAATCGTTGTCATGGGATTCTAACGGAGTTATTTATGGAACTTAGTATCTTGATGCTTTAAAGATCTGTGTGTGGTGTATATCTGATATCCTCGTATGGTTAATCTTAATGCTTTTAGATGCGTAGCTAACATCTAAATTGAATTGTTAATCTCTTGTGAAGTGAAAGTGGATCTTGAGATTTAGAACTTGCCATGCTAGCATAGGTTCATAATTGTTTATCAATATGATTCGTGGTGTGAGATGAAAATACTTATACTGCCCTATGTGATCATTATGGATAACTTGTTCTTCAACCGTTATGTTTTCAAATTCTATAGACATATAGGGTCTAAGCATAATTGGTGTCTATTCATCTTCTATCTCTTTTGTGGATGTATGTTTAGTTTGGTATGCGTATGCTGACAGGTAGCATATACTTGTTTCGTGTTATCCGATCAGATATCAAAACCATTGCACATAGTGATTAAAGGCGTCAGATCTAAGGGAAGTATTTAATGAAGTTAGAGTCCCATGTTTTTATTCTCATAAGTAATTCGAATTTTTACTCTCATTAATTGTTTAATTCTTAGTTTTATAATTTGCACTTAGTTAATTTAGATAATCAATCTCAATTTTGTTATTTTTCTTAGCAGTGGATAAAAACCATACATCGGTGCATAGGTACATTAATTGAATTGAACACCATTCTAGATCTCTGTGGGAACAAACTTGATTTAATCATATATTACTTGTGACAACGTGCGCTTGCGTAATTTTTGCATAACAAGTTTTTTGCGCCGCTGCCGGGGATCATCGGTGTTTTTATTTTAGTTTATGTGCTTGTCATCAGTGGTCGTTAGCGTTCACTGACTCGGATTTCTTACTTAGTTTGTTTGTTTCGTGGTGTTTGTAGGTACTTAAGTTTGTATGCGAACACGCTTACAAGCTCGTTTGGAAGAATTGGCGGAAGACGATCTTATAGTGGAGAATAAGACAGAAGAAACTGAGACTACTGTAGAGATGGGTGACGCAGTAGCAGCAGCTAAGGCTTTGAGGGAGTATTCTCAGCCGAAACTCAATGATATCCAGTCTAGCATTATTAGGCCAGCTATTGCAGCAAACAATTTTGAGATCAAGTCTGGCACAATTCAGATGGTGCAGAATTCAGTCCAGTTTGGGGGTGCTTCTACGGAGGATGCCAACATGCATGTTCGGGACTTTATCGAAATCTGCGACACTTTCAAATGTAATGGTGTGACTGATGATGCTATCAGGTTGAGGCTTTTCCCATTTTCTCTGAGGGATAAGGCTAAGAGCTGGCTACACTCTTTGCCACCTGGTTCCATTACTACATGGGAAGATCTTGCTCAGAAGTTCCTTACTAAATTCTTCCCTATGGCGAAAACTGCAGCATTAAGGAACCAGTTGACTCAATTCCAACAGCAATCTGGCGAGACCTTGTGTGAGGCTTGGGAACGCTACAAGGAGATGCTACGCAAGTGTCCTCATCATGGCATGCCTGATTGGATGGTTATTAATGGGTTCTACAATGGGTTGGGAGCACAGTCTAGGCCCTTGCTAGATGCAGCATCAGGTGGAGCTCTATGGGCAAAGAGCTATGATGAAGCTTATGAACTTATAGAGATGATGGCTGCTAATGAATATCAGAATCCAACTCAGAGGCTTTCTCAAGGCAAGGTTGCAGGTATGTTTGAGGTGGATGCAGCTTCAGCTATTGTAGCTCAGTTGAAGGCTTTGACTATGAAGGTGGATTCTCTTGCAAATTATGGAGTACAGCAGGTGGCTAGTGTTTGTGAGCTATGTGCGGGCGCACATGAAACGAATCAGTGTGCTATCTCTTCTGAATCAGCACAGTTCGTGAGTAATTTCCAGAGATCTAATGCACCAGTTCCTGCTACTTATCATCCTAATAATCGGAATTATCCCAATTTCAGCTGGAGCAATAATCAAAATACTCAACAATCTTATCAGCAAGCTAGGCAATTCAATCAAGGTTATCAGCAGCCTTATGCTCCAAGGGAACCATATCAACCTCCTGGATTTCAGCAGCAACAGCCCCAGGCTCATATGGGGCAATCATCTAATGATAAATCAGATGAGGTGTGGATAGCGGTAAAGAACCTACAAGCTGGCCAGAAAATTTTGGAAACCCAGTTGGGGCAGATTACAAGTGCCTTGGTAAATATGCAACAAGGAACTCTTCCAAGTGATACAATAGCTAATCCAGGTAGGAGGGAAAGCAAGGAACAGGTCAATGCAGTTACTTTGAGATCTGGAAAAGTCACGAGTGATCCTAAATCAGCAACTGAAGAAGATGAAGATGTTCAGAATCAGCAGGTTGAAAAATCTGCAGTACCAGAAATTGAGAAATCTGATTTAGTGGCTGATCAGCTAGATGGTGAGAAGAGCAAGAAACCTGTTGAAAAGTCTACTCTGGAGCAATCTTCAAAGAATAATCAGGTCTATCCTCCTCCTCCATTTCCTGGACGTTTGCAGAAAAGTAAAGAGAAACAGTTTCAGAAATTTATGGATGTCTTCAAGAAACTGTCCATTAACATTCCTTTTGTTGAAGCATTGGAGCAGAGGCCGAGATATGCAAAGTTCATGAAGGATATTTTGTCAAGGAAGAGAAGGTTGGAAGATTTTGAAACAGTGGCATTAACGGAGGAGTGTAGTGCCGTTCTGCAGCAGAAGTTGCCTCCAAAGCTTAAAGATCCGGGAAGTTTCACTATTCCATGCACTATTGGCAATCTTTCTTTCAGCAAATGCTTATGTGATTTGGGAGCTAGTATTAATCTCATGCCATTGTCTGTTTTCAAGCAACTAGGTTTACCAGAGCCAAAGCCAACTAACATCTCTTTGCAGTTGGCTGATCGATCTATCACTTATCCGAGGGGTATAGTGGAGGATGTTCTAGTGAAGGTTGATAAGCTCATATTTCCTGCTGATTTTGTTATCTTGGATTTTGAAGAAGATAAGAAGATTCCCATAATCTTGGGAAGACCGTTCTTGGCTACAGGAAAGACTTTGATTGATGTGCAAAAAGGAGAGCTTACAATGAGGGTGCAAGATCAGAGTGTCACCTTTAATGTGTTCAAGGCAATGATATTTCTGACAGAGGATGAAGAATGTTGCAGTGTGGAAATAGTTGATTCGGGTCAGAGAAAGAAATTTGATCAGTTATTGAGCGAAAAATCTGACATGCATATGCTAAAGCATCCTATCAATGATTCCATTGACAGTTCTTCGATTTGTGATCTTTCGAAAGTAAAGCTTGGGAAACTTCCACCACATTTGAGGTATGTCCTTTTGAATAATGAGCTAGTGATTTTTGAAGAAGGGCATGATAACGTGTTGTGAAGGTGGAAAGCAGATGATCAGGAAGAAGAAATTTTTGTTCAGTCAGTTGAGTCGGAGAAGTACCTTAGAGGTGTGAAGAAGAAAAAGAAAAAGATTTGGCCGTTGGGTAGTAAAATTAGGTTGAAATCTGATGGAAGAGATTTGTGGAAAGAAAGCAACCAAGATGTCAACGTTCGTATGAATGGTTTGTCTGTTGAGAATGGTTCAGTTATTCTTTTGAAACCGCCTTGATTTGAGGAATTAACGTCAAGCTATTGACGTTAAAGAAGCGCTTGATGGGAGGCAACCCATGCATTAGTGTAGGAAAAAAAAAATTGAGTGTTGTGTGAAAAAAAAAAAAAAAAAGAATTTTGAGCAGATTGCAGGTCTGTAACGCAGGTTGCACCTGCGTTACTGGAGTAGAGGCAGGTTGCGGCTTAGACGCGCAGGCTGCGCCTGCGTGTCTGCATGTGGGGCAGTCTGCGTCACTTGCGTGCAGCTTGCGCGTGTTCCAGAAAAAAAAAAAAAAAAAATTCAGCGTGGTCAGTGTTCCTTTTGCCGTGTACATGTATTAAAAATATATATATATCTTTTACACCCCCATTCTATTTATACCCCCATCTCTCTAATTCTTTTCCTATTTTAATTCCAAAACCTCCCATCTTTTTCTCAAAAATTCTAAACCTATTTCTATTCTAATTATTATTATTATTATTATTATTATTATTATTATTATTATTATTATTATTATTATTATTATTATTATTATTACTATTATTATTACTATTATTTTATTATTATTCTTATTATTCTTATTATTTTATTATTATTATTATTATTATTACTACAAAGTTTTTCAGGCACAAAAAATACCTAAAGAATGATCGGAGGTGAGGGCAGCGCGAGGAAGATGAATCTCTTGATGTTGATTGCTTGAGGACATGGATACGTTCGACGATGGAGACCCAAATAACGGACGTTGGTTCTGTAATTCACCCAGGGTATTTTGTTCGTCGCGTGTAAGCAATTGGGCGTGGCCTGGGCGCTTTAGAGAGACATGGACACCGCACAGAGCAAAGCGGACAAAGTGAGGTATGGACGTATGGTTAAGTCGGACAGTTGTTCGGCGAAAAACAATAAAGGGTAAAATGGTCTTTTCAAGTACATTAAAAAAGCTCAGAATTTTATCTTCAGTTGGCGTATTATATATATAATATATTATATTTATTTTTTATTTTTTATTTTTTTTATTATTTTTTATTCCCACTTATACATACAAATCCAATTCCTCTTCTATTTTCTTTTAATCTTTAAAAAATTCAATTCTAAAGAGGAATTAATTGCAAGTTCACCTCTTTGATTCGTATTGGGTAAATCTTTTTCTCTAATATTATTTTTATTACGAATTTGTGTTCTTGTCAATTGTGGGTTTTGTAGTATTCAGACAAGGTGGCCAGTTTATGGAGCTCGTGTGCAGTATCCTCCACCAGATTCAACCGAGGAGGATGAGGACTCAGTTGGTGAGGTATGTTTTCTGCTATCCCTTGTATTTACTTCCATTCAATGCGGACATTGAATATTTTAAGTTTGGGGGTGGTTTGAGGGATTAGTAGTTGTTGTTGTATTATTTGTTCATGTAGGATTTCATGCTTTGCATATTAGTAGTAGTAAATTATGCATATATGTTCGTGTTATCTACGTTTGTTTCATATAGGACATTCTGTTTTTATGTTTGTATATCATGTGAGTTCATAATAGTTTGCATTTGCACCCATGCTTGATAGGAATTTTGTGTTGTTGACGCTTTTGATTGAGAAGTGATATGCTTTGTTCTTGTGCACACACATACACTAGTAAGTTGAAGCTAGTAGACTTATTGAATGTTGTAAGTGATTAGAAGGACATGAATATGTGCAAGATGATTTAGTTTGCATGCTTTGAATACAAGTTGGTGCGTTAGAGAGATGTTGCTTGGGATTGAGTATGTTTTTCCACCAAGTGAGTTTTTGAGCCTTATTGCATATTGCATATTTGCAATTTATTCGTTTGCTTGAGTGTCCACGGATTGTTTGCATTGCTAGCAGTTGTTTGAGGTCTTTCTTGAAACGCATGACATTATTTGACGATTAAAATGATAAAAGCATTTAGGAATAACCACATATTTTCCCATATTACCACACCATGTTTACATGATCAATTAGTTAACCCGTTGAGCTTAATCCTATTTTTTCGGTGACATACCACATTACTTGCCTAGACCTTTTTCTTGTATTGGCCTTACATTAATTTGAACCCACGTTGTCAAAGGCTAGTAGAGTGCTTAAGGGAGTAATAAGGTGTGCAAGGAGGGGTTTATTGTTGGTCTTACTTTTGGGGGAAATATTGAATATTGGGTTTGGTTGTTTACTTGATAGTCGACATATGTAATAAATTATGGGATCATTGTTATTGTTTATATTATTGTTCTATCTAGCTCTCGAAAAAAAAACAAAAGAAGAAAAAAAAAAGAAAAAAAAAACAAAAGAGAAAAAAAAAATAAAATATTATGAGAGCATGTTTGTGTTTGTGTGATCCTATTTCAGTCGACTAGTCAAGTGATTGTTTTTAGTAAAAATTATGTGGGGGGGGGGAATATGGTGTTGTGTGTGATTTATTATGGTACTTACTAGCTTTTGACACTTCACCTGTTTTGGCTTATTTGACATACCTTGTCTCTAGCCCCGTTACAACCCAAATAAAGACCTTTTGATTATTGTCATTGATGTATGTTGTGTTAAGAGTTTGATTGATACCAAATGTCAAGCATGTTTATGATTTTGTTGGAATTGAGTGATACACTTACCCTTGTTCTTGAGTGAATATTCTTTTGTGAGTGGATTGTGAGTGTTTGCTTGTTCTTGCGTATGATATCCCGAGTGTTGTCTCAAAGATGTACTCTTGTAGGCTTAGCATGTTTACTAACTTATTCTTACACTTGACATGGGCTTGTGAGAACTTATGCATGTTCATTGAGTAGACTATGTGAATACTTGCACTTTCGACACCAAGACATTGCGTATTTACTTTGATTCTTAAGTTGATGTGGCATGAGAGGATTTGAAGGTATGGTAGATTAGATTAATTGCATTTTCATATTAGATGCATTCATGCATTGCATTGCATTAGGTTAAATGAATTTTGTGGGTACATTCGCTATAGGCCCTCACGAGACCTTACTCGTCCACTAGGGCTGCCTAGGGGTTTAAAGGGCTTGTTGCATATGCCAAATGCAACCGTGATTACCTACGGAAGTGGTACTAGTTAGTTAGTTGTAATTGTTTATGCTTGAGGACAAGCATCGGTTTAAGTTTGGGGGTGTGATAAATGGAGTTTATATCCACTTGGAACATTCTAAATCGGCTTAAATTGATTGTCTTGGGCTCAAGTTTCTTGTAGTTTTGATGTGTTTTGTTTAGTTGTGCATATTTACAAGGATATTGATTATGGTGGATGTTTTTGTCGTTTTTGGAGATTTAATTTATTAAAATTCGGATTTATTGGGCTGCACGCGTGAGATTCACTGTTTGGGCCATATCTTGAGTTCTATAAGTCTGTTTTCAGCCCGTAAGCAGTCCACGCGAAGATAACGAGATTCTCTATCATTCTAAGGTGGTCCAGAGGCTCAATTACGTCTGGAACGGCTCTGGAAAACAGAAGAAAAGTCAGCTACGAATTTCCCTTTAAAACAGAATCAGTTTAGGAAACGTATCTTGCAGAAATTCTATTATAATTCTGTTTTGGTATTTTCTTGCTGGGCAAGACTTTTAGAGCCTATTTAAACACATCCTACCATTGTAATAGATATACACATTATCAATAGTTTTATTACTTGTAACCTAGATTAGATCTGCAAGGGAGAAAAGGAGAGAAGGATTCAACGCTCGTGACAAGCAACGGATCTAGATCTACTTCATCTTTTGTGTTACTTTGGATTATAGATTTATTTTCTCAACTCTTTGTTTATTTAATATTATTTCTTTTATTCATATCTTGTTATTTATCATGTTTTCATCAAATCCCATGACGATAAACGGTTCAATTATGAGCTAATCGTTGTCATGGGATTCTAACGGAGTTATTTATGGAACTTAGTATCTTGATGCTTTAAAGATCTGTGTGTGGTGTATATCTGATATCCTCGTATGGTTAATCTTAATGCTTTTAGATGCGTAGCTAACATCTAAATTGAATTGTTAATCTCTTGTGAAGTGAAAGTGGATCTTGAGATTTAGAACTTGCCATGCTAGCATAGGTTCATAATTGTTTATCAATATGATTCGTGGTGTGAGATGAAAATACTTATACTGCCCTATGTGATCATTATGGATAACTTGTTCTTCAACCGTTATGTTTTCAAATTCTATAGACATATAGGGTCTAAGCATAATTGGTGTCTATTCATCTTCTATCTCTTTTGTGGATGTATGTTTAGTTTGGTATGCGTATGCTGACAGGTAGCGTATACTTGTTTCGTGTTATCCGATCAGATATCAAAACCATTGCACATAGTGATTAAAGGCGTCAGATCTAAGGGAAGTATTTAATGAAGTTAGAGTCCCATGTTTTTATTCTCATAAGTAATTCGAATTTTTACTCTCATTAATTGTTTAATTCTTAGTTTTATAATTTGCACTTAGTTAATTTAGATAATCAATCTCAATTTTGTTATTTTTCTTAGCAGTGGATAAAAACCATACATCGGTGCATAGGTACATTAATTGAATTGAACACCATTCTAGATCTCTGTGGGAACGGACTTGATTTAATCATATATTACTTGTGACAACGTGCGCTTGCGTAATTTTTGCATAACAGTATGTATTTTCTCTAATGCTCTTTATTTTAACTGCTTATCTATTTGTCATGTTTAGCAGTTGAAACTTATATGTTATATTGCGACTTGTTTTCAGTGTTGTTTATTTTACATGTAAAATAGGATTTTATAGTCAGTAGTGTTATTTTCAGTTGCTGCTTTGTCACTATATTCTAAATTGTGCACAATATTTTTCTACACACGTCTGCGATATCATGCAAATTTTCTTCATCTCTCTCTCTCACACACACACACACACACACAAACACACACACACACACACCCCTTCTGTTTTGTCAATTAAAAATGGATAATTTTTTAGTCATTTTGAAGAAAATAATTTGAAAATGCAGAAAAATAATATTACCTGAACACACCATTCATGTCAACTACGAAGACTTGACTTGTGAAATTAATGTTTTCTACTTTATTTTTTGCTAAATGAAATTAATGTTTTCTACATATTCCCAATAGTCTATTTCTAATTGTCGCAAGTACATAGAATCTATGTGCACGATAAAATTCCAGTCAGTTCTAGTTATGTAAAAGCTAAGATAATCATAGTTCGTAATATCTATTTTGAACCATTTACCAACTGTTTATATATTTATGTTACAGAAGTATGCTGCCAAGCCAATGCAAACTCCAAGGGGGTACTCGTCCGCAGCTCCCTATGTAGGTCCTGGTGCCCCCTCGTCAATGTATATGGGTGTGCAACCCTATGGCTCTCCTGTATTTAATGGAGGATCAGTACCTCTGTATAATGTTCCTGCGGCTGGGAATTCAGGATTTCACTACAACTATAATACTCGCCTTCAAATTCAAACCAATTACAGGAAACCATGAAGGCTGCATAGTAGAATTCATGAAAATCTTAAAATCTAGGGATATGTTATGTGCTAAAGATTAATATGCTTGCAAAAATATGCTTTTAGATGGGGCACGTGATAATGACTGGAAGTGTCCCAAATGTGGGAATGTCAATTTCTCATTTAGAGAAGTTTGCAACATGAGGAAATGCGACACACTAAAGCCTGGATCACAGGTTGAATCTTCTTTCTGCTTCAAATCATCTACCTTCCTTGTTTTAAGATGCATCATTAAGTATGTTACAAATGATAACTTTGCTGAGTTTCACTATTTGGTTTTTTACGCAGGTTGCAAAGTCTGGAAAGAATCCTAGTAAGTATTTTTGACTGTATGGAAATTTATTTTTAAATTTGACTGTACTAGTAAGAATCCTAGTAAGTACTTCTCCTTTTAAGAAGTGCCTTCTTTTGCAATGACATGACACATTTGTTTGTAATTACTGATTTTGCGGTTATTTTTGTCATTTATGTGTCTTCCTTGCCAACTTGAATGTAGATTGCTCTTCTTTGTAAGAAGACAATCTTAGAGAAACTTCAATAGGATGCTAGAATATCAAAATGCTATTAGTCTTCTATGCTGAATTGTTGACATTTATAAGGTTCTAATCCCTTTTTTATATAGAGGTATATGCATGATCACTAAGATGCACTCCCTTGTCTAACGTAAATATCCTAGTCTGAATTTTAATTTATAGTTGAAATAACAATTTTACAAACCAGATATCAAGCAGATCTATTTTAAAATTTGAAATAACAATTTTCTTAGCTGTGTTTCTTAGCTGATCTATTTTAAAATAACAATTTTCTTAGCTGTGTTTCTTTTTTGATTGTATCTAGGTTCCATATTGTGGTTCTTTTAGCTTAGCAGAACCAAGGTACTACAGTGAAGTTTCAGGAGTGTCAAGGTTAGCTTAGAGTTCGACCAACTGCACAAGGAAGACCTGATTCTTTAAGTGCACAGAATTAATTTTGCAAGAAGGTGGAGTTTGATACCTTTTATTTTCCCCTTTACATAACAAGAAGAAGGAGATCTCCAAAGCAAAAGTTTTAAAACGAGTTTGGATATATCACAGAAAACAAATTGGAGGTTAAAGAATTTTGTGATAATTCTGTCGAGGATGGTGTCGAGGATGGAGATAAGTGAGATGGAGAAGATGCAGATGCTTGTACTTGGCGCATATACATTTAATTTATAGCTAATCTTTTGGTGAATGTAAACTTGAATTGTACCACGTCTATGTCGTCGTTTTTGCATTTAGTCGTTAGACGTTGAATTACTGTTTTTGGGCAGGTGATAATGATGTACAAAGTACTCTTTGGATTGGTGTGTATGAAAAAATACCATGTTAATGGTGGATTTCTATATGAACAAATGGGTCATGTCCATTTTTTTTAAAAGAAAAGCATTGCTATTGCCTCATAATGTGTTGCCATTTATTGTTAATTCCTTACTAAAAGCATTGCTATTAAACAGAAATGTGTTGCCATTGCCACCTTAAACGTTGCAATAAATATCCAAAACAGGGTTGCTATAGCCTACTGCAATGAATTTAAATTGTTGCTATAGACTGGAAAACGTTGCTATAACAAGCTTTTGCAATGACATTGAAGCATTGCTATATGGTACTATATTCGTTGCTATAGGGACCTATTGCAACCCAAGCAAAGTTCACGCCCAATTTTTGCAAAAGCATTGCCATAGCATCAATGGCAACGGTATTAGGCCCTTTAGCAACAATTTTAAGGTGTTGCTATAGGCAATATATGGTGTAGTGTCTCTTTTGACTTCATTGACTTGGTGGATTGTGGCTGCAACTACTTCATTCACTTCTGATTGCAGGCCTTTACCAAGATAGTGTGCAGCCTTCAAGATCCCCTTGTAGATGTCATTGACAGCCTCATACACATCACTGGGGGTTAGAGATTTGGCATTGGACCCCAGTGAAGTGATGTATTCTTCTCTTAGATGTTGGAGGCCTTCTGAGAGAGGTACAGAGAATTTGCCTTGCAGCCAATCATCCACATTTCCATCTCTTGCAGATTCATCTGCTATTTTCTGTTGTTGCTGCTCTATATCTTCTTTATGGCATAGCAAGATGGCTTCATATTCAGAGTTGGGTAGGTTTGAGGTGACCAAGTTTTGGGCAATCTTTACAAACTCAGGGATCTGATCCACAACCAAGCTTTGAAGTGCTTCAACCGTCAATTGTGGTGGAACAGACCCTGATCCTGAAGCACTGTCATGTTGCACAGGCTTCAGCCATTGTGACAAGAAGTCAGAGCTAGAGCTAGGCAAGCCAGACTCCTCAGTTACAGATGCAACTTCTGCAACCGGATGGATTGACTCTCCTACTGGTGTCTCCACAGAAGTGGGATGAGTTACACCAGTAGTTGACACAGGCACAGAGTCTCTAGTGAAAACTAGTGGAACCTCTGTGTTTGTGATGGTGTCATTGGGAGATGCCCCAGCATGCATTCCCTCACCATCTAAATGTGGGTCCTGGGTGGTGAACAAGGTGTCATGCACCAAGTCACTTGAGTTCATTGGCTCATCAAGAGAAAAGAATTCTTGATGATCAATGCCTTGCTCCTCAATTGCTTGAGTTGCAGGCTGCAAAGAAATTTGAGATGAAGATTCTGGAAGAGAAGTGTCTTGTGGAATAGATTTTTGCAACTCCCCCTGAGAGATAGAGGGAGTTTCAACTGTGATGTGCTCTCCACTCAGTGTTGTGCCAGCCTTATCACTCCCATGTGCTGACTCTGTACAGATAGATGCATTGGGGAGGATGCTTGATTCTATAGATGCACCCTGTTGAGAGGATACATCTAATGAACTGTTTGCCCCTGATTTTACAACTTCAGCCATTTGTGTGACTGAAGAGGTGGTTCTAGCTTTCTTCTTCTTTGGCCTGATAAGAGGTGACTCAGGTTCCTCACTTTCTAACTCTACAGCCAATGTTGCTTCAGACAAGATGGTTAAAGGTGCAGAAGCAACCTGTTTTCTCTTCTTCTCCTTTTGACTAACATCACCCTTTTGAGAGGATGATGCAATTGGCTCAGTGTTTGGTAGAGTGTTTGGTTGAGAGGGTTGGTTAGCAGGCCCTGGGTTAGCATTTTGTCATACTTGCTTGGGCTGTGCTAACTGTGACTTTGAGTCAAATGTTGGCATGTTGTGGGGGTAAGTCCTAAACAAACTCTCCATATGGGGAGTTATGTTCAGTCTTACATCCACATCATTCCTAGTCTCCAAATTACCAAAAATGAGTTTGGTCATGGATTTAGGATAGCCTATTCTATTTTTATTCATCCCGTCTAATTCAATCAATTTATTATCTAAGAAGTTAAGTACAGATTGAATAAAACGAGGGAAGAAAATTTCATTACCTCTCTTGGCTGAGTTCTTACCAAGTCTCCCATACAGCTCCTGCAGAATGATAAGGCCAACATCTATCTTCTTTCCATATGCTAAAGCATAGCCTATCTGTTGTGCAGGTGTACTGATTTGGTCATAGCTGGATTTTCTTGCGGTGAAGACTTGAAGAAGTGTAGCAAACACATAGCTCCATTCCTTCCTCAAATGCTTCCTATTCAGATGCCCAAGACTAATTTTGTCTGCATATTTGATGAAATCAAAGAAGTCTTCCAAATCAGCAGTTGTAGCTGGTGGGTTGATAAGTGGATTTATATCCACTTGGATCGCTTCAATTCGGCTTAAATTGATTGTCTTGGACTCAAGTTTGTGGTGGTTTTGATGTGTTTTGTTTAGTTGTGCAGATTTACGAGAATGTTGATTAAGGTTGATGCTTCTATCGTTTTTGGAGAATAAATTGATTAAAATTCGGATTTCTGAGACGGTTGCGCAGTCTACACTGTTTTGGACATATCTGGAGTTCTAGAAGTCCGTTTTCAGCGATCTTACTGTCCACGCGAAGCTTGGGAGATTTTCTACAATATGGGATAGGATTCCCACGAGCAGATTGCGCGGGGTAGGAGCAGGCTGCGCGACAAACAGACTGATGGGCGCAGGTTGCACGCGCGTGGTGTTGAAAAATTACAGTTTTTACTATTTTGGCCATATCTTGAGTTCTACAACTCCGTTTGAGGCCCGTAAGCAGTCCACGCGAAGATAACGAGATTCTCTATCATTCTAAGGTGGTCCAGATGTCAAATTACGACAGAAACGGTCCAGAAATTCTGAAGAAAAGTCAGCCACGAATTTTCCTTAAAACAGAATCAGTTTAGAAAACGTATTTTGTAGAAATTCTATTATAATTCTGTTTTGGTATTTTCTTGCTGGGCAAGACTTTTAGAGCCTATATAAACACATCCTACCATTGTAATATACATATAGAGAGAACAATTACATATCAATTACTTAGTTTTATTTGTATTTTTTCATACTTTGTTTTTATCATGGTTTCATCAGATCCCATGATGACGAGAGGTTCAATTATGAGCTAATCGTTGTCATGGGATTCTAACAGATTTATTTATGGAGCTTTAGTATCTTGATTGCTTTACAGATCTGTGTGTGATGTATATCTGATATCCTCGTATGGTTGTGCTTTATGAATTTAGATGCGTCATGAACATCTAATTTGTTAATCTCTTGTGAAGCGAGAGTGGATCTTGATATTTAGAACTTGCCATGCTAGCATAGGATAGGTTGATGTTTTAACATCATGATTTGTGGCGTAAATAGAGATATTATGCTGCCCTATGTGATCAATGTGGATAACTTGTTCTTCAACCGTTATGTTTTCAAATTCTATAGAGATATAGGGTCTAAGCATAATTGGTGTCTATTCATCTTCTATCTCTTTTGTGGATGTATGTTTAGTTTGGTATTCGTATACTGAGAAGTAGCGTATACTTGTTTCGTGTTATCCGATCAGATATCATAACCATTGCATATAGGGATTAAAGGCGTTAGATCTAAGCAAAGTATTTAATGAAGTTAGGATTCCATGCTTTCTCTTGCAGAAGTAATTTGATTCCAATTCTCGTTAGTTAGTTAATTCTTAGCTTGTTAATTTATTTCTTAGTTAATTTAGTTTATTAAACCCAAATTGTTATTTGTCTTAGCAGTGAATAATAACCATACATTGTTACATAGGTACAATACTGAATTAAAAACCAGATCTCTGTGGGAACGAACTTGACTTATATCTATATTACTTGTGACCACGTACGCTTGCATGATTTAGTGCAAACAAGTTTTTGGCGCCACTGTCGGGGATCATCGGTGTTTTATTTTTGGTTTATGTGCTTGTCAATAGTGGTCGTTAGAGTTCACTAACTTGGATTGTTTCTTATATATAGTTGTTTAGTTTTATGTGTAGCAGGTAGCAATGGGAGAACCAGCAACAGCAGCGAAAGCATTGATGTATTATTCTCAACCAAAGATCAAGGACATCCAATTTAGCATTGTCAGGCCAACTATTGCAGCTAATACTTTCGAAATCAAGCATAGTATAATTCAGATGGTGCAGAATTCGGTTCAGTTTGGGGGTGCTTCGACGGAGGATCCTAACATGCATATTCGGAATTTTATTGAGATCTGCGACACTTTCAAGATCAACGGGGTGTCGGAAGATGCTATCAAATTGAGACTTTTCCCATTCTCTTTGAGGGATAAAGCTAAGGGTTGATTGCATTCTCTACCAGCAGGTTCTATTTTGACATGGGAGGATCTTGCTCAGAGATTTCTCACTAAATTTTTCCCCATGGCAAAGACCGTAGCAATCAGGAACGCTATTATTCAATTTTCACAGCAGTCTGAGGAATCTTTGTGCGAGGCTTGGGAGCGATATAAGGAGATGCTAAGGAAGTGTCCACATCATGGGATGCCTGAGTGGATGGTGATTAACTGCTTTTATAATGGCTTAGGTGCACAGTCAAGACCCATGCTAGATGCAGCATCAGGTGGAGCTTTATGGGCTAAGAGCTATGCGGAAGCTTATGAGCTAATTGAGATGATGGCTGCGAATGAATACCAGAATCTAATTCAGAGATTATCACAAGGCAAATTAGCAGGAATTCTGGAAGTTAATACCGTCACAGCTCTAGCAGCTCAGCTAGAGGCACTTAATAAGAAATTGGATTTTATGTCAAAGCATGGGGTGCCTCAAGTTGCTAGTGTTTTTGAGCTATGTGAGGGCGCACATGAGACGAGTCAATGCGCCATCTCTTCTGAATCAGCACAGTTTGTGAGCAACTTCCAGCAACCTTCGTAACCAGCTCCAGCCACCTATCATCCCAATTTCGGATGGAGCAACAATCAAGATAGTCAGCAGCAACAGTTTCATGGGGATGATGGTCAATCTTCGATTGAAAAATCTGAATTGGATGAATTGAGGATGATGATTGAAAGTCAGGCGGTATCTCTCAAGACATTAGAGAATCAGTTTGGGAAAATTGCAAGTGTCTTTATCAACGGGCCGCAGGGAGTTCTTCATAGTGACACAGAGGTGAATCCAGGAAAACAAGATGGCATGGAGCAGGTTAATGCCATAACACTCAGATCTGGAAAAGTCAGGAACGATCAGAATTCAGTAATTGAGGATGAAGAAGGAATTCATGATCAGGATCCTACAGAAAAAGAAGAAAATTCTATTTTGTCAGAACCTGTGGTGGATAGTGATGAGGAGGAAGAGTGTGAGTCACTAGGCTTGGCTGATCTCTGGGATTCTAAGGTGCTGGTTGATGAGGTGGTTTCATGGTCAAATCTTGAGGATAGTGCAATTGAGTCTTTTCTTGAGGAAGATGTTTTGATTGAGGGTAATGAGGATCTTCATGAGTTGTACAGGAATTTTACTTCTGATGAGATGTTGGAGGAATTAAATGCTATTTGTTCTAAGCATGAAAGTCAACTTGAGGATTGTTCTTTTGATCCTAAGTCTGTGGTTAAGACTTCTGTTGGTGAACTACCCACCTCTGTTCCTAGTCCGTCTATCTCCATTCTTGATCAGTCTTTGGTAGAAAATCATCATGTTGAAGAAGCTTCCAAACTTGAGCTTAAACTACCAGATCACAGGAGGTATGCATATTTGGGTCATTCATCTGCTTTGCTTATTATTATTATTGCTAACTTTGCAGGTAGTGGAGTGAACATTGTGGCTGATACCTTTGAAGAGAAAAGAAGGCTAAAACTTGTCATCGAGGATGTAGCTCCGGAAAAGATAATTAAATGGCCATATAGAGATACGGTGTAAGAATTTTTAAGTTTCGATGATTAGGTATGTTTGTTATCCCTCGTATTTACTTCCATTCAATGAGGGCATTGAATATTTTAATTTTGGGGGTGATTTGGGGGATTAGTAGTTGTAGTTGTATTTGTTGTTGTATTATGTGTTCATATAGGATATCATGTTTTGCATATTAGTAGTAGTAAATTATGCATTTATATTCGTGTTATCTACGTTTGTTTCATATAGGACATTCTGTTTTTATGTTCGTATTTTATGTGAGTTCATAATAGTTTGCATTTGCACCCATGCTTGATAGGAATTTTGTGTTGTTGACGCTTTTGATTGAGAAGTGATATGCTTTGTTCTTGTGCACACACATACACTAGTAAGTTGAAGCTAGTAGACTTATTGAATGTTGTAAGTGATTAGAAGGACATGAATATGTGCAAGATGATTTAGTTTGCATGCTTTGAATACAAGTAGGTGCGTTAGAGAGATTTTTGCTTGGGATTGAGTATGTTTTTCCACCAAGTGAGCTTTTGAGACTTATTTCATATTATTTGCAAGTTATTCGTTTGCTTGAGTGTCCACAGATTGTTTGCATTGCTAGCAGTTGTTTGAGGTCTTTCTTAAAACGCATGACATTATTTGACGATTAAAATGATAAAGGCATTTAGGAATAACCACATATTTTCCCATATTACCACACCATATTTACATGATCAATTAGTTAACCCGTTGAGCTTAATCCTATTTTTTTCGGTGACATACCACATTACTTGCCTAGACCTTTTTTTCTTGTATTGGCCTTACATTAATTTGAAGCCACATTGTCAAAGGCTAGTAGAGTGCTTAAGGGAGTAATAAGGTGTCCAAGGAGGGGTTTATTGTTGGTCGTACTTTTGGGGGAAATATTGAAAATTGGGATTGTTTACTTGATAGTCGGCATGTGTAATTAAATTGTGGGATCATTGTTATTGTTTATATTATTGTTTGTGTTTTATTGAGCTCTCGGAAAAAAAAATGAAAAAAAAAATGAAAAAAAAAGAAAAAAAAGAAGAAAAATATATTATGAGAGCATGTTTGTGTTTGTTGTGATCCTACTTTAGTCGACTCGTCGATTGTTTTTGTTGGAAGAAAAATAGAAAAATTATGTGGGGGGAAATAGGGTGTTGTGTATGATTTATTATGGTACTTACTAGCTTTTGACACTTCACCTGTTTTGGCTTACTTGTCATACCTTGTCCCTAGCCCCGTTACAACCCAAATAAAGAACTTTTGATTATCGTCATTGATGTATGTTGTGTTAAGAGTTAGATTGATACCAAATGTCAAGCATGCTTATGATTTTTGTTGGAATTGAGTGATACACTTACCCTTGTTCTTGAGTGAATATTCTTTTGTGAGTGAATTGTGAGTGTTTGCTTGTTTTTGCGTATAAGATCCCGAGTTTTGTCTCAAAGATGTACTCTTGTAGGCTTAGCATGGTTACTAACTTATTCTTACACTTGACATGGACTTGTGAGAACTTATGCATGTTCATTGAGTAGACTATGTGAATACTTGCACTTTCGACACCAAGACATTGCGTATTTACTTTGATTCTTAAGTTGATATGGCATGAGATGATTTGAAGGTATGGTAGGATATTAGTAGTAGTCAATTGCATTTTCATATTAGTTGCATTCATGCATTGCATTGCATTGGATTTTGTGGGTACATTCGCTATAGGCCCTCACAAGACCTTACTCGTCCACTAGGGCTGCCTAGGGGTTTAAAGGGCTTGTTGCATATGCCAAATGCAACTGTAATCACCTACAGAAGTGGTACTAGTTAGTTAGTTAGTTGTAATTGTTTATGCTTGAGGACAAGCATCGGTTTAAGTTTGGGGGTGTGATAAGTGGATTTATATCCACTTGGATCGCTTCAATTCGGCTTAAATTGATTGTCTTGGACTCAAGTTTGTGGTGGTTTTGATGTGTTTTGTTTAGTTGTGCAGATTTACGAGAATGTTGATTAAGGTTGATGCTTCTATCGTTTTTGGAGAATAAATTGATTAAAATTCGGATTTCTGAGACGGTTGCGCAGTCTACACTGTTTTGGACATATCTGGAGTTCTAGAAGTCCATTTTCAGCGATCTTACTGTCCACGCGAAGCTTGGGAGATTTTCTACAATATGGGTAGGATTCCCACGAGCAGATTGCGCGGGGTAGGAGCAGGCTGCGTGACAAACAGACTGATGGGCGCAGGTTGCACGCGCGCGGTGTTGAAAAATTACAGTTTTTACTATTTTGGCCATATCTTGAGTTCTACAACTCCGTTTGAGGCCCGTAAGCAGTCCACACGAAGATAACGAGATTCTCTATCATTCTAAGGTGGTCCAGATGTCCAATTACGACAGAAACGGTCCAGAAATTCTGAAGAAAAGTCAGCCACGAATTTTCCTTAAAACAGAATCAGTTTAGAAAACGTATTTTGTATAAATTCTATTATAATTCTGTTTTGGTATTTTCTTGCTGGGCAAGACTTTTAGAGCCTATATAAACACATCCTACCATTGTAATATACATATAGAGAGAACAATTACATATCAATTACTTAGTTTTATTTGTATTTTTTCATACTTTGTTTTTATCATGGTTTCATCAGATCCCATGATGACGAGAGGTTCAATTATGAGCTAATCATTGTCATGGGATTCTAAAAGATTTATTTATGGAGCTTTAGTATCTTGATTGCTTTACAGATCTATGTGTGATGTATATCTGATATCCTCGTACGGTTGTGCTTTATGAATTTAGATGCATCATGAACATCTAATTTGTTAATCTCTTGTGAAGCGAGAGTGGATCTTGATATTTAGAACTTGCCATGCTAGCATAGGATAGGTTGATGTTTTAACATCATGATTTGTGGCGTAAATAGAGATATTATGCTGCCCTATGTGATCAATGTGGATAACTTGTTCTTCAACCGTTATGTTTTCAAATTCTATAGAGATATAGGGTCTAAGCATAATTGGTGTCTATTCATCTTCTATCTCTTTTGTGGATGTATGTTTAGTTTGGTATTCGTATACTGAGAAGTAGCGTATACTTGTTTCGTGTTATCCGATCAGATATCATAACCATTGCATATAGGGATTAAAGGCGTTAGATCTAAGCAAAGTATTTAATGAAGTTAGGATTCCATGCTTTCTCTTGCAGAAGTAATTTGATTCCAATTCTCGTTAGTTAGTTAATTCTTAGCTTGTTAATTTATTTCTTAGTTAATTTAGTTTATTAAACCCAAATTGTTATTTGTCTTAGCAGTGAATAATAACCATACATTGTTGCATAGGTACAATACTGAATTAAAAACCAGATCTCTGTGGGAACGAACTTGACTTATATCTATATTACTTGTGACCACGTACGCTTGCGTGATTTAGTGCAAACATGGGTCATACACCTCTTGTTTGGTGCCCATCCCAAGTGCTTCATTCATGTCTTCTGTGGTGATAGTGATATTCTTGTCTTGAATCTTACAGTAAATGATGTACGAGGTTATTGCAGAGTCAAAAGCCACCACCTCCACTGTAGCAGACTTCCAGAACTGTTCTAGAATGTCTAGATACAGAGTAGGGTTAACAGATAGAGCATTTTTTATGTATGATTCAGACATCCACTTCACAAAGCACTTGAAGTTGGCGTTGGGTGCCTCAACATCACTAGTTAGAGCAATTAAATTGGTGTTGAACTTTACTGTTGCCATTTGTGTAAGAGAGAGAGGAGAAATCGAAGGTTGAAGAAGAAATTTAGCTTTTTGCAGTTAGGGTTTCAGAGGTTTTGGGAGTTTGGATGCTTGAGAAATCGAATGAAATGAATCGAATAGATGTGAAATTGTAAAAGTATGAAGTACTTGAATTGTCGATTAGATGTATGTTATGTATCGACAAGTCAGGCATTCGAGAAGTAGAAAACAACTATTCGAGAAGTCAAGAAAGGCTTATTCGATAACTCAAGCAGGTTGTAACTCACAGCTGGCAGTTATCTAACTTAGAAGTAAATCTAAATTAGGTAAAATATGTTTTTATGAGTAATTCTGAATTCTGAATAAAAATCCAAAATCGGTTAAAATTCAACGAGAAATCAGCCTTTTCAAATGATTCGAGAACTCAAATATAGTATTCGAGAACTCAGTCAATCGAGAACTAAAACACTATATTCGAGAAGTCAAGAAAACCTCTATTCGAGAACTCTAAAAGACTCTATTCGAGAACTCGAGAGTGCTCTATGAGACTTGTTAGAGATGTCGAATAGTGAATCACTTAAGAAGTCTGACTTGTCGAATTATACTCATAGAAACTCGATTTTCACTATCTTTTTAAAATTTACCAGCCATATTCATTCACGAATATTCTAGCAAATTAAACAGTGATTTTCTCAAAATTTCATAGAAATTTTAAGTTAACAAGAGAATATGATTTTCCAAATATGCGACAGATTTGAAATATTTATAAATCATATTTCAGCCAACACTTACTCCAAAAATACTGAGAATTTAGATAAAGTAAGTGTTTACTGCTGCAACAATCTAGATGATGTATTCACCTAGCCAGAATCTGAAGAATTTAGCATTCCAATCTCAATAACCAACCTTGTGAAGGTGGCTTCATCTAATGGCTTAGTGAATATATCAGCTAGTTGTTTATCTGTAGAAACATAATGCAACTCAATGGTTCCATTAGTTGCATGTTCCCTTATGAAATGATATCTGATGTCAATGTGCTTTGTCCTAGAATGATTGATAGGATTGACAACTATAGAGATTGCACTTGTGTTGTCACACATGATTGGAATTCTTTCCAACACAAGTCCATAATCTCTAAGTTGATTTCTAATCCAAAGCACTTGAGCACAGCAACTTCCAGCAGCTATGTATTCAGCCTCAGCTGTAGAAGTTGACACAGATTGTTGTTTCTTGCTATACCAAGAGACTAACCTTTGTCCAAGAAACTGGCAGCTACCTGAGGTACTTTTCCTATCCACTCTGCATCTAGCATAATCAGCATCAGAGTAACCAACCAGATTGAACCCTGTGTCCTTAGGATACCATAGTCCCAAGTTTGGAGTGCCCTTCAGATATTTAAAAATCCTTTTTATAGCAATCAAATGTGATTCTTTTGGATTTGATTGAAACCTTGCACACAAGCATGTAGCAAACATGATGTCTGGCCTACTTGTAGTGAGATAGAGTAGAGAACCAACCATGCCTCTGTAGACTGAGATATCTACTTTCTTGCCTTTAGCATCTTCATCCAATTTAGTGGCAGTGGCCATGGGTGTCTTTGCAGGTGAACAATCTTCCAAGTCAAACTTCTTCAATAAATCCTTGATGTACTTGGTCTGACTGATAAAGATACCATCCTTCCTTTGACTGACTTGCAACCCAAGAAAGAATGTCAACTCTCCCATCATACTCATCTCATATCTGCTCTGCATGAGTTTAGAAAATTTCTCACACAGCTTCTCATTTGTAGAACCAAAAATGATATCATCCACATAGATCTGAACTAGGATAAAATCACCATGCTTCTTGTAAAACAGTGTCTTGTCCAGTGTGCCTCTAGTGAATTGATTCTCAAGAAAAAATTGTGATAAAGTATCATACCATGCCCTTGGAGCCTGCTTAAGTCCACACAGTGCCTTAAGCAGTCTGTAAACGAATTCTGGGAAGTGTGGATCCTCAAAGCCAGGTGGTTGTTGCACATAAACTTCTTCTTCCAACTCTCCATTCAGAAATGCACTTTTGACATCCATTTGATACACTTTAAAGTTTGAATGGGCAGCAAATGCCAGGAATATTCTGATAGCTTCCAATCTAGCAACAGGGGCAAATGTCTCATCGTAATCAATGCCTTCCTGTTGAGAGTATCCTTTTGTAACCAACCTTGCTTTGTTCCTTATAATTACACCATCTTCATCCATCTTATTCTTCAGAACCCATTTTGTTCCAACAATGGTTCTATTCTTTGGTGCAGGCACAAGTTCCCAAACTTTGTTCCTTTCAAATTGATTCAGCTCCTCTTGCATGGCTATAATCCAATCTGGATCTAGCAGTGCATCATCAAGTTTCTTAGGATCCACCTGAGATAGAAAACAACCATAGAGACACTCATTCTAAGTTGCTCTCCTAGTCCTTACTCCTGCATTAGGATCTCCAATGATTTGCTCTGCAGTGTGTGATCTATCCCATTTCCTTGAGTGCTCAGCCTGATTTCTCATTCTTGAAGTTGCTTCATCATCCAAATCATCATCCTGATTTCCTCCCCCCGTGAGGTTGCTACTATTCACAGGTGTGTCTTGGATGCTAGTTTCTCCACTGTTGATTGGCACAAATTCTTCTCTTGTATTATCATTCACTTGAGTCTGTTGAACTCGAGTTTCAACTTCAATTTCAGTCTCTTCATCAGAATCATCTAGATTATCAAACTTCAATGGATCTTTATCTTCATCATTGGCTTCTTCTAGTCCAGGTAGTTTGCTGACATCAAATGTCACATCTGTGCTTTCCATAATTTTCTTTTGACTGATGACATAAACCTTGTATATAATTCTTTCCATAGAGTAGCCAAGAAAAATTCCTTCAAATGCTTTTGCATCAAATTTTACAACATATTCAGAATTATCCTTCAATACAAAGCATTTGCTTCCAAAAGCATGAACATACTTTAGAGTGGGCTTCTTTCCAGTCATCAAGTTATAAGGTGTCTTTCCAGTGTTTTTGTTGATGAGGGTTCTGTTTTGGATATAGCATGCAGTGCTCACAGCCTCAGCCCAAAAACATGTAGGCATCTTTGCATCAAGTAACATTGTTCTAGCAGCCTCAATTAGAGTTCTATTCTTCCTCTCAACAACTCCATTTTGTTGTGGAGTCCTTGGAGCTGAGAATTGCTGAGAAATACCATTCTCTTTACAGAATGCTTCAAGTATGGCATTTCTGAACTTTGTTCCATTATCACTTTTCAGTGCAATCACACTTGCATTGTTGGCCTTTGCTTCCTTGTCAACTTTCTTTATATGCTCAATGATTACTTGTGGAGCCTCATCTTTTGATGCCAGAAATTCCACCCATGTATACCTTGTAAAATCGTCAACCATCACCAAGGCATACTTCTTTCTTCCTAGTGACATAATATTGACAGTCCCAAACAAATCCATATGAATGAGTTGTAGGGGCTTGGTTATAGATGTCACTGTCTTTGTCTTGTGGCTAGATCTTTTCATCTTTCCTTTTTGACAAGCCTCACACACTCCTTCTTGACAGAATTCAAGTGTGGGCATGCCTCTCACTAACTATCTTTTGACTAGAGAATTAATGGCTTTGAAGTTCAGGTGTGACAGTTTCTTGTGCCACAGCCAACAATCTTCATTTGATGCTTTTGAGTAAAAGCAACAAATTTTGTCCTTGTTTGCAGAATCCATATTGGCTACAAACAGGCTTCCCTTCCTTACTCCAGATAGAGCAAAATCACCAGTCTTCTTGTGGGTGATCAAACATTCATCCTTGTCAAAATCCACCTTGAATCCTCTGTCAGTAAACTGACCAACACTTAGCAGATTATGCTTGAGTCCCTTGACCAGTGCTACATCTTCAATGATGACATTTCCAACTTTTAACTTGCCATATCCCAATGTGTTACCCATGCTGTCATCTCCAAAAGCAACCATTGGGCCAGCCTTTTCCTAGCTAGCAGATTAGGTGACAGAGGTACCTTCCTAGCTTTAGGAGGACTCGAAGACTATGACCTGGTGTAGTGTGTGTGAGAATTGTGACTGATACAACCATCAATGAATTGCCTTCTCAGATTGAAACAACTAGTCATAACATTCATATTGAATGGCATACAGTCAAATTTATCACAAAATGGTGCATCTCTTTGTCTTAATGGCACAGAACAATCATAGAAGGGTTTAGATACACTACCAGTAGGTTTCTTGCATGCATGAGTTAAATGATTGGTACTGAAACAGTTCTGACAAGTTTTCCTAGGGGCATTAGGCATATAAACAGTTCTGTTCTGTTTCTTCTTGGTCACCTTTTTCTATGATTCACTCTTTCCAGCTGAAACAAACTTAACAAACTTCTTGGGTCTTATCCTATCACCTACTGGCTCCTTGGTCTTTGACTTGACACTCTCACTCTTGGAAGATGCTTGTTGTTCATTGGATTGTGCCTCATCCTCATCATTCAACATTTGCTTGATGAGTAAGGCATCCTCATCAATTTAAAATGTTTATTCTTTAAACATTGGGTTTTCAGCCTTTTTCAAAATGTGAGGCACTTTCTCATGAACAACTGTGTCATCTTCAATGACAGCATAACCTTTTCTCTGTTTAAGAGAGTCATAGTCAAGTCCAATAGCAGCTTTGGGTTTAGCTTGAATTTTCTCATAGTAGGATTGCACTAGAGCAGATGAGTTCTTAAATGTTTTCAGTTTGAATTCATTTTCAGCTAATTCATCCCTAAGAGCCTTTTCCAATTGACTAGCACATAGAACCTTATTCTGCAGATATTCAACTTCTTTCTTAAGGTTTTCTACTTGCATAGCAGTTAGCTCAAGTTCCTCATTACTTTTGGTTAACATTTCATTTCTAGTAGACAATTTAGCAATCTCTTCATTAGCAGCAGTCATACTAGTATGAATGTTAAACATCTCAACAGATAGTTGTTCAATCATGCATTTATTCTCTGAAACAGACATATCTATAGTAGTGAGAGATGGTACCTGAGGGTCTGATGGAGATGTGTCATCCTTGGAATTGGCCATCAAGGCATAATTGCAGAATTCTTGTTCCTCTCCATCACTTTCAGAATCATCCCAACACTTCCCTTCAGCTATGAAGGCCTTACCTTGTGTCTACTTTTTCAGAAGGGCCTCATACTTAGCTTCGAGCTCAAGATAATCTCTATCCTTCTTTTTAGGCTTCTTGCATTCACTGGCAAAATGCCCTAGGTCATTGCATCTATAGCACCTTACAGATGACCTATCCACATGGCTGGTTTTAAACTTATTCTTGTTTGGTTTCACAGGTGCCTTGCTCTTGTTGAATGAATGGTTTTGGGTTTTGGGTTTGAAGGGTTGATTCCTTTTGAATCTGATGTTTGGAAATTTTCTGGCCATGAAAGCATATGAAGTGTTTTCCATCCCATCTAGTTCTTCAAGAGTGTAAAACTCTTCTTCCTCCTTCTCCTCAACAGGTTCACTTACTTCAGCTTCAGTTTCTTCATCCTCATCTACTATCTCCTCTATCCTTAGTTGGCTTGTAGATGCTTCTAGGTCTTGAATAGATTTGTTGACAATCAAGGCACATGATGTGTTTACCATTCTGCCTTGATTTGCTTGGATAGCCCTTTTCTGAAGTAACTCAAGCTCATGAGTTTTTAAAACCCCATAGAGCACATCATATGTAACTTTGTTCAAATCTCTTTCCCTTAGAGAAATGACCCTTTGCTCTAGATGGTTTGGTGAGGATAGCAGAAACTTCATGTTTAACTCTTTGGTACTGTAAACCTTGCCATTCATCTACAACTCAGTAACTAGCTTGTGAAATCTCTTAAACATCTCAGTAATGCTTTCCTTGGGTTGTGCCATGAAAGCCTCATACTGTGTGACCAGTATCTGTTTCTTGTTTTCTCTGACCTCATCAGTTCCTTCACATAACACCTCAATGTGATCCCACATTTCTTTGGCAGATGTGCATGATGCAATGTTTGCAAACATTGACATATCCATGGAATCAATAATAAGCAACATGAGGTGACTGTCAAGAGCAACCTTTTCCCTTTCTGATTCTGTCCATTTGGATGGTTCCTTGGCCTCATAAGATCTTGGAACAGTTGTGGTTCCAACAGTCTTTTCAGGTATCTCTTGTTGTGGAACAAAAGGACCATTCTTGAGAATCTCAGGATACAAAGGATGAGAGGCTTTGATGAACAACATCATCTTTATCTTCCAGAGGTTGTAATTCTTTTTGTCAAACTTAGGGACCTTCACCGTTCCTGTAGTCTTTGGTGTATTCGAACTCATGATCATTTTTCTGTTTTTGAATAAACGGCCCGCTCTGATACCACTTGTTGAGTATTGAATACAGTAAAATAATACAGAGGGGGGGTGAATGGATTCTTGAACTTTTCTTGTTCGAGTCTATGTAGCAAGTAAGTGTTTGTGTGTGCAAGAGTGAAGGTGCGGATAAAGAACAACACAAGACACAATATCACTTTAATCTAATGTATTATTAGATAAAGGTTTCTACAATCTGTGAATACAAATGATAGTATTCTCAGCTTCGTTTTTCTCAGAGAGATACAGCTTACAGTGTATGAAAAACTTGACTCACAAAGTTAATGACTAAGGAAGTGAGGCTATATCCTTATAGAACATGGATACAACCTACTTACCCCAAATAAGGTAGCTAAACAAATTACTTTCTAGTCTGTCTATCCTTTTTGAGTAAGTGTCCAAACGGTTACAAATTTGACTTTGCAAAGCCTGTTCAGATCCACTTCTTTAGCCCCTTGTCTCTTCTATATCTCTCCAAGCTTCCTTGTAGGCTTTCCAGAGCACGTTACAGATTGTGGTCCATAAAGTGCATTGGCTTGTTGCAGGTTTCTGACTTGTACAATTTCTTCAGTATTTTGTCTCCAAGAATGTATTCGAGAAGTGACTAAGTAAGTGATTCGAGAACTGGAATTGACTTGATCGATAACTCTGAGTTCTCGAACACTGTTATATTGACATGTCAAACCACTTCTCGAATAGCTCTTTTCCATCAGGATTCCTTGAGTTGTCGAATAGAACATTTGACTTATCGAATCCTCGAGATATCGAATAGCTTTCTGAGTCCTTGAGAAATCGAATGGAACTTTGACTTGTTGACTCTTTGAGAACTCGAATACCACTTTGACTTGTTGACTTCTTGAGTTCTCGAATAGATTAGTAGACATATCGAATCTCTGAGATATCGAATGAGATATCGAACAGTGTATTCAGAGATATCGAATAGTGTCTTGAGATATCGAATCCCTGACTTCTCGAATGCTGGACTTCTCGAATAGACAAATATACTTCTCGAATTGGTACTTAGGCAAATTCTTCATTTCTTCAAATCCCAACTTGTGATTATTTGACAGTCTTTATCTTCTTGCTTGAGGCATGAACCTTGGAGCTTCTTTCAAGCATTATTCTTGACTATATAAGTACAGTTACACAACTAGGATTTGATGCCTACTATAAGTACAAAACAAATAGAAACTCTACAACTAGAGGTTCCCTCAGTTAAGAGGTCATGTAAGTAATGCAAAGCATTACAGACAATTAGGCTTGTTATTAGATGTATACAGGCATGCCTCTGTGACTAACAATAATAATACCAAAAATTTAACAAATTTGATTGATTTCTTAAAACATCTTATTTAATTTAAATTGACAATACCAAAAATTTAACAAATTTGATTGATTTCTTAAAAAGATATTGTATGCAATTATATAAATAATAATCAATCCTTATAAAGATATTATATACATTTATATAAGTATTTAATAAAATAATGATATGCTAAAATTTATATAAAAAAGTAGCATACAATTCTATTTTAACAATGTTGAAAATTTATTTAATCCATCAAAATCTGCAATAAAAGTAATAAATATTTTTACAAATATTGTTCTCTAATTGAAACAATAATGAATTGTCTTCATTATTCAAATGCAAATATGATAATCCCTTTACCCCGAATGGCTCCAAAACATTAAATGGCTCCAAAACATTAAACCTCATATAATATCAAGAACATATTATATTAACTATGAGACCTCATAGTTAATATAATATGTAAATGTTGGAAAACAATGAGACAACATTTCAAGCAATTTTTAATTTTTTTGTTAATTTTTTTTATGAATGGATAGAGGGTAGAATTATAAGATTTTTGTGTGAAGATGCCCCTAGCGGGGCCCTTTAAAATAGCTTGAAATGTAGCGAATATGTGTGTTCTCACTGTTCTGATTTTAATTTTTTTTGTTAATTTTTTTTATGAATGGATATAGGGTAGAATTATAATACTTTTTTTGTGAAGATGCGCGTAGCGGGGCCCTTTAAAATAGCTTGAAATGTAGTGAATATGTGTGTTCTCACTATTCTCATTCTCACGAGAACGTGACCATTAAATTGTATTAGTAAATTCATGTATGAAAATACAGTGTATATATATTATTAATATAGATTCTTTTATAAAAAATAAGTAAATTATACAATTAAATAATTAAGGCAAAATATCAGATAAATATTCTAGTAGATTTATAGTTTATGTTCAAATTAAGGTCTTTCACCATGACTCTCGCTTTCTGAAATTGTTGAATTTTTATTTTATTGACTTTATTATATTAAAAGTATATTCTTATTGAAACGAATATAATAATTTGAATTTGAATATATTTTTAAACTACTTATTTTGATGGGTTGTTAATTTTTTTGTGATCAACTTAGAGGGGTAACCAAAAATAAAATTAATGGGAATACATAAACCCATTACACACGTTATGATAAACAATACCTATAAAATGGAAGTTGCTTATGTGGTTCAGGCTTGTTAATTACTTCAATATGTAACTAACATCTTTCTTTTTATCACTTATGTTGTTGCTATGTAGTCTATCTGTAACTAAACATCTCTCTCTGCTTGTAGTCTATATTTATAAATGCAAACATCTTCTTATATTGTATTTTGTTTTCAATATTTGAAATTATGTAGCTGGAGGAGAAGAGAAAGGCTGGAGGTGCAATCGTAGTACTACAACATTACTGAAAATAAGTACAATATCATAATAGAATTTTTTTGTTCCAATATAAATTGGGTCGCTCTAAATGCTGTGTAATGACAAAAAGGGGCATTAAAAAATAAAGAAGATTAAAAAAAATGAAAGATGATACTGTTTACCAAAAACACAAGTCTCCGCAAGAAGCTCAATTATTCACTTTTATCTTCAAATAATGTATGATTACAAATTATAACAATCACATTTTTCACTACATATTCTCTCTCAAAGAACCAACTAAACTGAAAAAGGTAAAAGTTAGTGCTTTTATATTTTAATATGGAGCTCTAGTGAAAGTTAATTCTAAATATGAGATCATATATGAAGTGAAATTGAACGCAAATAAAGAAGATATTTAGAGCATAAATAAGAGCAATGTTGCCTGACCCAGAGGGTGAGGCTTGTGACGTGGGTCTGAGCTTCTAAGTATGCTATTCCATAGTCCATTCAGAGACATCCGACAAAAAGTATGCTATTCCATAAGACCTTCTGGTACGTAGCATAACCTGAAAAGGAAAATTAATTAGTTAGTACGATGGAATTTTAGTTAGATAAAATATAAAAGATATTGAATTTACCTGAAAAAGGAAATTATTTATTTATTGAAAAATAGAGAAGATAATATGTTTAACCCGAAACAAGAAATTAATTAGTTAGTATGATGGATTTTATTTGAGTAAGGGTACGGTAAATAAGTAAAATCAATAGGTACCGTACCGACCGACCGACCAAACTTTTAATGTTTCAGCTTTTATAATATAGTATAGATTTTATTACTGGTTAGAAGATATGATGTCATATTTTTGGGTATGTATTAATTATTGCAATATTATGTTTTAAACTAAAAGTCAACGTGTTTTAATTAGAGAGAAGAAATTATTGATTGAAAGATATGATATTTTAGGTATTTATAAAAATTTGAACCTTGAAATTTTAGTAAATAAATTTAATCATATAATATATTTAATCATTAGATCTAACAATTCTAATTTTTAACTAAAAATCTAACTGATATTATTCATTGTATAATTTTTTTTATTAAATTTTGCTAGTGGTTAGAATATATGATGTCATATTTTTGGGTATGCACTTAATGCATTTAGTAAATAAATTTAATAACAGTTCTAATTTTTAACTAAAAATCTTACGGAAACGGATATTATTCGTTGTATACGAATTTTTATTATATTTTGTTAGTGGTTAGAAGATATGATGTCATATTTTTGTGTATGTATTAATTATTGGAAATATTATGTTTTAAATTAAAAGTCAACGTGTTTTAATTGGGAAAAAAAATTATTGATTGGAAGATATGATATTTTAGGTATTTATAAAAATTTGAACCTTGAAATTTTAGTAAATAAATTTAATCATGTAATATATTTAATCATTAGATCTAACCGTTCTAATTTTTAACTAAAAATCTGTTAGTCACAGATGCATGCCTGTTTACATCTAATAACAAGCCTAATTGTTTGTAATGCTTTGCATTACTTACATGACCTCTTAACTGAGGGAACCTCTGGTTGTAGAGTTTCTATTTGTTCTGTACTTGTAATAGGCACCAAATTCTAGCTGTGTAACTGTACTTATTGAGTCAAGAATAATGCTTGAAAGAAGTTCCAAGGTTCATGCCTCAAGCAAGAAGATAAAGACTGTCAAATAATCAAAGTTGGGATTTGACGAAATAAAGAATTTGCCTAAGTACCAATTCGAGAAGTACTTTTGTCTATTCGAGAAGTCTAGCATTCGAGAAGTCAGGGATTCGATATCTCAAGACACTATTTGATATCTCTGAATACACTGTTCGATATCTCATTCGATATCTCAGAGATTCGATATGTCTACTGCTCTATTCGAGAACTCAAGAAGTCAACAAGTCAAAGTGGTATTCGAGTTCTCAAAGAGTCAACAAGTCAAAGTTCCATTCGATATCTCAAGGACTCAGAAAGCTATTCGATATCTCAGGGATTCGACATGTCAAAATGCTCTATTCGATAACTCAAGGATTCCCGGAGAAAAGAGCTATTCGAGAAGTGATTCGATATGTCATATAACAGTATTCGAGAACTCAGAATTATCGATCAAGTCAATCCTAGTTCTCGAATCACTTACTTAGTCACTTCTCGAATACATTCTTGGAGACAAAATACTGAAGAAATTGTACAAGTCAGAAGCTCGCAACAAGCCAATGCACTTTATGGACCACAATCTGTAACGTGCTCTGGAAAGCCTATAAGGAAGCTTGGAGAGATAAAGAAGAGACAAAGAGCTAAAGAAGTGGATGTGAACAGGCTTTGCAAAGTCAAATCTGTAACCGTTTGGACACTTACTCAAATAGGATAGACAGACTAGAAAGTAATTTATCCAGCTACCTTATTTGCAGTAAGTAGGTTGTATCCATGTTCTATAAGGATACAGCCTCACTTCCTTAGTAGTTAACTTTGAGAGGAGTCAAGTTTTTCATACATTGTAAAGTCATATCTCTCTGAGAAAAACGAAGCTGAGAATACTATCATTTGTATTCACATATTGTAGCAACCTTTATCTAATACAATATTAGATTAAAGTGATATCGTGTCTTGTGTTGTTTTATCTGCACTCATATATTTGCACACACAAACACTTATCTTGCTACAGAGATTCAAGAACAAGAAAAGTTCAAGAATCCATTCACCCCCCCCCCCCTCTGTATTCTTTTACTGTATTCAATACTCAACAAGTGGTATTAGAGCGGGCTGTTTATTCAAAAACAGAAAAACGATCATGAGTTCGAATACACCAAAGACTACAGGAACGGTGAAAGTCCCTAATTTTGACAAATAAAATTACAACCTCTGGAAGATGAAGATGATGTTGTTCATCAAAGCCTCTCATCCTTTGTATCCTGAGATTCTCGAGAATGGTCCCTTTGTTCCACAACAAGAGATACCTGAGAAGACTGTCGGAACCATAACTGTTCCAAGATCTTATGTGGCCAAGGAACCATCTAAATGGACATAATCAGAAAAGGAGATGGTTGCTCTTGACAGTCACCTTATGTTGCTAATCATTGATTCCATGGACATGTCAATATTTGCAAACATTGCATCATGCACATCTGCCAAAGAAATGTGGGATCACATTGTGTTATGTGAAGGAACGGATGAGGTCAAGGAAAACAAGAAACAGATACTGGTCACACAGTATGAAGCTTTCATGGCACAGCCCAAGGAAAGCGTCACTGAGATGTTTGAAAGATTTCACAAGCTAGTTACTGAGTTGCAGATGAATGGCAAGGTTTACAGCACAAAGGAGTTGAACATGAAGTTTCTGCTATCTTCACCAAATCATCTAGAGCAAAGGGTCATTTCTCTAAGGGAAAGAGATTTGAACAAAGTTACATATGATGTGCTCTATGGGGTTTTAAAAACTCATGAACTTGAGTTGCTTCAGAAAAGGGCTATCTAAGCCAACCAAGGCAGAATGATAAACACATCATGTGCCTTGATTGTCAACAAAGCTATTCAAGACCTAGAAGCATCTACCAACCAGCTAAGGATAGAGGAGGTGGTAGATGATGAAGAAACTGAAGCTGAGGTTAGTGAACCTGTTGAGGAGAAGGAGGAAGAAGAGTTTTACACTCTTGAAGAACTAGATGGGATGGAAAATACTTCATATGCCTTCATGGCCAGAAAATTTCCAAACATCAGATTTAAGAGGAATCAACCCTTCAAACCTAAAACCCAAAACCATTCATTCAACAAGAGCAAGGCACCTGTGAAACCAAACAAGAATAAGTTCAAAACCAGCCATGTGGATAGGTCATCTGTAAGGTGTTATAGATGCAATGACCTAGTGCATTTTGCCAGTGAATGCAAGAAGCCTAAAAAGAAGGATAGAGAGTATCTTGAGCTCGAAGCTAAGTATGAGGCCCTTCTGAAAAAGAAGACACAAGGTAAGGCCTACATAGCTGAAGGGAAGTGTTGGGATGATTCTTACAGTGATGGAGAAGAGCAGGAATTTTGTAACTATGCCTTGATGGCCAATTCCAAGGATGACACATCTTCATCAGACTCTCAGGTACCATCTCTCACTACTATAGACATGTCTGTTTCTGAGTATAAATGCATGACTGAACAACTATCTGTTGAGATGTTTAATATTTATACTAGTATGACTGCTGCTAATGAAGAAATTGCTAAACTGTCTACTAGAAATGAAATATTAACCAAAAAGAATGAGGAACTTGAGTTAACTGCTATGCAAGTAGAAAACCTTAAGAAAGAAGTTGAATATCTGCAGAATAAGGTTCTATGTGCTAGTCAAGTTGAAAAGGCCCTTAGGGATGAATTAGCTGAAAATGAATTCAAACTGAAAACATTTAAGAAATCATCTGGTCTAATGCAATCCTACTGTGAGAAAATTCAAGCAAAACCCAAGGCTGCTATTGGACTTGACTATGACACTCTTAAACAGAGGAAAGGCTACGCTATCATTGAAAATGACACGGTTGTTCATGAGGAAGTGCCTCACATTTTGAAAAAGGCTGAAAATCCAATTTTTAAAGAATCAACATTTGAAATTGATGAGGATGCCTTACTCATCAAGCAAATGTTGAATGATGAAGATGAGGCACAATCCAGTGAACAACAAGCATCCTCTAAGAGTGAGAGTGTCAAGCCAAAAGCCAAGGAGCCAGTAGGTGATAGGTCAAGACCTAAGAAGTTTGTTAAGTTTGTTTCAGCTGGAAATCATGAATCTGAAAAGAAAGTGACTAAGAAGAAACAGAACAGAAATGGCAAGTTAGGGATTAATAAAGATAACAACTATGTTTATATGCCTAATGCCCCTAGGAAAACTTGCCAGAACTGTTTCAATACCAATCATCTAACTCATGCATGCAAGAAACCTGTTTGTAGTGTGCCCAAACCTTTCTATGATTGTTATGTGCCTCTAAGACATAGAGATGCACCATTTTGTGATAAATTTGACTACATGCCATGCAATATGAATGTTATGACTAGTTGTTTCAATTTGAGAAGGCAATTCATTGATGGTTGTATCAGTCACAATTCTCACACACACTACACAAGGTCAAAGTCTTCAAGTCCTCCTAAAGCTAGGAAGGTACCTTTGTCACCTAAGTCTAAGAATCCCGATTCTAAGACTTCTAACAGTGACAAGAAGACTAACACCAAGAAAGTTGATAAGCATGTTGTTTATGATAAAACTGTTTCTAAGTCACATGGACCCAAACTTGTTTGGGTACCAAAGGAGAAGTAATACATTTATGTTTGCAGGGCAAAGAAAGTGAAAAGAAGGTCATGTGGATTTTGGACAGTGGATGCTCAAATCATATGACTGGTGATATGGCCCTGCTATCACAATATGAGGAGAAGGCTGGCCCAATGGTTGCTTTTAGAGATGACAGCATGGGTAACACATTGGGATATGGCAAATTAAAAGTTGGTAATGTCATCATTGAAGATGTAGCACTAGTCAAGGGACTCAAGCATAATCTGCTAAGTGTTGGTCAGTTTACTGATAGAGGATTCAAGGTGGATTTTGACAAAGATGAATGTTTGATCACCCACAAGAAGACTGGTGATTTTGCTCTATCTGGAGTAAGGAAAGGAAGCCTGTTTGTAGCCAATATGGACTCTGCAAACAAGGACAAAATTTGTTGCTTCTACTAAAAAACATCAAATGAAGATTGTTGGCTGTGGCACAAGAAATTATCACACCTGAACTTCAAAGCCATTAATTCTCTAGTCAAAAGAGAGTTAGTGAGAGGCATGCCCACACTCGAATTCTGTCAGGAAGGAGTGTGTGAGGCCTGTCAAAGAGGAAAAATGAAAAGATCAAGCCACAAGTCAAAAACAGTGACATCAATAACCAAGCCCCTACAACTCATTCATATGGACTTGTTTGGACCTGTCAATATTATGTCACTAGGAAGAAAGAAGTATGCCTTGGTGATGGTTGATGACTTCACAAGGTATACATGGGTGGAATTTCTGGCATCAAAAGATGAGGCTCCACAAGTAATCATTGAGCACATAAAGAAAGTTGACAAAGAAGCAAAGGCCAAAAATGCAAGTGTGATTACATTAAGAAGTGATAATGGAACAGAGTTCAGAAATGCCATCCTTGAAGCATTCTGCAAAGAGAATGGTATTTCCCAGCAATTCTCAGCTCCAAGAACTCCCCAACAAAATGGAGTTGTTGAGAGAAAGAATAGAACTCTAATTGAGGCTGCTAGGACAATGTTACTTGATGCAAAGATGCCTACATGTTTTTGGGCTGAGGCTGGAAAGACACCTCACAATTTGATGACTAGAAAGAAGCCTACTCTAAAGTATGTTCATACTTTTGGAAGCAAATGTTATGTATTGAAGGATAATTCAGAATATGTTGGAAAATTCGATGCAAAGGCATTTGAAGGAATTTTTCTTGGCTACTCTATGGAAAGAATTGCATACAAAGTTTATGTCATCAGTCAAAAGAAAATTATGGAAAGCACAGATGTGACATTTGATGACAGCAAACTACCTGGATTAGAAGAAGCCAATGATGAAGATAAAGATCCATTAAAGTTTGATAATCTAGATGATTCTGATGAAGAGAATTAAACTGAAGTTGAAACTCAAGTTCAACAAACTCAAGTGAATGATGATACAAGAGAAGAATTTGTGCCAATCAATAGTGGAGAAACAAGCATCCAAGACACACCTGTGAATAGTTGCAACATCACAGGGGGAGGAAATGAGAATGATCAAGACTTGGATGATGAAGCAACATCAAGAATGAGAAATCAGACTGAACATTCAAGGAAATGGGATAGATCACACACTGCAGAGCAAATTATTGGAGATCCTAATGCAGGAGTAAGGACTAGGAGAGTAACTCAGAATGAGTTCCTCTATGGTTGTTTCCTATCTCAGGTTGAGCCTAAGAAACTTGATGATGCACTGTTGGATCCAGATTGGATTATTGCCATGCAAGAGGAGCTGAATCAATTTGAAAGAAACAAAGTATGGGAACTTGTGCCTGCACCAAAGAATAGAACCATTGTTGGAACAAAATGGGTTCTGAAGAATAAGATGGATGAAGATGGTGTAATAGTAAGAAACAAAGCAAGGTTGGTTGCAAAAGGATACTCTCAACAGGAAGGCATTGATTATGATGAGACATTTGCCCCTGTTGCTAGATTGGAAGCCATCAGAATATTCTTGGCATTTGCTGCTCATTCAAACTTTAAAGTTTATCAAATGGATGTCAAGAGTGCATTTCTGAATGGAGAGTTGGAAGAAGAAGTTTATGTGCAACAACCACCTGGCTTTGAGGATCCACACTTCCCAGAATTTGTCTACAGATTGCTTAAGGCATTGTATGGTCTTAAGCAGGCTCCAAGGGCATGGTATGATACTCTATCACAATTTCTTCTTGAAAATCAATTCACTAGAGGCACATTGGACAAAACACTGTTTTACAAGAAACATGGTGATGATATTATACTAGTTCAGATCTATGTGGATGATATCATATTTGGTTCTACAAATGAGAAGCTGTGTGAGAAATTCTCTAAACTCATGCAGAGCAGATACGAGATGAGTATGATGGGAGAGTTGACATTCTTTCTTAGGTTGCAAGTCAGTCAAAGGAAGGATGGTATTTTTATCAGTCAAACCAAGTACATCAAGGATTTATTGAAGAAGTTTGATTTAGAAGACTGCTCACCTGCAAAGACACCCATGGCCACTGCCACTAAACTAGATGAAGATGCTAAAGGCAAGAAAGTAGATATCTCAGTCTACAGAGGCATGGTTGGTTCTCTACTCTATCTCACTGCAAGTAGGCCAGACATCATGTTTGCTACATGCTTGTGTGCAATGTTTCAATCAAATCCAAAGGAATCACATTTGATTGCTATAAAAAGGATCTTTAGATATCTGAAGGGCACTCCAAACTTGGGTTTATGGTATCCTAAGGACACAGGGTTCAATCTGGTTGGTTATTCTGATGCTGATTATGCTGGATGCAGAGTGGATAGGAAAAGCACCTCAGGTAGCTGCCAGTTTCTTGGACAAAGGTTAGTCTCTTGGTATAGCAAGAAACAACAATCTGTGTCAACTTCTACAGTTGAGGCTGAATACATAGCTTCTGGAAGTTGCTGTGCTCAAGTGCTTTGGATTAGAAATCAACTTGGAGATTATGGACTTGTGTTGGAAAGAATTCCAATCATGTGTGACAACACAAGTTCAATCTCTATAGTTGCCAATCCTGTCAATCATTATAGGACAAAGCACATTGACATCAGATATCATTTCATAAGGGAACATGCAACTAATGGAACCATTGAGTTGCATTATGTTTCTACAGATAAACAACTAGCTGATATACTCACTAAGCCATTAGATGAAGCCACCTTCACAAGGTTGGTTAGTGAGATTGGAATGCTGAATTCTTCAAATTCTGGCTAAGTGAATATATATCAACTAAGTTGTTGCAACAGTAAACACTTACTTTATTTAAATGCTCAATATTTTCGAAGTAAGTGTTGGCTGAAATATATGATTTATAAATATTTCCAATCTGCTGCATATATCAGAAAATCATATTTTGTCAACTTGAAATTTCTATGAAATTTTGAGAAAATCACTGTTTAATTTGCTAGAATTTTCTTCATTGAATATGACTGGTAAATTTTAAAAGATAGTGAAAATTGAGTTTCTATGAGTAAAAAAGAACAGTTCGATAAGTCAGACTTCTCTAATGGTTCATTTCATTGTTAGTGGTCGACTTCTCTAACAAGCCTATTCAAGACACTCTTGAGTTCTCGAATAGTGTCTTTTAGAGAACTCGAACAGAGACATGAGTGAGTTCTCGAATAAGGTATTTAAGTTCTCTATTGACAGAGTTCTCGAATAGCATGTTTGAGTTCTCGAATCATTTGAAAAGGCTGATTTCTCGCTGAATTTTAACCGGTTTTGGATTTTTATTCAAAATTCAGAATTACTCATAAAACATATCTAACCTAATTTAGAATTTATTCTAAGTTAGATAACTGCCAGTTGTGAGTTATCGAATAAGCTTTTCTTGACTTATCGAATAGTTGTTTTCTACTTCTCGAATGCCTGACTTGTCGATACAAAACATATGTCTAATCGACAAGTATAGTACTTCATACCTATACAATTCTACATCTATTCGATTCACTTCATTCGATTTCTCAAGCATCTAAACTCCCAAAACCTCTGAAAACCCTAACTGCAAAAGCTTAATTTCTTCTTCAACCTTAATTCTCTTTTCTTCTATATACAAATGGCAAACACCCAACTCACCATACCCACTCAAACCAATTTCATCGCAATAACTAACGATGTGGAAGCACCTAATGCAAACTTCAAGTGCTTTGTACGCTGGATGTCAGAATCATACATCAAGAGTGCACTATCAGCCAACCCAACTCTGTATCTGGACCTCCTAGAACAGTTTTGGAGAACTGCCACCGTGGAAGTCATCGCCCTCGAGAATGCTATAACCTCCTATGTAGTCTATTGCAAGATTCAAGGCCAGTATATTACTATTACTACAGCAGACATGAATCAAGCACTGGAATTACAATAAGAGTCATATGACACATTGGCCACAAATTCACAGTTGGAAGAATTCTTTGAATTCATCAACTACTCAGATGTGATCAATCTTGGGAAGTTAAACAGAAAGCATCTGCGGAAAGAGTGGAGTCATGTGTTTGCCACCATTCTTCAAGTCTTCACAGCCAGAAAGTCAAGCTTCGATCAGATTAGTGCACCTGCACAGCAAATAGGCTATGCCTTGGCTTATGGGAGAAAGATAGATGTTGATCAAATTATTCTACAGGAGCTATATGGGAGACTTGGCAAGAACACAGCCAAGAGAGGTACTGAAATTTTCTTTCCTCGCTTTATTCAATCTGTACTTAACTTTAAAAATGCTAAATTGATTGAATTGCCTAGAGTAGATAACAGTAGAATAGGCTACCCTAGGTCCATGACTAAACTTATTTTTGGTAATTTGGAAACTAGGAATGATGTGGATGTAAGACTCAAAATAACTCCCCATATGGAGAGTCTATTTAGGACTTACCCCCACAACATGCCAACATTTGACTCAAAGTCACAGTTAGCACAGCCTAAGCAAGTAGTACAAGATGCTAACCCAAGGCTTGCTAACCAACCCTCTCAACCAAACACTCTACCACACAGTGAGCCAACTGCATCATCCTCTCAAAAGGGTGATGTTAGTAAAAAGTAGAGAAAGGAGGTAATGTCTGCACCCTTGAACATATTATTTGAAGCATCATTGGCTGTGGAATTAGGTATAGGTAGTGAGGAACCTGAGTCACCCTTACAGAGGCCAAAGAGGAAGAAATCTAGGACCACCTCTTCAGTCACACAAATGGCTGAAGTTGTAAAATCAGGGGCACATAGTTCACTAGATGTATCCTCTCAACAGGGTGCATCTATAGAATCAAGCATCCTCCCCAATGCACCTAATTGTACAGAGTTAGCACATGGGAGTGATAAGGCTGGCACAACACTGAGTGGAGAGCACATCACAATTGAAACTCCCTCTATCTTTCAGGGGGAGTTTCCAAAATCTTATCTACAAGACACTTCTCTTCCAGAATCTACCACTCATATTTTTTTGGAGCTTGTACTTCAAGAAATTGAAGAACAAGGCATTGATCACCAAGAATTCTCTTCTCTTGGTGAGCCAATGAATTCAAGTGACATGGTGCTTGACACTGTGCTCACCACCCAGGACCCACATTTAGATGGTGAGGGAATGCATGCTGGGGCATGTCCTGATGACACCATCACAAACACAGAGGATTCACTAGTTTTTACTAGAGACTTTGTGCCTGTGTCAACTGCTGGTGTAACTCATCCCACTCCTATGGAGACACCGGTAGTAGAGTCAATCCATCCGGTTACAGAAGTTGCATCTATAACTGAGGAGTCTAGCTTGCCTAGCTCTAGCTCTGACTTCATGTCACAATGGCTGAAGCCTGTGCAACATGACAGTGCTTCAGGATCAGGGTCTGTTCCACAATAATTGACGATTGAAGCACTTCAAAGTTTAATTATGGATCAGATCCCTGAGTTCACAAAGATTGCTCAAAACCTTCTCACTGCAAATCTGCCCAATCCTGACTATGAAGTTATTCTCCTATGCCACAGAGATGATGTGGAGCTACAGAAGACAAAGATAATAGATGATTCTGAGAGAGATGGCAATGTAGATGCCTGGCTACAAGGAAAATTTGATATTCCCCTCTCAGACAGTCTCCAGTACCTCAGAGAAGAGTACATCACTTCACTAGGGTCCAATGCCAAATCTCTCACCCCTAGTGATGTGTATGAAGCAGTGAATGACAGCTACAAGGGCATTCTCAAGGCTGCACACTACCTTGGAAAGGGTCTCAAAACAGAAATTCATGAAGTGTGTACATCCACAACCAAGGAGGTGCATGAGATTAAGAGAGCTTTTGATGCCAAATTCCCTTCATTGGAGACTGTACTCAAGGACATTCTGGCATGCAAGTCTACCTGTACCAAGATGGATAATGGCTTAGCTCTACTCCATGACACTATCACAGGTCTGGGGAATAAATTTCAAGCTTTATCTGATCAGACCACAGATGCCAATGCCATGCTGAGGACCATGTTCAAAAATCTATATGAAGACAAGCTGGTTACTGAAGTTCCAGTGCATGATTTGACTAGGTTTGAAGTGCAGAGACTTAAAGAACAATCCCTGTCTGGCTTCAAATCTGCTGAATTGTTCAGCAAGGTAGATGTACTTGAAAATGAGGTAGCTACTCTCTCACAATCCAATGCTCATCTGACAGAGAAAGTTGAAACTCTTACTGAGCAGTTGAACACTCAAGCCACCACCATAGCTGATGTTCTTCTGCATCAACAATCTGTGTTGGCTGCCATGATGAAGCACATGGGTCTCCCTCTACCTGAAGAATCTTCGAACCATAAGGTCACTCCTACAGCCTCTGTGCCTGACAACAAGCCTAAGGGGGAGAAGAAGACATCAAGGAATTCAAATACAAAGGGGGAGAAACCTAAGGAGAAAGGTATAAAGATAAAGGAGGGTGGTCACCAAAGTGCATCTAAATCCCTAACTCATGTGCCAGGAAAAGGGAAATCAAAAGTTGATGAGCCCCCAACCACTCTGCCAGTTGTCACTCTACCAACTGTGCATGTCATCACTCCAAGTGGCCAGAAGCAATCCATCACAACCACAGTGGTTGCAGGGAGTATGTCATCTGATAACTCTCCATCTACTAAAGTTGAAAGTGTCAAACCTGTAGAAGTAAAGGTGGTTACTGAGGCCAAGCTACAAGAAGTTGCAAACTCTAATGTCTACCATGATGATGCATTCTTAAAGTTTCTAAAAGTCTCAAGGGAACAGGCTGATGACACTCAAATATATCTAAGGGAGTTGAGGGATCAGATCAATTACTTCACTGTGATACCTAGGAGAGTCAATGGCTTATGGCTCAAGGAGGTGATGATGGTGGCAAAATCTAGTATCTGGCATCTAACCTACAACACTCTACAATCATTGAAACATTCAGAGATAGATGCACTGATCAGGCTTATTGAGAAGAGGGATGCAAATGAAAACAATAAAAGTCTGTATGATGACTTAAGAAATGATCAACCTTCAAGGCTTCCAGAAGTAATCAAGAAGCCATGGACAATCATCTACCAATCTGGCACCAAAATTGAAGACATCAAGCAGTTGGTCATTTCCAATGATCTCACTTCTAGAAATCATAGACTTATCATTGCTATCACTGATCAACTATAGAAGAAGGGTGGAACCAGAAATGCTGAAGAACTAGAGGCACTGCAAATTCTCAGATCCTTTATTGCAACTGGTGTAATTCCAGAAATTGCCAAGCCTAAGAGAAATAAGGATGACAAAGATGAGGATAAAAGTGATGGGAGGAGAAGACATCACATGAGTGATAAGGGAGATGAAGACAAGAAAAAGAAGAGGGATGACAAAGAGAAGAAAGATAGTAATGACCAAGGGAAAGTCTATGAGAGGACAAGTGTGAAATAGCAAGCCATAGGCATTGCTGACAGTAACCTCACCACAACACAAGACTCTAAGTCTAGGGTGAATACTGTTAGTAGTGACCTACAAAAGTCAAATTCCATGGCCTCTGCAAATGTTTTACTACCTCAAGAAGATGAGGAGATTCAAGCCAAGAAACCATGTGTATGTTTCAGAAAGCAAACTGCTAATGGAATACTACAATGGTCTACAAGCAAGGGTCATAAGTTTCTGCCTAGCAACCATGTAAAAAGGATTAAATTCAAGCATGCTGCAAGAAGGGTGAAGTTATCCAAGTCAAAGGCACTGACAATAATTCCAGGACTAAACCTACCACCTCTGGATGAAAACTATGATGAAGACCAACTGCAGTTCCTATGGGCTCAAAGAATCTATCATGTTGCCATTGTTGATGATTTTCTTGAAATTAAATATACTGATGGAAGACAGAAGAAATTCAGACAAGGAACATGTCAGCACTGGGGCAGGCTATATGACATAGAAAGAATAATTGCAATGTTGGATTCTGAAGACAGAGTGGAAAGGGTATGGAAGCTGGAGTTAATTGACTTTGTTAAAATGAAGAAAGATCACCAGGCAGAAATGAAAAGGAACAGTGAAGAGCTACTAAAGAAAAGGGAGGAGGAGTTTGCTGCAATGGAAGCTAAGGCTGATGAATGGAGGGCTATGGGTCTGTGTAGAGTCAAGTTTAATTCTTACATCATTGAGTACAAGAAATATGGTAGAAATGTAAAGATTAGAATGGACTACATCAGTTCCTACTCTGAGAAACAGCTGAATAAAGTACTCAAGGATTTGTCAGGCTCCCCTCTAATTGAAGAACTCACTGCAATGGAAGATATTATTCTTGCCATGGAAGAAAATGCAAAGAAGAAAGCTAAAGAAGATGAAAAGAAAATGAAAAATGAGAATCTGCAAGCCAAAGCTCAAGAGATGAATCCAAAAGGATATGGCTAGTTGTTCCTCATAACTTGTAAGAATACTTCTATGTATTTTCTTCAATCAATCTACATACCTGGATTTTTTCAAGTTTTATCTTTATGTATGTTAGGCTTGTTATCAGACATGAAATTGTGACTAAGGGTCTCACTAACAATTTGGGGGAGATTGTTAGTCACAGAGGCATGCATGTTTACATCTAATAACAAGCCTAATTGTTTGTAATGCTTTGCATTACTTACATGACCTCTTAACTGAGGGAACCTCTGGTTGTAGAGTTCTATTTGTTCTGTACTTGTAATAGGCACCAAATTCTAGTTGTGTAACTGTACTTATTGAGTCAAGAATAATGCTTGAAAGAAGTTCCAAGGTTCATGCCTCAAGCAAGAAGATAAAGACTATCAAATAATCACAGTTGGGATTTGAAGAAATGAAGAATTTGCCTAAGTACCAATTCGAGAAGTACTTTTGTCTATTCGAGAAGTCAGGGATTCGATATCTCAAGACACTATTCGATATCTCTGAATACACTGTTCGATATCTCATTCGATATCTCAGAGATTCGATATGTCTACTGCTCTATTCGAGAACTCAAGAAGTCAACAAGTCAAAGTGGTATTCGAGTTCTCAAAGTGTCAACAAGTCAAAGTTCCATTCGATATCTCAAGGACTCAGAAAGCTATTCGATATCTCAGGGATTCGACATGTCAAAATGCTCTATTCGACAACTCAAGGATTCCCAGAGAAAAGAGCTATTCGAGAAGTGATTCGATATGTCATATAAAAGTATTCGAGGACTCAGAGTTATCGATCAAGTCAATCCTAGTTCTCGAATCACTTACTTAGTCACTTCTCGAATACATTCTTGGAGACAAAATAATGAAGAAATTGTACAAGTCAGAAGCTCGCAACAAGCCAATGCACTTTATGGACCACAATCTGTAACGTGCTCTGGAAAGCCTACAAGGAAGCTTGGAGAGATATAGAAGAGACAAAGAGCTAAAGAAGTGGATCTGAACAGGCTTTGCAAAGTCAAATCTGTAACCGTTTGGACACTTACTCAAATAGGATAGACAGACTAGAACGTAATTTGTTCAGCTACCTTATTTGCAGTAAGTAGGTTTTATCCATGTTCTATAAGGATACAGCCTCACTTCCTTAGTAGTTAACTTTGAGAGGAGTCAAGTTTTTCATACATTGTAAAGTCATATCTCTCTGAGAAAAACGAAGCTAAGAATACTATCATTTGTATTCACAGATTGTAGCAACCTTTATCTAATACAATATTAGATTAAAGTGATATCGTGTCTTGTGTTGTTTTATCCGCACTAATATATTTGCACACACAAACACTTATCTTGCTACAGAGATTCAAGAACAAAAAAAGTTCAAGAATCCATTCACCCCCCTCTGTATTCTTTTACTGTATTCAATACTCAACAAAATCTAACGGATATTATTCGTTGTATACGAATTTTTATTATATTTTGTTAGTGGTTAGAAGATATGATGTCATATTTTTGGGTAGGTATTTAGTAAATAAATTTAATCATGTAATATATTTAATCATTAGATCTAACAATTCTAATTTTTAACTAAAAATCTAACGGATATTATTCGTTGTATACGAATTTTTATTATATTTTGTTAGTGGTTAGAAGATATGATGTCATATTTTTGGGTATGTATTAATTATTGCAATATTATATTTTAAATTAAAAGTCAACGTGTTTTAATTAGAGAGAAAAAAATTATTGAGTAGAAGATATGATATTTTAGGTATTTAAAAAATGTAATATCATCAATTATAGGTAAACATCTTTTAATTGAAAAAGGCAATCAGCTAATTATCATTAATTATATTATTAATAAAAAATGAAGGATAATAGTAGAGGTTTAGATTTGGGGTTATCCAATTGGATCGTCCAAATGCTGATTAGAGAGAAAAAAAATTATTGATTGGAAGATATGATATTTTAGGTATTTATAAAAGGTAATATCATATAAATTATAAGTAAACATCTTTTAATTGAAAAAGGCAATCAGCTAATTATCATTAATTATATTATTAATAAAAAAATGAAGGATAATAGTAGAGGTTTAAATTTGGGTCAATCCAATTGGGTCGATCCAAATGTTGTGTAATGATAAAAAATAGTATAGATTTAGATTTGGGTCGATCCAATCTAAATTGGGTCGCTCCAAATGCCGTGTAATGACAAAAAGGGACATCAGAGAAATAAAGAGGATTAAAAAAATAAAGGATAAAAGCAGTAATTTTCCTGTGTAATGGCAAAAAAGGGCATCAAAGAAATAAAGAAGATTAAAAAAATGAAGGATAAAAGCAGTAATTATCAAAATACAATACTAGCAGACATTATGAATATATATTGATTGATATTGATTAATATTTATCACTCTATGGAGAACCATCTTACGTGAAGAACCGTGGAAAACCATTTAAAATGCATTAAAATTGTCCTTTATATAAGGTCCTTGGTGGGACCCTTCACAAAAAAGTTTTATAATTCTACCCTCTATCCATTCATCAAAAAAAAAAAAAATTTAATAAACTGTTGCCACGTCATCATTTTTCGAAAATTAAAAAAAAACTTTTTTTTTGTATTTTTTTTTATAAATAGATAGAGGATAGAATTATAAGATTTTTTTGTGAAGGTGTCCCTGCGGGGCCCTTATATATAAAGTAATTTTAATGCATTTTAAGTGGTTCTCCACGGTTCTCCACGTAAGAAGGTTCTCCATGGAACAATGACCTTGATATTAATATTGATTCGTGTATCGCACATGTTTTAAGCTAATTAAATTAAAATCACAAAAGTAAAGTTCACGGTCACAAGGCTAGGACTTAGGTGCGGGCCGCGCGGCCCAGCCCAACATATAAAGTACAGAATATCTGGACTGATAAGTAATGACTACGTATGATTTTTCACCTAGATATCTGGTTATCTGTGGGCATAAAAAAAAACACAAATAGATTGGCTTCCAAAAACAAAACGTGCCTTACGTTCGATGGAGATGGCTTCTCGTTTTGGAATGTTGGTCTTTGATTTTAGGAAAATCATTGCTTGTCTAAATAACGTTTTGTTATTTTTACGTAAAATGATCTGCGAATAAGGTTGTCAATTTAATTTTTGTGCTACTTGAAATTTTGAATTATAGTACTCCATTTGAATTTGGATGGAGAATGATGAAGGTGAGCCAGTTGTTTAATTTGAGAATTATTGAAAGGTAGGGATAAGAGTTCTGACATTGAGAGATAAATGCAAAATGAAAAAAAAGGACCACAAATTTTGTAATTACGGAAACTGAGTAGTAATTGTAGTAATCTTCATACATGTTTTTGGGTGGGTTGGAATGTGGTCCACAATTGCCATTCCCTTTCCAACTTATTTTCCCCTTTATACGTTTTTTCGCAAGCCCTTTAATTCATTTTCTTATCAAAAAGTTAACCCCCCCTCTAAAGTTTCTCGTTACTTCGATTCCGTTTTGGTTTACTCACATTGCTGTCATAACCTATTATTAGTGTTGCTGTGTCCTCAACATCAACCAGTCTGATAATAACACTATTGCTTTTCAATTTCAAACTGTAAGGATTGTGTAGGTTATCTATCACTTGCACAATTTCTTTTTGTTGTGACGAGTTTCTGAATTAACTTGTTCATACCATCTATTTCACTGAAAATTTTGAAGATCATATATGTTTTACATGCAAATTTCATTAAAAATCTTGAAAATCATGTATGTTCTGCAAACAAAATATTGCAGAACGTATTGTTTTCCAAAACATGTTCTGCTTGCAAATCATATACTCCCTCTGTCCCGCCAGAAAGTATACATTGGGGGACGGGGGCGTGGCACGCATTTTAAGGATAGTTCCATAACTTATTTTTAAAATTTTCTTTTTTTGTATAAAAATAGGTATGTTAAATTTTTATAAAAAAAAAAGAACATTTTTAAAATAAGTTAGGGAACTATACTTTATAGGAGCCTTAAAATGCGTGTCAAGCAGTGAAAAAAAACTGTATAGAATTTGGTGGGACGGAGGGAGTATGATTTTTAAGATTTTGAATAAAATAATAGTGTTAATTGAACATTCTTTACAAATATATATGTTCTGCAATGTTTTGAGTGCATAATGTATATGGTCTCCACTCAAATGACGGTCTCCATAGAACTTAACTCTTTATCCATTTATATTAATTCTTAATCATAATTCTAAGTAATGTGATTAACAGGATCCATTGTTTAGTACATGTCGGAATATTTTATACTAACAATCAAAATAACTCCTAATTAGATTGCTAAACTTATACTTACTAATATTAGAGCCATGGGTGTTGCTAAATGTTAAGCAATGACGGATAAGCTGTGTAGATGAAGAAAAAAGTAGGTGTAAAATTAATATCTCAATATCTCGTCCCGAAGGTTGATGATCAATACTGCTAAAACACATGTTTGGTTGCTGAAAGAGCGCAACCTGCAGAAAATTACATGCAATTTGCATGCTGCAGCACTCCAATTATCAATTCTTCATCATATATGACTGAAGAAAATTTTGGAACAGTACAGCAAATATCAACTTCCCATTTGTGTTCTTTAACGAATTATCTCCATCAAAAAACGTTTTACCAACGTTCTTGTTGGTAACGGACTTTATTTTTTACCAACGAAAAAAAATAATTTGACGATATTAACCGTAAACAATGGTGGTAAATCAGAGAGTTCAGATAATTTTATCGGATATTTCTATTCGATCAGTTGCTGTGGAAATTTCGATCTTCCCTCTGCAAGAAGACTCGACATCCTTAAATAGAAATTACCAATGCAGGCTGCCTTTGCTATCACAACTCAAGCTGATAAGTCACACTCCTAAAGAAACTGATGCAAGTCCTTACTAATTTTGATTAAGCCACAAGCTTATAATTTGAGGATGCGTTAGGTAAGGTGTGCTTCAATTTCTACATCAAGTTTGGCGCACTCTTAATTGTCCTAAATTATTATTGTACCATCTCATGTTCCTCACACATGCTCTTGTTTCGCTTTATTTAGTTGCCTTTTTCCCTTTATTACCGCAAGTACTCTCACCAAATTACTATTATTACTTCTGTTTAAGCATGGCAATTAGCAAACCCAGAGTCTTGATTGATTAAAACTGAGCATCTTAAACGCACACACAAGTAATGCTTAAATGGTGAGTAATGGGAGTAAGCAACTTGACAAGAACTGAAACAGATTTGCTTGATGTTGAATCACATAATGATGGGGTTATGACAGCTAAGAGTGTGTACATAATTTTTAATTATTGTTGTTATTGATGGAGAGTTGTATTTGAGGGCAAAAGCTGTCGTAAATAAGCAACAAAAGCCAGCATATACCCACTCTCTGGGTTGTGGAAGGACCCTGTGACCCATACTTAGGTGGTTGAGACCCTTGAGGTTGACTAACATGCGTATAATGCTATACATCTTATTGGTTACTCCGTATTATGTATTTTAAGCAGCGTTGCAGATTTAGGAAATCGGAAAATATATGATTTATAGGATAATTTGATTGAAAAATCGGCAATTTTTGCAAAATCGATCGAATCGATTCCAAAAATTTTACCGATTTTTGATCGATTTATAGGTTATTTTTCAGAAATTTCAATAACAAAAATTTTACGTACATACTTACTGTAATTTATTCGACCTACCAAAAATGTAGTACCGTAGATTTTGTGTGAACATGAATCTTTTTAAACGTACATTCTACTAACTACTTAATGAGTTGTCATTTGAAATTGATTAAAATTTTGTGTATAGTGTCCACTATTATTACTCCGTAGTAAAAATAAATCAATCAAAACAAATGTTAATTAAACTATTGTACTATACATCCTTAAACACACATTAGAAAAATCAAAACAATAAAATTGTTTGAAATGAAAAGGCATATTTTCTTCTAACGGATAAATCATTTCTCGCACATTCATTGAGATTTAAAATCAATGCTATTTTGGTTTTGGTCATATTTAGTGGAGTAGACCACGTACAAAATTGTGTGGTATTTCAAATCAAAATATTAAATCCATCCATCCATTATATATATTATATGTCAACAAGGCTTTTCATGCCTATTTAATAATTTACTAATTTACCCTTCCATTTAGTAATTTACTAATTTGTTCTTCCATCCTATTAATATTAAAAAAAATGTTTGTCATGGGAATTGAACCCATGACCTTTATGTAGAGAAAAGATTGTTTTCACATCTCCAATCACTACACCAAAATTTTTTTTAGAACTTTTTAGTAACTCATTAAATACATACTCCAAGAACTTATTTGTTATAATGTTCAATATTTGCCGAATTGTTCATCGGACTAATCGGAGCTGTACCGAGCAAAGTTCAAGTTTTAAATTACTCGGTTCTTGAGGTTCGCGAGACTAATCAAACTTTTAATATTTAAAATTTATAAATATTATAAATATCATTCAATGTAAATATTCAATATTTTTTAAAATTCATATATTTTATTCATCCTTTATTATATATATTATATGCCAACCAGGCCTTTCAAGCCTATTTAATAATTTACTAATTTGTCCTTCCATTTAGTAATTTACTAACTTATCCTTCCATCATATTAATATTAAAAAATTGTTTGTGAGAATTGAACCCATGACCATTATGCATTACACCAAAGAAGTTTAATTTTAGAACTTTTTAGTAACTCATTGTTGTGCCCAAAATCTCCACGGGCTAGATTTAGGCCCATTGGGCTTAAGGATCCAATCCGTATGATTAATATGGGTTATGATTGAGGTCCCTTAAGTTAAATGGGACTAAATAGCACGTGAAATAGATCTGGACAGGTTCAGCTTCCCGAGAGACAGCTTCCTACAGACAGCTTCCCGAGAAACAGGTTCCTGCAGACAGGTTCCTGAGAGACAGCTTCCTGTGCGAAAATAGATTTATTCCAGCAGATTTATAGTACGATAAAGCCTCCTATTCTTTAGGAGCAAGTCATGAACATCAACTCCTTATTGGAATGTATTCCTTGGGCGCAGATGATCCTTGAATACATCTAATAGGACGAGAACTTGTAAACATACTCCTAGTCGGACTAGAACTCGAGTTCTATTCGACTTAGGTCGCCTATTCGTGGCTGAAATCTGGAGAAAAGGAGGTCCCCACGAATTAGGAACCTAGAATATTGCTGCCTAACCAGACTTCTAGTCTAAAAAGAACTACGTGAACTTGATCCATATATATACAAGGGTACGTAGGCACCTTGAGAACATGTTTTACAAGCCTCGCAATACACCTACGAGATTCTTGAGAACACACGACACAAGCCTCAAGGGAACTCGCGAGATTCTTGTAAACGCTCTCGAGCTCAGTTCAACCCCCACAAAAACCTCCATTCTCCATAGATTAGTTGATCGTTAGCCTTTACAACTCACAATAAACCTCTCAAAAGTTGTTACGAAATCCACTCATCAACATTGGCGCTAGAAGGAGGGGAGAGTTATCATCTTAAGAGTGGAAAGATGGCAGGCAGTTCTGATAGCGAAGCAACACAATCTGTAGAGAAAGATCAAACCCCGAAAGCGAAGAAGATTACTCCTGCTGACGTCCTAGAGCATCTAAAGTCGATTGAAGAAAGGATTACAACCCTCGAACAAATAACACCGAAGAAGAAGTCGAAGTTAACAACTGGTAAGAAGGGTAAAAAAACTAAGATTAATCCCAAGCAGTTAGGCGTCGATGAAGAAGAACGTGAAGAAAAGGCTGAGGAGGAGATCGAAGACCCAAAGAAAGATATTGAAGGTGAAGAAGATGGTGAACCGAAGGATAAACAACCTCTTGTTAAGAAACCTTCCATCGAGATAATTAAAGATGATTCAAGTTCAGTCGAGATCGTGAACGATTCGTGTATAGCAAATTCACAGGAAGCCGATGATAAAGATAAGGAAGCAAAGGACGGTGAAGCTGGTGATTTGAATGCTGAAGACATCAAGAAGATTCTAGTGAAACTCAAGGAAGAAAAGCAGTCAATAACAGGTGCGATGACACTTTCTCCATTCACTAAGAAGGTTAGAAAATCCCCGTTACCTAAATTCTATCGTATGTCAAACGAGTTTAAATTTGATGTTACTACGGATCCTGTGGAGTATCTGGGTCGTTTCAATACCGAGATGGATGTTTATCAAGTTAAGGAGCCAACAAGGTGTAGATTATTGGCTGCAACCCTTTATGGTGGAGCTCATCAGTGGTTTAAGAGGTTACTATCAGATTCTATAAATTCCTGGGAGAATATGGGGAAACTCTTCGTTACTCAGTTTAGAGCTTCCATCACTTTTGCACCCCCAACCAATACCTTGGCCAACATCAAGCAAAGAGCAGATGAGACCTTGACAGAGTACCTCAAACGTTTTAATGCAGAGCTTCCCAGAGTTAAGAAAGCTCCTGACGAGGTCATTATGAGCTTCCTAATTGCTGGAGTTAGAGCTGGTTCAGACTTCTGGAAGGAGCTACAAGTACGTGAACCTGGTACACTAGCTGAGTTCTATAAACAAGTTGAACTATATAAATGTGTGGAAGAATCCTTGTTGAAGTTGAGAGAAACAGAAGATCTTGGAGATGAAGCTAGTCATAAAGGAATCAAGCGAGAGAGGTCTCCAAGCCCGCAAGCATATGTTATTGGGGATCGAGCTTTCTCCAAAAGAAGTAACGCAAAATTGAAGGCAAAGTGCGACAATTATACCTCTTTGGTTGCTCCAGTGGACCACATCTTCACGGTTTATGGGAAAGAAGGAATATTTGTAAAGCCTGCACCTTTACCAGTAGGAGTAAGGAAAGATCTAAAGAAATATTGTGACTTCCATGAGGATAATTGCCATGATACTTCCGAATGCAGAGCATTGAAAGACCAAATTGAGGAATTGATTAAAGCCGGGAAGCTTGCGGAATGGATAGCTCGAGGTGACCAGTAGTTAAAAGTTTGAGAGCTTCCTTAAAGTATAGTTGAGAGACCTTTATTTATATATGTATTTCCTTCTTAGAACTGGGGGGTAGTGAATGTATACCTCCCTAGCAATCAAACCTATTTCTTTCGAGTAGTTTTCAACAAAATCATGAGTAAGTTCTTTTCCTTGTATTACGTCATACATGAGCCTATATTCAGCTTGTAAAATAAGGAATGTAAGTCAGTGAGTTGCTAGAAATACCCCACAAGTAATCTCTTTAAGTATCTCTTGTTTCTTACAATGAGTTAGCTCGCGTAAGCTTAGAGGTGCTGTATTGGGATATTTGTGTTAGATATAGAGGTTCATTCTCAGCGTGTTTCGTAAGAGGTTAAAGAAGAAAAAAGAAGACATGTTAAAGCTACAAGCAGGAATGATGTGAAGAAACTATAGTATCTATTCGAGCGTTAAGAAAAATTTGACATAGTTGAATATTTTGATGAAGAGTAGCTACAAGAATCTGATAGAGCATTTTGAAGAAAATACACAGTACTCAACTTCCTGGATGAATATTCAATGACTTGTTAGAGATTAACGAAGAATTGTGAATCTTTTCGGAGTTAGTTCTTCATCAAAGACAAACTTCCCTGAAGAACTGGGGGGTAGTATAATTACTGTAGGACGTGGTAGTATGAAAATTGAGGATTTCAAACTTTTGAGAATTCAGGTCCAGGAACCTCACCATCAGGTCCAAGAAGCTCACGATTTGGTTCAGGAACCTCATGGCTAGGATGCAGTTTAGAAACCTCGTAGCTCATATTTGGTTCAGGAACTTTGAGGATTGATTTGGTTTAGTATCTTGAAGAGCAGCATGTTTGCATCATGAACACGTCAATGAGTTTTCGAATCTTAACGGAGGTTTCCACTTCACATATGATCAGTCTACAGAAAGATCCAGGTTCCTTGATATTTACCTATAGCTTACAGGTTCCATGTATTTATCTTTAGTTAACAGGTTTTGTGTTACTCACCGGAAGCTCATAGCTTCCAGGTTCATTGACATTTGCTAGAAGCCAATTGTTAGTTTCTGATTAGCAGCTTCCTACTTTAAGTTCCCAACTAGCCGATACCTGAATAGAGGAAAGTGTACTTGCAGTAAGAGCTCCATGCCTTTAGAGGATTAATCTAGTGCCCTTTCTGGATTCTCTTTGTGCTTCATTCAAGGATTCACTTAGAGCCTAGAAGGATTCACTGGGTTCCCCAAGATTTTCATGTATTTACCTAGTGCCCTTATGGATTCTCTACGTGCCCGTATAGGTTCACTTAGAGGCAAAAAGGATTCACTTGGTGCTTCATACATCCACGCGCATTTGTTTGGTAACTTGATGGATTCTCTTTATACCCTTTTAGGGATTCATTTGGTGCCCAACTGGTTTCAGTTTTTGCCTTTAGCAGAGGTTCACATAATGACCAGTTGGATTCACCTTATGCCCTTATAAGGATTTGCATAGAGTCTAGAAAGATTCACTTTGAAAGCCCTGTCAGCTACAGGCACTCGATAGCCAGAAAAGATTTGCAAGCACGAGAGATCCACATTGAAAAGTCCTATGAATCGTAGGCACACATTCAAAAGTCCCATAAGCATGTGGGCACCTAGTCAAGGATTTTGGGAACTTAAGCATGGGTAACCTGACCCAGAGTTCACTTGTACTTGAAAAGCCTACCAAAGGATTCATTTGACGCCCAATCGAATTCTTTAAGTGCCCTGCTCAGGATTCACTTAAAGCTCAACTGGATTCGTCTTATGCCCTACTAAGGATTCACTTAGCACCCAATTGAATTCTCTAGGTGCCCTTCCCAGGATTCACCTAGAGCTCAATTGGATTCGTTTTGTGCCCTCATCGAAGCAATACGTAGATGAATTCTCCCACTTATAAAGCTTGTATATGATTGAAAGAGCTTCCAAGTTCAGTGATATTCAGCCGAAACAAGCAGTTTTCAGTCAACCGCTTCAACATGCTATAGGAGGTTCACGTGTCTTGACGGCTCGGGGGGTAGCTCAATTCCCTTATGTCTTATTATCGTAAGCTTGCATAGAGAAGAGCTTCCATCTTCCAGGTTCAGTAACGGAACCTCAATCCAAACCGGCACAATGAAGCACAGATAAGTTCTACTTTCATGCCTTTATATTCTTAACTATCATGCATATTTTCTGTCAACTAGAGCTTACAGTCTGTCATGCTTAGATACATATAGCTTTTAATGCGCATATTGCATGATCCTTAGAAATGAAATTTATGTGGACTTGTACTTAGGATGTCATCATGCCCTATAGGTTTACAGTTTACGCAACATTTATGCTTAATTTATGATCTCGAATGTGTTAGTTGAATCAGTCAAGTAGATAATTGATATGCCACTTGAGAAGGTAGCGACATATATAACGTAGATATCATTCATACTTGCATACATGCATCACTTATACATGAGCTCTTCAGCTCGTATTACTAATCCCCTTTTTCTAGTTTTCTTAGTATTGTGCCCAAAATCACCATGGGCTAGATTTAAGACCTATTAAGTCATAGGTTCCAATCAACAAGTATTGTATGAGCCAGGAGACAAATCTAGTACGAAATATGAAGACCTAACGTGGAGAAATGAGCATTAGTTGAGAAGACAGTCAAGAGATTATGAGTATCAAGACGTTCCTGATGAACCAGTAGTTGAGCAGATTACGAATGGACTAGGTTCCTCCCCGCAGAAGAGCACGAGTCTGCCTAGCAACAGCAATGAGGACAACAAGAAGTACATAGGAACTACATAAAGACTCCTTAGACTAACACATTTTTTATATGTGCAGGTACAGATTCCTGTAGAGGGGTTCCTGAGCACCAAGTTCCTGAGCATAGACACTAAAGAGATCTAAAAGCTAGCTAGAGAGAAGCAGGCTCATTATTGGAGAGTACTCCTAGGACGCAGCTGATCCTAGAATACCTCTAATAGACAGACATTAGAGAGTCAAACGAAAAGCAACTTAGAAGATGAAACAGCCTCTCAAGCAATCAAGTTATGATTTTCAAGATTAAACTCGTGCCCTTTTTAAGGAATCATCCAGTGCCCTATTGGATTCGTTTTGTGCCCTCAGCATAGGTTCACATAACGCCCAACTAGGTTCACTTCATGCCCTTATTTGGACTCACGTGGTTCCCTTGACAATCTTAAGATTCACCTTGTCCCTTTTAAGGATTCATCTAGTGCCCTATTGGATTCGTTTTGTGACCTCAGCATAGGTTCACATAACGCCCAATTAGGTTCACTTTATGCCCTTATTTGGATTCACGTGGTTCCCTTGATATTCTTAAGGTTCACTCAGTGCCCAATCAGATTCGCTTTGTGCCCTTGTCAAAGGATTCACTCAGTGCCTAATTGGATTCACTTTGTTCCCTTGTCACGATTCAAGCAACAAGATAAAGACCTGCATGGTTCACTCAGAAGAAACATGGGAGCACTGAAGGGATTGGACCTTAAAATATTAGGCTATTTAGGTTCCTCTCGCACCCTATGACTTCGAGGAACCGGGGGGTAGTTGTTGTGCCCAAAATCTCCACTGGCTAGATTTAGGCCCATTGGGCTTAAGGATCCAATCCGTATGATTAATATGGGTTATGATTGAGGTCCCTTAAGTTAAATGGGGCTAAATAGCACGTGAAATAGATCTGGACAGGTTCAGCTTCCCGAGAGACAGCTTCCTACAGACAGCTTCCCGAGAAACAGGTTCCTGAGAGACAGCTTCCTGTGCGAAAATAGATTTATTCCAACAGATTTATAGTACGATAAAGCCTCCTATTCTTTAGGAGCAAGTCATGAACATCAACTCCTTATTGGAATGTATTCCTTGGGCGCAGATGATCCTTGAATACATCTAATAGGACGAGAACTTGTAAACATACTCCTAGTCGGACTAGAACTCGAGTTCTATTCGACTTAGGTCGCCTATTCGTGGCTGAAATCTGGAGAAAAGGAGGTCCCCACGAATTAGGAACCTAGAATATTGCTGCCTAACCAGACTTCTAGTCTAAAAAGAACTACGTGAACTTGATCCCTATATATACAAGGGTACGTAGGCACCTTGAGAACATGTTTTACAAGCCTTGCAATACACCTACGAGATTCTTGAGAACACACGACACAAGTCTCAAGGGAACTCGCGAGATTCTTGTAAACGCTCTCGAGCTCAGTTCAACCCCCACAAAAACCTCCATTCTCCATAGATTAGTTGATCGTTAGCCTTTACAACTCACCATAAACCTCTCAAAAGTTGTTACGAAATCCACTCATCAACACTCATTATATACATACTCCAAGAACTCATTTGTTATAATGTTCAATATTTGCCGAATTGTTCATCGGACTAATCGAAATTTTACCGAGCAAAGTTTAAATTACTCGATTCTTGGGGTTCGCGAGACTAATCGGATTTTTAATATTTAAAATATATAAATATTTTAAATATCTTTAAATGTAAATATTCAATATTTTATAAAATTCATATATTTTATCAAGTTAAACCCGTGTCGAACATAAGTCGAACTTCAAACTTTTTTCACAATAGGTTAAATCGATTCGAGATTTCAAGGTTTATGAGTCAAGTTTTGAGATTAAAATTAAAGGACCAATTGAACTTGAGCTCGAGTTCAAGCTCGACGGAACTCTTTAACCGAGCTTGAGCTCGAGTGTGGCAATGTTCGACTCGATTATAATCCCATTCTCATTGTTATTTGTTATTGGGCAAAATATTTGATAGACTAGAAAAAAAATTAAGTAACACAAAATAATAATTATTGCGTTCATATTATATATTAGATAAACATTTAGATAAAACACATAGTTAGGTCAAAAATATTTATTAAGAAATAGATTATAAATATTCTTTTAAAAATAATAGATTTAAAATGTCTAACTATATTATTGAATAATGATACTTAGTAGATAATATATCACAATGTACATGAATACAAACTAAAATTTTAGCTAATTTTAATATAAATTACAAGAATATTAAATCATTGTCACATGATCACTTCCACGCCACCACTACCACGATCACGACATGCACCACTACAAAATCACCAGAATTTTGTCTGTAACAAGATGAACACCACCACTTACACCACCAAAATCACTTGGAATTCAACTAAAGTTACCAAAATTTAAATGTAAATCACTAAAAAATTCAAATGCAAATTACAAGAATATTCCAAATTTAGAATTGGTTAAATATTCAAAATAGTTGGTAATGGTGTTGACGGTAGTAAATTGAGTAAATATATCATCGATCGACGTTACAAACTTAGATGTATTGAGAGAGGGATGAATAAATTAGTGGAGGTGTGGTCAGGAATGCGACTGGAATTCGTGACAAACATGTTCATCAGTTACTTTCGGAGTGGTGGTCGTTTTGGTGACAACAAAAGATCACATAGTGATGATGGTATATACACACACACTCCCTCTCTCTCACCCATTCACACATTATACATATGTGTGTGTATATCATGGACGATGATGACAAATGGAATGAGATGGTCATGATATCAGTGGTGTAAAACAAGTGATGGTGTCTAAGATCGCCGAAAATGAAAGGGGCATATATAAGAGTGGATGTTGGTGAAGGTTGAGATGTAAATTAGATTTGAATGTGTGGTTATGATTAGTTTTTTATTCTCATATCTATAAAAGTCTTATTTAGCACTTAGCTATATATAAACACGTGAGTATACTGACTCGTGATTACAATTTTAAATTACGCAGTGTTTAATTATACCAAGTTATGGTTTTTAAATTGTTAGATGTGATTGTATTGTTATAATCATAAATGAACTTTAGGTAAGAAATTTGAGTTATTATGAGTATCCATATAAAAATACCACACTAATGATGTATAGTGTTTCAAAAGGCGGTGTAAAGCAAGTGATGGTGTCTAAGATCGCCGAAAATGGATGAGGCATAGGAGTGGATGTTGGTGAAGGTTGAGATGTAAATTAGATTTGAATGTGTGGTAATGATTAGTTATTGATTCTCATATCTATAAAAATCTTATTTAGCGCTTAGCTATATATAAACACGTGAATCTACTGACTTGTGATTATATTTTTAAATTAAGTAGTGTTTAATCATATCAAGTTATATTTTCTAAATTGTTAAATGTGATTGTATTGTTATAATCATATATGAACTTTAGGTAAAAAAAAATTGAGTTATTATTAGTATCCATAAAAAATACCACACTAATGATTTATAGTGTTTTAAAAATTATAAATATTATATTTAAAAAAAATCAAAACAATAACATTTTATGAATTAAAATGATGCTCGTACTTTGCACGGGCTTTCATGCTAGTTATACTTAAATCAAGAAATTATTATTATTTTCATAGCATAAAGGCCTTCACTGTTATCGTGAAGTAAGCCTTGAAGAAAGAAGAAACAAAAATATGAGTAATAAATATAACATGTAAGAGCATCTCCAACGAGAATAGAGCTAAAATTGGTTGGCTAAATTGGATCTGTAGGACATTATGTAAAATTTGTTGAATTTGTAAGACATTTTACTTCAATGGTATTAGCTATATTGGTTGGCTATATTTTAAAAATAGTATGTTATTAATAATTTAGGTTGTTATAAATAGAATATATCACTTCAATATGGTAATGAATGATGTGAAATCTTCTTACAGATTTCTTACAGCTATATAGAGGTTCGATAAATATAGCCAACCTGTAGAAATTATCTAAAATTATAGCTAACAGCTTTGACCCATTGGAGTTTAAGTTTTTTTTAGATAATCTCTATAATTTTTATTTATGGTATCTTTTATCTAATTTTAGCTAAGGATTTGTTGTGGTTGGAGATGCTCTAATGCCCAAACAACAACTACTGACTTCACCCATGACCTAAAACATAAACAACCTACACAACAGTATCATAATAATAGAGAAGAATACAACTTCTCCGTCATGATTTATCATAATTTTCGACTTCCAAAGTCTTCAGAGAGTATAATATTTTTTTCCTTTCATTTTTCATTTATTATTTTTAACTCCCAAGAAGGAACCGAATTTTAGGGTCCGTTTGGCTTATTTTGTTTTTCAAAAATAAGTAATTTATTCTGAAATTTTTTTTAGAAAATATGTATTTTTTTCCTGAAATAAGTAACTTATTTCTGCAAGAAAATGAATGTTAAATTTCCCATACACATTTTTTTCCAAAAAAAAAATTGTAAATACAATCGTTTTTTCGAAATAAGTAACTTATAAGTGATAATTAAAGAGGGCAAACACAACCTTACTAACATTTCTTTCAAAAGATAATTACGGAGTACAAATCTTAAAATTTTTAAAATATAATTAAGACTAAATCTGGATAACCAAATAATAGATACAATTATACAAATTTGAGAGTTCGCAAATACTAAACTAGGATTTTGAGGGATTTTAGAAATTGAGGGATATTCAATCTGGATCATTTTCCTTTTTTTAATCCATTAAAATCTTGAGATATTCAATTTGGATTTGAAAATGTCATTTAAAATCCGAATGTATTCAATTAGTATTTCAAAAAATCTTTTAAAATCTGGGTATATTCAATCTGGATCTAAAACAATCCATTTAAATTCGAGGATATTCAATTAGGATTTCAAAAAATCTTTTAAAATCTGGGTGTATTCAATCTGAAAACAATTTATTTAAATCTGATGGTATTCAAAAATACATGAATTTTTTGGATTTATTAAAATGATGAATTTTGCTTGATTTGCTAATTGTTTTATAAGTTTTGAAATCTTGCAAAAATTATTGAGATTTTGATGGATTTTTAAAAAATATTTCAAATCTGAATGGCTCTACATCAACTTTACAATACTAGATGATAACCCGTGCGAAGCACGGGCTCGGAGATTTATGTTAAATAATTACTAATTTTTATTTAATTAAATATTTATAAAATTATATTACAAAAATTATAAAAAGAACCATGTTATTTGCATAAAAAATTTATGCGATTAACAAACTATAAACTTAGATTGTTTAATAGAAGTACATGGAAATACGTTTCGGTTGTTTTCATTGAAAAATATTTAGGATGATTTATCGTAATCTTTTTTTATTATAAGTTATAATAAAAAAATTTGCTAATACAATGTAAGAATTATAATAATAATAAAATTTTAATTTCGTTATATTTTTTTAAAAAAATAACATACAATCGCAGGGAAGAATGTTCTAGAGTAGTGTATAGAAACATGTTCTAGTTTTTCACCTTGAAAAATCTTTTGGAGAATTGATCGTATTATTTTTTTATTTTAAATTATGATAAAAAAAATTGTATTATAATTATAATAGGATTTCAATTTTATTATTTTCTTTAAAAAATAACATAGAATTGTAAGGGAATATGATTCGGGTGATGACCCAAAATAATCACCTGGCAAACTGGATGGCCCTTTTTACTGACGAGACATGGTACATCGTGTACCGTGATAGGGGATGCGATGCGGAGGAGCGTTCTCCGTAACAGGACATGATACGGAGATCCGTCTTCCGTGTTATGCATGATACGGTGGACGGTGTTCCGTGAAAGTGCTGCGCACCCACCTAACACGGAACACCGTGTACCGTATCATGCATAACACGGAAGACCGTGTTCCGTATCATGCATAATACGGTACACGATGTACCGTATTAAGGTAATACGGAGGCCGAAACTCCGTATCCCGTCGATATTTCGGGCCATTTTTTTCAAAATCAGTATTTTGGACAAAAACTTAGGAAAAATAGGCATTTTAGTAATTCTCTCATATGATTCTAGGGATGAAACTATTTTTTTTATTTAAAGTTGTAATAAAAGAACAGAAAACTGGGCCTGAGGTTGTCCTCAGGCAATCTTCCTGAGGTTAAAAGATTTTGTTCCTGAGGTTAAAAGATTTTGTTCCTATAAATCAAGTGGCCCCGCAGGGGCAATTTTGTAAATGTAAATTTTTTTATAGTAATTTACATATATAGCCTTAGAATTATATTGCAAATCTTTTAACCTCACCTGAGAACAACCTCAGGCACCTCAAGCCCATAAAAGAATTATAATTACAATAGGATTTCTATTTTATTAAAAAAACAACATAGAAATATAATTGAAATAGAATTATAGGGGTGAAATCAAAATAGGGGTGAAACCAAAATTGGGATGAAACCAAAAGTGGTACCGTTAAAAAAATGTTTCGCTTATTACTAAAGATTATAGAATATTTGTAAAATAAACACACTTCATGAATTTAAAAAATTCATTAAAATCCATGAATTTTCAAAAATTCATTAAAATCTGAATTGAATACACCTCTAAATAAGATCTCTTCTCTATGTTGGTTTTATTGGGTAAAATGTAACCAAACCAAACCAAACATACCCAGTATATCCCGCATGAAGCAGGGTCTGGGGAGGGTAAAATGTACGCAGACCATACCCCTACTTTACAGTAGAGAGGCTGTTTCCGTGAAGACCCCCGGCTTAGTGCACCGAATAGCAAAGTGAATATAATACAGAGGTGATAATAGTGAGAAAAGTAATCGACCGAACCTGGGCCCATGGCCTAGATCTCACGGGGCTTACCTACTCGGGCAAGGGGCACTCCTCTCCTGATCTAGGAAGACCTCCGGCCAAGCTCCCTGCGCCTGCAAAAACAACAAAAAAACAGAAGACAATATGAAGATGAGAAGCCAAGCTTCTAAGCTAATGCTAACCGAGAGAGCCCAACTCTGAGGCTCTCAACCACAGAACCACTCCCTAGAAGGGAATCAACAACTCTAATCTGGCGCCTCCAACAACTCCTATCAGCTATCGAGTTCTCATCCAAGTTTAAGGCCTTCAAATCCATCCTGAGCTGATCTTCCCACGACCTCCTCGGTCTGCCTCTTCTCCTCACCCCAACAACCGTAAGACTCTCGACCCTCCTCACCGGGGCTTCCGGAAGCCTCCTACGAACGTGGCCAAACCATCTCAACCTCCCTTCCCTAACTTTCGCAGAAAAAGGCGCCACCTCCAACTCGCTCCTGAAAACTACATTCGGGATTCTATCTAACATCGTGCGGCCACAGGACCACCGCAACATCCTCATTTCAGCTGCTTCCAACTTGCACTCAAGGGTCTTCTTCGCCGCCCAACACTCTGAACCATATAGCATCGCAGGCCGGATAGCTGCTCTATAGAACTTCCCTTTCAGCTTTAACGGGACTTTCTTATCGCACATCACTCCTGACGCAGCCCTCCACCTTAGCCACCCCGCGTTGATACGATGAGTAACATCATCTTCAATCTCACCTTCCTTCTGGATGAACGAACCCAAATACTTGAACTTATCCGTACGGGGGACGGTCTAATCTTCAATCCTAACCTCCACCCCTTCCTCGTTGGCGTCACCACTGAAGTTACACCAGAGGTATTCGGTTTTAGACCTGCTCAGACGGAGTCCTTGGGGCTCCAAAGTGGATCTCCATAACTCCAACTTCTCATTCACCTCCCCCCTCGATTCCGCCACTAGCACTATATCATCGGCGAAGAGCATACACCAAGGGATGGCGTCTTGAATCCCTCGCGACATGACATCTAGGATCAGGGCGAAAAGAAAAGGGCTAAGGGCCGACCCCTGGTGAAGCCCAATCTCCACAGGGAAATAACGAGCATCACCGACTGGGGTCCGAACGTAGGAATAAACTTGAGAGTACATGTCTTGAATCGCCCTGACGTACTCCGACGACACTCTCCTCTCCTCAAGACTCTTCCAAATAGCTTCACGTGGGATACTATCATACGCCTTCTCAAGATCGATAAACACCATATGGAGGTCTTTGCGTCGCTCTCTGAACTTCTCCATAAGGCGTCTGACAAGGTGAATGGCCTCGGTCGTCGATCTTCCCGGCATAAAACCAAATTGGTTCTCTGAGATTTCAACCTGTCTTCTAATACGAAATTCAACCACTCTCTCCCAAAGTTTCATTGTATGACTGAGTAGTTTAATACCTCGATAGTTACTACAGTTCTGGGCGTCACCTTTGTTCTTGAAGAAAGGGACGACAATACTGCGCCGCCACTCCTCTGGCATCTTAGAACCCGAGAGGAGTGCATTAAACAGATCTGTTAGCCAGAGAATGCCAACCTCACCAAGGCAAAGCCACACCTCGATTGGTATCTGATCCGGACCTACCGCCTTCCCTCTAGCCATCTTTTGAAGGGCACCTTTGACTTCCTCTATGGAGATACGATCACACGGGCCGACGGAGCAAGCGGGCGAAAGAGTGACCTCTTGCGCCACACTGGCACCACTCCTCGTCGCCCCATTGAAGAGATAGTGGAAATATGAACTCCACCTCTCCTTAATGGCGTCTTCACTTATTAACACTTGGCCTGAATCATCCTTAATATACTTAACAGAACCCAGGTCGCGCCGCCTTCTGTCCCTCGCTTTAGCTAGTTTAAAAATAGCGTTCGCTCCTTCCTTGGTATCTAGGCGCTTGTATAGCCCCTCGTACGCTTCGCTCTTGGCTTTCGCTACAGCCTTTTTTGCCTCTCGTCTCGCCACCTTGTAAGCTTCCAGCTTTAGAGACCTCTCCGACCCTGAACTCGACAAAAGTTCTTTAAATAACATACATTTTGCCTTTACTTTCTTTTGAACCTCCTCGTTCCACCACCATGACTCTTTATGGCCACTGAACTTTCCTGAAGAGACCCCCACCACCTTCTCGCCCACACGCCGAATAGCCTTCGCCATGTTGGACCACCTACAGTTAGCATCTCCACTAAGATCGAAACAACCTTCTTTAAACAAAGACTCCCTGAATTCGGCCGCTTTCTCGCCCTTCAAGTCTTTCCAAAGTATTCTTGATCTTGACTCTCTCGTTCTGCGAACATCTCGGCCCCCTATGGACAGATCCATGGCCAGCAGACGGTGCTGAGAGGCACAAGCCTCACTCCGGAATACCTTGCAATCTACGCACGCCCTAGAATCCCTCTTGCGCATAAGAAGATAATCTATTTGAGTGTTGAGACCTCCACTAAAATGTGAGTAGTACTAATTTTTGAATTGAAATAGCACCTAACAGTAAGATAGAACACTCAAGTCATGGGTGGAAACCGGACCCAACAATCAGGACAGTAGATGGGTAATAAATGGGATCATCACAGTGTTACACAAGTGATTTTAAATGAATGAATTATTTGAGATTTTTTCACACACTTTCTACCCCCAAGGTCCCCACTTCAACCGATCAACCTCGCCCAGCTTGTTCTGGGCAAATAAAGTTATCACCTAGACCTAGTCACCACTCCTTAATTTGATCTCACTGCTGGAGTATTGTATCAGTGGAGCGAATAGCTCAAGTGGTGAGGTACTGATTCAGTCGAACGAATAATTAGTGGCGAGGATGCATCCTCCGTCGTCCTAGTTTCTGAATTCGATTATGTTCCGACTCGAAATTTGACTGAAAATGGTTCTCACAAGTTAATTAGTACATAATTAAACGATTAAGCTAAAATAACAATATTTAGCTAAAAAGAGTTAGATTAGTAAGCATGAGTTTGGACACAACCGTTATAATGGCGATAACCCACTTGTAATAAAAGGGGAGAGGATAAATAAAGACGTTATGATTGTCCAACCACAACACTGTCCATCCATTCATTTTCTTAATACTGCTCAATGAATGATATACATGTACTCATAATCTCATATATAAAACAGGGTATCAAAATGTAATACTACTACCTTTTTATCCTTTCACCCACAACCCAAGAGATTGACATAGAACAAATTAAAGTAGATCCTAGTCCTATATAACAAACTGGAGTAATATGCATGTGTTAGTGTGCTTTGTACTAAAAAACGAAACGGTAATTAATCTGGATTAATCGTATATTAATCACTATTTATTGTCTCTTCGAATTGGGATTAGTTAAGATTAAATTAATCGATAGTATTAATTATATATACTCATATATAAAACAGGGTATCAAAATGTAATACTACCTTTTTATCCTTTCACCCACAACCCAAGAGATTGACATGGAACAAATTAAAGTAGATCCTAGTCCTACACTCCCTATAACACAAACTAATACTCCACTAGTGTGTTACTAGTACTTAACTAAAATAAAGCATGCAACTGCAAAAATTAAAAGGGATGCATTAAAAAATTATACTAGTAGCTGGTATGAATATAAACCAACTGCCCAAGGTAATGGTAACCCACTTTCTGCTTCTTGGTTTCAGACAGGAATTAAACATCACCATATTATCATCCGCTAGGGAACACCTTTCTGATTTTAGAACCCTCCCCCCTCACATGCATCACTACCCACCACATTGGCTAATGGCTACTACTACTATTTCATTGCAACCTATTTTACTCATCAATCAAAATCGGGATCCTCAATCTCAATGTATGGTACTCCCTCCGTCTCATAATATGTTTCCTGTTTTTAAAAACACGTTTGCCAACGCACACTTTTGATCGTTAATATCTTGAATTTCGTATTAGTACTAAATATAAAAACTTCACTGTATTAAAGTACTTATAAATACGAATCCAACAAGATCACTCATGACTATATTTTATCTTATAAATTATGCGTAAATTAGTAGTCAACCACTTATAATGAATAGTGTAAAAAGTCAAAACAAGAAACACAATACGAGACGGAGGGAGTATAACTAAATCCAACATAATTACTATATTCCGCTCGTAAAATAAAATGCGAATATATAGAGGATAAGATGTACGCAGATTTTACAAAAACGATGTACTAACTAATGGAATTTTTAGAATTAATTAAAGCTCTTGAACAATATTTGAGTTACAAGTGAGGTGATTAACCCTAATCTCAATTATAATGAAATTAAACAAGATTAGAAGAAATTAAACTAATAAGAATATTTTTAAGTGCTGCAGCCTTTTTGACAGACACTAAACTAAAACAGCAAGCAACAAAGGAACTGTAACATTTTATTACAACTAATGATGATTAGAGAAGAGACTAATTAAGAAGATGAGGATGAAACATTGCCATTAGGGGCAATATTAACACCACCAACAAGAGGACTACCAGTACTATCACTGTGCTGAATATTGTTAAGCTGCTCCTGCTGCACCTGATTCCCACCGTCTCCATTATTGCTAACATTGTAATTAGTGTTCCCATTAACGTTGTTATTCATGATATTATTATTATTGTTGTTGTTGTCTCTCTTGCCGAGAGTACTTTTGTTGTTATGCATCCACACTTTTAAAACACTTTTATCAACTCCAATTTCACTGCAGAAATTTATTATATCTTGTTCATCTCTCCTCTGGATCTTCCACCCGACCCGTTCAGCAAACCCGAACATCTTCTCCTTCTGTTGCTGACTGAACTTTGTTCTAAATCTTTTCCGGCCATTTGGGTGGGACCTGATATGAGCTATGGGACCACTGTGGTTGTTGTTGTTTTGTGGGCCCAACAAGCCATCACTGAGAGCTAGAAGCATGTGTGGTGCTGAAGGTGGGTAAGAAGATGAGATGGGTGGTGGGGACATTGAGCTTGGACTGTCCGGCGGTGGTGGACGGTGGCGGTGGTGAGGTTGGTACTCGATGAAAGTGTTTTTGGGTGTTAAAGTAAGTGATGAATCCTCCGGGTCACGGCGGTGGAAGTTGCGATGACAGCCACAAGCTGCGCATTTGAGTGAGGTGGGGTCAGTTGGAACTGCTGAAGGTGATGGCATGAACTCTCCGCATCCATCTAATGCGTGACCGCCTAAAGTAGCTGCGTGGTTCTTGAGACATTCTTTGTAGTTAACAATAACAGGAATGTTGGGTTTGATGGTGTTATGCTTAAGTAGGACGCCGTTTGTAAAAGACAAAGGTTTGGAGAGCTGGATCTTGGAAGGGGAGATTTCAAAGTCAGATTCATGGGGGGTTTTGATAGTTAAGTTGTTTGAGTTTGGGGTTGTGATTGTGTTTGTGTTCGTGTTGTTGGTTATGTCCATGGTTCAAAACAAACATGTACTACAACCACAAGTGTTGTGTTGATTGTGTAAAGTACTAAGTAGTAGCTTAGGTTGGTTTTGTTGGGTTGATTGTTTAAGGTTAAGGTTTGTAAAGTGGTGGAGGGGATTAGATTTGGGGGGTTAGGGTTTGGGAATGAAAATGAGGAGATGTTTATCCATGAAGGGGAGAGAGGGGAGGTTAGATTGATGATGTGAGAGAGAGAGGAGAGAGATGGTTTAGTAGTGTATGTTGTTATGGTTGACGATGAGATGGAGTGTGTAGATAATAAAGTTTATCTCTGCTTTCCCTGCTGCTGCCTTCCTTTCTTAACCCAACTCAGACTCACCCTCTATTATTTCCGCAACCCCGAATTCTATTTTTTTTTTTTACGAACAAAATAATTTTATTAATATTAAAACATCGAAATCCAGTCAGGACAAACTCCCAAATTATCAGCTACAATCTGATTATGAGACAAAAAACGAGTTAAACAAATAACCGTTTTATTTTCAGATCGTTTAACACATAAAATATTCAAATTCTTTAATCTAAAAAGTATTACAATGACATCTCGAGCAATCCAACTTAAATTAGCTATAAAACTAGTAGCATCGCAATTGACCTTCACATAAGCACAATTTGTAGCCCAATGGTCAGAACTATCAGTTACATAAACTATTATTGAAGCAACAAATACCCCCAAAATATGAACAATTTTTTGTTGCGAAAGGTGAGTTCTTGCGATATTCACCACCGTTCCAGAATCGACGTAAGCCTTATAGATCTCCCAAAATATCATATAAATCATTCTCAGAAAAACTACCAAAACCCATAACAAAACACACAAAAACATCAAAACATAACATACTAACATCCCAAAAAATGGACATGAATAACAACCTTGATAACAAGGTACTCAACAAGATCTCACCCAAAAATGATTAGATCTCGATTTTATTGAAACCCTTGGGACCTTCTTCAACCCCAGGATGTAACTGGTAAATAGAAGCGAGGATGGAAGAGCAAAAGGGACTTAATCGATGAAGGACACGGAGAAGTCGCTAGAACCCTACTTAAGGGAGTCGACTCTCAAAACAGGGGCTTACAGCCTCTCCAACCATATCAATCACTTAGCTAAAAGTCTACGTGACTTTTCAAAAATAAAACTTATACATAATATGTAAAAAATTAGTCACTCCAATGGGACAAAATCCTTATCTAATTTTAGATAATCTCTTGATATTGGTTATATTTGTCAAACCTCTGAAAACCTGTAGTAAATTGCCGCATCACTTATTTCTATATTAAAATAATATATTCCGTTAATAACAACTTGAAATATTAATAACATGTCATTTTTAAAATATAGTCAATTATTATTGTCAATACCCTCATAGCATAATGTCTTACAGGTTCAACAAATTTTACATAATCAATATTTTATGTAACTAGCTTAAAACCCGTGCGATGCACGGATTTCTTTTAATATTATATGATTTGTTTTATTAATTCGATTCATTTTTTTTAAAATATGAATTTTGGAGGTTTAAATTTTTAAATGAGATAATTTGATAATAATTATATAAATGTTATCCGTAATATTTCTATGAAAAGAGATATTTTAGTTAGAAAATATTGAAAAGATGATACATCTTAGTTCAAAAAAGTAATCGGTTAATTATAAGTACTTATAAAATTATAATTTTATTTTATTAAATAGAATGCCGTGATTTAACTGGAAAAAGTGAGGTGTTAGTTAGAGAAAATTAAAAAGGAAACATGTTTTAGGTGAAAAAGGTAATTGATTAGTTTATAGTAATTATAATTCAATTATGTTATTTTACTAAATAAAATTGCTCGTAAAGTTTTAAGAAAAGGAAAAATTAGTGTTGCCCGTGATATTTTTAAGAAAAGAGATGTTTTATTTAGAAAATATAGAAAAGATGATACATTTTAGCTGAAACTTAATCTATTAATTATTAACATTATAATATTGTTATTTTATTTTATTAAATAGAACCGCCCGTGATATAATTGAAAAAAGATAGATTTTAGTTAGAGAAAATAAAAAAGATAAGGTGAAAACTAAAAAAGATGGCATTTTTAGGTAAAAAAATAATTGATTAGTTTATAGTAATTACAATTTAATTTATGTTATTTTACTAAATTAAATTGTTCGTTGTGTCTTTATATAGTGAGAAATTAATGTATGTTGCTCGTGATATTTCTAGAAAAAGGAAAGTTTAATTATTAAATATGGAAAAGATAATACGTTTTAGCTTAAAAAGGTAATTGGTAATTATTAGTATTATAATATTATTATTTTATTAAATAGAACCACCCGTGATATATGTGACAGCCCCAAATCTGGGGTCATAAATCTGGGCCATCACGGACCAATTTCCATTCAATATCAATATCCCTTGGGTTTTTTTTATAACAATTAATACATATGCAATTGACCCCGCAATAATACACACACACACACACCAGTCATATGCTCAGAGAACAACAACCATCATACTAAAAGTTTAGACTTAACAGTTATTACAAACCCAGAATCACACTTAAGTACATTGTTGAATAACACTTCGACATGAAGCGTTCCAACAATCAAAAGTTTATTACATTCTTACACAATTTATTATACATAAGGCTCTCAGAACCCGTCTGCCTCCACACTACCTCAGGTATCGATGCTAACGTGCCCTCAGAAGGTCGCCTTTCCCCGACCCTCTTGCGGGGTGTTCTGCGTAGAATCGGCATACCTAGCTGTGTATACATAAGTAACAAGAATGAGCTAAAATAGCTCAGCAAAATAATTTCTATCTACTAACATCAAAGGAAAATAAACCATTATATATATATAATAGACAAAAGCAAACTTCAGTTATTATGGAAAGAATTGTATTTCCATTCAATATTTATATACACTTTCATTTTATCCTTGTACGAAAGAAATATATAGTATTATAATCTCAGTCTCACTTCTAATATCATATAATAATCTGGAAAATAATTATAGACTTTGAGAAAAATGACATTCCTATTTAATAATGCGTCATCCACTTTCTATTATAAGAAAAGAAAGGTACAACAACATAATATCAATTGCTCTCCTGTATTCAGATAATAATTCACACTTCTTATCAATATATTATCTCAAGATAACATAAAAATTTGAACTATATCTCTCATTATAATCCTTCCATTTCCTTTTTACACAACAATTTTATACCATTATATAAAATCAGTTTCTCTTCTTGAATGCTATAACCATCAATATACCATTTCAGTGTAATCTTTCAAGATAATATAAAAACTTGGACAAATCTCTCGCTATAATCTTCTCATTTCCTTCTTATGCAACAATCATATAAATTAATATAAAATCAGTTTCTCTTTGTTTGTAACAATAATTCCATCATTTCATATCACTTTTCTGTTTTCAGTTATAGAAATCTGAAAACCATTTTCAATTCTTTCTTTCAAGTTTTGGGGATATCTGCTGGCGCCAGATACGTAGGACGATGATCAGTCGCCTGACCGTATCCGCTCTCTGTTTACTACTAGTAGAAGGGATGATCCCTACCTGGTAATCAACCCTGGAGGAAGGCTACCTGCTACATCCTCCCTTGGCATCTTCGTGCCGAAATAAAATATTGAATGCTGGACTGTGCCGCACACAGCCTCTTACGCTTACTGTTGCAATCCCCCTTTTTCAAATCATTTTACCATTATCAAATATCATTTCACATCTTCCATTTCCATTCACATTTCAATTCACATTTCCTTTCACATATATCATTTCCATTTCCATTTATCATCACCTTTAAAATATTTATGTCATAATACTTTGATTATGACTCAGACATCTCTTCTATATTCAATGAAATCAATATGATTTTATATACATAAAGTATACCATTTATTTGAGAAGTATTAAATAATACTCAATAATATCTGTCACAACATTTAGAAAGAATATTTTTAAAACAATATTATAAATCATATAACCCTAGATAACAGCTGATACCATTTCTCATATAACTCTAGATAATAACTGATACCATTATTTATATAACTCTGGATAACAACTGATACTACTCCTTCATATTCCCATAATCATAAGGCATGTTCCTTCATGCACAATCATCTCTATGTATATTCATATCCATCTTATACTCATATCCATAGTCATATCCAAATCATACTCATATACTTCTCCTTTTAATATCCATAATCACGGAAAACAAATTCTTAATAATAGCATCACATGTATATATTCCACGAAATCAAATTTCTTTAAAGATAAATAATTTCCAAGTAGGGATAGAAAAGATCTTGCCTCGATCTCTGTATCCTGGCAGTATGGCTCGTGGCTCTCCCGAAGTTTCTATAAACACAGAAAGACTGTCGTTAGAAGACCACATCTCTTACTCACCTCACTCTTGTCTAACAATACCCTTGACACTTTAATATATGTTTAACATATCACTATTACCCCAAAGGTTCGAGAACTTAACCATCTATAACCTCAATTAAAGTTTCAGGGGTTTTCACCATTTCCCCTAACGACCACACTTAACTGTAAAAATTCTCAGAAAATATGAATTTCGAATTTTAATGCAAGGTCAACTGTCTAGGGTCCTCTGACCACCCTACTACAATATCCCAAAGTTTCATAATTTTTAAAAATGTCTAAGTATGGTAGTTATAGTTTCAAAGTTAACACAATTACGGTTTCTCGACTTTCGAACGTCTTTCACTAAAACTGACTTTTCTCCTAAACCGTTCATCAGATTTTAACGCACTTTATATCAAAACGATCTATGAACCAAGATATATCATCTCATGGTCAGTTGGTGTTCTAAACAGGAACCTACCGTATGCCTCTGTTGTTCCAAAACAGGGCAGTTTCTTGGTTAAACGAAAATCGGACATTATAACCGCTGTATTTTCATACTTTCCATAAATCCAACTCCTCCAAATCAATTATCAAACACAATAATCATCACCTACACCATGTGGTCTTCATTACCAGCCATGGTTACAAGCCCAAACACTTCCATATTCAACTTTAATCACTTACAAACACTTATAACATCATAATCATAACATTTATACCACTTAATAACTAAACCAACCATAAATCATCATAACCTCAAGATAATACTAAGGGTTCATGAACTCCATACCTTCCTTGAAGCTTTAACAACACTTAATAATCCTTGTCTAGTCCTTAAACAACCTTAAAGTAGCTTGGATAGTCTAAAGAAACCATAAAACACAAGTTAATTCTTAGAGTTACTAAACTGCAGCTGAAAGAAGATGAAAAACGAGGTCCTTACCTTGGTTTTCTGGACAAGGTTCCTAAAGAAGAGTTGTAGGGCATCTCAATACCTTTCCAAAAAGCTAAAGAACACGAAATTCGGCTGAGAAACGAAGGAGTTATGGCTGTTTTTCTGGACTACTACTGTTTTGGCCGAATTTGCAAGAAATGGAGGGGGAGAGATTTTGCTCTTGATTTTTGATCTTATCTTCCTTAATCTTGATTATTCTAGCTTGTCTTGGAAGCCTTGGAAGATATTTATGGTTTAAGCCTAGCAAAAGTACTAATTTACCCTTAAAACAAGTGTTAATGGATGGTGATGTCATCTTGATGATCTAATAATCTCTTTTCTTGTTTTTCTAAGTATTATGATAATAATCTTGGATAATAATAATGTGGTATGTATCCTTGTTATATTACTAATCTTGGTTGTTTGGTCTTCATACTCGTCTACTTGTGATTCGTTTCGAATGTACCTCTTTATCTCTGTGGTTTTGAAATCATTTAACAATCCAAATTCCATTGGTATTCTCTTAACTTCATAATCCCCTGGTTAAATCTAAATTCACTAATCCATCAATCTATAATTCTTATAATATTTCCATGCTCCTTAATATCCAATAGAAGCTTATTCGAAATCAAAATCCATATTCAGGAATTTCTGGAATCTATCGTCATTTCAAGTCTCTTATTTCCAATGTACAACAATAATATGGTTTCTGTTTATTCATTCTCCGTTTCCATTATGGAGTACTTATATACTATTTCTCTAAATCCTTGAAATTTACTATTCATGTGATCACTGTAGCTTTACTAAAGTTAGGGTTATTACATTCTTCCCCCCTTAAAAGGATTCCGTCCCGGAATCACGTCGGAAATGTCCATAGATACCTTTTCATCTACACCTTATAAGTTCTATACCACTTTCTCCATCCTTTTTCCTTCATAATATCTCTATCTTGTTTGCACAGAATACACCAACATAAACTTGCTTGTCATTCATCAACATTCCTCTTTTGGTTATGGGTATCGGCCACCACATTGGCCTCCCCTGAATGGTAGTGTATCTCACTATGGTTTATCTGTATTTTGATCTCTATCATGACATAAAAGATGAACACTTCAATCTTATTATATCTTGTATCTGTAAAATCCTCCAGAAATTTGACTACAAAATTATTCCTTGAACCAATTGTAAGAAAATACCACCTATAATATATATTTCCTGTTCGTATCTAAACAAGTCTGTGGTCGTATTTTCTCTCTGGATTGGCATATCTTACTTCCTACTCAGATAGATTATTCTTATCTATGCTATTAACTCATTTACACCATTCATTGACCATGTTAATTCCTAACCAAACACTTATACCTACAAGAGTAAATTATTAAAGAAAATATTTCACCTGTATCTATATCCAGCTTTTTCAATGCTTCTCCTAAAGTCATGTTATACACTCTAGCAGTAGGTCTATTTGAAGCAGTCATACTTTGTCCTGGCGCAGACGACCCACCAGAACGACAATCTCTAGCAAAATGTCCTAGTCTTCCACATTGATAACACTTGACATCACCCTTATCAGCTGATGGACACCTGTCCTGATAATGCCCTTTTTGTCCACACTTAAAGCAAGTTATTCCTAACATCTTACACTCTCCGATATGCTTCCTACCACACGTGTTGCAATCTGGTAATGGTGGTCGCGATTGATTAGACTGAAAGGTTCCTCAGTACGCACAAATTCCGGAACAAACCTAGATAGTTCAGTAAATTTAGTTTCATACTCGGCCACTGATAAATTATCCTGTTTCAATTCCAGAAATTTCATCTCCATTTGGTTTTCCAGGTACCTAGGGGAGTACTTTTCTAAGAACACCATAGTAAAACGCTCCCAGGTTATCAATCCCGCTCCTTCTAGATTCTTCTTAGCTTCCCACCAATAGTTTGCCTCTCCCTTTAAGAGATAGGCTGCAAAAACTGTTTTCTGATCCTCCTCTATCCTCAATATCTCAAAAGCTTTCTCCATCTCTTTTAACCAAGCTCTGGCTACTACTGGGTTAGCAGTTCCCTCAAACTCTGGGGGTTTTAATGACTTAAAAGCGCGAAAGGAGTTAGCTGCCTGATTGGGAAGAACAGGTGGTTGTTGAGGATTCTGTGGATTAGCTAAATTCTGCCTTAATAGGTCCATGAGTTGGTTAAAAGGGTCACCACCCTGATTTCCTTGTTGGCCAGTTGATTCATCTTCTTCTTCTTCATGATTTTGTTCATTATGAGCGTTTTCACCTTGCCTATTATGACTTCCTTCCTCTCTCTCATTTTCCCTTGCATTCGCTCTATTATAACGTTTAGGCGGCATGATTCTGTATATAGCAATATTCTTCATTAATCACCCAAATTTAGGGTATAATATACATCATTTCTATATACACATTCTCATATACACAATTATATCACTAGTCAACTCATTTATATACCATAGTATTCTCAACTCAGCTTTAGCAATTAAGCGTATCACCTTTAGCACAATAACCTTTTCATTTAAGTCAATCACCTTATATACATCGATATTCTTGAATCTCAACATTTAATATCGAAATACGATAGAATTTAGACAGAATACACAAACTTTATTAATTTTCTCACTTTCTTTGTTTATCCTTATTCTGACTTTTCCCTCAAAATACAACTTACTCTCAATAGTAAATCTCAATTATACCTTAAAATTCCTCATATTCTTTTATCTCACTAGTCCTCAAATATACCCATTTCTTCTCACGAAATTCCTTTCTCTTTTATATCGAAACGCTTCTAGCTCTAATTATCTTTTATTGAAATTTCCCTTGAAATTTCGAGTTTCCTCGTATAATCACGTATACTCTAAACCTTGCTTCCATTATCCCATCCATTACTGAAATCTTCTATATTCGAAACAATTGATAGAATTCAAGAAACTTTGAATTGAAACGGACCCAGAAACAAGCAAGTGTCCCACAACAATTTATAAGATTAAGAGTTTTAAATAACCTTTATTCGAAACAAAAGAATATTTGAGAAATCAATATGATGGAAGAACCCGTATGTCACACAAGTGAGGGCGTCCCCTCCGACTTTCAATCACACAGACAGATCGTCCTTGTGTATACATATAGGATTGTTCCTCTCAGTTGGAATAAGAAGGATAGAGGGAAATTTAAATCACAATGATAAATACCATCTTCCGAAAATAATCTTAGAGGAATATTTTGACTAATACAATTTTGAAACACATTTCAAGGATACCAAAAAGTTTTGAAAAGATACCGGCCCCTTTTGAATAAGAGATGATGGATCACCCTGGAATTACTCACGAGGTTATCTAACGTACACTTCCCGATACATCAAGTATTCCCTTTTCTCGTATCGTTCTCGTGTGCTACATAAGCTTAACACTTTTGGCATAATAACCTTTATTAGCAATAATCTATAAAATTATAATCACTACTTAGAATAAACGCTTCGTTCGATAAACCCCCCTTGAACTCGATGTGAGTTAATATTTTATATCATTACCTATATATCTATATGTGTATATTACTATCACTCTTGTTCCTGAGCAATATGACTCTAAGCTCTGATACCAAACTGTGACAGCCCCAAATCCGGGGTCATAAATCTGGGCCATCACGGACCAATTTCCATTCAATATCAATATCCCTTGGGTTTTTTTTATAACAATTAATACATATGCAATTGACCCCGCAATAATACACACACACACACACCAGTCATATGCTCAGAGAACAACAACCATCATACTAAAAGTTTAGACTTAACAGTTATTACAAACCCAGAATCACACTTAAGTACATTGTTGAATAACACTTCGACATGAAGCGTTCCAACAATCAAAAGTTTATTACATTCTTACACAATTTATTATACATAAGGCTCTCAGAACCCGTCTGCCTCCACACTACCTCAGGTATCGATGCTAACGTGCCCTCAGAAGGTCGCCTTTCCCCTACCCTCTTGCGGGGTGTTCTGCGTAGAATCGGCATACCTAGCTGTGTATACATAAGTAACAAGAATGAGCTAAAATAGCTCAGCAAAATAATTTCTATCTACTAACATCAAAGGAAAATAAACCATTATATATATATAATAGACAAAAGCAAACTTCAGTTATTATGGAAAGAATTGTATTTCCATTCAATATTTATATACACTTTCATATTATCCTTGTACGAAAGAAATATATAGTATTATAATCTCAGTCTCACTTCTAATATCATATAATAATCTGGAAAATAATTATAGACTTTGTGAAAAATGACATTCCTATTTAATAATACATCATCCACTTTCTTTTATAAGAAAAGAAAGGTACAACAACATAATATCAATTGCTCTCCTGTATTCAGATAATAATTCACACTTCTTATCAATATATTATCTCAAGATAACATAAAAATTTGAACTATATCTCTCATTATAATCCTTCCATTTCCTTTTTACACAACAATTTTATACCATTATATAAAATCAGTTTCTCTTCTTGAATGCTATAACCATCAATATACCATTTCAGTGTAATCTTTCAAGATAATATAAAAACTTGGACAAATCTCTCGCTATAATCTTCTCATTTCCTTCTTATGCAACAATCATATAAATTAATATAAAATCAGTTTCTCTTTGTTTGTAACAATAATTCCATCATTTCATATCACTTTTCTGTTTTCAGTTATAGAAATCTGAAAACCATTTTCAATTCTTTCTTTCAAGTTTTGGGGATATCTGCTGGCGCCAGATACGTAGGACGATGATCAGTCGCCTGACCGTATCCGCTCTCTGTTTACTACTAGTAGAAGGGATGATCCCTACCTGGTAATCAACCCTGGAGGAAGGCTACCTGCTACATCCTCCCTTGGCATCTTCGTGCCGAAATAAAATATTGAATGCTGGACTGTGCCGCACACAGCCTCTTACGCTTACTGTTGCAATCCCCCTTTTTCAAATCATTTTACCATTATCAAATATCATTTCACATCTTCCATTTCCATTCACATTTCAATTCACATTTCCTTTCACATATATCATTTCCATTTCCATTTATCATCACCTTTAAAATATTTATGTCATAATACTTTGATTATGACTCAGACATCTCTTCTATATTCAATGAAATCAATATGATTTTATATACATAAAGTATACCATTTATTTGAGAAGTATTAAATAATACTCAATAATATCTGTCACAACATTTAGAAAGAATATTTTTAAAACAATATTATAAATCATATAACCCTAGATAACAGCTGATACCATTTCTCATATAACTCTAGATAATAACTGATACCATTATTTATATAACTCTGGATAACAACTGATACTACTCCTTCATATTCCCATAATCATAAGGCATGTTCCTTCATGCACAATCATCTCTATGTATATTCATATCCATCTTATACTCATATCCATAGTCATATCCAAATCATACTCATATACTTCTCCTTTTAATATCCATAATCACGGAAAACAAATTCTTAATAATAGCATCACATGTATATATTCCACGAAATCAAATTTCTTTAAAGATAAATAATTTCCAAGTAGGGATAGAAAAGATCTTGCCTCGATCTCTGTATCCTGGCAGTATGGCTCGTGGCTCTCCCGAAGTTTCTATAAACACAGAAAGACTGTCGTTAGAAGACCACATCTCTTACTCACCTCACTCTTGTCTAACAATACCCTTGACACTTTAATATATGTTTAACATATCACTATTACCCCAAAGGTTCGAGAACTTAACCATCTATAACCTCAATTAAAGTTTCAGGGGTTTTCACCATTTCCCCTAACGACCACACTTAACTGTAAAAATTCTCAGAAAATATGAATTTCGAATTTTAATGCAAGGTCAACTGTATAGGGTCCTCTGACCACCCTACTACAATATCCCAAAGTTTCATAATTTTTAAAAATGTCTAAGTATGGTAGTTATAGTTTCAAAGTTAACACAATTACGGTTTCTCGACTTTCGAACGTCTTTCACTAAAACTGACTTTTCTCCTAAACCGTTCATCAGATTTTAACGCACTTTATATCAAAACGATCTATGAACCAAGATATATCATCTCATGGTCAGTTGGTGTTCTAAACAGGAACCTACCGTATGCCTCTGTTGTTCCAAAACAGGGCAGTTTCTTGGTTAAACGAAAATCGGACATTATAACCGCTGTATTTTCATACTTTCCATAAATCCAACTCCTCCAAATCAATTATCAAACACAATAATCATCACCTACACCATGTGGTCTTCATTACCAGCCATGGTTACAAGCCCAAACACTTCCATATTCAACTTTAATCACTTACAAACACTTATAACATCATAATCATAACATTTATACCACTTAATAACTAAACCAACCATAAATCATCATAACCTCAAGATAATACTAAGGGTTCATGAACTCCATACCTTCCTTGAAGCTTTAACAACACTTAATAATCCTTGTCTAGTCCTTAAACAACCTTAAAGTAGCTTGGATAGTCTAAAGAAACCATAAAACACAAGTTAATTCTTAGAGTTACTAAACTGCAGCTGAAAGAAGATGAAAAACGAGGTCCTTACCTTGGTTTTCTGGACAAGGTTCCTAAAGAAGAGTTGTAGGGCATCTCAATACCTTTCCAAAAAGCTAAAGAACACGAAATTCGGCTGAGAAACGAAGGAGTTATGGCTGTTTTTCTGGACTACTACTGTTTTGGCCGAATTTGCAAGAAATGGAGGGGGAGAGATTTTGCTCTTGATTTTTGATCTTATCTTCCTTAATCTTGATTATTCTAGCTTGTCTTGGAAGCCTTGGAAGATATTTATGGTTTAAGCCTAGCAAAAGTACTAATTTACCCTTAAAACAAGTGTTAATGGATGGTGATGTCATCTTGATGATCTAATAATCTCTTTTCTTGTTTTTCTAAGTATTATGATAATAATCTTGGATAATAATAATGTGGTATGTATCCTTGTTATATTACTAATCTTGGTTGTTTGGTCTTCATACTCGTCTACTTGTGATTCGTTTCGAATGTACCTCTTTATCTCTGTGGTTTTGAAATCATTTAACAATCCAAATTCCATTGGTATTCTCTTAACTTCATAATCCCCTGGTTAAATCTAAATTCACTAATCCATCAATCTATAATTCTTATAATATTTCCATGCTCCTTAATATCCAATAGAAGCTTATTCGAAATCAAAATTCTCAAAATCCATATTCAGGAATTTCTGGAATCTATCGTCATTTCAAGTCTCTTATTTCCAATGTACAACACTAATATGGTTTCTATTTATTCATTCTCTGTTTCCATTATGGAGTACTTATATACTATTTCTCTAAATCCTCGAAATTTACTATTCATGTGATCACTGTAGCTTTACTAAAGTTAGGGTTATTACAATATATTTGAAAAAAGAGATATTTTAGTTATAGAATAGAGAAAAGGTAACATGTTTTGGCCGAAAAAGTTAATTGATTGGTTAATAGTAATTATAATATAATTATGTTATTTTATTAAACAAAATTGCTCGTAGTGTTTATAGAAGGAAATTTTGTAGTTAGATACAATATAAAAGATATTGTGTTTTGCCTTAAAAGAGAAATTAATTAGTTAGTGAAAAATAGAAAATGTAATATGTTTAATCTGAAAAAGGAAATTATGTAATTAGTTAGTAGTTAACTAAGGGTAAATAAGTAAAATCAACAGGTACCTTTTAGCTGAAAAAGGTAATTGGTAATTATTAGTATTATAATATTATTATTATTATTAAATAAAACCACCCGTGATATATTTCAAAAAAGAAATATTTTAGTTATATAATAGAGAAAAAGTAACATGTTTTGGCTGAAAAGGTAATTGATTGGTTAATAATAATTATAATATAATTATAATTATTTTATTAAACAAAATTACTCGTAGTGTTTATAAGAAAGGAAAAATTTTAGTTAGATAAAATATAAAAGATATTGTGTTCTACCTAAAAAGGGAAATTAATTAGTTAGTGAAAAATAGAAAAGATAATATGTTTAATCTGAAAAAAGAAATTATGTAATTAATTAGTAGTTAAGTAAGGGTAAATAAGTAAAATCAACAGGTACCGACCAACCAAACTTTTAATGTTTCGGCTTTTATATAATAACTAGGTTAAAATTCGTGCGATGCACGGATTTCTTTTAATATTATATGACTTTTTTTTATTAATTTGAATTAATTTTTTTAAAATATGAATTTTGGAGGCTTAAATTTTTAAATGAGATGATTTGACAATAATCATATAAACGTTATTCGTGATAATTCTAGTAAATGAGGAATTTTAGTTAAAAATTATTGAAAAGATGATAAATTTTTGTTGAAAAAGGTAATCGGTTAATTATAAGTAATTATAAAATTATTATTTAATTTTAACAAATAGAATGCCCGCGATTTAATTGGAAAAAGAGAGATCTTAGTTAGAAAAAATTAAAAAGGAAACATATTTTAGGTGAAAAAGGTAATTGATTTGTTTATAATAATTACAATTTAATTATGTTATTTTACTAAATAAAATTGCTCGTAATGTTTTTAGAAAATGAGAAATTAATGTTGCCCGTGATATTTTTAGAAAAATAGGGATTTTAGTTAGAAAATATAGAAAAGATGGTACGTTTCAGCTAAAAAAGTTAACTGGTTAATTAGTAATATTATGATATTGTTATTTTATTTTATTAAATAGAACCACCCGTGATCTAATTGAAAAAGAGAGATTTTAGTTAGAGAAAATGAAAATGTAATGTGAAAATTAAAAAGATGACATGTTTTAGATGAAAAGGTAATTGATTAGTTTATAGTAATTATAATTTAATTTATGTTATTTCACTAAATTAAATTGATCGTAGTGTCTTTAGAAAGTGAGAAATTAATGTTGTCTGTATATATTTCTAGAAAAAAATAATTTTAATTATTAAATAAGGGAAAAATGAGACGTTTTAACTGAAAAAAGTAATCGGTAATTATTAGTATTATAATATTACTATTTTATTTTATTAAATAGAACTACCTGATATAATTGGAAAAATAGATATTTTAGTTACAGAAAAACGAAAAGGTAACGTGTTTTGGTTGAAAAGGGTAATTGATTAGTTAATAGTAATTATAATTATAATATAATTATGTTATTTTAATAAACAAAATTGCTTGTAGTGTTTTTAAGAAAGGAGAAATTCTAGTTAAATAAAATAAAAAATATTGTGTTTTACCTGAAAAATGAAATTAATTAGTTAGTGAAAAATAGGAAAGGTAATATATTAACATGAAAAGAAAATTGATTAGTTAGTAAGAGGGATTTTATATGTAATTAAGTAAGGGTAAATAAGTAAAATCAATAGGTACCGTATCAACCAAACTTTTAATATTTCGGCTTTTATATAATACTAGCTTAAAACCCGTGCGATGCACGGAATTTTTTTAATATTATATGAATATTTTTTAGTAATTTGAATTAAATATTTTTTTAAAACCTGAATGACTTAAATTTTTCAATGAGATGATTTCATGATAATTATATAAATGTTATTCGTGATATTTCTAAAAAAAGGGGATTGTAGTTAGAAAATATAGAAAAGATGATAGGTTTTAGTTGAAAAAGGTAATCGATTAATTATTATTACTATAATACTATTATTTTATTTTATTAAATAGAAGCGCATGTGATATGATTGGAAAATGAGAGATTTTAGTTAGAGAAAATAGAAAAAGTAAGGTGAAAATTTAAAAGGTGGCATGTTTTAGGTGAAAAAGGTAATTAATTAATTTATAGTAATTATAATTTAATTATGTTATTTTACTAATTAAATTTGCTCGTAGTATTTTTAGAAAAGGGGAAATTAATGTTGCCCGTGATATATCTAGAAAAAGAGGGATTAAAAAATATAGAAAAGATTATACGTTTTAGCTTAAAAAAGTAATCGATTAATTATTAGTATTATAATTTTTTTATTTTATTTTATTAAATAGAACTGTATGTGATATAATTGGAAAAGTAGATATTGTAGTTAAAGAAAATAGAAAGGGTAACGTGAAAATTAAAAAGATGACATGTTTTAGGTGAAAAAATTAATTGATTAATTTATAGTAATTATAATTTAATTATGTTACTTTACTAAATAAAATTTATCATAGTTTTTTAGAAAAAGAGAAATTAATGTTAACCGTGATATTTCTAGAAAAAGAGGGATTTTAGTTAGAAAATATATAAAAATGATACATTTTAGCTGAAAATATATAATGTAACATATTTTGGTTGAAAAAGGTAACTCATCGATTGATTAATAGTAATTATATTAAACAAAATTGCTTGTAGTATTTTTAAAAATGAAGAAATTTTAGTTAGATAAAATATCATGTGCATGTTTTAGGTGAAAAAGGTAATTTATTACTTTATAGTAATTATAATTTAATTATGTTATTTTACTAAAAATAATTGTTCGTAGTTTTTTTAGAAAATGAGAAATTAATGTTGCCCGTGATATTTCTAGAAAAAGAATGATTTTAATTAGAAAATATAGAAAAGCGGATATGTTTTAGCTGAAAAATGAGATTTTAGTTAGAGAAAAGAAAAAAGGTAACATAATTTGGTTGAAAAAGGTAATTAATCGATTAATTAATAGTAATTATATTAAACAAAATTGCTCGTAGTATTTTAAAAAAAGGAGAAATTTTAGTTAGATAAAATATCAAGGGTCGTCTGATTTAATGAAATAAATAAATAATATTATAATTAGTAATAACTAACTGATTACTTTTTTTCAACTAAAGGGTAATATTTCTTCTATATTTTATAACTGAAATATATCATTTTCAAACTTGCTATTTTTACCTCTTTTTCAGCTACCCTTACTTAGGTATTCTTTACTTATTTTTTATTGCTTAATAAATAACCAATTACCTTTTTCAATTATGATCTTTTGTACATTTTCCAATTAAAATATATTCTTTCCAAACATAACATGGATCCTTCTATATTTAATGAAATAAACTACTAATATTATAATTATTAATAACTAACTGATTACCTTTTTCAGATAAATGGTAATATCTTTTCTATAATTTTAAACTAAAATATCTCATTTTCAAAATTATCTTTTTTTACTTCTTTTTCGACTATTATCTCCAAAACTTGGTTTTTTTTACTTATTTTTCAAGCTACTACCTTTTCAAATATGGATTTTATCTATAATTAAATAAGGGTAAATAAGTAAAATCAATAGGTACCGTACCGATCAACCGACCAAACTTTTAATGTTTCGGATATAATAGTATAGATTAATTTTTTTTATCTAAGTTTAATATGTATTAGAAACCAAAAAAGAAACAGGGATTGACCCTTGCTCTATGACAGACCATAGAGGAGGCAAAAAGATCAACCTAAATCAAGAGGTTGAAAACACACTAAACACAATAAACACAACTAAACGAAGCACACAATAGAATAAACAAACCGAACTCAAAAATTTTCTATTGTCGAATCCAGACCATTATGGTTAGAAAACCATGTAGATCCTGAAGCCCTACTTTTTATGTCCACCGTGATAGCAGCTATGATCTGGTCCGGGTTCAAGCATCCTCCGTCGTGAGCTCTTTTATTCCTTTCTCGCCATATATGATAAACAAAAGTCTGCACTGAAAGCATTGCAAGGGTACGATGAGTCGTACTGCTGGGCGCATACCAGAGACTAAGAAGTTGAGCCCAGGAACCAGCTCGAGGAGAAAGATCGAGCTTAGCTGCCAACTTGGTTAAGACCCAAAGACTGAAAGGGCAATGCAGAAACAAATGATCTGAGGTCTCCTCCCCACTTACACAAAGAAAGCATTGCTTGCTTGTGACTATTCCCATCATGAAAAGGCGGTGTAATGTTGGCAATCTATTTAAGCAAAGAAGCCACTCGAAATGAGCAAATCTTGCTATATAAAGCCGATGCCATACATGATCATGCCAAGCCACCACTGGCATTTTAACTCGAATCGTTTCCCATATATGCCAAGCTTTAAGCTTTGAAAGATTCGTGCCATTCCAACAGATTGAATCATGCTGGTTAAGGTTAAAATCTGGCAAAGTAGGAGATGACAACCACCTTAACAGAGTTGAATTAATATGATGATGCCTATGATTTGGAGATGGAAGAATCCAAGAGCCTGTCTTTATCAAATCATTGACAGTGGTAACAGTTTGGAGACCCACCTGAGCTATTATAGGACCAGTCTTTGATTTAGCTAGACATTCAGAGTTCCACCAAGGCGAGAACCACAGAGAAGTTGCTAAACCATTACCTATATTAAAAGTAATCCACTGTCTGGCCAGGTTCCTTAGTTTTAAGACCCGACGCCAAAATCCAAGAGCAATCCGAAGGGATGTCCAAAATCCAGAAGAATTTTCTTTTAAGAACTGTTGAGTTCACCCACAAAGGCCACAGGGATTTATTGCAGCTAACTACCTTACACAAGTGAAGTAAAATCTGGGCTTGATTCCACTCCCTTGGGGTTTTAAACCCAAGCCCTCCCTCTTTTCTTGGAAGACAAACATTAGCCCATTTAACTTTAGCTCCACCTCTTCTCATGACGTTGCCTTGCCACAAGAATCGAGTTAAGATGGACTGCAATTTCTGGTGCACTTTTCCTGGAAGAATAAAATGATTAGGCCAAAAGAATTGAATGGAGTTTAGAACTGAGGTAATCAGCTGAGCTCGGCCAGCAAGAGACAGGAGAGAGTTAGTCCAAGAATAAATCCTAGCTGTGATTTTTTCTATTAAGGGGATACAGTCATTGACAGTGAGTTTTGTAGAAATAAGGGGAACCCCTAGAAATCGAACAGGAAGCTCTCCTTGAGGGATTCTGTAGTTAGCATTAAGCCACTCAATTCCCTCTTGATCACAATTGCATAAAAAGACTGTACTCTTTTCTGGATTAGGCCGAAGACCACTGATGGAAGAAAATCTGTCAAGGGAATTCATAAGATGTTGAATTGAGTGTTTGTCACCATTACAGAAAAGTAGGACATCATCGGCAAAGAGTAAGTGATTGAGCTTCATGTCTCTGCACTTCGAATGGAATTTGAAGTTATTTGGAGTTGCAGAAAGGATACATGAGAGGACATTCATAACAATAGCAAACAAATAAGGGGACAAAGGGTCCCCTTGCCTCAAGCCTTTTTCACCCTTAAAATACCCTTTTAACTCTCCATTTACTTTGATTGAGTACATAGGAGAACAAATGCAGGCTCGAATCCAACTAATAAATTTATTAAGGAAGTTCATATGAAGCAAGACATTTAAGAGAAAGTCCCAACTGACCGAATCAAAAGCTTTGTGCTTTGGGTATATGTTAATTATTGGTAAATATGATATGATTGAAAGATATGATATGATTGATGTTTTTAGGTGTTTATAAAAGATAATATCTTCAACTAAAAGTAAATATGAAAAAGACAATTGACTAATTACCATAATTATATTATGTTATTATTTATTTTAGGTGTTTTAACAGTATAGATATTGTATATATTTTTCTTTATAATAAAGGTTAAATAAGTAAACTCATGAAATACTAAAAAAACATATACCAAAAAATAGGTGACAAAATTTTTAATGTTTCGGCTAATGTTTTCTTATTATAAACAATGTATACATATTTTCAATATATTTTATCAATAATTAAAAAATATGATGTTATATTTTCGGGTATATATTAATGATTGTAAGATTAGTTTTAAATTAGAAAGGTAACATGTTTTAATTCGAAAGGAAATATTAATGATTGGAAGATATGATACGATTGATGTTTTTAGGTGTTAATAAAAGGTAATATCTTCAATTAAAAGTAAATATAAAAAAGGCAATTGACTACTTACCATTAATTTATATTATGTCATTATTTATTTTAGGAGTTTTAATAGTATAGATATCATATTTTTTTTTATAATTAAGGGTAAATAAATAAATTCACTACGTACCAAAAGAATAGATGATGATGTTATTTGCGTGGAAGAAGAAGGTGAATGCGCAGAAAAAGGAAATGCAAGTAGGCAACTATGAATTGGGAAGAAGGACTCTTGGAGAAGGAAATTTCGAAAAAGTTAAATTAGTTAAGTTGAGTAAAAATTGTAATTGATAATAATAGATTAATAATATTAATATTAATTGGGTGCAAGGGTAATTAGGTAAATTTTATAGGTACCGTTCGACCAAACTTTTAATGTTTCGGCTTTTATATAATACTAGCTTATAACCCGTGCGATGCACGGATTTCTTTTGACATGTAATTAATTTTATTTTAAATTATTTTTTTATGTTATCATTATTTTCAATATTGTATTTTAATTTTAAAATTTAATATAAGTTTAATTAATGATATGCATGATTTAAAACTTATATTATTCAATTTTAAAATAAATATGTGGTTGACGGAATTCGAACTTGGAATATTACTAAATTAATTTATTCGTATAATATATCTAATCATTAGATCTAACTGTTCCGATTTTTTACTAAAAATCTAATGATCATCATTTGTTGTATACAATATATATTAATTAATGAAAGATTTTGTTTTAAATTAAAAGTTAACATGTTTTAATTAGAAAAAAATATTATTGATCGAAAGATATGATATTTTAGGTGTTTGTAAAAGGTAATATCATCAATTAAAAGTAAATGTTTTTTAATTTAAAAAGGTAATCGGCATATTATCATTAATTATATTATTTTATTATTTATCTTAATAATTAGGATGACCGTGTTAAAAACCGAATTGACAAACTTTCAATGCCCGTGCGATGTAGGTTTTTTTTATTATGTTATAAATTTATTTTATTATTTATTTTAATAATTAGGATGACCGTGTTGAAAATTGAATTGACAAACTTTCAATACCCGTGTGATGCACGGTTTTCTTTTATTATGTTATAAATAATATTTAATATCAAAATTATGTTTTTATATAATAATTATTTTTTAATAATTTTTCTAATTTTAATTTTTTCTAATTTAATATATTAATAATTGGAAAATTTGGTGTGATATTTTTGAGTATATATTAATGATTGTAAGATTAGTTTTAAATAAAAAAGGTAATGTGTTTTAATTAGAAAGGAAATATCAATGATTGGAAGACATGACACGATTGATCTTCTTAGGTGTTTATAAAAGGTAATATCTTCAAATAAAAGTAAACGTAAAAAAGGAAATCGACTAATTACCATTAATTATATTATGTTTTTATTTATTTTAGGTGTTATATTTTTCATGGTGTGATTTTTTCTGGTATAGTAATGATTGTAAGATTTGTTTTAAATTAAAAATATAAGTGTTTTAATTCGAAAGGTAACGTGTTTTAATTAGAAAGGAAATATTAATGATTGAAATATATGAAACGATTGATCTTTTTAGGTGTTTATAAAAGGTAATATCTTCAACTAAAATAAATGTGAAAAAGGCAATCGACTAATTACCATTAATTATATTATGTTACTATTTATTTCAGGTGTGAAAAAGACAATCGATTAATTACCGTTAATTATATTTTGTTATTATTTATTTCAAGTGCTATATTTTTCTTGAAAATTATGGTGTGATATTTTCGGGTATATATTAATGATTGTAAGATTTGTTTTAAATTAAAAAGGTAACGTGTTTTTTTTGTTTTTGTCAAGAAAGGGTAACGAATTTTAATTCGAAAGGAAATATTAATGATCGGAAGTTATGATACAATTGATGTATTTTGTGTTTATAAAAGGTAATATCTTCAACTAAAAGTAAATGTGAAAATGGCAATAGACTAATTACCATTAATTATATTATGTTATTATTTATCACAGTAGTATTTATTTTTCTTTATAATGAAGGGTAAATAAGTAAATTCACGAAGTACCAAAAAACAGGTACCAAAAAACAGGTACCAAAAAACTGGTACCAAAACTTTTAATGTTTCGGAATTTATATAATAGTATAGATAGTATAGATATAGATTTAGCCAATCATTTTTAGCAAACACCGTTGAAGATGCTCTTATAACCTTATGATACAATATGATATATTATTTTTTTTATTAAAATTAAAGTTTTATCTAATTTTTCAGTTTAATATTTTTTTAATTTTAATTTCATATAGATTAGTCAAAAATTCATGTAGTGTTTAAAATTAATAATATAAATTCTTAATTTCTATTTTGTTATTAACGGAATTCAAACTTTGAAAATTCATTAAATTATCACAAATATAAAATGTTCCTTAATATTACATCTAACTGTTAGATTTTGAAATTAGTAATTAATTTTAACCTTGGATACTCCACTTTTTGGATACTCCAAAATTCTATACCGACATAGTTGCATTTATGTGTATCTATTTGCATACATACACAATTATGGAAAATTTATTAAACTAATTTTTTTTAATAAAACTATCAAAAATAACCATTTTGAAATTAGTAATTAATTTTAATATTTTGGATACTTCGTTAGGTAGGCTTTTAGCTAAAATTGACCAAAACTTTTAAATTAATTATTTTTATTTATTTTAAATGAAAAATAGGTTAAAGTCCTACAATTACACGCATCAATAAACAATTGTGGCCATTGGGTAACACTACAATACATTTTTGTTAAATTGTCATTAACTTAATAAATATTTTTTAATGTTAAAATAGAATTTATTATTCTTATTTAGTGATGTAATTTAATTTAATGTCATTTAATTTATTATTCATATTTAATTTTTAACATTAAAATAGAATTTATTATTCATATTTGTAAGGTTGTATTTTTGCAGTGTGTTTTGACGGATTAGTGTCTAGCTTTGCTTCCTTTAATTTGGTCTGTAGAAGCAAACTATCTTATAAGTTTTAATTAATATTAGCTTATAACCCCTGCAACGCACGACTTTTTTTTAATATTTAAAATTAAATAATTTTTAAATTTTTAAATTTTATTAATTTACATATCAAATTGTTGTTAAAAATTTGATATATATAAGATTCTACACATTCGATTTAATATTAATACTCTATCTTGAATTTTTAAAATTTGATTTGAACGATTTTACTGTCCACGTGAAATTAGCAAAATAATCTTTAATTTAGTAATGATTTAACAATTATTTTCCAGTTAAACCTACGCACAAACAAAAGAGAGAAGAAATTGACGATTTTTTACGTTGAAATTCTATTCGATTTATGAATTCTACTTATAATTAGTTTTGATTATCAAAATACCCTTATTATTATTTAAATATTGTTCTACTAATAATCAAATACGGAGTACAATTTTAATAAAAAGTGTAGAAGAGATATTTTATCCAAATTTTGATAAGAACTGTATTTTATGTCGGGTCCTCCGTACGACATAATAAATAAGAACCGTTAGATCTTAAAATAAATACATAAAAACTATTGGATCTAACATTAATTTTTTTTAATATTTTAATATGTTATAAACTGAAAAAAATATTTATATTGAAATACGAAAAGGTATCGATCTAAAACATATATGATTAGGTTTTCTACATTGAATAGATCAATGTATGTCTTCTACATTAAATTGGATTAATGCAAAAAATCGTAATTAAATTTTCTCTTGAGGTTATGAGTGTTTCCATTTGAATAGTAATTATTAAATCATCACTAAATTAAAGATAATTTTATGCGTTTCGCGTGGATTGTAAAATCATCCAAATCTGATTTTTGGATCTCAAAATAGAACCCAAATAGTAAGTATAATTTTTTTAATACTAATAAATAAATAAATGAAATACAACCTTTTTCAATTATATCCTTTTTCGGATTATGATTTTCTTTTTGAAATTCAATTCTAATACAATTTTTTTTAATTATTTCCTTTTTAGATTCAATTCTAATACAACATTTTTTTAATTATATCCTTTTTAGACTATAATTTTCTTTCTAAAATTCACTTCTAAGAAGTGAATTTTAATAAAGATGTGTGTAATTTTGAAAAAAAATACTTTTCTTTAGTAAGCCAAACAATATACATAAAGATTTTCGAAATAAAAATTGAGGAAAAATAAATTGATTCTTCACTAAACTATTGTTGTTATAACCTTTTCTATTTATATCCATTTTAAATTATAGTTTTCTCTTTTAATATGATATAATCTTGATCGTTCATTTTTAAAAATATTAAATTTGACGATTGAGATTATTTTGGTAGTACACTGTCGAAAATTATGGATATGATCCTCTTATGCTTATTATATATAAGATTATAATATTCTTCTCTGCTTATCAAAAAAGAAAAAAAAACGATTAAATGCTACTATATTTCTTGTTACCTATGAATTCAATTATAAATATTTTTATAAGTCACATTACATGCAAATGAAAAATGTAAGAGAATGGTTAATTAAAAATACTCAAAGTTAACTTAGCATTAAGATTTAATTTTGAGTAAATTTTATCATGCATCGATGATAATTTGTAGGTTATCACTAGAATCAAAGATTCAAATTCTTTCAAAAAATACATTTAAATGCTATATTTCCCCGGCATGCAAACTTCAATTGGGTATGGAAATATATTTTATGTAAATTTCAAATTCATCAAAAAAAAAAAAAGAATGGGTTGTTGATGGAAAATAAAAGTTGAAGAATATAATAAAGGGACCTGAGATACATTTGACTCGGTGAGCTGATTCAACTACGAGTTGTCGGGCTAGGCTAGTTGTGCGAGTGCATTAAATATGGGACCATTTATTAGTGACTCGCCTAAAAGGGCAAATCTGCCTCTAGCTCATAGCTAGGTTAGGAACCATTTTACACCAATTTAGTAACAAGGGTCAATTATTTCCTTATCTCTAAACATATGGTCTACTATTTGTCTCTCCCCCCTTGTTCACCCAGCTTTACTAGAGTACTCCCTCTGTCCATTTCATTTCTTTACACTTTCTATTTTGGGCCGTCCATTCCATTTCTTTACATTACTAAAAATAGTAACTTTTAACAATAAAATACATTATTACATCCACTACTTCACTCCACCTTTTCACTATTACACCCACTACTTCACTTATTTGAAAAATAAAATTACTATTACACCCACTACTTCATTTATTTTAACAATATTACATCCACTATCTTGGTTTCCGTGCAAAAAGCAAACGTAAAGAATTCAAATAAACAGAGGGAGTAATAATTAGCAAAAAAAAAAAAAAAGCTTTACTAGAGTAATAATTTGGCTTGCAAAATGTACAAAAACATTGTTAATTTGATCATCCATTTCTTATTATTTAGATCTCAATATATTATCGTTTAATATTCGCGAGAAATATATTGTAACAATGATTTGTTATGGATCCGGATTCCATAAATATATCGTTTAAGAATATATTGTAGAAATGCTGGAAGAATGACTCCAACTAGATTAAAGTTAAACCTGGCCTTGGTGTATAACAGGTGAAGAGTCACATCCAATGTTCATTTGAATTAAATAATTGAATTTAAGTTACAAAAAATAGCTCACACATTGTTATTTCAGTTACATCTCACACTCATTAGTCAGATCTTGAGACCATATAAAATTTTGTATTATTACCCCAAGTTGGTAATGGAGTAAGTTTCACGCTAGTGAGAAACAGTAGGACATGCAGGCAACAGTAGCAGTAGCAGCAGCAGAAGCAAGCAGGCCTGACGAAATTACTGTAGTATTTCATGTATTTGTCAAAGTTTTCACAGTGCACACATGAGTTGTTTTGACACCCAAACAATCCATAATCGTCATTTCATGAGTTGGGTCCGGGCCTACTGTAAGGCAATGAAGCTTTTTTGTCGACATTTACTAACACCGTTAAAAAGAACCGTGGTTTGGGGTTCAGTATATTTATGAGAACATGATGAAATGCTTGTACTAAACCACAGCTTTTTTCTGCATGCCAAAGCTCTACTTAGCAGTTTCATAATCGTGCTTTAACTTTTTGTTAAAGTGCCACGTATGTGGTATGGAACCGTACTTGTTGTTGATGCTGCCATACGATACGATACTGCGGTTTTAAATTTTTGATTGCACTGAATTTTTTGAGTGCTAGGTTAATATACTATAGTAGTCTAGTACGTACGTACGACTACTCTACAACGTAGTTACGTTTGTTTTTTTATTGATGCTGTATTTAACTAATTAATTATATTTTGTTAAAATTTTAAGTTGTATAAATTTTTTTATTACTAAATTGTTTTTTGAATTTTATAAATTTTATGAATATAAATATTATTCTAATTATGTATTTTAATTATTACTTTTAAATACATATGTATATATAAAAATATTACAGTAAAGTAGTTTTTTCTAACTTTAATTTAGTAGAAATAGTGAAATTTATCTATAATCATGTAGACCTTTTTTCGATTTTTATATAAAAAAATTTATATAATAAGTGTTTTCCATATTTTGTGTATTTTTTTAACTATATACTAATTTATTTCCATATTTTGTGTATTTTTTTAACTATATACTAATTTATAACTCGTGTGATGCACATATTTTTTTTAATAATTTTATCTTATTACTCATATTTTCATATATATATATATATATATATATATATATATATATATATATATATATATATATATAGGCTAACGTTCAAATAGAAACCAACCTTAGAATAGAAACTAAAAACCTACACTAAATAAATTATATTTCATTTATTTTAATGACCCCGCTAGGGGCACCTTCACAAAAAACTTATAAAATTCTTGGCTCTATTCAAAAAAAATATTTTAAAAAAATAAAAGTTACTGTTCACGTGACACGTCATCACGTGAACAGTAGCTTTTTTTAATTTTTTAAATTTTTTTATTTGTTTTGTTGAATAGAGCCAATAGTTTTAAACGTTTTTTTGTATTGGGGTACCCCTAATTTGGTCATTAGATTAGCTTGAAATATTTAATTTAGGTTTAGTTTCTAGTTTCTAGTTTCTATTCTAAGTTAGTTTCTATTAGAACAAGACCCTATATATATATAGAGAGAGAGAGAAAAGTTCTATGGAGTACTGTTTTAATTGGAGTACTTGGAGTACATACATGTTCTGCATTCAAAATTTATTAAAATTTATTATTCTGCAAACCTTGTTATATGATTATCACATGATAATCTTGAAAATCATATATTATCTTGAAATCCTGTATTTGATGAGTATTTGATGATGTATAGAGCAGTGGGGCATGGAATATTTTAGATATGTAGACACAAGTCTGTTAAACATAGGGATGAGAGGCTTTGATGAACAACATCATTTTTATCTTCCAGAGGTTGTAGTTTTCTTTGTCAAACTTAGGGACTTTCACCGTTCCTGTGGTCTTTGGTGTATTCGAACTCATGATCATTTTTCTGTTTTTGAATAAACAGCCCGCTCTGATACCACTTGTTGAGTATTGAATACAGCAAAAGAATACAGAGGGGGGTGAATGAATTCTTGAACTTTTCTTGTTCTTGAATCTGTGTAGCAAGGTAAGTGTTTGTGTGTGCAGGTGTGTAGGTGCGGATAAAGAACAACACAAGACACAATATCACTTTAATCTAATATATTATTAGATAAAGGTTGCTACAATCTGTGAATACAAATGGGAGTATTCTCAGCTTCGTTTTTCTCAGAGAGATATATCTTACAATGTGTATGAAAAACTTAATCAACTAAAGAAGTGAGATTGTATTCTTATAGAACATGAATACAACTCAGTTACTATAAACAAGGTTACAGGATAATTTACTTTCTTGTATGTCTATCCTTTTTGAGTAAGCATCCAAACGGCTACAGATTTGACTTTGCAAAGTTCTGTTCAGATCCACTTATTTAGCTCTTTGTCTCTTCTATATCTCTCCAAGCTTCCTTGTAGGCTTTCCAGAGCACGTTACAGATTGTGGTCCATAAGTGCATTGGCTTGTTGCAGGTTTCTGACTTGTACAATTTCTTCAGTATTTTGTCTCCAAGAATATATTCGAGAAGTGGCTAAGTGATTGATTCGAGAACTAAGATTAGATAACTCTGAGTTCTCGAATACTGTATGATTGACATATCGAATCACTTCTCGAATAGTACTTTTCTCCAGGGTTCCTTGAGTTGTCGAATAGAACACTTGACTTGTCGAATCCCTGAGATATCGAATAGTTCATTCAGAGTCCTTGAGATATCGAATGGAACTTTGACTTGTTGACTCTTTGAGAACTCGAATACCACTTTGACTTGTTGACTTCTTGAGTTCTCGAATAGAGCATTTAGACATGTCGATTCTCTGAGATATCGAATGAGATATCGAATAGTTCATTCAGAGATATCGAACAGTGTCTTCTCAGATATCGAATCTCTGACTTCTCGAACTCTAGACTTCTCGAATAGACAAATGTACTTCTCGAATTGGTACTTAGGCAAATTCTTCATTTCTTCAAATCCCAACTGTGATTATTTGACAGTCTTTATCTTCTTGCTTGAGGCATGAACCTTGGAACTTCTTTCAAGCATTATTCTTGACTATATAAGTACAGTTACACAACTAGGATTTGATGCCTATTGCAAGTACAAAACAAATAGAAACTCTACAACTAGAGGTTCCCTCAGTTAAGAGGTCATGTAAGTAATGCAAAGCATTACAAACAATTAGGCTTGTTATTATATGTATACAGGCATGCCTCTGTGAATAACAATTTTTATCTTAATATTTTTATTTGATTATTTATAATTTTAAATTAGTAATAATATAAATTATAAAAGATAATAAAATATGATTATATGTTTTTGATAGTATTCTAATTGATAGTCTTTTTCTTGTATATTGAAAATAGATAAATAATTGTTAAAAATTTAATATGTTGTCTTGGTTGAGCTTGTCAATGTATAAAAAGAGTTTTTTATTATTATTATATCCAATGATTCTCGTTAATCTATCTTAAAATCCAATGGTTGATATTGAGTGTACCAAATAAGTGACCAAACTAATAACCAACCAAATAGAGGTTGTTTTGCTTATAATAATATAGTATAGATAGATATATTGGACAACACTTGGGCCCGTTTGGCTTATCTTGAAATAAGTAATTTATATTTTAAAGTGATAAGTGTAATATAAGTAATAACTAAATCAGAGCTTATAAGTTAGTAAGTGTTTGGTAAATCAGAACTTATAAATCAGTAGAGTGTTTGATAAATCAGAACTTATAAGTTATTTTTTTATTATTATTTTCAAAATATTTGGTTTTTAATATATATATATATATCAGTGGATAGATTTCGATGAGTAGAGAAATTTATATATATATATATATATATATCAGTGGTTTTTAATAATAAGTGTTTGTGTGTGCAGGTGTGTAGGTGCGGATAAAGAACAACACAAGACACAATATCACTTTAATCTAATATATTATTAGATAAAGGTTGCTACAATCTGTGAATACAAATGGGAGTATTCTCAGCTTCGTTTTTCTCAGAGAGATATATCTTACAATGTGTATGAAAAACTTAATCAACTAAAGAAGTGAGATTGTATTCTTATAGAACATGAATACAACTCAGTTACTATAAACAAGGTTACAGGATAATTTACTTTCTTGTATGTCTATCCTTTTTGAGTAAGCATCCAAACGGCTACAGATTTGACTTTGCAAAGTTCTGTTCAGATCCACTTATTTAGCTCTTTGTCTCTTCTATATCTCTCCAAGCTTCCTTGTAGGCTTTCCAGAGCACGTTACAGATTGTGGTCCATAAGTGCATTGGCTTGTTGCAGGTTTCTGACTTGTACAATTTCTTCAGTATTTTGTCTCCAAGAATATATTCGAGAAGTGGCTAAGTGATTGATTCGAGAACTAAGATTAGATAACTCTGAGTTCTCGAATACTGTATGATTGACATATCGAATCACTTCTCGAATAGTACTTTTCTCCAGGGTTCCTTGAGTTGTCGAATAGAACACTTGACTTGTCGAATCCCTGAGATATCGAATAGTTCATTCAGAGTCCTTGAGATATCGAATGGAACTTTGACTTGTTGACTCTTTGAGAACTCGAATACCACTTTGACTTGTTGACTTCTTGAGTTCTCGAATAGAGCATTTAGACATGTCGATTCTCTGAGATATCGAATGAGATATCGAATAGTTCATTCAGAGATATCGAACAGTGTCTTCTCAGATATCGAATCTCTGACTTCTCGAACTCTAGACTTCTCGAATAGACAAATGTACTTCTCGAATTGGTACTTAGGCAAATTCTTCATTTCTTCAAATCCCAACTGTGATTATTTGACAGTCTTTATCTTCTTGCTTGAGGCATGAACCTTGGAACTTCTTTCAAGCATTATTCTTGACTATATAAGTACAGTTACACAACTAGGATTTGATGCCTATTGCAAGTACAAAACAAATAGAAACTCTACAACTAGAGGTTCCCTCAGTTAAGAGGTCATGTAAGTAATGCAAAGCATTACAAACAATTAGGCTTGTTATTATATGTATACAGGCATGCCTCTGTGAATAACAATTTTTATCTTAATATTTTTATTTGATTATTTATAATTTTAAATTAGTAATAATATAAATTATAAAAGATAATAAAATATGATTATATGTTTTTGATAGTATTCTAATTGATAGTCTTTTTCTTGTATATTGAAAATAGATAAATAATTGTTAAAAATTTAATATGTTGTCTTGGTTGAGCTTGTCAATGTATAAAAAGAGTTTTTTATTATTATTATATCCAATGATTCTCGTTAATCTATCTTAAAATCCAATGGTTGATATTGAGTGTACCAAATAAGTGACCAAACTAATAACCAACCAAATAGAGGTTGTTTTGCTTATAATAATATAGTATAGATAGATATATTGGACAACACTTGGGCCCGTTTGGCTTATCTTGAAATAAGTAATTTATATTTTAAAGTGATAAGTGTAATATAAGTAATAACTAAATCAGAGCTTATAAGTTAGTAAGTGTTTGGTAAATCAGAACTTATAAATCAGTAGAGTGTTTGATAAATCAGAACTTATAAGTTATTTTTTTATTATTATTTTCAAAATATTTGGTTTTTAATATATATATATATATCAGTGGATAGATTTCGATGAGTAGAGAAATTTATATATATATATATATATATATCAGTGGTTTTTAATAATAAGTGTTTGTGTGTGCAGGTGTGTAGGTGCGGATAAAGAACAACACAAGACACAATATCACTTTAATCTAATATATTATTAGATAAAGGTTGCTACAATCTGTGAATACAAATGGGAGTATTCTCAGCTTCGTTTTTCTCAGAGAGATATATCTTACAATGTGTATGAAAAACTTAATCAACTAAAGAAGTGAGATTGTATTCTTATAGAACATGAATACAACTCAGTTACTATAAACAAGGTTACAGGATAATTTACTTTCTTGTATGTCTATCCTTTTTGAGTAAGCATCCAAACGGCTACAGATTTGACTTTGCAAAGTTCTGTTCAGATCCACTTATTTAGCTCTTTGTCTCTTCTATATCTCTCCAAGCTTCCTTGTAGGCTTTCCAGAGCACGTTACAGATTGTGGTCCATAAGTGCATTGGCTTGTTGCAGGTTTCTGACTTGTACAATTTCTTCAGTATTTTGTCTCCAAGAATATATTCGAGAAGTGGCTAAGTGATTGATTCGAGAACTAAGATTAGATAACTCTGAGTTCTCGAATACTGTATGATTGACATATCGAATCACTTCTCGAATAGTACTTTTCTCCAGGGTTCCTTGAGTTGTCGAATAGAACACTTGACTTGTCGAATCCCTGAGATATCGAATAGTTCATTCAGAGTCCTTGAGATATCGAATGGAACTTTGACTTGTTGACTCTTTGAGAACTCGAATACCACTTTGACTTGTTGACTTCTTGAGTTCTCGAATAGAGCATTTAGACATGTCGATTCTCTGAGATATCGAATGAGATATCGAATAGTTCATTCAGAGATATCGAACAGTGTCTTCTCAGATATCGAATCTCTGACTTCTCGAACTCTAGACTTCTCGAATAGACAAATGTACTTCTCGAATTGGTACTTAGGCAAATTCTTCATTTCTTCAAATCCCAACTGTGATTATTTGACAGTCTTTATCTTCTTGCTTGAGGCATGAACCTTGGAACTTCTTTCAAGCATTATTCTTGACTATATAAGTACAGTTACACAACTAGGATTTGATGCCTATTGCAAGTACAAAACAAATAGAAACTCTACAACTAGAGGTTCCCTCAGTTAAGAGGTCATGTAAGTAATGCAAAGCATTACAAACAATTAGGCTTGTTATTATATGTATACAGGCATGCCTCTGTGAATAACAATTTTTATCTTAATATTTTTATTTGATTATTTATAATTTTAAATTAGTAATAATATAAATTATAAAAGATAATAAAATATGATTATATGTTTTTGATAGTATTCTAATTGATAGTCTTTTTCTTGTATATTGAAAATAGATAAATAATTGTTAAAAATTTAATATGTTGTCTTGGTTGAGCTTGTCAATGTATAAAAAGAGTTTTTTATTATTATTATATCCAATGATTCTCGTTAATCTATCTTAAAATCCAATGGTTGATATTGAGTGTACCAAATAAGTGACCAAACTAATAACCAACCAAATAGAGGTTGTTTTGCTTATAATAATATAGTATAGATAGATATATTGGACAACACTTGGGCCCGTTTGGCTTATCTTGAAATAAGTAATTTATATTTTAAAGTGATAAGTGTAATATAAGTAATAACTAAATCAGAGCTTATAAGTTAGTAAGTGTTTGGTAAATCAGAACTTATAAATCAGTAGAGTGTTTGATAAATCAGAACTTATAAGTTATTTTTTTATTATTATTTTCAAAATATTTGGTTTTTAATATATATATATATATCAGTGGATAGATTTCGATGAGTAGAGAAATTTATATATATATATATATATATATATATATCAGTGGTTTTTAATAATAAGTGTTTGTGTGTGCAGGTGTGTAGGTGCGGATAAAGAACAACACAAGACACAATATCACTTTAATCTAATATATTATTAGATAAAGGTTGCTACAATCTGTGAATACAAATGGGAGTATTCTCAGCTTCGTTTTTCTCAGAGAGATATATCTTACAATGTGTATGAAAAACTTAATCAACTAAAGAAGTGAGATTGTATTCTTATAGAACATGAATACAACTCAGTTACTATAAACAAGGTTACAGGATAATTTACTTTCTTGTATGTCTATCCTTTTTGAGTAAGCATCCAAACGGCTACAGATTTGACTTTGCAAAGTTCTGTTCAGATCCACTTATTTAGCTCTTTGTCTCTTCTATATCTCTCCAAGCTTCCTTGTAGGCTTTCCAGAGCACGTTACAGATTGTGGTCCATAAGTGCATTGGCTTGTTGCAGGTTTCTGACTTGTACAATTTCTTCAGTATTTTGTCTCCAAGAATATATTCGAGAAGTGGCTAAGTGATTGATTCGAGAACTAAGATTAGATAACTCTGAGTTCTCGAATACTGTATGATTGACATATCGAATCACTTCTCGAATAGTACTTTTCTCCAGGGTTCCTTGAGTTGTCGAATAGAACACTTGACTTGTCGAATCCCTGAGATATCGAATAGTTCATTCAGAGTCCTTGAGATATCGAATGGAACTTTGACTTGTTGACTCTTTGAGAACTCGAATACCACTTTGACTTGTTGACTTCTTGAGTTCTCGAATAGAGCATTTAGACATGTCGATTCTCTGAGATATCGAATGAGATATCGAATAGTTCATTCAGAGATATCGAACAGTGTCTTCTCAGATATCGAATCTCTGACTTCTCGAACTCTAGACTTCTCGAATAGACAAATGTACTTCTCGAATTGGTACTTAGGCAAATTCTTCATTTCTTCAAATCCCAACTGTGATTATTTGACAGTCTTTATCTTCTTGCTTGAGGCATGAACCTTGGAACTTCTTTCAAGCATTATTCTTGACTATATAAGTACAGTTACACAACTAGGATTTGATGCCTATTGCAAGTACAAAACAAATAGAAACTCTACAACTAGAGGTTCCCTCAGTTAAGAGGTCATGTAAGTAATGCAAAGCATTACAAACAATTAGGCTTGTTATTATATGTATACAGGCATGCCTCTGTGAATAACAATTTTTATCTTAATATTTTTATTTGATTATTTATAATTTTAAATTAGTAATAATATAAATTATAAAAGATAATAAAATATGATTATATGTTTTTGATAGTATTCTAATTGATAGTCTTTTTCTTGTATATTGAAAATAGATAAATAATTGTTAAAAATTTAATATGTTGTCTTGGTTGAGCTTGTCAATGTATAAAAAGAGTTTTTTATTATTATTATATCCAATGATTCTCGTTAATCTATCTTAAAATCCAATGGTTGATATTGAGTGTACCAAATAAGTGACCAAACTAATAACCAACCAAATAGAGGTTGTTTTGCTTATAATAATATAGTATAGATAGATATATTGGACAACACTTGGGCCCGTTTGGCTTATCTTGAAATAAGTAATTTATATTTTAAAGTGATAAGTGTAATATAAGTAATAACTAAATCAGAGCTTATAAGTTAGTAAGTGTTTGGTAAATCAGAACTTATAAATCAGTAGAGTGTTTGATAAATCAGAACTTATAAGTTATTTTTTTATTATTATTTTCAAAATATTTGGTTTTTAATATATATATATATATATATCAGTGGATAGATTTTGATGAGTAGAGAAATTTGATATATACATATCAATTTTCTAATGAACGGATTAAAAGATATATGATTTTCAAGATTTAAAGGATATTATATATTGCGTGTATCGAAAAAATAGAATATGCTGAAAGTTGAATGTTAAGATTTACAATTTTCAACTTATTCCATTAAGTGTCGAAAATGAGCGTTAAATTATTTTATCAAACAATCTTGATAAGCTGCAAACGGGCTTTAGAGCAAGTCCAAGAGCTTCCCTATATTGCTTCCTAAATTAAGATTTAAGGATCTTAGTACAAAACACCACTCCAACAATGTGCTAGTGCTTTCCTAAAACACTAAGGGGTCGTTTGGTTGATAGGAATTTATTCAGGAATTTTGACTTCCCAGGAATTAGTTTTTTATATTATTGTTTGGTTACCAATTTTATAGGAAATAAAACTTACCGAGGAAGTTAAAATACCTACATAATATAGGAAATGGCTGACCCTCTCCCCCTTGGTAATCCACGATTCCCGTATGATAAATCACAGAAATTGACAATATTATCCCACAAAATCAGAAGAAGCGGGTAAGTTTATCCCACAAAATCAGAAGAGGCGGGTAAATTTATGGCGCCATTTTCAGCTGAAAATCGCTGATATACACGTATATGGATACACCTATATATATCTATCTCTTCCTCAGTTATCATCTTCTCTGTATAGAGGGAATTCTGCAACTACTTCTGGGTCTCGATATGTAAATCTGTTCTTCACTCTTAATTTTTAGATGTGGGTTAAAAGAGATTTTGTGAAATAGTTGCTTTAATTGTTAAGATGAATTGAAATTTGCCATGACTCATGAATGTTATCATTGATTTAGTTTGTTTTCATTATCCTTTGAATATTATGAACTGGTCTTTTGTTTATGTAACTAATTAGATTTATTATTTTCTTGTGTGGAACTTATCTATCTTATACAGTACAGTCATGGCGCGCACACCTTTGAGTAATCGAAAGAAAATTCTGACTACGTGTATTGTGATATATAGACATGTCATGGTTATGCTTATGGAAATTATTACTGAGTTGGTTCATTTAGTTGCTCTTACAAATATTAACATACCCAAACCGATAACCTATTGTTTGATAATTCTACTCAAGAGAGATTGTATGCTAGACACTTAAATCTTAGGCCAATGATTGAAGATAGTGATGTAGCTTGTTTAGATAACCTGAGAATGGATAGATCTTGTTTTTATAAGTTATGTGAGATGCTTAGAGATATTGGAGGATTGCGTGGGAACAAAAATTCGAGTTTAGAGGAAGTGGTTGCAATATTTTTGTATATAGTTTCTCATGATACAAAAAATCGAAGAACACAATTACATTTTAGAAGAAGTGGTGAGACTTTATCTAGACATTTTAATTCAGTTCTCGAGGCTATTCTTAAATGTCATCATCTTCTACTGAAAAAGCCTCAACCTGTAACCGAAAATTGCCAAGATGACAGATGGACGTGGTTTAAGGTAATTTTTAAAAATTAAAACACATTCATAAAATTTTTTGGTATTGCAAATTTGGTCAATATATACATCATTAAGAATTATTTATATAGAATTGTTTAGGTGCTTTGGATGGAACACACATTAAAGTTCGGGTTGGTGATAAAGATAAAGTTAGATACAGAAATAGGAAAGGAGAACTCACTACCAATGTGCTAGCAGCTTGCACTCGTGACATGCAATTTACATATATTTTACCGGGATGGGAGGGCTCAGCGCATGATAATAGAGTACTACGTGACGCACTTTCTAGAAAAAATTCTCTTAAAGTCCCCCAAGGTAATAACAATAGTGATTTTTTTTCTTCATTAATGAGAATAAATTCATCTTATCTAATGTAGACTATAGTAGTTTAACGTATTTTATTTTTCTAGGAAATTACTATTTATGTGATGCTGGATATATGAATTGCGAGGGATTTTTAACCCCATTTAGAGGCGAACGATATCATTTAAGTGAGTGGAAGAATGGTACTCAACCAACATCAGCCCAGGAATATTTTAACATGAAACATTCTCAAGCTAGGAACGTGATAGAAAGGTGTTTTGGATTGCTTAAAATGCGATGGGGGATTTTAAGAAACACTACTTGGTATCCTAGAAAGACTGTTTGCAGAATCATATTGGCTTGTGCACTGCTGCATAATTTTATTCGTACACACATGAGTTCAGACCCTATGGAGCATCTACTTCGAGATGACATAGAAGATTTTGAAGAAAACAATATCGGGACTATGGAGAGTAGCAATACATGGACTGATTTTAGAAATAATTTAGCAACAGAAATGTATGACGCGTACCTGCATACATGACATTCCTAGCCTGGAAACTCTTTTCTGTAGGTTCATTTAGTAGTGTTTAGGATTTCTTCGCTTATTGTTGCAATATTTTCAATTTGTTGAACTACTTATTTTTGTAATTTCATTGCTTGGATTGATTGTTCCACACACTGTACTACCTACAGAGCAAGTATAACTTGGATTAATAAAACAAGACACTTGGAACAGCGGAAGCATGTAATATAAATACCATGATCTGCATTTTGTCAACTCTATTTTTTGATAAATTATGTGCATTCCTTTACGAGATTCCAAAACAAAATAAAAACAATACATGTTCCTTCATGCAAGTATCCATACCCAAGTTGCACAGAATATGTGCAGTATTTAATTGAACTAGTTCATGAACTAATTCATTTCATTTAGGTTCAGTATTTTGTCACAGCAAACACCTTGTGGCTTCTGTTATTTTAAAGGTAAGACCCGAGGATAATGGTTGTGTCATGTGCGTATACAATAGTAGTTGATTAAATGTAGTCAAATTAATAATTAAACAAATAGAATTAGAAATTTTGCAAAATGATTTTATTTTAGAAATCAATAAAAATTTAAGCTAAATTCAATATTTCTCCAATTTCTTCTGCTAGATTCCTAATAGATTTTGAAATATAGCAAGTAAAACTTTTACTTATTTTTGAAATATTGCTTGGAAACTTTTTTTTGTAATATTTTAGTGATAATGAAACGCTCTCAAGGAAGTAGTAAGCAAGTAGTAGACGAGAGCAACTCCACCAGAAAATGTTCAAGGTGGACACCTACAGAGGATCGTGCACTTGTTGCTGCAATGAGTGATCTGGTGGATATGGGAGGTTGGAAAGCAGACAATGGTCAATTTAAAAATGGTTTTTGGGCCAAAGTTGAGGCTATTATGCAGCAAAAATTACCCGGCTGTGATAAGAAAGCCAAACCTCATATTGAGTCCAGAGTAAAGCTCTTAAGAAGACATTATGATGCCATTGCAGAAATGTTGAGTCCAAGTGCTAGCGGTTTTGGATGGAATGACGAAGAAAAGTTTGTCACATGTCCACTGGCAGTTTGGGAAGATTGGGTGAAGGTAATTATCTTACCACTATTTTAGTGAATTGCACATATATTCTTTGATTTTCTTTAGTTTGATTAATAGTTATTCTCTGCTGGTGCAATAGAGTGAATTCATGTGTTCGTAAATAATTAAATTAGTAAACATGTGACCAGAAGTACTTATGCAATGGCTAATATGCATCCTTTCCTTCTGCAGTTTTCTGCTTCTTTTCCTGTGAATACAAATTATTGAGAAATGCTTAATTATGATCAAGGAACTTAAAAAAAACCAACCACACTGCAGCAGATGGAAAAAAAAGGAAATGCATACAGAAATCAAGAACCTATCTACTAATAAAATGCAATTAAATTCAGAGAGCTTTCTCTCATCTTAGTCAATGACAATTATAAAAAGTGATACATCTCTTAGCATGTCAATTAAAAATTTTCTTTATGTTATAATAAAGTGAAATAAATGGTAACCCTGTGAGATTATTTTCATCACTGACTTTAACTTCCTGCAGTCTCAAAGAAAAGTATATTCAATAGAAAAATGTATGGGAGCCGTGCTCTTGGTTCAAGAAATGCTTTATGGTTCAAGAAATGATAAGGCACTATAGTGCTAAATTTAATTTTACTGATTTTCTGTTGATGTGGTAGCTTAGGAGATGTCACTGGCTGAAGATAGTTTTGGAGATGTATTACAAGGCTTTTCTCAACTTAAGTAAAAAATTCTGAATTTTTTATGTTAGCCTTAAATAGAAAGTCTGCAGTGGGCAATACTCACATTTTGTGCTTAGAATGCATGTGTTTATATCTAATAATAAGACCAAAAACTTTCCTTCAGATAAAATAAATCATATAGGCATATACTATAGGTTGCATAATACAATCATATATACCCTTGCTTTAAGTTATGGCAGTCTGTGGGCTTAATACATGTTCTAAGCAACTAAACAAGTGCATGAGTTTGCGAAATAAGTTGGTTAGAGACTTATGAAGTACTTGCTTTTCCACACCATAAATTGTTTAACTTTAGGTAATTTACTGAATAAATGTAATGCATAGAACCACATGCTTATAGTCTCAAGAGAAAATTTATGGTTAAACTACTTGCATTAGTAATAATTTAGCAACAAGGAGAGGAAGAAAGAGCCCACGCCTCTAAGACATCTGGAATCTGGATCTATGCAGACAACCGCAACCAGTGAGGAGTTCAGGCTGTCACCTAGAACAAAGATGCCAGCAGCTAATCTAGCTCAAGTAAATTTTTTAGGTTTTGATTTTTGTTTGTGTAGGGGAAGGAGGGTTAGTTCTTATTATATACAAAACACTTCGCAACAAATTTGCATTTGCAATATACATTTTCAATTTTCTCAGAAGCTTTATATTCTCCTTGTGCCAACTTGAAAATGTTCTTCTGCCAGTGATCGTAGCAGAAGGCTTAAACGTCAATTGATGATAACTTTCATCATAGATTGACCAATCACAAGTAATTAGAACTATATTAAGTTCCTCGTAATATTATCAGTATATATAAAGTTCTCTGACCTTCAATGATCTTTAAGCTGCCTCCAAGTAACCACAACCCTTATCTCCAGTGTGAAACCATCCATCTTCATCAATTACTTATCTCCTGGAACTTATTAACGTTGTCAAAATGACAAGCAAAACAGGAATGCGATTTACTTATGCACTTCATCTTTGTAATCATCTATAGATATTTTTTATAAATTTGCTTGTTCAGTTTAAGCTTAATGATAACCTTTAGATTATGAATGTAGTATTGTATTACCATCTCTGATTGTCTCCTGTAATGCAGTTTGAGAAGTGCTCAATGTAACTAATAGTTCTTGATTCTTTTGAATTTTAGAGTCACCCAAATGCTTCAGGTATGAGAAACAAGCCCTTTCCGTTATTTGATGAGTTGGGCAGGATTTTTGGTAAAGATAGGGCTACGGGGAATGAGGCGACAAGTACACTTGATGCACTTGAAGAACTAGAAGAAGAATACAAAGACGCAGAAACAGAAGCATATCAGGTCCACAATGTAAGCACTGAAGATGACACCACTTCTAATACACAAAGTCGTCCAATGCAGACTCCACCGTCAACTACACCTTCAACTAATAAGACGAAGAAGGCAAGGACTGAAACTATCGAAGCTATGAAAGATTTTTCTAGCAAGCTTGACAAAATGAGTGATGTAATGGAAACTGCTAGCCAACATATAGGACGACTTGCTAGTTGTTTTCAACATGAGTCTGAATCAGCTGAGAGAAGGATGCAGGTGACTGCAGAAGTAATGAAAATTGGAGGATTAACTACTGCTCAAGTACTTTTGGCGTCAAAGAAAATTGCACTTAATCCTTTAGAAGTTGATTTTTTCTTCAGCCTTCCTGATGATTATAGATATGCTTACGTTCAAGGCTTGTTGCTTCCCGATCATTCAAATCAGTAATTCATCAATGTTTATTTATATCCCATTAGCATAGAATGTGAGTTCTACTCATTTTAAGTTATGTGCTTCTCTTCTGACATTTAAAGACTTCTGTTATTAGTAGTCACATTTTGGATTGGAAATATTGTTATTTGAAGTATTATCCTTCTTTGTTTTTATTTTTTATTTGTCAAAAATAGGTTATCTTGGTATGTTTATATTTTTTTGTTTGATTGTTTGGGAATTTATAGCAGGGGGTTACTGACTAGTTTGCATGAAGAAGCTAATGCTAATAATTCTTTGAAAGTGAAATTCTTTAAAAAAAAAATAGTCATAATCGAGGTCATTACAATAAATCAGCACATATTATATGGGAAGTAAAATATTTTACCAAACAACATGAGGGAAGTGACTAACCAGGAAGTTTAATTTCCAGCATGACAACCAAACAATTTTTTTACACTTCCCAGGAATTCTAAAAACACATAAATTTGAACTTCCCATGGGAAGTTAATTCCCACTATATACCAAACGACCTCTAAGAACCTCTAGACATTCTCTACTTTTGGGGAACCACTAGCCATCCCTAACTTGGGGGTGTCTGGGAAACTTATTTTTCAGAATAAGTCAACTTATTTTAAGTTGAAAGTTAAGGGGCCGTTTGGCTTACCTTAAAATGAGTAGCTTATGGCTTATAAGCATAAGTGTCATATAAGTGATAAGTAAATCAGAAATTATAAGTCAGTAGAGTGTTTGGTAAATCAAAACTTATAAATCAGTGTAGTGTTTGGTAAATCAGAACTTATAAGTTAACTTTTTTATTATTTTCAAAATAATTATTTTTTAATATATATCAATGGATGTCAATGGATAGATATCGATGAGTAGAGAAATTTGATATATGGATATCAATTTTTTAATGAACGAATCAAAAGATATATAATTTTGAAGATTTGAATGATATTATATATTGCGTGTATCGAAAATAAGAATAAGTTGAATGTTGAATGTTAGGATTTCTTAATATTCAACTTATGAACATATAAGTCATAAATTGAGCTAAAACTTAAATAGGCAAATACCCCCCATAAGCTCTTATGGACTTATAAGCCATAAGCTTGCAACAAAATGAAAGTCCAAACACGCACTAAGATTCCTAACTTTCCAACTTATTTTTCAACTTATTTTTGCAACTTATTGAATCTCAAACATACATTAAATACTTGTATAAAAAAAATTATCAAAATATAAAAATTTTATCCGAAAATAAGTCCATAAATCCTTATATTAAGGTGAGCCAAACAGGCCATTGATTTCCTGCAATAAAAAATTCATTTCCCTCCATTTTTTTAATATTTGTCCATATCTCATTCTCTAATTGATTTCAAATTTATCATTATAATAATAATAACAAAGAGTGAATATAAAAAATGTTGTTGGAAATGATGTACAAAATAAGGTTTCTGAATCACTAGAAACCATTATTTTATTATATTTTTAAGAATCAACTAAGGAACTTGATCTTAGCCCATATTCCACTTATATGGATAACCAAACATGCACTTACATGTACGCCAAAACATGATTCATCAATTTGTTAGAAATGGTTTGGTTCAATAATTAACGAATGCGATCAATGAAATCGAAATCGAAATCGAAATCTCATGTATTAGAATTTGGATTATCGATTTTGTGGTATAAAATGAAAATTTCATTCTCTTATTTAACAGATAAATCATGTCTTTCATATTCTTTAAAATACTACATCATACTCCCTCTGTCTCTTTTTATGTTGTTCATTTGATATGTTGGGACTGTTCATAACATGAGATAAATTACTAATTCACGCATAATCTATAAGACCAAATATAATCATGAGTGATGTGTCAAATTATACCTAACCGCAAGCGCACGGTGTCTATTGCTAGTACAGATGGCAAGCGGGTCGAATCCACAAGGAGATAGGTTCTACTAATTCCTTTTCAGTTATCGCTAATTATTTCAGGGACAAACGATTATTGAAGAATATTAATTAACTAATTAAACAAGATTAACACTAATTAAACAGATGATTAACTAATTAATTAAAACCTAGGGCAATCAGGTCAACCATGCTTACACAATTGGCTCTTAAGCTAAAGCAATCAATGTGATCCTATAACTAGAGTATGTTAATCTCTTTCAAGCATTAACACTCTCGAAACATTCAACACAATTAACCACTTTTAGTAATTCAATCAATCAGGTAATTAGAGTCAAGTTAATCTCTTCCAAGAATTAACGCTCTCAGAAATCCAATGATGCTTCCGCACTCAAATTCAATTCTGCTAATCGTATGTGTGCCTCTAGTAAGTAAATCTCTCGATCCATACCCCTATTTGCATATAATTAATCCATGATATTGGCCAATTACACAAATTAATGATTAAAACATATCAATCAGAATTAACCATAACCAATCAAACCACTATAAAAATCATGCCAATATTAGTGCAAACATGGCTTCCCTTTAAGCCCTAGAAATAACTACTCGCTAATAATTAAACAAGTAAAACAACTAGTAAAACAAGAAAACATAATTAAACTAATAAGAACAAAGAAAAGATTAGGAGAACGAAACCTTCAAACTTCAATGTTGTCACCCAAAAGAAGAGTCATGGTGTTTCTCTACATCTCCAACTAATAATAATACTAATGTACTCTAAACTATATTATCTGATCTAATATTACATCTCTAATAATGTGTCCCAAGATGTGTTTATATAGCCTCTTGAAGTCTTGCCCAGCAAGAAAATACCAAAATAGAATTATAATAGAATTTCTGCAAAATACGTTTCCTAAACTGAGTCTGTTTTTAAGGAAAATTCGTGGCCAACTTTTCTTCAGATATTATGGAACGTTCCAATCGTAATTGGACCTCTGGACCACTTTAGAATGATAGAGAATCTCGTTAGCTTCGTGTGGACTGCTTATGGACCTCAAACGAAGTTGTAGAACTCAAGATATGGCCAAAATAGTAAAAACTGTAATTTTTCAGCACCTGCGCCCACCACGCGCAACCTGCTTGTGCAACACCTGTCCCATATTATAGAAAATCTCCCAAGCTTCGCGTGGGCAGTAAGATCGCTGAAAACGGACTTCTAGAACTCCAGATATGTCCAAAACAGTGTAGACTGCGCAACCGTCTCAGAAATCCGAATTTTAATCAATTTATTCTCCAAAAACGATAGAATCATCAACCTTAATCAACCTTCTTGCAAACCTGCACAACTAAGCAAAACACATCAAAACTACAAGAAACTTGAGTCCAAGACAATCAATTTAAGCCGATTTAGAATGCTCCAAGTGGATATAAAATTCACTTATCACACCCCCAAACTTAAACCGATGCTTGTCCTCAAGCATAAACAATTACAACTAACTAACTAACTAGTACCACTTCCGTAGGTGATCACGGTTGCATTTGGCATATGCAACAAGCCCTTTAAACCCCTAGGCAGCCCTAGTGGACGAGTAAGGTCTCGTGAGGGCCTATAGCGAATGTACCCACAAAATCCAATGCAATGCAATGCATGAATGCAACTAATATGAAAATGCAAATAATCTAGTACTAATATCCTACCATACCTTCACATCCTCTCATGCCATATCAACTTAAGAATCAAAGTAATCACGCAATGTCTTGGTGTCGAAAGTGCAAGTATTCACATAGTCTACTCAATGAACATGCATAAGTTCTCACAAGTCCATGTCAAGTGTAAGAATAAGTTAGTAAACATGCTAAGCCTACAAGAGTACATCTTTGAGTCAAAACTCGGGATCTCATACGCAAAAACAAGCAAACACTCACAATCCACTCACAAAAGAATATTCACTCAAGAACAAGGGTAAGTGTATCACTCAATTCCAACAAAATCATAAACATGCTTGACATTTGGTATCAATCTAACTCTTAACACAACATACATCAATGACAATAATCAAAAGGTCTTCATTCGGGTTGTAACGGGGGCTAGGGACAAGGTATGTCAAATAAGCCAAATCAGGTGAAGTGTCAAAAGCTAGTAAGCACCATAATAAATCATACACAACACTATGTTCCCCCCACATAAATTTTACTAAGAACACTCGACTAGTCGACTAAAGTAGGATCACAACAAACACAAACATGCTCTCATAATATTTTTTTTCTTTTTTTTTTCTTTTTTTTCCTTTTTTTTTCTTTTTTTTCCTTTTTTTCTCTTTTTTTTTCTTTTTTTTTCTTTCGAGAGCTAAATTAAACAATAATATAAACAATAACAATGATCCCACAATTTATTACATATGCCGACTATCAAGTAAACAAACCCAATTTCAATATTTCCCCCAAAAGTACGACCAACAATAAACCCCTCCTTGCACACCTTATTACTCCCTTAAGCACTCTACTAGCCTTTGACAATTGGGTTCAAGTTAATGTAAGGCCAATACAAGAAAAAGATATAGGCAAGTAATGTGGTATGTCACCGAAAGAATAGGATTAAGCTCAATGGGTAACTAATTGATCATGTTAATATGGTGTGGTAATATGGGAAAATATGCGGTTATTCCTAAATGCCTTTATCATTTTAATCGTCAAATAATGTCATGCATTTCAAGAAAGACCTCAAACAACTGCTAGCAATGCAAACAATCCATGGACACTCAAGCAAATGAATAAATTACAAATTTGCAATAAGGCTCAAAAACTCACTTGGTGGAAAAACATACTCAATCCCAAGCAAAAAATCTCTCTAGTGCACCGACTTATATTCAAAGCATGCAAACTAAATCAACTTGCACATATTCATGTCCTTCTAATTACTTACAACATTCAATAAGTCTACTAGCTTCAACTTACTAGTGTATGTGTGTGCACAAGAACAAAGCATGTCACTTCTCATACAAAAGCGTCAACAACACAAAATTCCTATCAAGCATGGGTGCAAATGCAAACTATTATGAACTCACATGATAATAATACGAACAAACATGCATGAATTACAACTAAAATGCAAACATGATATCCTACATGAACACATAATACAACAACTACTAATCCCTCAAACCACCCCCAAACTTAAAATATTCAATGTCCGCATTGAATGAAAGTAAATAGGAGGGATAGTAGAAAACATACCTAATCATCGAAACACATGGGTTGCCTCCCACAAAGCGCTTCTTTAACGTCAATAGCTTGACCTCCTCAAAAATACTCCAGTAAAGGCGTAATATCCACTTTCTCGATCATAAACTCGCCACCACAAAAAGTATCAAGAACATCTGTGGTTGTCTTTATCCTGCAGAAAGTCTCCAAATAAGCATCAGCAAAATAAAATATGTCATTAATAAGCAATAGAGAGAGTGCTTGTGCAGTTTTGGAAAACTTTGTGATAAAACAGCGATAAAATTCGACACCACGAAAATATTGAACTCCCTTGACATAAGGTGGAGGTTCTGGTGGTGGCTTTTCTTCACTCCTCACTTTCACTGGAGTCATTCGGACATCTTGGCTTATCACATCATTGGCTAATAAGACACTTCCATCTTCTCCCTCTTCTCGAGCTTGAAACGTATGAGCCACTTTGTATGGATCCTCAACCAGAATTTGAGAAATATCATCTTGGACAATATTTGTTATCACATCAACCTTGAAATAAGTGTTCTTGAGCAAAGAAGCCTTGTAAGTAGAGGCTAGATCGAGAGCAAATTTATCAATACATGGTAGCTTAGGCACAGGTTGTGGAAGAGAAACAACAACCATCTCTGTATTGCTTTCCTTTGTAGCCTCATCATCAGTCACATTGTCCTTGGTAGCAGCAACATCATTGATCTCGTCATCGGTGGCATGCTCCTTCTCTTTATCAATGGCCTCATCATCAACATGCATGGAGAAACTATCATATTCCTGATCGCTTGTGAGATTGATAGCAATCAGGTCCTCTTCGGATCGGATAGATGATGATGGTAAATAGTCAAGCTGCCCTGTAGTAGAAGAGTTAGCCAACTTTGCAATTTGAGATTCAATCGCCAAACTTTGAGTTTCTAATTTTTCAAAACTCTTTAGCAGTTTATTCAAGATATCCCACATCTCATTTGTCTGATCAGCTTGCACATCTACACTGGGTTGAGAAACATGTAAATCTTCTTGTAGAGGAGGATATTGATATTCTTGCTGTGGTGGCTGCTCATATGACTGATAATATTGTTGCTCAAACTGTTGCTGATTATGATATGAAAAATTGTGAGCACCATTGTCCTGGTAGTAGAAATCTGGTTGATTCACGCATTCTTGATCAAAAGTGTTTGAATACTGATTGTACCCATATCCTTCTTCAAAAGAATTCATTTATCCCAACTGAGCACTCTGAGAATTATAGAAATTGTAAGAGCATTCAAAACCATAGTGACCCTGCACACCGCAAATTTGACAGAAGTTGTAAGTTTTAGGGGCCACTTGTGACATCTCATTGATACTCATTGGACGCATAGTGGGCTCTGTAGTGTTGAATGAGGCAATCTCTCGAGTATGTGCCTCTACTAGGGAAGATAAGAGTGCAAAAGTATCAACTTCACCCATTGCAAACCTGTAGACACTCAACAAAGCCAAGAAAATGCAGTAAAATTTGTCTCAATTGGAACAAAGGTTCCAACGAGACAATGGAAACAATCTAAACAACTAAATTAAAATCAACAGAAACTCGCTGTCTCCCCGACAGCGGCGCCAAAAACTTGATATGTTAAATTATACCTAACCACAAGCGCACGGTGTCTATTGCTAGTACAGATGGCAAGCGGGTCGAATCCACAAGGAGACATGTTCTACTAATTCCTTTTCAGTTATCGCTAATTGTTTCAGGGACAAACGATTATTGAAGAATATTAATTAACTAATTAAACAAGATTAACACTAATTAAACAGATGATTAACTAATTAATTAAAACCTAGGGCAATCAGGTCAACCATGCTTACGCAATTGGCTCTTAAGCTAAAGCAATCAATGTGATCCTATAACTAGAGTATGTTAATCTCTTTCAAGCATTAACACTCTCGAAACATTCAACACAATTAACCACTTTTAGTAATTCAATCAATCAGGTAATTAGAGTCAAGTTAATCTCTTCCAAGAATTAACGCTCTCAGAAATCCAATGATGCTTCCGCACTCAAATTCAATTCTGCTAATCGTATGTGTGCCTCTAGTAAGTAAATCTCTCGATCCATACCCCTATTTGCATATAATTAATCCATGATATTGGCCAATTACACAAATTAATGATTAAAACATATCAATCAGAATTAACCATAACCAATCAAACCACTATAAAAATCATGCCAATATTAGTGCAAACATGGCTTCCCTTTAAGCCCTAGAAATAACTACTCGCTAATAATTAAACAAGTAAAACAACTAGTAAAACAAGAAAACATAATTAAACTAATGAGAACAAAGAAAAGATTAAGAGAACGAAACCTTCAAACTTCAATGTTGTCACCCAAAAGAAGAGTCATGGTGTTTCTCTACATCTCCAACTAATAATAATACTAATCTACTCTAAACTATATTATCTGATCTAATATTACATCTCTAATAATGTGTCCCAAGATGTGTTTATATAGCCTCTTGAAGTCTTGCCCAGCAAGAAAATACCAAAACAGAATTATAATAGAATTTCTGCAAAATACGTTTCCTAAACTGAGTCTGTTTTTATGGAAAATTCGTGGCCGACTTTTCTTCAGATATTATGGAACGTTCCAATCGTAATTGGACCTCTGGACCACTTTATCACCAATTTCAACGGGATATCATTCGAATCACTTAAGTCATAATAAATATCAAACAGATAACTCTAAATATGTGCTTGAAAACTAAAAATAATCTTCTGTTAATTCTGCACATTTTTTTTGAATGCCACCACAACCAAATGAAAAATTGTTAAATTCTAGTATTTTTGATAATATATTTAGATTTTTAAAAATTTATTTACTATTTATTTTTAATTTTATAGTCATTTTCCTTATTTTAATTAAAAATAAATAGTAAATAAAATTTTAAATTCTAAATATATTATCTTAAATAATAGAATTTAACAACTTTTCATTTGGTTGTGGTAGCATTCAAGAAAAACAAGCAGAATTAACAGAAGATTATTTTTAGTTTTCGAACACATATTTAGAGTTATCTATTTGATATTTATTATGACTTTAGTGATTCGAATGATACCCGATTGAGATGAGTGAGTAAAATGATATATGGGATTCACTTCAGTGATCACTTTGATATTTAACCCTTGTTAAAAGTTACTCCATCCGTCTCTTAAAGCTTTTCTCGTTTATGTCGGGACTGTTCATAACATGAGACAAATTACTAATTTACATCTAATCTATAAGACCAAATATAGTCATGAGTGATCTTGTTGGATTCGTATTTATGAGTACTTTAATACAGTGAAATTTTTATATTTAAAACTAATACAAAATTAAAGATATTAACAATTAAAAGTGTGCATTGGTAAACGTGTCCAAGGGAAATGGGAAAAGTTTTTAGAGACGGAGGGAGTACTATTTATGGTATGTAAAGAAATGAGAGGGACGTCCCAAAATATAAACTGTAAAGAAATGAGACGGACGGAATGAGTAACATATATGCACCTATAAATTAAGGGGACCGTAAAAATATTTTTGTAAATATAATATTTTTTTTTTGTGATTTACATAAATATTCTTAAATTTGTATTATAATTATTTTAATTTTAGATAGAATTCTAAGATCACCCTCGGACACATGAAACCCTATCCTTATATACATTCAAACATTCATTTTGATTTTGACAAATTTCGAATTCTTGATATTACATCAATAAAACGAGAAAGATACGTTTAGACTTATAGATAAGAGATATCAAATCATACTTATTTTACTTTCAAAAAAATTGTTAAGTATCCCGAATTGGTTCTAAAAAAAAAATTCGAATGATGTAACATGAATGAGTTGGTCGTATGAACAATTTTAATTGGTGATATTGACATAACCCTAGCGAATCCTTTAAAATTATAGCCAATAAAAAAATGACACATATGATTTGGAAAAAAAAAAAATCCAATTCAGAAAACCTAACTTTTTCCTTTCATTAATATCCATTCCACCATTCCTTTCCAATTTTGTACTTATTCCCGTTAACCAGGTTTCAATATTTCTTTTCCCATTTCCGATTCTTATTTCCAACAATTATCCAAACACCAACATTTATAAGTAGGTCATTGTTCCATGGAGAACCATCTTACGTGGAGAACCACTTAAAATGCATTAAAATTGCTTTATATATAAGGGCCCCGCAAGGGCATCTTCACAAAAAAGTCTTATAATTCTATCCTCTATCTATTTATAAAAAAAATTACAAAAAAAAAATTAAATTTTTTTCAAAAAATGATGACGTGGCAACATTTTTTAAATTTTTTTTAAAATATTTTTTAAAATTTTCTTTTTTTGATGAATGGATAGAGGGTAGAATTATAAGACTTTTATGTGAAGGGGCCCCGCCAGGGGCCTTATATAAAGCGCAATTTTAATGTATTTTAAGTGGTTCTCCACGGTTCTGCACGTAAGATGGTTCTCCATAGAGTGGGACTCTTTATAAGTATATATGTGCAGAACAGTAAACATATGAAGTCAGCTGTCCAATGTTCAAACATGTCGCGACGACTGGATTGTTATTCATTGGTTCTAGTGCAACTGCTGTTTATCTGGATAGTTCTGTATGTTGAACCTAAATTTGGGCGTACTCCGCCTGCAACTATTAAATAATACTATTTGTATTTTCAAAATCTGGAAGGATTGAATTGTAAAATGTTTGATTCAAGATCACTTACAATGAAAATCGAAACTCAAAAAATCATTAAAATTGATATAATAAATTATTTAGCTTTAGCTTATATCCTTAAACCAATGTAAATGTTACATGTGAGACTGTTAAGAATTTGTATAAGTAGACCCTAATATTTAAAAACAAAAAATATCGTTTAGAATTCAGCAAAAAAATATTCGTTTAAAAACTTTCTGGGCTTAGCTACCTACGAAGAGATGATATTGGTCCAACTATTACTTCATGGGCCCAAAAGTTGATAGCGGTAAACTAAAGGCCCGGGTTACCCAGGGAAATTTGTTGGAAAGGGCCGAAGGGGTACAACTGGTCTTAAACAACTGTATTTTCACTTTTGAGTTTTGACTTTATCAAAATCAAAATCCATGTCTGTATATGAAAATCAGGGCTTACAATGAAACCTGAATGAATTTGATTGTCAACAAAAATACACAGCCCACCTGATAAACAAAAGACCCCGCTTCAATTGTTAAAACCATTAAAAGCATCTTAATTTTCCGGGGAAGTAAACACAAGTTGTATGTTCCCACCAAGTAACAAACTACTACTGATCATTGGGGACTGTAGTATTAAACAGAAAGCAGACGTTAATCTGATCATTGGGGCCTGGAGTCGGCCAATCCTGGCTCCTTCATGCACCAACAACCTTCTTCTTTTCTTTTGAATGGCTAACCCTTGCCTTCTTATGTTGCACCCTACATTTATACACAGAGAGTAAATTTGTGACATAACACAGCATAAACTATTTATATCATGCTACAGTTAAACCTAAAATGCCATAAAACTACAACCCAATTAAAGTATCCGGCCTACAAACTGATACAATATGCTAGAGAAAACTATGAATTCTTAAGGCCCAAGCCAACAATAGTCTATTATGTAAAATTTCTGATAATGTGCTAATTCATTCGCTACTAAAACTGACCCGTTGACCAAATTCCAATGTAGTAGTAGTAGTATAGTAAATGAACAAAAAAGCAAGAGCAATTTGAACTAGAGCTATAGCTGAATCTAGTGCATATGCTGAATCTAGTTATTTGTATAGCATGAAGTTTAACTAATTTACTCTTTACTTTAATATAATATAAGTTAATCTATTGCTCACTATCACGGAAGGTATAGTTGTTCTATTGTTGATCGTGTGTGGAGGGTGAGCAATTCATCAATGTATTGATGAACGATTGATGATTTAATAAAAACTTATTTTCTTCGGCAAAAAAAATAAATTTTTACATAATGCGTAAGACAGGTTTGTATTCATTAGGTTCTTATCAAGGTTTCCACATCTTGCAAAGCTGGCCTGGAGCAAGCTTTAAAAGCATTACAAGCTACTGGATTGATTTAAAGAGCACTTGCACCTACCATTTCATATTAAAATTGAGTTGTTGGCACTGGCAGTTGGTTCCTAACTGCTCCAAATCAACATATTCTAGATAATGTCGCCAACATTTTAAACGATTAGTTCTGCTTCTGCAGCAATTTTTCTCTATCTCCCTGTTGCCAAATTCATGACAAAACACCTGTGTTCAAAGCAAATAATATAGTGAGCCACAAGAAAAAACACAATCATGCATATAACCATCATTAAGTCAGCAGAAGGTATACCTTAACGAATTTTTTCTTTATACGCTGATTAGAAGATTGTACCGACAGAGTCTCAGGATGACAACTCCAGAGAAGGCCATCTATAAGGTGTCTGTAATTTCTAGTAACTTCGGTGTCTATGTCAAGATTCAAAACATTGATACGAGGAGATATCGAAGAAATATAAGCATCTCTAAGTTCTTCATGTTTAAATTTCACCTACAAAACGACTCAAACAAGATGAACCGATATAATGCACTTGTACAGAACAAGATTCAAACACAATTTCAACCACAAAACAAGAAATAATAGTCAAACTACTAGTTGAGTTGTAATAATAATCTAAAGATAAGAGCTTACCATTAAATACTTTACTTTTATCGACAATTTCATACACTTTGAGGGTAGATTTTCAACAAAAGTTCTCAACTGCAAGAACCAAGAAGCATCTGAAAGGCGATTGTCATATAATTCAATCTTAATTTCATGTGGCGTTGAAGTCGTTGCTGGAAAGGAACTTGGATTAGTGCACTTAAAATATTGTAGACTTGGAGTGTCAATTGCTGAATCCACCAGAAACTCAATATTCGACAACACTAAAATTTGAAGCACTGGACTTATTATCTTACAGGGTATTGAAGAAGCACAAAAGCAGAGAATTAACTCCTTAAGGAAAGGAAAGTTGGAACAAATGTCAGGGGAAAATCCTGTGATAGGTGGTGATGAATTTAAGTGTAATACCTCCAGGTTTCTACACCTACTCACATTGATGTCACAAGCTTTATCATTACTGCTGCGGCAATAATATTTGAACATCCGAAGACTTCGTGCTTTAATTACAATGCTATTAATGCACCCTAAGTCATCTACACTCACATTTGTGAGTTTATCAAGGCAAGACAGTTTCAGATTGTCGATCCCTCTGTACAGTATCAGAGTGAAGTTCACAATGGAAGGACAAATATAGCTGAGATTGTCAATAAGCCTTTCAGCTGAACTGACATATGTGAGATGCAGCTCCTGTAAAGAATCTAAACTTGTGCCTTCATGCTCTATAAAATTTGGCACCTCGCAATTTCTTAAATGCAAAACAGTCAAGGATTTGGAAGCAAATAAAGTATGCGGTAGACTGTAGTGCTCCGGTCCAAATACCAGAAATAGGTCCGTAAATTTGTTTATTCTTGTCAATTCTAGCCACTCATTCATACGTTTAAGAATAGATTTATTATTTTCTACACGAAATCGAATGCTCTTCCTACCACTATCCCAAGGATATATTTTTGAAAGAGACTCATCTACCATATTGCTAAAAACGCTAGATATATCCCTTTGACCTCGTCCGAGTTCACTGAAGTAACTGCTGAATTCATCAAAATTTAGGACAGGACACTGTTCGTGACATGTCTTAGACAAAATAGTATTGGCTACAGCCTCCTTCCCTGGTAAGAATGATAAGATTAAGCGAACAATATGAGCAGGCAAGGCATCAAAATACCCCAATTTTCGATCATCCACAGCTGCATCTAGCCGAAATCGTTTCTGAGAATTTCTACTAGTTTCCCCCTGTTAGAGTAATAATATTAAAGTGCCAATCCTTTTCAATGTTGGGGTTACACATATATTTATAGTGCTCTAAATGGGCCTTTATTTGGGTTAGACTATCTTAGTGGGCCTGAGGCCCAACATTCAGTCCCCCCCTTAAGTGCAAAAGTATCTTTAGATCTTTGCTTTTAATTCTCCTATTTACAAGGCCCATTGCTCAAGTAAAAAATAAAAAGAAAAATTTACATGAATAGAGACTTTTTAGTAACATTTTTTTTAAAAGCACGCGGTTGCGTGTTTTGACAGTTGTGCAGTCCTGTCTTCTCCACTTCCCCATGCTTCGAAACTGGTGCCTGCATTTGTAGAGGTAAAAAGCATTCTCTTCTTTTTCTTTTCCTTCTATAAATGTTCTCTACCTTGTGCCTTTTGCTTCTTTTCTTTAACTCTTTTTCTAGTTGTTCTTCCCGGTGTGAGGTATTCTCTCTGTCTTTTACTTTCTCGTTTATCTCTTCATTTTGTAACTATGAAAGCCATTATCGCCTCTGTTTCTTCTACTGATAGTGAGAACTCTCTTGATGGGGATGGTAGTATTGAAGTCCTTCACTCTAAAACTGTTGCCCGACCTCGTTATCATCTTCGTGTCTGTTCTTCCGCTAAGGTTTTAGATTTCTCCCCTGGTAAAGATGAGAGCTCTGCTAGTAAGGTTTTTCCAGTCACTGGGTCTGCCTCGCAGGCCCCTTCTACTGGTGATGCCTCTAGGCCTCGATCTGGGGCTAATTTCGAGTCTAATAAGTCTTTTAATAAACCCAGTTACTACTCCACGCACCCTTTAGACCTTGATAGGTTGTCTCGTTATGTCTCCTTTTCTGAGGGCTATAATGCCTTTGCTCCGAGCCCCAATGATCGAATGTGGCGACCCCCACGCCCCGGGTGTGTTGCCATTCCAGATGTATATTTTGAGTATGGGCTTAGGTTGCCCTTGCACCCTTTCTTCCGTTTTCTTCTCCAAGCCCTTGGTTGTAGTCTGGGTCAGCTAGTACCCAACGCTGTACTCCAGATAAATGGAGTTATTGCGAGGTGCTATGAACTCCGCCAGTTTCCCAGTCTTGATTTGTTCTTTTCTATTTTTCGAGTTAAAAGCACTGGGATACAACTTTATGTAGATAAGAAAGAAGGGTGTAAGAAGCTGGTTGAGGCTCCCCCTTCTAATTCTGGTTGGCATGGGTTATGGGGTTGGTATGAGGGTAATGAACTGGAGACTATAGGACCCTGGCAAATTATTTGCTCTGGTCGTGTGAAGTCTGTGAACCGTTTGGGGTCGAGGACCTCAACGGAGTTGCGGGTTTTTCTTGGTTCCGAAATTAGATACCAGACTGATGATTTTTTAGACGCCAATTTCTTGATTACTCACTGTTGTAAGCCTATACTCTTGTACCCTTCTTTTATTTGCATGCTTCTTCAATTTTCTTTTGCTTTGTTATTTGATTTACTTGTTTTCTTTTTCTGGCAGTATCTGGTCCGGAAGTACTGAACTTGGCGAAGCTCTTTTCAGACATGCCTACTGAGGATTTTTTAGATCGTCTTGTCAAGAGTAAGGCTGCTGGAGCCTCAACTATGATGCCTAACGCTGAGATAGAAGGTGGTCCCGAGGCTGTCTCAAAAAGTCTTGTGTCTCCTTCTGATGTGGCTGATGTTAGTGCCTCTGAGATTGCTGCTGGAAAATGTAAGGAGAAGAAGAGGCACCGTGACGGTCATTCTTCCAAAAGTCTTCATTCAAAGAAGTTAAAAGAGTCTGTGAGCTGCCCGACCTCTGGGACTTTGGTTTTGAACTCTGGTGAGCCTGTTGGAACTGTACTTCCTCAAGGCAGTGATGTGGTTGCTTCCGGTTCTATTGTTGGAAATGGACTTCTTGGTTGCAAAAGCTTGGTTGATAAGGTAGCTTTGATATGACCTTCTTTTCTTTTTTTATTCCTTCCTTTAATGGTGGAACGATTACTTCTCAATGGCGTCGCTTTAATTCGGTCGATTGATTTTTTTTGTTTTACTTTTGTTGTAGTTATCCGTTGAACTGGAGAGGTTGTTAAAGCTTGATGACTCGGCTGGTGTGATTGAGGTGAAGAAACTCCGCGAGGAGGTTAAGGATCTTAAGAAGGCTAATAAAGATTTGGAGAGGACCTCGGAGGACCTTACCAAGGATAACAACCTTAGTGCTGAAAGGCTTTTTGCTGCGTTAACCGAGAAGTCTGAGTTAATTACTGAGTGTGATGCCTTAGGTGCTCAAGTAAAGAGTTTACAGCTGGAAGTTCAAGCTTCATCGGTGGCTATCAAGGCATCAGAGGAAAATCTTGCTAAAGAGGTGAATGCTTGGTCGTCTGAGAAGGCTGATTTAGCTGTTAAGATAAAAGATTTGTCCGTCCAGCTGGCTAAGCGTGAGGCTGAATCACTGTCTTCTTTTGAGGAAGGGTATGGAGAATGTGTTAAGCGCCTTGTCTCGTTTGGAGTTGATATGTCAAGCCATTCCTTCGATCGTTACCTAGAGGATGTGACCAAGAGAGGAGAGGTTGGAAAGAGTGGCTCATCTGATGTTCCCAAAGTTTAAGGACTCTGCCTTCTGCCTGGGGAATACCCCTGTAGGCTTTTATGTAATCTTCTTTCTTTTATGCTATGTTTCTCGAATGTTTTCAGAAGTATTTGAACCTGTTAAACTGCTTTTGTCTTTTGGACCTGTTGAATTAATCACGATATTATCTGGCGTTTTGGTAAATATTTTCCTTTTGTTCCTGTACTCATGCTATTCATTTTTTCTTGTAATCTTGGAGTATGGTGTTTTTATCGTTCGTTTATGGAGACTTTTACCTGTCGTAAGTGTCTTACTGTTTCTTTTGCTGGTGGGCTTTGGCGCCTTGTCTTTTTGGCTGTAAATGGAGATTTTAATGGAGATGCTTTTTAAGCCTGTGCATTTTTGGAAAATTCTTGATAGTTCTAATATGTCGAGGCGTGAGTTTACCTTTATATAACGTCGTTCAAGTTTGGAGTTCACTTGGTTTCCCACTCCTTCTTTGTTGTATTTTGAACTTACTCTGGCTTTTGTCCTTGATTTTGTCGCATATCTTTATCATTTTTATAGCGAAGCTTGGAGACGTTTTGTATGTTGCGAGTGTTTTTGTTATCGACATTTGGAGATTATACCTTTTCGCCTATGTCGCCTAAATTTTTGGAGATTTGACATAGTATTCCTTTTCCATATCCTTTCTTTAAATTTTGGAGTTATTTTGTTTTTCTTTTTCAATCTTTTGGCGCTCTTCAACCTTACCCTTAGTTTGATACTTGGCGATTTTGCGGTGTGATTGTGGCGACTGTTACCTTTCTTTTTTGGCAAATCTTTATGAACAATAACTTAAAATTCCGGAGCCGGTGGCGTTTGAGGGCTGTATGAAGTTGTCCAAGGCCATTCCAACTTGCCCCCCCTTTTTTGCGTGAAATTTACTTTTCCTCTTTGTTGTGGCGTGTTGTTACCTTTGATCGCTATTTGCTTATCATTCGACCAATCGTAGGTGGAGAATTTTATGGAGATCATATTCAACGTGCATATGTGATTTATAAATCAAATACTCAGAAAATGTATCATGATGCTTAATGACCGTAAATATGACAGTAGAACTAAGGAATCTTAATTTAAACAAACTCAACTTAAATGTTTCCTTAAACATGACTCATGAGCTAAGAATGCGACTTGATTGCAATAGTACTTAATGGACTAAATAACTTAAATAACTTAAAATGATCAATGTCTTGCCTTGAAGATCTCTTAAGGGTAGAACTTCTTGAGGTGAATGGCGTTCCAGGCATTTGGCACTGGGGTTCCGTCGAGTTGTTCGAGCCTATAGGAGCCGGAGTTGATGACTTTCGTGACCTTGTAAGGGCCTTCCCAAGGTGGAGATAGCTTACTTTGTTTTGAAGGCATTGAAGCAGCTGCCTCTCTTAATACTAGGTCATTGACCTGAAAGCTTCTTGGTCTGACTTTTGAGTTGTAGAGCTCTGCTACCTTGTCTTGATATTTGGATACGCTGGCCTGTGTGGAGTTTCTGAGCTCTTCAAGGAGGTCAACGTTTAGCTTCAAACCCTCTTCGGATGATTTGGGATCGAACTTTTCAATCCTTAGGGACTTAGAACTTATCTCTACCGGCAATACTGCCTCAGTTCCATATGCCATTCTGAATGGGGTTTCACCAGTAGAAATTTTCGGAGTGGTTCGGAGACTCCACAGTACATTTGGCAGTTCATCTACCCAATTTCTGTTGGCTTCGAGCAGTCTTTTCTTTAATCCTTGTAGAATTGCTTTGTTGGTGATTTCCACTTGTCCATTCGCTTGAGGGTACGCGACTGAGGCCTTTAGGTGCTGAATTTGGAGCTCAGTCATTGCGTTGACCCATTTTTCACCTGTGAACTGGGTTCCATTATCTGTAATAACTACCCTAGGAACTCCAAATCTGAAAACTATTTGCTCCATGAAGAAATGAACTGCTTCGATTTCTCTTATCCTTGCTAGTGGTCTAGCCTCTACCCATTTTGTAAAATAGTCGACTGCCACAATTATGTATTGACATTGTTTGGAGCTTTTTGGCAACGGTCCTACTAGGTCAATGCCCCACATAAAGAATGGGCATGGAGTTGTTGTTGGATTGAAAGGAACTGAGGGTCTGTGATTCATAGACCCATACTTCTGACATGGTTCACATCGCCTTGTGAACTCCTCGCAGTCCTGGCGCATCGTGGGCCAGTAAATCCCATGTCTCATGATTTTTAATGCCATGTTTTTCCCGGCCAGATGGCCGCCACAAATTCCTGAGTGTACATCTGTCATAACTATTTTTGCCTCATCCTGGTTAACGCACTTGAGTAGTGGCTCAACTAGAGCTCTCCTAAAAAGCTTGTTGTCAATTAGGCAATAGTGTTTTGCCTTTATAACCATTTTTCTTGCTTCTTGTCTATCCAAATCCTCATGAGTTCCTTGAATAAACTTGATGATGGGAGTTCGCCAATCTGCTTGTACGGAAATGCAAAGCACCTCTTTCCGGGCTATTGATGGTTCGTGGAGTTCTCTGAAGTATATGGGCTCTGACGTATTTGAAGCTTCCGATGTAGCCAATTTTGACAAGGCATCTGCCCATGTATTGTTGGACCTGTCAATGTTGTTGATGGTCCATGTTGTGAAGTTCTGCAACAATTCTAAGATAATTTTTCTATATGATACCATTCTTTCATTAAGAGCTTTGAACTCCCCCAAAACTTGCTTCACTACAAGTTGAGAATCGCAAAATATGTCTATGGCGGATACCTCTAAGTGGCGAGCTAGGATCAAGCCTGCTACAAGACCTTCGTATTCTGACTCATTGTTGGTCGTAGAAAATTTGAACTTAATGACCTGTCGAATGGTGAAGCCCTCAGGGCTTGTAAGTAGGACTCCTGCCCCTCCAGCCTGTGAGGTAGATGATCCGTCTGTGAACAAAGTCCAAATTTTGTCTTTTGATTCTGAGATTATTTCCCCTGGTTCAGAAGAGGTGAATGTGCATTCTGTGATGAAGTCTGCCAGGGCCTGAGACCTCGTTGAAGTCCTTGGCTGGAATTCCAAGTGGAACTGACTTAGCTCTACAGTCCATGAAGCCAACCTTCCTGTCATGTCGGGCTTATGAAGTACCCGACGCAAAGGTTGATTTGTCATGACAATTATTGTTCTTCCTTGAAAGTATTGCCTTAGTTTTCTGCTGGCCATAATCAAAGCATATGTCAATTTTTCTATGTTCGAGTATCGTGTCTCAGCATCTTTGAGTATATGGCTCGTGTAGTATACGGGCTTTTGCTCCGAGTCCACCTCTTTAACTAATACAGCCGCCAAGGTCGAATCTGAGGCAGACAAGTACAGCTTTAAGGGTTCGCATTGAAGGGGCTTAGCCATAATTGGGGGGGATATCAAAAAGTCTTTGATTCCTTGTAGACTTTCTTCGCATTCCCTTGTCCAACTAAATGTCTTGCTTTTTGAAGCTTCTTTGATTGCTTCATACATGGGGAGACATTTCTTTGAAGACTGAGGTATGAAACGTCTAAGGGCTGCAATGGACCCGGCGAGGGCTTGGAGCTCCTTGAGGCATTTTGGAGCTGGCATATTCTGAATGGCCTTTACTTGGTTTGGATCCGCTTCAATACCTCTTTGAGTGAGTAGGAATCCTAGGAAGCGACCTCCACTTAAACCAAAAGAACATTTTGCTGGGTTTAACCTCATGGAACTAGCCCTTATTCTGGAGAACGTCTCCCTGAGGTCCTTGACGTGATCCGAAGCTGTTGGTGACATTGTTATAATGTCATCGACATATATCTGAATATTTCTTCCGATTTGAGGAGCAAAAATCTTGTCCATTGTTTGTTGGAATGTTGCTCCCGCGTTTAAGAGACCGAAAGGAGTAACTTTGAATCCAAAAACGCCCTTATGTGTTATGAATGCCGTGTCGTCCTGATCTTGTTCTGCCAACTTTATTTGGTTGTATCCCGAAAATGCATCCATAAAAGATAGTAGCTCATTTCCAGCAGTAGAATCGATGAGTTGATCAATATTGGGCAGTGGATAAAAATCTTTGGGACAGGCTTTATTGAGATCCGAGTAGTCTATGCACATCCTCCACTTGCCATTGCTTTTCTTGACCAAGACTGGATTAGCAATCCATTTTGGGAACTGGACGGGCTTAATGAAGTCCGCCTCAAGAAGTCTGTCAATTTCTTTTTCAATAGCCTCTTGCTTTTCTTTGGAGAATATGCGTCTTTTCTGCTTCACTGCTTGTACTCCAGTCTTTATGTTAAGGTGGTGGAGAGCTATCTCAACTGGGATCCCAGGCATGTCCTTGGGAGACCAGGCAAAAATATCTGCAAATTCTCTTAACACTTGGATGAGAGCTTCACGAACTTCAGGAAGTAATTTTGTCCCAATTTTGACGACCTTCTCAGGATTGTTGAAGTACAGAGGAATTTCCTCAACTGGTTCGACTGGTTCATGACTTGGAGGCTTAGGTAGTTCGATGATGTCCCTTGGGTCCATTTCAACGACTTGGTTCACCGAGGTCGATGCACCAGCCGACCTTTTTGGGAGTGCTGAACTAATGTAACATTGTCGAGCTGTTTTTTGGTCTCCACAAACCTCACCAACACCAAAATCTGTGGGAAATTTCATCTTTAAATGTGTTATGGAGACTATCCCCTTTAGAGCTGCGATGGTTGATCTTCCCAATATTGCATTGTAACTTGAGATAGCGTTAACAATATGGAATTTAACCATTACCCATTTTTGGCAAGGTGGAGATCCAAATAGTACGGGCATGTCAATGACTCCAACTGTTTTAACCTCATTGCCCGTGAAACCATACAACGGTGCATCCTTTGAGCTATTGATCTTTCTATCACCCAAATTCATTCTTGAAAAGGCACCCTGGTATAGAATATCAACCGAGCTGCCATCATCGATCATTATTTTCTTGACCACATTTGTCCCTATTTTGGTAGTAATCACCAAGGCATCTTGGTGGTCTTCCATGATTCTATCTCCAAAGTCTTCATCTGAAAATGATATCACCAAGGAAGGGTTTCTTCTAGATTTCTTGTTGTCCACCCGAAATACTTCTCTGGCATAAGCTTTCTTTGCCCTGTTTGAAGAACCTCCCGAAGTGTTTCCTCCAGATATGGTGTCTATGACCCTGTCTGGTTCATTTCTTTGTTGCATTGCATTGTCTCCTTTTTCAACAAAGTGGGATAATTCGCCTTTTTGAATTTTATCCTCAATCAAATTTTTCAGTTGGTAGCATCTCTCTGTATCATGCCCCGTATCCTCATGATAGTAGCAAAATTTGTTGCTTGGAGGCCTATTGGGGTTCATCGGCCTTGGAGGTACATATGAAGGATCAGCTTTAAGGACTCCAAGTATTGCAATCCTATCAGTGTTGAGCTTTGTGAAGTCCTTATCACCCCGTGGTCCTTGAGGCCACTGGCGTTGTTTAGGTGGAGATTTATGTGGAGTGGGTGACCTGTTTGACATGCGTGAGGTGTCATCTCCTCTTTTTAAGTGAGCTGGAGACCTCAATTGTGATCTTCGTGCTCCCCGAGCACCTCGATCATCTCGTCGATATTCCCACTGTGAAGTCTGTTCAATAAACTTGTTCATTCTTGATCTTGGGGATTTCGAAGATTGGGTGCTTCCTACAGCTTCTTGGAGAGTTAGTCTTCTTTCAAATAGCTGTATAGCTGCTTGAAGTGACTGAGGCTCTTTTTCAAAATATTCCTCCAAAATTGCATTGTGTCTATTTCTGTCCACTCCTGCTGCCAAGTACGTCATTGCTAAATTTTCTATCAAATCCGGAACTTGGATCATCTCAGCTCTAAAACGATTTAAATATTCTCTCAGACTTTCATTCGATCTTTGACGAACATTTACAAGAGAGGCCGTTAACTTTCTTCCTTTCTTGTTTGTAGAGAATCTTGACTTGAATTTTTCCTTCAAACTAGTCCATGACTTTATTGATCTTGCTGGTAGATTATTGAACCACATAAGAGCAGTGCCCTTCAAACACGTCGGGAAGAACTGACACTTCGCTACCTCATTATGTCCAAAGAAGGACATTCTTCCATCAAAAAGATTAACGAAGTCATAAGGGTCCGTGGAGCCATCAAACTGATCTATGGGTGGTACCTTAAGATCCCTGTTTATCTTAGCTTTTTCTATGCTTTTAATGAATGGACTCTCCGAAGAGATTTCAGTTTCCCCTGTGTGGGATTTTATGAACTCCTTGAACCTTAATATGTCCTTTGCAGATAAACTAGTTTTGTTTGATTCTCCCCCATCACTATCTTCATCCTCATCTACCGAGTACTCTCTGTCCTCATTTCTGGATTTACGTTTCCTTGATGAGAAAGAATCAGAGGATACCTCCATTTTAGAGTGCTTACTCCCCATAGATGTTCTCCATGAAGATTCATAGTTCTCTGTTTGATATTCAGAGGAGATACGACCGCCGGACACCTCATGGAGCTCTCTCTGTAACCTTATAATCTCTTTCTGCCTCCGAACCTTTTCCGCTAACATTTGCCTTTCTTCATCTAGTCGACGAAGCTCCTCGTCGAGGACAACGTGTCCTGACTGCTCCTTATAGTTTTCCTGATTCTGTCGTTGTTTCTTCATCTTTTCCAGATGCAATCGAGCATCGCTCGTGAGCACATGTTTCCCCTGTGGCGTTAGAACCAACTGGCGAGGGTCGTGCTTTAATCTATGAGGTCCGTTTAACGGATCTGAAAGAGCAGGACCAGGAGGAGATGAAAACAACGCTTGTGGATTCATCGGAGCTTTAGGTTTCGTATTTCGCTTCACACTCACCACATCCTGAGTGTTTGGAGCTAGTTGATTGTCTACTTCATCATTGTTCTCGGCCATTCTTCGTTATGGATCGAAGAATTAAAGTCGATTCAATGATAATTCAGGTCGATTTGTTGTTTCGGTGAGTTGTGTTTACTGTTTTTGAATTTCCGAAATTCTGTTTTTCAGAGGATAATCAAACCTCCTTCTAGCGCCATTGTTAGAGTAATAATATTAAAGTGCCAATCCTTTTCAATGTTGGGGTTACACATATATTTATAGTGCTCTAAATGGGCCTTTATTTGGGTTAGACTATCTTAGTGGGCCTGAGGCCCAACACCCCCATATCCTCCTCCGACAATAAATCAGGCTCTGCAACAATAGGATTTACTTAGCATTCTTGTGTAAAAAAAAAAATATTGCATGGACTACTACCATACAGAACAAAGTAACAACAGAATATCCTAATGATAAAATAGAGACGATGTATTATTCGAATAAACTTTAACATCGAAATGCTCTTGGCCACTTGGCAGGCGAGCCGGTTAAACCGATAATCCCCCTAGGCCTTACATATACGGATGACTTTGTGAATTGAAGTGGTATTAACCTGGGTAACCATCACATGTATGGTTTATATGCATCCAGAATCATGTTTCACTACCAGAATGCACTAAACATATATAATTAAAATTCACCGTATATTAGAAACACACAAGTGTAGTTCAAGACCAACAATTATACAATTAAGTAAAAAATCACTGGAAATATTGTGAAACAAAGTAATTGAGAAAGAGGAATAAACAAGTATTGAACCTGAATGCCCTAAGAACGAGAAGAGGAGGGTGATAATTCACGGTGATTTGGGACAACGCTTACCGGAGAGAACCATTGATATTTATATGGATATATATATATACATGCGTTCAGGTCCACAACCACCGTGGATTGACCAGCCAGCAGGATAGCCGCAACATTTCAATGCAATGCGGCAGAAGGGTCCGCAACCTTTCAATGCGGCAGGACGGTCCAATGCGGCAGTATTATTGTGAAAGTTAAATTAAAAATAGAAAAATAAGATAAAATTCGAATTTAAATTCATAAAATTTCAAATATTAATACTCATTAATTATGTGATTAATTTTACATTAGATTCATTAATTTTCTATTTTTTGAGATTTTTACATTAGATTAACTAATTTAGGAGTACGGGTCAAATCGATAGTTGACCACGACTTTTACCTTCCAAAGTAATTTATTATTTTTTGAAATATTGGGAATATCACTAAATTAGACATATATTGACTTACGTGCGGTTGTATCGTCGATAAGTATTTTTTAAAAAATAGAAACAACAATCCGGGACAAAGCACTAGTTAGATATACTGGTCAAATCGATAGTTCACTACCACTTTTACCACCCAAATAAACTTATTATTTTTTCAAAACTTGAGAATATCACTAAATTAGACATATATTGACTTACGTGTGGTTGGATCGTCGATAAGTATTTTTTAAAAAATAGAAACAACAATCCCGGACAGTCCGGGATTGTTGTTTCTATTTTTTAAAAAATACTTATCGACGATCCAACCACACGTAAGTCAATATATGTCTAATTTAGTGATATTCCCAAGTTTTGAAAAAATAATAAGTTTATTTGGGTGGTAAAAGTGGTAGTGAACTATCGATTTGACCTGTATATCTAACTAGTGCTTTGTCCCGGATTGTTGTTTCTATTTTTTAAAAAATACTTATCGACGATACAACCGCACGTAAGTCAATATATGTCTAATTTAGTGATATTCCCAATATTTCAAAAAATAATAAATTAATTTGGAAGGTAAATGTTACCATCCTGATTTATTTTTCAACAGTTATCTAAGATTGAGATGTACATGTCATTCCATCATTATTTAAACTACATAACATGTAAAAAATATCCATATTACATTATTAAAGATACTTTAAAGTTAAAATTAACATATTTTATTATTTTGATGCATATTTGAAGATTTAAAAATTAAACAAAAAAAATAAAAAATCTTCGATTGCTGCCGCAATGAGACATTGCGGTAAATTTTCCTGCCGCAATGTTTGGTTGTGGCTCAGAAAATTTTTAAGTCATTAAATATGGTTGGTGGCTGGTAATAAATGAACCATCCGCAGCAATGTTTCATTGCGGCAGTTGGCAATTAAGGCTTCATGCCGCAATGAAACGTTGCGGTAGGCGTTAAATCTGTTTCCTTTAAGGTTACAGAATTTGTCTTTTTTTCCAATTTCCTTTTTTCCAAACAGCAGAAAACACAACCAAGTGCTCAAAAATTTCAAGGGTTTGGAGCTCAAAAATTCATCCAAAATTAAGGTTAGTGCTCTATTCAATGGCTTCATTTTTAATTAGCTCTTCTAGTTCATCTAGTGAACGTAATGGTGATGATTATGTTACGCCGCCCGTTAAAAAAAATCATGTTTCTCGTAAATTATTCGTTGATGATGTAGATATTGATAATTATTATAGTAGTGTTCATAAACGTAGAGTGAAATACAATGTTCATAAAAATAAAATGAATGTTGATGATGTTGGTGGGGAAAAAAATGATGGTGGAAAGGATAAAAACAAGATAATTATTATTGATGGTGATGATGAAAAAGATGAGAAATTTGGGATGAGAAAAAATGATGATGAAGGAGATGAGGATATTAGGATGGAAAAAATTGATGATGAGGAGGATGTTAGGATGGGAAAAAATGTTGATGATGAGGATGTTAGGATGAGAAAAAATGATGATGATGAGGATATTGGAAACCAAAATTTTGATTTTACATTTGCGGATGTTAATAAGGTTGTGCCTTGTGTTGGAATGATTTTCGATACATTAGATGAGGCGGAAAGTTTTTATAGAAATTATGGTCGAAATGTCGGATTCGAGATAATAATTAGGAATACTCATAAACATCAACGGAGTCATGATCCATCATCCCGTTTGTTTATTTGTAAGAAGGGTGGAAGAGTAGCACCGGAATCGGATTATCTTGATAAAGGAAAACGACGCATTAGGGATGTAGATCCACGAACGAATTGTCGTGCTCGAATGTACGTATGTCACCTAGTTAATGTAAACAAATGGAAGGTAACTTTGGTTGATTTGAAACATAATCATTCCATGGTAACACCGGATAAGCGACAATTTTTTCAAACATCACGCAACATCGATCCGATCACCCGATCATTGATTGAGTTGTTTAACAAATCGGGGATCGAGACGAGTAAAGTGATGAAATATCTTGGTGAGACATGTGGAGGCATTGAAAATTTAGGGTTTTCTAATCAAGATGTACGTAACGTCATACGGGATATTCGGCACCGAGTGTTTGATTCCGGTGATGCGGAGTGTGGCTTGGTCTTGTTACGAAAGTTACAACAAGAGAATGCGTTCGGTCATTTCTTCTATCGAGTGGATGTGGATAACGAGAATCGTGTTAAAGGTTTGGTGTGGGTTGATCCTCGATGCATGAACGCTTACAAGAATTTTGGTGATGTGGTGACGTTCGACTCAACTTATCGAACGAATAGGTATTGTATGCCTTTCATACCTATTACGGGGGTGAACCACCATTACCAAAATATTTTGTTTGGATTTGCACCCATGAGAGATGAGACCGAGACTTCTTATCAATGGGTTTTAAAAACTTGGTTGGAAGCCGTTGACAACAAACCTCCCACTACAATAATTACCGATCAAGACATTGCTTTGGGAAATGCTATTGCCACGGTTATGCCCGAAACAAATCACTTTTATTGTACATGGCATATAAGTAGTAAATTTCCCGAGAAGTTATCTAGTTTGTACACCAAATATCCGGAATTCAAAACAGATTTTAATGCATGTGTGTACAAGTCATTGTCTCCCACGGAATTTGAAGGTAGATGGGAGGAATTGGTCGAGAAGTACAAACTTGAGGATCATGTTTGGTTAAATGAAATGTATCGCATTAGACATCAATGGATTGGTGCTTACACAAAGTCGCATTTTGCCGCCGGTATGACCACTACCTCTAGAAGCGAATCAATGAATGCATTTTTTGATGAATATGTGCAAGCATCTACCGGTTTGAAAGAATTCATTGAGAATTCCCAAAAGGCTTTGGAGGCACAATATCTTAGGGAGGTTAAAAGTGACTACGAGAGCGAAGAAAGGGAAAGGAGACTAGTATTGCAATCATCCTTGGAAATTCATGCATCCGAAATTTACACGAAAGAGATGTTTAGGCGTTTTCAAAAGGAGCTTCTAAAAAGTACATCTTATGTCGTGACGAAAACTAAAGGTGGATGTCATTTATTTAAAATGTTCGTGGTTGAGAAGTCTACCGTGCCGGAGGATCGTAGAAGAAGCTATCGGTTGACGGCCCATATTGATGGACATATTGAATGTGTTTGTATGCAATTTGAACATTCCGGGATGATTTGTAAACACATGATCCGTTACCTAGACATGAAACAAAAAATACGTATACCGAATGATTACATCATGTCTAGGTGGACAAAAAATGGCAACAAAATTGCCGGACCTCTACCTTATACCCCTCCCGTTCTTGGTAATGTTGGTGAATCACAAGCATCAAGGTATAGTGCATTGTGCAAATCATTTCAAAATTTAGGCGCTGTTGGTAGTTGTTCCGTCCCACGTTTCAACTACGTGATGAACTTGATTGAGCGAGAGAGGTGTCACGTGGAAATTGCTTTTCCACAAGAAGATAAGATCGAACAAATGAACGAGTCGTTTCCTCAAGAAGATTGGGATCATGATCCGATATTCGATCCTCCAATGTCACAAACTAAGGGACGAAAGAAAGCGGCAAGATATAAAAGTGGTATTGAAACGTCAACTTCAACAACCAAGCAACGAAAGTGCGGAAAATGTGGGTTGGTAGGAGCAAACCATGATAGAAGAAATTGTCCTGGCAATTAGTTTCAATTGTATTCTGTAATATTTGAAACTATTTTTATTAATTTTAATTTTAATTTTCTATGTAAGGTATTAATATGCAATCCATGCATTTGTACTAGTTTAAATTAGAATTTTTTCCAATTTTTCGAATATTAGGAAAAACACATAAATTAGTAAACACTTAACGAAATCTTTAATTTATCTCAAATTTTATATTTAACAATAGAAATAAATTGGAATTTTATCAATTTCCAAATTATAATATCAAGAAAAAAAAATAATGTGTCTATCCGCAAGGAGGCCTTGCGGTAGGGATGTGCCTATCCGCAAGGACTCATTGCGGCAGGGAGGAGTCCAGTAGCTTTTCTCTCTCCTCCCCTGTTTTCCCCTGTGAGCAGGGGAAAACAGGGGGAGGAGAGAGAAAAGCTACTGGACTCCTCCCTGCCGCAATGAGGCCTTGCGGATGTCAATAATTTTTTATTATTATTTATGTCCTGATTATAAAAATTGGAAAAATGATAAAATTACAATTTATTTCAATTGTTAAATGTAAAATTCGAGAAAAATGAAAAAAATTATTTTTTTCCCAAATTTTATTTTAAAACTTGACAAAATTTGCATTTAAAAATCGAAAAAAGGCATAAATTATATTTCATTCCTGATAATTAATTTAAAATTCGAGAAAAATGGGAAAAAAAATTCCGAGGTTTTTAACTAAAATTCGAAAGAAAGGATTAATTTAAAACAAAATTTGATGTTTTTTTCGAATTTTGAAGCAATAATTATAAATAAATAATTTAAAATATTATTACTTAAAAAAATATTGAAATATGAGCGGAATTCATTTCGCATTCATATATGAACGGTTGCTAAAATTGGCAGATGTGCCATTCCTGGCCGAGCGGGTTGTTGCGAATCGAAATTCCGAGGTTAAGCGTGCTTGGGCTAGAGCAAATCTGGGATGGGTGACCCCCTGGGAAGTTCCCTTTTTCCAATTTTTTTTTTTTTTAAGTTTGCTCAAAAAAATTATTATCTAATTTTTCTGAATCTATTAAATTAATTTTTCCTGGGACATTTGGATTAAAATATAAGTTTAAAACAAATTTATCTAATTTTTTTATACAAAATTAAAAAAAATAAATTAGAAAAAGGGAACTTCCCAGGGGTCACCCATCCCAGAATTGCTTTAGCCCAAGCACGCTTAACCTCGGAGTTTCGATTACTAACAACCCACTCGGCCAGGAATGCCACATCTGTTCGTTTTAGCAACCGTTCATATATGAATGCGAAATGAATTCCGCTCATATTTCAATATTTTTTTAAGTAATAATATTTTAAATTATTTATTTATAATTATTGCTTTAAAATTCGAAAAAAACATCAATTTTTTTTAAATTAATCCTTTCTTTCGAATTTTACTTTGAAAAACTGGAATTTTTTTTCCCACTTTTCTCTAATTTTAAATTAATTATTAGGAATAAAATATAATTTATGCCTTTTTTCGATTTTTAAATGCAAATTTTGTCAAGTTTTAAAATAAAATTTGGGGAAAAAAATATTTTTTTTCATTTTTCTCGAATTTTACATTTAACAATTGAAATAAATTGTAATTTTATCATTTTTCCAATTTTTAATATAAGGAAATAAATAGTAATAAAAAATTACTGTCATCCGCAACGCCTCATTGCGGCAGTGAAGAAACTGACGCCAAGCTGATATCATGCTGTTGTATTATTGCCGCAATGACTCTTTGCAGCAGGGAACACTTACCAGTTTTACACAGTCTTCCATATGTTCAACTTACATTCCCAAAAATTCAAATGTTATTTTCAAGATACATTAAATTTTATTTTGAATTTTAATGTTGAAAAAATTTTAATTTGAAATATTTTCTCTATAAATACTCACACCCTCAACCTAAAATTTCATATTCTAATCTTCTTCTCATTTTTCTCTCTAGAAACCTAAAATTTTTCTTATCATGGATTCAAAAAATGAGAAGAATGCTAGTTTAAAAACAAAATTGGTAGAAGCCAAGAGAGAAATCATGCTTCTTGAAGATAAAGTTGTAGATTTGGAGGTAAAAGTCGAAGAACTCGAAGAAGTCTTGAAAGAGAGAAACATGGAGATTGCCTATTTGAGGAAATTGTACGGGCATGGAGATGAACATCCGTAGACGGAAGAAGAAGGAGGGCTCGAAGAAATTGTTTTAAATAAAAATTGTATTTTGATGTTTTCCCCCATCCAAAAATATTATTAATGAATTAAAATTTTCTTTTCATGTTTATTCTAAATATTTTGTATTATCTCCAATTCAATTAAAATATTACATATTTTCAACATTTATTCGATTAAATAAATATTTTTGGGTGAATTCAAATGAAAAATAATTTTTTTGTAAATTTTGGAATAGAATTTTATTTTATCAATTTTTTTAAATTTTAAAATAAATTTTGGGAAAAAAATAATTCTTTCATTTTTCTCGAATTTTACATTTAAAAATTTAAATAAATTGTAATTTTATCATTTTTCCAATTTTTAATTGAAATATTATGAATCAAATTATTTTTAAAAACTGGGTTAAAATCCGCAAGGCCTCAATGCGGCAAGAAGCTGCTGCCGCAATGAGACCTTGCGGATATCATTAATTTTTTTATTATTTATTTCCTAATATTTAAAATTGGAAAAATGATAAAATTAAAATTCATTTCAATTGTTAAATGTAAAATTCGAGAAAAATGAAAAATATTTTTTTTCCCCAAATTTTATTTTAAAACTTGACAAAATTTGCATTTAAAAATCGAAAAAAGGCATAAATTATATTTCATTCCTGATAATTAATTTAAAATTCAAGAAAAATGGGAAAAAAAATTCCGAGGTTTTTAACTAAAATTCGAAAGAAAGGATTAATTTAAAACAAAATTTGATGTTTTTTTTCGAATTTTGAAGCAATAATTATAAATAAATAATTTAAAATATTATTACTTAAAAAAATATTGAAATATGAGCGGAATTCATTTCGCATTCATATATGAACGGTTGCTAAAATTTGCAGATGTGGCATTCTTGGCCGAGCGGGTTGTTGCGAATCGAAACTCCGAGGTTAAGCGTGCTTGGGCTAGAGCAAATCTGGGATGGGTGACCCCTGGGAAGTTCCCTTTTTCCAATTTTTTTTTTTTTAAGTTTGCTCAAAAAAATTATTATCTAATTTTTCTGAATCTATTAAATTAATTTTTCCTGGGACATTTGGATTAAAATATAAGTTTAAAACAAATTTATCTAATTTTTTTATACAAAATTAAAAAAAATAAATTAGAAAAAGGGAACTTCCCAGGGGTCACCCATCCCAGAATTGCTCTAGCCCAAGCACGCTTAACCTCGGAGTTTCGATTACTAACAACCCACTCGACCAGGAATGCCACATCTGTTCGTTTTAGCAACCGTTCATATATGAATGCGAAATGAATTCCGCTCATATTTCAATATTTTTTTAAGTAATAATATTTTAAATTATTTATTTATAATTATTGCTTTAAAATTCGAAAAAAACATCAATTTTTTTTTAAATTAATCCTTCCTTTCGAATTTTACTTTGAAAAACTGGAATTTTTTTTTTCCCCACTTTTCTCTAATTTTAAATTAATTATTAGGAATAAAATATAATTTATGCCTTTTTTCGATTTTTAAATGCAAATTTTGTCAAGTTTTAAAATAAATTTTTGGGGAAAAAAATATTTTTTTTCATTTTTCTCGAATTTTACATTTAACAATTGAAATAAATTGTAATTTTATCATTTTTCCAATTTTTAATATAAGGAAATAAATAATAATAAAATATTACTGCCATCCGCAACGCCTCATTGCGGCAGGGAGGAGTCCAGTAGCTTTTCTCTCTCCTCCCCTGTTTTCCCCTGTGACAGGGGAAAACAGGGGAGGAGAGAGAAAAGCTACTGGACTCCTCCCTGCCGCAATGAGGCGTTGCGGATATCCGCAAGGAGTCATTGCGGCTATGTTTTGTTTTTTTTTTTAAAAGTCAGCTTGTTTTTTCTTTTACCCAGTAAAAACAGACAGCAAAAAAAAACTGCAATAAGGAATCTGTTTTTACTGCTTCCCATCTACATTTTATAAAACCTGTTTTAACCACATAAACGCGAAATACCATATCAACACAATCCCAACCAATATAAATACAACAATACAACTACCTATTTTCAAAGCAAAATTAACAAAATAATAATACAATCAAATAAACAAGATCAAATTTAACTAAAGTCCCAGCTGCCTTTGTTGTAACCCGGCAATAGTCATTTTCCGTGCTTCCCCTTTAAAAAGCTCCCAAGCTATGCGATACCGGAAAGTCAAAATATCATATACTGGGTGCCACATTACATCTTTCAATGATATGCCGCCAAGTATATCATCCATATACTTGCAAACGTACACGCCACAATCAGAGCCGCCTTGTTGCTTCGGTCGATCCTTAATGAACTTCACATCCATGAAACTGTCTTCAGCAAATTTCAAAGGTTCCAAGAAATGAAGCATGCACGGCAATAATTTTTCCTACAAATTTACCACAAAAAATTAAAAACATATTCAAGAAGAAGACATATTTAAAAAACATTGCATAAGATTACCATGACATAAATCTCCTTGGCGTACACCTTTCGTAAGTCACAATAAGATCCATGGTCCCGGAGAGGATCAATTAAAAGCAATTTCATTCGTTCAAGGTCCACAACAAACAAAAACCAATGACCACCTGTGCATACGGGGAACATAGCAACATCACACAAGTGTATTGGTGGCCCAAACTGCTGGTCTTGATAGATATTATAGAAATTTTCTTGCTCTTTCAACCTCTCCGGAGTTTTACAATTTGGATGCATCTGCAAAAAAGAGAAAATAAGTTATGAAATGCAAGAATTCTTGCAATTTCTATTATTCTATATTTCTTGCATTTTATAACCTTATTTCAATAATTTTGCATTTTAGACCTTTACTTCTCTATTTCTCGCATTTTATAACCTTATTTCTATAATTTCGCATTTTAGACCTTTATTTCTCTATTTCTTGCATTTTAGACCTTTATTTCTCTATTTGTTGCATTTTAGACCTTTATTTCTATAATTTTGCATTTTAGACCTTTATTTCTATATTTCTTGCATTTTATAACCTTATTTCAAATAAAATGCAGTACTAATATGTTAATTAATCAAAATTCGAATTAATAAATCATATTAATTCATAAATTCGAATTTTAAACTCAAAAATTCAAATTAATAATTCAGAAAAATTCGAATTAAAATTTCCACAACTCATAAAAAACATTATAATTATAATTTCTTTTTTTTTTTTTTTTTTGCTAAATTTATAATTATAATTTCATAATTATAAACCCTAATAATTCGAATTAATTCATAGTTTTAATAAAAATTCGAATAATAATTCGAAACCTAATTCTAAATTGGGCATTTCGAGCTAATTCAACCTAATTAAAGATGAGAAACCCTAATTTCAACTCAATTGAGGGTAAAAGCCCTAATTTCAAACTAATGCAAACCAAAAATGGGTAAAATTCGAACTATGAACCCTAATAATTCGATTTAATTCATGATTTTAACTAAAATGAAGCAAATAAACACCACCCACAGTTAAAAACGAATCAAACCATGTACATATAATCGTCAGTAGCAATGTATATAGTAGTGCGTGTGTGTATGTATAACTACGTGCGTGTGTGTATAAGTGTCAATTAGAAGATACCTTGAGGAGGAAGATGGCCTGACATTTCGCAGCTTTGTGTGTAAATCGCCCGGAATCGCCTGAAATCGCCTGAGCTCTGTGTTTAATTAGAGTTAATCGGGTCGCGGCAGCCGCAATGGGTGGTTGTATAAGTCTCCTATCCGCATTGTATCATTGCGGTAATGATTTAAGGGTAAAAAAGTAATTCCATATTTTTATGTATCCGCATTGTATCATTGCGGCAGTGATATAAGGGTAAACAAGTAATTTTAGATTTTCATTTATCCGCTATGTATCATTGCGGCATCAAATTGGAGGGTGAAAACGTAATTTCATATATTTACTTGTTTCAATATTTCAAATTAACAGCTTTTATTAATTTATTATTTTTATTACTTTTAATAAATATAAAACTATAATAATTTATTTAAAATTTTATGTAATAATTCAAATTTTATAAACATTTTTATATTTTATAATGTATTAATTTACCAATTTTTTTAATTTTAATAAATAATAAAAATAAAGGTATAAAAACGTAAAATAATATTTAAGGACCAGAGAGCGACTCCTGCCGCAAACGTTCAATGCGGCCCATTCCTACCGCAAGTTTTCATTGCGGCACCCCTAAATTTTTTTTTAAGTTTTCCTGCCGCAAGGGTTCATTGCGGCAGTGTACGAGTTGGTGGTTGTGGGCCTTTTTTCAACCAACGGTGGCTGTGGAAGGGCACCCTATATATATATATATATATATATATATATATATATATATATATATATATATATATATATATATATATATATATATATATATATAGGCCTTTGCTCCATAAAGAACACTCTTATATAACAAACAATAAAGAACACTATAAAATCATTTATTCCAATAGATCCATTGGCCCCGCCAGGGGCACCCAATACAAAAAGTTCTTATTTTTTTAGGCTCTATCCATCCAGCAAAAAAAAAAAATTGAAAATTTTACTGTTCATGATGACGTCACTGATGACGTCATCGATGAACAGTAAATTTTCAATTTTTTTTTTTTGCTGGATGGATAGAGCCTAAAAAAATAAGAACTTTTTGTATTGGGTGGCCCCGCCAGGGGCAATGGATCTATTAGATATGAGGTGTTCTTTGTTGTTTGTTATATAAGGTGTTTGCTATGGAGTCCAACCCATATATATATATATGATTTTGCTCAAATACAAACCAATTCTTAAATTAAGTTTCCCGCCAAGGGTACCTTCACAAAAAATATTTAAAATAATTGGTTCTATCCAATAAAAAAAAAATCCCTGCCGTGGAAATGCGAAGCATTTAAGACAGTAAACGGATGAGTTAGGTAGTCATGAGGGCCGAAGGCTCTCGACACACCCGTCAATCGTCTATTGCCTTTACCATTGATTGTCATTCCTTACAACTTTAGAATGATAAAGGTGCGAAGCGCCGTACAAGAAGGTTCTTTAACCAGTGAAATCCACTGCCACGTCATCACGTGAACAGTGATTTTTTTTTATTTTTTATTTTTATTTTTTTTGTTGGATAGAGCCAATTATTTTAATCATTTTTTGTATTAGGGTATCCCTAGTTTGGTCATTAGATTAGCTTGAAATATTAGATTAGTGTTTAGTTTTTAGTTTGTAGTTAATTTTAGTTTGTAGTGGAGTAGGACCCTATATATATATAGATAGATGTGGATACAAGACAACTACAAGATTAATTAAGTATTGAAGTGTAGATCAGAGAGGCTTTCTACTTTTGAAATTAGGGCTTTTTGGGTTTGTCTGAGAGTAAGGTCAATGGTCCTGCTAAAATAGATTGGAGTTATTGCTATAAGAGCATTTCCAAGAGATTCGAATAAAGTTTCTCAATATCACAATTTAAAAAGAAATGGCTCCAAATATCATAAATGGAAAAATTGACCTCATATATTATTCCAAAATGCTATATCATGTTTTTTTTTTAACACTAGTAAACCTACTTTAGTTAAGTTAAAAAAAAAGCTACTTTAGAATGTATTTTAGGTGTTAACACCACTTCATTTAGAGCGTTTTGGTTATTTAACGCTACTTCATGTGGTGTTTTGGGGTGTTTTTCTATTTTTTTTATTTCTCCTAAATATATATTTACAAACAATATTTAACTAAATGGTAAATTAAAATTTTGTTTTTAATAATTAACATATGGGGTTCAACGTTTCCATTTTGGGTTTTAGAAATATTTCGAACGACCAATAAACCGTATGCGAACTTAGGGTTTAGGGTTGTTTACAACCCTAAATCCTAACTTATCCTGATTTTTCAACACGTTAACGTTTAAAAATCAGATCGACGGATTCAATTTTTTATTTAAAATTTTTAATTGTTATCTGTATTCCCTCGGGGTTTCAACGGTTAACCTTTGGGGTTCAACAGTTCCATGTTAGGTTTAGAAATATTCGGAACGACGATAAACCGTATGCGAACTTAAGGTTTAGGGAACAACCCTAACCCTAGATCCTAAACCCTAACTTATCCTGATTTTTAAATGTGTTAGCGTTTAAAACTCAAGTCGGTGGATTCAATTTTTTAATTAAAATTTTTTAATTTAAAAAATACAAGTTTAATTAAATTTAGGGGTTCAACAATTAATTTTTGGGGTTCAGCGTTTCCATTTTGGATTTTAGAAATATTCAGAACGACGAATAAACCGTATACGAACTTTAAAAAAATTTAATTTATATTTTAATTGACCATTTATAAATTAGTTTTTTAATATTTTTTTACAAATATATATTTAGAAGAAAACAAAAAAAACAAGCAAAAAAAAAAAGAGAAGAAGTAAAAACACCCAAACGCCACATAAAGTGGCGTTGGGCCTTTGAAAACCAAACATCAATTAGCATTTCTACCAAAACACTGTTTGAACTCGCGTTTCAACAAAAAAAAAAAAACTAACCCCCTTAACGCTAGACGCATTAGCATTTCCATAAAAAAAACGTTATATTATACTGTGTTTTGGAGTGATATTTGGGGCCAAGTTTTTGAGCTGTGATATTTGGGACCATTTTCTTTCAAATTGTGATTGATAGGGTCGACACCCTAGAGACTCCTACATTCACTATTCAAAATAATATAAATAAATGACTCTTAGCAAGTTATTACATTGGTTTATGTGTCAAACTCCAACAATCCTCTTTATATTAGCTTTTTAGTTATACTTATAGCCAAAAGTTGTGCAAGAATTGGTGGACAAGTATATTTTATTATTAAAACACAAGTTAAGAGCTACTAGTGGCTCTTAGAAATGAGCAGAGAGAAGATGCTCTTAGTATTTTTAAGAGCCACTAAGAGTCTCTTGGAGCAACATTTTCATTCTCTTTCCTCATTTTTTGAGTTAAGAGCATGAGTAGAGAGTCTCTTGGAGATGCTCTAATATAACACCAAAAAAGTGATTTTTGGTGCTAAAATAACAACATGCTTCCAATGGTTTGTGCTATATCTTGTTTCATATTTAACTAAATTTTCATGTATCCCACATTTTTTAATACAAATTTAATTTAAGGTCATAAAGCGAAGTAAATGTAGAAATGATTTCCCTCCTTTTTATATTCCCCACTCACTTTTTACCTTTTTGAGTTGTTTCAAAATATAGCTCAATGCTATAGTTTGTGCTATATAGCACAAATTATAGCATTGTGCTATTTTAGCACAAATTATAGAACACCATTGGATTTTAATATTTTGTATTTAGTGCTATAATATAACTATAGCATAAGATATAGCACACCATTAGTCTTGCCCTTATATGTGATGGATGAATGACACTTCAAATTTCGAAATTTAGGCGGAGCTTCTCATTTAGGCGTTGCTCTCGACTATTTGAAGGGAAGAATGTAAATGAAGAAAAGTAAAATATTTCATTAAATTGTTCTCGAATTTAAAATTTGTAGAATTGACTTATTTTATTACTCTAACATATTCGCGAAGAAATGTATATAAATGATTGTCAAATTATAATTCAAATTTTAAATTCAAAATGTTATAATTCTGTAAATATTATACCCTCAAAGTTTCATATTCTTATTTTTTAAATATGCACATATCAATTTTCCTTTAGTTTATCTAATATAACAAAATTATATAACAACAGTACAAGAGATACTATAAGTTTGTGGTGATGATATAGTCGTTATGTAAATAAATCAAAGTTAGCCATGTATGTTGGAGAGAGACGAACACAAGATGGTGTAGACTTCAGATTTAGAAATAAATGTATATGATTTGATGTAGTTAAGTACCTAGTAATAATTAAGAATATATGATATAATTCATATTCAATGACAATCAAATATCAATTATAATTTGTGAAAAATGGGTGAATGCTTTAAATAAATATACTTTAAAACATATTTAATGAAATATCTAAAGACGGATCGATAAGACCAAATCTATTATATATACAACATACTACTTTGTGATTGATTTTATTCCCTATCAAATTACTAATTTAACCCTATTATGTAATGTTTCACAAGTGTTAATTTGGACTTTGGTGCTGCTCGTTCTACCCATTCGCCTTTCGCGTAACTAGGACCCTAACTGTGACGCCCCCAAATCCGAGGTCAGAGATTCAGGTCGTCACATCACCATCCAACCATATCATACCTGTATTAACTTTACAACTCAACAATACATCCATCCAGACCTCAATCTTACGTACATACAAGTTAGAGCCTCAGAAGCGATAATCAAAAGTAACACTAAATATTACAATTCATCTGTACAATCCGGAATCTTACGCACTTCCACTTATACAACTACACTTGAAGACAAGTCTTACTATTACAGTTGAAAACCTATCAGACTTACTCTGTAGTATTTATCAGGAACTAAATCATCTCAGGGGTAAATCTTCTACTCCTCTTCTGCTGGTGCGGAGTTAACCGACCAAATTCTTCTTTTTCTGAAAAGTTTTTATAAAGCAAGAATGAACTACATAATGCTCAGCAAGTTCACCATTTTGAAAAATAATAATGTGGTTTATTTCGAAAACGTTCCCAACTGTATGGGTATATATATCTCAGATTTCAAAACATAATTCGACAATATATATGTCCGAGTTTGAATAAAACATTTATACTCACTAAGGAGCTTTAAGAATAACATATGAATCCGTTATAAGGTTCCCATTTCAATAAATCTCAAGTTGGAAAATATATACATATGAGTATATCATTTTTGGCAAAACACTCTACGGTTAACATACTATACAGGGTATACATTATTGCAAAACCTCTTTCCTTCCATTAGCTTAGAAGGTTTCTCATTCAAAAACATTTCATTCTTTGAAATAATTGCAAGAGTGCACCAATACGTGCCAATCTTTATAGAAAATCTTGCAGTTCTAGATACTGCACGATGTCAATATTTTTCTTATAAAAAACCACACTATCGGCAACTTGGCACTTAGGCCCAAGAAGCAGTGTTTGAGTATTTTTCCAAAGTGGAGGATGGGACTGGAAGAAAACATAAAAACCTGACAAGGATTGACGATGATCAGTCGCCACAACCAAGTCCAACAATCCGCGGGTCTTCTCTACTAGTAGAAGGATAGAAACTACATCCGTAACAATCCCTTGGGTAAAAGCTCCATCCGCAAATACCCTTGATGAAAACTCTATCCGTAATCATCCTTCGGCAACACCTGGGCCGGAATAAATGACGGACCGCCTGGCTAACGGCCTCTTACACTAAACTCGGGGTCGTTCGTCAATGACCCTGCACGCCAGAGTCCCCTTTTTTCTTTTTCTTTCAAAACTTTTTTTGATGGAAAATCGAGTAGTTGAGGTCCGACATCAGTCGACCGATAATTCTTGAAAAACGTGCGATGGAGTAAAACCTGACCGGGGGTTTTCAAAAATGTTTTGGGTTCGAAAGAGTTCGAGTTTGAAAACGCTAAAGGTATCTTGGATTAGTTTTGTCTTTAAAATGATGAACAATAACTAATAAATAATATTTTTAGATTTAATATAAACAATTAATAAAATAATTATTTAATTAAAATAAGCTTTAATCCAAGATAGATATTTTTGAGTATTTTTAACAACGTAAAAATAATAATTACTAAGGTATACGATACTTCCCGAATGACTCTTCGGGTTTTCGCAATTTAATCACGATACAATAATATACCGCTCCCCGGTCAATAGTATATTTGGACCGCTACGACCTCTAGTCGTTGTCCGAAGAAAACACTTTCATTCTAAGTTCAAGGGTGTACAAACACATATGCATATATCTCAAACTTCAACATAATCTTGTAAAGCATAAGCATATAATACATTTGGAAGTTACAAACACAACAGTAAAAATCCTTATATATAAGTTTTGGAAAGTAAACTTGCATAGGTAAAATCAAGAATATAATCTTTTGAAAATAAATACTTAGGGTTGGAAAACTTGCCTTGGTGAGGTTGGGGTGGTCGGGCTCGCGAAGTGGAACAAAGATCTATACATATCCAACATTTGCACGTTAGTACCTTAACAACACTACTTAATCGTAAGGTTTTAAAGGATGTAAGACCAACTTAACGACTCCAATTTGTGACCACTAACCCTCCCATATGACCATGTCATTACTTTATCACATTCGTTACCCATTCAACTCGAATCCATTCCTCAAACTTGAAACACAAGTGAGTACTCTTAAAACTACGTTAAACTAACCTCCTAGGTGATTTTTCACTCGCGCGTACTTCGCTCTAACATTTTTATAAAATTAAAAAATACAAATTTTACTCAAATTCTTCTTGGACAGCCTTCACAACTGTATAATCTGACTACGCTCAAATTTTCATAACACTAGCATAATTTTTAGGGGTCCTAATGCAGTTCACAAGTCAGCATCACAGAGCAGTTCGGATTCCAGAACCACTCCTCACTAATCAGACCATATCTCAAAAACTACACATCTCCTGGACATGAACCTTATATGCCTAGAAACTACATGAAATTATCTTTCCAACCATATGTATTAGGCCCTCGGGAGATGAGATTTAGAGGTTCAAAATCCTCCTACAAGACAGACTATGTTCCCAGAATTTACAACAAGCACCTTTTCAACTTCAACACTTCACAACAACACAATACTCTCTTTACAACCATTAAATCCACCAAGACTCATCTCTATTCCATACATGAGATCGCATACTCTAAGCACATGCCTTAAAATCACAACAACAAGCATATATCTTCAAGATCTCGTCATCTAAAGTTCAAACCATCAAGATTCACTCCAATACTTATAGATCTAACAATATAAACTATAAACTTGTCATGGCTAAGGGTTGAGAGATAGTTATACCTTCGTTGAGTCTCTAGTGACCTTTTATGAGCTTTTTAATCCTTGGAGAAGCTTGATCTATCCTTAATAAACCTTAAACTAACAAGAACATCAAGAACACAACTTATAAATTTTCGGAGTTACTATACCCCAGCTGAAAGAACTGGAAAAACGAGGTCCTTACCTTGCTTTCCTGGACAAGGCTTCTAAAGAAGAGTTGTAGAGCATCTCAATACCTTTACAAAAAGATATAGAACGCAAGATTTGGATGAGAAACGAAGGCTCTACGGTCATTTTACTGAGCTGCTGTTTGCCATGGCCGGGAGCAGAAATATTTGGGATGTTTTTGTGTTTTGTTTGATGTGTGGTTTGAATTATGAGATGTATTATTGATATGTATATCATTCACATGTCTCCATCCTAGTCTAGTAGACTAGGCACACACCATGCCTCCTTGTCTCCTTGGATAATGCACCACTAACTAGTCACTATCATTGGTTGCTTTTTGCTTTTCTAGTTTACTTTCCTAATTATCTACTTACATGATACTTGCATGTAATATCCTTCCTTGTATTATTATTTCTCCACCAATGGTTGTCACTTAATCCTTAATTCATATCGTATCTTAATTAACTCCTCGTAATAATATTTTGTCGCGTAGAGATTTCCCTTGTAATTCCTTAAGTACTTAATTGTGTAAATTCTTTAAATGTCCATAACTTCTTGTCATAGTCTCTTAAAATCTCCTAATACTCTAATAACTCTCAAATCCCAAGTTTTTATGAATCTTAATAGCAGTAGGCCTCTTGCCTTCAACAATCTTCCATTTTTCATACACAGTGAATATAACAACATAAATTTTCAGATAATCAATTCCATTACATAACATAGGTGACTCAAAAGGTCCCTAAATCACAATGTCATAAGCTTTTACATATTTAAAATATTACAAAAATCGGGGTTCTTAAAGCCTCCTATCCTTAAAAGGATTCCGTCCCGGAATCAGGTTAAAAACATTTGAAGGTACTTTTCACGCATCGCGCTTTCTAGTTCCCATGTTGATTCCTCGACGTTCTGGTTCCTCCACAAAACTCTCACTAGCTTGACAACCTTGTTCCTCAGCACTTGTTCTTTTCTATCCATGATTTCCACGGGTTGCTCCACATAGGTCAAGTCTGGTTGTAGGTCCACTTGGTCGTACTCTATCACATGCCGATAGTCGGTGTGGTAGGGTCATAACATAGACACATGAAACACATTATGAATTTGCTGCAATCTTGGGGGCAAGGCTAACTCGTAGGCTAACTTCCCAATACGCCTCAAAATCTTAAAAGTCCAATAAACATCAGACTTAGCTTCCCTTTCTTACCAACCCACATCAATCCTTTCCAGGGGATACCTTTAGCATCACGAAGTTTCACACCTCATACTCCTTTGATATCTCATAAAATTTGACCATTCGAAATAATGGGTTTCGTAAAAAAAGACTAATGACTTTTACATACACTCGTCTGCACCATAAAGGCGTAATATCAATTCAAAATCTTCATTTAATAATTCGTACATATCGTGATTGCAAAAATTTCTCATCCACCCATAAAATTACTATTCATCCAGGTTTCGAATATTCATGAAAATTAGGGTTATTGCAGTCTCCTCTCCTTGAAAGGATTCTATCTTAAGAACCTAAGGAAAGTAGTTGTGGATACAATTCCAACTTTACCCTTTCCAACTCTCAGGTTGACACTTCAACCCTTTTGTTCTCTCACCTTGGTCTCACCAACGCTTTAATGTTGTTTCTCAACGCATGCTCTCCACGACCTGTATTCCTTATCGGTTGTTCTATGAATGAAAATTTCTATCCCACTACTTATACGTTCCTCTTCTACCTTGCTCATAGTATCCGTGTTGAGTCCTTGTATCGTTGGCCCGTGAATACTTTGTGGTCGTATTTTATAATCTGAGACAACGTCAATACGCACGGTACTCCTCATATTCCTTGGCTTGATTAGCACGCATGTGTTGCCTCCCGTCAGCCGTTATCACTTGCTATGGATACTTAGTCTTCGGTATACGTCGAACCAGTTCAGCTACTATATCCCTCGTTCATTTACTTCTTCGTAACGTAAGAAAAGCGAAACTTCTTCTTTCGCATTACGCTTTACAAGAGACGTTCTTACGTTCGCATGGTGACGATCGTGATAACAACATTCATTTCATGGATAAGTTTTTATTCTCGACTGCCCCGTGAAGTCTAAGGCACGACACTGAACTATAGGTATCGACCACCACACTGGCCATTCCTGGGTAATAACAAATTTCTCCATTATACTCCCTGCTTCCTTTCGTCACCTTCTCTTTCTTATGTTTAGTTCTAATATGAAGATATACTTATGGCACTTTTGGAAAAATTTCACACTTTTCTCATAAAGTTAACGTCTCAGTTTTATGCGTGAACGCTATCATGACTAATCCCCGACTCACGGTTAGTATATCCTATCCCGTAACCTTTATGTTGTTTAGAAGTATAGGATATCATCCCCTTTCTATTGCATCAACACACCACTTAAACTCTTGAAAGACGCATCATCGTGACTCTCAAAGTCCTCTTTTTATCATCAAGTATAGCTAACAACGAGGTTGTTGCTAATATCTCATTTCATTCCAAAACTTTGTTCATTAATCCATAAAGGCTTCTGACTCATTAGTCCACTCAAACGATATTACCATAATTTTATAACGTTTATATTAGTGTGAAATGCCAACTTTGGCACAGTATAGAGGTCGATCTTGAGTTGGTGAAACCCACTTTTCAACCTTATCTTTGAAAAACAACTACGCATTTTAACTGGTCAACAATTCCTACATCTCCGGTTAGGGGTATCGATTCTTGATGGTATATGTAAGATGTCATACGCTCGTCCTCTTTCACATCTGGCGCCAATCAGCCTGAGGCCTGCATGCTGCTGCGATTCCAAATAAACTTGATTAGATGGTAATCTCGAAGGATCATTGGGATATATCCATGCATCCATTTGCTATTAGGGGCCTATAAAACTTTATGTCTCTCTATGAACATCAATCCCTTTAAGCTAAGTAAAGCTTCACATTCTTGCCACGATATTTCTTCCTTTCTTCTCCATCTCACTTCCATGTTAGTGTCCTCTAAGGATATGTCTTACATCGCAATCGATATGAATTTCTTGGATCAGGAAAAGGCTTGGTAACTCCAGATTTCATTAATATAACATCCTGACAACGGTTGGTAGGAGCGTACTCCCAACCACCTCATCATTTCTTATAACCTTCCTCACACAAATATTAAAGGTCCTGTGGTATGCCCCGACATGTTATTCCTACTTTAAATAATTACTCGGCATAACGCTCTGGCTGCACAATTACAACATTTGGTTTTTGATCTCATATTGGTGCAACGGTTCACAATTGTACCTCCCGTTCACCTTAGAGTAATCACTTTTGAAAGGAATGGTTTCAAAATAACAAGGTCCAATAGATAATTTCAATAAGAATTCCACATTGGATGTTCCAAGAATGTTGATGGTTCCAAATACTAGGAGTCTCGATTTTCGGAGATGTAAGGATGGACAGAAAGAATACAACAAGGTTTATTCCTTCATGTCCTGATAATTTTGTAATGTGATATCATAGATAATGTTGCACGAGGGCAATGATTGTTGGATACAAAATTCATAAAGACGGTCTTTTTACAATTCTTACATCTGATGAATACTTTTCCTCTTGAAAAATAGAGGATCTAAAAGTCCCATTGATAAAGGTCAACCGATCGAACGCAATTCTACTCTATGACAATAAAAATGAAGCAGTTTATCATTCAATTAATCTATGGTTTCAAATGAATCTTCATTATATGAATGAAAGAACAGAATATTCAAGTGACATAAAGTCTGATACGAAGATGGGTAGAATTCAAGTTGAGTAGGCGACCTCACTAGGTCTCAATCAAGTTATTCATCAAAAATTTCATCATCATACTTAACCACATGCAAAATGCATTGTGGAATTGCTGAATGAATTAAATTGGGAGTTGGACCAGTGAAACAATAACTCGTCCTTTTCAAGAAACACTAGCAACTAGCTAGACAAAATTTGCTAGTTCACCTGTTTGAGACATCACCACTAGCTAGGACAATTAGATAGGTGTTCTTCACAACATTAAAATTTTGACTAGTTAGAACAATCAACTAGTCATTCATACTGACATATCGACTAGCCAGTTTTAATTGGCTAGAACGGAATTTCAACATCGTAGCCACTGAAGAAACTTTAGGCTACTCGGACAACGAATGGAAATAAGAAGTTATTAAGTTTGAAAAAGAAAACTATAAAATCTGAAGAGAATGTTCTAGGTATCGGAACAATCGATAACCTCTCATCAAATATTACTTATCAATGAAACGGTCCACCCAAGGGTGCCTCCGTACACATGCTTTATCAGATCCTACAATAGAATTAAATTCGGAATACCAATATCAAAATGATATCCTTACTATGATTTCATTGTACGATGTACAATCTCATATTGAATAGAAGAAAAGAATTCATGAGGGATGTCTGGACATTAGATCATCCACGTCCTCAGTAATTTGTTAAATATTTATGAGCTCAACTGAAGAGTACAATTAAGTATGTAAGAAGCAATCAAATATCAATATTCATTAAGTAATATTCGTCGATTAATTAAGGAAATATTTGTTGAACATTCCTTGGATAATTGAAAGAAAGTGTAAATAGGCCTGAGCCGAACAAGTTCATCATAAATTTTTGAATAGAATGTTCATGGATCAAATAAAATTACTTCGGATAAGTCATGTTTTAAGAAAAGTATATCACTGGTTGTTATTCCACAAGTTTGAAGTAGAAAGCTAGAAGGGTTACCTGATATAAACTAATCGAGGTAACATGGTTAGTGAACAGTTTAAAATGAAGTAGTGCACTAGCCGGTAGTTACCAAAATAAGTTAATAATCATTCGTGCATCTCATTATCACCATTATGAGGGTAACTCTATCTCTTCGTCTTCGTAATACAAAACACCAACTAGTGCGTCTCTCAATCATCATCTTAAAGTCATTTATCTAGTTAGGGTTTCACAAATATATCTGTCATTTCCGCTTTATCTTGAAGACCAAGCTTCACATCATTCCGGGGACACCTGCTAAGTCCATAGGGTCCTACTTCATGCCTTCCGACATGATTCACAAGTGGCCAGTTCCCCCTGGGAACAGATCAAAGAGATCTCTCATGGATCTCAGTGCAGTCCATAGGTTCAGTGGCGGGTGTGTGCATGTGAACATATACCAAAAATATTGAGGTCTACAATACATGTATACGTAGTCCCTGATAACATCTCTATCAAAAGATCCCACTCTAGACCCACTGGTCTTTTCTTTTGGTAGACTCTGAGATCACTGTATCGCTCGTTGCAACCATATTCAACTTCACTTGAGTCCCTTTGTTAATTCTACTTGTTTGTTCTTTAAGTTGAACTACCATGCTCTAGCTTCCGAATCATGCGTGGAATTAGTTAGCACGCTCGTCTTATGATAACATTCTCGTATAACACATGTAAAATTCGCCATCAAGGGTAACGAAATCCACAACGGCATAGTAACCACCTTTCAGGTAAACCCGTTACTTATCGAAAATCGGATCTTATAGCCAAAGTAAAAGACTTTCATTATTCCAAGTACTAAGTACCCTTAATTATGTAGGGAAGTCTAAACTTCTTGATTCTTAAAATGCCGCCTCCTAAACTGTGGAGGACTATGGGCCACAAAATTTATGCCAGCCTAGTCATCCGATCATATTGGCAATATCGCCTCTACCTCAGCTGCTCTTGAGATTTCGCTCTGCTTCCTATATCATTACCTATGACAGGTCATGTACGACTCTCAAACCTCTATTAATCATTCTGAAGGTCTCTAAGGATTATATCGACCCTAGTATAATACCTCAAGTAAACACTCCAGTCTATTCTACTCACCGGTACCTCTTCCGGTAGTCCAATAATAAGTTTACTACGATCTCTTATGTCATTCTCCTACTTAGACTTAACTCTTAACACTCTCGTTTCTGAGTACTGTAACTTATCGCTCTGATACCATTTCTGTGACGCCCCCAAATCCGAGGTCAGAGATTCAGGTCGTCACATCACCATCCAACCATATCATACCTATATTAACTTTACAACTCAACAATACATCCATCCAGACCTCAATCTTACGTACATACAAGTTAGAGCCTCAGAAGCGATAATCAAAAGTAACACTAAATATTACAATTCATCTGTACAATCCGGAATCTTACGCACTTCCACTTATACAACTACACTTGAAGACAAGTCTTAGTATTGCAGTTGAAAACCTATCAGACTTACTCTGTAGTATTTATCAGGAACTAAATCATCTCAGGGGTAAATCTTCTACTCCTCTTCTGCTGGTGCGGAGTTAACCGACCAAATTCTTCTCTTTCTGAAAAGTTTTTATAAAGCAAGAATGAGCTACATAATGCTCAGCAAGTTCACCATTTTGAAAAATAATAATGTGGTTTATTTCGAAAACGTTCCCAACTGTATGGGTATATATATCTCAGATTTCAAAACATAATTCGACAATATATATGTCCGAGTTTGAATAAAACATTTATACACACTAAGGAGCTTTAAGAATAACATATGAATCCGTTATTAGGTTCCCATTTCAATAAATCTCAAGTTGGAAAATATATACATATGAGTATATCATTTTCGGCAAAACACTCTACGGTTAACATACTGTACAGGGTATACATTATTGCAAAACCTCTTTCCTTCCATTAGCTTAGAAGGTTTCTCATTCAAAAACATTTCATTCTTTGAAATAATTGCAAGAGTGCACCAACACGTGCCAATCTTTATAGAAAATCTTGCAGTTCTAGATACTGCACGATGTCAATATTTTTCTTATAAAAAACCACACTATCGGCAACTTGGCACTTAGGCCCAAGAAGCAGTGTTTGAGTATTTTTCTAAAGTGGAGGATGGGACTGGAAGAAAACATAAAAACCTGACAAGGATTGACGATGATCAGTCGCCACAACCAAGTCCAACAATACGCGGGTCTTCTCTACTAGTAGAAGGATAGAAACTACATCCGTAACTATCCCTTGGGTAAAAGCTCCATCCACAAATACCCTTGATGAAAACTCTATCCGTAATCATCCTTCGGCAACACCTGGGCCGGAATAAATGACGGACCGCCTGGCTAACGGCCTCTTACACTAAACTCGGGGTCGTTCGTCAACGACCCTGCACGCCAGAGTCCCCTTTTTGCTTTTTCTTTCAAAACTTTTTTTGATGGAAAATCGAGTAGTTGAGGTCCGACATCAGTCGACCGATAATTCTTGAAAAACGTGCGAGGGAGTAAAACCTGACCGGGGGTTTTCAAAAATGTTTTGGGTTCGAAAGAGTTCGAGTTTGAAAACGCTAAAGGTATCTTGGATTAGTTTTGTCTTTAAAATGATGAACAATAATTAATAAATAATATTTTTAGATTTAATATAAACAATTAATAAAATAATTATTTAATTAAAATAAGCTTTAATCCAAGATAGATATTTTTGAGTATTTTTAACAACGTAAAAATAATAATTACTTAGGTATACGATACTTCCCGAATGACTCTTCGGGTTTTCGCAATTTAATCACGATACAATAATATACCGCTCCCCGGTCAATAGTATATTTGGACCGCTACGACCTCTATTGCTAGAGTCGTTGTCCGAAGAAAAAACATTCATTCTAAGTTCAAGGGTGTACAAACACATATGCATATATCTCAAACTTCAACATTGTAATAACCCTAACTTTAGCAACGCTACAGTGATCAAATGAATAGTAAATTTTGAGGATTTATGGAAATGGTATGTAGGTACTCTATAAGAGAAACAGAAAATGAGTAAACAGAAACCATATTAGTGTTATACAATGAAAATAAGTGACTCGAAATGACGATAGATTTCAGAAATTCCTGAATATGGATTTTGAGGATTTTGATTTCGAATAAGCTGCTATTGGATATTAAGGAGCATCGAAATATTAAAGGAATTATATATTGAGGAATTAGAAGATTTAGGTTAAACCAAAGGATTATGAAGTTAAGAGAATACCAATGGAATTTGGATCTTTAAATGATTTCAAAAACCACTGAGATAATGAGGTATATTCGAAACGAACCACAATTAGACGAGTATGGAAACCAAGCAACCAAGATTGGTAATATAACAAGGATACATACCATATTATTTACCAATGTGATGGGCGTTTTACTTAGAAAATTTAGAAAATAAGAGATTAGAGCATCCAAGTGGTGTCATTAGCCATTAATTTGTTTTTAAGGGTAAATTAGTAACTTTGCAAGGTTTTAAACACAAAATATCTTTCCAAGCTTCCATAACACTCTAGATTAAGCAAGATTAAGATGAAATAAGATCAAAACAAAAGCAAGAAATCTCTCCACCCACCATCTTCATTCCATTCGGCCAACCAAGACAGCAGCTCAGTAAAATGGGCATATCTCCTTCATTACTCAATGGAATTTTGTGTTCTTTATATGGTTGGAAAGGTATTGAGATGCTCTACAACTCTTCTTTAGAAGCCTCGTTCAGAAAATCTCGGTAAGGGCCTCGTTTTGCACGATCTTTCAGCTGGGTGAATAGTAACTTTAAGAACTAACTTGTGTTTTTATGGTTTCTTTAGATTATTCAAGCTATTGTAAGGTTGTTTAAGGATTACCCAAGGCTTATTAAGTGTTGTTGAGCTTCAAGAAGGTATAAACAACTTCACCCCTTTTGAGTTTATGAGGTATTATGATTAGTTTAGAAGTTAAAGTTGTACAAAGTATGAATTCATGATGTTATATGTGTTTGTAAGTGATTAAAATTGAATATGGAAGGAGTATGTGCTTGTAACCATGGTTGGTAAGATGACCACATGGTGTAGGTGATGGTGTATAAGGTGGATGATTGATTTGGAGGAGTTTGATTTTGGAAATTATGAAAGTACAGCAGTTATAATGTCCGATTTCCGTTAGATTCCCAAACTGCCCTGTTCTTAGCATTTATACACGGACGGTACCTTACTGTCCAGACCCTCTTGTGACCATGATGAGATAGAGTTTAGTTCATAGATCGTTTTGATATAAGGTGCGTTAAAATCTGATGAACGGTTTAGGAGAAAAGTCAGTTTTAGTGAAAGATGTTTGAAAACCGAGAAACCGTAATTGTGTTAACTTTGAGGCTATAACTACCATACTTATACATTCTTATAAGTCACGAAATTTTGGGATAGTGTATTTGGGTGGTCAGAGGACCCTTGACAGTTGACCTTGCATTAAAATTCGAAATCCATATTTTCTGAGAATTTTTACAGTTAAGTGTGGTCGTTAGGGGAAATAGTGAAAACCCCTGAAACTTCGATTGAGTTTGTAAGTGGTTAAGTTCTTGAACCTTTGGGGTAATAGTGATACGTTAAACATATATTAAAGTGTCAAGGGTAATGTTATACAATAGTGTAGTGAGTAAGAGATGTGGTATTCTAACGACGGTCCTTTTGTGTTTATAGAAACTCCGGAAGAGGGACGAACCATACCGTCAGGATACCGGAACCGAGGCAAGATCTTTTCTATCCCTACTTGGAAATTATTTATCTTCAAGGAAACTTGATTTCATGAAATATATATATGTGATGCTATTGTTACTATATTGTTAAGAATTTGTTTTCCTTGATTATTGATGTTAAAAGGGAAGGTATATGAGTATGATATGAATATGGATAAGGATATGAGTATGAGATGGATATGAATATACATAGAGATGATTATGCATGAAGTGAACATGCCTTATGATTAAGGGAATATGAAGGGATGATATCAGTTGTTATCTAAAGATATATAAAGGAATGGTATCAGTCGTTATCTAGAGTTATATATAAAGGAATGGTATCAGTTGTTATCTAGAGTTATATATAAAGGAATGGTATCAGTTATTATCTAGGGTTATATGATTTATAATATTATATTCTTCCTAAGTATTGTGATTTAATAAATATTATTGAATGGTATTTAATACTTTTGAGATAAATGGAATACTCTACGTATATAAAAGCATATTGATTTCATTGAATACAGAGGAGATGTCTGAGTCATAATCAAAGTATTATGACATAAATATTTTTAAAAGGTAATGATAAATGGAAATGGAAATGTGAATGGAAATGTGAATGGAAATGTGTATGGAAATGTGTATGGAAATGTGAATGGAAATGTGAATGGAAATGGAAACGGAAAGATGGAAAATGTGAAATGGTATTTGATGATTTGAAAAAGGGGGATTGCAACAGTAAGCGTAAGAGGCTGTGTGGTAGTGGCACAGTCCAGCATCCAATATTTTATTTCGGCACGAAGATGCCAAGGGAGGATGTAGCAGGTAGCCTTCCTCCAGGGTTGATTACCAGGTAGGGATCATCCCTTCTACTAGTAGTAAACAGAGAGCGGATACGGTCAGGCGACTGATCATCGTCCTACGTATCTGGCGCCAGCAGATATCCCCAAAACTTGAAGGAAAGAATTGAAAATGGTTTTCAGATTTTTATAACTGAAAATAGAAAAGTGATATGAAATGATGGAATTATTGTTACGAACGAAGAGAAACTGATTTTATATTAATTTATATGATTGTTGCATAAGAAGGAAATGAGATGATTATAGTGAGAGATTTGTTCAAGTTTTTATATTATCTTGAAAGATTACATTGAAATGGTATATTGATGGTTCTGGCATTCAAGAAGAGGAACTGATATTATATGATGTTAGAAGCGAGATTGATGGAATGATACTATATATTTCTCATGTACAAGGATAATTGGAAAGTGTATATACATATTGAATGGAAATAAAATTCTTCCATAATAACTGAAGTTGCTATTGTCTATATATATAACGGTTTATTTTCCTTTGATGTTAGTAGATAGAAATTATCTTGCTGAGCTATTTTGGCTCATTCTTGCTACTTATCTATATACAGCTAGGAATGCCAATACTTCGCAGAACGCCCTGCAAGAGGGTAGGGGGAAGGCGACCTTCTGAGAGCGCGCTAGCATCGATTCCTGAGGTAGCGTAGAGGTAGAAGGGTTCTGGGATCTTATGTATAATTAAGTGTGTAAGAATGTAATAAACTTTGATTGTTGGAACGCTTCATGTCGAAGTGTTATTCAACAATGTACTTAAGTATGATCCTGGTTTGTAATAACTCTTTTAACTGTTAACTCTAAACTTTTAAAATGATGAATGTTGTTCTCTGAGCATATGACTGGTGTGTGTGTGTGTGTGTGTATTATTGCGGGGTCAATTGCATAAGTATTAATTTAAAAAAAAAGACCCAAGAGATATTGATATTGAATGGAAATTAGTCCGTGACGGCCCGGATTCATGACCCCGGATTTGGGGCTGTCACAGTTTGGTATCAGAGCTAAGAGTCATAATGCTCAGGAACAATAGTGATAATAATAAATATATCAGTAATAATAGAAATTATGAACTCACATCGAGTTCAAGGGTGGTTTATCGAACGAATCGTTTATTCTAAGTCGTGATTATAATTTTATAGATTATTGCTAATAAAGGTTATTATGCCAAAAGTGTTAAGTTTATGTAGCACACGAGATCGATATGAGAAAGGGAATACTTGATGTATCGGGAAGTGTACGTTAGATAACCTCGTGAGTAATCCCAGTGTGATCTATCATCTCTTATTCGAAAAGGGGCCGGTATCTTTTCAAAACTTTTTGGTATCCTTGAAATGTGTTTCAAAATTGTATTAGTCAAAATATTCCTCTAAGATTATTTTCGGAAGATGGTATTTATCATTGTGATTTAAATTTTCCTCTATATTTCTTACTCCAACTAAGAGGAACAACCATATATGTATACACAAGGACGATCTGTCTGTGTGATTGAAAGTCGGAGGGGACGCCCTCACTTGTGTGACATACGGGTTCTTCCATCATATTGATTTCTCAAATATTCTTTTGTTTCGAATAAAGGTTATTTAAAACTCTTAATGTTATAAATTGTTGCGGGACCCTTGCTTATATCTGGGTTCGTTTAAATTTGAGGTCTCTTAAATTCTATAAATTGTTTCGAGTATAGAAGATTTCAGTAATGGATGAGATAATGGAAGTAAGGTTTAGAGTACACGTGATTATACGGGGAAACTCGAGATTTCAAGGGAAATTTCAATAAGAGATAATTAGAGTTAGAAGCGTTTCGATAGAAAAGAGAAAGGAATTTCGCGAGAAGAAATGGGTATATTTGAGGACTAGTGAGATAAAAGAATATGAGGAATTTTAAGGTATAATTGAGATTTACTATTGAGAGTAAGGTGTATTTTGAGGGAAAAGTCAGAATAAGGATAAACAAAAGAAGTGGGGATAATTAATGAAGTTGTGTATTCTGTCTAAATTCTATCGTATTTTAATATTAAATGTTGAGATTCAAGAATATTAATGTATGTCAGGTGATTGACTTAAATGAAAAGGTTATTGTGCTAAAGGTGATACGCTTATTTGCTAAAGTTGAGTTGAGAATATTATGGTATATAAATAAGTTAACTAATGATATAGTTGTGCATATATGGAAATGATGTATGTTGTACCCTAAATTTGGGTGATTAATGAAGAATATTGTTATATACAGAATCATGCCGCCTAAGCGTAATAATAGAGCGAATATAAGGGAGAATGAAAGAGAGGAAGGAAGTCATAATAGACAGAATGAAAATGCTCATAATGAACAAAATCATGAGGAAGAAGAAGATGAACTAACTGAACAACAAGGAAATCAGGGTGTTAATCCCTTTAACCAATTCATGGAATTATTAAGGCAGAATTTAGCTAATCCACAGAATCCCCAACAACCACCTGTTCTTCCCAATCAGGCAGCTAACTCCTTTCGTGCTTTAAGTCATTGAAACCCCCAGAGTTTGAGGGAACTGTTGACCCAGTATTAGCCAGAGCATGGCTGAAAGAAATAGAGAAAGCTTTTGAGATATTGAGGATCGAAGAGGATCAGAAAACAATCTTTGCAACCTATCTCTTAAAGGGAGAGGCAAATTATTGGTGGGAAGCTAAGAAGAACCTAGAAGGAGCGGGAGTGATAACCTGGGAACGTTTCACTAGGGTGTTTTTAGAGAAGTACTCCCCTAGGTATCTGGAAAACCAAATGGAGATGAAATTTCTGGAACTAAAGCAGGATAATCTATCAGTGGCCGAGTATGAGACTAAATTTACTGAATTGTCTAGGTTTGTTCCAGAATTTGTGCGTACTGAGGAACAACGAGCGAAAAGGTTCCAACAAGGATTGAAACCATGGCTACGGACGAGAGTGGCACCGTTTGAGTTAACTGATTATGCTGCGATAGTTCAAAAGGCATCCATTATAGAAGCTGAGAGTGAACAAAACCAGATAGGTCGAGAAAGTAAGAAAAGGAGATTTGAGGGCCAGAAGGGAGGTTCAAGTGAAGGAAGTTACTTTAGCAAGGTTGGTAAAGGACAAAAATCTCAGTTTGTGGGAAAGTCAGGGAGTAACAAGGCTGTTAGTGAGACTGTGAATCAAGGTGGCAAATCCTCAGGAACTTTTCAGTCTAATCAAGCACGACCACCAATTCCAGATTGTAGCAAGTGTGGTAGAAAGCATACGGGAGTGTGTAGGAGGTCGGAAATAACTTGATTTAAGTGTGGACAGAAAGGACACTATTATAACCAGTGCATATCAACTGACAAAATTAATATCAAGTGTTACCAGTGTGGAAAACTAGGACACTTTGCTAGAGATTGCCGTTCCGGTGGGTCATCTGCGCCGGGACAAAGTATGACTGCTTCAAATAAACCTACTGCCAGAGTGTACAATATGACCTTAGGAGAAGCGTTGAAAAAGCCGGATACAGATGCAGGTGAACATTTCCTTTTATTATTTAACTTTTTAAGAGTAAATGTTTGGTTAGGAATCAATGTGGTCAATGAATGGTGTAAATAAGTTAACAAAATAGATAAGAATGATCTATCTGAGTTGGAAGTAAGATATGCTGATCCAAAGAGAGAAAGTAATAGTATTTTGGGGTAAACCACAGACTGTTTAGATACGAACATGAAATATATATTATAGGAAATATTTTCTTACAATTGTTTCAAGGAATCTTATTCTAGTCAGATTTCTGGAGGATTTTACAGAGATAGAATATAATAAGATTGAAGTATTCATATTTTATGTCATGATAGAGATCAAAATATAGTCAAACCCTAGTGAGATACACTACCATGTAGGAAAGGCCAGTGTGGTGGCCGAGGTACTAGTAAGAAGGAAGGAGAAGGAGGAGATAAGAACAGAACGATTGAATATACAGGAAGAAATTGGTAAGGGAAGAAATGAAATAGACTGATATTGATAAGCTAAAAGACATGTTGATGAATGACAAGCAAGATTATGTTGGTGTATTTTTGCGCAAACAAGATAAAGATATATGAAGGAAAAAGGATGGAGAAAGTAGTATAGAAGTTATAAGGTGTAGATGAAAAAGGTATTTATGGACATTTTCAGCGTGATTCCGGGACGGAATCCTTTTAAGGGGGGAAGGATGTAATAACCCTAACTTTAGCAACGCTACAGTGATCAAATGAATAGTAAATTTTGAGGATTTATGGAAATGGTATGTAGGTACTCTATAAGAGAAACAGAAAATGAGTAAACAGAAACCATATTAGTGTTATACAATGAAAATAAGTGACTCGAAATGACGATAGATTTCAGAAATTCCTGAATATGGATTTTGAGGATTTTGATTTCGAATAAGCTGCTATTGGATATTAAGGAGCATCGAAATATTAAAGGAATTATATATTGAGGAATTAGAAGATTTAGGTTAAACCAAAGGATTATGAAGTTAAGAGAATACCAATGGAATTTGGATCTTTAAATGATTTCAAAAACCACTGAGATAATGAGGTATATTCGAAACGAACCACAATTAGACGAGTATGGAAACCAAGCAACCAAGATTGGTAATATAACAAGGATACATACCATATTATTTACCAATGTGATGGGCGTTTTACTTAGAAAATTTAGAAAATAAGAGATTAGAGCATCCAAGTGGTGTCATTAGCCATTAATTTGTTTTTAAGGGTAAATTAGTAACTTTGCAAGGTTTTAAACACACAATATCTTTCCAAGCTTCCATAACACTCTAGATTAAGCAAGATTAAGATGAAATAAGATCAAAACAAAAGCAAGAAATCTCTCCACCCACCATCTTCATTCCATTCGGCCAACCAAGACAACAGCTCAGTAAAATGGGCATATCTCCTTCATTACTCAATGGAATTTTGTGTTCTTTATATGGTTGGAAAGGTATTGAGATGCTCTACAACTCTTCTTTAGAAGCCTCGTTCAGAAAATCTCGGTAAGGGCCTCGTTTTGCACGATCTTTCAGCTGGGTGAATAGTAACTTAAAGAGCTAACTTGTGTTTTTATGGTTTCTTTAGATTATTCAAGCTATTGTAAGGTTGTTTAAGGATTACCCAAGGCTTATTAAGTGTTGTTGAGCTTCAAGAAGGTATAAACAACTTCACCCCTTTTGAGTTTATGAGGTATTATGATTAGTTTAGAAGTTAAAGTTGTACAAAGTATGAATTCATGATGTTATATGTGTTTGTAAGTGATTAAAGTTGAATATGGAAGGAGTATGTGCTTGTAACCATGGTTGGTAAGATGACCACATGGTGTAGGTGATGGTGTATAAGGTGGATGATTGATTTGGAGGAGTTTGATTTTGGAAATTATGAAAGTACAGCAGTTATAATGTCCGATTTCCGTTAGATTCCCAAACTGCCCTGTTCTTAGCATTTATACACGGACGGTACCTTACTGTCCAGACCCTCTTGTGACCATGATGAGATAGAGTTTAGTTCATAGATCGTTTTGATATAAGGTGCGTTAAAATCTGATGAACGGTTTAGGAGAAAAGTCAGTTTTAGTGAAAGACGTTTGAAAACCGAGAAACCGTAATTGTGTTAACTTTGAGGCTATAACTACCATACTTATACATTCTTATAAGTCACGAAATTTTGGGATAGTGTAGTTGGGTGGTCAGAGGACCCTTGACAGTTGACCTTGCATTAAAATTCGAAATCCATATTTTCTGAGAATTTTTACAGTTAAGTGTGGTCGTTAGGGGAAATGGTGAAAACCCCTGAAACTTCGATTGAGTTTATAAGTGGTTAAGTTCTTGAACCTTTGGGGTAATAGTGATACGTTAAACATATATTAAAGTGTCAAGGGTAATGTTATACAAGAGTGTAGTGAGTAAGAGATGTGGTATTCTAACGACGGTCCTTTTGTGTTTATAGAAACTCCAGAAGAGGGACGAACCATACCGTCAGGATACCGGAACCGAGGCAAGATCTTTTCTATCCCTACTTGGAAATTATTTATCTTCAAGGAAACTTGATTTCATGAAATATATATATGTGATGCTATTGTTAATATATTGTTAAGAATTTGTTTTCCTTGATTATTGATGTTAAAAGGGAAGGTATATGAGTATGATATGAATATGGATAAGGATATGAGTATGAGATGGATATGAATATACATAGAGATGATTATGCATGAAGTGAACATGCCTTATGATTAAGGGAATATGAAGGGATGATATCAGTTGTTATCTAAAGATATATAAAGGAATGGTATCAGTCATTATCTAGAGTTATATATAAAGGAATGGTATCAGTTGTTATCTAGAGTTATATATAAAGGAATGGTATCAGTTATTATCTAGGGTTATATGATTTATAATATTATATTCTTCCTAAGTATTGTGATTTAATAAATATTATTGAATGGTATTTAATACTTTTGAGATAAATGGAATACTCTACGTATATAAAAGCATATTGATTTCATTGAATACAGAGGAGATGTCTGAGTCATAATCAAAGTATTATGACATAAATATTTTTAAAAGGTAATGATAAATGGAAATGGAAATGTGAATGGAAATGTGTATGGAAATGTGTATGGAAATGTGAATGAAAATGTGAATGGAAATGGAAACGGAAAGATGGAAAATGTGAAATGGTATTTGATGATTTGAAAAAGGGGGATTGCAACAGTAAGCGTAAGAGGCTGTGTGGTAGTGGCACAGTCCAGCATCCAATATTTTATTTCGGCACGAAGATGCCAAGGGAGGATGTAGCATGTAGCCTTCCTCCAGGGTTGATTACCAGGTAGGGATCATCCCTTCTACTAGTAGTAAACAGAGAGCGGATACGGTCAGGCGACTGATCATCGTCCTACGTATCTGGCGCCAGCAGATATCCCCAAAACTTGAAGGAAAGAATTGAAAATGGTTTTCAGATTTTTATAACTGAAAACAGAAAAGTGATATGAAATGATGGAATTATTGTTACGAACGAAGAGAAACTGATTTTATATTAATTTATATGATTGTTGCATAAGAAGGAAATGAGATGATTATAGTGAGAGATTTGTTCAAGTTTTTATATTATCTTGAAAGATTACATTGAAATGGTATATTGATGGTTATGGCATTCAAGAAGAGGAACTGATATTATATGATGTTAGAAGCGAGATTGATGGAATGATACTATATATTTCTCATGTACAAGGATAATTGGAAAGTGTATATACATATTGAATGGAAATAAAATTCTTCCATAATAACTGAAGTTGCTATTGTCTATATATATAATGGTTTATTTTCCTTTGATGTTAGTAGATAGAAATTATCTTGCTGAGCTATTTTGGCTCATTCTTGCTACTTATCTATATACAGTTAGGAATGCCAATACTTCGCAGAACGCCCCGCAAGAGGGTAGGGGGAAGGCGACCTTCTGAGAGCGCGCTAGCATCGATTCCTGAGGTAGCGTAGAGGCAGAAGGGTTCTGGGATCTTATGTATAATTAAGTGTGTAAGAATGTAATAAACTTTGATTGTTGGAATGCTTCATGTCGAAGTGTTATTCAACAATGTACTTAAGTATGATCCTGGTTTGTAATAACTCTTTTAACTGTTAACTCTAAACTTTTAAAATGATGAATGTTGTTCTCTGAGCATATGACTGGTGTGTGTGTGTGTGTGTGTATTATTACGGGGTCAATTGCATAAGTATTAATTTAAAAAAAAAAGACCCAAAAGATATTGATATTAAATGGAAATTAGTCCGTGACGGCCCGGATTCATGACCCCGGATTTGGGGCTGTCACAAACATAATCTCGTAAAGCATAAGCATATAATACGTTTGGAAGTTACAAACACAACAGTAAAAATCCTTAAATATAAGTTTTGGAAAGTAAACTTGCATAGGTAAAATCAAGAATATAATCTTTTGAAAATAAATACTTAGGGTTGGAAAACTTGCCTTGGTGAGGTTGGGGTGGTCGGGCTCGCGAAGTGGAACAAAGATCTATACATATCCAACATTTGCACGTTAGTACCTTAACAACACTACTTAATCGTAAGGTTTTAAAGGATGTAAGACCAACTTAACGACTCCAATTTGTGACCACTAACCCTCCCATATGACCATGTCATTACTTTATCACATTCGTTACCCATTCGACTCGAATCCATTCCTCAAACTTGAAACACAAGTGAGTACTCTTAAAACTACGTTAAACTAACCTCCTAGGTGATTTTTCACTCGCGCGTACTTCGCTCTAACATTTTTATAAAATTGAAAAATACAAATTTTACTCAAATTCTTCTTGTACAGCCTTCACAACTATATAATCTGACTACGCTCAAATTTTCATAACACTAGCATAATTTTTATGGGTCCTAATGCAGTTCACAAGTCAGCATCACAGTGCAGTTCGGATTCCAGAACCACTCCTCACTAATCAGACCATATCTCAAAAACTACACATCTCCTGGACATGAACCTTATATGCCTAGAAACTACATGGAATTATCTTTCCAACCATATGTATTAGGCCCTCGGGAGACGAGATTTAGAGGTTCAAAACCCTCCTACAAGACAGACTATGTTCCCAGAATTTACAACAAGCACCTTTTCAACTTTAACACTTCACAACAACACAAATACACTCTTTACAACCATTAAATCCACCAAGACTCAACTCTATTCCATACATGAGACCACATACTCTAAGCACATGCCTTAAAATCACAACAACGAGCATATATCTTCAAGATCTCGTCATCTAAAGTTCAAACCATCAAGATTCACTCCAATACTTATAGATCTAACAATATAAACTATAAACTTGTCATGGCTAAGGGTTGAGAGATAGTTATACCTTCCTTGAGTCTCTAGTGACCTTTTATGAGCTTTGTAATCCTTGGAGAAGCTTGATCTATCCTTAATAAACCTTAAACTAACAAGAACATCAAGAACACAACTTAGAAATTTTCGGAGTTACTATACCCCTGCTGCAAGAACTGGAAAAACGAGGTCCTTATCTTGATTTCCTGGACAAGGCTTCTAAAGAAGAGTTGTAGAGAATCTCAATACCTTTCCAAAAAGCTATAGAACGTAAGATTTGGATGAGAAACGAAGGCTCTATGGTCATTTTACTGAGCTGTTGTTTGCCATGGCCGGGAGCAGAAATATTTGGGATGTTTTTGTGTTTTGTTTGATGTGTGGTTTGAATTATGAGATGTATTATTGATATGTATATCATTCACATTTCTCCATCCTAGTCTAGTAGACTAGGCACACACCATGCCTCCTTGTCTCCTTGGATAATGCACCACTAACTAGTCACTATGATTAGTTGCTTTTTGCTTTTCTAGTTTATTTCCTAATTATCTACTTACATGATACTTGCATGTAATATCCTTCCTTGTATTATTATTTCTCCACCAATGGTTGTCACTTAATCCTTAATTCATATCGTATCTTAATTAACTCCTCGTAATAATATTTTATCGCGTAGAGATTTCCCTTGTAATTCCTTAAGTACTTAATTGTGTAAATTCATTAAATATCCATAACTTCTTGTCATAGTCTCTTAAAATCTCCTAATACTCTAATAACTCTCAAATCCCAAGTTTTTATGAATCTTAATAGCAGTAGGCCTCTTGCCTTCAACAATCTTCCATTTTTCTTACACAGTGAATATAACAACATAAATTTTCAGATAATCAATTCCATTACATAACATAGGTGACTCAAAAGGTCCCTAAATCATAATGTCATAAGCTTTTACATATTTAAAATATTACAAAAATTGGGGTTCTTACACTAACATCTACCAGGAATCTCGTCGGAAGAATGAAACCTGAGATGGGATCACTGATTAAGCCTGCACGCCTGCACATATTCTTTGTTGATCCAACTTCGGCCTCCCCCTTATACAATCTTCGGTTATCTCCTCAATCCTCACCTATTACGCAATTAAGCGTCAGCCACATACCAACATGGACAAGGTGAGAATATGTAATTAACATATAGCTTTAATGAATATATATATATATATATATATATATATATATATATATATATATATATAAAGGGCCTAAATACCCCTTTCTATACATACACGTTGTTTAACTATCTTGTGGGTAAATAGTGATGCCTGTCACTATTGTGTAGCTTACCGAATCTGCCCGCCATATGTTCGATGGATTGTCATCAAATATTTAGCGTTTTTGAATTTAATTTTATGAGCTGATGAGGAATGTCATATTTGGGATATTTTGTTTTCGTTTGTATGTGCAAGTGATGCTAATCGAAATTGAACACGTTTAAAGATGGTCTTGAAGGTGCTACAAATTTTATATTGAGATCATTGTAAGAGAGTCGCATTGTGTGATAGAGGACCATATTATATCATGAACATAAAAATGGGAGATTAGTCATCTTTCACAACAGAGAGAGGAATATACTCATTACATGTAAGCAATTTAGTATTTAAGTTGCGTGCATCTAGGTTTGTAATACTTGGTAAAAAATTATGATTTTATTTGCAGGCTAAAATTCTTATAATGGGTCTAATTTGATTGATTGGATTTGATTTTAGTCAATGAATTCTCACTGATGCCTTTGTTTCAGATAATGGTTTGTCACTGCATGTAAGCAATTTAGTATTTAAGTTGCGTGCATCTAGGTTTGTAATACTTGGTAAAAAATTATGATTTCATTTGCAGGCTAAAATTCTTATAATGGGTCTAATTTGATTGATTGGATTTGATTTTAGTCAATAAATTCTCACTGATGCCTTTGTTTCAGATAATGGTTTGTCACTGCAAAGCACCTGTAGGTCATCGAATGGGCTGTGGGAATGGATGCTTGAATCGAATGCTTAACATTGAATGTGTAAAAGGAACATGTCCATATGGTGATCTTTGTTCAAACAACCAGGTAAATAATTATACATACTATTACTATTTATTATCTTCGGTATCCTTGGATACAAGTCTGCTCTAACTCCTGCTGCAATTTGCAGTTCCAGAAAAGGAAGTATGCTAAACTGAAGTGCTTTCGAAGAGGAGAGAAGGGCTACGGGCTTCAGTCACTAGAAGACATTCAAGAGGGGCAGTTTCTTATTGAATATGTTGGAGAGGTATTACACTCGGTTGGGCTTGGAGTTTAGTTTAAATTTTTGACGTATAAGTTAAATAAAATATGACTTTTTCCTTCTTTAACCTTGCTAAATAAAATTCATTATCATTAAAATATAAAGTATATCAGAATGTTGGTATATAGTATTATCCTCTTAAAGATGGAGATGGTTTAGTAGATTTTTTTAGTAATTTCTGTGTATGCTGAATTGTTGAAGCTTGCATTCTATCATTTAATTTCTTACTGGTTGTGAAATGTTTTCTGTTTGTAAAACATGTACAGGTGCTTGATATGCATGCCTATGAGGATCGGCAAAAAGAGTATGCTTTGGATGGGCATAAGCATTTTTATTTCATGACATTGAATGGTAGTGAGGTTTGGAAATCAAATTTTTCCTCATTGCTACTATGACATATTTGAAATTATTACTATTCAGAATTTACTGATCTAGGTAGTAAAATTTGTTTGGACTAGGGTAATGCCCTTGTATGTTATATTACTTGTCTATTAGATAGTTTCAATAGAACCACACTACCACAGTGTGGTTAGTGAAATACTATCAGGGTATAATTTTTACATCACACAACGTCAGTTAGGCGGTGCAACTGTACAAGTTTCTTTTAAGTGCTGGTTATGTTGGCATTTATGGTGTGTTGAGGGTTATTATGTTTCCTCCAATACAACAACTTAATTTCTCTTCTGTTGTCAAATTATGAATGTTAAAAAGAATGACCTGTGTTTCCAGGTAATAGATGCCTGTGCTAAAGGGAATTTGGGTCGTTTTATTAACCACAGCTGTGAACCAAATTGCCGGACAGAAAAGGTGAGTGCACATGTTTGAGCATGAATTTTGTACTTAATTAAACACCTTTTGTGACATAAAGAGAAAAATTCGGGAGTAAAATTGTTACCGAAGTTGCAGGTCTCAAATCTTTTAAGACAATGGGATCTCACTTGGGCAAACATGGGATTTCAAATGGTTTGGCAGTGGCAATATTTAATTGGTTGATTGCATTTTATGTGATTGGGTAAATAATAAAGACAGTGTTAAAACATACTACTTTTTAATGATATTTACCATTTAGCAAAAAAAAACAAGATATCCACCAACACTAGATGCTTCTTTATGTTTGAAAGATAAATATTTTATTGCATGTGGCGGCACAGTGGATGGTGAATGGGGAAGTTTGTGTTGGACCCTTTGCATTGAAGGATATTAAAAAGGTATACTTCATGGGCACATAGCCCTTGCATTCTTTTGTCTATGATCTTTTGTAGTATTCATACTATTTTTGCTCTTCTTATGTACTGTATAGCTTTTGGGTGAAAGGTCTTGATAATTGCATGCATCTACCCTTGATGGTGTATGGTTACCTTTTTCTGCTATCTTGACATTTAAAAAATATGTTGTGCGGCTAATTATGTGATCATTGTATGCATCCACGAAAAATATGTTGTTTATAGAAGAGCGCAATTTTTTTTGTAGAAGGTAAAGAAAAACTAACAAAAAATATATTTGAACAAGATAGAAAATACAATATAGTGTGTTTTTGGGTAGAACTTATATTGCATTAAAGTGTGTAACGTGATTATTATGTTCGACACTAAGTTTAAAAAAAATGAAAAAAGGCGTAAAAAGTGAATACATAAGGTAAAAATAGAAGTTAAGTATTTTTTCGACATTAGGAGTTAATTTTGTTTGGGAGAGTCATATTAAAAATTTTACATATGTATCATATGATTTACCAATTGAACGTAGGTATTTGACAAAAAATTGGAATAGCTTGTGAGCTTTTTTAACATTTTCTTTTAAAAAGAATAACACGTTGTACTCAAATCAGATCTGGGTAAGGGAAGTCCCTGATTTTTATCCTTGATTGATTTTACGAATCACACAGGTATTTAGCTCACACTAATTTGTTTGTACTTTCTAAGAAATTAGATGCTCTGCTGTAGTTTTTTTTTTTTACATGAATTTTCTGAGCTGTAGTTTAAGACAAAACACTTAATTCTAATTATGATTTTAACAGCAAAATTCTGATTTGAATATTGTATATGATGTATATCTGTATATATATTAGAAGTGGTGTTTTACTTGTTCTTTGTTAAAAAAAATTTATCTATATTTAGTAGTTTATGAAAATTCTAAATTGAATAAATTTTATACTACTAAAAATAGATGATTTAAAAATCCTACAAGTGTATTTCGTATCAAAAAACATTTCAAAACTTGAAGGCTGTTCATGTATGGTTATACTGATATGGAGTATGTAAGTTTTTATAAGATTTGTTGTAGTAACTTTGGGAAAGATTATATAATATAGTTTTGTGTATGGGATAATATTATGATATTCATATTTATTTTGGACTAAATTGTTAACCAAAAAGATCTTCTTTGGTTGTATCAATTTTACATAAATTTTTGATGGGGTAAGTCTTATAATGGGGTGTATGATATGTACTCTAAATTTGTTAAAGATTTCTATGTCCTCTTTAGTCTTTACTACATTAATATTAGAAATTGGTAATTGGACAGGACAGTATTTCAGGCTTTCAGCTGCTACATAATAATTTATGTTTATTGGAATTATGTGTTTTTAAATGTATATATTTTTGCGAGAATTAGTTAATTAGCATCACAAATTCTGCCTGTAAATGCAAATATTTTAACTCATGTTTTGTGCATATAAAAAGGATACGTTGATTTTTTTTAATTTGGCCAAATTTGTGCTTAGACATGAATTATTGACATATGTTTTATTCAACCTGATCACCAAGTCAGTAGCCATATATTTCATACTAAGAGTGACATGGTTGTTATCCTTGCCAACATGGACAGAATGTTTACAGCTTTTCTTGGATGAAAATGCAAAACATCAAATTGATGTGCCAAAATGGCTGTGATACCTCGGCCCTCAAGTTATAAAAGGGGTCTACGAAAGCTTGCATCAGGTCCCATTCTAAATGCAGCATGCCTGAAAAAGGACAGGCCAATGTAGAACAATTTAAGCGAGAGATAGAAAGTTATAGTTGTGATATTTGGCGTCTTTTGCTAAATGGTATCAAAGCCATCTGCTTGATAATTGGTTGTGTAGTATATTGAACTGATTGTAAGGTATTTCTGGACCATATTTAAATTTCAGGTTCTCGTAACTTATTAAATGTTAGAAAAGTATCATTCCTAGCTTCAATGAAATATTTGGCCGGTTTTGAGATATTTTGTGACCTGATGACATGATTTGCCAACTATTATTCCCTTCAATGGTTTTTGGTTTCTTTTTGCCAACTGCATGTTTTTGGTTAATAGCACACGTGCACGTCAGGTGGTATTGTTCATTTCCCTTTACTACATGGCTTCGGTATGGACTAATTTTACTATCTGAACTTCAGGAAGGAATAAGGTACGTTCATCGTCAAATAGACTCATATAAACGCTATGATCATGTTTGGGCCATCATGTGATGTACTCGAGACTTCAAATAGCTGATGGAGTTAATGCAACCATGCGGGTGGAAACTAATTCGTAGCGGAATCTAGCTTTGCAATGTTTACGCTTACCGTATGAAACCACAGGTACCTTTTTTGCTGTGAATAAAATACAGTTTCAAGCCATCTCTGCTGTAGCGAGGCAATTATGCTCTCACTTCCACCTTAAACTCTTTGGTTGGTATGGTCTTTCAAACTCACTTCTCCTATACGGTTCAAAAGAGCTTGATAAAAATCACTGAAAGTGTGGTATCTGTTGTTTTCAAATTAGTTGGTCCTTTTATCATTTTTCTACTAGATTTTCTATTTTTCACTAATTGTAAAATTGGTGTTCAGGATTGCAAAGTCAGATCAGTGTGTAAAACTTCAATCTTATTAAAATTGTCTATCTATTCTTTAGGTTATCATTGGGCCAATTGTGATGATCAATTTACTATCGAGAATAGTGGCAAAAAAGGTGCAAAGATAGCTTTAATGGAACAACTTGCAGGTAGCCAGCCTCCCTTTTGCCATTCTTTTCCCAACTACATCTTTCTGTTAGCACATAATTTTTTTACTTATATGTTGTTTTTTTAAAACAAGTTAAGTTCTTGGCCTATATTTTGAAACCCTCCTCTTAATCTGTTGTACATACTCATTGCCTTCACCTTATAAAGGTTCTATAATTCTTTTCATATTGAATCCATATAAAGTAAACATGAGAACAAAATTGTCATGGAATTGCTTGTCCTTAAATTTAGTTGTCGAATTTACGCTAAATCCTTATGTTGAAACACGCGTGAATTTCCTTTTTATTTTGATAATATGTCTGATGTTATAGTATCTTTGATGATTACTAAATATTTAATTAAATTCCACTTTTTGGTGTTCAAGTTTTAAAATTTGTGCTCAGTGACTATGTTAATGTAAATCTTGAGCCTCCAGTATGATGTTTGTGTGTTATTATGCCACCTATAAATTTATGTAAAGAGGCCTAATCATGGTAGTATTTACTGGCAGTGACAACGATTATCGGCTTTTGAAAGCAATTTTTTGGTCATTCTCTCTACTTTACAACTGCTGTTATTATGACAATGTTATTTAAATTGCAGACACAAGTAAGAATTTTGGAAAAATTGTTTATCAGTTAGTGATTTATCTCAAAGTGAAGCTCATTTAGAATTTTTTAAAACAGGCAAGTGTATGATGAGAAATCAGAGTCTCTATAATCTCAAAAACAAGTATACAAGCTTTGTCCGGTGCAATATCAGCACGATCTTTTGCCTTGACCGCTTTTATGGTTAGAGCTGACACTAATATTCTGCAATATCTGCACTTGGTGCTAAACGTTATCACTCCAAATGGCATGGAGGAATTGGCGAGATGTGGTGTTGATTCTGAAGGTACCATTTTGAGATCTGAAAGAAATTTTCAGCATAGAGAACTCGAAGGGAATGTAGCCACCGGATTCTAGATCAGTTGGCAACTTCAACTTATAACAAGTCCTATTGATGAGGCCAGTATACACCCACTCTCCTTCAAGGTCGTTGTAAGGTTGTGACAACTTGTTCTTGAAGCTTATAAAATACATAAGGATCCATATTATGGCAACATATTACTTTATAGGGGTAAATATGTTGCATTGTTTGTTTTTTGCCTACTTAATTTTTGAAATATATGTCAATGACTACCTGTAAGTTTGTAACTCGTGTAACTAATGAGTTATATCCTACCATCAACACACGGAAACCAGAAAAAACTACATATAACACATAATTTATTTACATCTAGAGTATGCCCGTGCCTTGCACGGGTTATAAAGCTCACAACAAAACACAATTATACACTACTGGGCACCTTCTCAAACTGCATGCATTTGGACTTTGCTTCTTTAATAATGCGAGTTGTTGCTTTCGTAACCTATTAAATAAAATCACCACTGTCCAGATTTATATTGATTGCAATTACTTTTCCAATTACCAATTTCATGTGCATCCCCTTATTTATCCGCAACTTACCTCGCTGTTTATTGTGTGAGGTTCTTGGGTTCATGTTTAGACCCAGTGGTCTTGAAGTGCTTTTATCGCCTCTATATTATCCTATTGTGATGTCTAACCAATTACAACTTTTATGTTTGTCTACAAACATAAAACTCTTAGAACCAGATAAAAAAAATACTACACCTTATTTTTTTTTTTTGCCTAAAGAACCTTCATTGTGCAATGTGTTTCAGATGTTCTTTTTAATTTTTCATTGATGAAAATGGGGAACTGATTGGGCTTACATCTCCAGCCTAATGGTTGGTTAATTGTGAAATATATTACTTGGCAAAGCATTTATGCCTTTTACATGTCTGCTACATCTTCGTCTCATGCCTTGGCTTTGCATGACATTGAAATTAGGTACCAGTGCATTTATCATGGATTTCCAAATTGTACTTCACTCCGGCATTATTCTCATACTTACTATACTCCTCTTACTCCACTTTGGAAACATGCACTATAGCACTGTCTTCATATGCAGTACGCAAGCCTTGTGAATGTTTGATCCTCAAAGCTCACAACCTTACTACCACGTCTTCATATGCAATATGCAGGCCTGATGAATGTTTGGCCCTCAAAGATTACAACCTTACTACCACTTCAAGAATACATATTTTAGACATATATTTCGTCCAACTGCAACCAACAGAAAAACCACACTCACAACACAATAAACTGCCTTGCCCACGTTTAAAAAGACGTCAAATCAAACATAGCTAGAGCATGCTCGTGCCTTGCACGGGCGATAAAGCTAGTTACTTACTTAATACGTTGTTTATGGTGGCGTGTCACGTAGATAAACTTCACTCATTCAAGTTTTGTTGGGACACGCCATTGCATATAAGATATCATGTTTAATACGCTAAACACTATAACGTATTTTGAAGCCACGCAAACAAAAGTGACGTGACAAGTATACAAACATGCTCAAATTGGAGATTAGGGGTGAAAATAAACATAGAGATCCGTGTATTTATATTGGTGTGTATGTGTATTAAGAAAAACTGAAAAATAATTGAAAAGCTAAGTCTTAAGTTGTGTTTATATCGATAGTTTTGAATAATTTGTTAACATAACCAAAGAATTGTTGGACCGCGCAACACCCATTAATTCCACATTAGTATAATATTGTCCGCTCTAGGTCGTGACCAAGCCCGCACGGATTTGTTTTTGGATAATCCCAAAAGACCTCATACTAATGGAGTTGTTTGACTTCTTATATTCAAGATAATTCTTATTTATCTTATCGACGTGGGGCTTGTGATGACACTCACTCTACAAGAATTACTAGGTATGTATTCAGTTTTCGTTTACATATGATTTGGTGATCGTTTTTTCATTACGGTAGCTTGTGTAGGTGTGTGTTATTAATAACACGTTGTTGTAACTAGCGTATTAGGTGGGTATTTGGGGTTAAAGTCCTAACAACAAATATTTTGAACCACTCACTTGTAAAAAGTGAATAAATATATCATTTTTCCATGAAGTTTGTTCTGATTCTTCTTTGTTCAATTTATTAAACTGTGAATTCATGATTACATTGAAAAGGTAGTTGTTACTTGGTTAACTACTTCGATGTTACTAGATATTTTCTCGCAAAATTTGTTGTGAAAATGTGTATCATTACGTATATGTTATTCCTACCATTTGTGTTGTCAAAATTTACTTATGGCATGATATAGTGTTGTTCTTAGACATTTGTGTTATACGTGTTTAATGAAAATGTTAAGCGAGTAATAATAAATGCCCATTTGAATATTTTTATTTTTCATAAATCTCAAAAAATCGATGTTAATGATCCTTTAATATCTTATTAGAAGTTTGAGTTCATGACAAAAATTTAATAAAAATGCATGTAATATGGATAAAACACTTGTTAAATTAGTTTTTTTTCAAGAGACACATGATCACATGAATTGTATCATAATACAATGGCCGGCGTAAAAAGTTCATCTCATTCGAAAAAATCATTATCAAACCATCGAACATGCAAAGATGATCGGAAAAATTTAGATAATAAGAATTCAATGTCCGAAAAGAAAACACTAACCTTGAATATCTCATCCAAGCATCATGAAAATAAGAAAAAAAAAATGAACACAAAACAAAAGTCCAAAGATACAACAAAATGAATAAAGATCTTAATAGTATTTAAAATTATTAGAACATGCAATAATAGAATGCTAACTGGAAAATATATAAATATACAAAATTATATCATATTTATAAGTACCAAAATAAAATCTAACCAAAGTGAATATTATTGAAAAAAAATAATAGTAACCAAATAGATTATTATGTTTCATTAATTTCCAGACATAAAAATAATATTTTTTTATCTCACAAATTATATCATCCAATTAGTTTTCTTAACTATTAAACTATACGAGCTTAACAAGGGTTGCACAAAACATTATATTTTTTTATAATTTGTTTATAGTGTATAATAATATTATAAATATTAATTTTAATATGTTATTGAAAGAATTTGAACCTTGTTGTTGTCGGGAATCGAACCTTAAACCTCTATATATAACAACTTTTAGTTTGCTGTATCTAACGTTCATGATCTACTTGAGTTGAAGATTTAAGGGTTGTGAATAAGAAATAACAAAAAATGAGAGGATAATAAAAAATATGGATTAAGCAAATTACAAATTATATCGCCTATCGGTGATTATTGTATATATAGATAGATGAACTTATCATTATCATATCTTATAATGAGGTCAATTTATATTATTCTTACCTTTAAAATGCTGAAAAATGACATAAATACATGAAAGATGGCTTGGACTGAATTGTGGATATTGGACTCGCCTAGTACAATCAAGTTGATTCACTGAATTAGAGTGAATCGTTATCAAGTCGATGAAACGATTAGGCACTATTTGAACATTAATTTCATGCTCCAAAATGATGAAACTTTCGACCCAACCCGGAATTGGGCTCCGATGATATTGTAAATGGGGTGTACATGGATTGTGTTGTATAATTGATGATGGTCGGTTTATGTATATGATAGAAGGAATGAACAGAAAAAGGAGTTAACAGAGGGAGAGGGGATGAAGGAGTCCCACCACGCATCGACAGTGGTGATATAACCTAGATTGGTGCAATTAATGAGCCCAATTAAATAGTCAATGGGCCATATTTAATTGTTAAAATCATAGTTAATTAATGGGTCGTTCGGGAGCCCATTAATTAAGGCGGTTATTCAGCTCCTACACGGAGTTCGTATCCAACTCCTATTCGAAGTCCAATATTTAGTTCCTAACGGGAGTCCATATTAAACTACTCATTCGAAGTCAGTTATCTAACTCCTATACGGAGTCTATCTAGGAAGGATCCAGAAAGTTCATCTACGAGATGACTTTCTATCCAAGACTCCTAAACCTACTACACGTTGGAGTCTCCTACACTCCTATATAAAGGGCCTAACCCTCATTCTCAGAACTACGTTTTCTTGGCTTGATCCTTGACACGCTCAAGGTACGAGGCATCTTACTTAGGACCGATTAGTCCCGACAAGTGAGAGCAGCCATTAAAGCTAGTGAAGGCACGAACCCTAATTTGGGAAACCTAGTTTTTGATCCATAACATTTGGCGCCGTCTGTGGGAACCTTACAACAACCATAACAAGAACACGAAGCACGCTCAGGCCAGCGGATCAAGATTCGACCTCCACACAGGTAACTACTGATCCTATTGATTCCCCTCCTCCCCATAATTCTAATGCATGAGGTAATTCTCAAGGACAGATTGTTAAAGGGACGAGTTCCCAACCTCAAGGACAGATCGTTCAAGGGACAAGTTCTCAACCTCAAGGATCGAATCCGACTTCTACGATTCTAGGGTCGAACCCACTGTTGCAAGGGTTTACTTCACCTATAATTGCTAATGCACCTCATGCGTTACGGTTTTCCACCACTATTCTCCCCTTGAGCAACCCTCTAAACCCTAGTTTTGAGATACCACTAGACCCGAATCGATCAAGGTACGATCTCCCTTCTCCTCCTCCTAATCCTCGAGGACCTACAGGAGAGGAAGAATATGTTCCCCCATATATTGCCGGTATGGGGCCAAGTCAATACACCTTTACTGATGATCGATCTGAATCATACATTACGGAGGAGGAAATCTCCGCTGGTGAAGATGTAAATCCTAGAAGGAGACGAGTTGGGAAGGATCCAATGTATCCTGAGGGCCTCTCATCCCATATGGTAATCAAAGGGCAAAAGAAATCCAAGATAGGATCGTTGCACACGAAGCTAATCTAGCAAAGCTCATGGCAGATTTAGCTGAGCAACTCCAACAGCTTCCTTATATAAGTTCCTTAGTTAAAATTTAGTAAAATTTGTTAAAAATGGTGCTCCAACAAATGGTTAATGATTCTCTAAAAAGTTAGGAACCATTTTTCATTCCTTAAAAATAAGGAACCACTCTCTTATTTTAAGGTTCTCCTAACTTATATTGTATTATAAAAAGTACAAACACTATCTTTCTCTATCCATTATATGGTGTACTTTTTGTGATAGAAAGTACTTTAAATAATAAAATATTAAATAAGGAATGAGTATAGGGAATATTATTGGAGATGAAACAACGTATCTATGTCCTAAGTTACTAGGATATAATATATTATATTTAATGAATGAGCTAGTATGCTGTTGGGCCTTTAATATTTAAGGGCCCCATAATTTTGGAATGTCTTAACTTTAATATTTAAGGGCCCCATAATTTTCGAATGTCTTATATATAAATATAAATTTTTGCAGAGTATATATAGATTATGAGTAGTTCTATAGGTCCCAAATTAGATATAAAAAATGGTCTCAAATGATGTGACGGAGATGATATATAAGATTTTAATTGGTGTGGTTCATATGAATGCACGGGGTTCATCTTATTACAATCAATTAAAATAATATATGTGTTTTTGGGAACTAATTTGGTACCTTTAGTATTATTCATAGATTATATATAGATAAGATTAGGGTCCCAAAATTGATTTCGACTAAGACCTAGTTTGGGTGGGGTGAAGGGCAGAGTAAGTGACTGATCAACCCTCTTTTAGACCTGTCATTAATTTTTTTTAGTCTTCTTGTCCATCCAAGGTATTAATAATTGGGTTGGACGGAGTGAGTAAAATATGTAGATAATCTTTTATTTGATTTTTGAGATAAAATTTAAAGTTGAGTAAAAAAGTAATTTTAAATTATAATATATAAAAATATTTCAGTTTACCTAATTTGTTAAGATAGAATTCAAAATATTGTGTTATAAACAGTGGACTAAAAATAGACACTTAAGTTAAAAAGTGTAAAAATATGTACAGATATGAATGTATGAAAAAAAGAAGTGAAACAATCACATGAATGGCGTTTACGTTCAACTAAGATATTTTGTATTATATCTCGAAATATAGTCTTACATATATAGTTAATTTTTACAAGATTTACTTTTTTTTTACGTTAAAATTAGATGAGTTTACGGTACATTCATGGTATATATTGATAATTATGCTAAATGATCACTTATATTATATTAAATTATTTAATTTGACAAAGTTTCTTTCGAATCATGAAAAATAAATTAAAATTTTAGCAATTAAAAATAATCATGTAATTATTATCGTATAAATATTTGTCCAAATTTTTATGAAATCTAATCAAATTAGAAAACATGAAAATGATATAAAAATTGTGGCAATGGCATATTACTAAATGTGTTAAGTAGCTAGTAAATCAAGGCCCACTGGTCAATGGACCGTTGCTAGACATATCTTTGTTTATCTAATGTTGCTCTCTATTTGTCTGTTAGGTGGACTAGTAGTGGTTTCTTTTCCTTTAAGTTTCCTTTTGGTAGTGACAGACTGACAGTGGTAGACAAGCAGTCTAGGTAGTAGGCAGAATCCTTATCTCGTGTCAAGAGCGCTGATATCATACGCGCCTCATATGTCTAAGAGAGTTGCATTTGATCATACGCGCTATTGGGGTGGGGTGGGGAAAAGAGTGGAAGGGGCAATGGGGATGATCGTGGGAAGAAGTTTCTTAGAGATAGAGGAAGGGAGTAGAAGGTTCTCGACGTGGATAGTGACACGTGAAGAGTTTAATTTGCTACCGTACTGTTCTGTTCTCATCACATTGTATTCTTCTGTATATCAAAATTATATACACATACACGGATGTTTGATATTCTATATGATTCTCTAAATCATTGTTGATTGTAGTTCGTTTTACTCACTTGTACTGCTCTATTCTCTTGTGATTCTCTTCTCTAAATCACCGACAGATAGTTCATAAATTCATTCTGCTCACTCTCTGTTCTTTATTATTATTATGTCTTCTGAGTTTGTGTGTGTATGTATATCCTAAATACAGCACACTGGATTTTCGATTTTCATATGATTAACTCACTGCAAAATTAATTGTAGTTTGTTTATTTTGCTCTTTTTGCTCTCTCTTTTTTCTTCATAATCATCTTATGTTTCATTTTCTACTGCCTAACTTATATTTGTTCTCATTGATGCACACTTGTAATGGATAAAATGAATAAGAAACTGGAGGATAAAATGAATAAGAAACTGGAGGATGAACTAAATCAATTCCTTAGAAACTTTGCGGAGGTATTAGTAATGATTTTCACCCACAGTGAAACTATTGTTAGGTTAGCTAATAATTATTACTACTTATTTTATTTCTTCACCTTATAGGTAACCGCAGTGGCTAAATCCCACTTGGATTCATACAATCACTTTCTGCAAAACGGATTAAGTGACATCATTCACCGCAATAACATTGTTCGGTCTGATGTTAAACTAGAGGTTTATCTGACATGATAGTTTAACTTTAAATATTTATTATTCACATTATCTATTTTTTCTACTTCTCATTTTTCTATTTGATTTTATTATTCTTGTAGATATAGATATCAAACCGTGCATTTTGGTAAGCCCTCAGAGTTTACCGATTTTGATTCTTTTATGAGTGAGGAGATAACTCCAATGAAATGTAGATTGAGTGGATCGACGTAAGTTTATATTCTCCCTGTTAATATTATTTTCATATAGTTTTTTTATCCTTATTTATGTTGCATATCATTTCCATCCTTTGCAGTGAGTTTGATGTTTAAGGGGTTTTTTTTGTTATTCTGATAGTTTTTATAAGCATTAGAGCCTTTCTATTCTGATTCACCTAAAGGTGGTTCTACACCCATTTGTCAATTAGTCCGAACTGCCCTCGTACGTGTTAGTCATGGTTACACGTTCCATTTGACCTTGCTTGTATCACTAATAGCAAGGTTGTAAAAATCGGAACTCGATTCGATTCTGTTTTGTTTTGGAAAAACGAGTAATCGAAAATTCAGAGAGTACTCGGAATGAGAACTCGGAGAACAAATCAGATATTTTTTTCATATATTATCCATTCATTTAAATTTCAGTGTTCATGTGTTAAAACTTAAAATTTAACGATATTATATATTTTATATGTATACAGAGGCGGTCTTAAGGTGTGCAACATAAAACTTAAAATTTAACGATATTTTATATGTTATATTAAAATTTAACATATTAATATTTAGAAAAAATGTTTCTCATGAGAATTGACCTCATGACCTCTTTGCCAAGAATGATTTATTTCACATCTTCAACCACTATATCAAAGAAATTTTTAGTACTTTTTTATAACTCATTAACTACATACACCAAGAATCATTTGTTATAATGTTCAATAATTTTATTAATTGATATATTTTATAATCAAACTCGAGCCGAATTGTTCATAATAACAGTACATTGTCGGCCATGCACCAACTGTTATACCAAATTATATTTAATTATAAGGGACTGTTCTTTATTATAAGGGACTGCTCATAATTGTTACTAGCCGAGATCTAGTAACTCGAAAGTTCGAATTGAACCTATTTCAAAAAAAGTTTGAATATGAACAATTCTGCTCGAGTTTGATTATAAAATATATGAATTAATAAAATTATTGAACATTATAACAAATGAGTTCTTGGTGTATGTAGTCAATGAGTTATAAAAAGGTACTAAAAATTTCTTTGGTGTAGTAGTTGAAGATGTGAAAATAAATCAATAGTGACATAGAGGTCATGAGTTCAATTCTTATGAGAAACATTTTTTTAAATATTAATACGATTCAGTGGCAAATTAGTAAATTACTAAATAGTTTTTTTTTCCAAATCTCATCTGCAATCATTTTTGTTTTATTTTCTTAAAATTATCTCCTTCTATCAAAATATTTTACCCAATAGCAATGAGAGTAGGGTGTAATCGATTCAAGTCGAACACTGCCCACTGTGTATTTAGTAATTTACTAATTTGCCACTGAATCGTATTAATATTTAAAAAAATGTTTCTCATAAGAATTGAACTCATGACCTCTATGTCACTAATGATTTATTTTCACATCTTCAACTACTACACCAAAGAAATTTTTAGTACCTTTTTATAACTCATTGACTACATACACCAAGAACTCATTTGTTATAATGTTCAATAATTTTATTAATTCATATATTTTATAATCAAACTCGAGCAGAATTGTTCATATTCAAACTTTTTTTGAAATAGGTTCAATTCGAACTTTCGAGTTACTAGATCTCGGCTAGTAAAATTTTTGAATTCGGTTTGTTAATATTCGAGTTAAACTCGAGCTTTAGCTATTTAAGTACTTTACAGAGCAAAGTTCAAGTTTTAAATTACTCGATTCTTGAGGTTCGCGAGACTAATCGGACTTTTAATATTTAAAATTTTTAAATATTGTAAACATATTTCAATGTAAATATTTAATATTTTATTATTCATATATTTTATCGAGTTGGACCCAAGTCGAATCGTTATATTCAAACTTTTTTCAAAATAGGTAAAATTGATTTGAGATTTCAAGCTTTATGAGTAAAGTTTCGAGGTTAAAATTAAAGGACCGATTGAACTTGATCTTGAGTTCAAGCTTGACAGAACTTTTTAGCCGAGTTTGAGCTCGAGTGTGGGGGCAGTGTTCGACTTGAATCGATTACACCCCACTCTCATTGCTATTGGGTAAAATATTTTGATAGCCTAGAAAAAGATAATTTTAGGAAAATAAAACAAAAATTATTGCAGATGAGATTTGAAAAAAAAACTATTTAGTAATTTACTAATTTGCCATTGAATCGTATTAATATTTAAAAAAATGTTTCTCATAAGAATTGAACTCATGACCTCTATGTCAGAAATGATTTATTTTCACATCTTCAACTACTACACCAAAGAAATTTTTAGTACCTTTTTATAACTCATTGACTACATACACCAAGAACTCATTTGTTATAATGTTCAATAATTTTATTAATTCATATATTTTATAATCAAACTCGAGCCGAATTGTTTATATTTAAACTTTTTTTGAAATAGGTTCAATTCGAACTTTCGAGTTACTAGATCTCGGCTAATAAAATTTTCGAATTCAGTTTGATAATATTCGAGTTAAACTCGAGCTTTAGCTATTTAAGTACTTTACCGAGCAAAGTTCAAGTTTTAAATTACTAGATTCTTGAGGTTCGCGAGACTAATCGGAATTTTAATATTTAATTTTTTTAAATATTGTAAACATATTTCAATGTAAAATATTTAATATTTTATATTATTCATATATTTTATCGAGTTGAACCCAAGTCGAATCGTTTATATTCAAACTTTCCTCAAAACAGGTTAAATCAATTCGAGATTGCAAGCTTTATGAGTAAAGTTTCGAGGTTATAATTAAAGGACCGATTGAACTTGAGCTCGAGTTCAAGCTTGACAGAACTTTTTAGCCGAGTTTGAGCTCGAGTGTGACAGTGCTCGACTTGAATCGATTACACCCCACTCTGATTGCTATTGGGTAAAATATTTTGATAGCCTAGAAAAAGATAATTTAAGGAAAACAAAACAAAAATTATTGGAGATGAGATTTGAACTTCATATTAATCATTAGATAAATATTTATATAAAACACATAGTTAGATAAAAAATATTTATTAAAAAATAGATTATAGATACTCTTTCAAAAATAATAGATTTAAAATGTCTAACTATATTATTGAGACATGTTACTTTGTAGTATCACAATGTACATGAATGTAAACCAAAATTTTAGCTAATTTTAATATGAATTACAAGAATGTTAAATCAGTGTCACATGACCACTGCCACGCCACTACGACCACTGACCACTGCCACGCCACTACGACCACGACAGGCATCACTACCAAAATTACCTGAAATTTATCTGTAATAACATGATCACCACCACTTACACCACCAAAAATACCAATATCAAAACAAAAATTACTAGGAATACAACAAAAGTTACCAAAACTTAAACGTAAATCACTAAAAAATTTGAACGCAAATTACAAGAATATTCCAGATTTGGAATTGTGTAAATGTTCGAAACTGTTGATAATGGTGTTGACGGTAGTAAAGTGAGTACAAATGTCATCGATCGATGTTACAAACTTAGATCTATTGAAAGAGGGATGAATGAATTAGTGGAGGTGTGATCAGGAATGTGACTGGAATTCGTGACAAACATGTTCACCGATTACTTTCGGAGTGGTGGTCGATTTGATGATAACAAAATATCGTAGAGTGATGATGGTTTATGCACACAGTCTTTCTCACCCACTCACACACATTATACATATGTGTGTGTATATCATGAACGATGATGACAAATGAAATGAGGTAGTGATAACGGTGGTGTAAAGTAAGTGATGGTGTCTAAGATTGCCGAAAATGGAAGGGGCATAGAAGTGGATGTGGGTGAAGGTTGAGATGTAAATTAGATTTGAATGTGTGATCATGATTAGTTTTCAATTCTCATATCTGGAAATTATCTTATTTAGCCCTGTTTATATATAAACACACGAGTCTACTAATTAATGATTAGATTTTTAAATTTCGTATTATTTAATCATTACAAATTATGTTTTTTAAATTGCTAGATGTGATTGCATTGTTATAATCATATATGAAATTACATATAGCGTGAAACTGTTATATGATTATTAAAATAGAAATAGATAGCTATGTATATAGATACATAACTGCATAAGGGTTAATTACTTCATTTTTGTCCAATTTTTCTGCCTAGCTAGTTTTGAGGTATCTTAATAATTTTGTTTGTTTTTGTATCTTTGTCTTAATCAAGTTTTGTTTCTTTGTTTTGTGCGGTGCACACTCACACGCAGAGACCTAAGCACAAACTTCTAATCTAATTTGAGTCTAGATTAGATAGGAAAAAAACAGTAACATTCTACATTCAAAATATTTTGAGTTTCTTTCTCTATGACTTATAACCAATTATTAAAGTAATGATAATAAAGACAAACAACAGCTATAAATAGCAAAATGACATCGTAGTCTAAATTATTAAATTACTCCAATCCCCGCCAAAACAGTTCATGACATTGCCCTCCTCTTCAAAGCATCCTTGTCCTCAAGGATGAAAGTTTGGGAACTTCTTACTGATCTCTTCCCAGGATTCCCAGGTAGCTTCCTCCTTAGTGTCGTTTTCCCACTGCACCAGTACCATAGCTGCATGCTTATTGCCTCTTTTCACTAGCATTCTCTCCAATATAGCTGTTGGTTGAGGGTTGATGATGCCAGCTTCATCACTTGTGGGTAAAGCAGTTTGAATTACCTTTTTCCTGCCCACCTTGCCCTTGAGTTGTGACACATGAAAGACATTATGGATTATGGCTTCTGCAGGGAGAGCTAGTTTGTAAGCCACATGTCCAATTTTCTCCAAGATTACATAAGTTCCATAATACTTTGATGATAGCTTATGATTCTTTCTTTCACACAATGATTGTTGTCTGTAAGGCTGAAGTTTCAGAAATACTTATTCTCCCACCATAAATATCTTATCAGTTCTCTTCTTGTTTGTATACCAACACATTCTTTCCTGGGCCTTCAGTAAGTTATCTTTAATAAGTTGTTGAGTGTCAAACCTATCTTTCAGGTACTCATTAGCTTGACAGTCTTGGGACCTGGTATAGTGATAATTAATAGAAGGTGGGACTGTGGAGTACAGGGCTTGGAAGGGTGACATGCCTAAAGCAGTGTGATGAGAAGTGTTATACCACCATTCAGCTAGGGCCAACCAAGATGACCATGTAGAGGGTTTATGACCAGCAATGCACCTCAAGAACATTTCAATGCATTGGTTGACTCTCTCTGTCTAACCATCAGTTTGTGGATGGTAGGTAGTTGTTATGCAAAACTACACAAGCGCACGTTGTCACAAGTAATATATGATTAAATCAAGTTCGTTCCCACAGAGATCTAGAATGGTGTTCAATTCAGTAAATATACCTATGCACCGATGTATGGTTTTTATCCACTGCTAAGACAAATAACAAATTGGATTTTTATTAACTACTAAATTAATTATCAAACTAAAGATTAACTAATTAAAGAGATTAAATTCGAATTACTAATATGAGAATAAAACATGGAATCCTAGTTTCATCATCTACTTCACTTAGAGTTGCAGCCTTTAATTAAAACATGCGATGGGTTTGATATCTGATCGGATAACACGAAAAGAGTAAAAGTTACCTCTCGGTATACTAGTACCAATCTACACATACATCCACAAAAGAGATAGAAGATGAATAGGCACCTATTATGTTTAGACCCTATATCTCTATAGAATTTGAAAACATAAAGGTTGAAGCACAAGTTATCCACTTAGATCACATAGGGCAGCATAATATCTCTATTCATGCCACAAATCATGATGCTTAACATCAACCTATCCTATGCTAGCATGGCAAGTTCTAAATCTCAAGATCCACTCTCGTTTAGCAAGAGATTAACAATTCAGTTTAGATGTTAGCTACGCATCCAAAAGCATTAAGATTAACCATACGAGGATATCAGTATTCACCACACATAAATCTTTAAGGCATGAAAACTACTAAGCTACATAGATAAATCCACTAGGATCTCATGACGACGATTAGTTCATAACTAAACCTTTCGTCACCATGGGATTTGATGAAAACATGGTAAATAACAAAATATGAATAAAAGACGTAATTATATTAATAAACAAGAGTTTGAGAAAACAAATCTATAATCCAAAGTAACACAAAGGATGAAGTAGATCTAGATCCGTTGCTTGTCACGAGCGTTGAACCCTTCTCTCCTTTTCTCCCTTGCAGATCTAAGCTGGTTACAATAATAAAACTATGATAATGTGTATCTTCCTATTACAATGGTAGGATGTGTTTAAATAGGCTCTAAAAGTCTTGCCCAGCAAGAAAATACCAAAACAGAATTATAATAGAATTTCTGCAAGATACGTTTCCTAAACTGATTCTGTTTTTTAAAGGAAATTCGTAGCTGACTTTTCTTCAGTTTTTCTGGAACGTCCCAAACGTAATTGGACCTCTGGACCACCTTAGAATGATAGAGAATCTCGTTATCTTCGCGTGGACTGCTTACGGGCTGAAAACAGACTTATAGAACTCAAGATATGGCCCAAACGGTGAATCTCACGCGTGTAGCCAAATAAATCCGAATTTTAATAAATTAAATCTCCAAAAACGACAAAAACATCCACCATAATCAACATCCTTGTAAATCTGCACAACTAAACAAAACACATCAAAAGTTTGGTACCCATAGCAGTAAATAATTCCTTCCAGAAGCTGCTAATGAATATTGGATCTCTATCCTTAGATTTGGGTAGCCCTTCAACAAAATCCATAGAAATTACCTCCCAAGCTACCTCTGGAATAGCAATTGGTTGTAGTAAGCCAGCTGGATACTTCCTCTCAGTTTTATTCCTCTGCCAAATTTCACATTCCTTCACTGTTGTAGTAATGTCAGCTCTTAAAGTAGGCCAATAGAATATCCTTTCTGCTCTTTTAATGGTTGCAGCCATGCCTGAGTGACCACCCTCTGTACTTCCATGGATGGTATCACAGATTTGCTCATTAAATTAGTAGAGGATCCCACATAAAATCTTCCAAATCTCTTCAATTCCCCATTTTGCAGTGAGTACCCCTCTCCTCAATTTGGATCAATAATCAGTTTAACAATGAGTTGCTGAGCATCTGAGTCATTTTCCAAACTGGCTAGCAACTCTTCTTTCCACATTGGTTTTAGAGTGTGTATGGCAGCTACCTCACCATCCTCATATATTCTAGATAAGGCATAAGCAGCTATGTTTTCCTTCCCTCTTTTATATTACACTGAGTAATCAAACCCTAACAGCTTGGACAGCCACTTCTGCTGTAAACTAGTGGTCACTTTCTGCTCCATGATATATTTTAGAGCTTCATGATCTGTTTTCACTATGAAGTGATGTCCCAATAGATATGACCTCCATTTTTGGGTAGCCAGAATAATAGCAAGCAATTCTTTTTCATATGTAGATAAGCCCATATGTTTTTATCCCAATGCCTTGCTAGGATAGACAATTGGTCTCCCCCTTGCATCATAACATCCCCATATCCCATTCTTGTAGGCATCAGTTTCAATTACTATGGGCTTATTGAAATCTGGCATGGCCAGTATAGGCGTTTGGGACAATGCCTCCTTTAACTTCTTAAAGGCAGAATCAGCATCAGAATTCCAGTTGAAAGGCAGAGTGTATTAACTTGTAACACTATAACTAATGTAACTCAATTAAAAGAAAAGATACTTAACCAGAAGACAATCAAGAACAAGAAGTCACAAGAAATCAACACTAAATGAAGACAAGGTAATTGATACAATTGAACATGTTAACTATGATCAAGCCAAGAAGAAATCATTGAGAGAAGTTCAAGTCAAAGTTGTTCAGGCCTCAGTGATTTGAGAATTCGAGATTCAAGATCATAACTATCAGTATCAACAAGACCAACTGATTTCAAGTGAACAAGAAGGAAAGCAAATATTGGAAAGCCAAGTTACTAAGTGAATATGGTAATTTATTCAAGAAGCAGAAACAATATCAAGACTAGTCACTTATGAACCAGACCAATGCATCAAGTGTCAGGACATTGATAGCAAGTTTATGTCAGTAATAAAGATCCATGTTCAAGAGCTTGCCGAAGAATAAAGAAGACATGAAGATATCACAAGCTCAAGATGTGCATTGAAGTTTCAAGTTGAAGACCAGAATATTTTCTAAGTACTAAATGTTCTGGATGGCCAAGTAGAATATTTCTAAGTAGAAGTTCGACTTAGAAATTTCGAGATGGCTAAGTAGAAATTCTCAAGTAGAAGTTCTACTTAGAGTGCAGCTTCAACATGACACATGGCATCTTCTGATTGGCAGATTTCCAAGCTTTCAAGATAAGGCAAGATTTATGTGGACATCATTGGGCCACGTACATCTTAGTCTTTGAAGACTACAGGACATAGATTACATGTAGTATAAATAGAAGCACTTGTGTAATGTTTTAGTTAGTAAGCAATATTGAGAAAAACACAAGAAAAAGAGAGAGAGTTATTCACAGAGCTTAGAATCATTCACTTCTCTCTGAACTTCTGTTATACTTTGTAATGAATGTTGTAGCAACCTTTTCAAGTTATATATAAAGAAATATATTCCTTGAATCTGTGTGTTCATCTATTGCATCGTATTTATTGCTTCTCATAATCGAAAAGTTGTATTCACCCCCCCTCTACAACACATTTGGACCTAACAATTGGTATCAGAGCGGATGTTTAACATACAAAACATAGATCCTTGTGTTTGGTAGAAGAATCGTGAGTTTTCATTTTCTAGATCTACTTTTCATTTTTTCGAAAAGTGAGCTTTAATTCATTTCCAGTGAAAACTCATCCGGGAAAAATTATTTAAATACTCCAGGTGTGATTATTTAGCTTGGGTGTATTTTAATTAATTTTTGTGAATTAATCTGGGTTCATTGATATTTGGTGTTCTTGAGTGTTCATCATCTGTTCTTATCAAAGAAGATAACCCAACAACTTTTTGATCTCCTTTTTCAAACAAATAAGATAGTCAAAAAGGTGTTTTTGTACTTTTGATTTGATTATTATTCCTTGGCCGAAAGCAAAAGAAAGTGTACTCAGTGCTTTGCAGGTGGGTTAGTCACTTTCGGCGTGTAAAGTAATCAAAAGTCAAAAAGAGTGTTAAAGTGATAATATTGTTTATTCAATATTAAAAGTAATCTGCAAAAAATTATTCTAAGGACAAAAAGTTCTACATAGAATTTCTACTTGAGATTTTCTACATAGAATTTCGACTTGGACAATTTCTACTTGGTGAATTTCGACTTGAACAATTTCTACTTAGAGAAATTTCGACTTGAGCAAAATTTCTACTTAGAGAAATTTCGACTTGGCAGAAGTTCTACATAGATATTCTACATAGCCTAGTCTTGGGTACTTGGAAATTTTTAGTGACAAGATTTGAAATGGCTCCTAAAAATTCTTTCAAGATCCCAATGTTCAACCGAGATCACTATGAAGAATGGGTTTTCAAAATGAGACTCTACTTAGAGACTATTAACCCTGAGTATCTGGAAGTCCTTGAAAAGGGTAAATTCGTTCCAATGAAAGCTATTCCTGAGCGTACGGAAGGAGAGGAGGTTATACCTGCTCGGTCTGAGCCTAAAAAGGCAGCGGACTTTACGGATGCTGACAAAGAGCAAATAGCTTATGATACTTCTGTAAGACAAACCTTGATGGAATCTCTTGATCATGAAATGTTCAACATAGTCAAAGGTTTGAATACAGCAAAGAAGATTTGGGACAAGATAGAAGTTGTCATGGAAGGATCTGCAGAGGTTAGAAGCAACAAGACACTTATACTCAAGATGGAGTATGACACCTTCAGAATAAGAAAAGGAGAAAGCATAACAGATGTCTATCTACGATTCAGTCAGTTGGTATTAGATTTGAATCTGAGAGGTGTTACTCTCCCCATGGTTGAGACCAATACAAGATATCTGAGGAACCAGCCAAAGAACATTGAACATAGGGTCTACGCAATCAGAGAAACCAGAGATTTGCATACAACTTCTCTGGAAGAATATTATGGAATTCTGAAGACCTATGAGCTGGAGACACTTCAAGATCAAGCATGGGACAATGATTCAAAAGGAAAAGAAACTGCATCAGGATTAGTTGCTGATGAGGAAGAGTCTAAGAAGGCAATGGTTGCAGCAAAGCCTAAATCATCACCTGCACCGCATCAAGTTGATAATGATGACGAGTGTGCATCTAACAGTGATGATGACTACTTCACCCAAGAAGAGCTGGACAACATGGACGATAGTGTCGTGGCATACATGGCAAGGAAGTTCAGCAACATGAGATTCAGAAAGAGCAACCGACCACAGAGAAATTCTTCATCTTACTATCGGGCTGCTAAGGGTGGTGGTAGTTCATCAGGCTACAAAAACAAAGGCAAGAGTACCAGCTACAAATCTCCGTTGGATTTCAAAATGAAGTTCAATTGCTATAATTGTGGTGAACCTGGACATTTTGCCTCGGACTGCAAAAAGCCTAAACAGACTTATCCAAAAGAGACATTTGAAGCCCTCAAAAGCAAGTATGAATCGCTGGTGAAAGAAAAACATGGTAAAAGAGCTTTAGTAGTAACAGAAGGAAGAGCTTGGGATGATTCAGATGAGGAAGATGTTACTCATGTAGCAAACTTTGCGCTCATGGCTGAGACATCAGAGGAACCAGAGGTACCAGTTCTAACCCTTAAAGTAGAAATGTCTATTGATGATTATAAGGAACAGAACGGGGCTCTTAGCGAAGAGATCTACATGTTGTGCAAAAGCCTAGACACTTCTCAAAAGGAACAGAAAACACTTGTCGCCAAAAGCAGAATGCTTGAGGCAAAAGTGGAAGAGTTAGAGGCTGCTTGCACTGTAGATACTTCCCTAAGAGATTTTATTAAATCTTTGGAACACAAGCTCGTCCTTAAGGAAGAAATAGAATCATGTTTAAGGAACAAACTAGCTGAGTTAGAAACTAAATGTGAAGCTTACAAACTAGCTGCTAGTAAAGTGTATGTAGATAATGACGTATTTAAGAAGATAACTGGAGTAGGTGTAGGACTTGATTATTCTGATCTTTCTAAGAAAGAAGGCAAGAGAATTATCGACCCTAGTTCCAGTGACCCTAAAAAGGAAATCCCTAGCATTCTTAAATCTTCTGTCAAACCCATCTACAAACACCTTGTTCCTAGAATAGAAGAAGAAGAGACTGAATTGATAGCTAGATATGAGATTGAGATGGAAGATCGTCAGAAAGCACAACCTATAACTTCTATTAAACAAGTTAAAATCAATTTCCCTAGTGATGAATCTAGACTAGGAATAGGAGCTAAGGCTGTTAAACAACAAGGGAAGAAAGGCATAAAAGAGGTTAAGGCTGAACGAATAAAGAAAGCATGTTATCACTGCAAATCTACTGAACATCTTTCTTATGCATGTAAAGCTAACATAAATGTTCCTGCTGCACATGCCATGCCTGTCACACATACAATGAATAATCTGCATCAGAATCATGCACAGTGTGGTCAACCTAATTGTATGCCATGCACTTTTAACGTCATGCAAACTTTTGTGAATTTAATGAATGCATCTAGCCAGTCATGCTCAAATACTGCTGCTAGTTCAAACATCAAGAAAAAGCATGTGAGAGCTAAGATTGTCAGTCCTCCTAAAGTTAGGAGTGACAAACCTTCTCCTAGGACTGATAAATATGTCAAGTCTGAGAAAGGAAAGGAGGAAGTCGAAAGCTCTAGTAATGTTAAGAAAAGTGCATCTCCTGTTGTTAAATCTGTTGATTATCAATCTTATCGAAAAGCCGGGCCCAATCAAAGTTGGGTTCCGAAGAAAGTCTAATCAATCTGTCATTGCAGGGCATTAAGCAAAAGAGAAATAAAGTCATATGGGTGCTGGATAGTGGAGCATCGAGGCATATGACAGGAAACAAGTCCCTGCTTACAGAGTTGGTTATGAAAGCTGGCCCTTATGTTACCTTTGGAGATGACAGCATAGGTGTGACAAAGGGATATGGCAAACTGAAAACTGGCAATGTCATCATTGAAGATATTTCCTATGTTGAGGGATTAAAGCATAATTTGTTGAGTATCAGTCAATTCTGTGACAAAGGTTACGAAATTGTCTTCAACAAGAAAGGTGTATCAATCACTCACATCAAGGAAGGCTCACTGGCTTTGAGAGGAGTTCGAAAGGCAGATCTTTTTGTTGCAGACATGGATTCAGCAAATCAGAATGAAGTCACCTGTTTCTACAGCAAAGCTTCGGATGATGAAAGCTGGTTATGGCACAAAAAGTTATCTCACTTAAACTTCAAAACGATGAATGCTCTCGCGAGGCGAGAATTGGTGAGAGATCTACCTCAAATGGAGTTCGCTCCGAAAGGACTCTGTGAAGCCTGTGAAATGGGAAAGTCGAAACGAGCATCGCATAAAAGCAAAGAAATTTCTAGTATTACTGAGCCTCTGCAACTTCTTCATATGGATTTGTTTGGCCCAGTGAATGTCCTATCTTTGTCTAGGAAAAGATATGCATTGGTAATCGTGGATGACTTCTCCAAGTATACATGGGTATTGTTCGCAATGACGAAAGACGAAGTATCTTTCCTAATCATTGATCACATCACTCAAATTGAGAATGTTTCAACACTTACGGTGAAGACGATTAGATCAGATAATGGCACTGAATTCAAAAACGCAGTGCTAAATGACTTCTGTGTATCTAAGGGAATACGTCGTCAGTACTCAGCCCCGAGAACTCCACAACAAAATGGAGTAGTTGAAAGGAAGAATAGAACTTTGGTTGAAGCAGCAAGAACTTTGTTGTATGATTCGAAACTTCCTCTGTATTTCTGGGCAGAAGCAGTGAGTACCGTGTGTTACACTCAAAATCGATCCTTGATCATAAAAGATAAAGAAAAGACACCATGTGAGCTAATGAACGGAAGAAGACCCACAATCAAATACTTTCATGTCTTCGGAGCAAAATGCTATGTACTTATAGATGATGAAAATCTAGGCAAGTTTGCAGCAAAAGCTCGTGAAGGAATCTTTGTTGGTTACTCCACAGATGTGGTAGCAGCTTATAGGGTGTTCTTAGTGAATGATCGAAAAGTGACTGAAAGCTACAACGTCAGATTCGACGATACCAAACTCTCATCAATTTCAAGAGATTCTAGTGAACCTGAGTCCCTAAAATTTCAGAATCTGGACTTAGAAGATCTTGAAGATGAACCTGAGTTGGTTGTCCCATTAAATGTTCCAAGTGTACGTGAAGAACCTGAGTCTAGTGAACAAGCTAATTCTACAAGATCAGGAGAGACTTCTTCAGTACGAACCGGCAACAACTCAGGGGGAGTAAATAGCAGCTCAAGGACTACTGTTCAAGGCTCGAGTCGAGTTGACTCTAGTTCTGTAGGAGCTGGTACTAACTCAGGGGGAGTTAGTGAAAGTAATCAAAGTAGTCAGCACCACAACTCAGAAAGTCATGCTGAATCATCAAGACAATTTCCAAGAGAACGGGTATGGAATAGAGACCATCCGTTTGAATTAATTATTGGTGATCCAGATGCTGGTGTGTCTACTAGAAGAAATGCAAGAGCTGACCTGGCTAATATTTGCTTATATTCTGGGTTCTTATCCAAGCTTGAACCTAAAGAAATAGAAGAAGCTCTTGGTGATGCTGATTGGGTGATTGCAATGCAAGAGGAACTCAATCAGTTTGAAAGGCAGAAAGTTTGGAAACTGGTACCCCGACCAAAGAACAAATCAGTAATTGGAGCAAGGTGGGTATTCAGAAATAAAATGGATGAAAACGGACTTGTAACACGAAACAAGGCTCGTTTGGTTGCAAAAGGTTATTCTCAGCGAGAAGGAATTGATTATGATGAGACCTATGCACCAGTTGCAAGACTTGAGGCAGTCAGGATGTTTTTGGCATTTGCAGCACATAAGAACTTCAAGGTTTTCCAGATGGATGTGAAAAGTGCCTTCCTGAACGGAGAGTTAGAAGAAGAAGTGTATCTGGAACAGCCGCCTGGCTTCATTGATCCAGAACTTGTAGATTTTGTGTATCTTCTCTTCAAATCTGTCTATGGCCTCAGGCAATCCCCAAGATGTTGGTATGAAACCCTATCCGTATTCTTAATTGAAAGTGGTTTTACTAGGGGAGTAATTGACAAAACATTGTTCTATAAGAATGTGAAGAATGATCTAATACTTGTTCAAGTCTATGTGGACGATATTATCTTCGGGTCATCGAATGAGCGCTTGTGCGAGAAATTTGCTAAGCTAATGCAAGACAAATACGAGATGAGCATGATGGGAGAGCTGTCTTTCTTCCTTGGATTACAGATCAGTCAGAGAAAAGATGGTATCTTTATCTGTCAATCCAAGTACGTCAGAGATTTACTCAAGAAGTATAATCTAGAAGATGCATCAGCAGCTAAGACTCCCATGGCAACAGCCACGAAGCTTGATGAAGACAAATCAGGTAAATCAGTTGACATCACAAGCTATCGAGGTATGATTGGCTCACTTCTCTATTTAACTGCAAGTAGACCCGATATAATGTTCGCGACTTGTTTATGTGCAAGATTCCAAGCGGATCCTAGAGAATCACATCTCATAGCCGTCAAAAGAATTTTTAGGTATCTCAAGGGCACACCAAATCTAGGAATTTGGTACCCAAGAGATACAGGTTTTAATCTAATTGGCTATACGGATTCAGATTATGCAGGTTGCAGGATTGATAGGAAAAGCACATCTGGTGCTTGTCAATTTCTTGGCAGAAGATTGGTGTCCTGGCAAAGTAAAAAGCAACATACAGTATCTACTTCTACTGCTGAAGCTGAGTACATTGCTGCTGGAAGCTGTGTAGCTCAAATACTGTGGATGAGGAACCAATTGAAGGATTATGGCATGGAGCACAAGAAAATTCCAATTATGTGTGACAACACAAGTGCCATTGCCATAACCAACAATCCTGTAGATCACTCAAGAACCAAGCACATCGACATCAGGTATCACTTCATAAGAGAACATGTCGAGGAGGGAACTGTGGAGCTACATTTTGTGCCCACAATGCAACAAATTGCAGATATATTCACCAAACCTCTTGATGAAGTAACATTCAATAGGTTGGTTGGTGAATTGGGAATGCTTAACACAAGTTAGTAAAGCCTTTTATCTGTAAAATCCATGGTTATGTTTATATATGCAAGCTATTTAATCATTATGTGTTTAGACTTTAAAATGCCTAATTAATGATTATTATAGGGTGCATATAGTGTGATTTTGCATGAATTCAGTGTGTTTTAAGTGTCTTTTATAGCACAAATCTGTGAATTTATGCTTGTTAGATTGCATGATCATAGGGGGAGTTAAATTCATAATATTCTAAATTTTGCATGATTTTTAGATGAATTTACCTGTGTTTTTCATGTAATTAGAGGCCTTAGAATTATCAAGGAATGTTTTAATTATGTCATATATTAAAATCCTTGAATTGATATTTATATTAATTTGACAAAATTAATTGTTGAGTTTTTCAAAGAAAAATTGTCAAATTATTCTAAGTATCTTCAAAATTTCGAGTTAGTTACTATCTCGAAACTCATCTTGAAATTCTAGTTGAATTTCGATTTGAGCTTCCAGAGTGAAGTTTTGAAAATTCTAAGTCTGGGAGAAATTTCGAGTTAGCCTCTATCTCGAAATTTATCTCGAAATTCGACTTAAGGTTCGAATTAGAGTTACCAGTGTGCCTAATTATTATCTTCAAAATATTCGAGATACAGTCTATCTCGAACTCTATCTCGAAATTGAGATGAGAGTTCCATTTTTGGGGATATTTTGAAAAGAATTGAGAATAACTTCGAGTTAATCTCTATCTCGAAATTTATCTCGAAGTTCGACTTAGAGTTCGACTTAGAGTTCGAGATAGAATTCTCAATTAGTTTAGGGGATTTTTCGAGTTACCTCCTAACTCGAACTTTATCTCGAATTTTGACTTAGAATTTCGAGACAGATTTCCTAGGTGGTTTGTGCTGTTTACATGGTATTTAATAGTCAAATGGTAAGTTTTTCGAGTTAACAGCTATCTCGAACTCTATCTCGAAGTTCGACTTAAAATGTTCGAGATAGACTTCGAGATAGACTTCGAGATAGAATTTCGACTTGAGTTCTCCCTGTATGTACTTAGAGTTTTCATAATTTTTAACAGGGACACTTTTGTCATTTCACATTCATGTCTATATATACATCTCTAACTCGATGATTTCATTTCACTTTACCTAGTTCAGTTTTACAGCCACACACATATACATACAGGCGATTTCATACTTACACCCATTGATTCGTGATTTTTGTGACTAATCTCATACGGACAACGAATTAATGCCCATTTTTAGACTGCTATAACCTGTGTGTTACCATTAATCTCTGTTCTTGTGTGTTTGTGTAACGGTTCATTTCTCTTGAGATATATACACACGTATATATACACACAATTTCACAGATCTGTTCAAAAACGATTTTACACACACACACTTCACTGTTAAAGCAGATTTAATCATTGGTTTGAAATTTGCCTTTCATTAACTGTTACTTGAAGCCCGTAGTTTAATTTCTCAAAAAGGGACTTTTGTGTTCTTGATAAATTAAAAGGGATTTAACGGTTAATTCTCTAATTAATTGTTTTTCAAAGAATTAATATTAAAATTCACATCTTTTTAAAGAAAAACTTTTAATTAAAATGGGTCACCAATTTTCACTTGCCAAAAACAATTTTTATAATATTTCTACGGAAATTGGTGATCAACTCCCGCGCTTTAAGTCTTGGATACGATTTCTCAATTTGTATTCCAAAGCTAGCGATGCTTTTACGGCTAAACCTACACTAGTACATGATGCTTTACAGCAATTATGGACTAGTGCGGTTTCTTTTGGGAGCAAATCAACCCCCTTTGGTTTCAGGTTTACCTTAGCGGGTCAGGAATATGAGGTGACTGAACAAATTGTCAACAAGGTTCTGGGATTCCCCATTAAAGATGTTTATGATTCAGAACCTACAGCTGCAGAACGCCTCAGATTCTTTGAAGAAATAGGATGTTATCCTCCGACTGGCCGGATCACTGGAAACATCCAAAAACAATTTCTTCATGTGGAATGGAATTACTTTTTCGAGGCCATCACAAGATGTTTTCGGGCACGAGAAAGCGATTACCATCAAATTTCCATTCCTATGCAAAACCTTGGAATTGCCCTAGCAAGAGAGCTGGATATCAATTATGGACGAATAGTTCTCTCTGAGATAGTGGCTGTGATGGGATCTCCTGCAAGCAGAGACCTCAACACCACAGATGTTGTCTGCTGGTTTCCTCGGTTCTTACAGATGCTGATTAATCATTTAATACCGAAGGATGCTCTTGCAATTAGACAGAGTTTTGCCAGAAGTCAAAAATCTGCACCACTAGGGATGGGCACTAAGTCACTTTCAACAGTTGAAAATCAGGATAAACATCATGGAAAACCGATGTCTATTCCTGATACCTTACAACAGTGGCTTACATATGATGAGGGAGTTACCACCTTGATGGAATTTTCGCAAGTTTCATCACATGCTCAGAATCGGTCTGCTCATGCTGAGGCATTTGAAGAGATTCCTGATGAACAAAGCGGAGACGAACAAGGTAATGAATCAGGTAATCTCTCTCGACATTCTACTCATTCCTCTTCCTATGTTTCTGATTCCCAGACCCAAGAGACTGCTAGCCCGCAGGATCTATCCCAGGGTGAGAGCTATATTTCTAATTCTCTGTCACCTAAGTCACCGGAATCCAAACAGCCAGCACATATAGATGTAGGAAATGATGAGGAGAGTGACCCCGAAGAGCAGCCTACATGAAATCCAAATCCATATCCAAAAAATTTCGGGTATGAAATTCAAATCCATATCCATATCCATATCCAAAAAGTCGGGTTTTGGATATCCAAAAAGTCGGGTTTTGGATCGGGTATCCGTCGGTTCGGATTGTTTTGCCATCCCTACCAGGGTGAGAGCTATATTTCTAATTCTATATCATCCCAGTCACCGGAATCCAAACAGCCAGCACAAATAAATGTAGGATATGATGAGGAGAGTGAACCCGAAGAGCAGCAACTTATTCGAAAGAAACCCAAAATTTCTCATGCTGCTACTTCTAAACCTCAGTCAAACCCTAGCGTGTCACACGCAACCACTCCACCTCACGAGAGTGGTTCACCCCTTGAACAATCTGCACATAGGGATTTTGATTTTGATGATGATTTTGTACCTCTTAAAGATACTGTTGCTTCAAGAGGACATGAAGCTTTAAAAACTTCAACCGTACCTTCACCGGTACGTACTGATGCTACAAAGAGGATCGGTTCTGATGTCGTACAAGAACACTTTGTAGCCTCTCAGCCTGAGATTCCAACTCAGGAACAAACAGCATTTGATCCCATAACTGCAAATTATATTGCTTATCAAGTTTCTGCAGGTACTGCTTCATATTTTGGATCATTTATTGAAGATATACACGAGCGTGAGACAGGGAGTGTGTGTGAGAGGTTAGGGAGAGAGGGACCTTCATTTTTAAGGCCCGAAACCGAGCGCCAAATACCAACAGAACGAGTATTAGAGCGAGGTCACCTAAACCAAACACCGTCCCTTAATACTGAAAATCTTGAAACTCGTATGTCTTCTATGGAAAATCAAATGAAGCAGTTTGGGCAGTCAATGGGGCAGTTAGGGATAAACGTTGGAAACAATCAAAGGGCTCTTGACGACTACGCAGCACGAATGGCAAGTCAAGCTACAGCTTTTAATGATTTGACAAACAAGGTAAATGACTTGGGCCATGCTGCTGGTGTCTTGGGAAACACTCTGAATGACAGGATGGGAGCAATGGAGCTTACAATGGATACTCTGGCTGTGGAGATCAGTAGAGTTATGTTCGCAATCAGAAGTTTTGTGCCCCCAGAGTGTTTCGCGCCGCAACAACCTCCCCCCGATGCTGGTACAGGTGGTGCTAGTGGAGCAGGACCCTATGGTTCTGTTTTTGAAGATTCTTACGTAGCTGGTGGATCTGGAGACCAGGGTGGAGTTCAGGATAACTCACCTAAGGGGGAGAGTATAAAGGAGACGAGACAGCAGGGAGTTCAAATCGAAGAAATTCCAGAACAAGCTGATCTTGTAAAAGAAATAGAAATTGAGCCGTCTATTGATGAAGAGGCTCTGAGAAGGAAAAAGGGTAAGGCCATAGCGATTGAGCAAGATGAGCCATTCGTTGACCTGAGTCATCAAGAAAAAGTACAGGTGGTACTTGACTCAGATTCCGATATGGAAGACGCACCTTTGAAACATGCTATAAAGAGATCATTGAAAGATCAAGGTGGAGGTGCTGGGATGTCTGTCGGAAGGCCTGAAGAAATTACTGTTGATGAGGAAACCCTGAAGTCTCAAAAGTTAGCCTTAGATCAAGCTGAGTTCTTTAAAATGAAGGCAATGCAAGATCGTGCTGCGTTTCAGGAAAAGAAAGCGGAGCTACAAGGGAAGCAGTACGATTATGAGCTTGCAAGGCTAGCTGATCCTCAGATTGATCTGGACAATAGAAGGATAGGGCAGAAGTGGGATGACGCAAGGAAGATATTGATGGGACCATGTACAAAAGGAGATCATAACAAGGAGGCAGATGATCTGTTCTACAACCTAAATTTGCAGAATCCAATGGCTGCTGACTACATAAGTGCTTTAAAGAGATTAATTTCTAAAGTCAGGGTTGGATACAATTCAACGCAAAAGGAGTGGCAGGTTATTTTGTCTTTCACAGAAGGAGTCCCAATATCTTTCATGTATGTGGATGACCAATTCATGACGAGAAGATCTGCATCAGAGTTGTTCTTGCTAGCAACAAAAATTCAATACTCTCATTCTGAGAATCTAAGCATTCTGTATAGGGATCACTTAATGCAGCTAGCAGAGGACAAGGGTCCAGAATTCTCAGCATATCCAAATGTTGTCCGGATGGTGGTTGACAGTAAAATGAAGAGGGTGAGCTTGGAGGAAAAGGACTTAATGGAACTTTCAGTGGAATCTCTTAAGGCCGTCTGTAGGCAAATGATGAGTAAGGGATTCGCTTCTGAGCTTAAAGATAAATCAGTGAAGATCATTGAAAGCGTCATACTCAAGAAGAGCAATGAGGTGTGGAAGTGTGATGTCATTGCTCCAAACCCTCTTGATAATGTGAAGATTGAACCAGAGCTAATGGAGAAGAAATGGAATATTCTTCAAGCTATGAAGAATGTAGATGAAGCTCTGAATCTTCCTACTGGAGAACTGGAACAAGGAGAAATAAGGGAGGCAGTTGGTGTTCCAGGAAGAGACAGCGTATACTGGATACATTCTTTTGCTGATAATACAGCTGATGCCTTAGTATTCATAGATGCAGACCAGAAGCAAACATTCTTGCATATGAGTAAACAATGGCTGCTGCAGACTCAAGATGCTGCATTTCTGGAGAAAGTGTTATATGTGTTCAAATGGGAAGATGTGGAAGTTAAGTATGTGACAGAAAAGCAGAGACTCGTGAGTTACCTGTCTGATGTAGTAGTGGAAAAGAAGCGATTGGAGCGAGATGCGGCTAGTGTCCACAATACTAACCGTGTCAAAGGCTATCCCAAAATGATCTATTGTCAGTTTAAAGCTGATAAAACTCATAGGAAACCTCGGCTTATAATGAAGAAATTTGAGGACATTCCAGAGATCAGGACTACTCAGGAGGTGGACAAACTCAGAAGGCTTTTCAAACATCCTTACCCAGAACCCAGGAACCCTCTAGAAATGGAAGCAGTAAGTTTGTTGAATACTAGGTGGACGCTGATAGTCCATAAACAGCCAAGGCCCAATAAGAGGCCCAAAAGAATAAGCAAACCATCTCATGAGAATAAGAGCGGCCCAGCCCAGAGCAGCGGACCCCGGGCCCGGACCACCCCCACGTGGCGTGGCCCCCACCCCGAACTAGGGGATCCCCTGACTCGTGGCACTTTATATACGTGGCACTCCACCTCAGCTAACGCTCCTATTGGAGGCGCTGACCAACACTAAAAGACGAAGGGAGATACGTGCCAGATCATGCCCACCACAACGTGGCCACACTCCAGTCAACGGCCAGACCAGACAAAAGCCACGTGCCCTGCATCCCGGGAGTTCAGCGGCTTGTCCCCCAGATCCAACGGTCAGGGGTGAAGGTAACCCACCCCTAAACCCTAGGCCTAGGGCTATAAATACCCCTAGTAAATAGGGTTTAGGGGTTAGCCATTATTACACACCTACACACATTCATTACTTTGTGATACTCTACTTGATTATTACCTTCCAAAGCCAACTCTTATTCTCACGCCGGAGGCACCTCGGGGCCAAACCCCCCCTCCGGTGTTGTTTTGCAGATACCCCACTACAGCTACACCACTTCCGAGACAGGAGTTGGCGAGGAAGTACCCGATCGAGATTAAGAGTTATCATTGGCGCTAGAAGGAGGGGCTGAACCTCCGAACTCCAGGACCCCGAACCAACAGCCAAACCGAGACAACCCGAACTACCTGAAACCAGAAGCCATGCCTCGCCCGAGCAAGTCCACCCGAGCAAACAGCGCCCCAAGAGAAGAGCCCCTAGTTCCAGTCCCGGAACCCATCCCGCAAAACCAGGTCCCGGTCCAGGAGAGACTCGGGATCGGTCCAAACGATGCTCGGGTCACGGTCGAAGTGAACCGGTACAAGTATACCGATGTGCCCCTCGAGTCTGCCCAGATTGAGAACTTAACCCCGGCGGAACTGGCCGAAGCAATCCGGGCTTACCGAAACCGCCCTCGTCCGGAACCCGAACCCGAGCAGGCGGAAGATTCCGAAGCCTCAGCCAACTCCAACAACCCGCGAGCCTCGGTCTTCGCTCGCCTCGGGGACCAAAACAAAAGAAACAGAAAGGACCATCCAACCCAGAGTAAGGCCAGAGAAGAGGAGGCCGATGAGTTGAAACGGATGGAAAGACTCCGGGAAAAAATAAGACAAGAGGAACAAGCTAAATTGGAGCACAGAATCCAAAGAAGGCTCCAAGAAGAGGAGGAAAGAATCAGGAAATCCAAACCGAAAAGAACCCGGAGAGAGGTAAGCCCGGAGATTATCTCAGATGATGAAGAACGTCCTAGCAACCTGGTTCAAATGATCCAGGAGTTACAGAGGAAAGTCAACAACGACTCCGGGTTTGAGATCCAAGACACACTCACCCCCTTTAGCCGCTCTCTTGAAGCCATGCCCCGACAAAAGAACCTCAAGCACTATAACTTTGACTCCTTTAATGGGTTGGAGGACCCAGAAGAACACCTCAACTACTTCGAGAAAATAGCCCTGATATACTTCTACAACGACCTAACCAAGTGCAGGTTCTTTGCCTCCACACTGAAAGGAGCGGCTCAGAGATGGTTCAGCAGGATCCCTTCCCGGAGCATACACAGCTGGAAGGAGTTCAGAGAAGCTTTCCTCCGGAGATTCCGAGCCAATAAGACCCCGGAATATCACATGTGCCACTTGGAAACAATTAGGCAAAATGACAACGAAACACTTTCAGCTTTCATGAAACGGTTCCAAGAAGCCATAAATCAAGTCACGAATCTGGATGAAAGAGAAGCCTTGAGCATTTTCCGGAAGAACCTAGACCCGGAGCGTAGCGAACGCTACGTTATTGAGTTGGTAAACAAAGAGCCCCAGAGCCTGGCTGCAGCCTATTCTATGGCCGCCAAATTCATCAAAGAAACTGATATTTTACAAGCAATGAGGATGACCCGGCAGGGCACCTCCTCGGGAAGAAGTAAAGATGATCGCTCCAGAAACGACCACCACCCAGACAAGAAGTTTAAGCCCAACAAGCAATACAACTACATCCCAAGTCATCAACTAACGACCCCGGACAAAGACCACTCCTCCCGAGCCAAGTCCGAAGCCAAGCCTCCGAGACCGGGGAGACCAGATCCGAGGCCGGAACCAGACTGGACACCCCTGAACCGGCCCAGAGCTGAAATATTAAAAGAAGTCCGGAACAAACCCTTCTTTTATCCTCCCAAACCTCTGGTATCAGCCCCGGAGAACAGGCCCCGTAACAAGCACTGTGACTATCATGCAACTCACGGCCACGAAACAGAAAGTTGTGTCTCCCTCAAGTTCTTCATTGAAGACCAGGTTAAGAAAGGAAACATGGGCCAATACCTAGCTCGGAGAACCACGGAAAGGGGAGAGGGATCCGGGGCCCAGAAAACAAAACACGTGGTGCACGTGGTATTGGGTGGGTCAAATTCCCCTCCGGCAAGTCCGGACTCCGGAGATGAGGTAATGATGATAGACTCGGCCCCAGAACAAATCATATCTTTCAGCAATGCTGATTTCGAAGGAGTGAATCCTGACCACAATGAAGCCCTGGTGGTGACCTTAGACATCGCCGAAAACGAGGTAAAGAGAATCCTTGTTGACAACGGCTCCTCAGTCAACGTATTGTTCAAACATACCATGGATAGAATGCAGCTCGGCAGTGTCAGAATGAATGAATGCCGGGAAGATCCGCTATACGGCTTCGGCCACAACTTGGTTCCCATCCAAGGAACCCTTTACTTGCCTGTCCAGTTCGGCACCACCCCGAAGCAGATAACCCATATGATCAAATTCTACGTGATCAACATCCCTTCCTCCTACAATGTGATCCTGGGGCGCCCAGCCTTGACCAAACTCCGAGCCATAACCTCAACCCCGCACCTCAAATTCAAATTTCCCACGACCTCCGGTGTTGGGGAGGTAAAGGGCGATACCGAAACAGCCAGCCGATGTTATGGCCAAGCCCTAGTCATGGCAGAAACAGACCCGGAAAATAAGAGGAAAGCCTCCTCCTATCAGAAGAATTTGAGCAGAAAGAAACACAGAGCCACAACTTACAAGAACCCCGGAAAGGAGGTCCAAAACATTGAAACAACAAGTGCCCCGAACCAGGAACCAGGTACATCCGAGGCCCGGGAATACCTAGCCTCAAACTCCCAGGCCCGGGTCCAGAAATCATCCCTGGTGAAAGATCAAGCCAAACTAGAACCCGCCGTGGAAACTGAGACAATCGAGCTCATTCCGGGGAACTCGGAAAGAAAGGTAAAGATTGGAACTGGTCTAGACGCTGCCTTCAGGCAAGAGCTAATCCAACTACTCCGGGAATATGCCGATGTTTTCGCCTGGAGTCCATCCGACATGCCCGGGCTCCGGGAATCCCTTGCCATGCATAGCCTGGATGTTGATCCTAGGAGAAAACCGGTGAAACAGAAGAGAAGGAACTTCGCCCCGGAGAGGCAGAGAGCTATAGACGAGGAGGTGGACAAACTACTTAAAGCAGATATTATCTGCGAGGTCAAATACCCGGAGTGGCTAGCCAACGTGGTTCTAGTCAAAAAGCCCAGTGGAAAATGGAGGATGTGTGTTGATTACACAGACTTGAATGAAACCTGCCCCAAAGATCCATATCCATTACCAAGTATAGACCACCTCATCGACCCCACTGCCGGACATGTGATGCTCAGCTTTATGGACGCTTTCTCCGGCTACAATCAAATCAAGATGAATCCCGCAGACATAGCCAAAACTGCATTCATCACCCACAGAGCTGTCTATGCTTATAAGTTCATGCCCTTTGGACTCCGGAATGCCGGAGCTACGTACCAAAGAGCCATGGTGGAAGTCTTCAAAGACCAAATTGGCCGAAATCTGGAGTCCTATGTCGACGACATCATTGCCAAGTCTGAAACAGTCAAGGAACATGTCCCCGATCTGCGGGAATGTTTTGAAAACCTCAGAAAAAATGAGATGAAGCTAAATCCGGAGAAGTGCACCTTTGGGGTGGCAGCGGGGAAATTTCTAGGCTTCATGATCAGCCAAAGGGGGATTGAGGCTAATCCGGAGAAGATCAGGGCCATCTTAGAAATGCAGCCACCCCGGACTCAGAAAGACATTCAGAAGTTAGCTGGATCATTAGCAGCCCTAAGAAGATTCATATCCAAATTGGCAGAAAAGTGTTTGCCCTTCTTCAACTTGCTCAAGGGAGCCAGCAACAAGAAAGAAATAACTTGGAGCCCTGAGTGCCAGCAAGCTTTTGACACTATCAAGGAATATCTATCATCACCACCCCTCTTAACAAAGCCGGAGCCCGGGGAACCCTTACATCTATACCTCTCCGCCGGGCCCCTAGCTGTGGCCGCGGCCCTAGTCCGGGAAGTTGAGGGAAACCAACGGCCGGTGTACTACATTAGCCAAGTCTTGAAAGATGCAGAAACCAGGTACCCCAATCTAGAGAAGTTTGCCTTTGCCTTAGTCACAGCCTCAAGGAAACTCAGACACTATTTCCAAGGAAGAGAAATCAAGGTTGTAACAGATCAGCCACTACGAAGGATAATCCATAAACCGGATGCATCAGGAAGATTGATAAATTGGGCAATTGAGCTAAGCCAATTCCACTTGACATTCGTACCCCGGACAGCCATCAAGGCACAAGCTTTGGCAGATTTCATAGTAGAGTGCTCCTTCCCAGAACCACAGCAAGCTATTGCAGCAGCTGAAAACCCGACAAACCAGAACAGAGCCCCGGGGTCATGGACTCTCCATGTTGATGGCTCCTCAACAGCCGACAGGTCCGGGGCAGGACTGATCATGAAGAGCCCGGAAGACTTCCAAATCAAACAGGCCATAACATTCAAGTTCCCAGCAACCAATAACCAAGCCGAATATGAGGCTCTCCTTGCCGGGCTAAGGTTGGCCCGAACTCTGCAAATCAAGAACCTGAATATCTACAGTGACTCACAAATCGTGGTACGGCAAACAAAAGGCGAATATGTGGCAAAAGATCAAAAGCTAGCCCAATACCAAGCACTTGTCAAGAGCCACTTAGCCACCATCCCGGAGTATCAAATCAACCAGGTCAACAGAGAAGAAAATTCTGAAGCTGATGAGCTATCCAAGCTAGTCCAGAACTCCGCCGAACTAGGCAGTTCGGTCTACTTCGAAGAATTGGGAACCCCGGCCATCAACCAAGAAGTTGTAATGGAGATAGACGACACCCCGAACTGGATGACACCCTTCATCCTCTACCTGGAAAAAGGGGAATTGCCCGAAGATAAGAATGAGGCCAGAAGATTGAAAAACAAAGCCTCAAAGTACTTCATAGAAGAAAACCAGCTCTATCGCCGGACCTTCTCATCCCCAACTCTGAAGTGCGTAGGCCCGGAAGAAGCTAACTACTGTCTACAAGAAGTGCACGAAGGGATTTGTGGGGATCACATGTCCGCGAAGGCCCTCGCATACAAAATCATAAGGCAAGGTTACTACTGGCCAACAATCCACTCAGATGCATTAGAATTCGTCAAGAAGTGCAGAAACTGCCAACTGTTCAGCAACATACCAAGGCAAAGCCCGGTCCTGCCATCTTCAGTACTATCACCCATCCCCTTTGCCGTGTGGGGGATCGATATAGTAGGGCCTTTCCCCCGGGCCAAAGGCGATCTGAGGTACCTCCTGGTAGCCATCGACTACATGACTAAGTGGGCCGAAGCAAAGGCAATGCGGACCATAAATCAACAAGACTGCATCAAGTTCATGGACAACATACTAATGCGGTTCGGCCTTCCCAGAGTCCTGGTCTCAGATAATGGTCCCCAGTTCGTCGGCTCAGATTTTGAAAATTACTTGAAGGAAAGGGGAATTAAACACAAGAAATCCTCAGTGGCCTATCCCCAGGGAAATGGGCAAGTAGAGGTGACAAACAGAATTCTGCTAAGGGGAATTGAAAAGAGGCTGAAGGAAAACAAGAACAAATGGCCCGAAGAACTGCCAAATGTGCTGTGGGCATACAGAACTAGCCCGAGGTCCGGAACAGGAGAAACCCCGTTTAAACTAGCTTATGGGACCGAAGCAATGCTGCCAATTGAAGTGGGCTCCCCCTCCCACAGAGCAATCAACTTTGATGAAGATGCAAATGAAGATGGGTTACGAGTTAACCTGGAACTAGTTGATGAGGTCCGGGACAATGCAGTGCAAAGAATGGAGAAGTATAAAGAGAAAACAAGAGAGTACTTCGGCAAGAAGTCAAGAGTCAAAAACTTCCAAATTGGGGACCTAGTACTCCGGGATGTTGAAGCTTCAGACCCCACTAACACAGGAAAGCTTATGCCTAAGTGGGAAGGTCCCTACAGGGTTATAGAAGTACTCCGCCCCGGAACCTATAAGCTCAGTCACATGGACAACACTGAAGTCCCCAACACCTGGCACGGCCTCAGGCTAAGAAAGTACTACCAGTAAAAGAAAAAAGCTTCTGCTAGCTTCTGCTCATATACGGGCGTTGTTTGAAAATTGTACTCGGAAATCATGTAACCGCTTTATTATCAATGAAAAAGAATTCTAGTTCTCTCCGGATACTCCAACCTTTAAACTATTACAAACCACCTACTTGGAAAAGTTTTCATCCTTTCCAAGTAGGCCAAAGCCCGGGACCTTAGCAGTGCTTTGGCCCGGGAAGCCATAGGCATCAAAATACCTACTTGGAAAAGTTTTCATCCTTTCCAAGTAGGCCAAAGCCCGGAACCTTAGCAGTGCTTTGGCCCGGGAAGCCATAGGCATCAAAATACCTACTTGGAAAAGTTTTCATCCTTTCCAAGTAGGCCAAAGCCCGGAACCTTAGCAATGCTTTGGCCCGGGAAGCCATAGGCATCAAAATACCTACTTGGAAAAGTTTTCATCCTTTCCAAGTAGGCCAAAGCCCGGAACCTTAGCAATGCTTTGGCCCGGGAAGCCATAGGCATCAAAATACCTACTTGGAAAAGTTTTCATCCTTTCCAAGTAGGCCAAAGCCCGGAACCTTAGCAATGCTTTGGCCCGGGAAGCCATAGGCATCAGAATACCTACTTGGAAAAGTTTTCACCCTTTCCAAGTAGGCCAAAGCCCGGGACCTTAGCAATGATTTGGCCCGGGGACAAAACCACCACTCGTCAATCCGGGACACCCGAATTAAAGAGTGGGGGGCAACACAAATTATAAACACACAACAGTAATTCAACAAACGACACAAATTAAAAGATTCAAACTGACAAGCGGGCCGGGCTGACCAACAACCCGAAACACCCGATAGTTAAAAGATTCAAAGTCATACAACAAAGCGTTAAAATATTACAAGGGCACAGCCCGAAATATGGACGCAGCCAGTAAGAAAGTCACGCCTCAGGAGGAGGAGAGGAATCAGGAGCACCAAAAGGTTTGGGCTCGCCTTCACCCCGGGCCAGAGCATCCTCGGCGGCAAGGTACTCATCAATGAAGTTCTCCCAGGTAGCGGTCTCCGGGGCAGTCTTGATCATCTTCTCAGAAATGACCCAGCAACGATGAATCTTTTTGGACGCAACGGCTGCCAAATCATCATCGTAAGCTTCTGAACCCCGGAACTCGGCAATAACCTGCTCCTCGGTCTTCTTAGCTTTCAGCTCATCCCGGAGCCTCTTCACCTCAGCTTTGTAATCGGCCACCTTAGCCTTGGCCGCATCCCTCTCCTCAGCAGCTTGCTTGACCCCTCCCTTGAACTTTTCAATTCGGGCATCGGTCCGCACCTTGAGCTCATCAAGCTGCTGCTTCAGCTCGGCAATCTCTTTATCTTTCTCCGCGGCCGAGCTCAAAGCAACCTGAGCCTCCTTCAATTCCCCGCATGCCTTAGCAGCAGCCCCAGCAACCCGGACCCCAAGCTGCGAAGGCAGAAGCCAAAGTTAGAAAAGTACGGAAACAATAAACAAAAATAAACAAGTTGGAAAGAGCCCGGAGCAACGCATACCTGACCAAAGACCCCCATCATCTGCCGCAACAACTCGGTGGAGGTAGACTGACTCATCTCCTCCCACTCCGATTTGCTAGGGAGGTCAGCGAGAAAGCCGATAAAGTTCCTCTCCTCCGGGGACACGGGAGCAGGTTCATGAGGGCGAAAATTCTCCGGACCCCCAGCGCCCGAGCCCTCTTTCACCACCTCACAGTCCGAGAGCATAGTCCCGAATAGCTTAGTCCGAGTCGAGGTCACCCTCGGCCTCTTCCTGGCTATCAAGCTAGCATCTTCAACCCCGATCTCTAGGTCCACAGGCTCGGGGTGCGGGGCCGTATTTTCAGAAGCCCCCTCTTGATGGGCTTGGGAGCCACTAGCATCTCCAGGAGCCTTGGTATTGTCACGAACGTGACCAATACTCCGGAGAGCAGCACCGAGAGATTTGCTTGATTTGCTCATTTGTACAACTTTCTCAAACTCCGGGCTGTATCCGGGAAGACCTGAAAACATGAAAACAAAACATTAGTCCGGAGTAGAAGGAAACACTAAGAGCAAAAGTACAAGCAACGTACAACCCGGACTTACATCCTAATTCAAACAGATACTGATGACTCATGAGGTCATCCCGAGTCACCTGCCTCCCAAGACCCTGGCAGAAAGCGTGAACCCGGTCCATTGCCGCATCCTGGAGATCGAATACCTCAAAATTCATGGCAAGAGGCTCCTCCTTAAAAGTGGGCATGAACCGGATATCAACGCCCCGGAGAAAGACAAACTCCCCGTTCCAACCCTTCAATGTGGGGAGCATAACCAGAGGCTTGGACGCCGAAGAAGGGTACCCACATGCTTTGCCCCGGAATCTAAATTCGAACATGGGTACATTGTTGGAGTGCACCAGTTGGAAGACATGGTGAAAAAGTTTGAAAGTGGGAAGCACCCCGGCCTTCTCACAACACCCAAGAAAGTATGAGATCCACTTTACCGCGTTCGGGGTTAGTTGGGTGACCGGAATCCTATACTCAAACAAACACAGGGATTTAACGAACTGGTGACACCTAGGCCCATACCCCGACCTTAGGTGCTCCAGCCACACCCCGACCCAGCCGCCCTCCGGCCTGTGGTAAATCTTCTCGCCAGGCTCTGGCCATCTCCAATCTACATCGTTATCCAGGTGGAAGGTGGCCCGGAAAATGGGATCCCAGTCGACCGGCTCCTTCACATATTTACCCCGGAATGGACCGACATCCATCCCAGAACCCGGCTTATCCCCAAACTTGGAATCCAGAAAGGCCTCATCGTACTTTATCATTTCGGCCACATCTGGATTCTGGGCGAACTCCGTGCTCAGATCCCGGAAGAAGAAAGCTTGGGGGATCCCCGGGTCCCTCCTTACAAAATAATACTTACTGTGCCCCCAACTACCGTCCGGCTCACTAAGGCTATACCCCGGGCCCATATCCTTTGTCGCTATACTACTAAGTACGGGCAAACTACTCTTCTTCTTACCCATTATACACCAATCTAGATCTATCAGCTCTACACTACTATCTGAAGAGCTAACACTAGCGCCGGAGGTACTGGGCTCGGAAAGAGGGATTAACACTCGATTTGCAGTCACGCGTCTCCTAACCATACAAAAAGTCTACCCCGGGCCCCCGGAAATGAAATACTATAAAATTGACAAGAGTCCGGGACAAGAGGACTTACAAAGATTAGAAAGGCCGAACTGGAAAAAGCAAGAAAATCTGAAGCGACGGTAGCCCGGAGCACTGGTCTTCAGAGGAGCAGAGTAACGGCAGCAAATCAAAAACAAGTAATGACAAATGGGAGGAGGTTGCCACTATTTATAGGCAAACCCTGAATCCCAAACGCCACGAACACGTGGCGGCCCATACAAGCGGCCCACTATCTCCAAAACCCGGAGATGAGTGGATGACAGCTATTATTTCTCAAAGAAAAAAAAAAAAAAAAAAAAAAAAAAGAGAGAAAGAGAAGTGCATATTGCAATATTATATATATTCATATTTTCGCACATCTACAGAAGGCAAAGCCCCGGGATACGTACTTCAGTACACACCCCGGGCTTGGGGGGCAGCCAAAGAAACAAAAACTTCAAATTCCAGTTACTAGCCCCGGGCGTGCGAACTTCAGTACACACCCCGGCCTTGGGGGGCAGCCAAAGAAACAAAAACTTCAAATTCCAACTACTAGCCCCGGGCATGCATACTTCAGTACACACCCCGGAACTGGGGGTAACCAAGGCGAAAGTTTCTTCCCCAAAGCAGACGCTGACTCTCAGAGCAACTACAAAACCTCCGGCCCGAGGACACATATCTAGCACTCTAAAAAGTACAGAAAGTTCACTCTCCAAGGCAAGAGCACCTCTTACTACTCCCCCATCCGGAGAATCCGCATAAGGGAGTGGGGGGCAAATGATAGTCCATAAACAGCCAAGGCCCAATAAGAGGCCCAAAAGAATAAGCAAACCATCTCATGAGAATAAGAGCGGCCCAGCCCAGAGCAGCGGACCCCGGGCCCGGACCACCCCCACGTGGCGTGGCCCCCACCCCGAACTAGGGGATCCCCTGACTCGTGGCACTTTATATACGTGGCACTCCACCTCAGCTAACGCTCCTATTGGAGGCGCTGACCAACACTAAAAGACGAAGGGAGATACGTGCCAGATCATGCCCACCACAACGTGGCCACACTCCAGTCAACGGCCAGACCAGACAAAAGCCACGTGCCCTGCATCCCGGGAGTTCAGCGGCTTGTCCCCCAGATCCAACGGTCAGGGGTGAAGGTAACCCACCCCTAAACCCTAGGCCTAGGGCTATAAATACCCCTAGTAAATAGGGTTTAGGGGTTAGCCATTATTACACACCTACACACATTCATTACTTTGTGATACTCTACTTGATTATTACCTTCCAAAGCCAACTCTTATTCTCACGCCGGAGGCACCTCGGGGCCAAACCCCCCCTCCGGTGTTGTTTTGCAGATACCCCACTACAGCTACACCACTTCCGAGACAGGAGTTGGCGAGGAAGTACCCGATCGAGATTAAGAGTTATCAGACGCAACTTCATGATCCAGTATATAAGAAACAAAAGCAGCAAGAGGAGAAGCGCAGAAGGCAGAAAGAAGAAAAGGACCAAGCTGCTGAAGCTAGGAAAAGGAAACGGAATTAGGGTTAAAGGTCAGAGTGATGTGAACTTGAAGTTGGAAAAACTTCATGTCTTTCGGTTGCTTTAACTCACTTGAGGAAAATTCATCTTAGAATGAATCCAATAAGGTGATATAAGTTTGACTAAAAGATATGAAATAATCCAGGTGATAGGAATCATTCAAATGATTTTTAATTCGAGGTTCGAATTCTGTTTCTAGTATTAAGTTCTTTGTATTGTTTTCAAGTACTTTTCAATTGTATATTTTTCAAGAATGTAATGTTAATTATCTTTTCTCGTCTCATTGTTTAGTTGAGTTATCCTTCATTAATTTGAATGTCATTGTTAGACAATCAAATTGGGGGAGATTGAAAGGCAGAGTGTATTAACTTGTAACACTATAACTAATGTAACTCAATTAAAAGAAAAGATACTTAACCAGAAGACAATCAAGAACAAGAAGTCACAAGAAATCAACACTAAATGAAGACAAGGTAATTGATACAATTGAACATGTTAACTATGATCAAGCCAAGAAGAAATCATTGAGAGAAGTTCAAGTCAAAGTTGTTCAGGCCTCAGTGATTTGAGAATTCGAGATTCAAGATCATAACTATCAGTATCAACAAGACCAACTGATTTCAAGTGAACAAGAAGGAAAGCAAATATTGGAAAGCCAAGTTACTAAGTGAATATGGTAATTTATTCAAGAAGCAGAAACAATATCAAGACTAGTCACTTATGAACCAGACCAATGCATCAAGTGTCAGGACATTGATAGCAAGTTTATGTCAGTAATAAAGATCCATGTTCAAGAGCTTGCCGAAGAATAAAGAAGACATGAAGATATCACAAGCTCAAGATGTGCATTGAAGTTTCAAGTTGAAGACCAGAATATTTTCTAAGTACTAAATGTTCTGGATGGCCAAGTAGAATATTTCTAAGTAGAAGTTCGACTTAGAAATTTCGAGATGGCTAAGTAGAAATTCTCAAGTAGAAGTTCTACTTAGAGTGCAGCTTCAACATGACACATGGCATCTTCTGATTGGCAGATTTCCAAGCTTTCAAGATAAGGCAAGATTTATGTGGACATCATTGGGCCACGTACATCTTAGTCTTTGAAGACTACAAGACATAGATTACATGTAGTATAAATAGAAGCACTTGTGTAATGTTTTAGTTAGTAAGCAATATTGAGAAAAACACAAGAAAAAGAGAGAGAGTTATTCACAGAGCTTAGAATCATTCACTTCTCTCTGAACTTCTGTTATACTTTGTAATGAATGTTGTAGCAACCTTTTCAAGTTATATATAAAGAAATATATTCCTTGAATCTGTGTGTTCATCTATTGCATCGTATTTATTGCTTCTCATAATCGAAAAGTTGTATTCACCCCCCCTCTACAACACATTTGGACCTAACACCAGTTGAATCCCTTTTTTTTCAACAATGCAGTCAATGGTCTACTGATAATACCATAATCTTTCACAAACCTCCTATAGTATCCACTTAAGCCCAAGAAACCCCTGAGAGCCTTCACTGTTTTAGGCTGTGGCCAGCTCACCATAGCTTGTATTTTGCTGTTATCAACAACAACTCCATGCTGAGAAAATCACATGTCCCAAATATTCTATTTGTGGTTGAGCAAATTCATATTTACCCTTCTTAACAAATAAGTTATTAGCTTGCAATTTCTCAAATTACCAGTCTCAGGTGAGTTAGATGCTCATCCAAACTAGAACTATATATCAGAATATCATCAAAGAAAACCAAGACAAACTTCCCGAGAAAATCAGAGAATACCTCATTCATCAAGGCTTGGAAAGAAGCTGGTGCATTAGTGAGGCCAAACGGCATCACTAGAAACTCGAAATGCCCTTGGTGAGTTCTGAATGCTGTCTTGTAAATATCATCCTTGCAAAGTCTTATTTGGTGGTAGCCACTCCTCAAATCCAACTTGGTATATACTCTATTGCCCTTTAACTCTGAAAGCAGCTCTTCTATGACAGGTATGGGAAACTTGTTTTTTACAGTGATCGAGTTTAGTGCTCTGTAATCAATTACCAACCTCCAAGTATGATATTTCTTTCTAACCAATAGGACAAGTAAAGAGAAAGGTGAGGTGCTAGCTCTGATGATTCTTGCATCCAACATTTCTCTGGTCAGTTTTTTAATTTCCTCCCTATGTGCCAAAGGACATCTGTAGGGAAACGAGTTTACTGGTTTACTGTCTGGTTGCAAGGGTATGTGGTGATCATGATTTCTCTGTGGTGGTAATTGCTGTGGTAGAGCAAAGATTTCTTCAAACTCCTTGATAATTTCAGTCATCTCTTCAGACATTTCACTCAGGGTTTTATTGTGTGCTTCCACAGCTGATAGTTGGATTAGGAAGTATGCTTTTTCCTTGTGAGGCTTTAGTTTAGAAGGGTCTAGAACCATTTGTACCTTGGTACTTTGCTCCATTTACTTCATAATTACCCCATTTCCCTTCCAGTTCACCTTGATGCTCTCAATGGAGTAGTCAAATATAACTGGGCTGACTTGAGTCATCCATTATACTCCCAATATCATGTCATAGCCCCCTAATGGAATTATATGCATTAAATCTGTAAATTCAGTGCTGCCCACATTCCATTTCACCTCCTTAAGAGTAGTATCACAAGTCAATTTTTCTCCGTTTGCTACAGTAACTGAGAAGGTGGAACATGGTTGTGGTTTCAATTTTAAATGCTTCACCAGATTCTGAGATATAAAATTGTGGGTGGAGCCACTATCAATGAGTATGCTCACCCTTCTTCCTTGTAGTTCTCCATGTATCTTGATTGTACATGCCCCCTTTGTTCCAGCCATAGCATGCAATGACACTGTAGCATCATCATTGTTTTCACCATTGCAATCCTTGCCAGGATCAGTTTCCCAAATAATAGGCTCCTCTTCAATAAGAGCCTCTCCTTCCACACATTCTTCATCCATAATCATGTAGAGTTTCTTCTTTTTGCAATCATGACCGGGTTCATACTTCTGATCACAGTTGAAGCATAGCCCCTTTTGTTTCCTTTCTGTCATCTCAGCAAAAGTTAGTTTCTTATACCCTTCACCACTTCATTTGACTGGTGGGGATAGGTTTAGTGCTGCTTTTATATTGAGTATTGCCATACTTGCTATTGCTATAGCTATGAGTAGTGTTGAATTTACTTGAACCCCCAGCAGTCTTATACCTTTTATCCAAAAGTTACAGGAAATATTCTTGCCCCCTAGCCATATCTCTTGCTTGATGTAAGGTTTGTGGTTTGTGGTTATACAAGTACTGAGCTATCTCTTCTTTGAGCCCACTGATGAAGTTGTCTGCATAGTGTGATTCTCTAAGACACCCTTTCTCAGCCATGGCATAGTTTCTTAATTCATCAAATTGGTTAATGTATTCATCCACCCTTCCCTTCTGAGTCAATTTGTTGAACTGTCCCACTACATTCTCATACACTAACTTCGAGAATCTCTTACAGACTAACGAAGTAAATTATGGCCATAGTACATTAGGCCTCTCCTTTTTTACAGTTCTGAACCATATATCTGCCTCGCCTTCCATATAAAGTGCTGCACACATCACTCTAGCCCTCAAGTCATTGGTAGCATTAAGTTGGAAAAACTTCTCACATTTGTTAAGCCAACCCCTGCGATCATTTCCCCCAAACTTGGGAAAATCAATCTTAGGTTTCCTGTAATTAGGCCCTATCCGTGTTTGTCTGTTGGGGCTTGTATTACTCTGGTGGTTCCAAGGTGTAGTATGAGAGGTATTGTAGTTTGTGGGTATTGGGTTCATGGCTAGTGGTGTTGTGACGGTGCTTTGTGTAAGGAAGGGGTATACAGGAGGAGCGTTTGGGTTTAAGGTGGTTTGATAGTACTGGGGTTGAGTTATGTTGTTATCTGGTTGTATAACAACTGTTTGGGTATTATTTGGCATCTTGCTATTAAGGATGTTCTGAAATTCAGGTAAGGAATACAGATCTACTAATCTAGAGTTTACCTCATGGTGCTGGGAGGTAAACCCTTGATGGTTACCCTCCCAGTTCACACTTCTAGATCTTTTAAATTCAAAATTTAAGTTTGAATCACCGTAGGTAGCAAAGTGAGTGGGAGTCTGAGGTTGAGTACTTATTATGTGTGTAAAACCCTCTTTTTCCCTTGTAAACCCTTGACAGCTTCAGTGATGCTCCTTTGTAAGTCTTTCTCTAAGAAATCAGTGATTTTCAACAAGCTCGTTTTCATTTCCTTGTTATCTTGTTTTAGCTGAGAAAACCCTGTTTGTAGTTCATTGATCTGCTCCTATGTGGTGGAGCGGACCTCCTCCATGGTACTAAGCTGGGTAGCTAACGTTGAAATAGATTGTTCACACCTCTGCAAGCTCGGTTTATCGGTGGCCATGGTGACGAAAACTGCCAAACCGGTGGCTCTGATACCAGATTGTTACCTCTTTTTGGTATTTTTTTATTTTTGATAAATAAGCTAAAAAGATAAGACAAAGAAAAGGAAGTAAAAGACAAATTTCATATTATCGATAATGAATTCTCAGTTACAATCTTCCTCAAATACCACCCAACACATGACTGTTACGTGTCACTATGTGATTGGCTGCTTAATAACTACCTCAAACACTCGGAATAATAAAGCAACCAATTATAAAAGTAATGATAATAAGGACAAACAACAGCTATAAATAGCAAAACGACATCGTAGTCTAAATTATTAAATTACTCTAATCCCCGCCAAAACAGTTCATGACAGTACGTAACACGAGACCGCAGATGTCACAGACTAAGTAGATTTCATCCATGTACGAAGGTTTGCGATTTGTCTCGCATATACGGCACCTCCATTGATTTTGATCGCGCTTCGCACAATCCCAATTATAAAACCTACACTTGTTGAGGCTTAATATCAAATGGGTCGGATATGTCAATGGCCCCTTTCCGCTTCCCCTTTTTTATCTTATAAAAATCTCCTAAATTTTTCATCTTAAATTTCTCTTCAAATCAAATTCCGAATTATATATTTGAAATAAAAAAGATATTCAAATTTTTCAAAAAGGAAAATTTAAATTTATAACATATTTGAAATAGAAGAGGAAGATTAATACTTGTTTTTCCATGTAAGATATATACATAAGGATGGTTGAATGTATACTCATATATTGTTGATGTTCGTAGAATTACCTCCTCACCAATTCTCCAATCTCGATTGTTCGGAATGGTATATGCGGGAATGTATTATAACACATGAATTGTGTTGATTCCCAGAGATATCATAATGAAATTGTAGAAGGGGGGTTGAATACAATCTCTTAAAAATTATTAGCTCCAACAATTTAAAACCAATAACTTATATACTTATAAGAACTGAAAATTATACTGTTTGACAAGCAATATAAAAATTCAGGTGGTTTGTTTATATCTACCTGAGAGATTTTATTTCTTTCTAGAAAAACTCTAAGTCGTAAAGACCTAGCTACAATACAGTGTATTGTGACCTCTTCTCACAAAGCTTGAGAGATCAGAACTGAAAATTATACAACTGATACACAATACACTGCTACTACACTTGCTTATATACTACAAGTGTTTCAAGACTAGTCTATTTACTTGGATAAAACAATTGCATAAAATAGACAAGACTTGCTTTCACACTTATCTATGCAGAGTACTATATTTAGTAACTTCCAATATGTCTCTTAGATCTCGGGTGCTTCATTCTTCAAGAAACTCTCCAGTCAAAAGATTCCACTGGCTTCCAAGTTGGTTGTTTGTCTGTTCTGCATGATCAGTCTTATTCATACTTTATAGTCACCATCATCTGCTAAGCTTCCATGATTATGCGCTGATAGCTATTTGATTCCAAATAGCTGTTGATTGATCAACTGCTAAATATCTATCATTTATAAGCAATAACTATCAGTGTTGAATAGCAGTTGATCAGTTGTCTTGCAGATCCATCGATTGCTATCATTGAAGACCTTTATCCATCGCTCACATTGGAACATCATCCATCGATCATCACTTCATGTATGAGAATTCTTAGGCTTTACAGTATTTACAATTATGCCACTTTATTCTTCCATATCCGTTGATTGACTTCCAATTGCATCCGTTGATTAAGTATAGACCTAGCCGTTGATAAACTCCATCGATGGCTAACAGCCGTTATTTGTTACATTTATTTATAAATCTATCTATCGATCAAACACTATCTATTGATGAATTTTTACCCGTTGACAAATGGAATAAGATCTATCGATAGACAGCTACCTGATCAATGGCTACTCATAGTTTTGTTATCCATTGATCAGTTACATATTTTTACAAAGACAAAATTCTATAAGTTAAGTTATCATCAAAAAAACATAATTTCCAACAATCTTCCCCTATTTATGTCTATCAGAATGATAGGCATAAATCAAGAGTTGATGATAACAAAACCCTAAACATCTATACAATTCTTCACAGAATTTTGTTTATGTTTCATAAATAATAAAACTTAAAGTTCCAAGATAAACATGCTCCTTTATCCTGAGCAGATAGATCATTTTATGTTCCTCTTTTTTGACTCCTTTTCCTTGCTGGCATTGGCATTGAATCTCATTTGAAGCATATTCCTGAATATCCTTTCTTCTTCATCTTCAGGATTGAGCATAAAGATTAACACAGCTAGCTGTTCATTCTTTGCTTTGTCAAGGTGTCTGTCCATGATAAAGCATGTCATCCTGTCAAGATGATCCCTATAGATAAACATCTAGTAAGGATCAAAATATATCCTTTGTTGAGAAACTGGAATGTTGATCTTGGGAGGTCCCATCTGTCTTTGAGTCCAGCTTTACCTGTGTTCTTCAATCTTCTTCATTACATTAAGTGAAGCCACTGAATTGAACCCTCTATTCACCCTTTTCATTTTGGCATGAATCTTCACAAGATTTTCATAACTTTGATGATCAAGGATCCTCTGCAATGGCCAGACCACATCCATCAATTCTGATTCTGGATCATACTTTAATCTTAGTCAGTCAGGATGATTTTTGCATTCATCTTGAGCTGTGATTTCCGTGACATAATCCATCCCCATATTAAGATCTTCATAATACTGATCTTCGTAATACTTTGGAATCCCATCAGCACTACCCTTCTTTCTCGGAATTTTTATTTCTTGGGGTTAGGTGGACCTACATAACCAATTTTTGAGTTCTCATCCTCACTTGAGGATGACAAGGACCTAATAATTTGGAAGTCAAATTCAGAATCTTCACTTGGAGATTTGTTAGGTATGTTCATAGCATTATACAATTTTTTTTTGCTAGTTGATATATATATATATATATATATATATATATATAGGCAAGTGCTCAAAAGAGAACTTATTTTTTGAAGAAAACTATATATATATATATATATATATATATATATATATATATATATATATATATATATATATATTTACCTCCGGGCCAGCTTACGCGCACCTCGAGGTGTCCCGCTTATGTGCATGCGCTCAGTGGGAGTCGAACCTGGGACCTTGGAGTGGTAAGCTCCTAAAGTCCTGATCTAACCAGCTGAGACACCGCTGCGGGACAGCATTATACAAACTTTCTTTGAATTTCTTATAGTTTTGCCTAATAGCTTGCAATTCATCATCACTGTCAACCAATTCATCATCACTCTCATTATTAGATTCTTCACTTTTACTCACATTTTTGAACTCCGGATCATCATGGTCATCTGTATCATCACTGAAACCATCCCCAAAACCTCATCCTCTTCATTTTCATTATTATCCCCAACTGTTTCAATTTCTACCATTTTAGCTTTTTCACTATTGTTTTGCTTTGTTTGTTTTGGAGTGTGTGGCACATCAATTAAATCATCAAGCTCAAAATGGTCCACATACATGTCTATCCTATAATAGGGCTTACATATTGCAACTAAATCCCAAACAGATTTACCATCATAAATGATCATCATCCCATTTTTTAAACTGTGTCCATCATATTTAAAGTAAACAAGAGAATTAGGATCATATGAATATTTCTGAGCAAATTCTTCCATGTTCCGAAATGACAATGTATCAATATCGAAATCTTTAATTTCCTCAATTTCCCTCAAACATAAGTAACATTAGGTGGAGATGTAAAATTACCATGGTGGTGAAGGTACAAAGCAGTAGACATGTTGTAAATGCATACAAAAACACATAAAATATATAACTCTAAACATATAAAGTCAATTAAACACAAAACAAGTCAAAATGTTCTCAACAAAACTAGGGTTCTTATCATTAATGATGAGAACATACCTCATATTGCAGACAAATCGAACCAAGCTTGATGGTGTATGTTGCTAATCGAAATCCTCATCGCAATATATGCACAATCTCTCACGCAATTGAACGGTTCTAGAGATTTCTTCGATTTGGATTTTTTCCCCAAATCTCCAATCGCGCTCTTAAACTCGTTATATTGTATTATGTCTGAATATAATTCATGTTTTTTTGTATTATACATTGGTCGGGTTTAGTTGAAATCCACGTAACATGTGACATGTTGCCACGTCTGTAACAGCTGTAACTCCCGTTAAGATCGTAACGTTTCCCGTAATGTCAACGGGGTTGACTAACAGGACTGTCATTACTCTCAACTAGAATGGTGCAAATGAGTCCCCGATAACTTGAGTGAGTTTTTTGCGATATGACGTTCACTTCAGTGACCAATTTGAGATTTAACCCGTTAACAAAGGGGTTAAGTATCAAAGTGGTCACTGAAGTGAAAGCCATATATCAATTTGTTCACCGATCTTTACGGGGTATCATTTGAATCATTAAAGTTATAATAAATATCAAAGAAATACTTGTATATATGTACTCGGGAAGTAAAAGTAATTTTTCATCGAGTTCTACACATTTTTCTTAAATGCTACTATAATCAAATGAAAGATTATGAATTCCAGTATTTTTGATAATATATTTAGAATTTAAAAAGTTTATTTACTATTTATTTTTAATTAAAACAAGGAAAATGACAATAAAATTAAAAATAAATAGTAAATGAATTTTTAAAAATCTAAATATATTATCAGAAATACTAGAATTATTAACCTTTCGTTTGGTTATGGAAGCATTCAATAAAAATGCCTAGAACTCAATAAAAAATTATTTTTACTTTTCTAGTATATTTTAAAAATATCCATTTGATATTTATTATAATTTTAATAATTCAAATGATATCCCGTAAAAATCGATAAACAAATTGATATATGACTTCTAGTTCAGTGATCACTTTTATACTAAACCCGTTAACAAAGGGGTGAAGGAGTCTTACCATGCGGAATGATGGTATTATTTGTATGACGGACGAGGAAATGACAGGGAGGTAGGGAGGAGAGAGTATTACAGTCAAACAAGTATTCAAATTTTATTTATAATTATTGATTTGACAAAATTTTTTAACCATAATTTAGTGCTATTTTAGTTATCTTTAAAATATTTAGGTATTTCAAGTCTTTAAGAAGTGCAAGTTCACCAAATTATTTGGTTGCACAAAATAAGGGTGATGAAACTTACGACCTGTTTGGCTGTATCTCTTAAAGGAATTTTGGGCTTTAAGTAGAAAAAGAGCTGTTTGGCTAAGCGGACTTTAAGGCAGCTTTAAGTTAAAAAACTGCTTTAAGTCATAAGTTCCATTTAGGTACTTTTGACTTATGACTTATGATTTATGGAGTTTTTTTTTTTTTCATAATTCTTGTAAAGTTTAAATATTATGAATTTAAATTTTTTTAAGTCAAATTTCACTCTAAGTCAAAATTATTAAACCCCCATTTAACTAAAATTATCCAAACACTTTCATTCAACTTTAAGTAAACAACTTCACTTTCTCCTTTAAGTTAAAAACACCTCCATTAAATCAAAAATTACTTATTTTAAGCAATCCCAAACACCCTCCTTGGAAGTTTAAACATCAATGATACGTGAGAAGTTACTTATCCATCCAAACACTTTGATTACTAAAATTTGTATGATATTAAATATCCATATCAACTTTGAAAATAAAAGTAAAAAGTAAACCCATAGCAAAGGCGACCCATTGACCCAAAGCTAGCCCTGTCAATGGATCGGGTTTGGACCGAATAAACATGAATTCATATTTAAATCTATTTAATTTTTTGGATCGGATTGGATCAGATTAAGTGTCGAATTTTTTAAGACCAATCCATATCTGCTCCATTAGGATTACGGGTAATCGGATCGGATATCCAATCCAACTAAATTTTTTTTAAAAAAATTATATTAATATTAAAATCTATTACAAATCTAAAATGATAAAATAAACAATTTTTAGATGTAAAAGTACACATTAACATCCAAATTCAAGAAAAATAGAACATTTAAAATAAAAAATAATTATCTATTAATACTGAAATGTACCGGACAAAATTAGAATGATCAATAAATAAACTCTAAGAATAAAAATAATTTAAATTAAAATATGAATTCAATTTTAGATGCAATATAATGATAACGTATTCATTATAAACGTAATACTTTTTTCAAAATATAGCATAAAATACTACTAAAGGATTTTTGATCTCATATGATTTGAAAATTATACACTATTTTTCTAATTGTAAATATATGAATTTTAATATATAATAAAATATATAATTATATAATTATAATTATTCGGATCAGATTCTTAACAGATCGAATCATGTAAAATCCACATCCATATTATATGGATCGGACTCTTATTGGATCGAATTTTTATCGGATCGAATTTATTTTTTAGAAATCCATATTCAATTATAAGGTCTCGAATCAGATCAGATCGGATCGAAGCTCCGATCAATTCACAGGCCTACCCAAAGCAAAGGCTCCAAAATCATTAAGTTCAAAATCAGTCAAAAACAACAATCTTCCCGCTTCCTCCTCAAATCTACACATCGCTTTATTTCCCCATCATTCAAATCTCAACTCACTCAGTTAAACACACCCAATTATTATCATTTCACAAAAACCCTAACTTCTATCCTAAAATCAAATCACCCAAAATGGGTGTCCCAATCGATCCCCCACCCACCCCTACTCCGTCTCCGACTTCGACTCAGACCACCGAGTCCGAGTCAACTCAGAACGGCCGTTCCAAAACCCCCAGACTATTTATTAGCAAGATGGAGATGGAGAATTTCAAATCATACGCTGGTAAACAAATCGTCGGCCCTTTTCACAAGGTCAGCTTCTTCTATTGCCTTCAATTGCCTACCTAGGGTTTCTAATTATTACTATTTTTTGTGTTTTTAATAATTTATCTCTTTTAATTGGGCGTGTAGAGCTTTTCGGCTGTGGTTGGTCCAAACGGTAGTGGTAAAAGTAATGTTATTGATGCTATGCTTTTCGTATTTGGGAAGAGAGCTAAACAGGTTGTTAAATTTACCCCTTTTCGATTACTTCTCGATTTTCGTACACATTTTGCGGTGTATTATGTTACGGAATTCAAATGTTACTGCAGATGCGACTTAACAAAGTATCGGAGCTCATTCATAATTCTACTAACCACCAGAACTTGGACTGCGCTAGTGTCACTGTGTACTTTCAAGAAATTATTGATTTGGTAATTTCTAATCATTTTAGGTTGTTTTGCTTTTATTGGTTACTAGTTGGTGGTTATGTAACGGTTATTTGTTTTTGTTGTGTATAGGAGGATGAGAAGTATGAAGTAGTTCCGGGAAGTGAATTTAGTATCACTCGTAAGGCGTATCGTAGCAACAGCTCTGATTATTTTATTAACAATCAATCGAGTACTTTTACTCTAGTTACGAAGAAGTTGAAAGAGAAAGGAGTAGACTTGGACAACAACCGGTTTTTGATTCTACAGGTCTGTATTCTCTTATGTTATGTTCTGCTGTATATGGTTGATACCTGTGTAGGCTGTGTTGAATTCGAAATGATGTTTTTCCTTATATCAGGGTGAAGTTGAGCAGATATCACTCATGAAGCCAAAGGCACAAGGTCCCCATGATGAAGGTTTTCTTGAATATCTTGAAGATATAATCGGAACCAATAAATACGTTGAAAAGATTGAAGAATCAGCAAAGGAGTGAGTTCTATATTATTAAATAATAAATTCGTTCCAACTCCCTACATACGTAACGTGGCTACTCTTTGTTTACACATTTGATAAAGTTCTTGTATTTTGCCGTAGAACTACAAAGTAACAACTATTTTTGTGACTTATTAGTTCAATATGTTGAATACACTGGGATGAGTAGGGATGTAATAATTTCAAACGTAATAATGGATCATTACAATAGATATATTGCCAAACCTGAAGCCTGCAATAATGTGTTTATATTGAAGTATCGTTTAATTAGTGAATGGAGTATCATAGTGTTAAAGTGGAGATGTGCTACCCAGTGAGTCAATTGTATATATTTATTCAACATATATAAGTTTATCAGGCAACTACTTCCCTGCAAAGGATTCATTTTAGCTTTTATGGTGGAATCACAACATCTGATGCTTTTGTGGTTTGAATTTTTAATTAACAGGCTGGAAACTCTTACGGAAAAAAGGACTGGGGTCGTGGAGATGGTGAAATTAGCTGAGAAAGAAAGAAATAGCTTGGAGGTACATTTACCTTTTGCAAATTTTTATTTTAAATTTTATATAAGATGCAGTTTACTTAGTCCAGTTTTTTCTGTATCATTACCAGGATGTAAAGAATGACGCAGAGATGTACATGCTCAAGGAGTTATCACTTTTAAAATGGCAAGATAAAACCACAAATATGGCTTCAGAGGAAAATGCTGCTCATATGGGAGAAATACAAGCAAAACTTTCTCAGTTTGAAGAAAATCTTAAAAGTGAAAGGTAGTTGCAACAAAGAACAGAATAATAGATGTAGCAAACTTTTTTTTAACATAATTGGAAGTTTAAAAGTTATAGTTCCCATTAAGAATCTGGTTCTTGCTTCAGGGAAATGATACAAGAAAATAAGAAAAAACTGAAGAAGCTTGAGGTGATGCACTTGGAGAAAATGAAGTTCCAAGAGGTTTGCTTTGAAATTCCATGTTGGTTGCAATACTCTAAAAATTGTGCAACAATTTTAATGCTTGTACTAGTCTCAGTCATGCTCAAATATCAAGATGCGCTCATCTCTAGAATTGTATTGTGGCATGTCCTATCTCAGATGTGTTATCATTCATGGTTATGCTAGTATGGTTGTTCAGCTTGTTGGATCTTCTAAATTTTCTTGGGATGTAATATGACTTTTTATTTAAATTTAGGAACTTGACAATGATCTCAAGCAATGTAAAGATCAGTTTAAGGAGTTTGAAAGGCTGGACGTAAAACACCGTGAAGATTTCAAGCATGTGAAACAAAAAATTAAGAAACTTGATGATAAACTCGAAAAGGTAAGCTAACAATTGGTGGCATCTTGTCTTCAACTGATTCATACATCTTAACTGGAATTTTGTTATAGGATTCTGTAAAGATCTCCGAGCTTGAGAAAGAGTCAGAGGAGTCAACTAATATGATTCCACAACTCGAGGGGGATATACCTAAACTGCAAAAGCTTTTATCTGATGAAGAGAGTCTCCTTGAAGAAATCAAGGAAAACTCGAAAGGTAGTGCCTATCAATTGTAATTATGTTGTTATATTTATAGATTGTTGCCTGACTTGAAAACTTTATCACTCTTGTCATGGAACTTGATTTTCTTTCATTTGAGTCATTGAACCCGTTTTTGCTTCAAAGTATCCTTTGGTGCATTCAGTTGTTAATTGAACTGAGTCAGTCACAACTTATTGCAAATCGACAAATACTGGAGCCTATCTAATCTGGTACTTCAGTCAAGTTTTAGCATCATTTTTTACTTGTTAACTTCTGTAGTAGAGCCAACTATTTGCTGATTGACCGGACTCGTAATCGACTTCATCACTTCATGATACCTGATTAATATGGTTCTGATTTAATTGATTTAGTAGCAATCATCCCTCTTTACTTGCAGTACTTTTGTAAGTGTGCTTAACCCTGAGTTCATGCGGAACACCTCACAAATGATTACCGATAGTCTTTACTTGCAGTACTTTTGTAAGTGTGCTTAACCCTGAGTTCATGCGGAACACCTCACAAATGATTACAGATAGTAGAATCCTTGGGGCGTGGGAGAAGTATTAAAGATAGTGTGCACAACATAAGAACATGTCTTGCAATTAGGAGTCGTATTTTCTTTTATTTTTGTACTAGTGCTTTGAAATCTATATACTAAACTTGCATTAGCAAAGGGTACAGACTTACGCAGATACCACTCTCTTAGGGGGTGTTTGGCTCACCTTTTGTTAAGTCCTTATGGACTCATTTTCGGGTAAAAATCTCATATTTTGATAAAATTTTTTATACAAGTATTTAATGTATGTTTGAGATTCTATAAGTTGCAAAAAAAAAAGTTAACTTTTTTCAGAAAAAAGTTAGGAATCTCTAACTTTGTCTTAAAATAAGTTGACTTATTCTGGAAAAAAGTTCCCCCAAACACCCCCTTAGTAATAAGAGATTAAGGGTTCAAGCCTCAGTGGAGACGTTGCGTGGCTATTCGAATTTCTATAGCTGACCTTTACCAAATATGTGAATTATAAAATTATGCAAATAGAATCAATAAAGCCAACCAGAACATAGTTTTAGTAGGATTCTAGCATGTCCGTATTTGTGGTTCTGTTTTGTTTGTATTCTAGTTGTTCTGGCTTCTTGTTTATTGTATTCCAAATGAGGCAAAACATTAGTTGTTTCTAGTTCTACATAAACCGTTACTTTAAAATCCTTTCAGATTGCGAGTAGTTTTTTCCGTTTTGGTTTCAATGATTAGTGTCCATGTAGACATTCTCGTTATGATCTAACATTTTTCAATTTGTGGTAATAGTGGAAACTGAGATATATCGCAGTGAGCTCATGAAGGTCCGTGCTGAACTGGAGCCTTGGGAAAAGCAATTGATTGAACACAAGGGAAAGCTTGATGTTGCATCCAATGAGAGCAAACTATTGAAGGATAAGGTATATAACAAAATCAATACTTAATAGCAGAATTCTCATTCTTGCATATTCAGTAGGCAGAATTTGATTGCCTTTTGTCTTTGTAACATGATTATTAGCTATTTGTCGTCCTTTGTCCAAGAGAAGTGTCCATATTTTCAACACAAACTTTTAGCTTGTACTTTTATCTTGTCCTTCCTTTCCTCTGTGAACCAGTGTTGTAACTATAATCAGAATAGGACTTCCCACTTCCGACAATCATCTCCTTCGAGGCCTTGTCTTACCTGCCAGTGACGGAGGATTCATCAGACTGAAACCTCCATTTTATTCGGCCAAAGATATGATTATATCTTCTCTTGCAGAGAAAGGATCCTATTATTTTTTAAATCTCTATACTCAGAGCCATATGTCTTCTCTTGCAGAGAAAGGATCCTACTATTTTTTAAATCTCTATACTCAGAGCTACTTGCCTCATCGATCTTGTCTGCAGGACGTCTGGAATATTATCTCATAAACTGAGAGGAAGCAACTCTTAATTTTTAATTATGTGAGATTTCTAGTAGTCCAAATTTGGAAGCGTACCTTCTACGAGGGTTTCCTTTTTATCATCCTGCATTATTACTTTACCTGTTTATATATGACTAGCTTAATATTGATGCCATGAAAAGTATATGACTTGATGAATAAGCATTCTTGTTTCAGTACACTGGCAAACTTTCTACCCCGGGGTTAAATATAATCTGAGTGTTCAATCCCTTAGGTCACTCATTTTTATATTAGCCTAGTTTAATTTGATCTTGTACTTCTGTAAATGTGGTTTGTATTGTTTGTCTCATATAAAAAGAGCCACATGGGCGCTTAATTGTTTGGTCATACTCATACACTAGATTAAACTGTACTGGAGTCCATTTGTTTGGTACTATCTCTTTGACTTCATTTGATTTTCTAGCTTTCGGATCTTTATGTCTCCAAATTCCTCCCATATATAGATATGTGTGTGTATATATATATATATATACTGGTATCTATTTGGAAGCTTGTCCAGCATATAAAAAGTTTAAAATATGTACACATTATCGAAGGAAGATAAGTATAAAATGTGGTAGTGTCAGACAACTTCTTTGTCTGAAGGTGATCATAATTGTTTCAGCATGAAGCTGGTCATGCTGCTTATGAGGATGCTAAAAGACAGTTGAAAGACATACATGAAAACATTGAAACAAAGACCGTAAGCTTGAAAAATATTCAAACTGAGTTGGAGAAAAGCAAGCTTCAGGTTCTGGAAAAGCGTAAAGTGGAGCAGGCATGTTTTCTTGATTTATTGTATGCTTTTTTTAGTGGCTGTTCGATTGTTTTTTCTATTATTGGACGTGATGAGAAAACCAAAATTTGCAGGATTGCCTAAAAGAGCAAGATGCATTGATTCCTCTTGAACAGTCTGCAAGACAAAAGGTCACAGAGCTCTCATCAGTTATGGAATCTGAAAAGAGTCAGGGATCAGTGTTAAAAGCAATAATGCAAGCTAAAGAGTCAAATGAAATTTTGGGAATCTATGGACGAATGGGTGATCTAGGCGCTATAGATGGTAAGATTTGGTATATTTACTGATTTGCAATTGACATGCATTTGCCATAGTTGCACCCAATAGTATTGAGCCTCTATGAAACCTACTCTCTCTTTGTGAGTATAACGTGTATGCAATAGCAGTAGTATATGAGTAATCAACCTTGTTTGTCCTTCACTACTTGGTAATATCGTTAAAGAATGTTAATGTTGACTTTAGGGACACATGAACTCACAGTGATGGGCCAAATTCATTTAATAGCAGAGAGCAATGTGCCTGTCACAGTGTCACTTTTTTCTCTTTCATAAGCAGTTTCTACTCATAGTGATGAGCCTAACTCTGTTTATCTACTCCCGTGTTTTTGCTTTCCTTGTCCCAGCAAAATATGATGTTGCCGTCTCAACAGCATGCTCTGGACTTGATTATGTTGTCGTAGAAACAACTGCGGCAGCACAGGCATGTGTGGAGTTACTCCGAAGGAAGAATCTTGGTGTAGCAACTTTCATGATATTGGTAACCATCCTCAATATGGAATAATATTCTTATCGCTACTACTGTCTGATATTATTTTCCATTAATATCACAAGAATTCGAGAATTTTATGAGGACATTTCTTAAACCTAAATAATGTCAATATGGTGCTGAGGCAGTTTTTTTGTTACATAAAGTCATCAACCAGTGGCCCTGATATTGTTATCAGATCTAGAATTCTGTATGCTTGATAGATAATGAATAAATCAGTCGTTGGATAAGTAGAGAAAGCTGTATTGTTCCAAGTACCCAAAACGTGGAAGACAGGGTGAAGTGTGTCTTGAGTAGGCATAATTAGACTCCCAAAATACCAAAATCATTCTAAACATGTTGGTCTAGGAAAGAACCCTTTTATTTTCCGAGATTCTAATTATCAAATTGGAATATACATTATATCTTCTAATGTCCTACTCCTTACCATGCTTTAATTCAAGCATTTAATTATAGCACACAACTATATATTTTCATCATTGAAGGATCGTAGAGAACTAGAGATAGATAGATTAAGTACATTTAGAGAGGATTAAGAGGAGTGAGGAGGCTCATGTTTGTATATGTGTGTTGTGGCGGCTTCATTAACTAACCACATCGCATATGTAATGAAAACCAATTCCTTGTTGAGCATACATGTGTAATGTACAAATTACATAAGACGTGCCCTATACATTCTAAGGCTTCACATTCTAACATGTATAAACTTCCGTCTTTTGTATTTTGAAACCTTTATGTCTCGAAGCTTTTTGACCTTTCAGTATTTCGCCTTGTAGGAAAAGCAACTTAATCATCAATCTAGAATAAATGAAAAAGTAAAGACTCCGGAGGGTGTACCACGCCTTTTTGATTTGATCACAGTTCAGGATGAGAGAATGAAACTTGCTTTCTTTGCAGCCATGGGAAATACTGTTGTAGCCGAAGATATTGACCAGGTACAATCTACATTATGTTTTTAATATAGTTTACCTGAGGAGAGTTGGGCCAATTTTCCTCTATTTATTCTCTCAGCATGATAAGAAGTTACTTAAATCACTGTAAGAAGATAATGGTTAAACACTTAAACCATCCGTAATCTTCCATTTTTTCTTTTATGCTGATTGATTAATGCTAAATTATGTAATTGAACTAGTTCCCACTTACTCAGTGTGTTCGTGCTAGTACTACTGAGTACTACTCCCTCCTTCCCCTTTTACATGTCCATTTAAAAAAAATTACGCATATTAAGAAATTGTTAATTAGATAATTTTTTCCCATGAATACCCCTAATTAATACCTTGAAATTTGAAAATCCAACTAAGTTTTAAAGATGTCGAACCTTGGAATTAGTAAATATAGGGATAATTTTGGAAACTTATCTCTAAATTTGCTTTGAAAGTGGAAATGGACATGTATCAAGGAACATTATTTATTTTGAAAATTAACTTGTAATTTGTAAAAGGGGACGGAGGGATTAATTTATTCTTATAGTAGCTCTCTTTTGTTAACAAAATTTGCAGTTATTCTTTGAAGATCATTTATGTAGTCATTTTCTGAATAGTTGAGACTAGTATACTTAAAAGTCAAAACTGCAGTGCTTCACTTTGCAAAAAGAAAGTAAATTAACTGCCTTTACTTAACCCAAAAACGAAAAGAAGTTCTTCATGGGTGAAGTATCAACTCGGGATGATTTGTTGGAATATGCTTAAGCTTTACTCAAACACCATTGCCACATTTTTGACATGTGTTGGTTACACAATATGCAAAAGAAAACTTTTAGGCTTACCCAGCTATGTTGTCGTCTGAACTGAGTAACCGACACCATTTCAAAATTCAAACAGTATCAGGTAACTTGGTCCAGAAGCGTATCGAGTTAGAACATAAATACTAAACTGCTTATCATCTAAACTATATCATTAATTTTATACCTTTTCTGTTTAAATTACATTTGCATATGTAACTTAATAAGGAGAGTTGAAGAATGTAAGCCAATTGGTAGGTCATGTCCCTTAATACTTGGGAGAGGTTTTTATCCGTCCCTACAGGAATTGGAGTTTGTCAGTTACATGTGTAGTTCTACATATTCACTTGCAATTCATGATAATTTTATCCAATGTTTGTTGAGCTATGCCAATCCTCTACTCTATTCTAGGCAACACGTATTGCATATGGCGGGGACAGGGAATTTCGTCGGGTTGTGACATTGGAAGGTGCCCTTTTTGAAAAATCTGGTACAATGAGCGGTGGAGGAGGCAAACCACGTGGTGGTAAGATGGGGACATCTATCCGGGTCTCTAGTGTTTCTCGAGAAGCTGTTGCGGATGCTGAGAATGAACTCTCGTCGGTTGTTAGCAAATTAGATATGATACGACAAAAAATTTCTGATGCAGCACGTTGTTACCAGACTTTGGAAAAAGCAATTTCACATCTTGAGATGGATCTAGCCAAGTGTCAAAAGGAGGTATACCTGTGTATGTACTATCTGTTTTGGTGTTCAATATTATGAGAGTGAGATGCATTACAATTACTCATTACTGCAGGTTGACAGTCTGAAATCACAACATGCCTATCTAGAAAAACAACTTGACTCTCTAAAGGATGCATCAAAGCCAAGTAAGGATGAGCTTGAAACCCTGAAGAAACTTGCAAGAATCATCTCTGAAGAAGAAAATGAAATTTCTAGGATCACACAAAGTTCTAAGAATTTGAAAGAGAAGGTACGCAAAGTTGATATCTATCAATTCAATGTTAATCTTTTTTTCCTTAACCAATGCCAGTTTCACTTATTTTTTAATCTTTTAAATAACAAAAGTCTCCGTCATTCATGTGATGGTCAAGTGTCTACCTGCTATCTGCTAGTTCACAGATTCACACACCTTCGAGGCAGTCTTTTTATGAAAAGAAGGGTGAGGTTGGGTACATCACAACCTTTGCATACCCTGATATTGCAAACATGGCTATCATATGTTAGGAGTTGCCAAGCTGACAACACGGCATTCTGGCTTTTAAAAAAGCAATATGTTGTTGTCGCATCCATATCTGTTTAATCCCTAACCATGTAACTCGATATGTTTTATCCTAGGCTCCTAAATCATTAATATATGCCATACCCCGATGGTAACAGTGGAAGCAAGAGCCTTGTGTCCTGGATACAGTGTTTAGATTTAATTTGCTTAAGGAGGTTTATGCGGTCCGAACCAATGACTGTTCTGTTCCGGGGATGAGCATTGGTCACTAGGCTATAGGCTATCCCCTGATTCTCAATCTACTAGTGTTGCATTGATGTCTCTAAATTGTCCGTTCTTTTATCTGTAGTTGCTTACGTTTTCAAATTTTTTAATGATAGGCTTTGGAGCTTCAGAATAAAATAGAGAATGCAGGCGGTGAAAAATTAAAATGCCAGAAGTTGAAAGTTAACAAAATTCAGTCTGTAAGTATCTGTCTTAGGTAACATTCAAAGTTCTGTATGTATTCCCTTCGACCAAATGATGCTTTCTTCTTTACAGGATATTGACGCAAAGAGCACAGAAATCAACCGTCACAAAGTTCAAATCGAAACAGGTACAAAGATGATTAAGAAACTAACAAAGGGAATTGAAGATTCGAAAAAGGAGAGGGAGCGGCTTTCTTTAGAAAAGGAGAAGCTGTCTTCCACCTTCAAAGAGATAGAACAGAAAGCATTTGCCGTCCAGGAAAACTACAAGAAGACACAAGAGGTTGAGTATTTTTAAGTGCTACCACGTGACATGTACTAAGCTAATTATGTCAGATTACTTGCTTTGATATTATGTTTTAACTTGTATGGGATTTTCGCAGAGCATCGATCAACATAAAGATGGGCTTGAGAAAGCAAAATCTGAGTATGAAGAGTTAAAAAAGACTGTTGACGAGTTGCGGGCATCTGAGGTTTTGTCCTGTGACATCTATATCTCTTCATTCTGTTAACTATTTATTATCTCACCATATGTCAATAATGGAACAGGTCGATGCTGACTACAAGCTGAAAGACATGAAGAAGCTGTACAAGGATCTGGAAATCAAAGGAAAAGGATACAGTAAAAAGATTGATGACTTGCAAAATGCTATTAATAAACAATTGGAACAGTAAGTGTTAAGTAGTAAACTCATCTAAAACCATATGTGTAAGAGAAAGGCCTAAAATGGCTCATATATATTATTTAACACTCCCCCTCATTCGTACAATTGAACAAACATAGAGACTAAACACCAAACCGACAAACAAACAATTAAACTTAAAAAATGGTGGTGGGAGGACTCGAAAACTAAGCTATGATGCCATGTTATGTAACCAACAGTAAGAATTAGGCTTGTGATGTTTTGAATATCCAACATATGCATCATTTTTTGAATACAGTGGCCACATTATAAGTTTAAATTATTCTTTTATCGTTTTTCTTTGGTTTTAGGATCAAAAAAGATCTAGTAGATCCTGAAAAGCTTCAAGAAACTCTGGCCGATACCAGTCTTCATGAAGCTTGTGACCTTAAAAAAGGCCTAGAAATGGTTGCGCTGCTTGAAGGACAACTTAAGGAGATGAATCCGAATCTTGAGTCCATCTCGGAGTAAGCATTCTTTCTAAATGCTAAGTTAGATAGTTGAGAACCACTTAGAATGTTGACTTGCTAAAAATATTTACTATGGCAGATATAGAAAGAAAGTGTCCTTGTATAATGAACGTGTAGAAGATCTTAATTCTATTACTCAGCAACGTGACGATCTTAAGGAGCAATATGATGAATTGAAGAAGAAGAGGTAAGACTTCCTTCCCATTAATCTAATTTTGGTCTGGCATATTAACAAAATTATTTACTACTTTACAATAACTTCAGGTTGGATGAATTTATGGCTGGATATAATACAATTTCACTGAAGTTAAAGGAAATGTATCAGGTGTGTCATTCTGCTCTGTCCTTTACTCTCAGGTTGTAATGCATTGTACTTCTGTTCATTTTCCCAATTGGCATGGTTGTGGTATCCACTAGGACTTGAGTTTATGTAGCTTGTGTTGCAACATGATACAGCAAGCAAAATTAATACTCCTTAAAAAATACTAAACCCAACTTAAGAGCATACTTAAGAAAAGGCAAGTATTACTCTGGGGAAACAGATTGGAAATTAAACTCATTTGTCGAGATATCTAACCCTGAGAAGTTAAAGCCCTCGAGTATAGCTCAAGTTGCAACATGACCAGTAAGAAGGGATCAAATATTATAAACATGAAACCTACATTCCCCTCCCCACCAATATTCCTGTGCTTGCTGGTAGAAAATAGGGAACAAACAGAAAGGGTAATGCAAAGAATCTGGTTCATTCCAGAATAATGGCAGAGAGTTCTTTCGCTAGGGACATTAATTTTTTTGGTGGAAAGTTATTTTGAGCTTCTGACCCTTGATTTTTTTCTTAAAAAAGTTAAATGTATAACGTAAATTGTCAAGTTAGGTGGCTATTATATGAAATATTGCTATTCTGTTATATTCACATTCACTTAAACAAAGGTGAAAACAGAGCCTCGGTTCTCTTCCCTTGTGCGGTCATAGGTATCTCTCTTGAAGAGAGTCTCTTCCACCCTTATAATATGAATATACATGTAAAACCTGTTAACCTTCGGCACATGCAAGTAAGCGATGATGGATTATGTGCCTACTGAGCTTGAAGGAACACAACTACTCATTCTATACTTTCCCCACGTGGCCCACCTGGAGGAGGAATTATTTTTAATATTTCTACCAGAACCCTATAAGACATTTGTGACTTCTTTTAATTTGTGTGCATGTGATATGTGATGACTAATAAGCAAGAATCTAACGAAAATTAACTTGAGTACAAGACTCAAACATGACATCCAAGGAAAAGACAATTCACTAAATTATCAAGAGTGTAAACTTTCATAAAAGTTGTGGCAACACACAAGCACTCTAACTCTAAGATGGGAATCTTTCTCTGTTTATATCGGCACTAGTCTTTGTAGTTCCAGAAGGAGCTATGTGCAGTGTCAAATGGTCAACAATTAAAAAAAGAGACTTAACACTCAACTACTACTCCCTCCGTCCCACTCATTTCTTTACATATTTTCAGCACTGCTTGGCTCTTCCATTTTAAACAATTCAGAGGAATAGAGGGAGTAATAAAAGTCAAGACAACTCTAAAACCTATATCACACTCTCCTTCCACGACTCTTCCATTTTATCTTCGTATTCGTGTAACATAGGTATGGACACTCATACTTTATTATATTGGCCAAATCATTATAATAACAAAGGGTTTCACGCGAGTTCATTTCCTTTAATTTGCTTCTCCTAACAGTGACTTCCCTTTGATTGTTTAAAAAATTCTTGCTATTTAGGGTGGTTTTGGAGGCCCAACCGAACCAAACTTAAATTTTCGGTTTTGGAAATTTTCAACCCGAACCTAAAACGAATGCTATAAATACTGATCCAAAAGGAACCGATTCTTAATGATTGGTTTGGTTTGATTTCGGTTTAGTACTGAAATATTCTTTTGAAAATTACATTTTTCCATTAAAGTAAAACAAATAGTTTTAGGTGATATCCTTGTTTAACAAAGCACATAAATAAAAAGATAAAGATGAAATTTGAATAACACTCCAATATAAATAATTCTAGATGCTACCCTTGTAATCTTATGAGAAAAAATAACTCTTTTATTTTCAAAAAAGAAAGAAATTATTTATTTTTAAAAAAAATGAAGAAAGAAATTATTTTATTTAAAAGAAAGAAAAACGAAGCATTGATTATTAACGTGGAGCAAATAAAATAAGGAATGAGAAAAAAGTGGACTATAATTTCAAAAGTGTGATACAACTACAATAGCGGCCAATAATTAAATATTTAAATTAGATTTTAAAAATATTAGTAATAAAATATATGTATTAGCGGTTCGGTTCGGTAGCTGACTTCAATTTTTTTGACCTGTCAACAGATGATAACACTGGGAGGCGATGCAGAACTTGAGCTAGTGGACTCTTTAGATCCATTCTCTGAAGGTGTTGTTTTTAGCGTCAGACCCCCTAAAAAGAGCTGGAAATGCATAGGAAACTTATCTGGTGGAGAAAAGGTATATTCTTAAAAAAAAAAAAACTGTCAATGGTTGTATAATCTATATGATCATTTCTTAGTATCTTATTCGAGGCTTACTGTTACAGACTCTAAGCTCATTAGCACTCGTGTTTGCCCTTCACCATTACAAACCAACACCATTGTATGTGATGGATGAAATTGATGCTGCTTTAGGTGTGTTTCCTCCTGTTGCATTTATTTAATAATTTTTGGAACAATTTTCTTTCTTTGCTGTGTGGCTTATATATATGGTTTTACATGCTTTACAGATTTTAAAAATGTTTCAATTGTGGGGCATTATGTAAAAGACAGAACAAAAGATGCCCAGTTTGTAATCATAAGGTGAGTCTGCTTTAATTGACTTTGTTTTTTTTTTTTTACTCAATATGAACTTGTGTATGTTTATATGATAATTTATATGAACTGCAGCCTTAGGAACAACATGTTTGAGTTGGCAGACCGTCTTGTTGGTATATACAAAACAGATAATTGCACCAAAAGCATCACTATCAATCCATCAAGTTTTGTGATATGTGAAAAAGCCGTATAAAGGAGTTTTGTGGTATGCGTTAAAGCATAAGCGAGCTCGGGCAAGTGTTGGTGTTTAAAAGTGATATAATATTTTGTTGTATCTTAATCTTAAATTTGGTGTAATCTGTTTCAAATTAAAACTAGTTCCATGTTTTATGTAGTTTATCATATTTGTAACTATCACATTAAAATTATTTAGTAGTAAAAAACTGAATCAGGTTTGTGTCAAAGTGATCTCTAGTTGCCAATTGCTATGAACTTTTTATAGAGTGGAGGTGTTTATGTGTCATCACTCATACGATGAACTGGTTTGCCTAAAGTTGGTGTTGCTCTGCTCTCATTCATGGAAAACAGAAGCCAAGGGCTATCCAAGCTAGTGAGTGTATCGACAGTTATGTATAGATGGGAGGATAATGCCATAATACAGATCATTAAGTATCCTGGACTAAAGCCAGCAGTTATGCTTCTCTGTTGACACAACATGAATAATAAACATCAAGTGGATGAAGTTGAGTGAAGTGGTTTGTCTTTTGCTCGAATGAAGTCATAGGAGAGTGCTCCGAGCAATGTTCCTGTTACAGGGCCAACAATGTACACCCAGAGTCCCTTGTAATTAGAACTTGCAACTGCAGGGCCAAAGGTTCTTGCAGGGTTCATTGATCCTCCCGACACTGGTCTGAAATCCTCAATTTCTAATATATCTCATTATATATAAACAAGTACGATACTTAATATAGCATTTTTATATGTAAGTACTAAGTGCCCTTTGATTGACCTGCTAAAATAGATGTTATGCATACTGCAGACCCTACTGCTACACCTCCCAGGTTCCCTATCTGCAACATGGGTAGTCATCCAGAGTGAGAAGCAAAAGATTAATAAGTACAAACAGGGAATTAACTGGTGTAATTAATAAAGTAATCAGGCTTTTACAGCTGCCTTGTCGGTAGAAACGGCAGAAGCTATGAACATCATAGAAAATGTAACAACAATCTCCATGATCAGAGCTTGAGAGTCAGTTCCAGATGGAGTAGTGGTGCCCAAATCTTTAATGGGATGTAGTAACACCCGAAGCGTAAATGCTGCACCTAGAGCTCCCGTTAGTTGTCCTAATGCGTACATTGGAACCTGTACATGTACAGTACATTTTGAACATTTATTCCTACTCGTGGTGAAGTCTATAGTTAACACCAAATCCAAACATGATTAAGATATCTCATATAAAATGCCCCTGTTGAGGTTTATATAAGAATATTCCCACAGTTATTTACGTAATCGTACCCAGCAAGATTACAAAACAAAAGATGCTATTTAAGGAAATTTAGTGTTGATCATCCAGACAACCGCAATTATCAGAAAAACGATGAAATCTTGATTATAAATATATATACTATTCTCCTTCAATAGTGACATGCTACCGATCATGTTCTACCCCGTATTGTTTTTGAATGTGCTGGTGTGGTTGCACACCGCATCTCCAACATTATTTTGTAAAATGATTGGCTAAATATTGATTATGTAAAATTTATTATGTAAAATTTTTTGAACCTCTAACGTGTTTTACTCCAATAGATTGACTATATTGGTTGACTATATTTTAAAAATGGTATGTTATTATTATTTCAAGTTGTTAAAAATAGAATATATTATTTTATATGGTAATCTACAAATATAGGTTATCTACAAATATAGCCAACTGGTTATCCATATTTTTACCTAACAGTTTTGTCCCATTGAAGTGGACAAAATTTTACAAATTCTCTATATATCTTATTTGAGCTAATTTATTTTAAATTTTACCTAACAGCTTTAAATCATTGGAAATGCTCTTAGTTTATTTCATAGAATAATCAATATTTTGTAGTTGGGGACTGAGGGCTCTGGGGTGAGCCCTTGCTCGGATTTATAATCAGTCCTTTGAGATGTACATTCGTATTCTTTATTATTAAGCTAATTTTGTTAATAGAATATTTTAAAAATATTAATGCTTTAAAAAATACGGTAAAAGTTACTTAAAAGTAGTTATAATTCAGTTTTAGGTTAGATACTTAGATTTGCAGATAAAAAAATTTATAACATGGATGTTTTTGGAAAAAAAAACCCTTGTTTTCAAAATTTTTTAGTATCAAATTTGATACCATCTTATTTAACAAAACAATAGGATTTTTCGAATCTTATTACAATTGCAATTTTGTTATTATAAACGTATCTTTGTATGTTTTATTTTCTTATTATTTTTTTAAAATAACTTTAAATGGATCAAAAAATAAAAACCGTGAAATCCCTTCTTAATGATATTTTTCCATTATCCAGTCATATTTTGATTTGGCCTCTAGATATCTATCTCCCAGCAAATCTAGGTTACTTAAAAATAAAATAATATACTGATGAGAGTTGTATTGGAATTGCAATTTTTTTACTATTATTATGTCGAATTGAACAAATAATGTAATTTTATAATCATAAAACTATAATTTTAAAATTTTATAAAAAATATATTTTTCCTTCTTAATCTTGATTTTCATATCTGATAATGATGTTGATGTAATAATTATTTCATTATGTTGGAAATAAAAAATATAGTCATAGCTTTTAATATTATTATCAATATTTTATGCAAAGTAATATAAAAATTTATATCAAATAAATAATAAATTAATAATTAATATAAATAAATTTTTTCTAATGAATTATCATCTAGTTATTTTAGTATCTAAAGTGGTCAAGGCTCTGTCTTCCTGATCTTAACTTACTCACTCTGAAATTTATCCAAGAACAGTTATTATTTATTAACATTATTTATTCAAAAAAAAAGAAGAGGACACATTAATAATTTTATTTGGATAGTAGTTATAGATACGAATATTCAAGAGGGCCTTAAATTAGGACACCCTAGATATAAGGTTATATCATCATAATGGTTGCTTTCTTGCGTGTGCCCATCAAAATCATGCACATATATATATAACCGTGCATATATCTCTAACTCACACACATACTATTGTCTAGTTCTAGCCCATAGACATAGATGCATATTATCTTCACTCCAATGTAGTTTTGAGCAGTCATTTTGATAAAGGACGTGACTCGAGTGACAAATTGATTTGAATAAGCAACAGAGGTATAATAATTAACCAAATCCATGATCTTTTGATCAAACGATATTTCCTTCATTTTTTTATGAGAGTCAAATGTTCGGAATGAGCTAGATTTATGCATAAGAATAAATGTATGAATTGGTATGCATGAAAAAAATGAAAATAGGGATGAAGTTAAAAATAAAAAGTGCAGCAAAGTCAGTAATTAGTGTATGAAAGAGGAGGAATGAAGTTAGTGAAGGGGAAGATAAATGCGTAAAGGGATACGCACGTAATTCCAAGGGAGATGTCTCAAGGCGGCAAAAGCTAGAGTGACAGCAGGGTTCATATGTGCACCAGATATATGTCCAACAGCATAGATCATCACGGTGACTATGAGTCCACCTGCCACTGATGCTCCTAGTTTTGCTACTTTGTTTTCATCAACTTCGCTTAATGCTGCCGCCCACATGTCATAAACACCAGTAGGTATGTTGCTATTAACTCTGCAACCATCTGTGCACAATGCATACCCTTTTTTTTTTAATATATAAAGTAAAAAAAACGCAACGTACTCACTTATCCCGCTCGAAGAACAACAGGTATGAAGAGCGTAAAACATACTTAGCAATGCAAATGTAATGTAGAGATGACGATATATATACCTTTTTGAGGATACCAGGTGGGTAAAATTCTTGAAACCATCTAAGAATAACATAATAATTCTGAATTGAATCTTGATGTTGGAGTTGTTTCCTGTCTTCGACCGATAAAACAGATTCAATCGTCATTGGTAGTTAATTAAGTGATGAAAATGCTAAGAAAAGCAAGCAGTTTTTGTATAGAAAGAGCGTTGTTGGTGTAATATGTTAAGTTGTGAATGATACAAGAATGATTTGCAGTGATGATTATACAGGAATGATGCAAACCAAGTCTTAATCAAGGTATTATTGGACTCATAGCATCTATATAATTGGCCAACTTGTGTATGAGAAATAAAAATTACAAGTAGAATAAAAGATAAGTATAACCGGTTTCCTAAACAAAATACACCAAAACAACCGAATTCAATTATGTGGCCAATTTTAGCCGTTCAAATACGCATATGACAAAAAAGTAATTCGTTATACGCATTTTGTAACGGAGTAATCTACAATATGCATTCAGGAAGTATTGAGAAAATACACTAGTATTTTCTATTCTATTCTTGTCTTTTAGTGTTTCTATCTATTGATTACTAGTTGCCACGTGTTTGGCTAAGAATAAGTGATAGGTCACTTAGTTTGTTATGTAACTGCACCTTTATATTGGCTAAGGTCCATGATGGACAAATCAGAGTATTAACAATATTTCTTGTATCTCATTATTGGGATATAGTTTTGCTCTCAATCCAGTTCTCTGCATTTCTTCTTGTACAAGTATATAACTTGTCTTTATGGTATCAGAGAGACGTGCACGGGAGAATTGAGTTTTTCGTTTTGTGATTTTCATTTCTCCGTTGTCATGGCTGGGCGTTTGACGTATCGGGAGATGATGACTCCTTTGTTTCTTCATCCTTCAGACAACACCAACTCGATTCAGGTGGATAAGCTTTAAGGTCCCTCCGATTATTGAGCCTGGCGTCGTTCGATGGAAATAAATCTGTCTTCCAAACGGAAGTTGGGGTTTGTCACAGGTACGATTCCTTTGCCTACTGATGATGCTACTAAAATGGAGATGTGGGAAACGTGTAACAGTATGGTGATTGCTTGGATTATTAATAATGTCTCGCCCACTATTAAACAGTCTGTTATCTATATGACTAATGCAAAGGATATTTGGTCAAATCTGGAAAAACGTTTTTCCTTAACTAATGGTAGTCGAAAATACAAGCTCTGTCGTGATTTGTATGAATTGAAGCAAAATAATGTTTCTGTTACGGAGTATTACACCTCGATGAAATCTGTTTGGGAAGAGCTTGATGCTCTCAACATGCTTCCAGTTGTTGTTAACCCTATTGCGGATGTGGTTAAGCTGTTAGAGGTTATTAATCTTCAAAAAGAGGAGTCCAAATTATTTCAATTTTTGAATGGTCTGGATGAACAATATAATTCCCAGAGGAGTCAGTTGTTGTTGCGTACTCCTCTTCCTACTGTTGAAGAGGCCTGTTCTGTTCTTGAGCAAGAAGAGGCTCAACGTGCAGTACTGGGTTTATCTAATTCTGGGTCAAATGGAGATGCCATGGCTATGTTAGGCAAAACCAACTCAGATGCAGGTGGTGTGAGTTGCTCGGTGTGTGGTGCTAAGGGGCATAATGCTGATAGATGTTTTCGTGTAATTGGTTTTCCCAGGTGGCATCCCAGATATAACAATAACACTCAACGGGGGACACGTAAGAATTTTACTCCCAACAAAGCTCAAAATCAACCTTATTCGACCCAGAAATATGCATCTAATGTTCAAGCCTGTGAAGGTTCTCAGGGTTTCACCCCACAGTAACTGCAACAACTGGCCCAACTTATGCCCCAGTTATCTCTCTCTCAATCTAAGCAGTGTGACACAGACGAGGAGATTGATTTTCATTTTTCAGGCATGATTTCATGTTTCAATGTGGCCGGTGCTTGCTCAGATTGGATTGTTGATTATGGTGCCTCGGACCACATGACACCACATCTATCTAATCTTACTTTATTACTGCACTTGTAGGCACACACAGTATAAATTTACCCACAGGAGATGGAGTTGTGATTTCTGAAAAAGGTGATGTACAATTGGCTCCTACATTGACACTGACTGGTGTGTTGTGTGTACCTAAGTTTAAGCATAACCTGTTATCTGTGCAACGCTTGATTAAGGAAAATAATTGTGATGTTCAATTTTTCCCTTCTTATTGCACAAATGCTGATAGAGTGACGAGACATTTACATGCTGTTGGAATTGCCAAGAATGGTGTTAGTCACAGAGGCATGCCTGTTTACATCAAATAACAAGCCTAATTGTCTGTAATGCTTTGCATTACTTACATGACCTCTTAACTGAGGGAACCTCTAGTTGTAGAGTCTCTACTTGTTCTGTACTTGTAATAGACACCAAATCCTAGTTGTGTAACTGTACTTATATAGTCAAGAATAATGCTTGAAAGAAGTTCCAAGGTTCATGCCTCAAGCAAGAAGATAAAGACTGTCAAATAATCACAGTTGGAATTTGAAGAAAGTGAAGAATTTGCCTAAGTACCAATTCGAGAAGTACTTTTGTCTATTCGAGAAGTCCAGCATTCGAGAAGTCAGGGATTCAATATCTCAGAAGACACTATTCGATATCTCTGAATACACTGTTCGATATCTCATTCGATATCTCAGGGATTCGATATGTCTACTGCTCTATTCGATAACTCAAGAAGTCAACAAGTCAAAGTGGTATTCGAGTTCTCAAGGAGTCAACAAGTCAAAGTTCCATTCGATATCTCAAGGACTCAGAAAGCTATTCGATATCTCAATGATTCGATAAGTCAAGTGTTCTATTCGACAACTCAAGGAATCCTGATGAAAAAGAGCTATTCGAGAAGTAATTCAGTATGACAATATAACAGTGTTCGAGAACTCAGAGTTATCGATCAAGTCAATTCTAGTTCTCGAATCACTTACTTAGTCACTTCTCGAATACATTCTTGAAGACAAAATACTGGAGAAATTGTACAAGTCAGAAACCTGCAACAAGCCAATGCACTTTATGGATCTCAATCTATAACGTGCTCTGGAAAGCCTACAAAGAAGCTTGGAGAGATATAGAAGAGACAAAGGGCTAAAGAAGTGGATCTGAACAGGCTTTGCAAAGTCAAATCTGTAACCGTTTGGACTCTTACTCAAATAGGATAGACAGACTAGAAAGTAATTTGTTCAGCTACCTTATTTGTAGTAAGTAGGTTGTATCCATGCTCTATAAGGATACAGCCTCACTTCCTTAGCAATTAACTTTTGGTGAGTCAAGTTTTTCATATTCATTGTAAGTCATATCTCTCTGAGAAAAAGGAAGCTGAGAATACTATCATTTGTATTCACAGATTGTAGCAACCTTTATCTAATAATACATTAGATTAAAGTGATATTGTGACTTGTGTTGTTCTTTATCCGCACCTACATCTTTGCACACACAAACACTTATCTGCTACACAGACTCAACCAAGAAAAGTTCAAGAATCCATTCACCCCCCTCTGTATTCTTTTACTGTATTCTATACTCAACAAGTGGTATCAGAGCGGGCTGTTTATTCAAAAATAGAAAAACGATCATGAGTTCGAATACACCAAAGACTACAGGAACGGTGAAAGTCCCTAAGTTTGACAAAGAAAACTACAACCTCTGGAAGATCAAGATGCAGTTGTTCATCAAAGCATCTCATCATTTGTATCCTGAGATTCTCAAGAATGGTCCATTTGTTCCCCAACAGGAGATTTCTGAAAAGACTGTTGGAACCACTACTATTCCAAGATCTTATGTGGCTAAGGATCCATCCAAATGGACAGAATCAGAAAAGGAGATGGTTGCCCTTGACAGTCACCTCATGTTGTTGATTATAGATTCCATGGACATGTCAATGTTTGCAAACATTGCTTCATGTACCACTGCCAAAGAAATGTGGGATCACATTGAGGTGTTATGTGAAGGAACTGATGAGGTCAGAGAGAACAAGAAACAGATACTGGTCACACAGTATGAAGCTTTCACGGCACAGCCCAAGGAAAGCATCACTGAGATGTTCGAGAGATTTCACAAGCTAGTTACTGAGTTGCAGATGAATGGCAAGGTTTACAGCACCAAGGAATTGAACATGAAGTTTCTGCTATCTTCACCAAATCATCTAGAGCAAAGGGTCATTTCTCTAAGGGAAAGAGATTTGAACAAAGTTACATATGATGTGCTCTATGGGGTTTTAAAAACTCATGAGCTTAAGTTGCTTCAGAAAAGGGCTATCCAAGCCAACCAAGGCAGAATGATAAACACATCATGTGCCTTGATTGTCAACAAATCTATTCAAGACCTAGAAGCATCTACAAGCCAATTAAGGATAGAGGAGGTAGTAGAAGATGAAGAACCTGGAGCTGAGGTAAGTGAACCTGTTGAGGAGAAGGAGGAAGATGAGTTCTATACTCTTGAAGAACTAGATGGGATGGAAAACACTTCATATGCTTTCATGGCCAGAAAATTTCCAAGCATCATATTCAAGAGGAATCAACCCTTCAAACCCAAAACCCAAAACCATTCATTCAACAAGAACAAGGCACATGTGAAACCAAACAAGACTAAGTTCAAAACCAGCCATGTGGATAGGTCATCTGTAAGGTGTTATAGATGCAATGACCTAGGGCATTTTGCCAGTGAATGCAAGAAGCCTAAAAAGAAGGATAGAGATTATCTTGAGCTCGAAGCTAAGTATGAGGCCCTTCTGAAAAAGCAGACACAAGGTAAGGCCTACATAGCTGAAGGGAAGTGTTGGGATGAATCTGACAGTGATGGAGAAGAGCAGGAATTTTGTAACTATGCCTTGATGGCCAATTCCAAGGATGACACATCTCCATCAGATCCTCAGGTACCATCTCTCACTACTATAGACATGTCTGTTTCAGAGTATAAATGCATGATTGAACAACTATCTGTTGAGATGTTTAACATTCATACTAGTATGACTGCTGCTAATGAAGAGATTACTAAACTGTCTACTAGAAATGAAATGTTAATAAAAAAGAATGAGGAACTTGAGCTAACTGCTATGCAAGTAGAGAACCTTAAGAAAGAAGTTGAATATTTGCAGAATAAGGTTTTGTGTGCTAGTCAGGTTGAAAAGGCTCTTAGGGATGAATTAGCTGAAAATGAATTCAAACTGAAAACGTTTAAGAAATCATCTGGTCTAGTGCAATCCTACTGTGATAAAATTCAAGCAAAACCCAAAACTGCTATTGGACTTGACTATGACACTCTTAATCAGAGAAAAGGCTATGCTGCCATTGAAGATGACACTGTTGTTCAAGAGGAAGTCCCTCACATCTTGAAAAAGACTGAGACTCCTATTTTTAAAGAATCAAAATTTGAAATTGATGAGGATGCCTTACTCATCAAGCAAATATTAAATGATGAAGATGAGGCACAATCCAGTGAACAACAAGCATCCTCTAAGAGTGAGAGTGTCAAGTCAAAAGCCAAGGAGCCAGTAGGTAATAGGTCAAGACCTAAGAAGTTTGTTAAGTTTGTTTCAGCTGGGAAGAGTGAATTTGAGAAGAAAGTGACTAAGAAAAAACAGAACAGAAATGGAAAGTTAGGGATTAACAAAGATAATAACTATGCTTATATGCCTAATACCCCTAGGAAAACTTGTCAGAACTGTTTCAGTACCAATCATCTAACTCATGCATGCAAGAAACCTGTTGGTAGTGTGCCCAAACCTTTCTATGATTGTTCTGTGCCCTTAAGACATAGAGATGCTCCATTCTGTGATAAAATTGACTGTATGCCATGTAACATGAATGTTATAACTAGTTGTTTTAATTTGAGAAGGCAATTCATTGATGGATGTATCAGTCACAATTCTCACACACACTACACAAGGTCAAAGTCTTCAAGTCCTCCTAAAGCTAGGAAGGTACCTTTGTCACCTAAGTCTGAGGCCTCAGGCTCTAAGACTTCTAACAGTGACAAGAAGACTAACACCAAGAAAGTTGATAAGCATGTTGTTTATGATAAAACTGTTTCTAAGTCACATGGACCCAAACTTGTTTGGGTACCAAAGGAGAAGTAATACCTTTGTGTTTGCAGGGCAAAGAAAGTGAAAAGAAGGTCATGTGGATTTTGGACAGTGGATGCTCAAATCATATGACTGGTGATATGGCCCTGCTATCACAGTATGAGGAGAAGGCTGGCCCAATGGTTGCTTTTGGAGATGACAGCATAGGTAACACATTGGGATATGGCAAGTTGAAAGTTGGAAATGTCATCATTGAAGATATAGCACTGGTCAAGGGACTCAAGCATAATCTGCTAAGTGTTGGTCAGTTTACTGATAGGGGATTCAAGGTGGATTTTGACAAAGATGAATGTTTGATCACCCACAAGAAGACTGGTGACTTTGCTCTATCTGGAGTAAGGAAAGGAAGCCTGTTTGTAGCCAATATGGACTCTGCAAACAAGGACAAAATTTGTTGCTTCTACTCAAAAGCATCAAATGAAGATTGTTGGATGTGGCACAAGAAATTATCACACCTGAACTTCAAAGCCATTAATTCTCTAGTCAAAAGAGAGTTAGTGAGAGGTATGCCCACACTCGAGTTTTGTCAAGAAGGAGTGTGTGAGGCATGTCAAAAGGGAAAAATGAAAAGATCAAGCCACAAGTCAAAGACAATGACATCAATAACCAAGCCCCTGCAACTCATTCATATGGATTTGTTTGGGCCTGTCAATGTCATGTCACTAGGAAGAAAGAAGTATGCCTTGGTGATGGTTGATGACTTTACAAGGTATACATGGGTGGAATTTTTGGCATCAAAAGATGAGGCTCCACAAGTAATCATTGAGCACATAAAGAAAGTTGACAAGGAAGCAAAAGCCAACAATGCAAGTGTGATTGCACTGAGAAGTGATAATGGAACAGAGTTCAGAAATGCCATGCTTGAAGCATTCTGCAAAGAGAATGGGATTTCTCAACAATTCTCAGCTCCAAGGACTCCACAACAAAATGGAGTTGTTGAGAGAAAGAATAGAACTCTAATTGAGGCTTCTAGAACAATGTTGCTTGATGCAAAGATGCCTACATGTTTTTGGGCTGAGGCTGTGAGCACTGCATGCTATATCCAGAACAGAACCCTTATCAACAAAAACACTGGAAAGACACCTTACAATTTGATGACTGGAAAGAAGCCTACTCTAAAGTATGTTCATACTTTTGGAAGCAAATGCTTTGTATTGAAGGATAATTCTGAATATGTTGGTAAGTTTGATGCAAAGGCATTTGAAGGAATTTTTCTTGGCTACTCTATGGAAAGAATTGCATACAAAGTTTATGTCATCAGTCAAAAGAAAATTATGGAAAGCACAGATGTGACATTTGATGACAGCAAACTACCTGGACTAGAAGAAGCCAATGATGAAGATAAAGATCCATTGAAGTTTGATAATCTAGATGATTCTGATGAAGAGACTGAAACTGAAGTTGAAACTCAAGTTCAACAGACTCAAGTGAATGATAATACAAGAGAAGAATTTGTGTCAATCAACAGTGGAGAAACTAGCATCCAACACACACCTGTGAGTAGTGGCAACCTCACAGGGGGAGGAAATTAGGATGATCATGATTTAGATGATGAAGCAACATCAAGAATGAGAAATCAGGCTGAGCACTCAAGGAAATGGGATAGATCACACACTGCAGAGCAAATCATTGGAGATCCTAATGCAGGAGTAAGGACTAGGAGAGCAACTCAGAATGAGTGTCTCTATGGTTGTTTCCTATCTCAGGTTGAGCCTAAGAAACTTGATGATGCACTGTTGGATCCAGATTGGATTATTACCATGCAAGAGAAGCTGAATCAATCTATGGGAACTTGTGCCTGTACCAAAGAATAGAACCATTGTTGGAACAAAATGGGTTCTGAAGAATAAGATGGATGAAGATGGTGTAATAGTAAGAAACAAAGCAAGGTTGGTTGCAAAAGGATACTCTCAACAGGAAGGCATTGATTATGATGAGACATTTGTCCCTGTTGCTAGATTGGAAGCCATCAGAATATTCTTGGCATTTGCTGCTCACTCAAACTTTAAAGTTTATCAAATGGATGTCAAGAGTGCATTTCTGAATGGAGAGTTGGAAGAAGAAGTTTATGTGCAACAACCACCTGGCTTTGAGGATCCACACTTCCCAGAATTTGTCTACAGATTGCTTAAGGCATTGTATGGACTTAAGCAGGCTCCAAGGGCATGGTATGATACTTTATCTCAATTTCTCCTTGAAAATCAATTCACTAGAGGCACATTGGACAAAACACTATTTTACAAGAAACATGGTGATGATATTATCTTAGTTCAGATCTATGTGGATGATATCATATTTGGTTCTACTAATGAGAAGCTGTGTGAAAAGTTCTCTAAGCTAATGCAGAGCAGATATGAGATGAGTATGATAGGAGAGTTGACATTCTTTCTTGGGTTGCAAGTTAGTCAAAGGAAGGATGGTATCTTTATCAGTCAGACCAAGTACATCAAGGATTTATTGAAGAAGTTTGACTTGGAAGACTGCTCACCTGCAAAGACACCCATGGCCACTGCCACTAAATTAGATGAAGATGCAAGGCAAGAAAGTAGATATTTCAGTCTACAGAGGCATGGTTGGTTCTTTACTCTATCTCACTGCAAGTAGGCCAGACATCATATTTGCTACATGCTTGTGTGCAAGGTTTCAATAAAATCCAAAGGAATCACATTTGATTGCTATAAAAAGGATCTTTAAATATCTGAAGGGCACTCCAAACTTGGGTTTATAGTATCCTAAGGACACAGGGTTCAATCTGGTTGGTTATTCTGATGTTGATTATGCTGGATGCAGAATGGATAGAAAAAGCACCTCAGGTAGCTGCCAGTTTCTTGGACAAAGGTTAGTCTCTTGGTATAGCAAGAAACAACAATCTGTGTCAACTTCTACAGCTGAGGCTGAATACATAGCTGTTGGAAGTTGCTGTGCTCAAGTGCTTTGGATTAGAAATCAACTTAGAGATTATGGACTTGTGTTGGAAAGAATTCCAATCATGTGTGATAACACAAGTGCAATCTCTATAGTTGCCAATCTTGTCAATCATTCTAGGACAAAGCACATTGACATCAGATATCATTTCATTAGAGAACATGCCACTAATGGAACCATTGAGTTGCATTATGTCTCTACAGATAAACAACTAGCTGATATATTCACTAAGCCATTAGATGAAGCCACCTTCACAAGGTTAGTTAGTGAGATTGGAATGCTGAATTCTTCAGATTTTGGCTAAGTGAATGCAACATCTAGTTTGTTGCAGCAGTAAACACTTACTTTATCTAAATTCTCAATATTTTTGGAGTAAGTGTTGGCTGAAATATGATTTATAAATATTTCAAAGAGAATGATGTACCTGAGATTACCTCAGGTATTTTCCCTGAGGCACTTCAATAAAATCAAAAAAAATCTCATGGATAATCTAATTTTCACAAAAATACCCCCAAGGGACCACTTATTTTATAAGGATTTAAGGAAAGTATCTCAGGTAAGTCCCTGAGGTAATCTCAGGAACATTATTCTCTATTTCAAATCTGTTGCATATGTTGGAAAATCATATTTTCTTGTTAACTTGAAATTTCTATGAAATTTTGAGAGAATCACTGTTTAATTTGCTAGAATATTCTTAAATGAATATGGCTGGTGAATTTTAAAAGATAGTGAAAATTAATTTTTGTGAGTGATGAGTATATTTCGATAAGTCAGACTTTTCGAGTGATTCACTATTCGACATCTCTAACAAGTCTCATTAGAGCACTCTCGAGTTCTCGAATAGAGTCTTTTAGAGTTATCGAATAGAGGTATTCTTGACTTCTCGAATATAGTGTTTTAGTTCTCTATTGACTGAGTTCTCGAATACTATATCTGAGTTCTCGAATCATTTGAAAAGGCTGAATTCTCGCTGAATCTTAACCGATTTTGGATTTTTTGTCTAAAATTTTAATTCACTCATAAAAACACATTTTACCTAATTTAGAATGTATTCTAAGTTAGATAGCTGCCAGCTGTGAGTTTTCAACCTGCTTTAGTTATCGAATAAGCCTTTCTTGACTTATCGAATAGTTGTTTTCTACTTCTCGAATGCTTGACTTGTCGATACAAAACATACATCTAATCGACAATTCAAGTACTTCATACTTATACAATTTCACATCTATTCGATTCATTTCATTCGATTTCTCAAGCATCAAAGCTCCCAAAACCCCTGAAAACCCTAACTGCTAAAAGCCAAATTTCTTCTTCAACCTTCATACTATTTTCTCTTTTTTTTCTGTATCAATGGCAACTGTGAAATTCAACACCAACTTTATCGCCCTAACCAGTGATGTGGAAGCACCTAACGCGAACTTCAAGTGCTTTGTAAAATGGATGTCTGAGTCATACATCAAGGATGCTCTCTCTGCCAACCCAACTCTGTATCTAGACATCCTGGAACAGTTTTGGGGAACTGCTATTGTAGAAGTTGTAGCCCTAGAAAGCGCAATAACGTCATATATAATCTACTGCAAGATTCAGGACCAGGAAATCACTATCACCACTGCAGACATGAATCAAGCACTAGGTCTACAACAAGAGTCATATGACACACTGGCCACAAATGCACAGTTGGAAGAATTCTTTGAATTCATCAACTACTCAGATGGGATTAATCTTGGAAAGCTAAACAGAAAGAATTTGAGGAAGGAGTGGAGCTATGTGTTTGCAACTCTCCTTCAAGTCTTCACTGCCAGGAAATCAAGTTTTGACCAAATCAGTGCACCTGCGCAGCAAATTGCCTATGCATTGGCTTATGGAAGAAAGATAGATGTTGGTCAAATCATCCTACAAGAGTTGTATGGGAGACTTGGTAAGAACACAACCAAGAGAGGTACTGACATTTTCTTCCCTCGCTTCATTCAATCTGTACTTAATTTTAAAAATGCTCAATTGATTGATTTGCCTGGGATAGATAAAAATAGAATAGGCTATCCTAAATCCATGACCAAACTCATTTTTGGTAATTTGGAAACTAGGAATGATGTGGATGTAAGACTTAACATAACTCCCCATATGGAGGGTTTGTTTAGGACTTACCCCCACAACATGCCAACATTTGCCTCCAAATCTGAGTTAGCCAGACCCAAGCAAGTAGAACATAGTGCTAACCCAGGGTCTGCTAACCAACCACCTCAACCAAACACTCTACCAAACACTGAGCCAACTGCATCATCCTCTCAAAAGGGTGATGTTAGTAAAAAGGAGAAGAAGAGAAAACAGGTTGCTTCTGCACCTTTAACCATTTTATCTGAAGCAGCATTGGCTGTAGAATTAGGAAGTGAGGCACCTGAGTCACCCCTAATCAGGCCAAAGAAGAAGAAAACTAAAACCACCTCTTCAGTCACACAAATGGCTGAAGTTGTAAAATCAGGGGCAAACAGTTCACTAGATGTATCCTCTCAACAGGGTGCATCTATAGAAGCAAGCATCCTCCCCAATGCACCTACCTGTACAGAATCAGCACATGGGAGTGATAAGGTTGGCACTACACTGAGTGGAGAGCACATCACAATTGAAACTCCCTCTATCTCTCAGGGGGAGTTGCCCAACTCTAATCTACAAGACACTCCTCTTCTAGAATCTACCACTAAAATTTCTTTGCAGCCTGCAACTCAAGCAATTGAGGAGCAAGACATTGATCATCAAGAATTCTTTTCTCTTGATAAGCCAATGATTTCAAGTGACTTAGTGCATGACACTTTGCTCACCACCCAGGACCCACATTTAGATGGTGAGGGAATGCATGCTGGGGCATCTCCTAATGACACCATCACAAACATAGATGATTCACTAGTTTTCACTAGAGACTTTGTGCCTATGTCAACTGCTGGTGTAACTCATCCCACTTCTGTGGAGACACCAGTAGTAGAGTCAATTCATCCGGTTACAGAAATTGCATCTGTAACTGAGGAGTCTAGCTTGCCTAGCTCTAGTTCTGACTTTATGTCACAATGTCTGAAGCCTGTGCACCATGACAGTGCTTCAGGATCAGGGTCTGTTCCACAACAATTAATGGTTGAAGCACTCCAAAGCTTAATTGAGGATCAGATCCTTGAGTTCACAAAGATTGCTCAGCACCTTCTCACTGCCAACATGCCAAATCCAGATTATGAAGCCATTCTTTTATGCCACAGAGATGATGTGGAGATGCAAAAGGCTAAGATAGTGGAGGATACTGAGAGAGATGGTAATGTAGATGCCTGGCTGCAAGGAAAATATGACATACCTCTCTCAGAAGGCCTCCAATACATCAGAGAAGAGTACATCACTGCACTAGGGTCAAATGCCAAATCTCTCTCCCCTAGTGAGGTGTATGAAGCAGTCAATGACAACTACAAGGGCATTCTCAAGGCTGCACACTACCTTTGTAAGGGTCTCAAAACAGAAATTAATGGTGTATGTCAAGCCACAACCCAGGAGGTGAAGGAGATAAAGAGAGCTTTTGAGGTCAAATTCCCTAAGTTGGAGACTGTAATCAAGGACATACTGGAATGCAAATCTACATGCACCAAGATGGACCATGGTTTGGCTCTTCTAAAGGATTCAGTCACAGGTCTAGGACATAAATTTCAAACTCTATCCGATCAGACTATCGCATCCAATGCCATGCTGAGGACAATGTTAAAAAATCTGTATGGAGACAGGCTAGTGACTGAAGTCCCTGTGCATGAACTGTCAAAGTATGAGGTGAAGAGACTGCAAGATCAATCCTTGTCTGGTTTCAGGGCACATGAGCTATTCTCTAAAGTGGATACTCTTGAGAAGGATGTGGTGTCTCTCAAAGAATCTAATGCTCATCTTACAGAAAAGGTTGCACTTCTTACTGATCAGTTGGACACTCAAGCAACCACCACAGCTGATGTCCTTCTACATCAGCAATCTATGTTGGCTGCTATGATGAAGCATATGGGTCTCCCTCTACCTGAAGAATCTTCAAACCCAAAGGTAACTTCTAAAGCCTCTGTGCCTGACAACAAGCCTAAGGGGGAGAAGAGGACAAGGAATTCAAAGACAAAGGGGGAGAAACCTAAGGAGGAAGGTATAAAGATAAAGGAGGGTAGCCACCAAAGTGCATCTAAATCCCTAACTCATGTGCCAAGAAAAGGGAAATCAAAAGTTGATGAGCCTCCAATCACTCTGCCAGTTGTCACTCTACCAACTGTGCATGTCATCACTCCTAGTGGCCAAAAGCAAACTGTCACTACTACAGTGGTGGCAGGGTCCATGCCAAGTAACCTAGTTCATAACCCTAGACATGAGGATGACCCTGTGGAAGCTAGTGTGATCACTGAGGCCAAGCTGATAGAAGTAGCAAATTCAGAGACTTATCATGATGCTGCTTTCTTGAAGTTTCTGCAAGTCTCAAAGGCAAAGGTAGGAGGAGATGCCTTGTTGTACAGGAGAAGCCTCAAAGACCAAATTGAATATCTAACAATAATTCCAAGGAAGCTGAATCAAATCTATCTCAGGGAAATTATGATGGTGGCCAATGGCAAGATATGACACCTATCTATTGACACATTGAAAGCCCTTAAATTCACTGAGATTGATACCATCTTGGAATTAATTGAGCAGAAAGGGGAGAACAACAGGAGTCTGTACACTGAACTAAGGAATGGTCAACAAGCTAGACTTCCTGAAGTATGCATTAGACCAAGAACCATCTTCTATCAGTCTGGTACAAGAATTCAAGATGTTAATCAGTTAGTTATTCCCAGTGATCTCACCCCTCGAAACCACAGACTCATTATTGCTGTTGCTGATCAGCTACAAAAGAAGGGTGGAGTCAGAACTGCTGAAGAGTTGGAAGCACTACACATCCTAAGATCATTCATTGCTACTGGTGTAATTCCAGAAATGGCTCAGCCTAGGAGGAATAAGGATGATAAAGATGATGATAAAGGTGATGGGAGGAGAAGTCATCACAGGAGTGATAAGGATGGTAAAAGTGAGAAGAAGAAAGATAGCAAGGACAAGAAAAATGATGATGACCAAGGCAAAATCTATGAGAGGAAGATTGGAAAACAGCAAGCCTTAGGCATTGCTAGCAGTAACCTCACCACAACACAAGACTCTGAGTCTAGGGTGAATACTGTTAGTAATGACCTACCAAAATCTGATTCAAAGGCTTTTGCAACTGTTTTGCCACCTCAAGAAGAGAAGAAGATTCAAGTTAAGAAACCATGTGTATGTTTCAGAAATCAAACTGCTAATGGAATACTACAATGGTCTACAAGCAAGGGTCATGAGTTTCTGCCTAGCAATCATGTAAGAAGGACTAAATTTAAGCATGTTGCAAGAAGGGTGAAGTTATCCAAGTCAAAGGCACTGACAATTATTCCAGGATTGAACCTACCACCTCTGGATGAAAACTATGATGAAGACCAACTGCAGTTCCTATGGGCTCAAAGAATCTATCATGTTGCCATTGTTGATGATTTTCTTGAAATAAAATATACTGATGGAAGACAGAAGAAATTCAGACAAGGAACATGTCAGCACTGGGGCAGACTATATGACATAGAAAGAATAATTGCAATGTTGGATTCTGAAGACAGAGTGGAAAGGGTATGGAAGCTGGAGTTAATTGACTTTGTTAGAATGCAGAGAGATCACTAGGCAGAAAAGAAAAAGAATAGTGAAGAGCTACTAAAGAAAAAGGAGGAGGGGATGGCTGCAATGGAAGCTAAGGATGATGAATTGAGAGCTATGGGTCTGTGCAGAGTCAAGTTTAATCCTTACATCATTGAGTACAAGAAATATGGTAGAAATGTAAAGATTAGAATGGACTACATCAGTTCCTATTATGAGAAACAGCTGAATGAAGTACTCAAGGTTTTGTCAGGCTCCCCTCTAATTGAAAAACTCACTGCAATGGAAGACATTATTCTTGCCATGAAGGAAAATGCAAAGAAGAAAGCCAAAGAAGCTGAAGAGAAGATGAAAAATGAGAATCTGCAAGCCAAAGCTCAAGAGATGAATCCAAAAGGATATGGCTAATAGTTTCTCATAACTAGTAAGAATACTTCTATGTACTTTCTTCAATCAATCTACATACCTGTTCTTTTAAAGTTTTATCTTTATGTATGTTAGGCTTATTATCAGACATGAAATTGTGACTAAGGGTCTTACTCACAATTTGGGGGAGATTGTTAGTCACAGAGGCATGCCTGTTTACATCAAATAACAAGCCTAATTGTCTGTAATGCTTTGCAATACTTACATGACCTCTTAACTGAGGGAACCTCTAGTTGTAGAGTCTCTACTTGTTCTGTACTTGTAATAGGCACCAAATCCTAGTTGTGTAACTGTACTTATATAGTCAAGAATAATGCTTGAAAGAAGTTCCAAGGTTCATGCCTCAAGCAAGAAGATAAAGATTGTCAAATAATCACAGTTGGGATTTGAAGAAAGTGAAGAATTTGCCTAAGTACCAATTCGAGAAGTACTTTTGTCTATTCGAGAAGTCCAGCATTCGAGAAGTCAGGGATTCGATATCTCAGAAGACACTATTCGATATCTCTGAATACACTATTCGATATCTCAGGGATTCGATATGTCTAATGCTCTATTCGAGAACTCAAGAAGTCAACAAGTCAAAGTGGTATTCGAGTTCTCAAGGAGTCAACAAGTCAAAGTTCCATTCGATATCTCAAGGACTCAGAAAGCTATTCGATATCTCAAGGATTCGATAAGTCAAGTGTTCTATTCGACAACTCAAGGAATCCTGATGAAAAAGAGCTATTCGAGAAGTAATTCGGTATGACAATATAACAATGTTCGAGAACTCAGAGTTATCGATCAAGTCAATTCTAGTTCTCGAATCACTTACTTAGTCACTTCTCGAATACATTCTTGAAGACAAAATACTGGAGAAATTGTACAAGTCAGAAACCTGCAACAAGCCAATGCACTTTATGGATCTCAATCTATAACGTGCTCTGGAAAGCCTACAAAGAAGCTTGGAGAGATATAGAAGAGACAAAGGGCTAAAGAAGTGGATCTGAACAGGCTTTGCAAAGTCAAATCTGTAACCGTTTGGACTCTTACTCAAATAGGATAGACAGACTAGAAAGTAATTTGTTCAGCTACCTTATTTGTAGTAAGTAGGTTGTATCCATGCTCTATAAGGATACAGCCTCACTTCCTTAGCAATTAACTTTTGGTGAGTCAAGTTTTTCATATTCATTGTAAGTCATATCTCTCTGAGAAAAAGGAAGCTGAGAATACTATCATTTGTATTCACAGATTGTAGCAACCTTTATCTAATAATACATTAGATTAAAGTGATATTGTGACTTGTGTTGTTCTTTATCCGCACCTACATCTTTGCACACACAAACACTTATCTGCTACACAGACTCAACCAAGAAAAGTTCAAGAATCCATTCACCCCCCTGTATTCTTTTACTGTATTCTATACTCAACAAATGGATTATATTATGTTGATTCCAAGTCTCCTGTCAAGTCAATATGCTTATCTGTTCAAAATGAAGTTGTTGGTTCGAATGAAGGTGAGGGTGACTTGGCCTTGTGGCATCATTGAATGGGCCATCCGTCTCTGTCGACAATGAAATACATTCCTCACCTTAAATGCAGCTTTGATTCTTCCTCTGATCTGCTGTGCGTATCTTGTTCTATGTCCAAATTTACAAGGCTTCCTTTCTCATCAAGTGACTCACATGCTAAGGCTCCTTTTGAGTTGATCCACATGGATATTTGGGGTCCGTATAAAATACCATACAAATCCAAGTATAGATACTTTCTCACATTGGTTGATGACTACTCTCGTCACACCTGGGTTTATCTCCTACAACTTAAGTCAGAAGCGATTGTTCAGCTCAAATCTTTCCTAACATATGTGTCTAATCACTTTCATGCTATGATAAAATTTATTCGTTCGGATAATGCCTTGGAGTGCACTTCAGCCACATGCCAACAGTTCTTCTCAGATAATGGAATTATACACCAAACTTCGTGCCCTCACATGCCTCAACAGAATGCCAGGGCTGAACGGAAATATCGACATATACTAGAGGTGTCACGGGCATTACGTTTTCATGCTGGCTTACCTTTGGAATTCTGGGGAGCATGTGTTCTTGCAACTGTTCATCTAATCAATGTAATGCCTACCACAGTTCTAGACCACAAAACACCTCATGAGCTCTTGTATAAAGAAGTTCCTGATTACAATAATCTGCGTGTTTTTGGGTGTCTGGCATTTGCCTACAATCCTTCACCACCATCTGATAAATTCGAGCACATGAGAGTACCATGTATTTTTCTTGGATACCCACCAGGTAAAAAGGTTTATAGGTTGATGAACCTTTTAACTAAACATGAGTTTGCTTCACGTGACGTTGTTTTTAAAGAATCTGTGTTTCCGTATCATCCCAACTCCTCTGATAAATTCATGACACCAGTGCCTCCTTCTATGCCAGTTCAAACCTCTGCTTGCTTTGACGACTTTGAATTACAAGATCAACCTGATGTGCTTGATTCACCCACTGTTACTCAGCCTACACATGATACTGTACTTACCTTTCTGATTCTGATACTAGTGCTGTGAATAAGCCTGTTGAACCAACTAGAAAATTAACTCGACCTCGTGTTGAGCCTGTTCGGTTTCAAGATTATGTCACCAATAACTCTGTGCACTCAATTTGCAACCTTTCCCTCACTACAGTTGATATAGAGTTTGACTATTTCATGACCACTATGACTAAACATCAAGACCCTGTTTCTTTCAAGCAAGCTGTGTCTTGTGAACAATGGGTTCAGGCCATGAACCTCGAGCTGGATGCACTGGAACTTAACGAGACTTGGGATGTTGTTCCATTGCCACAGGGTAAACATGCTATTGGCTCACAATGGATCTTTAAAACTAAGTTTAAAGCAGATGGCACCGTCGATAAATATAAAGCTCGACTTGTAATTTTGGGATGTCATCAAAAACCAGGAGTGGATTACTTTGAAACGTTCGCTCCAGTGGCGAAACTTACTACAGTTCGTACTGTCTTGGTTGTGGCTGCTAGTCAATCTTGGCATACTCACCAGATGGATGTTTCTAATGCATTCTTGCACGGTGAGTTGTCTGAGCTTATTTATATGAAATTGCCCAAGGGATACTCTCGTATGGGAAGCAGGATTACACTGAATATGCAAATATCAAACACACCTACTTCACTTGTGTGTCGACTCAAAAAGTCTCTCTACGGACTTCGTCAAGCACCAAGATTGTGGTTTTCTAAGTTGTCCTCAACACTTCTCTCTATGGACTACCAGCAATCAAAAACGGACTCCAGCTTGTTCAGTAAACACACTTCCTCTTCAATAACTCTTATTCTCGTTTATGTTGATGACTTACTGTTATGTGGAAATAGTTTGTCTTCGATTAATGATCTGTAGTCCCTTCTAGCTCAGCACTTTCATATGAAAGACCTTGGTACATTAAGGTACTTTCTTGGTCTTGAGATTAATCACTCTACAGATGGAATTTTTGTGAGCCAGAGGAAATACACTGGTGACATTCTTAAGGAACATAACCTGTTACATGCTAAACCCCTATAGTTACCACTGGATTCTCACTTGAAGTTGACACCTGACTTGGGGGATTCTTTGCCAGATCCTTTGATTTATCAATGACTGTTGGGATAGTTGATTTACCTGACTATTACGAGACCTGATATATGCTTTAGTGTGTAACTATTGTCTCAGTACACTAACAAACCTACTACAGTACATCTACAAGCTGCTTATCGTCTGTTAAGATATCTTGCAGGCTCGATTTCACAAGGCATTTTATTGGCATCGAGTTCTGCTGCTCGTCTAACTGCCTATTGTGACAGTGATTGGGCATCTTGTCCAGTTACTCGCCGTTCCACCACTGGCTATTGCGTTTTTCTGGGCAGTTCTCCTATTTCGTGGAAATCAAAGAAACAAACCGTGTTGTCTCGATCCTCAGCAGAGGCTGAGTACAGGGCAATGGCCCTCACAACGTGTGAGGTCACATGGCTTGCTGCACTGCTAAAAGACCTTGGACTAAAGAACTTGCCACCAACTGTGTTGAACTGTGACAATAAAGCTGTTTTGGCAATTGCTGCGAATCCGGTTCTGCATGAAAGGACCAAACACGTCGAATTGGATTGTCATTATGTACGTGATTAGATCAAGGCAGGCAAAATCACAACTCATCATGTTTCTTCTCAGCAACAAGTGGCCGATATATTCACCAAGCAGTTACCAGTTGCATTACACAATACTCACTTGCACAAGCTCACAGCTTCTTCTTCGAAACAGCTGTAGCTTAAGGGGGAGTATTGAGAAAATACACTAGTATTTTCTATTCTATTCTTGTCTTTTAGTGTTTCTATCTATGGACTACTAGTTGCCACGTGTATGGCTAAGAATAAGTGATAGGTCACTTAGTTTCTTATGTAACTGCACCTTTATATTGGCTAAGGCCCGTGATGGACAAATCAGAGTATTAACAATATTTCTTGTATCTCATTATTGGGATATAGTTTTGCTCTCATTCCAGTTCTCTGCATTTCTTCTTGTACAAGTATATATAACTTGTCTTTAGGAAGGTTATGAAATATGTAACACAGAACACGCATTTCGTGTTGGAGTATATGGACTTAATATGCAGATGCAAAATGCGTATTAATATTATTTAAGTAGTAGTAGTTCAGCACTTCAGCGTTGTTCAGCCTATAATATATTCTCGGGAAAGACTAACAGCTGGATAATCCCCACCAATCCACCACTAACTTTTTGTCCTTTAGTTTTTTTCAAGCACCAATAAAGAGCACCAAAACTTAATATATTGAATACGCATTTGCCAGTCATGTATTAAATCGATCATAATTGGTCACTTTTCTAAAAGTTATCATTTTTGTTAAAAAAATTTGAAAATAAATTATTTTTGTCATTTTTTCTTCAAGATATTTTGAATTAATTAAAGTAAAAACTACAATCGGGTCACATTTATATTTTTTACGATAATAATTCACTTTCATTAGCTCGAGTCACTTTAAACGGATTATGAAATATTAATTTGCACGGCAGCAACTTGACAATTTTCTTAAAGATGTCATTTTCCGAATACATGACAATAGTCCGTAAATATGCATAAATTCAATTAAAATCTAACGTTTAGTTTGTATGTACGAAATAAAATACGATTTTATCATACATTTACTATGATTTTGTAATAGTAGTTATTTAAGCTCACGCTCCACGGAATTTTCCATTAAACCGATGATGTCATGTAGCTTTTTAACAATACCATTATGTTGTGTAAGTTAAATTACTTTTTAACAATACCGTATTGATGTTTACTAGCCCATCCATTATTCATTCAAATCTACACTACTTTATGAAAAATTGTGGTAACTGGTAGACGACCACCACGTTTCAATACTCATCAGCAGTATCTCCACCAAACAGGCAGATGCATTGTATGATTTTATAACTTTTTTCGAAGAGTATTAAAAATCATTTAAGCAATTTTAGATTAACCATATCAAACCAAGCAATTTTAGATTAACCAAATCAAACAAAACATATTCGAGATATATCATAATTGCAATGCAACAATGTTTGTTGAAAGTAAGATATACATCGACGTTATTCTAATTTTAAAAGAGAGAATAAGAATGTTGTTTTTGCAAAAATCTCCGATTCAAATGAAAAAGGGAAATGTTAAATCGAGAGCAACATTTTTATTTCCAGAGCAAGTTTTCTTGAAAAGACCAAATTATCCGTATTTTTGTGAATGAAGGGGCTAGACTTGGTTTAAAATAAGGACAATTTTGTCATTTCACAGAAATTTGCTCTGTAAATAAAAATTTTGCTCTGGATTTAACATTTCCCATGAAAAATTAAATCTTATTTTCTATTTGAGTCGGAGATTTTTGCGAATATAAAAGTCTTTAATCTCCAACTACTGTTTTATAAAAGTTGGAGAAAATAAAACAGTAGTCGGAGATGTTTGCCGGTTTATTTTCCGACTTAACTGAAGCCTGAATATAAAAAGCCCAAACTACGGAGGAGATGGTTCAAGGACGAATCATGAATGTATTTAATTTTATGATATCGAGGCTGATGTATATAATTTCACAGCTAGAAGTCGCAAGCTATTCGAATGTATATAGTTTCATGATCCACCTGATGCGCCTTTTGGCGTCCTTGAGAACTTGCGCACTTGCCATGTGGTACTCTATGTCATTCTGTTATAAAACTTATGTCAAAGGTTAAAAACAGAGTAAAAATTGCAAGAGATTAGTGATATCTATCGTTTTCATGTTTCTCAGTATGGAAGCTGTACCTGCCAAGATTAGGGTGACATTTTATTTGTAAAATCGGGGATCACAAGTTTGCAATTCGTTTATTTTATGAACGAAGTGTTTCGGATGAAAATGAATATAGATCACGTTGATATATATCACCATAATGTTTAAGTTCTGCAAACAACACCTGCCGCTAGTCTGTGAAATTATACAGGGCTAAATTAGCTTGTTATATACTGGACTAAATTAGCTTGTGCGCATCAGAAAGTGATAAATTTTATTTAACTGAAATATATTAGGTGCGGAAGATTACACTAATACAAACGGACTACATTGTTGAATTACATTGTGTGTGTTTTTGTGTCTTTACTACTACAACAAACAAACTTATTTATAGGTTTCAGAGATTAGTTCATAGATCACTCCTTACATCACCAAACATTGGTTGGTGAGCCTCTTCTTTGGAAGTCCAAGTTTGCTGCTGCCTCCAAGTCTTTACTAGCCTACCATATTGAACAAATCTTACATATTACATTACATCTGTAATACCTTCTCCGTTTATATGTGTAGCCTACCATATTTGATAGCTGCGGCTGCCTCCATTCGCAATACCCCCCTCAAGTTGGATGTGGGAGAGAAAACGACAAACATGCAACTTGAAGATTTAAAAAAAAAAATCAAAACGGAGCAAATTTTCAGTGGCTCGAACGACCAAAACAAACCAAGGACTGGAATGATCATCAGTCGAAACAAATTTTTATTTTCCTGGTAACTTCAGAATTTGGTGGAATCTTTTCCCCATTAACTTCAGAATTTGGTGGAATTTTCTCCCCAGTAATTTCGAATTTGGTGGATTCTTTTCCCTAGTAATTTCGAATTTGGTGGAATTTATACCCCAGTAATTTCTGAATTTGGTGGAAACTTTAATTTTGTGAAAATCTTTTTTTTTTTAAATACTAAAAAACTAGTCAGCAATTAAAACTTTGTTTGATTCATGATTCTGGCGGTGCAAACATAACACGACAAGAGAAATCCTTTACAAAAACAATACCAAAAGTAAAAGTAAAAAAGCAAAAGGGAAAAAAAAATACCCATCATCATTATGCTCCCTTAAAGATTACTAGAGAAAACAAATGGGGTCACTCGTTTTCTCAGAAAAATCAATCTCTCTCAAAATTCAAAACCAAGAACGAAACTGGGGGAACGGGGTTGGCAGCGAAAAGAAAAGGGGTATGTGCGTGTTTGCAGAGTGAAAAACGAAGGAAGAAAGAAGGAAGAGGCTGTGTGGGTTTTGTGTGTAAGTGTTGCGGAGTTAATACGTAAGGTGTTTGTGTAATTGTCACAAAGAAAAAGATCGGAAGAAATAAAGCTACCGGAGACGATGGCTGCCACCGGAATAACATAGGTAAGGATCTTAAGGCTCTGATACCATGATAAATTTTATTTAACTGAAATATATTAGGTGCGGAAGATTACACTAATACAAACAGACTACATTGTTGAATTATGTTGTGTGTGTTTTTGTGTCTTTATTATTACAACAAACAAACTTATTTATAGGCTTCAGAGATTAGTTCATAGATCACTCCTTACATCACCAAACATTGGTTGGTGAGCCTCTTCTTTAGAAGTCCAAGTTTGCTGCTGCCTCCAAGTCTTTACTAGCCTACCCTATTGAACAATTTTACATATTACATTACATCCGTAATACCTTCTCCGTTTATATGTGTAGCCTACCATATTTGACAGCTGCGGCTGCCTCCATCCGCAACAGAAAGAATACACCACTGAAAGCAGGAGTCACTTCTAACATCTTGGATTCTTCAGGATGTAGAATGTAGATGCTCACAATATGTGATTACAGTGAAAGAGTGCAGTTGTTCTAGATGTCTTTTTTTTAATGGAAAAATTGATGGAGCACGAGTCTGCATTTTTATCATCACTACTAAAAATGACAAATATGAGCTGTGTGCATGATTTGTACAAGGATCACACAGAGCAGCCCAACTTACATGGCAGCTCAAGGTTGGATGTTTAAATGTAACAATTACATGCCACTGAACATTCTGGTGAGGATTTCACTCTACAAGCTCTATTTTTTTAAAAAAAATTTCGTTAAAAGAGTCAACTGTGCTTTACCTTGCCAATAGGTTCCTTCTGCTGCTGTCGAAGTATATCCCAGGTACATTTTCTCTCGCTATCAATTTCTGTGTTTTAATGTAGTATCCACATGCCTTGAGAAGTATAGTTTCGACTATCTAGATGTACAATTTAGATTATGGTTACACGTTTTTCTCATTGTTAGGTGTTATCAAAGTCATGTGTTTTAATCATACTGAGTTCATTGTGGGTTGCTCTTTTTACCTATTGCTAATTGAATACACTCACGCACTCACTTTGCCTTTGACAAAACTTGAGCCACAATCTCCCACAAAAGAACGAGGGCAATACCACTAGAGGAAGAGAGCACGACCATTTTATGCATATAATGGATTCATACAAGAGAGCAAATATCAAGGTTGCATGTGTTTTTTTTTCTACAGAAGCCTAATACACATAAATCTGTGTGTACTTGTCTCTTCTATTCCTTATCTTTCTCATTACTTTTGCACAGTGCAAGAGTAAGGCCACAGTGGAATGAGTATTATTGGTTTATTGATCGTTCAGTCCTCAGTGTATAAAACCAAAGCAGGGAGATAAACATGTATTTTTTTCTCAATGTCAAATTTTCTTGTTGGTGATAAATTGTTGTAATTAATAACAGAGGCATGTGGATTGTGGATGAAGAAGACAATATTCGGATATGTATGCCATGCAGCTAAAAAATTTCGGGATGATTGATACTCAGCAGAAGCTATTCTCCATTAATTTTACAAATTCTCTGAAATCTATCCTCCCATCTCTATTCTCATCAAACTCATTGATCATCTGCTTGCAGTTCTCAATTTGTGATATGTCATTCATACCCAGAGCACATAAAACTATTTGCAACTCCGTTGTATCGATAAACCCGTCTCTGTTTAAATCATACACATCAAAGGCCTTTTTCACCTCATCCAAGCTAGGCTCATTCTCTTCGAACAAGCTAGAAAAATATTCTACACCAAACCTCTCATGAAGCTTTGTGTCTTCACGAGGGTGGCAAAAAATCCCAAGCCTCCCGAACACCAACTCCATATCCTCTATGCACAGACTTGAGCAAGCATTCTTTTTCGTTATGTCAAAATCGTCTTGCTTCATTTTTCCAACTTGCACTCTAAAACTATCCAACAAATCAGCTGTCTGGTATTGGATGGAAGAGAACGATCTGGAGAAATACTTGTATACTCTTTCGACCCAATTCATACTGAACTGGAAGAACAAAAATTCAAATAATCCGATAATAATGATAGAAAATGGAATGTTTTGTAGAGATAAAGACAGCTCCTCCATCGGAAATTGATCCAGATAGCTGACAAGGGACATGACTAATGGCATACAATTTTTTTTTACAATCCCACTGCTCTCTTAAGTGATGAGTTTGTCTCTCGAAGAAATATAAATTGCAGAGGAGGGATGCTTGGGACACAATGTAAGAATGGAGGGTCTGTTTATATATAACCGCGAGGCACAGAAAAGACGAAAAAAAGTGTGAAATGGTCAGAACATCCATTGAGGGAATGGAAAGTGTAAGGTATTTGAGTAAAGAAGTGGAGGGAAATTTGAGGAAACGGTCATGAAACGTCAATAGAAATTTCTCAACAGCTACATGTTAGAAGAAGTCTTATAAGCATTTGAGAAAAAAATTGGTATTAGTGTGTAGCAGCCTGGCCGGTTTTACTTTTCTACTCTTGCCAGGTATTGTTAATATGTCAGTGCCTGATTTTCGGGGCTGATATCACTGTACAAGACAACAAGAAGCGGCTCGTAGAGCCTAAATTCTTAGCCCACCTCTTAAGCTGGATTGTGCAACCACTCACATATTCCTTTGCTGTTATAGATAGCTAAATGATCATACAACCTTAAGTAATCTTAGTTATATGATGATGCACGGGAAGCATGCAATTATAGAATTACTTAAAGATTCTGTTGTCTAATTTGTATTCAGAAATTTCTTCGGAGACTTGTATTTTAAAAGACATGTAAAATTATGGTCTTTTTCATCAATATTGGTACACAATTCTATCAGTTATTGTAAACTAAATGACAAGGAAGAATGCAAGTTGGATGTTGGCATATGGTCTTGCCCATATTTTTTGTTTCACCGTGCAGCATCGATGATGTCAGTATTTTCATCCCACAAGTCCGGAAATTCGACTTCATTGTAAAAAACAAGACCAAACATTTACAGTAGTTCGTTTCCTTCCACAATAAAAGCTGCAGAATTACATAGATATAAAAATTCATATAAGCTTAAGCAGAGTGGAATTAACCTTACACAAGAACCATCACTTTTTTTTATGACATTCTACTATTGTCATCAAATATGTACTATTGCTACTAAATAGGAAGCTTCCTTTCAATATGCATATGCTCACTGTGCGCTCTCTCAAGTCTCAACAACGTCAACTCAGATGATATAGTATATCAAAGGGTCACTATATAGGAGGACCCTATATATCCAGTCAACTTGTAGAATGTAGTTTGACTGAACTCATCAATATATGTATGAGTATTAAGGTATAGTAAGTGGCATGCATTAGTAGGGTAGGGTTCTAACGGAATTGGCCACCAGTATAGGTCTGTCCGAATGACCATCCAGAAGGCGCAACATTGTAGGACACTACTGTGCTGCCATCACTTGTGGTGACTCTGAAAGAGAGGCTCTGTCCATTGAGGTAGCTGTTACTCTGCCAGTTCTGTCCCCAATTCCTTGACATCTGTTGCCACTGACTGTTGGAACCCTTTATAGCCACCGAGTTCACATCTCCAGCTCCTCCAACGTTTGTTATAAGGACTAGGTTGAAGTAGGAGTGACCGTTAATGGTGAACCTAATTCCTCCACTTCTCATACAGGGTACCCTATGAATGCAAAAAAATTAATAAGCAGTTTACCCATGTCAGGAACTTAGTCTTGATCATATAGTTACTTAATAGTTTCAAAGTTGAATAATTACAGTTGCAATGATTGCGGAACTAATAGCTGCATATCCTTATCTCAAGAGACCAAGAATTTTAGTCTGAGTGAAGGTGTGTGTGTGTGCGCAGAGTAAGGTCCGGTATAAAAACCATAATGCCATCGGAATTAATTATGTAATAGTACCTACCTTCTATAAACAACAGGGACAATTCCAGCTCTGTATTGAGCAATGCGAAGAAATACAGGCTCAGAGAGATCAAAGTGGTGGTTTGGTGGATCACACCAGCCACCTGGTGGGCAGAAGTTTGTGGCAGTGACGGTGATTGTACCACGGAGGCACCACTGTGGATCATTCACACAAGTAATTTGAAAGCATGCTCCACAGCTCAACCCATTGTTAAACAAGGCTGTGCTCAGTGCTGTTGTATCTGTCCCATATCCCTGGCTCATCAGGTTTCCATAACCACATGCCCCGCCTAAACAAAATATATCAAAGCTTAAGATTTTTATTTTTTTTGATAAGAAAACACACTTTAGACAACCCGCGTCTTTGACAATATTTGAACCCTTGACTCCCTCTAAAGGAAGCGAGGACCAATAGGCCTCCAATAATTTTTTATCATTCACAAAGACATAAATTGGTATTAATTAAGTACTAATGAGTCCCCAACAATGTTTAGAGAAGTTTATGTAAATATTCATACCCATTGTCCCGGAAGCATCACCACCTCCATAAAAGGTAGCATGAGCATTTATCCAACCCCCTCCACTATAATAGCCCTCAACAGATGAAAATATCGACAAAATTCCGATAACAAAAATTATAGTCATCTTCACTAATCCAGAATTCCTGCACAAATCATATGTAATTAGATCAATTCCATAGTCACTGTTACATATACATGTACCAATATATGTGAAAAAATGTTTGTAAAATGAAAAAGGGACAAGTACTAACAGAAGGGAGCTAGATTGATATGGTGCAGGCTGCAGTTATGAAGAATAAAGTGAGATTTGGGAGTGAATAAATAAAGGAATTTGATGAATGAGTTCTTGGGGTAGGGATGGATTCGAGGATCAATCAACATAAAAGCTAGGTGACAACAATTTGCATGCATGGGACCAATAAAATTTAATTTATAATGAGAAGTCATTTCTAGGTGTTTTTTGTTATCTGGAAAACTAGAAACACTGCATGTTCACTTATTTATGAGAATTGGGTATTGAATTTAATAAGCCGCGTGGTTTTGTTACTTGAACAACTTCAACCTCAATCTGAAGTTATTGAAATGACCGATAGTTACTGTTTTCAGTTTCTTATCTAATTCTCCTGTCATCATGTGATACAGAACAACCGTTATTATTAATCAGGGCTTGAATGAACTTGATGAATGTATGTCCTACCATTTTGAACTGTTTAATTTGCGCATTTATCAAAGATTTAAAGCAGTCCAGTTTTCCAGACCAGTCATTTGCTATGAACACGACAATAGATTTACTTTGCTGGTTTCAAACCAAATGGATGGTAGCTAAATCATCTTTTACTCTCTGGTTCCTGGGGTTGTTAAAATCGATAATCATTTGTTTTCGTCTAGAGTATATCGATAGTTGATGCTCGTATATAGTTGATAAACCAAAATGTTGTGTCACATTAATCTACCCTGGAACAGAGCAAAACTGGTATTGTTGATCCTTCCAGTACTAGAACCCTAGTACTGTCCCCATATATTACCCAAAGAAATTAACTTTTAACGGAACATGATGATGAGGGTTAAATTCATGGGCAATGCTGTTTCGGAAAGATGTACATTTGTCCCTCGAAGATGCTAGGATATGATTTCTCCACACCTCTGAAAGTGACGCTGAATTAAAATGTCGGGTCCTATTCATTCTTTACATTATATCCTATATATAATTGGCGTAAGGAAGTTTAGGTGATCTGGTCGTCAGGGCTAAAAACGTAAGTTTTCATTAAAATTAGAAATGGGCCAGGAGTTGGGCCAGAGTTAATGTTATTAGTATTTTTAATTTAACAAATAAGTATATCAAAGAAAAATGCACTAAAATAACATATAATAAAACGGGGAAAAAAAATTAAAGTTGAGAAAATTATTGTTACCTAAAATTAATACAAAGATATTTTAGACTAAAGTTCAAAATATAATTAAAAATACCTTATCACAAAATAGTTTTTCAAGAAACCTATTTATTAAAAAAAAGTCATAAAAATTTATCATTTCAAGTTTTACAACAAACATTTTTTTAGAATGTATACTAACAAAGTCAACAAAACTCAATAAATTAACACTTTATTATTTTGCAAAGATATTCGGTACTAAAGTTGTAAATAAATTTAAAACAATCCGAAAATTCAAAAAAATAATTTATAGAGAATCTAAATATAACAGAATGCTCTAAAATAACACATGATAAGTTCAAAAAAAATAATAATAACACCTGATAAAATGGTAAAAAATTAAAGTTAAGAAAATTATTGTTAACTAAAATTAATACAAAGATATTTTAGATTGAACTTTAAGATATTTAGATTCGGTACTAAAGTTGTAAATAAATTAAAAAAATTCGAAAATCCAAAATAAAATAATTTATAAAGAATCTAAATATAATAACCACAAAAGATCCTATAATAATTTAATAATTTAAAAGTTACAAAAATATTAAACTTCATCAACAATAATATTTAAAGTAAATTAGTAAAGAATAAAACAAATAAATATTCATTATCAATTTAATTATTTATTATTATAAGTTAACATATTTTCCGTTATAGTTTTAGTATATATATATATATATATATATATATATATATATATATATATATATATATATATATATATATATATATATATATATAATTACAAAATACATGCATATTATAATTTATTATCATGAAAATTAAAAAAGCAATTCAAAATGTTATAATAACTACTTTTCATAAAAAAAATCGTAATGAAAAATTTATTATAAAAGATTAGTAAAATAATATGTGCATATAAAATACAATTGGTGTAAAGAGGTTCATATGCTTTGGTCGTACAATAAATTCAAGTTATAGGAAAAAGAGTTATAGTAGCACAAAATTTATAAATCATAAATTCATTCTTCATATATAATAAAATATCATTAGAGTTTCAATTCAAAAAATAATTTTTTAAAAACTAGAATTTACATTTAATTACAAAACAATTTTTTAAAGAAAATATATGGTTAAAATAGATATTAAAAAAGTAATAAAAAAATATGTCATAATTGGAAATGACACCAAATTAAATTCAGCAAAATATAATTTAGGAAACACAAAATAGTACAAAAATAAACTTTAATATAATGCACTTTAAATAAATAAAAACCAACACAAAAATATAAAAAATAGTACAATTTTTTTTTTAAAAAAAAGTACAAATGTAATTTTTGTTAAATTACAATAAGTTCCCACATGTATAAAGTATATTATATATATTCTAATAAATAGAAAAAAATACGCCAAAAAATATGAAACATTAAAATATATGTTAGGTTAAATCTTAAAGTATAATTAAAAAATTGATTACCAAATAAAAGTGAAAATACACACCTAGAGGGGGGGTGAATAGGTGTTATGACTAACAATGACCTAATAAAATTCTGCTTGAAAAATTAAACTGGCAGTTAGCTGGGTACGATAGGCAGCTAGCTGAGTTAACCAAATGCAACAGATTAATGAATAGGCAGCTAGCTGTGATATGCAATGCAGAAAGATAAAAGGTGCAGTAAGTAAAGAACACCAAGAATTTTAGCTAGGTTCGACCCCTAATCTTCTATGGTCTACGTCCTAGTCCCTTACCAACTTGGTAAGAGAATATATTATTGATCACAAATAAACCAATTACAAGATCCAATAATATATCACCCAATTCACTGATAACAGCTAGCTGGAATGAACTTTTCCCCTAAATAAAGCAGCTCCCTTGAACCTCAATGCCTCTCTAACAGCCTTGCTCCCTTGAACACTGAATTCCTTGAAGTCCCACTTCGTGAATTCCTCTAGTTCCTTGAACAACCTGTTGTATAGACCAATGAGCTCCCCTTGAGCACAATACTCCGTGATAACCAAGATCCACTTGCTGTTATGCAGTGAAACCAATCCCCAGTTACTGATTGCAGCTAGCTGGAACCCCTTGTTTTCTGAACACAGCTCCCTAAGTTTTATACTAAACCAAGTATAAACTTCTCTAGCCTAATGCTCCTTAAACCCTTGTTCCACAAGCTTGACAATCCAGCAACTACCAACTTTACAAGTTGAACAATACAATGGATAGAAAGAATTACAACTCAAAACTATGAACTCTCTAATATATATAAACCGTGTATGATATATCTTAGAGCTCAAGAATGTTGTTTATAGATTTTGCAATGTAAACAACTGAGTTATTGTGATATGAATGATATGAAAGATATTCAAGAGTGTTCAGTTATCTCTTATGTTTGAATTACAAGTGAAGAATATATATAAGCAAGCTCCAACGTTCGGATTTCAGGCAAAGAGCTAGCTGACAGATTTCTGGGATATTCAAGATAGAAATGGAAGCTTTTGATTTAAAACATGTTTCTCATGCAAAGGAATATAATCAGTGGAGTAGTGATGAGAATGTGAATAACAAAGCTATTTGTTCTATAAACAAACTTGAAGAAGCCCGTTAGAAACCAATGAAGAAAACAATGAATGTGTTTTCATTTGAAACTTCTTCACAAGACAAAGATAAGTGGTGTTCACTCTATGCATAAAGAAATGAAGAGCCAACTAACCACAAAAGACTTTTCAGATGGTGGAGTTGTGTAAGAGTATGGAATATTTGTTTATTGGAAGTGTGTAAGATAAAATATAGATTTAAAAGTATGCTCCACACTTGAGTGTTTTGAGAGTGATGTGTTTAAGATTAAAAACTGAGCTCTTAGAATATATTAGCCACGTAATATATATATGTAAGAGTCCATATAATTAAATCTAAATAGCAGCTCTTTGTATTTCTGAACTGTTCTTGACAGTTTGCTGTGTAGAACTGCCAGCTAGCTGAGTTGCCCTTCCAGCTAGCTTAGTTGCCCTGCCAGCTAGCTGAGATGCCCTGTGTTTTGCTATGAATTGATATGAATAATGAACCTGCAAAACAATATTAGTCCAGAACAAATAACCAGCTTGCTTACTATGTATGATCATCAAAATCGTAGGGAATGAAAAACCGTTAGAGAGAATGAAGAAAATAATGACTTTGATAATTAGAAAGTATTTTCTTTGTAAGCTTTACTCTAGACAACAGATGGTGGAGTTTGAGGGAATGGAATATTTGTTTATAAATACAAGCATGATTGAAAGGAAGCACATGGGATGTTTTTAGTGGGGTATTAAAGAATTTAAAGTATCCTTTAATGAGTGGAAGATGTTTAGCATGATTCCTGCAAGTGATGGGTGATTTAATATATATCATATCAAGTTTAAATATATTACACCAATCTAACAACTGATTTCCACAATGTTTCCTATAAGAAACGTACTCCCCTTTATATTCTGGACAGACTACCAGCTTGCTGTGTTGAACTGCCAGCTAGCTGAGTTGCCCTGTGTTTTGCTATGAAATCATATAGAAGGTAAACCTGCAAAACAATATTGCTCCAATACAAACATCCAGCTTGCTCACCAAGTATGATCATCAAAATTATATAGTTTCAATCTCCCCCTTTTTGATGATTATACACCAATTTGAGATTGAGCTAAAACTCCCCCTCAATCAAAGCATCCTGCAAAATAAAAATTTGATAGCATGCCAATATATATTTAGTAACAAGCAATCAGCTTGTTGCATTGTGTCATCTTCAGAACAGCAGTCAGCTTCCTATGAATTGTAACATCATCAAAACCAAGCTTGCTGAATTGTGTCATCATCAAAACCAATAGGGTTTCAATCTCCCCCTTTTTGATGATTACACACCAATATTCAGGAGTTAAATACTCCCCCTGAATTTATGCTTCCCCTGCAAAAAGATTAGCAATCTATACAAGCAGTTAAGCATAATAAGCATGGCATCACATAAACATTTAGCAATAAACCATATGATCCCAGCAAAGTACGTGAAGTAAAGAGTTATAAGAATAAATATCAACTCCCCCTAAATCACACATACTTTAAATCCTGAATTTTCTCCCCCTTATTCATCAAAAAGGATATCCACATGCAATCATTTAATATACAAATTCAAGTAAGCATGGATTATCAAGTTCACATATAAACATTTTCTATGCATATATAAAAAATAAAACTTGATATGTAAAATTCAGTTGCATAACAAAATTAATATTGTATGAAAGTTACCAAACTTCCATCGCAGCTAGCTAGCTAGACATTACACATGCCTAATTCGCGACGCAGCACAGTAAAACGCTCCTCGCTAGTGGCTTTGTGAAGATGTCAGCTAGCTGGTACTCTGTACTTACAAAGATCAGCTCAATTTTTCCCTTTGCAACATTGTCTCTCAAGAAGTGATGTCGAACATCAATATGCTTTGTTCTTGAGTGATTCACTGGATTCTTTGATATGTTGATAGTGCTTGTATTGTCACAATAAATGGGAACTTTGCCACATTATATTTTGGCAATTAACCTGCATAATCTACATCACTATACCCAACAAGATCAAATGCATTTGTGATGGGATAAAATAATCCAAGAGTAGTAGTTCCACTTAAATATTTGAAAATTCTTTTAATAGCATTCAAGTGAGACTCTTTAGGTTGAGCTTGAAACCTAGCACAACACATACACTATACATAATATCAGGTCTAGAGGCTGTAAGATATAATAAACTACCAATCATACCTCTATACTTACGAACATCTACATCTTTACCTCGTTCATCTGTAGCCAGCTAGCTGGCAGAACTCATAGGTGTAGATTTTGCCTTGATATTCTCATATCCAAGCTTCTTTAGCAAGTTCTTGATATACTTGGACTGATGTACATATATTCCATCTCGAGTTTGCTTGATTTGGAGCCCCAAGAAGTAATTGAGCTCACCCATCATACTCATGTCAAACTTACTATGCATACACTTAGAAAACCACTTGCACATATTATCATTAGTTGATCCAAAGATAATATCATCCAAATATATTTTCACAACTAGAATATCATTACCAGTAAGTTTAGTAAACAAAGTAGGATCGATTTTACCTCGAATGAAACCATTATTTATCAAAAACTTACTTAGCCTTTCATACCAAGATCTAGGAGCTTGTCGAAATCCATACAATGCCTTCTGATTTATCACCAATAATCAACTCTGGAGGATGGTTCTTTACTGTCCTTGTTGACTTTGGAAAATGATGATGAGCCATTACTTCTTCATTGGCTCTAATTTTCTTAGATGGTGGAGGGGATTTTTCATCATTATAGATTGGCATCTTTTCTTGTGATCTCTGACTTCTAGAATCTTCTAAGGTGAGTCTTGACATCTTTTCACATATTGCATCTACTGGAGGAGAGAGTTCAGCTTGATTATCATTAGCTGACTTTGATTCAGTTTCTTCTTCAGCTAGCTGTATTGTAGCATTTTCTGAGTCTGCTTCATTGGCAGCTCGCTGAGTTACTCTATTTTCTGAGCCTGCTTCATTGTCAGCTCGCTGAGTTGTTGTATCTGACTTTGGCAGCTCGCTGGCATCCTCTTAACCTACAATTTCTTCCTCATCTCTTGACCGATCAACATTAGACTCTTGAAATGAAACATCAATTGACTCTTCAACAGTACGTTTAGAGATATTATAAACTCTATATGAACGACTTGTTAAAGAATAACCTAAAAATATTGCTTCATAAGATTTAGCATCAAATTTACCATCTCTATCAATAGATTTGAGTACAAAACACCTGAATCCAAAGACCTTGAAGTAGCCTATGTTTGGCTTCTTATTCTTTAGCAGTTCATAAGGAGTCTTATTGAGAATTGGCCTGATTAGTACTCAGTTAAGAACATAGCTAGCTGTGTTTAACTGTTCCTGCCCAGAAACTCCTTGGCAGCTTGCTCTCTTGCTACAAAGTCCTTGTTGTTTCTTGCAAAGACCTGTTCTTTCTTTCCACAACTCCATTTTGTACATTCTTTAACTTATGAGGAGTCCTGATTTGTTTGCCTAATTGACAAGCCGAACAAGTTCCCTTCTTGACATACTTCAATTTGGCAATCCTTTAACTAGTTTCTTTGAAGACAGCTTGCTGAGTAAGTCCATATGAGCATGTCAAAGCCTTCTATGCCAAATTTCTGGATTTATATCAACTGCAGCTAGACAACATGATGAATCCTGCATTTCAAAGTCCAAAATATATATATATTTCCTTCCCTTCTAGCAACTAGGGGGACTTTGTTAGTGCCAACATTAATAGTACACCTCTCTTTATCAAAAATAACAGAGTGTCCATCATCATATAACTGAATTACACTAAGCAAATTATACTTAAGACCTTGAACATATTGTACATTATCAATATAGATGATACTATTACCAATTTTTTTCTTTGCCAAGAATTTGGAGTGTTTTGTTATCACCAATGGTGACACTTCCACCCTTTTTCTTATCGAGAGTAAGGAACTGAGATTTATCACCACTTATATGTCTTGTGCATCCACTATCCAAAATCCATTGATTTGATCTTACTTTGACAACAAGACATACCTACAAAACAAATAAAAAACCAACTCAACGTTTTGGTACCCATACTTGCTTGGGTCCATAATGGTTAGTTGATAGAACATATAAAACATTTAAGTCAGATTTCTTGATCCACATTTGGATCACTTTATGTGCTGAATTTCTTGTTCCAGCTGTTCTGTCAGCTAGCTGCCTGTGAAATGATTGTCTGTTCCAGCTAGCTGGGTTAGCATTCTGAATTTTGCAATGATTTGCCAAATGACCTTTATTTCCACATTTTTGGCAGATTCTCCATGGCATGGCATAGTCATAAGGAATTCCATGCTTGCCATCATACTCTAGACGTGATGTAGAAGCCAATCCAACTCCTTCTCTTTCGATTGGAACCTTTGCATATTTCATCATTGTCTTGAGTGAATCTTCTCCTTGAACAAACTTTCCCATTCCTTTCTGGAGATTCTTGATTTCAGTTTCCAAATCTTTGATTCTTTCAGATTGTTGAGATATTTCCATTGAGCATGATTCCCTTGGACTAAATGCTTTTAAACATGCATCTTGAGCATCTATCTCTGCACTCAGCTCGCTGAGTTCCTTCATGAGAGCATTATTTCTGTTGATAAGCACTTTGTTGAACCCTTCAAGCTGGGATATATTAGCCTTAAGATCAGCAATGATTTGAGCATGGTTATTTGTTGGAGTCTTCTCGGCCATAAGATCAGAAATGATCTTTCTAAGTTGAGCATTTTTCTTCTCAAGTTTATTGTTCCCATTCTTTAACTCCATGAACTCCACATTTCTATGTTCCTGCATGGTTAGTGATTCCAAACTATTATTTTCAGAATATGTATTAAATTGAAACGAGTTTACCGCACTAGATTCCACATTCGAGTCCGAATCTTTGCTTTCTACAAGAATGTCTTTTGTGTTTCCTTGAACCATGTCATTGTCAATGCCAACCAACGCATAATTGATCATCACTTCACTTGAGTATTCACTGGAATTAGATTCTTCATCACTCCATGTGATTTGAGCTTTACATTCCTTTTTATCCGTTGAGGCAGCTTGCTGTTTGTGACACTCAGCTAGCTGTCTTGGATTGACACATACTTTGTCTAATTTTGTTGAGGCTTGATAATGCATTTTTAAGGTATCCCATATCTCCTTTGCTGTTGTGCATGAAGAGACCTTGCAAACATCAGAATTTGAAAGACCACAAATTAATGTGTACTTGGCATTTCCATTATAGCTTGCTTTTATCAATTCTTCCTCGGTAAAATCATCAACATCTTTTGGCTTTCCATTTTCATCCATAAAGGTAAATGGACCATCTTTAACAACCAACCATTCAAGCGGATTTCTACTCAGAATCAACTTCATCTTTATTCTCCATAAATCATAATTTTCTCCAAAGAGAAGTGGTGGCATGTTTGATGATTCTCCCTCTACATAAATGTGTGCCATAGGATCTGTACTTTCCTGTTACAGAAATGTTAGTACACCAATCTCTGATACCAAATGAAAATACACACCTAGAGGGGGGGTGAATAGGTGTTATGACTAACAATGACCTAATAAAATTCTGCTTGAAAAATTAAACTGGCAGTTAGCTGGGTACGATAGGCAGCTAGCTGAGTTAACCAAATGCAACAGATTAATGAATAGGCAGCTAGCTGTGATATGCAATGCAGAAAGATAAAAGGTGCAGTAAGTAAAGAACACCAAGAATTTTAGCTAGGTTCGACCCCTAATCTTCTATGGTCTACGTCCTAGTCCCTTACCAACTTGGTAAGAGAATATATTATTGATCACAAATAAACCAATTACAAGATCCAATAATATATCACCCAATTCACTGAAGAAAACAATGAATGTGTTTTCATTTGAAACTTCTTCACAAGACAAAGATAAGTGGTGTTCACTCTATGCATAAAGAAATGAAGAGCCAACTAACCACAAAAGACTTTTCAGATGGTGGAGTTGTGTAAGAGTATGGAATATTTGTTTAGTGGAAGTGTGTAAGATAAAATATAGATTTAAAAGTATGCTCCACACTTGAGTGTTTTGAGAGTGATGTGTTTAAGATTAAAAACTGAGCTCTTAGAATATATTAGCCACGTAATATATATATGTAAGAGTCCATATAATTAAATCTAAATAGCAGCTCTTTGTATTTCTGAACTGTTCTTGACAGTTTGCTGTGTAGAACTGCCAGCTAGCTGAGTTGCCCTTCCAGCTAGCTTAGTTGCCCTGCCAGCTAGCTGAGATGCCCTGTGTTTTGCTATGAATTGATATGAATAATGAACCTGCAAAACAATATTAGTCCAGAACAAATAACCAGCTTGCTTACTATGTATGATCATCAAAATCGTAGGGAATGAAAAACCGTTAGAGAGAATGAAGAAAATAATGACTTTGATAATTAGAAAGTATTTTCTTTGTAAGCTTTACTCTAGACAACAGATGGTGGAGTTTGAGGGAATGGAATATTTGTTTATAAATACAAGCATGATTGAAAGGAAGCACATGGGATGTTTTTAGTGGGGTATTAAAGAATTTAAAGTATCCTTTAATGAGTGGAAGATGTTTAGCATGATTCCTGCAAGTGATGGGTGATTTAATATATATCATATCAAGTTTAAATATATTACACCAATCTAACAACTGATTTCCACAATGTTTCCTATAAGAAACGTACTCCCCTTTATATTCTGGACAGACTACCAGCTTGCTGTGTTGAACTGCCAGCTAGCTGAGTTGCCCTGTGTTTTGCTATGAAATCATATAGAAGGTAAACCTGCAAAACAATATTGCTCCAATACAAACATCCAGCTTGCTCACCAAGTATGATCATCAAAATTATATAGTTTCAAAAAGTACATTTAATTACAAAACAAAAAAAAGTCTTTAAAAAATATATGGTAAAATAAAATATTAAAAAAGTAATAAAAAAACATGTCGTAATTAGAAATTATACCAAAATTCAACAAAATATAATCTACAAAACAAACGTCAATTAAAAAAAACATCTAAATTTAGAAAACTAAAATCAACAATAAACTTTAATATAATGCACTTAAAAGTTAAAACAAATATAAACCAACACAAAAATATAAAAAAAAGTATATATTTCCTTTAAAAAAAGTACAAATGTATGTGTGTTCACAATTACATAAACACATATATATAAAGAATAGTTGAATTAATATAAGTTCCTACATGTTTAAAGTACATTATGTATATTCTAATAAAATAGAAGAAAACATCCCAAAAAATATGAAATATTAAAATACAAGTTAGGCTAATCTTAAAATATAATTTACAAAAGAATATTGTTTACCAAACAAAAGTAGTTTAAGAAAATATTTTTTTAATAAAAACCATTAAAGATTCTATTTTTAGATTTGACAAAAAATATGTTTCTAAAATTTAAATTAAAAAAATGTGAGTACAAATCAACAAATAAATAAATTCTTACTTTGCAAAGAAAAAATTTAAATTAAAAAAAAGTGAACACAAATCAATAAATGAACATATTTTAAATTAGAAAGCAATCCAAACACCCACAAAATAATTTTATATTAATATCAAAATATAATACAACATAAAATCCCTAAGATTACTCTAAAAAAAAGCACATAATACACACCACGCATGTGGCAAAAATATAAAAATAACATGAAAAAATAACAATATTCAAACAAATAAAAAAAAATTAATATCACAAATATTTTCAAAAAAGTTAAAAAATGCCTTTAAAAACTATAACATAAAAATTTTAAGATAACCATTAAATTACATAATCAAAAAGATAAAAAATAAAATAAATTGTTACACGAATATAGTACGTATATGTTTCAAGTATATCATATATAATCTAATAAAATCAAACGATCAAAAATAATTATGAAATACTAAAAGGGGTATAATTTATACTATCTATATTATATTATAATAAGCAAAAGGGGTATAATTTGTAGTTGGTTACCCCCTATTTTTGGTTATCCCCATTTTTGGTTATCCCTCACTTATCACCGTTAGATCAGCAACTCAAATAGATCATGACCGTTAAATTTAACAATACTAAAATACTAAAAGTTGTTATATGCAGAGGTCCAAGGTTCGATTCCCGCCAACAACATATTAATTTATATTTAATACTAAAAATTATTAATTAGATTCAACAATACTAAAATACTAAAAGTTGTTATATGCAGAGGTCCATGGTTCGATTCAAGCCAAACAACATATTAATTTATATTTAATACTAAAAATTATTATATACAAATATGTAAGGTTCAAATTCTTTCAATAACATATTAAAATTAATATTTATAATATTATATTATAAATAAATTATAAAATATTAAAAGTAACCCGTGCTTTGCACGGGCTATAAGCTAGTATCAATAAATTTAGTTAGGGTCTTCAAATTAGAACCATATACTATAAAATTAAACTTAATAGTTATTTATATCTTAGATTTTATGTTCACGATATTTTAGTTTTGTAATAGTTATTATATTATAATAAACAAATCATTATTTAATTTGATTCATTTTGGTTTAACATGTTTAACCATTCTTAGTAAATATTCTTAGTTAGATTCTTAGTAAATAGATGAGAACGGTTAAATCTATTACTAATGAATATTCTCTTTTAAACAATTATATAAAATGATTCGAATACCGTTAATAATAGATTTAAATTAAAAATTTATATTTTTAGTTCTCAACAATTATTATCATCATTACTAATATATAATTGACATTATAATCTCATAAATAAACTATTTTAACCAATATTAGTTATTTAAATCAAGTTCATTGTGAAAGCTAATTAAGAAGATTATATATATTAAATTATAATTATAATAATTATTAGAAAAATAAAATGATTATATAAAAAAGAAATTATAACATGTTAAAAGAACTCGTGCATAGCACGTGTTATAAGCTAGTCTAATTAAATTATAGAGTATGATGTATTTAACACAATAATCACTTTTCTAAAATACATAATTTTTTAAATTACACAGTAAATTTAATGTCGATTTTGGGTTTATCTTGGATAGTACACGACAAGACATGAAACAAAAATGCACGAAATAAATATGTAATTAAACTAAATATTTTTAAAATTATAAAAAACAATATTATAAATGAACATTGTAAATATAATTTTTACAAAAATAAAATAGAAAATAGTTTTAAATTTAAGTTTAACAAGATTTGATCACACTTGACTTGTGATGGCTTATTGAATTAAGACTAAATTAATAAAAATATAACCAAAAAATTTAATATTTAAATATTTTATTTAAAATTATACGAAAACATGACACGAAGACAGGAAAGTACACGAAAGGAACAAATTGCCATGTCTAGTCGCCCGCAACCTCATGCTGTATTGCTGTGTTAACAACATATGCTGTAACATCCCTTTCTGTCTCTGGTTTAGAGAGTTAAAGCGCCGAGTACACTTCATAATCTGTTGTGATTACGCAAATTTGGGTTTATGATAATACATTAACTTTTCTTATGGTCCTGTCCTGTCTCTCCCTAAAAATGAATTATAACTTTCCTCACCGAAAACAATTGAAGATGAAAGATTGCAGATGACCAGACAAACAAATAAGATATGACTAGGTTAATGACTATAGAGACGGTGATGGTACAGAGTAGATGTCATGTTGGTGCTGGTTTAGGGCCTTTAGCCATAACTAAGCAGCCAAGTATCATTTATTCTACTTTATAATCTTAAATTAGCCTCAAAATTTACTTAAATACTTTCATCCTAAAAAATATTGTCAACTAATTTCTAATCTTTAACTTCATCGGAATTGTTGTGTCTCATGTAACTACACGAGATTATACGATTTATAACACAAAAACACGGCATGAATACACCATACAACTATGCTCCTGTATATATGGCATCTAGCAACATTTTAATATCAGCTGGTTTAATTATATGCGGATCAAAAAGCCGATCTCACTGGACTATCTTTTCCATTTAACTGGACCATCAACCTTTAAAAATGGCAACCACCAGTAGGGACATACCAAACAGTAAACCACAAGAGGCACATGGGAAAATAAATATTGATTTAAGACTCTAAACATTTGAACCATGGCTTGTCTGTCCTTGGATCATTATCTCATTAGACTTTCCCTAAGTCACCCATTTTGGGACCAAATCGACAACTTGGGGTGGGGATATATATCAGACTCCGACCTGAAAAAATTAGAAGATCATATAAGTTATCGATAAGTTAGATGTCAGAATTGACCTGTAACTAGCTTTTGCTACACCAAAATTTCCCATAACACTCAAAGAGATAACTATGTATTTGCCAATTTCGACCAAATATTAGCTTTCCTTACCCGACTCGGATTGGCCAAATTTGAAATGCAAAAGTTATATGTTTGAGATGCAAATATATGGTGGCATTCTGGACTTTCTTCCTATAATAGGATATTTTGATCTGCATTTTGAAATTGTAACATTTTCATGATGTATTTATTTACAACTTGGTTGCCTACACATATGTAGATTGATACAAGCAACTGAAGCAAGGATAACCATGAATTCATGAGAAACATCGAATAACATTGCAGTGTTTACCTCCTCTGGAATAAATTACATGTGCCTAGTGTCTGTGGTCTGTATATTACATTACAATTAATATCTGTTTGTATTGTAATGAATATACACTTACAAGATGGGTGAAGGAAATCAAAATTCCATAAACTGAAGTGAAAAAAGAAAATCCACGAAAATTTATTCTTCATATTTATGACACAGATTTGAAGCAGTAGAAACGTCATACATGAAGATGACAATTCCATATCAAGTTGTCAACATGCCCACAAACTGTAAAACAATCTTCACCAAAACCAGAGCCGGACTTGAACCCACTACACTGAAGCAATAATCTGGACGTCCGAACTCAATAACTTTCATGCTAACTTGCATATACTTTTTAGTACTTGTTCAACAAAAACGTGAAACCCCGCAAATTGAGTTTCAGATTAATGTTACATATTTACCTAAAAAAGTAATATCAATTTTCTAATAAAGGTTGGGGAAATATTTACCTTAACAAGTAAATTATCAATTGTTCTCGAAAAAGTTCCGGAATGCTACAAAACTACTACTTTTGTAGCATTTGTTTAAAGCATTTCAGCTGTGGTGCAGCTCAGTCTTTTTCATATAACCCATGTTCTTTCAGAACATGCTTAGTCCTAAGTATCACCAGGTTTGAAACATACTATTGTTATTACTTCATATTTCTGCCATGCACATCCCAGTTAGGGCTTATGAGATCTTGATGCACCTATTAAAAAGCTATGGCCTATGGCCAACAGTTGTATCAAGCTATATAGCAAGCACAATCTACGATTTATTTATTTTCGTTCTGCTTGAACCTCAGTCCAGACATGTGTGCAACTTTTTAATTTCCTATAGTTGACTATACCCCCTGAAACGCAGAGATGACCAGATTTAAGTAAAAGAAAACTAAAACTGGTAAAAAAAAACCTGAAGAAGCATTTCATGGAATAGTCATAAACCAATATAATAGGCAGCTACTAAAACATCCAGAGCTTGATGAGTGAGGGCAACAAAACCATTTCAAACGGTTAAATAAATAATCACGTTGCCCAACTAAAGCTAAATTGACTTGGATATAATGGGTCACTAACCGATAGGCTAGCTCTGTTTCTTAGAAACGGCTAATAGACCAAACCCTAACAACGCCATCCGTGTATCCACTAAACAAAGTGCTTCCATCAGCACTCCAGTTCAAGCTTGTGCAGTAGATAACCTGTGCATTATAAGTCCAACATAAGGAAAAGAAGAAACCTACCAGCAATAATAAGACTACAGAACGCATCAACATCAGTGGCAGATAAGATAATGACACCGATATATAGAAATTCCAACCACGATAAAAACTACAATTGGCATGCTAACAATGATGAAATTAAAGCAACATATCAAATTATAAAATCCTGGCAAGGAGACAATTTTACATGCATTCCTCAAAACGATTTATCCAAAATAACATGATACAATATTTCACACTGTACATAAGAAGTTGAAGCCAAGCAAACTACAGCACAGCACCTAAAGATAACTACATAATTAGCATACAACATAAATCGCTTGATATACAACTAGTGAAATAACTAATCAACATAGCCACCAAACTAAATGATTGGTAAGCAGAAGAGCAAAAAACATGTTACACTAACTAAAAAGCAATGAAAAGTATGCATGAAACATGTACTTGACTAATAAGGTACGAGCTTGCAAAGAATCTATATACAATTTTGTATGTACAAAAATCAAATATGTCACTGATTGTTATACAAAAACGAAATATATGTAGAAATATCCATAATTCAAATTCTTACAGATTGCTATGAAGAAAAGATTTTGTCCATATACCAACAACGTTAGAGGTCAAACTAGACTTTGGTACAATTCTAACTTTTAATTTTTTAAAACTCTAAAATCACACACATAAAACAACCAACTTGTACAAAACCCTAAGGTGTTGGACTTAAGGCACTAAATGCATCATATACATTAACACTCCTCCTGTCCTTGACACTGAAAAGCCTGGTAAGGCCAAGGAGTGGATCACCATAACATACCTACTAGGGCACAAACTCACTAAGAAGCAACAACAAAGGTGTTCATACTGAATTGTTAGAATATTAGGAATAAGACCGTTTTAAACTTACAAGACCTCTCCTAAACTAAACTTCAATACCATGTTAGATGACTAACTCCCCGGACAAAACCTTAAGTCCTTAATGCTCCTTTTGGTTGGAAGGAATTCTTTTTTAAGGGAAAGGCATAGTGATGCAAGACAGAATACCGAAACAACATTTAGGAAATATAAACAAGAATAAGATAAACTTACTACCCCAAGGGTTTCACAACCGCGAAAGGGAGAAAAACATTGGATTGCAATCCATGAAAAGGCTTGATGCAATATTTAACAATATTACAATAATCACATCTTCAATAATACATGAGCAGTGCTTAACTCATATAGGGAATAAAACCTTGATAACGCAACCTTATAGACTAAGGCCGAAAAACAATTGGGCTTATAATATATGAACTACATATTTAATGAACTACTAGCCCTGCATACAAATCATATAAAAAAACACACTAATTCCCATAAATGAAATATGATCAAACAATTTACTGTATAAATTCCCTTTTTTGCCACTTCCATAATTTCCATTCATCTTCACATGGGATATTTATTACTTTTTGGGTACATATTATAGTTTTCATTCAATTCTCCCATTCATTCCAGCTAATTTAAACCAAAGCTAAAATTCACCAATTTGATGATGAATGCCCCATTCTCCCTGGCTCATTTTTCTTGACAAACTTCATCATAGAATCACTGAATATATGCACTATTTCATATTCTTCACTCTTTCCTTTTGCATAATCCCCCCCCCCCAACAAAAGAAATCATAAGTTATTAGTGAACGTCAGGAAACAGATCAAACAAATATAAAATAAAGAGTAAATTGCAGTTTGGTGGCCTGAACTAAATTTTTTTTGCACTTTGATGGATGATGTATCCAATTCGCAAATATGGTACCAGAACAATTAATTTTAAAGCGACTTGGGGGCTCCGCTCAAATCGAACTAACAGAGCTAACGTCGTCTAAAAAAGTAGGGGCAATCTCGTCTTTTAACAATAATTTAGTATTTCCCTCCATAATACATATCTTATTATCACCCACCAACTGTTTGATGAAATGCTAAAGATTGAATCTTTTCCCTTTTGTTTGCTGCAAGATAGCTTCGAAATAAGAATATTTTCCCGCGGACCACTTGCATCAAGCTTTATTCCGGTAGAGTGGGTGAGAGTCTGATGGGCAGTAAGAATGGGCAGCCACTGCGTTGAGGAGAAAGGGTGGATTTGCAGCGGTGGTGAGGGTGGAGGCGGTGGACGGAGTAGGAGATGGAGGCGGAAGTTGAGCGCGGTGGTGGGCTGTGGGTGAGAATTCAAGAGGTGAATTGAAGAGGTGGATTGTTATAGTGCTTGTGACCTAGATCACCAGGTGGAATCAAACTTGCTCGGACAAAATCAAGCAAGTGTTTTCCATCCAAGTTCTTATGCCGTTCAAGGAATTCATCTAGCCTTTGCAACGCATTGTTGAAGAAATTTAGAGTTAATTCAGCAAGAGAAGGGCCTGAATTTTCGCTAGGCAATGCTGATAGATCAAACAAGCATCGAAGTATGAAAAAGGGGATTTGATTCTCCAGTCGAAGAAGATATCGCAAGAAAAAAGAATACACCCAAGACATTGAAATAAATGGATCATCAGGCTCGAATGGGACTAAATTTCCAAGCTTCCTGAATAGCTTAATTATAAAACAACCATCAAGAACCATCATTTCTATAAACTCATCAGTATCAAATTTGACAACCTCATAGTAACACTCCCGGGCTTTTGATTCGAGAGATTGAATTGCCTTTAAATAATCCTCCAGGATCAATCCTTTACTATGTGTTCGATGCAACAACGTGCCTAAAAATCTCCATTTGTGTTCTTCAATCATCTTTAGATGAGGTTCGCCATGGTGATACGGGCCAATGGCATATTCTACACCTGCTTCTGATTAGTTATGGACTTTAATGTTTATTTATTAAGTTGTATATTAGGTGACAACTCATACTCCATCATCGGTAGGAGTCAAAATTGTTGTCTTAATTGCCTAATAACCCAATTATTCTAGGCTCAAAACTTAAAATAAACAAATACCTGCAGTTATCAAATTGGAAACCAAGATAAAGATTATGAATATACTTAAATTATAGCATATTAGTGTTGAACGTGTGGAGATGGGGTGGGGCTGTTGTGTGGTTGGCGTGGGAGGAAGGGGTGAACGGATTTAAAGGGGAGGAAGGTATTGGTGGTGAATGCGGGAGGCTGCAGGCGGTGGTGACGGTTGAAGTTAATTAGTGGGTTGCGGTGGTGAAGGAGTAGAACAGAGGTGGGTTGGTAGTGGTTTGCAGGTGGCGAAAATGGAGGGGTGGAGAAGAAGACAGGAAGAATGAGAGAGGGGTGATGAATAAATAATATATGTATAGATATAAATATATATACACACCCTTTGGAATAGTAAACGGACCAAATTACCCTTCATTTAATTGATGGAGTTAAATGATTTGAGGCGGAGCCCCCAAGTCGCTTGAAAATTAATTGTTCTGGTACCATATTTGCGAATTGGATACATCGGCCATCAAAGTGCAAAAAAGTTTTAGTTCAGGCCACCAAACTGCAATTTACTCTAAAACAAATCATTGATGAAAAAAAGGTGTTCGTCTCCATAAAGGTGACTTGTGAAGACCAATGTGTTACCCAAAAAAAATGGAAAGAAACAAGTTCGTAATATATGTACACAAACATAGCATATCTAAAACATGATGATATTGTAAGGCACATTACTACCCTAATGTTGCTTAATTTGATATATATCCAATGAAGGTTCACTAAATCAAACCAAAATCATTGATAATAAGCACAATAAACAAAACTGAAATTTCTCTTTTCTAGACACATTACGAAGTTAGACTTCTCTAATACATAGATACAAAAAAGGGGGGGGGGGATGCTGCACTTATTTGCCAAAGACATTTGACACACAAGTTAACACACAAAATTGGTAACATACAAGCAGCCTAATGCAGCAATTGTGAAGCCAAAAACATGGACCTAATAATAATGCACAACAGTCAAGAACAAAATGCATAAAATATAAAATTCTATATACATATACATATACAATTAGGCAGAAACAAGGGAGTAAGTATTAGACCTTATTTTTGCCAGCATTGGTCTGCGTAGCACTTCCCTCAGCAGCCATATCAGCCTCAGCCTTCAAGTCAATCCTCAAATCGACAACAATGCTCTTACTCTCGAGATCCCAAATCTTAATGCTGGATTCAGTAGCAGCACAAAGCCAGTACCTATTAGGACTAAAGCAAAGAGCATGAATAATGGAAGAAGCATCCAACGAGTAAAGCTTCTTGCCCTCAGCCAAATCCCACAGCAGAATGACACCGTCTTTGCCTCCGCTAGCGCAAAGCGAACCATCGGGAGAAACAGCAACAGTGTTAACATAACCATTATGACCAGCAAGAGTAGACCTGAGCTTACAATTACTCAAATTCCAAATCTTAACAGTCTTATCCCACGAAGCCGAAACAATGGTAGGATGAACAGTATTAGGACTAAACCTAACACAACTCACCCAATCGGAATGCGCATCGCCATCCTGAATCGTATACTTACATTCCCCCAGAGTGTTCCACAGCTTAATCGAACGGTCCCGAGACGCCGAAACAATCTGACGGTTATCAATCGAGAATGCCACGGAGAGAACGTCCTTGGTGTGGCCCACAAAGCGACGAGCAGTGGTCCCATTAGAGAGGTCCCACAGACGGAGCTCACCGTCCCAAGAGCCGGAGAGAGCGAACTGACCGTCGGAAGAAAGAACGACGTCTTGAACGAAGTGAGAATGACCAGTTAAACGACGCTGTGCGACGCCGTATGACTTGTCTTCTTTGGTGAGTTTCCAGACGATGATTGATTTGTCACGAGATGAGGTCACTATCATGTCTGAGTTGTCGATTGGTGTTGCGATTGCTGTTACCCAGTCTGTGTGGGCCCTCAGTGTGCCTTTCAGAGTTAGTGATTCCGCCATTTCTAGGGTTTTTCGTGGATGCGAGAGAAATGGGAAAGAAAGCAATTAGGGATTGCGAATTGGGGCTATTTACCGTATAATTCGCGGAGCAAATAAGAGCAATGCTGATACCGTTGAAAAAATGGGGTGAAGGTCATGTTTAACCTTTTTTTTTTTTTTTTTGGCTAAATAACTTTAACTTTTTTTTAATATAAAATACATAAAAATAATCATTTTCAAAATTTTGGTCAATTTTAACTCATGGGATACCCAACTATCAGTGGAGTATCCACTTTTATATGAGATATCCAACTGTCAGTGGAGTATCCAGTATATGGGATACCCAACTACCAGTGGATTATTTTATACAAATTGGGATACCCAATTGCCAGTGGAGTATCCAAAAGGCTAAAATTGGTCAATTTTTCAGAATGGTTATTTTTATTATTTTTACTCAAAAAATGGTTATTTTTGTAATTTTTTCGAAAAAATGATGAAAATAACAAAAAAAAAATTAAAAAAAAACAAGAATACCATTTTACGCAAAGGGGTGTGATTTATACCCATTTGGTGACCCAATATGCAAATGCGTATTGCATATACCCATATACAAAATGCGTATCTTGCACTTACTATAGTAGTTGCCTAGTTCTCCGATCACCATTGCTTTACCGTTGCTTCTTCGATCGATATTGCCATTTCTCGGGCCAAAAACCACAATAAAAGACAATCGAACGTTCTCGTCCTTACTCCCCGTATCTTGCCGTATTTATTTCATGGATTCTAGCCCCGTAGGGGTTGTCTTCGATCTCATCTCATCAGAAAATTGTAGCAACCTAGGGTTGCGATTGGGTGTTTCAAATCCGTGATTAAAAATCGATTAAAAAGGGTATAAGGTTGTAGATGATCAATGTGACACCCCTAGATCAGGGGTCATGAATCCAGGTCATCACGGTCCAATTTCCATTTAATAACATCATATTCTTGACAATCAAAATATAAATACTTGCTAATACTTATAAAATAGACCCCACATTATAACATTACACACCAGTCATATGCTCAGAGAACAACTTCCATAATAATAACAGTTTAAAGTTAAAAGAGTTATTACAACCCAGAATCTTACTTGAGAACATTGTTGAATAATGCTTCTACAGGAAGCATTTCAACAACCAAAAGTTATTACACAAGCTTACACACTTATTTTACATATGTCTAGTAATACTCATCCGTCTTATAAGAGCTACCTCAGGGATAGGCACCAGCACTCTCTCAAAAGCCCTTACCCTCTTCCAGGGTGTAGTGCGAAGTATCGACATCTGCACTAACTGTTATATCATAATTAGCAAGAGTGAGCAATAATAGCTCAGCAAGATAAATTTTTGTAAACTATCATCAATGAAAGTATATATATATATATATATATATAGGCAAGTGCTCAAAAGAGAACTTATTTTTTGAAGAAAACTAAGGTACTAATCCTAGCCATTAGATGTATTAAGATCAATGGCCCCGCCAGGGGCACCCACACACTAATCAAATACACCCTCACACACAGAATCACACCTAATCCCCTCCATTTTTAATTTGATTTTTCCCGTCAATCGGTGATATTTTTTTAAAATCTAATTTCACCACATTTTTCTTCATCTCCCAACGATTAGTTTGCATACCATATATGCTATATTTCGATTTAGTTTTCTAAGTTTTCCATTAAACGAGGTTTTCCCTAGATCCTTACTCTATATATATATATATATATATAAGTAAACAGAAAACCCATCATAATCCTTAAGAAAAGAATTAATTTTTACTTATTAAATACACCATCCTTTTTTTCTTTATAAGAAACGAAATATAGAACAATATAATATCAGTTTCTCTTCAATAACAAGATAATAATCAATACATCATCTCAGTATAATATCTCAAGATAATATAACATTTGAAATAAATCTCTCAATATAATCTTTCCATTTCCTTTTATACAACAATTATATAAAAATAATATAAAATCAGTTTCTCTTCAATCCATAAAAACAATTCCATAATTTCATACCATTTCTTTTTCAGAATGCAAATCTGAAACCATTATTAAATTTTTTTTTCTTTAAAAGTTTTGGGGATATCCATTGTCGCCTGATACGTTAGGACGATGATCAGTCGTCTAATCGTACCTGCTCCTTGTTTACTACTAGTAGAAGGAATGTCAAACATCCCTGGAGGAAGATTCTCCACTACATCCTCCTGGAGGAAGGTTCTCCACTACATCCTCCATCGGCAACACATGGGCCGGAATAAAATAATGAGGAAGGTTCCCCACTACATCCTCAAAAATGATGATTGCTGGACTGTGCTAAACATAGCCACTTACGCAAGTATGTTGTAATCCTCCTTTTTGAAAAATCATTATTCCATTTATAAAACACCATTCCACATTTCCCATTTTCCATTTCCATTTCCATATATCATTCACACATATCATTTCCATTCTCATACATCATTTCCATTCTCATATATCATTATCTTTCAAATACATACATCATAATACTTTGATTATAACGCAGACATCTCCTCCGTATTTAATAAAGTCAAATATGCTCTTATATAAAAAATATTTCAACTATTTTAAAAGTATTAAATAATAATCAAATAATATTTATTAGATCACAAATGTTTAAAGATTATCTTTAACAGAATATTATAAACCATATAACCCTAGATAACAACTGATACCATTCACTTTCATATCCCTTTAGATCATAGAGTATATTCGCTCTTCTCATATTCATATCCATATCCATTAAATAATCTCAACAAACAGGGAATATATCCCTAACCATATAATGATATAAGATTCATATATTATCTAGCAAAACCATTTTCTTTAAACATAAACAGTTTATCAAAATAAGGATAAAAGAAATCTTGCCTCAATCTCTAAATCCCAAAAGGAATGATCCGATGTTCATCTCGAGTATCTATAGAAACGAAAAGGATCACCATCAGAATATATTTCACTTAACCACTTAACCCTTAAATATATATATAATAACACCCTTGACACATAATATAAGTTTAACATGCCCTTCATAGACCACAAGTTCCAAGAACCTTATCCATTTTTAGACTCCATGAAAGTTTCAGTGTTTTTCACCATTTCCTTATTAACCACACATGACTGTAAATTTCGAATTTTGACAAAAGGTCAGTGGGGTTTGCCTCTCTATTCACCCTACTATATTGTCCCAAAATTTCATAACTTTTAAAGATGTTTAAGTATGGTAATTATAGCCTCAAAGTTGACACAATTGCATTTTCTCGGTTTCCGAACTACTTTCACTAAAACTCACTTTTCTCCTAAACTGTTCATCAGATTTTGACGTACTTTATATCAAAACGATCTATGAACCAAGATCTACCCTATCATGACCCTTGGCTATACTCTACTGATCTTGACAGATTCGGGATGCTCTGTTTTTAACAAGTAATTTATGTTTAAACGAGAATCGGACATTATAACGGCTATACTTTCATACTTTCCAAATTTTTCACACCTCCAAACTCATCATCCCACACATATATCCATCCATAAACCATGTGGTCATCATACCAGCCATGGATTTCAACACATAACACTTCCATAATCCATCAAAACACTTATAAACACTAATATAACCATGATTTCATACTTTACACTAACTTAATCCAAAAATCAATCATAAACTCAAGATTCAAGCTAGGTTTCAAGTGGTATACCTTCCTTGGAATGAGTAAAATCCTTAATACACCTTGTATAACCTTTATACCACCTTAGTATAGCTTAGATCCTCCAAAGAAAATAAGAAATCAAGAAAACAAAGTTAGTTTCTAAGGGTTACTATTCATCATCACTTTTGTAAAAATCATAGAAAATTGAAAAATAAGAGTTTGGCTCTCAAATTTTTACCACATCTTGGCCTATTCATAAGCTTTGATTTGAGCTATAGATCACCAAAAACAAAGCTTCCTAGCTATGGTTTTGATCCCGTTTTTCCCACTGGACAGAAACTGGACAGATTTGTTTCCCCAACTTTGAGCATGGATTTGACTAGGTTATACTAATTTGTTGGCCATGAAATTTTGAACGAACCTTACACATGGAGTGGAGAAGCTATGGTTAAAATTTGGTGATTTGATCATGGATAGAAATGGAGATATGAATTTTTCTTTGAGCTTGGTTCATGGTGGGCAGTTTTGGAGAGGTTGTATTTTGCTTGCTTCTAACTTGGATAATGACCACAAATGTGATATCTATCTCTTAACACCAGTTAGGCAAGTAGTTTGTAGTGTGTTTGATGTCCAACAATGAGATTAAAACAATTGTTGATGATCTAATGGACTATTTGTCAAGCTAGAAACATGTTACTCCATTTTGTGGTGTTTTACTTCCATGTCCTTAGCTTTTCAAGATTCCTTCCACCACTACCCTTGCCCTTTGGCTTTCACCATAAGTCACTTTATATCTTTGATTAGTATTGGGCCGAAATTGGGCTTTCCCCCTTGCTCTAGGGCTTTATGCAAGTTCTTTCGTCATTTCCTTCATCGAATGATTTCTGTGATCGTCTCAGTGGTTTCTTTTTAGTAAATCTCTTGGATATAAAATATCCTCTCCCACATTATATATCAGTGTGTTAGGGTGGTTCTAATCCTCAAGTAAGTATTAAATCCAATATCCTTGGTATATTCTCTTTATCTCAGAAATTGCTCTCCCGGTTTCTCAAGCGTTCTCTAACTCGCTCACTAACTCGTTTGCATTCTCTTTACTCTAGGATTATATTCTCAATTCTTTTTCCCTCTCATAATATATCCTCCCTTGGACTTCTAATATTTAATATCCTTAACCCATGATTCGTTCGCTTGATCGCTTAATCTTGCTATAAAAGTCTCAGCGGTTTTCGTTCTAAATTCTCAATTCAAATATAATAAAATTCCAAAATATTAAATCCTCAATTCCTCAAATTTAATATCTCATTTCCAAGTGGTTCTAAATTGTTTAACAATCTAAATTCCTCTGGCATTCCCTTGACTTAATAATCCCCTGGTTTAACCTAATTTCATATCATTTCTCAATATAATTAATCCTTGTTAAATCTCCATACTTCTTAATATCCAATACAGTAGTGCTCAATTGAAATCAAATATCTTAAAAATCTATACTCAGGAATTTCTGAAATCCGTTATCGTTTCGAGTCACTCATTTTCATAGTACGACGCTAATATGGTTTCTGATTATTCATTTTCTGTTTCACTTATAGGGTACCTACATATCATTTCCCTAAATCCTCAAAATTACTATTCATTTAGGCATTGTGGCATTCTAAAAGTTAGGGTTATTACAATCAAATTCCGATTCGATTGGTATATAGAATGAGACTGGACAATGAAAGAATGGTGGTGAACGGAGAGTTATGGTCAAATCGGAGAAAATTGCCCAGCAATCGCCTCTTTCGTTCTGGGGAAGACGACGATACGCAAGTCAGAGATGTGTATCCCTGCCTTACCCAACAGCCTCTTGCGTATTTCAGCCCAGACAATACATGGATTACCTCATTTTATCTTGCGTAACTGCTATCACCCAATTTCGAAATGCGTAACGCCCTTTACCCCAGTCCAAAATGCGAAACAAAATCGTTATTTTTAGCACCCCCTCCCGAGAAACGGTATTTTCATTTTTTTTTCGAAAACGGTATTTTTAGCATTTACACGATACGGTTCAACTCCTCGTTTAATTTTGCTAAAAAAAAAAAATCAATCAACTGTCCAGAAAATTTATTTGAGTAAACTGCACCTTCATGACTGCACTTTGCGAGTGACATTGATTGCAATATCATAGTTCAAAAATCACCATTTGTAATATGGAACATTTAATTTTATTACATTTTATGCTAGGCATATACCAATTTCATGTCTTTATGCATATCAATACAATATAGTGGGTTCTTAAGGTAAAATTACTTGTTTAAACCTACAAAACATATAATGCGTTTGTTTTGGCCGACTTGAGCCGTTAGAAGTTCATTATATCTCTTGCTCTTATGAACGTAATATGTAGATATAGTAGAATGCATAGGCAACATATTTGCAGTACTCCACAAATTTACATATTAAGACATTTGTACTGCATGTTTCTCAAGTGGAGCAAGAAGAGTACAGTGAATAGGGAAATAATTCCAGTGTCAAGTACAATTTGGAAATCTATGATAAATGCACTAGTACCTAATTTTAATCATACAAAAGCAACTCATCATACAAGTCATACGGCGTCGCACAGCGTCGTTTAACTGGTCATTCTCACTTCGTTCAAGACGTCGTTCTTTCTTCCGACGGTCAGTTCGCTCTCTCCGGCTCTTGGAACGGTGAGCTCCGTTTGTGGGACCTCTCTAATGGGACCACTGCTCATTGCTTTGTGGGTCACACCAAGGACGTTCTCTCCGTGGCGTTCTCGATTGATAACCGTCAGATTATGTCGGCGTCTCGTGACCGTTCGATTAAGCTGTGGAACACTCTGAGGGAATGTAAGTATACGATTCAGGATGGCGATGCGCATTCCGATTGGGTGAGTTGTGTTAGGTTTAGTCCTAATACTGTTCATCCTACCATTGTTTCGGCTTCGTGGGATAAGACTGTTAAGATTTGGAATTTGAGTAATTGTAAGTTCAGGTCTACTCTTGCTGGTCATAATGGTTATGTTTATACTATCGCTGTTTCTCCCGATGGTTCGTTTTGCGCGAGTGGTGGCAAAGACGGTGTCATTCTCTTGTGGTATTTGGCTGAGGGCAAGAAGCTTTACTCGTTGGATGCTTCTTCGACTATTCATGCTCTTTGCTTTAGTCCTAATAGGTACTGGCTTTGTGCTGCTACTGAGTCCAGCATTAAGATTTGGGATCTCGAGAGCAAGAGCATTGTTGTCGATTTGAGGATTGACTTGAAGGCTGAGGCTGATATGGCTGCCGAGGGGAATGCCACTCAGACCAATGCTGGCAAGAATAAGGTCCATTTTCTTTTCATTTTGAAGTTCAAGTTTTTTCGTACAATGTCATTTCTGTTACATCTTTTGATTGTTATATTTATGTATAACTGAGTAATACGTTTGTGTATTTATATGTTTATATTTACAGTCAATATATATTATCTAGTGGGTCAAAATCAATACAAAATCTTGACCAAACCTAAATATGGATACCAAACCTTAGGTAAGGGCTATCCATTAATTTATATTACTAGCTTATAGCCCGTGCGATGCACGATTTCTTTTTTAATATCTATAATTATATTATTTTTTTAATTTTATATATTATTAATTTACATATCAAATTGTTGTAAAAAATTGATATATATATATATATATATATATATATATATGTGGGTCAAGTTCTATGGAGTACAGTTTAATTGGAGTACGTTGGAGTACATATACGTTCTGCACTCAAAATATTTTAAAATTTATTATTTTGCAAACCTTGTTATATGAATATCATAATTTCATTGATAATTTTGAAAATCATGTATATTTTGCAATATGTTCATCTTGAAAATCCTTTATGTTTTGCAATCAGAACATATATGTTTTGCAACCCAAATGTGTTTTGCAGAACAAGTCATTTTGCAATATTTTGTTAGCAAAACATACAAAATTTTCAAGATTATCGATGAAATAATGATGTTCATGTAATAAGATTTGCAAAATAATAAATTTTAAAATATTTTGAGTGCAGAACGTATATGTACTCCAACGTACTCCAATTAAACTGTACTCCATAGAACTTTTCTATATATATATATATATAAGATTTTACATATTCGATTTAATATTTGTACTCTATCTTAAATTCTTAAATTTGACTTGTAAATTTTATAGCTCACGTAAAATCAACAAGATAATCTTTAATTTAGTGATGGTTTAACAAATATTTTCCAATTAAACTACGCTGAAACAAAAAAGAGAAGAAAATTGACGATTTTTTATGTTGAAAATTCTATTCGATTTATAACTTCTACTAATAATTCATTTTGATTATCAAAATACCCTTATTATTATTTGAAGATAATTCTACTAACAACCAAATATTATTTTAATAATAACTGTAGGAGAGATTTTGTCCAAAACTTTGATAATCGGTAGTCTGGTCCTCTATGCGACAAAATAAATAAGAGCCGTTAGATCTTAAAATAAATAGTTGAAAACCGTTGAATCTAGTATAAAAATATATTTTATATTTTAATATACTATAAACTAAAAAGTGTATTTATATTGAAATACGAAAAGGTGTATGTCAAAAATTTAAATTATATATAATTAAGTTTTCTACATTGAATAATATTATCAATGTAGGTCTTCTACATTGAATAGAATTAATGCAAAAAATCGTAATTATATTTTCTCATGAGATTCTGAGTGTTTTATTTGAATAATAATTATTAAATCATCAATAAATTAAAGATAATTTTGTGAGTTTCGTTTGGATTGTAAAATAATCTAAATAATATTTCTAGATCTCAAGATAGAGCCCAAATAGTAAATATGAATTTTTTAAATATAAATAAAAAATAAATAAAATTCAATTCTAATACGACCCCAAAACTTTGATAATCGGTAGTCCGGTCCTCCGTACGATAAAATTAATAAGAATTGTTAGATGTTAAAATAAATAGATGAAAACCGTTGGATCTAGCATAAAAAAATATTTTATATTGTAATATGTTATAAACTATAATGTGTATTTATATCGAAATACGAAAAAGTGTATGTCAATGATTTGAATTATATATAATTAGGTTTTCTACGTTGAATAACATTATCAACGTAGGTCTTCTAAACATTGAATATGATTAATGCAAAAATTCGTAATTATATTTCTGATAAAATTCTGAGTGTTTCTATTTGAATAATAATTATTAGATCATCACTAAATTAAAGATAATTTTATAAGTTTCGCTTGGATTGTAAATCATCCAAATTAGATTTCTAGATTTCAAGATATAGCCCAAATAGTACATTATGAATTTTTCTTAAATACTAATAAAAAAATAAATAAAATTCAATTATAATACAACCTTTGTTAATTGTATCCTTTCAAAATTAAATTTTCTTTTTAAAATTCAATTCTAATACAACCTTTTTTATTATATCATTTTTAGATTATAATTTTATTTTTAAAATTTACTTATAATGCAACCTTTTCTAATTATATCCTTTTTAGATTATAATTTCCTATTTTAATATGATATAATCTTGATCGTCTATTTTTAAAGATATTAGATTCGACGGTTGAGATTATTTTGGTAGTACAGTGATAAAATTTATGGATAAGATCTTTTTTATGCTTATTATATATAAGAATATAATATAATATAGAATATACTATATATATAGATATTTTTAAGACAAAACAATATAATAAAAAAATGAATAATTTAATGTATTGCGCAAAATTAAAGCATCCAATCCTAACTCAACATGCTATAATAATCAGTTATAAGCTATATTCTCAATTTCTCATCCCTCCTGTATCACCTATACTATACTATATCTGTGTATATGTATTGCATTCGCCAGCTCATCGATCCGCGCCTCGCAGCCATGTCATCGATCTGAACTTCCAAACTTTCAAGAGCCAGCTCATCGATCCGCTCTCACTTTAATCCTCAACCGTCGATTAAACAACACAATCTCAGCCGTCGATTAAACACCACAATCGCTATAAATTCCCCCAAACCCACCCACCCATTGTTCATATCCATAACCCGAACCCACACACAGGCTAGCCCAAATCTCTTACAACAATACTTACTTAGTTATAATACCACTCAAAGTGGTGTCTGAGGAGGGTAGATGTACGCAGACCATGCCCCTATACAATAGGGAGGCTGTTTCCGAAGGACCCCGGCCAAGTACAGAATTTACAAATACAGAAATACAAATACAAACTAGGAAACTCACGCACATGCATTGGTTCCATTTGAACAAGAGACAATCGATGTCCATGTGTTACCTCCCATTCCAGCCTACCTCTTTCTTCCTTTTGGGGGGCATACCGATAACCAATTGGTTGCTCTCCTTCAACAATTCGTCACCGGCCAATTAGGTGCAGCCCATCCCATCCAACCTGTTCCTTTCACCAAGTATAGTCTTGACGAATTGATTGTTCGATATCATGAACCAGCTAAAAACTTCTTTCCCTTGTTCTTTTTCCATTTCTGGGGACCGCACCCCGAGAAAGGGAATCGTGACATGTCGCAGAAATTGGAGGATGATGATGCATTGGATAGGTGCTATTGGAAGCGGCGTGGAGCAAGGAAATCGCTCTTGGGTGGAACTGCATTTAAGTCTACCAGGCCCGACTATTGAGGAGTGCAAAAAGCCCACTTGCACAGGGCCTCATAATTTGAAGGGCCTCCAATTTAGATAAGCCCATATGTAGATATATATGTATACCTCTAATCTAAGTAATTAAAAAAAACCACATCTGTAAGCATTCATTAGCACCAACTGTCCAACTTTATCAACTTTATCAATCCTTCAATTATGGCTTTTCATCTCATTATCAACATTCAACGGTACATAATTATCTTTTATATTCTTTTTGTTCTAATATCTATTTGACTCATATTCCCCTAATTCCCTCTTTATTCATTTGTCCGGAAGAAGAAAAATTATATAATATAATTGATTTTATTCTTTCAAGAATCAAGCTTCAGGCCTTTAGTAGTTCAATTCAGCCTTCACTCATTCTATCTCAGGTTTTTCTATTCCATTTAGCATTTTAATAATTATTTTAATTGATTGGTGTTGTTATTTGTTTGTGTGAATTTTCTAAACATGCCTCCTAAAATCAGAAAATTTGAATGTGGACATGAAAAGCGTATGAAAAAAAAACTGAAGCGTTGATTGAATCCCAAAGAAGTGCTCTTAAAAGGTTCATTGTAAAAGAAAAAAAAGTTTCCACTGAAAATCAGGATAATAATGTTGGTGTTGATAATATAGAGAGTGAAAATGTTAATGACTTACCTGTAGATAGTGATAATGTTAATGAAGTGCCTCTTGAGAATTTTAATTGTGATGATGTGCCTATTGGGCAATTGTGAAGATGATTCGTGGTCTACCCAGGCCCGTCTTAAACAATATTGGGGCCCTGTGCTATGAACAAAAATGAGGCCCTTGATAAAACACTGAAAATTCAATTTTTTTTATATTTATAATGAAAACAAATCTCCAGTACATATAAAAATTGCAATACAAATTAATGTAAACTATTTATCTAAAAAGTGCCATTCTTCGAACACTCTTTGAAGCAAAATCATCAATCAACTCTTCATATTTATCTGTCTCCAAAAACCTCATTTTCAATCGCTATTAATGCCAATCCATTGAGTCGTTCTTGGAGCATTGTTGATCGCAAATAAGACTTCAATAACTTCAATTTGGAAAAACTCCTTTCAGCTGTTGCAACAGTAACATGTATAGTTAACAAGATTCTATATGCAATAGTTACATTAGGAAAACATTCCAAACTTTTCAAATATTTCAATATATCAATAGCCCCCACTATATCTATAGGCAGAATTTCTCTAAGCAACTTTAACTTTATAAATAAATCATTCCCATCAATATCAGATTGTCCATTATGTTTAAGTGCATTTTCAAAGTTAACACAAGAATTTTTCAAACTCATATCATCTAATGATTTAAATTTTTTAGAAGTAAACAAGAATCCAAAGATATTTTCATATTCTTTATACTGCTCAAATCTCCTATTAAGAGAACTAATTGCTTGATCAACCATGTAAAGAAAATAATTAACTCTAAAATGTTCCTCTCCAGATAATGGAGCAACTGATGATGTACTTGGATTTTCATCAAAGTGTTTTTTTCTTCGAATTTCACGCCTTTGAGGAAAAATAGGATCAATATCCATTTCAATTGCAATTTCTTTCGCACTAGCTAAGGCATCTTGAAATCCAGTTTCCCTATAAGCCTCAAAAAAAGAAATTAAACCCTTTACTTTTTCAATAGCCACATCAATAAGCATATCCTTCGATTGTAAAAACTTGCTCACGATATTAATTACACATAATATTTCATACCAAATAATTATTGCAATCAAAAATTCAAAATCACCTAGCTCATTAGTTGCTAGAGATTTAGCTTCACTCTTGATTTTGGAATCATTATCAACATCTGCTATCTGAAGTAAAGCCTCTCTAATTTCTAACATTTGAAATCTTATAGCTTTAACACTATCAACACGACTCTCCCAACGAGTAGATGACAATGATTTAAGAGTCAATCCTTTAACATTATCTTTTAAAATTTGCCATCTTTTAGTTGAACAAGCAAAAATTGTATATATACGTTGAATAACTCCAAAAAAATCTCTAGTTTTACTACACGTGTTAGCCATATCACATAATGCTAAGTTTAGACTATGACAGCCACAAGGAGTATAAAAAGCTCTACAATTTACTTCTAATAATTTTTTTTGTACTCCTTGATGTTTTCCTTTCATATTCGATCCATTGTCATAACCTTGACCTCGAACATCAAATATATCAAGATGAAGAATTTTTAATTCATTTTGTAAAACATCAAAAAGTCCTTGTCCAGTTGTATCATTCACATTTAAAAATCCTAAAAAAGATTCTTCAACACAAACACGATCAGAGGAAACATCTACATATCTTAATATCAAAGACATTTGCTCTTGATGACTAACATCAGGAGTACAATCAAGTATAACTGAAAAATATTTTGCTTGTTTTATTTTCCTAATGATTTCACTTTTAATCGCGGAACCAAGTAAAAGTATTAACTCATTTTGGATGTTGTGACCTAAATAATGACTATTCACTTCATTATTAGTAACACGTCTAACATGTTCTTGAACAATTGGATCAAACTCGGCCAACATTTCAACTAAACCAAAAAAGTTACCATTACTTTTCTGGTACAATCTCTCATTAGAACCACGAAATGCCAAATTATGCTTAGCAAGATACTTAATAATAGAAATAATTCTATGCAATACTTGTTTCCAGTGATCTTTTTCTTTTTCAATTAGTGTTTGAGTCGTTTTATCAAGAGTTTGATTCTTTTGAAACCTAAGACGCTTCTCATACCAAGTAGTCATATTTTTAACATGATCTATACTTGTCTCATGTTCTTTAAGCCTTAAACCTACATGACCCCAATATGAAAAACCTTCATTTGTTAATAGACCTCTACCAATTCCCCTTTTAAATATTTTACAACAAAAACAAAAAATTCTATCAAGCTCCTTGGAATAAACAAGCCAATCTCTATCACATTTTTCTCCATTTGATAAAACTCTAGTATACAAGTTTGCTGTAAATCTCCTAGAAAAATTATCTTTAGGACCCTTTGTAAGAGAATGATCTCTTTTAGGACCATTTTTCACCAATAAATCAATCATTTTAGAATCAAGACCATCCCAAGTTCTAGGGTCATATATATCAGGGAGATGACAGGTTTTAGATAAGTTTGTTTGTTCAACACTAACATTTTCAAAAGCAATATCATCAAAATTTTCTGCATCATCACAATTTTCTGCATCATCACAATTTTCATTTTCAATAGGCACATCATCATAATTAAAATTCTCAAGAGGCACTTCATTAACATTATCACTATCTACAGGTAAGTCATTAACATTTTCACTCTCTATATTATCAACACCAACATTCATATCCTGATTTTCAGTGGAAACTTTTTTTTCTTTTACAATGAACCTATTAAGAGCACCTCTTTGGGATTCAATCAATGCTTCAGTTTTTTTTTTCATACGCTTTTCATGTCCACATTCAAATTTTCTGATTTTAGGAGGCATGTTTAGAAAATTCACACAAACAAATAACAACACCAATCAATTAAAATAATTATTAAAATGCTAAATGGAATAGAAAAACCTGAGATAGCTAGAATGAGTGAAGGCTGAATTGAACTACTAAAGGCCTGAAGCTTGATTCTTGAAGGAATAAAATCAATTATATTATATAATTTTTCTTCTTCCGGACAAATGAATAAAGAGGGAATTAGGGGAATATGAGTCAAATAGATATTAGAACAAAAAGAATATAAAAGATAATTATGTACCGTTGAATGTTGATAATGAGATGAAAAGCCATAATTGAAGGATTGATAAAGTTGATAAAGTTGATAAAGTTGGACAGTTGGTGCTAATGAATGCTTACAGCTGTGGTTTTTTTTTTAATTACTTAGATTAGACGTATACATATATATATATATATATCTACATATGGGCTTATCTAAATTGGAGGCCCTTCAAATTATGAGGCCCTGTGCAAGTGGGCTTTTTGCACTCCTCAATAGCCTGGCCTGGGTCTACCGCAAGGTTAGAAGTGGTTTAGGAGTATATTACTGATGTTATTTGAAGAACTAGTGGGTATCTTAATTAGAAGTTTGTCTAGTCCGGTTCTGTTCGGTTCTACAATGTTCCTTATAATGTTTAAATGCTATCTACAAAAAGAATGCTTGTATTTAGAAGGTCTCTATTACATAGTACTTGTTGTGGTTTTCTTTGTCGAAGTATTTTTTGTCAAGTTTTAATATTCTTCTTCCAACCTACTTAGTGCTTTTTACAAATTCTTAGATGTTGTTAACCTGGTATTTGCTTTTGGGATCTAACATGAATTGTTTTAGCATGAGCCACCTGTTATTGGAAGGCCTACTAATATATTAGCAACATACTGTGCGGAGTAGGTCAGTATTGTCTTCGTTTCTAATTAAAGTCTAGTAGGCTTTAATCTGATCCATCTTGTTGCATCTTATTAGGGTGGAGTAGTAAAAAGCTTCCATGTTTTAGAAGTACATATGTTATACAGTTTGAAGATAAAAAATAATTTTGAATGTTCAAGACTTATTAAAATTGAGTCATAGGATACAATGTGGACATGTGCAGATTGTAGATATATAATTCTGAATCTTCGTAGCAGAGATGTTGTTGTCGAAGAGTTTTCCTCAGATAAAAGGTGGTTAGTGAACCAGGATACTAGTATTTGAAGCCAACACCCATCTGAAGTGGTTCAAAAAGATGCATCTTATGCTTGAAGTGTGGAATTGATTATTTCTTTTGAATGTCTAGTCCCTACATATTGTTATTTTCTGCCTGAAGATGACAATTGATTCATTGCATGTTTCATTACATGATTGTGGGTACCAATCTTGAGTTTTACTTTTGTGGCTGTATTAATTGACATGCAACTGTCATTAATAGACCTCATCAAGAACTAATTCTCTCCCCTTAAAAAAACTAAATCTCGAGTCATCTAATATTATTTTTTAATTATTGTAACAAAAATCATTCTTTCGCCTGGAGATATGTAGAGGTATCTGATAATGAGACGATCTTGACTAAGGAATTTTTTGTCCGAGTTATATGCATAAATGTCATTCTCTTGTATTTCTTTGAAGTCTCAAATTTTATTTTTCTTGACATATACAGGTGCAGGACATATTTCCATTCTCTATAGGACTTTCAACAGATGAAGGTCCAATCAACACAGTATCAAATAGTACGTTGTTCGCAAAAGGCCATCTATTTCCAAGTGTAAAGATTATTACACTGCATAAAAGTAATACATTCAACCTGGAAACCTTTTATGCTGGTCAAAATGGATTTCCTTTTGGTATATCACCCAAAATCAGCAATTTTACCGTAAGTATGTCGTTGCTCTGTCTTATATTTATTTCAAACATGATAGAAATATGCCCCAAAAATTGTAATGAATTGGTGGCTTAAATGTTCGGGGTTTTTTGTTCTTTTCGATTCAGTATATCAAACACTACTGTCGGTCTCTTTGGCAAGTGGCAACAAGTTGAGAGTAGTCCCATGACATGAGAGATTAGTTGATGTTATTTCGCTTGTGATCTCAATGTTGTGCAATTGTGATTAACACTTTGATACTCCTATGGTTTTGATGATCACTTTCAGCAAGCTATTTGCTTGTAGTTTGATATAAAACATTGTGTTATGGTTGTACTAACTTGGTTTTGCAGGGTATATTAAGCCTACTGATTGTTTACACAGAATATACAAACAGCAAGCCATTTGGTGCTTCATCAGAGACAGTTTGGCAAGCCAGTTGCATTCAGACAGTTCACAAACAGCAAACCATTTCCAACTGCCAGAAATCCTGAAGATAAAGATCAAGATTGTTTCTCATGGATTTATTTCAGGAAATATATTGTAAGGAATCTTTATTATATAATACGTATACAATATATTCTAGAGCTCAAATCTTTTCAAATATCTTTCTTTAAATCATTTTATAAAACTTATGGGAGTTTCCTTATTTAAAAGATTTTCTTTATTTCAAAACTCCTATACACGTTTTTATATCTATACAAATCAGAAGGGTTATGCTTTCATCGTTTCATCTCTCTCAAACCTTCTGTCTAACGTTCACAAGAATGTTTGTAAAATCTCTAACCAATTGAACGTTAGAAATTGATTTCAAATCGTTCGAATAATTGGTGATTGATTTTCTGAACGTTGGTGTGGAGCTTTATAAACTTGTTCTTGTGTTCATTCGCTTCTAAGAATTCAGAGAAAACTTTCAAGCACACAAGATTTCAAACAACTCGGTTTTTCATTGCTATATCTTTTAATTCTCTCGAGCTCTTAATATATTCATATGTGCTATATCTTAGAGAGTTCATAGTTTGAGTTATATTCATCCTATTAATTGTATTGTTCGAATTGTAAGGTTTAGTTGTTGGACAAGTTGGCTTGGGAACTAGGGTTTGGTGATCGTTGCTAGAGAAGTATACTTGGGAAGTATAGCTTAGAGAGCAAGTTCAGAAACAGGAGTTCAGCACGCCATTTGTCAACAGCTGGGTGTTAATGGAGATATATTATTGTATCTTGTAATTGGCTTATTTCGTTGATCAATAATATATTCTCTTACCAAGTTGGTAAGGGACCAGGACGAGACCATAGGGGTTAGGGGTCGAACCTGGCTAAAAGTCTCTGTGTTCTTTATTTTCTGTTATTTGCTTACTGCTTGCATTTAGCTTACTGTTTCTGCACTTTACTGTACTTGTTGTCTGTGCATTCAGCATACCATTTGTCTCTGCATAAAACGAAATCAGTAAGCTGTTTCTGGTAATTTTTAAAATCGGACTTAGTTGAATATAGTTAGCCATTTACACCTATTCACCCCCCTCTAGGTGTGCATTTTCATTTGGTATCAGAGCTTTGGTATACTAACAATTCTGTAACAGGAAAGTATTCGATCATTATGGCTGAAAACTATCCCGAAGGAAAATCTGATTTCAGGCCTCCACTTCTCCATGGCACACACAACTACCACTGGTGGAAAAATAGCATGGAAACTCACTTATCCAGAGATCTATTAGTTCTGAGAGTTGTGCAAAAAGGTCCATATGTCTTTCTTGATAAGGATGGCAAGCCAAGGGATGTTGATGATCTCACTTCGGATGAATTAATCAAACTTGGCTACAATGGAAAGGCAAGGAGTTCTCTTATGAATGGTTTGAACCAGGCTGAATATGATAAAGTATCTTCACTCAAATCAGCAAAAGAAATGTGGGATGCTTTGGAGACTTATCATGAAGGTTCGAAATCTCTAAAGAAGGTGAAACTTAGCAAGCTTATGAATGATTTTGGAAACTTCAAGCTTAATGAAGGTGAAACTATCAAGGATAGTCAAGCACGGTTTCAAGTTACTATAAATTCACTAAAGAGGCTTGGGAAATCTATACCACAAGACGAAATCAATATGAAGGTATTGAGTGCAGTACTATTTATCTACGAAGCCAAAGTTACTGCCTTGGAATCCTCACCACTTATTGATACTATGGATCACTTGGCTGTATTTGCTGAGCTAGAGCAATTTGAAAGCAAGATAAATGGAAATCAGGTGGGAAGTTCAAGTGTTAAAGCTCCAACAGAAAAGATGAAGAATATGGCTCTCCATTCTAAAAATAGCAAGCCATTTGACTCTGATGGTGAATCTGATTCAGATGAGGAACTTGCACTTATTTTAAAGAAGATCAAGAGGCTGATAGAAAAGAAGAATATGATGAAAAGGGAAAGAGGTGGTTTCTACAACAACAAGAAAGGCTCAAAAGACTCTAAGGAGGAAACTTGTTTCGAATGTGGCAAGCCAGGGCATTATAAAAGGAACTGCTACAAACAAAATTCAAAACAGCCTACTGTTTTCAAGGACAAGAAGAAATCAAAAGCTCTACTGACTTGGAGTGATGATGATTCAGATTCCAGTGATGACTCAAGTGAAGAGATGGTGAACTTAGCACTTGTTGGAATGGAAGATGAATCTGTTCTAGGAAATTCAGAAGGAGTGTATGCTGAAACTGATTCTGAAGAGGATTAGAGTGAGGTAAACTCTTTTAATGATTATATTTCTTCAGATGATACGTTGTTAGATTCACTAACCATGCAGGAGCAAAATAGTGTTACAATTGAAGAACACATGGCACTAAAGGCTGAAATCAGCAAGCTGACTGATAAGAATGCCTATTTATCCAAAATGGTAAAAGATCTGTTGCCAAAAATGGAAGAATGGGATTCAACTTCATTCAGTAAAGCTACAGAGATCAAGGAACTAACTACTAAGAACAGACATTTAGAGGCTAATGTCAAGCTACTCGAAAACAGAAACAAGACATTGACTGAAGAAATCAAAGAGCTAAGGTCTGATGTTAAAACTAAAGCTAAAGCATTGGAATCATACAAGATGAAGGAATCTAGTCAAGCCGAATCCTCAAAAACTATTGAAAAGAGACTCATCAAACAGCAAGCTGAAGTGATCACCCTCCTAGAAACAGAAGTTAAAGATCTCAAGAAGGGCATGGAAACTTTTGTTCAAGGTGAAGACACTTTAAAGACAATGATGACGAAGGCAAATGTCCCCTTAGTCAGAGAAGGAGTTGGCATGAATTTCAACAAGAAAGATAAGGTGCTCAAATATGATGGAAGGAATAGCATACCCTATGACTATGCTATGCCTCGGAAGACATGCAACAAATGTGGTGGAAAAGGTCATCTGGAAAGACATTGTGTGGTTCAAGTAAATCATAAAGTGAAATCAGCTTACCAAAATGGACCAGTCAGGCGACAAACAGCATACCAGAATGCAAATAGCAGGAGACAAACAGCTTACCAACAGAATGACAGCAAGCAAAATCAGTCCCCAAAAGTGGTCCAAATGTGGATCAAGAAATCTGATTTAAATGCTTTATATATTCTTGCTACTAACCAACCTGGACCCAAACCTATATGGGTACCAAAACATTGAGTTATTTTTGTTTGTTTTGCAGATGTGCCTTGCTGCTAAGGTCAAGTCAAAGCAATGGATCTTGGACAGTGGATGCACAAGACATATGTGTGGAGACAAATCTCAATTTATGAATCTCAAAATGAAAAAGGGTGGAAGAGTGACAATTGGGAATAGCAAAACTCTTCAAATCCTTGGTACCGGTTCTATTGGTAATAGTAATATTTCAATTGATAAAGTTCAATATGTCAAAGGACTTACTTATAACTTGCTTAGTGTCACTCAATTATTTGATGATGGACATCTTGTTGATTTTGGCATTGATAAAAACTATTATCACTATTGGTACTAACAAAATCCCCCTAGTTGCTAGAAAGGAAGGAAATATATATGTATTAGACTTTGATATGCAGGAAACAGCATGCTGTTTGGCTGCAGTAGATAATGATCCATATATTTGGCATAGAAGATTGGGACATGCACACATGGATTTGCTCAGAAAGTTGTCAAGCAAGAAACTAGTGAGAGGGCTGCCCAAGCTAAAGTATGTCAAAACAGAAGTCTGTTCAGCTTGCCAATTGGGAAAACAACTTCGAAGTACTCACAAATCAAAGAAAATGGTATCTACTTCTAAACCCTTAGAGCTTCTGCATTTGGACTTATTTGGTCCAGAAGCTTACAAGAGTATTGGAGGTAAACAATATGGTTTTGTGATTGTAGATGATTATTCTAGATTTACATGGGTATTATTTCTTCGTACTAAAGATTGTGCTTTTGATGAGTTTAAGAAGCTAATCAAATTACTTGAGAACAAGTTGAATACAAAGCTTGTAGGTATAAGAAGTGATAGAGGAGGTGAATTTCTCAACAAAGACTTCATTGCTTATTGTGAAGAAAGAGGAATTACACATGAATTTTCTGCACCAAGGACTCCACAACAGAATCGAGTGGTAGAAAGGAAGAACATGTCACTACAAAAAACAGCAAGAACTTTATTGCAAGAAAGCAAGCTGCCTAGAAGTTTTTGGGCAGAAGCAGTGAATACAGCATGCTATGTGTTGAACAGAGTCATAATCAGGCCTATTTTGAACAAAACTCCGTATGAATTGTTGAGGAAAAAGAAGCCAAACATTAGTTACTTCAAAATCTTTGGATCAAAGTGTTTTGTGCTCAAGACAATTGATAATGATGGTAAATTCGATGCTAAGTCTTATGAAGTATTTTTCTGGGCTATTCTTTAACTAGTAGAGCATATAGAGTTTATAACTTAAATAAACATATAGTTGAAGAATCTATTGATGTTACTTTTCAAGAACCTAACAATGATCTGCCAAGAGATGATGAAGAATTTGCAGGTGAAGCTGATAATATACAACCTCAAGTTACTGGAAATCAGCAAGCCAACAATACTGCTGAAACTGGAAGTCAGCAAGCCAACAACACTACTGAGAATGGAAAACAGCAAGCTGGAACTTCAAGTCAGCAAGCCGAAGTGGTCAGAATAACTTCACATGAAGAAATTGCTCAATATTCTCTACCAAAGGCTACAAGGACAGTAAAGAATCATCCTCCAGAACTTGTCATTGGAAATATCTCTGATGGAATCACTACAAGAAGAGGAAAGGCAAACTTTTGTGCTTATGCTGCCTTTCTAGCTCAAGAAGAACCCAAAAATATCAAGGAAGCATTAGAAGATGAAAACTGGATCATGGCCATGCAAGAGGAACTCAACCAATTCGAGAGATGTGATGTTTGGGAACTTGTAAAGCCACCAGAAGATGCTTCTATCATAGGAACCAAATGGGTGCTCAAGAACAAAGTGGATGAGTTTGGAACCGTCACTCGAAATAAGGCAAGGCTCGTGGCTCAAGGCTGTAATCAACAAGAAGGAATTGATTTTGATGAAACATATGCTCCTGTTGCTCGTTTAGAATCAATCAGAATGCTTATTGCTTATGCATGCTACAAGAAATTCAAGTTATATCAAATGGACGTAAAAAGTGCATTTCTAAATGGCGTGCTGAATGAGGAAGTCTATGTCAAACAGCCTCCTGGATTCGAACATGAGAAGTTTCATGATTATGTTTACAAGCTCAAGAAGGCATTATACGGTTTAAGGCAGGCCCCTAGAGCGTGGTATGAGAGGCTTAGTAAGTTTCTTCTCAAAAATGGTTTCACTCGAGGTAATATCGATCCCACATTATTTACAAAGCAAAATGGTAAAGATATTCTTGTTGTACAAATATATGTGGATGATATTGTATTTGGTTCTACTAATGAATCTATGTGTGAGTGGTTTTCTAAGTGCATGTACAATGAATTTGACATGAGCATGATGGGGGAACTCAATTACTTCTTGGGTCTCCAAATCAAGCAAACCAATGATGGTATTTATGTGCATCAATCCAAGTATACAAAGAATCTGTTCAAAAGATTTGGATATGAAGATGTCAAAGCAAAAACAACTCCCATGACTCAAAACAGCAAGCTGTTTGCAGATGAGAATGGTAAGGATGTGGATGTCAAAAGGTATAGAGGTATGATTGGAAGTCTACTATATTTAACTGCCTCAAGACCTGATATCATGTATAGTGTTTGTGTTTGTGCAAGGTTTCAATCCAACCCTAAAGAATCTCACTTAAATGCGGTTAAAAGAATTTTTAAATACTTAAGTGGTACTATCAATCTTGGTTTATTCTATCCTATCACAAATACTTTTGATCTCGTGGGGTATAGTGATGCAGATTATGCAGGGTCTCAAACTGATAGAAAGAGTACAAGTGGTGTTTGTACATTCCTTGGACAAAGCTTGGTTTCGTGGCAAAGCAAAAAGCAAGCTTCTGTGGCTCTATCAACGGTCGAAGGAGATTATCTAGCAGTTGGTAGCTATTGTTCTCAAATTTTATGGATGATTCAAACTCTAAGGGATTTTAATATCAAGTGTAGCAAGATTCCAATATATTGTGACAACACGAGTGCTATCAATATCTCCAAGAATCCTGTGAATCACTCAAGAACGAAGCATATTGACGTTCGTCACCATTTCTTAAGAGATAATGCAGCAAAGGGGAAGATTGAGTTGGTATTTGTCTCAACTGAAGTTCAACTAGCAGATATCTTCACAAAGCCATTGGCTGAAGAAAGATTTGCAGCCATTCGAATGGAGCTTGGCATGTGTACTGTGTAGTCAGCAAGCTGACAAGCACAGAATGGGTAACGTTGGCTTACCATTTGTATCTGACCTGTTTATATGCCATTAGCATGGTTTGATTTGATTTTTTATTTCTCTATGCTTATTCCAGACCTGGACTAATATTCTTTTTGGAGATTTTTTGATGGATTAAGGGGGAGAAATTTAGGAGAACTTATTTGCTTGTTTGGTCAAGATATTCAATTTGGATATGATTAATTATGCTTGTTTATCTTGAATTTGTTTTATATCAAAATGTAATAATATGCAGGGATTTAGGGGGAGTTCTTATTTCTCCTAAATAGTGTGTAATCATCAAAAGGGGGAGATTGATACTCCTATGGTTTTGATGATCACTTTCAGCAAGCTATTTGCTTGTAGTTTGATATAAAACATTGTGTTATGGTTGTACTAACTTGGTTTTGCAGGGTATATTAAGCCTACTGATTGTTTACACAGAATATACAAACAGCAAGCCATTTGGTGCTTCATCAGAGACAGTTTGGCAAGCCAGTTGCATTCAGACAGTTCACAGACAGCAAACCATTTCCAACTGCCAGAAATCCTGAAGATAAAGATCAAGATTGTTTCTCATGGATTTATTTCAGGAAATATATTGTAAGGAATCTTTATTATATAATACGTATACAATATATTCTAGAGCTCAAATCTTTTCAAATATCTTTCTTTAAATCATTTTATAAAACTTATGGGAGTTTCCTTATTTAAAAGATTTTCTTTATTTCAAAACTCATATACACGTTTTTATATCTATACAAATCAGAAGGGTTATGCTTTCATCGTTTCATCTCTCTCAAACCTTCTGTCTAACGTTCACAAGAACGTTTGTAAAATCTCTAACCAATTGAACGTTAGAAATTGATTTCAAATCGTTCGAATAATTGGTGATTGATTTTCTGAACGTTGGTGTGAAGCTTTATAAACTTGTTCTTGTGTTCATTCGCTTCTAAGAATTCAGAGAAAACTTTCAAGCACACAAGATTTCAAACAACTCGGTTTTTCATTGCTATATCTTTTAATTCTCTCGAGCTCTGAATATATTCATATGTGCTATATCTTAGAGAGTTCATAGTTTGAGTTGTATTCATCATATTGATTGTATTGTTCGAATTGTAAGGTTTAGTTGTTGGACAAGTTGGCTTGGGAACTAGGGTTTGGTGATCGTTGCTAGAGAAGTATACTTGGGAAGTATAGCTTAGAGAGCAAGTTCAGAAACAGGAGTTTAGCACGCCATTTGTCAACAGCTGGGTGTTAAGGGAGATATATTATTGTATCTTGTAATTGGCTTATTTCGTTGATCAATAATATATTCTCTTACCAAGTTGGTAAGGGACCAGGACGTAGACCATAGGGGTTAGGGGTCGAACCTGGCTAAAAGTCTATGTGTTCTTTATTTTCTGTTATTTGCTTACTGCTTGCATTTAGCTTACTATTTCTGCACTTTACGGTACTTGTTGTCTGTGCATTCAGCATACCATTTGTCTCTGCATAAAACGAAATCAGTAAGCTGTTTCTGGTAATTTTTAAAATCGGACTTAGTTGAATATAGTTAGCCATTTACACCTATTCACCCCCCTCTAGGTGTGCATTTTCACACTTGAATAGAGGTTGGGGCAAATCAGGAAGTACCTTACAACTGAAATAGTGAAGGACGTGGGTTTAAACGAGTTGGGATGTGAGCTATGACAGAAAGCTAAAAAAGGCATTCTTAAATCAATATTTAAGTTTACGTATATATCCTGAGTATCAATGTTGATAGAATTATTGTATTAAATCCTGGGCTTAAACCATCTGGGCCGGGACTTGTCAGGATGCATATAATAAGGCTTTTTTGACTTCTAATTCTTCGATAGGCTTCAATAGCTCTTCATTCTGCTCCTCAGTGATTAAGGTAGGAATACAGTCGATTACGTTTGCCCAGTCCGTGTTAGATGCTTTGAATAACTCTTCAAAATATCATTCATATGCTTATTTAGTTTAATAAAAACTGGAAATAAATTCATTATATGTATTTTGTTATTAAAACTTATGTACTTAACCTACTGTACTATAAAATTAGATAATGTAGCTGATAATTGTAAACCAAAGTTTTGGCATTAATCGGTTCATAACAATTTAAATCTAGTATTTTCTAATTTTTGTCAGTCTCTAATTTATGACTATTGTGATTTTAGGAATTTTAGTTTTGCAAACATTGTCAGGAAACTTGGTAATGGTAGTTACTTTTTTGTTGATATGAATCTTTGTGCATTGTACAAGAATGAAGTGAGTAATGTACTTGTTAGTCTTTGATACAGGATATCTGTAAAGATGAATGGAGGTCAACTCGAAATAACAATTTTTGGTTTAAAAAAAATATATAAATACCTTTTTCCTGTATATGAAGGCCCTTCATCTTATTTTCTATATTTCTATTTGGTATAATAGAATTCCATGGACAAAGACCTGACTAACACGCTGGCAAACAGAAGCATACTAACAAGGTAACATTGTAGAGGAATAATATTAGGAATTTAATCTCAACAATCATTTGTATCTATATGTTGTTATCTTTATATTGATGTCAGGACTAAGCAGTAAGTAATTGGTTTGAGTTGGTCTCAATTCAAAAACTAGATGTACTCTGATGAGTTGTAACAAACTTGAGTATAAAAGCCTAAATTTGGCGTGTTGGTGATTAAATGCATGGTGGCAGTATTCAGCCTGGAAAAACGACTCAATTGTCGACACGAGTTTACAGAAACGAAAGCTGATAGTGAAACACATGTCGACTAACCAAAGCTTGTACATGTTAATGAATGCAAACACATCCAGAAACTCGAAATTGCCACCTGTCCCCTCTTAGCTATTATGCATGAATATGTTTGTGCTTATAAATATCAAAGAAATTGATGTTTTTACCTTTGTTGTTGAAGTATTATGTACCGCGAATCTAGGCTAACGAAATTGTTTGATTGTTACGTAATTTCATCCATGGCAATTACGTTTACTACCTAGTTTCTCAGTTGAGTTATCATATTATGTTATCCATTTAAAATAAAAAACCAACCGAGAGAAAAAGAAATAAGTGCCTTCCACTTTCCATCTATAGGATGGATATGTTAGACTAGTTGCAATATTCAATTTATGTTTTTTATTTTCTGCATATCAAGCTGAAGAGTTATTGTGTAATTTTATAGATTGGTCCACTCGAAGTAATTGATGCAGGAAAATCCAAGGTTAAAGTCAAAGTTCAGCTAAACCTCCACGGTATTGTTACTATTGAGTCAGCCTATGTAAGTATAGGTTGTTATGTTTTTGTTTATGGGACACCTTAATTACGTTCTTTAAGTTTTTGGAAATTGATTAAACGTTTTCGGCAAATTTTATGTTCTGTTCAGCTTATAGAGGATTGTAGGGACATTTTTGCTAATAAGAGTAAGGCTCATTCGACTCTGGGACACATGGAGGGTGATAATCACGTTTCATCTGATGCACAGAAGGACACTGTATGTTTTTATTGGATGTTCATTTCTTTACGTGGTTGCTTTTGAGATTTTAGTTTGCAAATAGACATTATATCATGTTTCGTATATTTGGAAAATAAACATGTTTATAGTTAATAAGACTCAAAACTTATTGATGCCATACTTTTTTAATGTGCCAAATGCTTATACCCGTCTATATGGTAGCTCTGGGTCCATTGAACTACCATACTCCATTGATAATTTGATACTATTGATATTAAGGAGGCAGGTTGATGATATAATAAAGGAAAAAAGACGTAGACATGATATACCAGTTAGCGAGAGTGTCCATTGTGGAAGGACAAGGGTTGAACTCTTAGAAGCTCAAGAGAAGGAACTTTTGTTGACCCAGCAAGACATAAAGATGGAACAAACTCAGGAAAAGAAAAACTACCTTGAGTCTTATGTCTAAGAGACACGCACCAAGGTAATGCTCTAGACAGTACTTTGTCGTTCTCTGCGGTTCAAAATATGTAATGCTCTAGACAGTACTTTGTCATTCTCTGTTGTTCAAAATATACTGGATTGTTAATTACTAGACTACCCTGTATGGAGATTTCTTTTTTGCAAGATGCTTTTAAACACCTTTAAACCTCCGTATACTTGAAGAAACTTAGCCTCATAAATGAGGCCTGATTAAAACTTGTACCTGTGCACAAGGAATATGTCCCTTAATGTGCTATTATGTTTATGTGGTGTTCGTGATTTACCCATATTCATTGGATTTAATAGTATACCCTGACTTATGATCTTATGTGCTTAATTTTATATAATTTTATGTTACGTGACATGTAGTGACTAGCTTGTTGTAAAAGATGTATTGACCTTGTGATCTTTTTTTTACATGTTCAGAGCAAAAGAGTTAGAGTGTTTTATAATAATAAAAAATCAAATCCTTAGCCTTGACCTGGATATATGGTCAGAAGTCTTGTTTATGTATGCACTTGCAAGTTTCTGCTTTTTTTTTTAATTACTTCCATCCTGTGTTTGTCATCTTGCATGTCTATATTCAATTCTCCAACATTTCTGGTTGGTTAATAATTGATTAGTTATTCGTCTTTTAAATTGTCTTCTTTCGAAAATGAGTATAATAGGTATTTATTTGTAGCTTTATAATACATATGAGAGCTTTGCCACAGAATCTGAGAGGGAGAGGATCTCTGTAATATTACAACATACAGAGGACTGGCTCTACGAGGATGGAGATGATGAATCCGAAATTGTCTATACGGAGAAACTAGCAGATCTAAAAAAGGTCTTTCTAAAGTTTCTGGTTTCAGTTATATATTCTCAGCCAATTCTTTTCTTTTGCCAGCTAGTGGATCCAATTGAAAATCGATATAAAGATGAAGAAGCCCGAGTTTAAGAGACAAGGAGGTTACTTAATTGCATTGAAGACTACCAGAAGGTTTCTTAATTAATTACAAATAATTAAGAAACATTTGGCATTTCTATTAGAAAGTAAGCACTGTATTAAATTTACATAGGATGCAGCCTAACATGGTTTTCTTAGTAGTTTGTATACAGTAATATGTTTCACTATGATACTGCTACTGCCTCCATACTTAAAAGGAAGAACCTTTTAGTAATACAGTGAAAGAACTTTGAACTGCATTTTTTTACAGAGTTGTAAATTGCAACAACTTGCAAACTATTGATTTGGATTAGTCTAAGTATAACATTGCAAGGCTGAAGCTGCTGCATGTATTTCTTTCTGATTTCTGTCAAGACTATATAAGATCTACAATATACAGGCTAATTAAATAGAATTCTGAAATGAATTATTTAGCGTGTCCACAACATTGACTAAGATGTTGGTGTTGTGGCAGACTTAAATCTATTTGAGTTGTACTTTGTAGGTTGTGGCTGAATGTAGCAAGGCAGAACAATGGTTGTTAGAAAGAAAACAGCAGCGCAGGAGTTGATGCCTAAAAATGCTGATCCAGTTTTTTGGTCGAGTGAAATTAAGAAAAAAACAGATATTCTTGATGTGTATGTCTCTATATCCGTCTCTCTTGTCTATTATGATAGCAAAGATGCATATGTATCTCATGTCACTAATATTTTCAAACAATTGAATGTTAATACCAAAGGAATTCCATGTCAAAATCTTTGTTGGCAGAATCCTGAGCGATCACTGTTTTGTCAGTTTTAATGCTAATAATTTGTGGTAAAGTGTTAATGTAGACGAGGATCGGAAATGGTCTTTTTCCCCTTCTCCTTCAGCTAATGTACTAAAATTTGTCTATATGTGCCAGTATCAGTTGCAAATTTGGTTGCAAGGGCAAAAATAGGGTTGCTTTTTGAGCTAAAAGTAAAGTAGTCATTATCTAAAGTAGATTTAATGATGCTGCCAATTGAGTTTGTTTGTAAACAATCTTTAGCAAGGGAATGTTGTAGTAGGAACATTTTTTTTGTAATTCCTTGTGCTTTTCTTATCCGATCCTTCTATTTCTATCAGTCTGATAGGAATATCTCTGCTCTGTATGTCAGGATGTGCAAGCATATATAATGAGCTCCAAGGCCTCAGCTACAACACTAGATGAAATAATGTAGAGGAGAAAGAAAGAGAATGATGACATGTCAATAGATTGATGTACATACATTTAGACATGTAGCACAATACGACGGGGAATATCCAAAATTAACAACTTGATCAACTGGGCTACCAGTATTGTGCAGCAGCAATACCAATGATGAAGAGTATGCTGGGCCTGAGGATGTCCTCAGATAACATACCTGAGGTTAAAAGAAATATAGTTGTAAATTAGGGGCATTTTTGTAAATGTAAGGAATGGACATTATATTTACAAAAATGACCCTGCGGGGCACTTGATTTATAAGTACAATTTGTTTTAACCTCATGGAGGTTAACTGAGGACATCCTCTGACCCATTATTCTCTTAGTATTTTAGTTGCTTTTGCTTTTTCATCTTTGTATTTTCAGAATGAAGTTCAGAAGATATATTGACTATTGTTGATTGACATATTAATAGTACATTGATTGTTTTTTTTAAGGGAATATAATAGGATATTGATGATTGATTTTTTTTTTTTGAACAAATCGTACTTGCGTTACTTAAAAATTATCACTCTTTTGGGATGTTTTTTTATTGGGCCATTAACAAGATATCAATAATTCTATACGTTTAGCCTATTCTATTTCATTGCCAAATCAATCTTACCAATACAAATATTGGGCCTTCAAAGTGGAAATGACACAGCCCACTACCACCAACTTATAAGAAAACCCTAAATGCTCCATATATAAGCACTACCATATAACAATCCCCCTCTTCACTGCCTCCTTGAGCCTCCCCCAATCTCTACACACACCCCCTTCTCTTCTCGCTCAACAAACCCTAGAAATGGCGGAGTCACTAACTCTGAAAGGCACACTGAGGGCCCACACAGACTGGGTAACAGCAATCGCAACACCAATCGACAACTCAGACATGATAGTGACCTCATCTCGTGACAAATCAATCATCGTCTGGAAACTCACCAAAGAGGACAAGTCATACGGCGTCGCTCAGCGTCGTTTAACCGGTCATTCTCACTTCGTCCAAGACGTCGTTCTTTCTTCCGACGGTCAGTTCGCTCTCTCCGGCTCTTGGGACGGTGAGCTCCGTTTGTGGGACCTCTCTAATGGGACCACTGCTCGTCGCTTTGTGGGCCACACCAAGGACGTTCTCTCCGTGGCTTTCTCGATTGATAACCGTCAGATTGTGTCGGCGTCTCGTGACCGTTCGATTAAGCTGTGGAACACTCTGGGGGAATGTAAGTATACGATTCAGGATGGCGATGCGCATTCCGATTGGGTGAGTTGTGTTAGGTTTAGTCCTAATACTGTTCATCCTACCATTGTTTCGGCTTCGTGGGATAAGACTGTTAAGATTTGGAATTTGAGTAATTGTAAGCTCAGGTCTACTCTTGCTGGTCATAATGGTTATGTTAATACTGTTGCTGTTTCTCCCGATGGTTCGCTTTGCGCCAGTGGTGGCAAAGACGGTGTCATTCTCTTGTGGGATTTGGCTGAGGGCAAGAAGCTCTACTCGTTGGATGCTTCTTCGATTATTCATGCTCTTTGCTTTAGTCCTAATAGGTACTGGCTTTGTGCTGCTACTGAGTCCAGCATTAAGATTTGGGATCTCGAGAGCAAGAGCATTGTTGTCGATTTGAGGATTGACTTGAAGGCTGAGGCTGATATGGCTGCCGAGGGGAATGCCACTCAGACCAATGCTGGCAAGAATAAGGTCCATTTTCTGTTCATTTTGAAGTTCGAGTTTTTTCGTACAATGTCATTTCTGTTACATCTTTTGATTGTTACATTTATGTATAACTGAGTAATACGTTTGTGTATTTATATGTTTATATTTACGGTCAATATGTATTTTGCTGACATTTTTTCATGTGTGTGCATTCCTTATGATTACAGTCATATCGGACATTCGTACTTGTATGGTTATGTTGAGGTTTTTTCCAGTGTTCTTGCTGTTGTGCTGTGTTTCTGATGTATCTTTAAAATTGTAAAAGTCAGTTATAATATTTCTGTTATGTTTACATAATTACACGTATGTTTGTGGATGTGTATTTTCATACATTATATAAATCACATGAGATTGAGTTTATTGATATCATTTTTCATGTACATGCACATTTATTTGTAATTCTAATGACATTCATATTTTTGTGTTTTTCTTGTAGATAATTGTTTTCTTTAGTTCTGTGTTTCAGTTTCAAATTGTTATATGTCATTTATACTTGTATCACTGAATGTGATCATTATCTTCAGGAAGCTGCCAGCTATTATAACTACTTTTTTTTTATTTACTTCAATTGCCAGGTTGACTCTAATATTGAAATGTGTTATTTGTAAAAATGAGCAGCTCATTTTTTGTGAAACTCTGCCACCCATTCGTCGTCATTGTACTATATAGTTTTTTTGGTTACGCTTATATCATATGATTATGGTAGAATGTATCTGTACCGGTTCTATGCATTAAAGTTTTCTCATCTTTTGTCGGGTTCAGTAGTATGTATGGTTTCTTTTACATAATGTGGTGCAATTTATAAACTTTTGGATTAGATCTGAATTCTTTGCCATACATGAATTGAGGTGGTAGGGATGGTGCAGTTTTCCCTTTATGATGTCTCATCATGTCTTATAATACATGCTGGTCGGAAGATCTTACTGTCTCTCGATTGCTTAATGTACACGGTATTAGTTGTGTTGTGTCTACATTTGCATTCTTCGGCCTACAACATGTTTATCAACAATGATGTACCTGTAAATAGAATTGGTTCCTTTAAAAAAAAGTACATTTTCTTTTTCTCACTTCTAAATTCTAATGCTTGTCATAATTGATGTATTATGATGCAGGTGATTTACTGCACAAGTTTGAGCTGGAGTGCTGATGGAAGCACTTTGTTCAGTGGATACACAGATGGTGTTGTCAGGGTTTGGGGCATTGGACGTTACTAGAGGAGCCATATGTAGCGAGCAATTACCAGTTTTACAATCTCGGTTATCTATTGAATCAATCTAGGACGTGTAGACTGATATTTGATATCTCTATCTTGTTTACTTGTTTGTGTTTTCATCTGTTTTCAGTTTTGGATAATTCTATGGTGTATGGTTTCTCGACTATTACAGTACTTGGTTGTTTTGCCTAATACCTGCTATTTTTGTGCTGCATTTACCTATACTACTGTCATCTGTGGGTTCAGTTTATTATTCTTCTATATGATTACAATATTACATTGATGCACATTCCGTTGCCATGGAACCCCTGTGTAAGTACCTGCAAAGAAAGTAAATTTATTAATGCTCCCAAGGCTTTGGTTTGTTTCTTTATTCACTATAGTATGAGAGGAAGTGTTTTTGGTTGAAGTGCATTGTTTTTGTAGATTCAATAGAGCGGAAGTGTTTTGGGTTTGATTCAAACTTTAGTGAACCTAGTTTAAACAGGATAATTCGGTCTCGAAAATATTACAATACCTGATTTGGTACCCCGATTTTGGCCCAGTTAAACTGTGGCATTTCCGTATTTATGTTGATTGTGTTGGTGGCATGTGGCACTGCTTTCTTGCTACTCCATTTTTACTGGCATGTGGCACTGCTCTGCTTTCTTGATACATGTTTACAACTTTCTACCCCTCATTACCTCGTATATGGGGGTTATTGTTTTTTTTTAATAATTTTAACATCTTTGCATTTGAAGTTTCTGTGATTGGTCTTACAGTGGATCAATCGCCTGAATCATAAAAACTCGTTATCAAGTATTCACAAAATTGAAGGTAGTTTTCATAGTTACGACTTGGGAGATAATTAAACTACAAATTACTAGTGTTTGAACATGTATATAACTCTGATAAATTTCTATGTGAAAACTTTCTGAATAGAAAATGGAAAGAAGATATATGATTTTTTTTCCTCAAACTTTAACCATCGTCTTCGACCTGCACGCAAAAGGATAACATGAAAGAAAAAAAAAATAAAGCAGCCTTCGGTCCCTTCCATTCCTCATTTACTTGGCTACATTTGTTAGTCTTCAATCCCCTACCATTCACCGTCTTGCCTCCGTTGTTCGTCTCCAGGATGCGGCATAATGGTATGTTTTCAACTGAGTTTCCCACACCCTCTTGCTCGTAAGTAAACCAACCACATACCCCTTTACGTAACGAGGAAGCTCCTTCGTTTAAAGTTCTATGAGATGGTGTGACTTCATCCAGTTCCTATAGGCTATGTCCATACCCATCACCACCTCCACCTCCACCTCCACCTCCACCTCCTTAGAAATGGTAAATGATATTGTCAGTGTTTGAGGCTTGTAGACTGTAGCTTGGAGATTTAAAAAACAAGCTAAAATTTTCGGATAATATACTAAAAAAAGGGTAACTTTATGTTGCTTGTTACTTCCACTTGTAAGAGAGAAATTAACTTAGCCAAATTATCCAATCTTGCAATTGCAGCATTCTTTATTTTTGTCCTTTGTGGATATTGGTCTCTGTATGTACACAATTGCGAGGAGTAAAATAACGTAGTAAATTTATTTCAACTTGATTATTTTCTGCAAATTTAGTTTAAACTACTTACTACAGTAGACACTAGACATCTAATGTTAAATGAGTCGAACAATAATGCAAAACTTAATCGTTTGAAGGTTGAATTTCGTTGAAGACATAATTGTGAAATTCAAAATTCCGTAAATAAATAAAAGTCAAATATTTTACATCTTGCGATTTTTATTTCTGCGAAACAAATATGTACGAGTATTAATGCTTTGAAATTGCATTCCCTAAGAACTATACAACCAAGGGGGAAGATCGAAACAAGCAAAAGCCTATAAGAGAATAGTGTAGATTTTCAATATGAAAAAGATACGAATTGTTGTATCATGAGTTCATTACTTGTATACTCTGAATAAAAGTTTAAATAAAAATTTCATTTCTCAAAATAAATAAATAAAAAAAAACCTATCTTTTTTAAACAAATGCAAAAAGTCAAAAAGAAAATTAATTTAGAATTGATGGGAGTATTAATTAATCTTTAATCTATAAGATTCACCAGAAAGGTTTAAGATATGTTTTCTATTCTAAGTGCCACAGTTGAGTATGGTCTCCATCAAAGGTTTGCAATACTATAACAGTGCATTATATCATATTATTAATGAGATTCTATGTATTATGTCCCTTAACAACGCGCTAATCACCAAGATATTTTGACTTAATTATAGTTTAAGTTCACTGAATCTGCTGTTGATAGAGTTTATGTGTTGATGCGAGCTCCATGTATACATGGACCACTGCCTAATTTCTGATTCCTTGATTATCATATATCCATATTTAGTGACACTTACGTACAATTAGCATGTGACCGTCCCACCAGTTTTACTTCAATCTAGAGAGCTTTTGAACCATGTATTTCTCAACCTAATCAAACGCATCTAGGTGTCATTATGTGTATGATTCTTCATTAATCAATCACTAATTAGAGTTAGAGTTATTACTACTTTCTTTTAAGTTTTTTTTTGCCTCTTATCTCCTCACATTACGTTTGATGATGAGTTAAAGAAAATGTTTACAAGTGAGCAATTATAAGAAAAAAATGTAGTGTAAATATTTAGGCAGTAAATTTTTTCAAAATTTAAGTGAGCAATTATAAGAAAATATGCAGTGTAAATATTTAAGTACTAAAATTTTCATGAACTTTTCATTAAATCATTTGTAAAATTTAGTTATTAAAATTATGATTTATTAGTACTACATGTATCTTATCCTAAATACAAGCTGTTTATTGTTATGCCATTTGTGTTGTTCCCTAACGTGGTCTCATGTTAAAGAGTGGTCTCATGTTAAAGAAAGGGAAACATTAGGACAAGCAAGTCTCATTTTAGTACTCCCTCCGTCCCACAATACAAGTCTCTTTTGGAAAAATTACGCATCTTAAGAAAATATTAATTAGATGATACATTTCCTCTTATACCCATTATAAATGCATTGACTTTTAAGAACATTAGCTATTTTATACTATTGGTCATTCCTCATTAATTGCTATATAATTTTCAAAAAGGGTAGTTTAGGAAAATTATCACAAATTTACATTGAAAATTGAAAATGGACATGTATTATGGGAAAAAAAATTTCCTCAAAAGAGACTTGTATTGTGGGACGGAGGGAGTACTTAATTCTTTCAATAATAATATGTTATTGTTATGTCGAGTTTAGGGATATAGTTATGTCAAGTTTAGGGATGGGCATCCTTCGCGACTATGTGTCAAGTTCAATTTTAATCCGCATTTTATCTCGAATAGAAATAAAAAATTGCTTTGACGGATAGACACTCATAAACTTTTCGATTTTGAAGGAATATATTACTCCCTCTGTCTCACATTGTTTTTCTTGTTTGAAATGTTGGCCCTGTTCATAACATGAGACAAATTACTAATTTACGTCTAATCTATAAGACGGAATATAGTCATGAGTGATCTTGTTGGATTCGTATTTATGAGTACTTTAATACAGTGAAGTTTTTATATTTAAACTAATACGAAATTAAAGATATTAACGATCAAAAGTACGCGTTGGCAAACGTGTCCAGTCAAAACAGGAATGATATTTAGGGACGGAGGGAGTACAAATTATATCCTATATATAATTGGCGTAAGGAGGATCAGGTGGTCTGGTGGTCAGGATTTAAAATGTAATTTCATTAGAAATTATAAATGGGCCACTGTGGACTACTGAAACGAGTTGGGCTAATGGTTTAAAAGCTAAAACTATCACGTATTTTTAATTTAAAAAAGAATGTACTAAAATAAATAATACATGATAAAACACAAAAAATTAAAGTTGAGAAAATTGTTGTTAACTAAAATTAATGCAAAGATATTTTAGATTAAAGTTTAAAATATAATTTTTAAAAAAACCTTACCACAAAAAATAGTTCCAAGAAAACCAAATTTTTAAAAAAAGTCATAAAAAAATATTAATTTTAGATTTGACAACAAACATGTTTTAAAATTTATACTAATAAAAGTTAACACAAATCAATAAACTATCATTTTATTATTTTTGCAAACATTTTAGATTCGATACTTAAATTGTAAATAAATTTAAAAACAATCCAAAAATCCAAAATAAAATAATTAATAGAGAATCTGAATATAATAAGTACAAAAAATCTTATAACAATTTAATAATTTAAAAGTTACAAAAATATTTAATTTCTTCAAAAATAAAATTTAAAATAAATTAATAAAGAATAAAAATAATAAAATATTCATCATCAAATTAATTAGTTATTATTATTATAGGAAAAAGTGTCGTAATAGCACAATTAACAAATAAGGATAAAATAACAAAAAATCATAATAAAAAATAAATCACAAAATTCTTTATATATAATAAACAAGTATACCAAGCATACCATCAGTATTTCAATTCAAAAAAATAATTTTTAAAAAAATAAGAATTTTCATTTAATTACAAAAGAATTTTTTTAAGAAAATATATGCTAACACAAGATATTAAAAAAATAATCAAAAAAACATGTTATAATTGAAAATGACGTATGCGCATGTATGTTAAATTACAATAATTTCTCACATGTATAAATTATATTATATATATTCTAATAAATTGAAAAAAGATGCCAAAAAACATTAAAATATATGTTAGGCTAAACCTTAAAATGTAATTTTCAAAAAAATTGTTTACAAAATAAAAAAGTTTTAAGAAAAATATTATTTTAATAAAAATCATTAAAGATTCTATTTTTAGGTTTGAAAATTAACAAACAAGGATAAAATAGCAAAAAACCATGATTAAAAATAAGTCGCAAATTCATTTTTTGTATATAATAAACAAGTAAACAAAACATATCATCATAATTTCAAGTCAAAAAATAATTTTAAGAAAACAAGTATGTACATTTAATTACAAAACAAAAAAGAAGTCTTTAAGAAAATACATGGTAAAATAATATAATAAAAAAGTAATAAAAAACATGTCATAATTGGAAATGACACCAAAATTCACAAAATATAAAATTTAATATAATGCAATTAAAATAAATATGTACCAACACAAAAACATAAAAAGATAATATAAATTTTCTTTAAAAAAAGTACAAATATATGTGTGTTCACAATTACATAATCACATATATATATAAATAATAGTTAAACCAAAAAGTCCCCACATGTAAAAAGGATATTATATATATTCTAATAAAATTGAAGAAAACTCCCCAAAAATTTGAAATATTAAAACATATGTTAGGCTAAACCTTAAAATATAATTTACAAAAAAATTATTTACCAAATAAAAGTACTTTAAGAAAAAATCATTTTAATAAAAAAAATAAAATTTTAAAAAAATAATCAATATTCAAACAAAAAAAAAATTAATACCACACATATTTCCAAAAAATTTAAAAAAATGCCTTTAAAAATTATAGAAACACTATAACAAAAGATCTAAAATTTTTAAGATAACCATTTAATTATATAATCCAAAAGATAAAAAAATAATAATAAATTGTTACACGAATATAGTCCCTATATGTTTCAAGTATTCATATGTAATCTAATAAAATAAAAAAAATCAAAAATAATTATAAAATACTAAAAAATATGTTACCCTAAACTCTGGAAAAAAATTGTAGAAAAAATATTTACAAAAAAAAAACAAATGTATACTCACAAACTCTATAACTTATGTATTATTATCATTAAAAGTAAAAACAAACTATTCAATATACTTTAAAACTAATTAATTTTTCAAGGAAAAAAAATTATAATTAAAACTATATTAATAAAATTATCCGTGCATTGCACGGGTATAAAGCTAGTTTTATAAAAATTTATAGATCAAGATCAGAATAGATTATTGAAAACAGTCGAACAGATAAGTCTATTTATTTACAAGTTAGGAATAAAAATTATTTAGGATTGGAGATAACCCTAGGCTCTCGAATGAATAAGAAACGCGGCTGATCACGATTATCATCCATGATAAGTTATTGTCGAACTTAAATTTTGAGTTATTTATAAAGCATTAATTAATTATTGTTTTATTTGTTTTTTGTTTAGAATTAATTAACAATAAAATGACATACTAATAATTTTCATTAAGGGTCAAACAAAATTTAATTTATAAAGATAAATCGTGTATCAACTCGATCATCGTCTTTATGTTTAACATAAAATGCTAGTACTATCAGAGTGGACATTAATTGGCCAAGACTATCGAGTCTTTCAAGCTAGGTTTGGCCATCAAATGGCTAAAATATGAAGCCATTCAAATTGGAAGCGGCTGACCATGCAAAATATGCAAAGAAGTTTGGCAGTGTTATAAATTATTAGCTATATTACTAACATTAACTGTGTAAGAAAAGAAAGAGAGAGCAGTATAGAGAAGTTGCTTCTGTATATTATTTCCATTGTCTGATAAGCCTTTTATAGGCAAAGGTAGCAAGCCCATTTTGACAAAATGGCAATCAACAATGTAAACATGTAACACGTTTTACAATACTCCCCTTTGATTGTCATTTTAGTACGGTTCATAGATTGCCTCGTTAAAACCTTATCAAAGAAAAACCCAGTGGGATAAAAACTTTGGTGAAGGAAAAAGAGTACAATCTCCCCTTGGAAGAAATCAATCATTCACTGAAGTTTTGTTGCAACATATCCTTGAGTCGACGCATTCCAATGTTATGTCGTAGTTTCCCGAATGTTGAATTCGGTAATGATTTTGTGAATAAGTCTGCAGGATTGTCACATGACCGAATTTGTTGTACATCAATTTCACCATTCTTTTGAAGTTCATGAGTGTAGAAGAATTTTGGTGAAATATGCTTCGTTCTGTCTCCTTTGATATATCCTTCCTTGAGTTGATCAATACATGCAGTGTTATCTTCAAACATAACAGTGGGATTTCTCGTGATGTCTGGTAATCCACATGATTCTTGAATGTTCTTGATGATAGACCGCAACCAAACACATTCTCTACTGGCTTCATGAATTGCAATTAGTTCTGAGTGATTTGATGAGGTTGCCACTATAGTTTGCTTTGTGGATTTCCAAGAAATGGCTGTACCGCAATATGTAAATACATATCCAGTTTGTGATTTGCCAAAATGAGGATCTGACAAATATCCAGCGTCTGCATATCCAATCAATTGAGATGTCGAGTTTTTCGGGAAGAATAACCCAAAATCAACTGTTCCACGAAGATAACGGAATATATGTTTGATCCCATTCCAATGTCTGTCCATTGGAGCAGAGCTAAACCTGGCCAATAAATTCACAGCAAACGCAATATCCGGCCTTGTATTATTCGCAAGATACATTAGTGCACCAATTGCACAAAGATATGGAACTTCAGGACCAAGAACATCCTCATCATCTTCTCTTGGTCGAAATGGATCTTTATCAGGTTCTAAAGATCTAACCACCATTGGAGTGGTCAAAGGATGAGATTTATCCATGTAAAATCTGCTCAAAACTTTTTCCGTATACGTGGATTGGTGGAGGAAAATTCCCGATGACAAATGCTCGACTTGTATACCAAGACAATATTTTGTCTTTCCAAGATCTTTCATCTCGAATTCTGTCTTTAGATATATGACAGCATCATCAACCTCTGTAGTTGTTCCTACAAGATTTAAATCATCCACATATACAGCAATGATCACAAAACCAGATTGTGATTTCTTGATAAAAACGCATGGACAAATCGGATTATTAATATACCCATTCTTTTGTAAATAACGACTAAGTCTGTTATACCACATACGACTAGATTGTTTCAGCCCATACAATGATCGTTGAAGTTTAATGGAATATATATGACGAGGTTTCTTAAATTCATCCATTTTCAACCCTTCTGGGATTTTCATAAAAATTTCACTATCAAGTGAACCATATAGGTATGCAGTAACGACGTCCATAAGACGTGTTTCCAATTTTTCATTTGATGCCATACCTAAAATGAAACGAAAAGTAATTCCATCCATTACTGGTGAGTATGTCTCTTGATAATCAATGCCAGGTCTTTGAGAAAACCCTTGAGCCACAAGTCGGGCTTTGTATCTCACTATTTCATTCTTTTCATTTCGTTTTCTTATGAATACCCATTTATTTCCAACAGGGTTCACACCAATTGGTGTTTGGACAACAGGTCCAAATACTTCTCTTTTACGCAATGAATTTAATTCTGTTTGAATTGCGTCTTTCCATTTAAGCCAGTCTTTTCTTCGACGGCATTCATCCACACTTTGTGGTTCAGGATCAGAATTTATATCGATATCCAATGCCGCGGAATACACAAATACATCATCGATTATGGCTTTACTTCGATCCCATAATTTCATGTCATGCACATAATTTATTGAAATTTCATGATTATTTAATCCCTCATCTTTAGGGACTAGAATCTCTTCAGGAGATAATACCATTTCAGGGGTATTTGCTACTTCTGGAGCATGTGCCACTTCAGGGGCATTTTTCTTTGTTTTTCGTTTTCGTGGTGCAACATCTTTTGCACCGACCGGTCTACCACGCTTCAAGCGCGGATTTGATTCCGTAACCAACTCTTTTGATTTTTGAATTTGTACATCTATTCTAGCTGGAGTATTTACTGCAGGTATATGAGATTTTATAATTTTTCTAGAATCGTTAAATGCGTCAGGCATTTGATTTGCTATATTTTGCATATGAATAATCCTTTTAACTTCAATTTCACATTGACCGGTACGTGGATCTAGAAAATTTAATCCCGATGCATTCCATGTAATGTCAGGATTAGCCTTATTCGAATATTTATCTCCCCCTAAAGGAGGAAACACTAATTCGTCAAAATGACAATCTGCATATCTCGCGGTAAATAAATCTCCAGTTAGTGGTTCAAGATATCTAATTATAGATGTCGAATCAAAACCAACGTAGATACCTATTCTTCTTTGAGCTCCCATCTTCGATCTCTGTGGTGGAGCAATCGGCACATATACAGCACTTCCAAAAATTTTGAAGTGAGAGATATTAGGAATTTGACCAAGTACTAATTGTAGTGGAGAATGTTTGTTATAGGCAGTTGGTCTAATCCTAATAATATTGGCAGCATGAAGTATTGCATGACCCCAAATGGATGTAGGTAATTTTGCTTTCAACAATAGTGGTCTTGCAATAAGTTGAAGTCTTTTGATAAAGGACTCGGCTAATCCATTTTGTGTATGTACATGAGGAACTGGGTGTTCAACTGAGATCCCTACAGACATGCAATAGTCAACAAAAGTTGCAGATGTGAACTCGCCGGCATTATCTAAACGAATTGACTTAATGTGATGATCTGGGAATTGAGCTCGCAGCTTGATTATCTGGGCAAGTAATTTTGCAAAAGCATCATTACGAGTTGAGAGAAGACAAACATGAGACCATCTAGTTGAGGCATCAATTAATACCATGAAGTACCTAAATGGACCAGAAGATGGGTGGATAGGCCCACATATGTCCCCTTGGATTCTTTCAAGAAAATTTGGATTCTCAATCTGAACTTTAGTAGGAGATGGTCGAGTAATCAATTTTCCTAAAGAACATGCTGAGCAAGGAAGGTCATTGTTTGAAAGAACTTTAAGATCTCTTAGAGGATGTCCAGTAGAATTCTCTATAATGCGACGCATCATAGAGACACCAGGGTGACCTAATCTTTCATGCCAAAGTGTAAATGATTTTGGGTCTACTAGTTTCGAAGCAATGACATTGTGTGACTCAATGGCTCTAATTTTCATCATATATAATCCTGAAGAAAGTGAGAGAAACCTTTCTAAGATTTTCTTGTTGCTAGAATTAGCTGAAGTGATAAGAAGATATTCTTTACCAGCCTCGGAAGTGGTTTCGATGTGAAAACCGTTGAGTCGAATATCCTTAAAACTAAGAAGATTTCTAGTGGACTTACTAGAAAATAAAGCATTTGGAATACGTAATTGTGTACCATTAGGTAAGATAAAACTAGCTTTTCCAAAACCCTCAATTATATTAGAAACACCAGATATGGTCCCAACTTGTGCTTCGGTTTTGGTTAGAAGGCTAAAATATTTCCGGCTCTGTAAAATCGTATGAGTTGTGCCACAATCAGCAATGCATATATCCTCAGGAATCATTCTGTGCATAATAAAGAAACACACTTTTATTTGATAGAAAAACATAACACACTACATAGCTTAAACAAGATAATACACAATATTATAGTAATTTTATGAAACTAATCTTCAGCTTCCCACATGGGAGTTTCATTGGTTTCATTCGGACCATTAATATTTATTCCTCCAGTTGTAACTATCGGGGAATCATCTAGATTATTGTTGGCGAAATTTGTTTCAACTATTTTTCCTTTTGACTTCTGAGATGATTGGTATAGATCAACAAGATGTTTTGGGATATGACAATTACGTGCCCAGTGTCCTTCCATTCCACAATTATGGCATGTATTATTCATTTTCCCTCCCGGTGGTGCCTTTCTTTTGCTCTGGTCAGATTGCCACTTCCGGTGACCAGAGTTGTTGTAAGGACGAAAATGCCCGTGACTTCGACCTCGTCCACGGTATCGACCTTGGCCTCGTCCACCTCTATGCCCTCTTCCACGTACATTCTGCTGGAATGACGTGTTATTTACTTCAGGTAAAGGGGCAGATCCCGTTGGACGGGATTGATGATTTTTAATCACCAATTCATGATTCTGTTCAGCAACAAGGAGAGTTGATAGAAGATCCCCGAACTTGGTGAATTTGCGCTCCCTATACATCTCAGCTAAGTTGATATTATTGGGGTGAAAAGTTGATAGTGTTTTATCAATTTTTCTTTTCTCAGTAACTTTCTCACCGCACATAATGAGTCTAGAACTTATCTTGAATAAAGCAGAACTATATGCCCGAACACTTTTAAAATCCTGAAGTCTTAGATTAGCCCAATCATTTTCAGCTGCGGGTAAATAAACTAATTTCTGATGGTCAAACCTATCTTTTAGATTTTCCCATAAAACATAAGGATCCTCGACTTCTAGGTATTCAGATTTTAAATCTTCATGCATGTGATGTCGGAGAAATATAATTGAGGCAAAGTTTTCTTCAGCCGTAGCTTTATTTCCTGCCTTTATCGTATCGCTTAATTTCTTTGAACCAAGATGCAATTTTACATCTTGTACCCACGACAAATAATTATCTCCAGAAATATCCAATGCAACGAACGATAAGCTTGTAAGGTTTGTCATAATAAATCTGAATTTAACACACAAATTATTAAACTTAAATCATCAATATAAATATTACATAACTCCTAGTTAATCGGGTGCATTAACAGATACACAATAATAAATAAATATATATATATATATCATTATTATCACTAATACTATAAACAGATCTAATAACAAATGGATTTTCACCTGTCGTACGAACGTCTTCGTATACAGATTATCTCCGATCAATAAATAAACTTAAATTAGAGTATCATGCATATGTTAGCTTGTGAACAAAAGTTATTTACCGTATATAGTAATTAATCAACAGCATAATAAAGCACATTTTGATAGTGATATGGGCATTTCTCTTTTAAGGCCATTAAGTTCAGAGTTTCTTTTTTAAAGATTCCCGTATAGTAGGCGGATTAACCGACCATGTAAATAAAAAATCTAGTGTAGTAGGCGGATTAACCGACCATGTAAATAAAAAATCCGGTGTAGTAGGCGGATTAACCGACCATAAAAATCCGGTGTAGTAGGCGGATTAACCGACCATAAAAATCCGGTGTAGTAGGCGATGCTCCGGCCATATATGTATATTAAAATAAAATTATACCTTCTCAGTTTCGGCAGGGCTTCGTGCTGATAACGTGTTATAAATTATTAGCTATATTACTAACATTAACTGTGTAAGAAAAGAAAGAGAGAGCAGTATAGAGAAGTTGCTTCTGTATATTATTTCCATTGTCTGATAAGCCTTTTATAGGCAAAGGTAGCAAGCCCATTTTGACAAAATGGCAATCAACAATGTAAACACGTAACACGTTTTACAATAGGCAGTACGTTGAAGGGATTAATAAAACTTTTTTTGTTAATTAAATTAAGAGATTAGGAACGAGAGATATATACATCTCATAGATAACTTCTCTAAGATACTTGAGATTTATATGTAAATGTGAAGTAGGTATTTTTAAAATATATTTTTTTAAGTATCTCACGAAAACTGAGATCAATCTCAATATCCTTTTTCTCTTAAATTAAACTTGAATATATGTTATATTGAGATTTGAGACTCTGGGAGCAGTGTTGTAAAAAGCGGGAATCGGACTTAATCGGTAGAAGTACTGTCCAGGGATTAATCGGGGATTAATCGAGTATTTGGGGATTAATCGGAATGATTAATCGAATAATCGGATTATTAATCAGTTCGGTAACCCATGGAACAGGGATTAATCGGTGATTAATCGTGATTAATCACCGATTTTTAGAACAGAGTCTGGGAGTGATAGCATCTCTGAGACTAATTATACTTAATGTAGATTCTCAGATACTTTCAAGGGCAGTTTTAGGACCTTCAATAACTCTCTGCAAGATAATAGAATTGAGAACAAGTATTGTGGTTCAAATCTACTTCCAGTGTTTATTGAGTTATATCATTACAATACATATGTGCAGCCTTATATAGGCTTCAAGAATTTAAACTAACATCATTGCTTACATCATATGTATAGTCTACTATATTGACTAGCCTACAATTGTTGATTAACTAATATGCCTACTATATTGACTAGCCTACAATTGTTGATCAACTAACAATCTAACATTTATTCTATACTCCCCCTCAAGTTGGTGCATAGATGTCTATCATGCCTAACTTGTCAATAACATTGTTAAACATTGTCTGAGAAATTCCTTTAGTGAGAACATCGGCCAATTGCTCTTCTGATGGCACAAACGGAAAGCGAATAATTTTTCTGTCAAGATTCTCTTTAATGAAATGACGATCAACCTCCACGTGTTTCGTTCGATCACGCTGAACCGGATTATGTGCAAGCTGAATGGCAGATACATTATCACAATATAAGTCCATAGGACTTGGAAGCATAAGTTTCAGTTCTTTTAAGACATTACGGATCCATAACAATTCACAAAGTCCATTTGCCATACCTCGAAATTCAGCTTCTGTACTTGATCTAGCGACAACTTTCTGTTTTTTACTTCGCCAAGTAACAAGGTTTCCACCAATGAAAGTAAAGTATCCAGAAGTAGAATGCCTATCAGTCTTATCACCAGCCCAATCTGCATCTGTGTATCCAACAACATTTAAAGCATTATCCTTCCTGAACAATAAACCTTTTCCTGGAGCCTTTTTCAGATATCTTAGGATGCGACAAACTGCATCCATGTGTTGTTCACTCGGACAATGCATGAACTGACTAACAACACTTACAGCATACGCAATATCTGGTCTCGTATGGGATAGATAAATTAATCTTCCCACGAGACGTTGATATCTCTCTTTATCAGTAGGAACTTGGTCAGGGAGAAGAGCTAATCCATGATTCATCTCTATTGGTGTTTCTGCTGGTTTACAATCCAACATCCCTGTTTCGGCAAGTAAATCAAGAAGATACTTTCTTTGTGAAATTGTGATCCCTTTCTTCGACCTTACAACTTTAATCCCCAAAAAATATTTTAGTTCTCCGAGATCCTTCATTTCAAATTCCTTTGAAAGATACATTTTCAACTTAATTATTTCTTCCGGATTATCTCCTGTAATAATTATATCATCAACATACACAATCAAAGTTGTAATTCTGCCATCTTTGTGTTTGATAAATAATGTATGGTCAGAATTACTTTGTTTGTATCCAAGTGCTTTCATAAATTTTGAAAATCTTTTGAACCAAACTCTTGGGGATTGTTTTAAGCCATACAATGATTTCTTCAACTTACAAACCTTACCCATGTCTCTTGGATTATATTTCACACCCGGAGGCATATCCATATACACTTCATCTTCTAATTCTCCATTGAGAAATGCATTCTTCACATCAAGCTGATACAATGGCCAATCTTTATTGGCTGCAATCGACATTAATATTCGAACAGTATTGATCTTTGCCACGGGTGCGAAAGTCTCCCTGTAAGAACCCGAATTTTCGGTAGAATTAAAACTTTTTATTTTTTTGATGAAAGAATGAGCAGTGACTCCGACTACAAGGTATTAACAAAGAATGTGAATGGGTATAGATCTAAATGATCATATGTCATGAAGAATACTTTTGGTTGATAGCATAAATAAGAATAATCTATCTCCTAAGGATATAAGTTATATTATTCCAAGAAAGATTATGCTTGTGTCATCCAAATCAATATCTATTATAAGTACAGCGGTTCCATAAAAAGGTTAAGAAACACCCGAGAGTAAACCAGGTTCATTTTCCTAATTATAGGAATTAAATAAAAATAAGTGATGAATAGTGATTTTGGTGGAATTTAGAATATTATTATAATAATGCTATATCCGGTATTCGGAACGGATTTCTGAGTTCGTATTAGTGATCCAGGAGGAAAATAAGTGTATGTAAAAGCTGTCGGATTCAGAAACAGAGCACTTTCATTTTTCTCCGAGAATTCCCTGGACACTGCCAGACTTAAGGATTTATTTAAGGGATTTAAGGAATTTAAATTCGAGAAGTATTAAGAAAGATGGAGAATGTTATTATAAATATTAAGAAGGTTTTCGGTAAAACCCTAACTAGAAACGAATGAGTTATTCCCTCGAACGATCAACGATTAAGCAATAAATGAACAAAGAATCAAGCAGAGGGCTAGATGCATGCATGTGGGCAAGTGATAAATATCTAGTACTACTTAGTTACATAAGTAACTAGCATGGTTAGACATTAACTAGCACTTAGCAAGATCAAACTACTAGTTACATGATAACCATCCAATCTTCAACACTTGTCTCCTCATTTTCATCATCCATTGCATCACACCTTTATTAAAGTAGCTTTTTGGACAAGATATTATCTTACTCTCATCACAATAATTCACTTTAGATGAGATATTAGCAAGAGACCAAGCAAAAAAATATCAAACTCTCCACATTATAGCTCCATTCGGCTTTTAACAAAATTCAAGGATCAAAATCCTACTTCCACCCATCATTTGATCTTGTAATTTTTATGGTGAGTCTTACATTTCATAAAAATGATCTCCTCAAAATCTTAGCTTCAATTTCATCTTTTTCCATTTTCAAATAAATCACCAAAGAAGAGGGTGAATAGTGTTCTTATGAACTAATCTTTGATTTTCTTGTTTTCATGGTTGATCTTAGCTAGCTTAAGCGCTCCTAAGGACTATACCAAGCTTTGTAAGGCTAGATCATACTCCAAGGAAGGTATAACAACTTGAAACCCTAGATCTTGTTTTGAGTTTAAGCATGTTCTTGATGGATCTAGCTTAGTGATGATTATATTCATGTTATAACCATGCTTAGTTAGTGATTTAGTGATTCAAATAGAATGATGATTATTATGGTGAAGCATGATGTACTTGGACAGATTGAGATGTATATGAAGTGTAGAAATTGTGTGGATGCCCGGTGTGGCTTGGTTGGTGTGTTATGATTTTAGAAACATTCGATTTATAGCCGTCGTAATGCCAAAATTTCGATAACTTTAATAAAACGAGTTTGACAGTAGATATAACTCACGGACTAGCTTTGTAATCTGCCATATTAAGGTAGATTATGTTATAAGATTCGTTTTGATATAAAGTTCGTATGAAATGGACTTACGGTTTAGGAGTTATGATTAAATTCGTAAAAGTGGTTCGAAACCGTAAACGAAAGTTCGTAACTGAAATTGGATCCCTTTAATACCACGAAATCAGTGGCGAATCTTGATAATTAAATATTAGAGGTAAAAAGGAAGGCGTGAGAGAAAACCACAAGTAAAATGGATCGTTTTCCGATTTTATAAAAAAGTTCGAATCGAGGCTAAGTGCGAAGAAACCACTTTTCGGAGGTAACACTATTCACTAAAACCCCCTGCCCTGTTTTAGCAAAAATCCGAAAAATTAATCTTCTGATCTAAGTCCAATTTTGGGTTAGCTACCTTCTAGACATTCTCTAGATCATGTACGCGAAAACGGTGCGTCATTTGAGTTAACGGTTACCGAGTTATGAACGTTTTAGTGAAAGAGGTGTGAATAGTAAAGATCCGTAGTCGACCGAACTTCAAAAATGCATTTCACCTATCTAGGCCCGTGGCTTCGAATTGGAAATTTTATGATAAATATTACAAATACCAAAGACGATTTTAGAAGTGGTTTCGTAATTAATTACAATTCCAGTGATTTATTAAAAGGGTTGGAGTTTGAGTCCCGGAATAGTAATTCCCAGGGAAGTCAACTCTAGAGGTACTACTTTGACCACCCATTTTGGCTAGATTAAAAGAGGAATCTCGAGTCGACTAAAACATGAAACTTGTTAAGAATAATCGAGACAACATATTGGTGCAAAGAACGAGGTTATAAATGATTAAGTAAGATATACGAAAGATCCGACATTAAGGATAGGTTCGAGGTGTGTTTTGGACTAAGCTTACATGACTTAAGTTAAGTTATACTTAACCTTCGAAATGTTAAGTGATTGACCTCGGTTGTTGTGACTATTTATAGATCACTGGATTGACACGAGGCACACTACCCCTACAGGATTACCAGGCAAGTTTCCAATACTTGGAACTATTGTTGTGATAATATATATAATGATTGTTGTATACATATGCCATAGCATGCATGCCTACTTTCAAGTCTATTGATATTCTTGTTCCCTGAATTGATATTGGCTTATAGACTAGATATGAATTATCAGTTATAAGCATGATCATTTTGCTAAGACCCTTAGTGAAGGGCGTATGATATTCATTCTTTCAATATAGACCGGGAGTCGGTATTTTGGGATATAGAGTTAGTCGTGGAAACCCGGAGGGATTCCAGTGACAGTTTATTTGAGGAATGTTATTTATGAGCATTATTTATATTTCCATAAAGTATTGATTACTTGGAAATTATTCGAGGAATGCTATTTGAATATTATCTCAATCGAGAAGTACTATATGAATACTATTTTGAATATTCATTCGCGTATATTTATTTACTGGATATTATTTTAATATTCATTCGAGCTTTAATTACTTAAATGAATATTAGTTTCGAATATTCATTTAGAGTTGATTATTCAATGAGTAATTACTTTAATATTCATGGAAATTTATTTATAAAATGAATATTATTTTAAGTATTCATTTAAGATTTATGTACTTGATGAATATTATTTTAAAGTACTCATTGGGAGTTCTAATTACTTAAGGTATATTATTCGAATATTCCTTTAAAGTTTTGATTGTTAAATGAATATTATTTTGATATTCATTTGGAATGTTATTTGTTAAATGAATATTATTTTCAAATATTCATTTAAGGTTTGATTTATTTAGTAAATATTATTCTACATATTTATTTAAGTTTATTTATTTAATGAATATTATTTTGAATATTCATTTAAGAAGAGATTTATTTAGTAAATAATTCTATATATTCATTCTAGGATTACCTACGAGCAATATTATGATCTAATCATATTCCTTAATTATTATTGATTTAATAGATATTCTTGGAATATTTATTTAAATTCTTTTGAGTTCCTCTTGTATTGATTAATAGCATTCAAAGATTATCTTTCACCTTCAGATATGGTGTAAAATATTTTGGAGTATTTTATGACTATTTTTATCAAGGGGAGGTTCCCAAACTTTATTTTCATTTAAATCTATCTTAAAGAAGATTTAAATACTCGCTCAACTTCCGAACGTATATAGGGGGACCTCACTTGAGATATGTTATTTAATGGACTGCCCGGTCCTATACTTGCTAAAACTATCTTGTCACTCACATCTTGATTCTTTCAAGCATCGATATGAGTCTGTTTGGTTACCTCCTCAACGCTCGAGGGGTAAGAATTGATGGAACAAGTTTATATCCATTAACAAGCATCAGCTTGGGAAATATTGGTGATTTTTCCTTTCCAACTAGATACGACTACTTTGTGGAGTCCTATCAACAAGTAATATACTTGGGGAAAGGGGGAGGAACTTCACGTTTCAAAGTTATGGATGTGAAATGAACTAGGAGATGCGTAAGTGACCAAATGGCGCCGGTCCAGCAAATGGCCCAACCGTTGGCCGGGGGGTTCCAGAGGGCGGTAGACAAGTAAATCCGTCGGTGCTTCCTTCTACATGTAGTAAACAAGAGGTGGGGAGCATAACATGCGACTGATCATCGTGTAAATGCTATGTCTCCTGGCGCGTCAAACTCCAGTATTAGTTCATCTCTCAATGTTGGAAATTCCCTGCAACCTTATCATTATTGGCAGGTTTGAAAAGTGTTTGAATTGGAATTGCAATACTCTTCCTGCAAGTTCCTCTATTATGAAAAGTTGATAATATCTTGCTCATCTTTGACATAACAGATATTTATTCAAAACAAATATATTTTGAGTTACCTTGTAACTTCATCTCATACCTTATGTTGGTACTACATCGTTAATGCATGGCATATGGTTTCAAAGATATTTTGGACTGTTATATATTATCACTGTTTAATTATATTTTTGGTGGGCTATTGCTCACCCTTGCTTTATTTATTTATATCACAACAACAGCTAGTTCAGATGGCCGCGCAAGGCATACTCAGCATAGGCAGGTGTCAGCCGTCAAAGGATTAACCGCTGAGGTCATAGCTACCATTGCTAAGGATGCAGCCCCTGGTAGGCTAGTTGTTAGCATTTGTACATCAAATGTGTTTATATATATATGACATATACCAATGGATGGCAAAGAGCATGTAATTGTATAATTGTAATTCTTTGGGTTGTAAGAACTCAATCTTGTGATTAATATTATTGAAGGTTACTCTGATTCCATCTCTGGGACTATAACGGGTGTGTTTTATGATGTTGTTCTGGGTCACAAGGTTGTAATTTAAATTATGTTGGTTTTATGGATGGATATTGAGACCGTAACGACCAGATCCCTGACCCTGGATCTGGGGGTGTTACAAAAATGGTATCAGAGAGAGCGTTATATATCCCAGAGATGATGCGACGTTAAAATAATAAATTCATTAAGATAATAAGAACTCTTGCCAAGTTCATAGTCGGACTACTTAATGTAGTACTGACGTATAAAACCCTTATGGGAACTACTAAGTATCATGATAGTAACTTAAGCTCGTTCTCGTACCGACTAGTAAGGCGACAAGCCTTGGAGATTACGAGCAGTAACACAATGATGCTTATTTTGATGCTGAAGATCGGATGGTGGATTCGATAGATTACCCTACTGAAAAACCCGGAAGAGGTTTCAGCAGGGGATGAGAATTTTATTAAAGATAAGAAAGTTTACCTTTGAGGAAATGAGGACTGCAACCAGCGAGACTGTAAGAGTTAAGATATAGTGCTCAGAAAAGTGAGCGTAAAGAACTGAGATATTATTAAGAGAACTAAAGATGCATATTGGATTCATAACCGGACTGCCGAATGAAGTACCAGCAATTAAGACGAATTAGAAGGACTATTTGAGGTCTTATATGAGGATAGAAGAGTGAGAATGATGCATGATTATCAAAGGCATCAATATATGTCGGGAAGCAGAGACCCAGGAACAATTAAGATAGGGGCAAGAAGTGTCATATCATTTGATGATTGGATAAAGTATATAAGGAAGTAGTAAGCGAGACAAAGATCTCAGAACCTACAAGAGGAGAAGACCAATGAGTCTGTGATAAACTAGTAACAAGGCTATCGTCAGGAACCAAGTATAAGTCTAGTTCAATTCAGTGGAATGATGAACCAGAAACATTAGATGCATGTGATTCAAAGGAATATTAAATTCCTTCTTTTCCTTGAATGGATTATGGTAGTTATCTTAGGTTTATTTTGACACTGAATCATAAATGGATTGAGTAAGGCAAGCAGTGGTTGAGATGAAATTGAGAATGCTTTTAGATGAAACCTGAATGAACAGGTGTAGGCCATGTTCTCGAAGTGAGGGTTTTGGCAAAATAAAGTCCAGATAGTAGGACATATAATCAATAGGAAGTAGTGATTGATTGACCCCACCAAATTAAAGACAGTTTCAAATGGAGATTGGCCAACCACACCGGCAAAGGTGAGAAATTTCATAAGATTCACAAGGTATTACCAAAGATTTGCTCAGGACTTTACAGAGAGTGTAGTCCCGTAACCCGACTTATTGTAAGAATAAAAGTTTGAATGGACAAGATAAATGGGGGAAAATCTCCCTGGAGTTAAAGATAAAAAAAAAAAAACTGGTGACGACCCAGCATTGGCGTTACCAAATGGAAGAAGGAGAATTTTGGAATATATTAGGATGCACCTCGTACAAGTTTAGGTGTTGTGCTTGTGCAACACGACAACATAATTTTCGAATACAATTGGACAACACGGTTCACCAGATTCGGATGACCTTGGTAGTGCCAATTCTGGGAAGCGACTGACCCCGATGGTAGCGTTCCTTCTGAGACTAGTTGTTAAGTAGACTGGTATTCGATAGTATCGACTATTAGGACAAGCATGTATCGGGGAGGTATGGCATGTTTAGTTTGAAACTTTTGATTCCCCTTCTAAGGATGATGAATATTTGGTTTCCTTCTAATGGTTAAACTCCCAGCTTTATGTCAATCATTTCGCTACTGTAACTGTTTATGGTTCGACCAGCTCGGATGTTCATAGAAATATTCTTTAGGTATCGAAATGGATTTTCTTAATGTAACCAGTGGGTGGATAGATTGACTGAAATTTCCCTAATCCTGGAAAGGAATTGGACAAAATTTGGCAAACCTTGTCTTTCTGATTATCTGAATACATCACTGAAGAAAGTGGAAACTGAAGCAAACCCTATGAATTGGGTAAGGTAGCCACTACACGGATTGGTAGATAGATCCCAATTATTACGATTGGTTATAGAGACAAAATTATGAAGTTGAGATTGGACGGAAAAAGGGAAATGTAATTAAGAAACAAGTCGGACTAAGAAATTTCGGGATCGACTTAAATGAAAAGGTTGTTATGCCAGAAATGTTAAGCTTTTGTGGAACGTGAAATTGATAAGAGTAACTGAAAGAATAAAAAGCAAAGGAAAGGTGACTGGAGACGGTACCGAGAAGTCGATTGAGACTTATATGGAGTAAAGTTTTGAAAAGATCAAAAGGTATCAAAGTAGAAGGCACTATGCCAGCAATTGTTAGAAAAGTAATGCTATTAGCCGACCCCTAAACTCACATATTTTAGCATGGCCAGTTGGGGCCAAGTCACTAAGGATTATCAAGTGACCGAACCAGCAATGTAAGGACAAAGCAGGGTGCTTCTAATCAAGTGCCAACTGCGAGGCTTTTGATATAAAATGAATTGAAATACAGGATGATGGATTTTATATATACCATGGACGTATTAGGATTGAGGATAGTGACCAATGAAGAGTTACGAAGATTGTCAAAGATGGTGCAGGATGATGCATAAATGTTATCTGAAACTTAGTGTCCTCAAAAGGAGCATTAGTCACTAAGAGATTCACGTTGAACACGACCAATATCTTCCAGAACATCCTTGCTACCATTACCAAGTTCTGTATGAAAGAGTAGATAGACATATGTTGTCTTTTGGAAGGTCATGTAGACCGACATTCGTTTGAAAGAAAGGTTAACATGAGCTACCTATAGATTATTAAGATGAGAATGATTGAAAACAGACCCTTATTAAGGGTACATGATTTGATTGCCAATTTCAGGGTAATGTAAGTATTCCTCGAAAATAGAATTGAGGGTAGAGCATCCATAAATTAAGACGAACCCTGGGGATGCACAAAGGATAGCATCACCCCTAATAAAGACATTTTGAATTCAGACGATATAAGTTGAATCGACCAAAGTATAAAGAACCTGTAAGGATTTGTGGAAAGGAATCTCGAAAAGTACATAGACAGAATTGTTATAAAATTGATTATTGATGTTCGATATACCCTGTACCCAGAAGATACAGGAGGGATGTTGACGATGACCTAAGAAACCCTATAAGGGAAGAGGTAATGTTCTGAACTTCAAAGGGGAAGTTTGGTAAGGAATGTATGACATAGTAATAATAAGGCCAGATGAAGCATGTGTGAAACCATGAGGAAGTATGGATTGAACCAATAAGGTTGAGATTATCCTAAAACGAGAAGGGAGTTAAGTAAGGAAATATCCTAGGTATGATGGGGAGTACCTGTAGTAAAGTTCACACCAGAAAGGTGGAAGCAATGACTTTTGGAAAAGACTGATATACGCTTTCTCCCATTCAGCAGAATTTAAGGGAGAATGCTTTCACCCTGAGTTGGAATAAATCCAGAAAACGTTGACTTCAAGAAATTATTATATTCAGGAAAGGCCAATGAGGTGGCCGACACTTTAAGTATAAGGGAGTAAGTATAAATGCTCATACCAAAGAAACGGAATGGTATTGAGAAGGACTTTGAAGGTCAGAAAGTGGTGGAGGAATTTACATTCCCTCTAATGATTGTGCAAGAATCAACCATAAGAGTAGTTTAAGTAAAGATTCGATTCCTGATATCATCTTAAGCATATTACCTGCGTTAGGAGGTCCTATGTCAAGGTAAACCAGGACCTGGTACGAAATTAACTAAGTAAACCGTTAGCTTCCAGTCTTCTACTAAAGAAATATGATTGATAATTCCGTCAACTTGGCATAGCTACGATGCTTGAAGCTCTTCTGCAATTTTATCTGCTTCATGGAATATCTACATCAAGTTCAGGAAGCGTTCCTTATGGATAGGGAATAGTGATTATTTTGCTTTCCTAGAGGATCTTGGATTGACAATTGTAAAACCTGTATGTTTAGCTATTAAAGACACGACGTAAATGATAAGCAATGATGACCCTTCTGAGAAATTAAGTGGTTACGACTGCGGAAATGTCGAATTGAATCTAAGTTAGAGAAATCATCCAGGTCAGTTTCGGGTGGTTTAATTTTGGAGACGCTGGGATATTTGTAATAAATAATCCGGATATGATGGTACATAGAATGATTATAGTAAAAATGAAGACAAATGACTAATAGAGATGAAAATCGATAAGAGAGTCAGATAGGACTCATGAGAAGCTCCAGTAATAAAACGAGAAAAGTATGGAATTGACAGGGCAAGGGTATTGGCCAAAACAGAAAGTTGGAATTAAGAGAATAAATGACATACAAATTGACTCCTTTTAAGTTTGGAAAATTCGAGGGAATACGGAAAAGATTGATTGAGTAATAAAGAAACTCATGGAATGAAAAAGTGAAATCTAGATGGTTGAACAAAGGAAAATTTGGCCCCAAACGTGTAACACGTATTGAATAAAGGTGAGGAGTGCCTCAACCCTGAGATGACGGTGGAGATAAACAACAAAAGTAAATAAGAATCAGATAATAAGAAGGATGTGATTGATAAAGAAAAGATTGGGAAATAACTATGGAAGCGAAGCAAGGAATGTTATGAATGGATTGATGAATGGGTTTTCCTAATGAGCTATCGGAATGAAAACCTAATGGTGTTAGAATTATGAATATGAAATGGCTAGTGTCGTGGCATGAAATGCCAGTATTAATAATGTCAAGCGAGAAATCCATGATTTTAACCTGAGAGGTTGAAGGATTTTCCAAAAGTAGTTGATACTAATATCGAACAAGAGTATAGGTCCACAGAATGATGGACAGAGCAACAAGGACATGTGATATGTGAGATTACGATAAAGAAGTATTTGATACAAATACGATTATCTTTCTTCGCTAATAAACCTCTATAGTTCAGAGGTGAATTCTAAGTATGATATTTCGACAATCATGAAAATTTTCTTATATAATTCTTTGAAATTCTTTTCTTTTCTTCTTCCTTATTTATTTTCTTTTAAATTGAGAAGAACAACCCTTTAAGGAGGGGAGGTACTGCTACGTGACGATCTGTCTGTGTGATAGAAGTCTAAGTGGAATGCCATTAATTGTTTAATTGTTTGTCAAGTACTAAAGGCTGGCCCCCTTCTGTACTAACTATGCAATATAACAAATGTTCATTGATCACAGTGATCTCTCGATAATTTTTTTTTCTCCACCTAAATATATATACATCGAGATTGCGAAGATTAAAGCGATCAGGAATTGCAAAATTACGAGTGAGGTTATCTCCGGAATTCGTAGCGCGTTAGTGATACCGAAGTCACTGCACGTACCAATAAGGTTTATAGTATAAGACCGGACAAGAGCGTATACCGGATAATGTGTTGTGTGAAAGTATCAAAGAATTGATAGAACGTATAACGGGTGTATTGTAACCCCAGTACGATGTGCTTTAGAAAGATTGGAATGTGTAAGGATCGACCAGAGAATTGGAAAGCGAAATAACCAACAAGTACCCCATTTGTCTTCTACCTGATTCCGGGACGGAATCCTTTTAAGGAGGGGAGACTGTAAGAACCCGAATTTTCGGTAGAATTAAAACTTTTTATTTTTTTGATGAAAGAATGAGCAGTGACTCCGACTACAAGGTATTAACAAAGAATGTGAATGGGTATAGATCTAAATGATCATATGTCATGAAGAATACTTTTGGTTGATAGCATAAATAAGAATAATCTATCTCCTAAGGATATAAGTTATATTATTCCAAGAAAGATTATGCTTGTGTCATCCAAATCAATATCTATTATAAGTACAGCGGTTCCGTAAAAAGGTTAAGAAACACCCGAGAGTAAACCAGGTTCATTTTCCTAATTATAGGAATTAAATAAAAATAAGTGATGAATAGTGATTTTGGTGGAATTTAGAATATTATTATAATAATGCTATATCCGGTATTCGGAACGGATTTCTGAGTTCGTATTAGTGATCCAGGAGGAAAATAAGTGTATGTAAAAGCTGTCGGATTCAGAAACAGAGCACTTTCATTTTTCTCCGAGAATTCCCTGGACACTGCCAGACTTAAGGATTTATTTAAGGGATTTAAGGAATTTAAATTCGAGAAGTATTAAGAAATATGGAGAATGTTATTATAAATATTAAGAAGGTTTTCGGTAAAACCCTAACTAGAAACGAATGAGTTATTCCCTCGAACGATCAACGATTAAGCAATAAATGAACAAAGAATCAAGCAGAGGGCTAGATGCATGCATGTGGGCAAGTGATAAATATCTAGTACTACTTAGTTACATAAGTAACTAGCATGGTTAGACATTAACTAGCACTTAGCAAGATCAAACTACTAGTTACATGATAACCATCCAATCTTCAACACTTGTCTCCTCATTTTCATCATCCATTGCATCACACCTTTATTAAAGTAGCTTTTTGGACAAGATATTATCTTACTCTCATCACAATAATTCACTTTAGATGAGATATTAGCAAGAGACCAAGCAAAAAAATATCAAACTCTCCACATTATAGCTCCATTCGGCTTTTAACAAAATTCAAGGATCAAAATCCTACTTCCACCCATCATTTGATCTTGTAATTTTTATGGTGAGTCTTACATTTCATAAAAATGATCTCCTCAAAATCTTAGCTTCAAATTCATCTTTTTCTATTTTCAAATAAATCACCAAAGAAGAGGGTGAATAGTGTTCTTATGAACTAATCTTTGATTTTCTTGTTTTCATGGTTGATCTTAGCTAGCTTAAGCGCTCCTAAGGACTATACCAAGCTTTGTAAGGCTAGATCATACTTCAAGGAAGGTATACCAACTTTAAACCCTAGATCTTGTTTTGAGTTTAAGCATGTTCTTGATGGATCTAGCTTAGTGATGATTATATTCATGTTATAACCATGCTTAGTTAGTGATTTAGTGATTCAAATAGAATGATGATTATTATGGTGAAGCATGATGTACTTGGACAGATTGAGATGTATATGAAGTGTAGAAATTGTGTGGATGCCCGGTGTGGCTTGGTTGGTGTGTTATGATTTTAGAAACATTCGATTTATAGCCGTCGTAATGCCAAAATTTCGATAACTTTAATAAAACGAGTTTGACAGTAGATATAACTCACGGACTAGCTTTGTAATCTGCCATATTAAGGTAGATTATGTTATAAGCTTCGTTTTGATATAAAGTTCGTATGAAATGGACTTAGGGTTTAGGAGTTATGATTACATTCGTAAAAGTGGTTCGAAACCGTAAACGAAAGTTCGTAACTGAAATTGGATCCCTTTAATACCACGAAATCAGTGGCGAATCTTGATAATTAAATATTAGAGGTAAAAAGGAAGGCGTGAGAGAAAACCACAAGTAAAATGGATCGTTTTCCAATTTTATAAAAAAGTTCGAATCGAGGCTAAGTGCGAAGAAACCACTTTTCGGAGGTAACACTATTCACTAAAACCTCCTGCCCTGTTTTAGCAAAAATCCGAAAAATTAATCTTCTGATCTAAGTCCAATTTTGGGTTAGCTACCTTCTAGACATTCTCTAGATCATGTACGCGAAAACGGTGCGTCATTTGAGTTAACGGTTACCGAGTTATGAACGTTTTAGTGAAAGAGGTGTGAATAGTAAAGATCCGTAGTCGACCGAACTTCAAAAATGCATTTCACCTATCTAGGCCCGTGGCTTCGAATTGGAAATTTTATGATAAATATTACAAATACCAAAGACGATTTTAGAAGTGGTTTCGTAATTAATTACAATTCCAGTGATTTATTAAAAGGGTTGGAGTTTGAGTCCCGGAATAGTAATTCCCAGGGAAGTCAACTCTAGAGGTACTACTTTGACCACCCATTTTGGCTAGATTAAAAGAGGAATCTCGAGTCGACTAAAACATGAAACTTGTTAAGAATTATCGAGACAACATATTGGTGCAAAGAACGAGGTTATAAATGATTAAGTAAGATATACGAAAGATCCGACATTAAGGATAGGTTCGAGGTGTGTTTTGGACTAAGCTTACATGACTTAAGTTAAGTTATACTTAACCTTCGAAATTTTAAGTGATTGACCTCGGTTGTTGTGACTATTTATAGATCACTGGATTGACACGAGGCACACTACCCCTACAGGATTACTAGGCAAGTTTCCAATACTTGGAACTGTTGTTGTGATAATATATATAATGATTGTTGTATACATATGCCATAGCATGCATGCCTACTTTCAAGTCTATTGATATGCTTGTTCCCTGAATTGATATTGGCTTATAGACTAGATATGAATTATCAGTTATAAGCATGATCATTTTGCTAAGACCCTTAGTGAAGGGCGTATGATATTCATTCTTTCAATATAGACCGGGAGTCGGTATTTTGGGATATAGAGTTAGTCGTGGAAACCCGGAGGGATTCCAGTGACAGTTTATTTGAGGAATGTTATTTATGAGCATTATTTATATTTCCATAAAGTATTGATTACTTGGAAATTATTCGAGGAATGCTATTTGAATATTATCTCAATCGAGAAGTACTATATGAATACTATTTTGAATATTCATTCGCGTATATTTATTTACTGGATATTATTTTAATATTCATTCGAGCTTTAATTACTTAAATGAATATTAGTTTCGAATATTCATTTAGAGTTGATTATTCAATGAGTAATTACTTTAATATTCATGGAAATTTATTTATAAAATGAATATTATTTTAAGTATTCATTTAAGATTTATGTACTTGATGAATATTATTTTAAAGTACTCATTGGGAGTTCTAATTACTTAAGGTATATTATTCGAATATTCCTTTAAAGTTTTGATTGTTAAATGAATATTATTTTGATATTCATTTGGAATGTTATTTGTTAAATGAATATTATTTTCAAATATTCATTTAAGGTTTGATTTATTTAATAAATATTATTCTACATATTTATTTAAGTTTATTTATTTAATGAATATTATTTTGAATATTCATTTAAGAAGAGATTTATTTAGTAAATAATTCTATATATTCATTCTAGGATTACCTACGAGCAATATTATGATCTAATCATATTCCTTAATTATTATTGATTTAATAGATATTCTTGGAATATTTATTTAAATTCTTTTGAGTTCCTCTTGTATTGATTAATAGCATTCAAAGATTATCTTTCACCTTCAGATATGGTGTAAAATATTTTGGAGTATTTTATGACTATTTTTATCAAGGGGAGGTTCCCAAACTTTATTTTCATTTAAATCTATCTTAAAGAAGATTTAAATACTCGCTCAACTTCCGAACGTATATAGGGGGACCTCACTTGAGATATGTTATTTAATGGACTGCCCGGTCCTATACTTGCTAAAACTATCTTGTCACTCACATCTTGATTCTTTCAAGCATCGATATGAGTCTGTTTGGTTACCTCCTCAACGCTCGAGGGGTAAGAATTGATGGAACAAGTTTATATCCATTAACAAGCATCAGCTTGGGAAATATTGGTGATTTTTCCTTTCCAACTAGATACGACTACTTTGTGGAGTCCTATCAACAAGTAATATACTTGGGGAAATGGGGAGGAACTTCACGTTTCAAAGTTATGGATGTGAAATGAACTAGGAGATGCGTAAGTGACCTAGTGGCGCCGGTCCAGCAAATGGCCCAACCGTTGGCCGGGGGGTTCCAGAGGGTGGTAGACAAGTAAATCTGTCGGTGCTTCCTTCTACATGTAGTAAACAAGAGGTGGGGAGCATAACATGCGACTGATCATCGTGTAAATGCTATGTCTCCTGGCGCGTCAAACTCCAGTATTAGTTCATCTCTCAATGTTGGAAATTCCCTGCAACCTTATCATTATTGGCAGGTTTGAAAAGTGTTTGAATTGGAATTGCAATACTCTTCCTGCAAGTTCCTCTATTATGAAAAGTTGATAATATCTTGCTCATCTTTGACATAGCAGATATTTATTCAAAACAAATATATTTTGAGTTACCTTGTAACTTCATCTCATACCTTATGTTGGTACTACATCGTTAATGCATGGCATATGGTTTCAAAGATATTTTGGACTGTTATATATTATCACTGTTTAATTATATTTTTGGTGGGCTATTGCTCACCCTTGCTTTATTTATTTATATCACAACAACAGCTAGTTCAGATGGCCGCGCAAGGCATACTCAGCATAGGCAGGTGTCAGCCGTCAAAGGATTAACCGCTGAGGTCATAGCTACCATTGCTAAGGATGCAGCCCCTGGTAGGCTAGTTGTTAGCATTTGTACATCAAATGTGTTTATATATATATGACATATACCAATGGATGGCAAAGAGCATGTAATTGTATAATTGTAATTCTTTGGGTTGTAAGAACTCAATCTTGTGATTAATATTATTGAAGGTTACTCTGATTCCATCTCTGGGACTATAACGGGTGTGTTTTATGATGTTGTTCTGGGTCACAAGGTTGTAATTTAAATTATGTTGGTTTTATGGATGGATATTGAGACCGTAACGACCAGATCCCTGACCCTGGATCTGGGGGTGTTACACTCCCCGTAATCAACTCCATAGCGCTGTGTATATCCTTTGGCAACCAATCTCGCCTTGTATCGGTCAATAGTTCCATCCGCATTAAGCTTAACATTAAACAACCAACGACATCCGACAGTCTTTTTTCCACAAGGCTTGTGTACAATTTCCCATGTGGCATTTTTCTGAAGAGATTTCAGTTCTTCATTTATTGCTGCTTTCCAGTTTGGGTCTTTTAATGCATCCTGCACATTATTAGGAATAGATACAGTAGATAATTGATTAATAACAAGTGCATGGGTTTTGGAAATCCTATTATTGGATATAAAGTTGGTTATAGGGTATTTGGATTGAGCTTTTATCTCAGGTTCATACTGTTTTTTAGGAATTCCCTTGGTGGCCCTTAGTGACTTTCTAGGCACAAAACTTCCAGAATTAGAAGACTCATTCGAGATAATAGGAACCAATGGTGGATCATTTGGAGCAAGATCTTCAATTTCTGGTGTAGAATGGGGGAAACACTGTTGATCCTCATCAATCATATCTTGATTAGTTGCTCCAATTTCATGGGGTTGCTTATTAATTGTTGTTTCAGGTGGATCAAATTGTTCTTCCAGATTCTCCAATTCTTCGAAGACATCAGTACTTGTATTAGGATAGATATTCCCTTCATTATTACTTCCCCCCTGAAGGGAAGATCGAGAAATCTCTCCCTTGTAATATGGCTCCGATTCATGGAAGGAAACGTCAAGAGATATATGCATTTTCTTGGTGAGTGGGTCATAATATCTGTACCCTTTTTGGTGCTCTGAATATCCTACGAAAATACATTTGTTTGCACGAGGATCCAACTTGCTTCTTTCTAATTTTGGGATGTGGACATAAACAGTGCATCCAAATACTCGAGGTTCAAGATTTGGTAGAGAAGGAAATGACCAGAATGAAGAAAGTTTTTGATGTGGATTCTGAAACTCAATAACCCGTGAAGGAGTACGATTGATAACATAAGCTGCAGATTTAAGTGCCTCACCCCAATAAGAGCGTGGAACGTTCATGCCAAACAATGAGGCACGGACAACTTCTAACAATTGTCTGTTTTTTCGTTCAGCTAGTCCATTTTGTTGAGGAGTATAAGAGTTGGATGTTTGATGATGAATTCCATTAGATTGGCAAAAAATAGACATACGGTCATTGACAAATTCTCCACCATTATCGGATTGAAACACTCAAACAGATTGTTTGTACTGTGTTGAAACCATTTTGTAAAATTCACAAAACCTTTCAAAGACCTCACTTTTATTTTTCAATAATGATAGCCATGTCATGCGAGTGCAATCATCAATAAAAGTCACATAATACTTAGCTCCAGAAAATGAAGTAATTTTTGCAGGACCCCAAACGTCCAAATGAATTTTCATAAAAGGAACAGGACATCTATTATTACTTGGAGGATATGAAATTCGGTGACTCTTTGCTAGTTCACAGATATTGCAACAAAAATCTGAATCGTTTACAACCGAGAATAACTGAGGTTGTAACCTTTTCAGGTAATTAAAAGAAAGATGTCCTAAACGACGATGCCACAACCATACAATTTCCTTTGCACTATCAACCATGTTTACCTGATTAGCTTGTCCCAACAACTCGTATTTTTTTCCAGTTTCTGTCAAATCCAAGTAGTACAGTTTCCCCCTTCTAACACCATAACCAAGAATCTGTCGGGTCAAGTTGTTCTGAAATACACAGAAGGATGGATAGAATGTCACAATACATGCAAGAGTTTTAATAATTTGGGAGACAGACAAAAGATTATAAGCAAGAGATGGGACAATTAAGACAGTTTCAAGAGAAAGAGTGTCAGACAACACAATTGGACCTTCTCCTCTAACTAGTGTTGGAGTACCATCAGCTGTTAAGACAACATTTTGAGATGAAACTTTATGGTTTTTTACAAGGCTAGGGTTGTTTGTCATATGGTCAGATGCACCTGAATCAATTATCCATGTATTATTCAAAACAACATTACAATTCGTACCTGATTGTGCTGCATTAGCGGAAGCAGTACCTTCATGTCCATTTCCAGCAGTAGAAATATTTGCCTTGCTTATATTCTTCCGTGGCTTCTTGGTGAAATCCCACCAATCAGGATAGCCAATTACTTCAAAACATCGTTCCTTGCTATGGCCTAATTCTCCGCAAGCATGACACTTTTTATTTGCATATGGATTTGTTTTTCCAGTGATATGACGAGATGGCTGGCCAGTGAAAGTAGGATAAGCTGTTTCTCTCCTCCCTGTAGCCAACACAGTGGATTCTGTAGATACCCCACTCCCCATAGCTTGTTTCTCTGATTGCACCTTTCGGATAAAGGCATAGCTTTGTTCCAAAGAGAGTTTGGGTTCCTTACGCAAGATCTCTCCCCGCACTTTGTCATACTCCAAGTCTAGTCCACTCAAAAACATATGAACACGCAGTCGGGACATCATAGAATTTTCATGAACTACCGCTGCGACATTGTTATTTTGGGAGGTCACCCTTTGATCAATCTCTTGGAACATAGCTACCAATTCGTTGTAATATGTAGGGATAAGTCTACCATTTTGTTTTGCTTCAAAACATTTTTTGTTTAGTTCAAAAATTCGAGTTTCATCTGAGTCGTCATAAAAGGTTTTCTCAACAGCTTCCCAAATATCTTTAGCAGTAGAAAGACGAATATATCGATTCATAAGAGAAATTTCCATAGAATCTATAAGCCAACTTTTTACCTTCTCATTGTCTGTAGCCCATGCTTCATATTGTGGAGACTTCATGTTTGGTTCATCCTTTGTGCCAGTCAAGTAACCAATCTTTCCTCGTGCACCGATGCGCATCCGCATAAGAGGAGCCCATATGGTATAGTTGGATTCATCCAGAGGAACGATTTTTGGAAATACCGAGTTGTCTTGTTGGGTGTAATAGTTATGAATGACTTGTTGAGATTCATTTTGTGGTTTTTAAGTTTGAGGGGTTTTTGATGCTTCGTTCTCAGTATCAGATCCTGACATTGAGGTGTGGATTCAAGGATTTAAGATACAAAGAAAAACAACAGGTTTAAAAGATTGGGCTGCAGAATAAACTGTGAACAGATGAGTTTCTGGCAGCAAGGTTCAAACTGATGCTGGCGGAGATTCACAACTCTGATTGAAGTGATTTTTGCGGCGTTGGATTCGTCTCGTCGAGAGCTTCGATTTGATATATAATTCAGCTACGTTTGGCTCTGATACCATGTAGATTCTCAGATACTTTCAAGGGCAGTTTTAGGACCTTGAATAACTCTCTGCAAGATAATAGAATTGAGAACAAGTATTGTGGTTCAAATCTACTTCCAGTGTTTATTGAGTTATATCATTACAATACATATGTGCAGCCTTATATAGGCTTCAAGAATTTAAACTAACATCATTGCTTACATCATATGTATAGTCTACTATATTGACTAGCCTACAATTGTTGATTAACTAATATGCCTACTATATTGACTAGCCTACAATTGTTGATCAACTAACAATCTAACATTTATTCTATAGTTAAGCTTTATTTAAATAATACTCGATAAAATTATAATTTATAATATTTTAAATTGTTGAATGCATTTGTAATTTTGTATATTACATATCGGCATATCCTATTTGTAATTTTGTATATTACATATCGGCATATCCTGAAAAAATTCCCCAAAATATTCTCGAATGTTACATGACATTATTTAATTTATAGGATTCATATTAATGATCGAGAAATTCATTTCATTTATAAAAACATAACCAATCAATTCATCATTGGGGAACCATTTCGAGAATGATTTCGAGAAAACCGCAACATTTTCCTGAATAATATTCCCTGCTCATTCCGATGAACATAATTTTCCGAAAAACAAACTGAAAGTATAGCATCCTGTGAGAGGATAGAGATAGATCAATCTTATCCATGTTGAGACAGTGGTTATGTTAACCATTTCATTAGAAAATGAAGTCGACATAAAAAGGAAAACGATAAAGGTTGCCCTGAAAGTAGTTGATATGTATATCCCAATAAAGGCGGCTGTAATTTACAGTAATTAGTTGCACAAATGACAACTAAACAATCATGTGTATCCCAATTAGTTTACCGCTCACTAATTATGTATTAACGACAAGAAACACAACACACAAAGCATGAGTTTGCTGCCGTGTCCAATTTGCCTTGCTTTTCTACCCTATCAACTGCCGCTAATTCTGATTAAAAAAAAAAAAAACTGCCGCTAATTCTAGTACTAGTACTCCCTCCGTCTCTTTTTACTTTGCCCGTTTGACTAAAAACACGGGTTTTAAGAAAAACTGGGTATTGAATATTATTTGTAAAAAGTAGTGGGTATTAAATATTGTTTTTAAGGAGTAGTGTGTATTGAATATTGTTTTTTTGGAGTAGTGGGTGGAGTAGTGAGTATTGAATATTATTGTTAAGGAGTAGTGGGTGGAATAGTATGTATTGAATATTATTTTTTTGGAGTAGTGGGTGAAATAGTGGGTGTTGAATATTATTTGTAATGATTAGTGGGTGGAGTAGTGGGTATTGAATATTATTTTTAAGGAGTAGTGAGTGCAGTAGTGAGTACGGAGTATTTATATTATTGTTTATGGCTTAAAATAGAAAGGGGAAAAGTATTTTGATAATCCCGATTTAATAAACGGGAAATGTTTTTAGAGACAGAGGGAGTATTTTATATACTACGTTCAGCGATTATCCTCTCTGCACTGTGTTGATGATTCACCTCACACCAATCATTTGAGCTCTTTCTTAACTCCCCTAAGAATTACTCCGCAACCAATTTTTTACATTTCTTTTTAAATTTTTGGCACATATTTTAAGATATATTTTAAGGATAGTTTCTGTTAACGGAGGAATTTGGGAAAACAAATTCGGGGAGGGTTGCTGGAATTATGGTAGTGATTGGTGTAGGATGAATTAGGGTTAGGGTTTATATTTTAGGAATGGCTGAGATTGTATGATGTGATTATTGCAATTTAGATCGAATATTGAATTCTCTCTTTTTTGCAAGGGTTTTCATCGTATCATACAATGTGCCTACGTATCCTCTTTATAGGAATCAAGCCAAACGTAGTTCTTGGAGAACAAGTAATCGTAATGGGCTAGGTTACCTTGTTTGGAAGCCCATTGGATTGAAACCACCGCCTTTGATGCTATCATTATGGACTTTAAAGCCCAACTACTTTCTCGGAACGTATCGGTTAAGCTATTGACCCGGTATTTTCGGGGTCAATGCTTTCCCTAAGTTACGGAGATAAAATAGTTATAGGGCAGTCCTGAGTGTGGGCGAGATCCCATTTAAAGGGCGAGATCCGCTTGTAAAGGCGTGATCTAGTCCGGGATGTATTAATCTAAGGACCTAGTAAACGGTCCATCTCCTTCCTGTCCATGATTGTTGCCACTAGGGCGAGTTGTCATGGTAATTGGACCCAGTCGTCTTAATTTGGGCGAGATCCACAATAGGGCGAGAATGTTTATTTTGGGATATAACAACTACCCCCCAGTTTCTTGCAATATATTTATATATAAAAGAAACTAATTCTCTCAATAGTCACACCTCGTTTTCTGTTCTTTTATCACCCAATCACATGATGCCACGTGTATTCACTCTTCCTCTTCCCCCAACTACTATAAATACCTTCAAATTTCCTTTCTATTTTCTTAACTTATCTAACTATCTTCACGAAGCGCTGATAAAATTTTTATCAAGGCTGGCGAGTTTATTCTGAACAGAAGGCGAGGTTCTTAATTTCGTGGGCGCTCCTCCAATATCTAAAGGCGATTCCTTCAACAAAGGTACCTCTTTACCCCTCTTGTGGTTTATTATTTCCTTACTGATAGATATTTTGTCATATCAATCCCTTCTACGACAGAACTTTCGTTAGCGTCCTTTAGGAATACTTAATTAAGAGGGCGAGGACATTTCCTTAAAGTCATATTATTTACTAGTTTTTTCTTATCTACATACTTTGACTTCGTCCTCGCCCTCTCTTTCAGATGTCGAGAGAGAGCTCGCCGTCCGTCGATAGGGGAATGTCGCCCTCTTCTTCAAAACCCTCCACTAGGGAGGAGATTAACACATACCTTGACCCCAATTGGTTAAAAGCTCATAAAAGAAATGTCAACAATCTAAACATTGAAGCCAACCCAAACTACGTAATATCTTTATCAGACAGCGTCCAATTGGGCGACGCTGAAGATGTTGCTAGTATATATCTCGCCCAAGATCTTGGTGAGAATGCAGAAGATGAGGAAGATCTTTATGATTTATTTACCGTCTTAGATCCAGATCAACCCGGCCCATCAAGATTAGGTAAGGGCCCAGGGAAGGATCTTGCAAAATATAAAGCCATGTTAGAGAACAATTCTAATTTTCCTAATCCCGAAGATGAAGTCGAGGTTGAAGATGACAATGAAGACGAGAGTGAAGCTCCTGGGACGAGTTCTGATGCAGAAGGCGAGGATGAGGAAGAGGTTTTATCAGTCTCGCCCGTTCGTTATGCCATGGAATTACCTTCTCCTCCCAACAACCCATACAAACAACCCGTCCGTATAACCGACCTCGATCTTGATTTTGAAGATGATGTTAGCGAACCACTCAGAATGAAACATAGGTTCGACCAAAGCAGAATCTCCTGTGCAGGACTCGCCTCAAAGATATCTTCAGAAGAAATTATGTTTTTAATCGAGTATTATAACCTGGAAGGAAAATGGCTGCGACCTCGCTCCTTTATGAGAATGCATATTTTCAATATCGAGGGGTTACCAACGCCGAGAATGGTTCTAACCAACAAGTTGATAGAGCTTGGCTTTGGAACGCCTATGCATCCTTACCTTCACCAAATCATTACTTATTTTAATATCGCCCCAGTACAATTGTCTCCCAATAGCTATAGGGCAGCTATTGGTCTGTACATGATGTATAGGAATGAAGGGTACGATGCCCCAACCATGGCCGAGCTGAGTCATTTTTTCTCTTTAAGACGATGTGGGAAAGACGTGGGATTCTACTATCTCGCCTTTTGGCCAAGTCATAACAGGAAGGGTTTTATCACTGGTAATCCCAGTAATATGAAGATATGGAAAGAGGATTTTCTCTATATGTACGACGTTCCGAGGATTAGGACTCAATTCAATCTACACCCTTGTAAGTATCTCGTCTTTATAGAAATTAGTATCTCGTCCTTATAAAAATTAGTATCTCGTCCTTGAATCACTTGTAAGTAATTTTGTTTATTCTGTAGACAAACCCACCCAGACAAAATTAACAGGCGATGCTGCAGCCAGAGCCTTGGCTATTTCTCAACTTCCTAGGTTAAAGAAAGATCTCGATGTCTTAGTGGTACCTGATAACCTTCGTACCCATGGTTTCTATAATGAGGGCTACGGAAAGATCCCATATGTTAAATTCAAGAGAGGAACTAAAAGAAGTACTCGTAAAAAACAAATAGAAGGGCTTACTGGTAAAGGTACCTCGTCCTTAAAACACCACCTCGCCCTTTACTTATAATCTTATTTTGTGTTAACGTACTTTTTCCAAACAAACATATTTGTCTTTACTATGTTCTTAACTCCCTTGTATTCTCGTCCTCAGGTCAAATGTCGAGGCTCCCATTCGGACGAAACCCATACGCTGATGCACCCACAGCTTCAGCCATGGCTAATCAATCTCGCCCTGCTCCTTCGGTCATTTTGAATATACCTCGCCCTACTCCATCAACTATCAATGCTGGCGAGAAACAAGATAAGAATAGGAGGCGGGATGATGTAACCAAAAACCAGCCACACAAAAAGCACAAAGGAATTGTGGTTGAAGATTCGCCTTCTGACTCGGTTGTTTCAACCTTTGGCTCTGTTGCTGCGGAAAATTTCACTGACAATGATGTTAAGCTTTTAAAGAATCGTTCTGATGAGGAGGCTGAATTCAGCTTTAGGACGGGTCTTGGAGATGCTTTTTATCATGGCCTAAAGGTCCTTGCTATGAAGAACTCGACTATTAAAGATCAAGAGAGATCTCTTAAAAAGCTAAAAAGCGAGGCTTCTTCCCACAGCACCAAGATGGGCGAGATTCAGAGAAAACTCGACAACGAGACCAAAGCTAGAAAAGATGATGTTGACAGACTTCAGCTGGCGTTGGACAAGGCAAATTTCGACCTCGACAACTTAAGGAAATCTCATGAAGACGAGGTTGCCAAGTTGAAAAGCGAGAACGACTTGCTTTCTGCTAGTTCGAGGAAAGGACAAAGCGAGGCGTATAGTGCAGGATTCCTTGACTATCTTCGGAACTTTCTTGCAGCTGATCCTGATTACAACTGGGCTCAACACTTCGCCCCTTCAACTCCAGGTTATATGATTACATTCAAAGCAGATAATGCTGAGTTGATCGAAGCTGCAAAGGATGACCTCCGCAAGAAGATAGCGTCAGAGCTCAAGGCAGCCGAAGACGAAGAGGCGAGAAAGAATGAAGTAGCCCGGAACAAGGATGTCACAGAAGTCTCGCCTACTCATACAACTGGCAACTGACTATATGAACTCATGATAATTGCGAACACAATAGGAGTGCGGGCCCTCCTCTAATGGCCTCGCCCTTTGTAATCCATTTAACTTAATTTCGAAACCGGAGTGCGCGTCCTCCATTTAAAGACGTCGCCCTTGTAATCACTTGGTTTATTTTTTATAATTGTCTTTTTAACTCTTTCTGCATATTCTTCAAGCTGACAATCTCGCCTAGACATAAGGTTCTCGCCTTCTATAAGAAGTTGACCGCATGAATTCTATCTTCTAAAAGGCCTCGCCCCTTTTAGTAGGTTGTAGATTATTTATGCCTTCATCTCTATCTGTCATATCTCGCCTTAACTCATGAGTTTTAACTTTAACAAATTTCTTCCTTCAACAGTAACAACTACCATATCTTCTCGAGGGTATCTCCCTCTAAGAGAGTCATTTTCCTCAGAACTTAATTGATTTTATGATACTCTCCTCAAAGGAGATCATTGTTTCAGCTCAGAAATACCCTCCTCACAGGAGGTGGATTTTCCGAATCTCGAACCCTGATGAGGTGCCGGAAGTACGGACATCCCCCCCGGAAGTACGGTTTTTGCAAGGATTTGATAATTTGGGATACCCTCCTCGTAGGAGATCGTTCCCCATTCCAGAAATATCCCTCCTCACAGGAGGTGGATTTCCCGAAGTTCGTGCCCTGATGAGGCGCCGGAAGTACGGACATCCCCCCCGGAAGTACGGTTTTTGCAAGGACTTTGGTAATTTGAGATACCCTCCTCAAAGGAGGTCGTTCTCCATTCCAGAAATACCCTCCTCACAGGAGGTGGATTTTCCGAAGTTAATTTTTAAAACTCTCCTCAAAGGAGACCATCGTTTCATACATCTATGAAAATCCTCCTTAAAGGAGGTCATCTATCACAGAATTTAATCAAGGAAAACAAGCATGTTTTATTCATAAATATATAAATCCTGGCTAAGGAAGAGTACATGCACTCTGCCAAATCCAAATAAAGACGATGATTAACTTCATTCACTTCCGGCTGGTAATTATCTCTTCTAAAAGACCCTGCACCCAACTCCACTGGAACCATGGCCTCACACCCATATGTTAAAGAAAAAGGAGTTTCTCCTGTGGTAGATCTAGGCGTTGTGTTATAACTCCATAAAACATTAGGCAATTCTTCGGGCCAACTCCCCTTACTGTCATCTAACTTTGCCTTGAGCGTGTGCTTGATTATCTTATTCACTGCTTCCGTCTGGCCGTTTGTCTGAGGATGGCTAACGGCAGAAAAACTTTTCTTAATTCCCAAATTCTCACACAGCTGCCTCATCTCTTTACTGTCAAACTGCTTCCCATTGTCGGATATCAACTTGTAAGGAATCCCGAAACGACAAATGATAGACCGATAAACAAAATCCACCAACTTTTTTGCCGTAATTGAAGCTAGAGGCTCTGCTTCTGCCCACTTGGTAAAATAATCAACTGCCACGACAGCATACTTCACCCCTCCTTTCCCCCTAGGGAGCTCTCCTATCAAATCAATTCCCCACATAGCAAAGGGCCAAGGACTCGTCAAAGAAGTGAGAGGAGCTGCAGGACTGTTCACGTAATTGGCATACCTTTGACATTTATCACAGGATCTAGCAAAAACCATCGAATCCTCCCGAAGAGTAGGCCAGAAATATCCTTGCCGTAATATCTTTTGCGCAAGAGAACCACCCCCCGAGTGATTTCCACAGATTCCCTCATGGACCTCTCGTAGGACATAATTGCACTCCTCTCCCTCTATGCATTTCAATAATGGCTGATTAAAACCCCGTCTGTAAAGAGAACCTCCAAAATCCACATAACGAGCTGCTTTATATCTAAGTCTTCTAGCCTCGACTCTATCATCTGGTAGAATTCCTTCCTTCAGATATTTCCAGATTGGGGTCATCCAAGTATCACGCACAGTTACATTGACCTGCATTAATTCAACCTCCGGGACACTGGGCTGCTTCTGGACTTCCAAGGGGATAACCCCTAAAAGAGTGGCTTCATTTTGAGAACCTAACTTAGCCAGAGCGTCCGCCTCTTCATTACCATTTCTAGGAAGTTGCTCCAATTTCGCCTCCCGAAACAAACTCATCAATCTCTGGGTACACTTCATGTATAGCTCGGTACGGGGTCCCCTAGCCTGAAACCCCCCATTAACCTGATAAACAACCAGCATTGAGTCGCTCATGATGTTTATATTTTCCACCTTCATCTCGAGGGCGAGCTTCAAACCCGAGATCAAAGCTTCATACTCGGCATCATTATTCGTTGCATGGAAAGCAAAATGAATCGCGCTCCTCAGACGATGTCCCTCTGGACTGATCAAGACAATCCCCGCACCTGCACCTTCATTGTTTGATGCACCATCCACATACAAAGTCCACCATGGTGCCGAAGTAGGCCTTTCCTGAATCAACTCGGGAGGAGGGCTAGGTACCACGGCCAAGGCATCGCCCTCATGTGCTAGAGGAAATTCCAAAATAAAATCAGCAAGAGCCTGTCCCTTTATAGCACTTCTTGGCTTATACTCTACATCAAATTGCCCCAACTCCACAGCCCACTTCAACATTCGCCCAGAAGTCTCTGGTTTATGCAATATCTGCCTCAAAGGATACGATGTTCGGACCTCTATTCTATGTGCCTGAAAATAAGGTCGCAATTTCCTGGAAGCCAAAATCAGAGCGTACACCAACTTCTCCATATTCGAATACCTTATCTCTGCCTCCAACAATCTCTTACTAACGTAATAAACAGGATATTGGACTTCATTTTCCTCTCGGACGAGAACCCCACTAACGGAGTATTCCGAAACAGCCAAGTACAAAATGAGAACCTCGCCCTCAAGAGGTTTTGATAGCAGCGGAGGAGATCCCAAATGATTTTTCAATGCCTGAAAAGCTTCCTCGCACTCAAGAGTCCACTCGAAATTCTTCCCGACACCTTTGATAGCTTTGAAAAATTCTTTGCACTTATCAGAAGACTTGGACACAAAACGATTCAAGGCAGCAATTCTCCCAGTCAAACTTTGAACCTCCTTCACTGTTCGTGGAGATCTCATATCAAGAAGAGCTTGTATCTTTGCAGGATTCGCTTCTATCCCCCTGTGATTCACCATGAATCCCAAAAACTTCCCAGATTCCACCCCAAACACACATTTCTGTGGATTAAGCTTCATACGAAATTTCCTTAGGATTTGAAACATCTCTTCCAGATGCCGGATATGATCTTCTGCTTCCTTCGACTTTACCAGCATGTCATCTACGTAAACTTCCATTGTTTTCCCGATCTGATCTTTGAACATCCTGTTTACTAACCTCTGATAAGTCGCCCCTGCGTTGAGTAGCCCGAAAGGCATTCCAATATAGCAATACAACCCCCTATCTGTGATGAAAGAAGTATTTTCCTGATCAGGCGCATACATCGGTATCTGATTGTATCCTGAATAAGCGTCCATGAAACTGAGTAAAGCATGCCCCGCAGTAGCATCCACCAACTGATCAATCCTAGGTAAAGGAAAGCTATCCTTCTTACATGCTTTATTCAAGTCGGTGAAGTCAACACAGACTCTCCACTTTCCATTAGACTTCTTCACTAAAACCGGATTCGCCAACCAATCCGGGTAAAAGGACTCTTTAACTAATCCGACATTTAGCAGCCGATCAACCTCCTCCTTCAAGGCAGTAGCCCGTTCACCACTGACCGCCCTTCGCTTTTGCCGAATACCCTTCTTAGATGGATCAATGTTGAGATGATGGCACATTACTTCAGGATCAATTCCTACCATGTCAGCATGACTCCAAGCAAAAACATCCAGATTTTCCTTTAAAAAGCCAACTAGCCTCTCCCTTAAGCCTGACTCTAACCTCGCCCCAATGTATAATACCTTAGACGAGTCTCTCTCGTCTACCAGAACCGGCACAGTGTTTTCCGCTGGACCCATATTCTTCTTAGGCTCGGGTAACCGAGGATCCAAGTCAAACTCCATTTCCTTTGTTCCACTGGACTCTCCCACTTCTCGGATAGAAACAATTCCATCCCCTGGCGATTTAAGTCCTTCTCTCCCAATCATCAGATCATCTGGAAATTCAACCATCGGAGTGTCTCCATACTCTATAACAAATTTTCCCTTTTTTGCCCTAAGATTTCTTTGTTCCTCTTCCTCGTCAGTGACATCCTCAACAATCCCTTCCTGAAACGGATTTTGATTGACAAGAGGAGGGGCCCCAATCATCAACACCCTATACCTTGTTCTGTCAGTTGCGACCTCTTCCTCAAATGCAGTCTCCGCTTCTGAATTTTCCATAGTAACTTCCACAGTCTTCCCCAAAACAGGTGGCGCCTCTAACAGAAAGAGAGGAGTACTCTGCCTGACTAAAGTCTCGTAACTAGCCAAGTCATCCTCGCCGGGAAACTCCACTGTATAAACCATATTGGTAACTGGTCTAGGTTCAAACGATTTCAAGGTTTCCTGAGCACTTTCCTCTTTGAAGTCCAGCATCTCCTCTCGTTGTTTACCCTTTGAGGAAGACTTCATCATCTTGTTGTAACACTCCCTGGAGTCGTATTGACATCCCTTCACACATCCGATCCCCGCTGGAGTAGGAAACTTCATTGCTAGATGATATATTGATGTCACCACCCTCATTTCTTTCAATACCGGTCTCCCAAGCAGTGCATTATAGCAGGTAGGTTGATCAACTACCAAGAACTCGAACATTTGAGTAGCTGAATAAGGGTCTTCCCCCAAGGTGAGCGACAACCTTACAGTACCTTTGACCCGTACAGAATCCCCTGTAAAGCCGTAAATGTGGATCGTTCCATGAGTCATTTCTTTATCAAGAAGCCCCATCTTCTTATAAGTTCCGTAATAAAGAATATTCACTGAACTCCCATTATCAATAAACACCCGATGAACACTCCTTGCCCCGATTCTTACATTTACCACCAAAGCATCGCTGTGCGGGTGATGAACCCATTTAGCGTCTTCTTCTGAAAAAATTATCTGTGTATCCTCCCCCTTAAACAGCTTAGGAGGTCTTTCTGATAAATGATTTACATTTGTTAGAGGAGGGTCCCTTGCCTCGCGAGCATATCTCTCCATAGCATTTCTTCCATTCCCGCCAACATGAGGCCCACCAAAAATAGTGTGAATGCTCGCCTCTTTCACGAACGTGGTCTTCTTCTGATTATCCGGCCTATCTTTGTCTTCGGGACCGTCCCTCTTAGCCTCCTCCCGAGGAGGGACGTCCGCCTTTACTTTCCTGACCCATTCGGTCAACTTCCCATTCCTAATAAGCAGTTCAATCTCCTCCCTCAATTGTCGACATTGATGAGTGTCATGGCCATGAGATTCGTGATAAGTACAGTATCTCTTTTTATCTCTTTGAGCATTCTTCGAAAGGGGGAGCGGTGTCTTATACAATCCCTCCTTTTTTGTTACCTCAAAAATATGTCCAATAGACGCCACCAGAGGTGTGAAGATACTGTTCTGGGGATGACCCTGATCTTTCAAAGAATATAGGGGTGGTGGAGGATACCGTGGCGGGCTAGGTGACCTTGATCGGTCTGACTCCCAAGTATCAACAATATTGACATCAACTCGGCCATTCCTCCTCGCATCTCCTTTTGGGCTTGGAGACCTATCCTTGCGTTTGCCCCTACGACTAGTTTCAGGATAATCACTTCTCTTCAAGGCTTCCTCCTCCCTCTTAAAGGGTTCAGCTTGCGCGTAGAGATCTGCAAGAGTCAATGGTTCTTTTCGTTGAAGCTCTTTCCAAAAATCCGAATTTACTCTCACCCCAGCTATGAGAAAGTTCTTGATAGTTTCATCTGAAGCTCCTCGAACAGTGGGGACCTCAGCATTGAACCGTCTGAAATAAGATTGAAGAGTCTCCCCTTCTCTCTGCTTTATATTGGCTAGAGTCGTGACAGGGGGAGCGTAGACAATAGAAGATTGGAACTGAATTAAAAACATTCTCCGCATTTGATCCCAAGAAGTGATTGAGCCCGGTCCTAACTTTTGAAACCACTGATGAGCATTCCCCCGTAGTGTTGAGGCTAGCAACCTACACTTTGTCAGGTCCTCCACTTGGTAAAGCTCCATCTCTGTATTAAACCTTGCAATATACTCAGCTGGGTCAGAACTTCCCGTGAACCTTAGATCTCCCACCCCCCTGAAAGATGGTGGAAGGGGTGCTTCCCGTACTGCCAAAGAGAAAGGAGACGGGGCCGGCTCAAACATAGCCCCTGCCTGTCCCTCCGATTGTGCCAACAACCTACGCAACGCATTTAAGTCCAAATCCTCAAACCCAGGAATTCCACGGGGGGCCTCCTCGCGCCGCTGTTGATTCATTATCTCTTCGAATCGATACCGATCTCCAACAGTAGAATTCTCTGGACGGGAAAAATTATAACCGCGAGAGGCCATCAGATCTCTCTCCAAGTTAGATTCTATGGGTCCTCTCCGGTTCCCTTCTGCTTGATTAAAGAGATTGGCATAGGACCTCCTCTCCCCATACCCTAAGCTGTAATGGTTCTGGGTCCCCATTTGGGGATTATGGTTCCTGGCTCGAACCATTGTGAATGCCGCAGGATCAGGATCTCCCGTAGCTTCATTCTCATGGTGAGAACGGCGCCTTTCTTGTTCCAAGATCCTCTGACCGCTAGCTCGAACTCCCTCTACTTGGCTTGACTGTCTGGGATCCTCTCTATCTGGAGGGAGTTCAACATAGGGATCACCAAAAGTTAAAGCTCTGGGAGTGACAGCCCGGAACCTTCGATTTCCTCCAATCTCCCCAACGACTCGAACATCCCCTTCGAAAGGAATCTCCCTGTATAGGTTACGCTGGTAATTCATGTCAAATTCTCTCCCAACGCGTCGATCTCCAACTGGTGTTCGATAACTCGCCTCCCACCCATGGTTTGGGCGTCGCCCCTCCTGATTCAGGCGAGTTTCTTCGAGAAACTGCCTTTCCCTTTCCATTGCATCCATTCTTGCCCCCATTCGATTGATCGTATTGCCCATATAAGTGATCTGGTCAAAAAGCTCAGTATTACTCATCAGAACGGGAGGATCTCCACCTATCCGCGGACTCGGTCGCCTATTAGGAATCCTAGGAGTCACCGACCTCCGGTGCGAACCCCCTGAATGATTGGGATTCCCCATCCCAGAGCTCCTTGCGACAGAATTACTCCTTGGCGGCGGCGGAGGCAGATTTTCTCTGGTCCTAACCTCTTCCATACGCCGATTATCCACACGCTCACGGTTTGATTGGGACATCCTTCCTCCTAAGATGTCAAAGCCCCTCCTTCTAGCGCCACTTGTTAACGGAGGAATTTGGGAAAACAAATTCGGGGAGGGTTGCTGGAATTATGGTAGTGATTGGTGTAGGATGAATTAGGGTTAGGGTTTATATTTTAGGAATGGCTGAGATTGTATGATGTGATTATTGCAATTTAGATCGAATATTGAATTCTCTCTTTTTTGCAAGGGTTTTCATCGTATCATACAATGTGCCTACGTATCCTCTTTATAGGAATCAAGCCAAACGTAGTTCTTGGAGAACAAGTAATCGTAATGGGCTAGGTTACCTTGTTTGGAAGCCCATTGGATTGAAACCACCGCCTTTGATGCTATCATTATGGACTTTAAAGCCCAACTACTTTCTCGGAACGTATCGGTTAAGCTATTGACCCGGTATTTTCGGGGTCAATGCTTTCCCTAAGTTACGGAGATAAAATAGTTATAGGGCAGTCCTGAGTGTGGGCGAGATCCCATTTAAAGGGCGAGATCCGCTTGTAAAGGCGTGATCTAGTCCGGGATGTATTAATCTAAGGACCTAGTAAACGGTCCATCTCCTTCCTGTCCATGATTGTTGCCACTAGGGCGAGTTGTCATGGTAATTGGACCCAGTCGTCTTAATTTGGGCGAGATCCACAATAGGGCGAGAATGTTTATTTTGGGATATAACAACTACCCCCCAGTTTCTTGCAATATATTTATATATAAAAGAAACTAATTCTCTCAATAGTCACACCTCGTTTTCTGTTCTTTTATCACCCAATCACATGATGCCACGTGTATTCACTCTTCCTCTTCCCCCAACTACTATAAATACCTTCAAATTTCCTTTCTATTTTCTTAACTTATCTAACTATCTTCACGAAGCGCTGATAAAATTTTTATCAAGGCTGGCGAGTTTATTCTGAACAGAAGGCGAGGTTCTTAATTTCGTGGGCGCTCCTCCAATATCTAAAGGCGATTCCTTCAACAAAGGTACCTCTTTACCCCTCTTGTGGTTTATTATTTCCTTACTGATAGATATTTTGTCATATCAATCCCTTCTACGACAGAACTTTCGTTAGCGTCCTTTAGGAATACTTAATTAAGAGGGCGAGGACATTTCCTTAAAGTCATATTATTTACTAGTTTTTTCTTATCTACATACTTTGACTTCGTCCTCGCCCTCTCTTTCAGATGTCGAGAGAGAGCTCGCCGTCCGTCGATAGGGGAATGTCGCCCTCTTCTTCAAAACCCTCCACTAGGGAGGAGATTAACACATACCTTGACCCCAATTGGTTAAAAGCTCATAAAAGAAATGTCAACAATCTAAACATTGAAGCCAACCCAAACTACGTAATATCTTTATCAGACAGCGTCCAATTGGGCGACGCTGAAGATGTTGCTAGTATATATCTCGCCCAAGATCTTGGTGAGAATGCAGAAGATGAGGAAGATCTTTATGATTTATTTACCGTCTTAGATCCAGATCAACCCGGCCCATCAAGATTAGGTAAGGGCCCAGGGAAGGATCTTGCAAAATATAAAGCCATGTTAGAGAACAATTCTAATTTTCCTAATCCCGAAGATGAAGTCGAGGTTGAAGATGACAATGAAGACGAGAGTGAAGCTCCTGGGACGAGTTCTGATGCAGAAGGCGAGGATGAGGAAGAGGTTTTATCAGTCTCGCCCGTTCGTTATGCCATGGAATTACCTTCTCCTCCCAACAACCCATACAAACAACCCGTCCGTATAACCGACCTCGATCTTGATTTTGAAGATGATGTTAGCGAACCACTCAGAATGAAACATAGGTTCGACCAAAGCAGAATCTCCTGTGCAGGACTCGCCTCAAAGATATCTTCAGAAGAAATTATGTTTTTAATCGAGTATTATAACCTGGAAGGAAAATGGCTGCGACCTCGCTCCTTTATGAGAATGCATATTTTCAATATCGAGGGGTTACCAACGCCGAGAATGGTTCTAACCAACAAGTTGATAGAGCTTGGCTTTGGAACGCCTATGCATCCTTACCTTCACCAAATCATTACTTATTTTAATATCGCCCCAGTACAATTGTCTCCCAATAGCTATAGGGCAGCTATTGGTCTGTACATGATGTATAGGAATGAAGGGTACGATGCCCCAACCATGGCCGAGCTGAGTCATTTTTTCTCTTTAAGACGATGTGGGAAAGACGTGGGATTCTACTATCTCGCCTTTTGGCCAAGTCATAACAGGAAGGGTTTTATCACTGGTAATCCCAGTAATATGAAGATATGGAAAGAGGATTTTCTCTATATGTACGACGTTCCGAGGATTAGGACTCAATTCAATCTACACCCTTGTAAGTATCTCGTCTTTATAGAAATTAGTATCTCGTCCTTATAAAAATTAGTATCTCGTCCTTGAATCACTTGTAAGTAATTTTGTTTATTCTGTAGACAAACCCACCCAGACAAAATTAACAGGCGATGCTGCAGCCAGAGCCTTGGCTATTTCTCAACTTCCTAGGTTAAAGAAAGATCTCGATGTCTTAGTGGTACCTGATAACCTTCGTACCCATGGTTTCTATAATGAGGGCTACGGAAAGATCCCATATGTTAAATTCAAGAGAGGAACTAAAAGAAGTACTCGTAAAAAACAAATAGAAGGGCTTACTGGTAAAGGTACCTCGTCCTTAAAACACCACCTCGCCCTTTACTTATAATCTTATTTTGTGTTAACGTACTTTTTCCAAACAAACATATTTGTCTTTACTATGTTCTTAACTCCCTTGTATTCTCGTCCTCAGGTCAAATGTCGAGGCTCCCATTCGGACGAAACCCATACGCTGATGCACCCACAGCTTCAGCCATGGCTAATCAATCTCGCCCTGCTCCTTCGGTCATTTTGAATATACCTCGCCCTACTCCATCAACTATCAATGCTGGCGAGAAACAAGATAAGAATAGGAGGCGGGATGATGTAACCAAAAACCAGCCACACAAAAAGCACAAAGGAATTGTGGTTGAAGATTCGCCTTCTGACTCGGTTGTTTCAACCTTTGGCTCTGTTGCTGCGGAAAATTTCACTGACAATGATGTTAAGCTTTTAAAGAATCGTTCTGATGAGGAGGCTGAATTCAGCTTTAGGACGGGTCTTGGAGATGCTTTTTATCATGGCCTAAAGGTCCTTGCTATGAAGAACTCGACTATTAAAGATCAAGAGAGATCTCTTAAAAAGCTAAAAAGCGAGGCTTCTTCCCACAGCACCAAGATGGGCGAGATTCAGAGAAAACTCGACAACGAGACCAAAGCTAGAAAAGATGATGTTGACAGACTTCAGCTGGCGTTGGACAAGGCAAATTTCGACCTCGACAACTTAAGGAAATCTCATGAAGACGAGGTTGCCAAGTTGAAAAGCGAGAACGACTTGCTTTCTGCTAGTTCGAGGAAAGGACAAAGCGAGGCGTATAGTGCAGGATTCCTTGACTATCTTCGGAACTTTCTTGCAGCTGATCCTGATTACAACTGGGCTCAACACTTCGCCCCTTCAACTCCAGGTTAATATTGTTTTATTATGTAGTTAAAATGAATCGAATCTAAGATCAAACTAAATAAATTAAAATGTATTTGCAGTGAATCAAACATGAGATAGAATTAAAAAATCAAACTAAATAAATTTTATATAATTATATAGTTGCAAATGGAGTCCAAATTGAATGATAACTAAATTTGGCAATACTTGATATTATTATGGGAATTGATAAATAAGCTCTTCATTTTACTATTTAAGTTCCAACCTTTATTTTCAAACATTTTAATTACACAATCACCCATGATTCATCAATAATGGAGCTAATTGATTTTTGTGTTTACATGGACAATTATGTAATTTACATGTTCATTGAAGCTTAAATAGTAATATATGGAGCTTATTTATCAATTCCTAATTATTATGTGACATTAAAATATGATTTTCACGTTAATAAAGAATTTAAATTTAATAAAAATTACGTACTTGTAAATTATTTTTTGGCACCTGCCCACTTATTCTCTCTGTAAAGCACTCCTCTTCTTCTTCTTCACTTCCTAGCACAGCCGCCGGGGCTTCCACCGGATTCCACCGGTGGAAAGCCCCAAAACCTTTCATTTTCTTGTATTTTCCTTCCTTCTTTTCAATAAACCTTGTTTTAAAGCTTCGATTTCCCTAAAAATCTTCCTTTCTTAGGTAAGATTGGTGTGTTTTTTTTAAGGTTTGGTAGTAATTTGTATTGTCGGATCTAAGGATTCTAAGCCTTTTCCGACTTGCTTTGATTTGAGTTCTCTCCATTGCGTGGGAGGTTTGTTTTTCGCTGCCTTTTTGTGAGCGGGGTCTTGATTTAGTGATGAAAGTGTTAGAAAATGGAGTGTTTAGGGCATAATTATTTTATGTTCTTGATGGTAATTCCAGATTTTAACGATTGGAAATTGTTCCTTAATATGGGAACTTAAATTTTCATATATGGGTCTAAGTAATTTTCTTAGTGAAACCCATAGAGAAATGGAGTTGAAGTTAGTAGCTTGAATAAGCTTGAAATGAGAATGTGTATTTATCCCACATTGAAATAAATAAGGGGGGTTGTTGGCTTTATATAGAATCACACACATGGGTAGTGTACAACTACTAAGGTGTATGATGGTGCATGGTGTTACTGTGTGCTCCACGCGCGCACACACACACACGCGCGCGCCGTCGCCGCCCGCCCCGCCCCGTCACGTCTCGACTCGACTCGACTCGGGTGTTAGTCGAAGTTGAGTTTTTCTGGTTACTGTGACCATCTAAACTCGGAGCTGTTTTATCCTGGAAGAATATTGCCAAGTCCTGACACAGTGTAAGTGGGGGCAATTATCTCTTCAAGAACAGTCAGGTTTTCGAGAAAATCCTGACGACTCAGCTGTTCACTTATTTGTTTGATATACTGTTATAGCTATGGCTACTGGTATGTCTTCTATACTTCCTTCGTTTTTACAGTTACTAATTTGCATATGTTTTACCTTCGTGTTTTGTTTCGTTAATTGTTTGCTTGGCCTTGGCTTGTTAAATACGATATATAACTGCCTCTATGTTGCTATTTTAGTCAATATTCCCAACATTCTTGAAGAGATAATTCGTTATATAGTATTTAGCATAATGGTTAAGAGAGTGAGATTCCTGCTAGTGGTAGTTCGATTGCATCTGTTGGGGTCATTGATTGGACCACTTACAGTTTTCCACAACCTGTTGAATTAACTGGCTTGCCAGAGAAATTCAATGGGGGCGTTGGCTTTTCTCGTTGGCAGAAAAGGATGAAGTTGTGGCTGACTGTAAAGGGTTTGTGGCCTGTTGTGGAATATGAGAAGCCGGTTGTGGATCAAGAGAAGGCTGAATCAGTTAAGAGTTATGCGAAGTGGGCTGAGAAGGATGGGGTTGCTAGGGCAGCAATTCTGGCTGCTCTAACCAACACATTGTTTGATGTGTACTCCTCTGATGCCTACACCGCAAAACTCTTATGGGATAAGCTGGACCAAACACATAATACTGACTCACAAGGTCTGGAAAAGTATTCTGTGGCTAGGTTCCTTGATTTCAAGCTGGTGGACAATAAGTCCATGACTGAGCAAGTGCATGAATTCGAGATGATAGTGCATGCTTTGAAGGAGTCTGGAATGGACCTCCCCGAAAAATTTAAGGTGATGAGTGTGATTGAAAAGCTCCCAAAGTCTTGGGAAGAGTTCTCTCTCTCCCTGAAAAGACAGAAAGGAGAGATCACATGGACCAACCTTATGCTGGACATCTCGGTGCAAGAACAACACAAGTCCAAACAGGGACATGTGATGCCAACTGAGCATGGAAGCTCGAAGGTAAACGTAGCTACTGTAGGACAGAAAAGGAAGGCTGTCTCTAAGAAGGGTAATAGTAATAAACCTAAGAGTGACAAGGATAAGGCCAAGAAACCAAAGGCAAACAAACCATGTTGGTCTTGTGGGCAGGTTGGGCACTGGAGTAAGGACTGCCCTACGAAGAAAGCGAAGAAAGCCGAGGGTGTAGCTCAAGCGAATGCTGTGCTTGGAACCTCAAGTGGGCCTGTAGCGAACATGGTTGTTGGTGAGGCTTTGGCTTCTGAAACCAACGTAGACCGGTATGTTACCTACAACCCTGTACTATTTTCCACTTATCTGTCAAATGAATGGTTGATTGATACTGGAGCTAATGTGCATATTTGTGCTGACATTAGTTTATTTGTATCTTATCAACAGAGTCATAGCTTGACAGTGACGATGGGGAACGCTAGTGCTGCTCAAGTACATGGAGTAGGAAACGTGGACCTGAAGTTTCCTTCGGGACGTATTCTATCCCTGACGAGAGTGCATCATGTTCCTGACATGCGTAGAAATATAATAAGTGGTAGCTGTTTAGTAGCTAATGGCTTTGAAGTCTCTTTCAAATGTAATAAAGTAGTTCTTATTCATACTGGTACATTTTTTGGCAAGGGTTACTTGTCGAATGGTTTATTTGTGATAAATGCTGAACCCGTTTTGGGTGGATTGATTAATAATATTACTCCTTCTGTTAATTATGTTGAATCTTCTGATTTATGGCATGCTAGACTTGGTCACTTAAATTTTGGTGCTCTTAAAAATATGATGAACTTAGAGTTGATTCCAAAACACACTGTAGAAAAGAATTCTAAATGTCAAGTATGTGTGTCTGCTAAACAAATAAGGAAACCTTTTCATAATATTGTTAGGGATTCAGACTTGTTAGATTTAGTACACACTGATATTTGTGAATTTGGTGGTGTGTTGACTAAGGACCATTTTAGATACTTCATTACCTTTATAGATGATAGTAGTAGATATTGTTATGTTTATTTACTTAGACATAAGGATGAAGCACTTAGTAAATTCATTATTTATAAAACTGAAGTAGAAAAACAAACTAGTAAGGTACTTAAACGGTTGAGATCTGATAGAGGTGGTGAGTATACGAGTAACGCTTTTAATGAATTTTGTGCAAACAATGGTATAGTTCATGAAGTTACCCCACCATACACACCTGAGTCTAATGGGGTTGCTGAGCGAAAGAACAGAACATTTAAAGATATGATTAATAGTATGCTTATTAACTCTGGGCTGCCTAAATACATGTGGGGAGAAGCTCTGAATACGGCTTGCCATATTCTGAATAGAGTCCCTCTGAAACACATGGATAAGACACCCTATGAGTTATGGAAGAGCAAGAAGACTAGTCTTAAGTATCTTCGTGTGTGGGGGTGCCTTGCTAAGGTACTTGTCCCTGAACACAAGAGAAAGAAACTAGGTCCGAAGACTGTTGATTGTATCTTTCTAGGCTATCTTGAGACCACTACAGCTATGAGATTTTTAGTATTAAAATCTGACATAGATGGTATAGTGGCAAACACGATAGTTGAGTTTCGTGATGCTACATTCTTTGAGGATGTTTACCCTATGAAGACTGGTATGCCTCAAGATACTTCTAATGAAGATCCTACTCACACATCAAGTTCTATTCCTGATCACGTGGAAAAGATAACAAATGTGGGGGCGGAACCTAGTAGTAGCTCTACTGCTAAGGAGGTAGAGGAACCACGAAGGAGTAAGCGTGCAAAGGTAGTCAAGGATTTTGGAAGTGATTTTATCACTTACAATGTCGAGGATGAACCTTTAACTTTCCGACAAGCTATGGATTCTTCAGAGTCTAGGCACTGGAAGGGCGCTGTAAAGAGTGAAATTGACTCTATTGTTTCTAACGGAACATGGGAGTTAGTTGATCTCCCTCCTGGGTGTTCTACTATCGGGTGCAGATGGATCTTTAAGAGAAAGTTGAATCCTGACGGCTTAATAGATAAGTACAAAGCTAGACTGGTAGCTAAGGGTTTTAAGCAAATGGAGGGTATTGATTACTTTGATACATACTCTCCTGTAGCTAGGATGACAACAATCCGAATGCTTGTAGCATTGGCATCCGTACATGGTCTTATCATCCATCAAATGGATGTAAAGACAGCTTTTCTTCATGGTGAACTTGAAGAAGAGATTTATATGGATCAGCCTGAGGGATTTGTTGCATCTGGTAACGAAAGGAAAGTATGTAAGTTGATCAAATCCATCTATGGCTTGAAACAAGCTCCTAGGGATTGGCATAAAAAGTTTGATGAAACTATAGTGCCGTTCAGTTATGATATTAATGAAAGTGATAAGTGTGTCTACACTAAAGTTAAAGGTAGTGAGTGTGTCATCATGTGCCTATATGTAGATGACATACTATTGTTTGGAACCAATATTGAGATTATTAACGAGACAAAAGCTTTCTTGAAAAGGCACTTTGAAATGAAGGATATGGGTGAGGCTAGTGTGATTCTTGGTCTCAAACTGACACAGTCAGCTGAGGGAATAACTTTATCGCAGTCTCATTATATAGAGAAATCTATACTTGAGAAATATGGTTATTCACAGTGTAGAATCGCTAGTACACCCTATGATCCTAAAGTTGCCCTTGTTAAGAATGCTTCAGGAGTACCTGTGTCTCAGTTAAGGTATTCTCAGATTATAGGGAGTTTGCAGTATCTTGCTAACTGTACTAGACCAGATATTTCATACTCTGTGTCTAAGTTGGCTAGGTATACAAGCTGTCCAAACAGAACTCATTGGGATGCTCTTGATAGAGTACTTAGATATCTAAAAGGCACAATGTACCTAAGTTTACACTATAGGAGATTTCCTGGTGTACTTGAGGGGTACAGTGATGCAAGTTGGATAGCTAAGAAGTCTGGTTCCAATGGAGTGACTGGATACGTGTTCACTTTAGCCGGTGGAGCAATATCCTGGAAGTCGACCAAACAGACTATAGTAACTCGGTCTACTTTTGAGGCTGAGTTGTGTGCACTTGATGCCACGGGGACGGAGGCTGAATGGTTACATGGACTTATGTCCACGATACCTGTAGTAAGCAGACCGCTTCCTGCACTTGCTATTCATTGTGATAGTAAAACAACTATCGACAAGATTAGCAGTAAAAAGTATAATGCTAAAACAAAGAGACACATCCAAGTTAGACTAAAGTCTATAAGGGGTTTAGTGTCTGATAGGATTATTGCTGTAGAGTTCATAGGAACTCAGAATAATATAGCTGATCCTTTAACTAAAGGACTGGAACCTGCAGTGGTCCTTAAGTCGAGGTTGGGGATGGGGCTGTCAACCCATCATAGTTCATCATCAGTGGGAACCCAATACACATGAGAGGAGATCCTTTGAAGTGTATTCAATGTGGTAATAACAAGCTGTAAGGATGAATTGGTAGTACCTTTGCTACATAGATGATACTGTTGTATCTGAGTCTATCCCCTGTAAACCTAGAAGGTACTGATACTGCTAGTAAGTAAGAGTTATTATAACTCTGAATGGGGTCAAGTCATTTGACGAGATGGTAGCAGTACATCTCTGGAGATGCCCAGCTAAGCGAATGTAATTGTGTGGTCGCAATTAGAGGAAAGGGTTATTCCTTGAAGCATTCGACGAACAGGATCGAGACAAGACCTTTAATGTCTCAAAGCCGTAGATTGGCACCATAGCCTTTGACTTGTCGTCGTCTATGGAACATGATTACATCAAACGGATTAAGATTCAAGGTGAAACATTCCATCTGAATCCGGTAGTCATCGAAGTAGGGGACTTAGGAGGGTTCAAACCCGGAAGGGTACCAACTCTGAAAAACAAGTCATGATGGAAAACCTGGAGCATTTCTGTATGGATTTGTGGGGGATTGTTAGAAAATGGAGTGTTTAGGGCATAATTATTTTATGTTCTTGATGGTAATTCCGGATTTTAACGATTGGAAATTGTTCCTTAATATGGGAACTTAAATTTTCATATATGGGTCTAAGTAATTTTCTTAGTGAAACCCATAGAGAAATGGAGTTGAAGTTAGTAGCTTGAATAAGCTTGAAATGAGAATGTGTATTTATCCCACATTGAAATAAATAAGGGGGGTTGTTGGCTTTATATAGAATCACACACATGGGTAGTGTACAACTACTAAGGTGTATGATGGTGCATGGTGTTACTGTGTGCTCCACGCGCGCACACACACACGCGCGCGCCGCCGCCGCCCGCCCCGCCCCGCCACGTCACGTCTCGACTCGGGTCGGCTCGGTCGAAGGGCGATTTGGGCGAATGTCTCGGCGTCTCGCGTACGCGAGGCGACCTGGGCGAGGAATTTTATTGCATGGATTATTGATTTATTTTAATATTATAAACATGCTGTCAAGAGTTGGACTATACTACTAGTTAAGTCCTGTAAACTCTCGAGAGCACAAAGTTGCTGTCATGAATCAAGTTACTGTCAAGGAAGTAAAACTTACTGTCAGGAACAAGGTTGCTGTCAAGGAAGTAAACTTACTGTCAGGAACAAGGTTGCTGTCAACGAAGTAAACTTACTGTCAGGAACTGTCAACGAAGTAAACTTACTGTCAAGTTCAAACTGTTGACAGTTACTTTAAAGGTACTGTCAGGACTTGTTGACAGTAACTTCTGCGTGATTTTGACAGTAGAGTCTGAGCGTTTATTCTATTAATTGGAAGTCATAATGTGGATAAATATATAACGTAACTGTTACGATTTATTTAATATTAAATCAGCTGTTACAGCCGTTTTGATTATATTAAATCAACCGTTTCATTCTAATTAATTGGAATGGGAGTTACAATATTAATTGGGTGTGGCATCAGTTACGTTTAGCCTCTAGTATAAATAGAGACCTAAGCAACTGATTGTGATATACACTGTATACACTGAACATACTGTCCACACCATACATTCTCTGTTCTCTCTATACACTCTGTTCTCCCTTTATATTCTGTACTTCAACAGTAGGTTTTTCTGGCGAACTGAGGTGTTAGTCGAAGTTGAGTTTTTCTGGTTACTGTGACCATCTAAACTCGGAGCTGTTTTATCCTGGAAGAATATTGCCAAGTCCTGACACAGTGTAAGTGGGGGCAATTATCTCTTCAAGAATAGTCAGGTTTTCGAGAAAATCCTGACAACTCAGCTGTTCACTTATTTGTTTGATATACTGTTATAGCTATGGCTACTGGTATGTCTTCTATACTTCCTTCGTTTTTACAGTTACTAATTTGCATATGTTTTACCTTCGTGTTTTGTTTCGTTAATTGTTTGCTTGGCCTTGGCTTGTTAAATACGATATATAACTGCCTCTATGTTGCTATTTTAGTCAATATTCCCAACAGAAAGTTCGTATGGAATTGCAGTGCTGGTCGATAGCTCAAACGATAGCTCCATCGGGGCATGCTGAAGTGGGTACCGGTAATCCAACGAGGATGCTCGAAGTGGGTACTTGTATTTGTATATACTTTATCTTCAAAATATCGTTTAACTGTCTTTTCAGGAGAACAGGCGATTACAATTTACAGTTTGTTCGACTCGATCATTGGTGTAGATGCCGTATGACTTTTTATTAATGAATTAGCACCTTTGTTCTTCAAAAAAAAATAAAAATTACGTCATAGGCGTTATTACTGAAAATTATGATTCGTTCCGTACTTCCGTACTAAGTTATGTCTTCTGAACGAGTACCAGCTCGCCAATTTAATAAATCGCGTACTAAGTAATTTTTCCGGAGACCAACAAATTACAACGGAACTTTTACGGAACTTTTATGTTCAAATTCATGTATGTAACAACTCACAAGATTTATGACAGTCTTTCTGCAATATTTCATATTATACGTAATTAATCGGTACGCTTAACTTTATGTCTAACGCTATGATGCACGGGATACTTTTTATGAATTTTTCATATAAATTTTGATTTCTACATTTTTTTTGGGAGAATTGTAAAATAAAGTTTGCAAATTTCATTAAATTAATTATACTTATTTTATTAACATTTATTTTTATTATTTTAATTATTATTATATTTTTTATCTGAAATTTCATGTTTTTCCAATTTAAAAATTAATAAATGTTACTATTTTTTATACTTTCTCACTTAATAAGTTTATTATACTCTATATATTTAATTTTGATTTTTTTTTTGAAAAATTTCAAATTAAAACCTATAAATCCTATTCATAAATTTTGAAATAAGGTATACAATTTAACAATATTTTTAATTTCTACTTAATATTATTTAATAATATAATTATTATTAATGCTTCTTAAATGACATATCGTCAAACCACGGACTCCCTTATATCCATTAGATAATGTCTAAAAATCCTATTAATAATTTTTAAAATAAGGTGTACAATTTAAGAATATTTTTAACTTTTGTTTAATCTTATTTAAGAATATAAAATAAAACATTTTTGAAATGACAAATTTATACCATACAATAAAAACTCCCTTACACTACTAATTATATATAGGAGATGCAATGATAGAAAAAACTACTACTATAAAGCAGTGTCACTTTTGAACAATATCCAGGCTCATCAGTCATGACTCAAGACAAGGAAAGCAGATGCGAAATTGTTATGGACCATCTCAACAGCCTGTAATGGCCCTGTTGTTCAGCTAAATCTGACATTTTTTAAATTTTATTTTTAATTCCACATGCATAAATCCTTTTCTTCATCTCTACTTGATGTTTATATTCACATGCAAAAACTCCTACATAAATAAATAAATATATCCTACAGTTTTTTTCTGGTTAATGAATACGTATTCAACGATTTTTGTGGACTTTGGCACCTTGCTATACAAAATTCAAACCCAAGCAGTAGTATCAAAAACTATGAAGCCAAGACCGATTGAAATTTACGTACAAACATAGAAATATACTGCTTACCCAACTAAAAGCCGGTGACAGTGTTCAAACTTGAACTAACTAATTGCATATTGTGAGGTAGAAAAATAACACCCAGATAACAAGAATTCAAGGATAACCCCGGTGATATACCGTAATCCTCATGTTTTCAAGCTAAAATAATTCTCATTGTTCTCACGTATTTTTGGGTTATAGCTATTCTCATTCGAGCATAAACATATTACAAGCATATTTATTTTGTCATGATAATGTAAAATGATTGTGATTGATCACAATTAATATATATATATATTACAAGCATATTTATTTTCTAGAATTTTAGAATTTTAAACTCTTATAAATATAAAAATATCATTTAACATATTAGAAGTAGAATATGTGTTCGAATTTATAGTGATGAAGAGTTCGAATTTATAGGAAGACATATGATTAGAAGTTCTATTATATTGTAAGTAGAATAAGTATTTATAAAGCATATGATTAAAAGTTCTATTGAAAGTAGAATATAGGAGTTCGAATTTATAGAGATAAGAGTTCAAATTTATAGAAAAAACATATAAATAAAAGTTTCTATTGGAAGTGGAATAAATATTTATAAAGCATACGATTAAAAGTTCTATTGGAAGTAGAATAGGAGTTTGAATTTATAGAGAATAAGAGTTCGAATTTATAGAAAAACATATAAATAAAAGTTCTATTAGAAGTAAAATATGTGTTTGAATATATAGAGCATCCATATAACTAAATATTTTATAGAAAGTACGATCTTCTTAAATTATATATTTTTTATATAAGTTAATTATACTTCTATTAGGAAAATTTATTCATAAATCCAATACTATTATCATAAAAAAGTCATCGTATTTAAAAGAAAAGAATTGATGTGTTAACATTATAAAAGAACATTCTCATGCAGGAATCCTAAATAAAAATAGGAGTATCTATAATATAAAGAGAAAATAAGACGTGCTTTCATTTTCTAAAACTCCATAAATTTTAGAAAGTCTAGATAAAGTATAAATTGGAATTCACTCTGTTTTTTAGGTTTTAATTTTAAGGAAAAAAGTTGTTGTGTAAGATAAGTATCAATAATAGTATGTAATGAATTTGGAATTTCGACCCAAACGAGAGCGGCTCGAAACGTGTTTAACAGGAAGACGGCTCACTATAAAAGATTGTATTAGCTATTAAAATATCATTTTGATGTTATAAATTTTATTTTATTTTTAGGATTTGATTTTTATGGATAAACATTATCATACAAGTGATACATGTAAAAGTTAGGTTTTTGGTCTTAACTAGGGAGCAGATAAATAGTAATAACCGTGTTTAACGAGAAAGCGATTCATTAGAGAAGACCGTATAAAAATGTTTGAATATATAAGGAATACATAAAATAAAAATGTTTTATTAATAGAAGTAGAATACGAGGACGGTGGAGACGTCTTACACGATTTTTAAAATTATATATCTTTTTTCCTAGAAATCCTTTATTTTATCTTTTTTATACAAGTTAATTATACTTGCATTAGAAAAATATATCCATAAATTTAACATTATTCCCGTAATGAAAAGTCTTCGAATTTAATTTTTTTATATGTTAACATAACAGAAAGACATTCTCATGCAGAAGTTGTAAATAAGTACATGAATATCTATAATATACAGAAAAAATAAGATGGATTTTCATTTTTAAAACTCTATAAATATTAGAAAGTTTAAAGAATATAAAAATTGGAATTTACTTTCTTTATATAATTAGTTAGAATTTCGGTTCCAAATAAGAGCGACTCAAAACGTATTTAACGAGAAGACGACTCACTAGAAAAGATTGTATTAGCTATTAGAATTTGATATTGATGTCATAATTTTTTTTATTGTTCGATTTTATGGATAAAAAAATATTATATAAGTCTTTATAATATATGTTAAAGTTGAGATTTTGATTTTAATGAGAGAGCGGCTCAATCGAAAGAATCGTGTTTAACAAGAAATCGATTCAAAAAGGATATTTAATTATTAAAATTTAAAATTAATATTACAATATAACGTAAATGTGTTAATTTTTTTTAAAAAATTTATAACGCCGCCGCGAAGCGCGACTTTATCGATTTGATGAGTTTGTCTAGAATGTACCCAAGAACACATGTTAAGAATTCGTATTTGATGAGTAGGAAAATTTTGATTGGTGAAAATTTTTAATGTAACTTGGTTAGACATAGCAATTCGTTCGTTTTGTATACTTTCGTGTCGTGTACTTTCGTGTTTCGTGTACGTAATGTCAAATCCAAAACCGACCCGTTAAGGATTCGTTTGGTTTCGTGTACCTTCATTTTGTGTACGTTTCGTGTAATTTTTGAATAAAAATAAAAAAATTTAAATATTAATTTTTTACTAGTCAAGTCTTAAGTCAATATGTCATAAGGAATTAAGTGTGCTTAAATCTTATGAAACTAAAATTTGAAAATATTTTGTATTTATCTTATGTAAAAATTATATATAAACTATCATTTTAAAATATATATTCATATAATTTTAATAAAATTATTTAAACATTTATTTATTTCGTGTATTTTCGTTTCGTGTCGTGTACCTAAGGGTAAAACCAAAACCGACGCTAAATTCATCCGTGTAATTTCGTGTTCGTGTACTTTCGTGTTCATGTACCATAAAGGTCAATCCAAACCCGTAATTTTCGTGTCATTTTCGTGTCGTGTTTTCGTGTCGTGTACGAAATTACCGGCTCTAAACTTCGTTACACACTAGAAAAACGGATAATATTTTTTATAATAAAGACAGGGGCTCTCATCTATGTATGTTACTACTATTCTATTGCCTGAAAGTCTTAATAATTATTCAAGTGAAAAGAGAATAGTTTAAAAGTCAAACGGCAAAAGCTTAAACGAACCACCAAGTTGGCTTCCACACCACGTTTCTTTGGCCTTAAAAACCCACCATTTATGGGGCTGTGTTCTTCTCAACTTTTTAGTCTTTACAGCATCACCACCTTTCAGTTCTATTACATCATATGAACCTTCCACTTATTTTCCAAAATTCCATTTACAGCTTGTATGTACATCTATATATAGACCTTATCAATCTCTAGCTAGTTTCTTCGTATCATAATCATCGTGCAAAATTACATACTTCATTATTTGTCGAATAGTACTTCATTAGTGATGGAAATTTGTTCAGATGAACAAATGGATTTGCCTCCAGGATTTCGGTTTCATCCCACAGATGAAGAGCTTATAACTCATTATTTATCTCCCAAAATTCAGAACAAAAGCTTTTCAGCTGCAGCTATAGCAGAAGTTGATTTAAACAACGTCGAGCCTTGGGAATTGCCATGTAAGTACTTTTTTGTTATTGTACTAAGTTGGTAAGTTGGCATGTGTTTTTACTTGAATTGATTTTCTTCTTCATTGCAGGGAAGGCGAAAATGGGCGAAAAGGAGTGGTACTTCTTTTGTGTGAGAGATAAAAAGTACCCGACTGGTTTGAGGACAAACAGGGCAACTGAATCCGGATACTGGAAAGCTACAGGGAAAGACAAGGAGATTTTTAAGGGCAAATCGCTTGTGGGGATGAAGAAAATTCTGGTTTTCTATAAAGGAAGGGCTCCTAGAGGAGATAAAACTAACTGGGTGATGCATGAATATAGACTCGAGGGAAACCATTCCATGGACTACACTCCCAAAACATCCAAAGTATACATCACATAGAGTACTGTTTTATTCCTTTTATTTTCTTACTGATTACTATTGGGCTCACTATGTTAACATTTTCTTCTTCTTTTTTACAGAATGAATGGGTGATTTCTAGACTCTTTCATAAGAGTGCTGGTGGAATGAAGAGTCATATATCCGGATTAGCGAGAGATGGAAATCATAGTAAAGAATTGCAACAAGGGGTTTCATATCTTCCTCCTCTGTTAGACATATCAAGAACTGAGACGGTGCCTCTGTCAATAAAAACCTCCCACTCGAGCCAAATTGAAGATACTAAATTTCAAGACAGTATAGCTGAAGCCTCTGCAATGCAATCGTCATCCTACTCGTATCCCTCAATCCCATTTCAGAATCCACACTTTTCGACGCCAATGTCCCTGGAATTCCCGGAGTACTATGCAGTTCAAGATCAATCGACTATGAGGTACATAATGGAATATAACGGGGAAGTAACCGAAATGAAACAAACCTGCAAAACAGAATTTTCACAGGACACTAATGGAGGGATGAGTACAGATGTGTCTTCAGTCGTCTGCAATCATTTTGACACGAGGTCTTATGAAGATCAGGAATATCATCCCATCTCTTCAAGTGGACCGGTGGACCTTGGTTGTCTATGGAATTATTGATTTTCAATATAGGATTGCATTTGAAAGGATTAGATGATCATGATAGTACAGAAGTTAAAAGATTACTCCAATACTACCTCACATAATAATTAATAGATCATTTAGCAATAATTGGTGTCATAAAGTAGGAGTTGTTTCAGTGTAATAGTACATAAATTTCAGATTTATCATTATCATTTCCACTCATATCATTGTCTATTCTGTTTGCTGGTTATCAGACTTCTGAGTATCAAGTCCCCATCATATATCACTTCATTTCTTTGGACATTGTTCTGGAACCTTAATGTATGAGACATTATTATAAAAAAACATGCACTTAGGCCATTGCTAACCAACTCAACCAAAATATTAAGATGTAAACAACATTTCCGACATTTAAAAATTCAGGCATATACGATGGTTCAATCTCGAGACATCTTCTCAAAGTATGTTAGATGATCACTTGTTACGAAAACAGCAGTACGCTGTTTGTAAAAGCCAGTAAAATGGAACTCAAGACATTTAACGAATGCAAGTATTTGATCTAATCCAGTGATCTTAATTTAAATCACCAAAAGAAAATACGTCGAAGATGATTAATATAACTAAACTTTTTTTGCTTAATTAGTTGATTAGTTAGGTATACTTTCTCTATTCAACAATCTAATCAATCAAGCATGAAAATTTTGTTAGCCCAGCAACCAAATCGATGTTACAATTGATTCAATATTAGACGACACCACTGTAAAGTTAATCATGTCTCAGAGAACTGCAAAGCGGTGACAACAGTAATTATTGATCGTGTTCTTCATCTTAGGTGTTTTTGTAGTAAAGTTATGAACTACTTATGTTTTTAACAATGTACAGGTGCTGTTTGCTCGGATATCAACTTAAAACTTTGGTGTTAAGATATTGAATCAACACTTGGTTGGTTTAAATGGATTCGATGGTAAAATAATAATTGATTGAAAGGATTTTATAAAGTGAAATTGATGCTTACACTCTTGAATATGTATGATTTTGATCTTCCAGCAGTTACTTAAAAGGATAATGACTTAAAGGGATGTGAAAGCAGGATTGAAAACCCCATATGAAAAAGAGAGGTGAAGATGAAGTCATGTGGAGAGGACACATTTTCAATGTACTTTCTGATCGTCTACGAATTTTTCTACACCGCGGAAATGCTCTGCTAGTAAGCTTTCAATTGCCTCAGAGCAAGTCCAATGCATGGTTTTTTTTTTTTTTTTTTACAAAATGCAATTTCATTAATTCAAATCAATGCATGGTTATATTTATTTTTATAATTATAATATAAAGAGTAAATTATAATTTGGTGGTCTGAACTAAAATTTTTTTGCACTTTGTATTAAATTTTCAAATATAGTACCAGAACAATTAATTTTAAAGAAATGTGGGGGCTCCGCCTCAAATCATTTAACTTCGTCAATTAAATGAAGGATAATTTGGTCCGTTCACCACTCTCATCTCCTCTCAGCCATTCACTCAATCTCCTCCCCGTTTATCTCCCTACCATCCATCGCCATTTCCTCCAACAGTCCACGCCATCTCCTATCCCTATTGTCAGCCCCTTTTTTCCTTTCTCCCTTCACCTCCATCTTTCATTTCCACCACCTCGCAACCATTGACCGCCACACCTCCTTTCTCCGTTCTTCTCAATTTCCAACTCAGCCGTCACAACACCGCAACTCGCCCCCCACCACTGCAAACTACCTTTCTTCTCCACCCGTTGCTGCCTCCTTTCTCGTCAACACACCTCCGCCGCGCCACCATTCCCTTCCACCGTGTCACCACGCTGCAGCCATTTTCACCAACCTTCTCTTTCCTTATTCCCTTCGCCAACAACTTTAAATCACCTCCGTTCATCATCCACGCTTCCACCCATCTTCACCAGCAGCTGCCACTCATTTCTCATTTTCCCTCGTCAACAACTCTACACCACCTCTCCTCTCCCTCCACGACCAACTACCACCATCCCATTTCAATCTCCTGTCTCCCACACATCTTCTTCTCCTTCAACGCACAACACAAACCCCCGTTCACCTACGTTTTCTCCATCAAGCACCCATCTCCCCTTCGCCTGCAATCCAGCCATCAATTTCCATTCTTTTTTCTTCATCAATACTTATTAAAAATTGGTTAAAAGACTATGCAAACGGGTTAAATACTTGTTAAAATACTAAATTATTGTTAAAAGATGAGATTGCCCCTATCTTTTTAGACGGCGTTAGCTCTGTTAGTTCGATTTGAGGTAGAGTCCCCACATTACTTTAAAATTAATTGTTTCGGTACCATATTTTCGAATTTATTACATTGGTCATCAAAGTGCAAAAAAATTTTAGTTCAGGCCACCAAATTGCAATTTACTCTAATACAAAATTAAGTTTGTAAAATTATTCCTCATGGATAGTTGGTTCTATATTTAGGACTAAAAATGGCTATAGCCATCCTTGCCGTATCATCTCCAACAACCACATAATTTTATTCATTATAAAAAAATGTTAAAATATATTTTAAATGCTATTTTGAATGTAATTGATCCTATTTTAGAACTATGCATTAAAAAAGTAGTTGTATTTTAAAGACCAAAAATTACTTTTTAATCTCATATTATAACAATAACTAACCATTTTAACTTTAGAATTGGACTTGCTCTTACAATGATAAAAGGTACATTTCAGTGCTACTGAAACTCTTCAAATGGTGCAACTATGACAAAATTGTAGCAAAATGGATAAACTTTCTTTTTTATTGGTTTGCAAAATTAAAATCAAGTCCGACTTTTGTACGATCATTTTTGAGATTCCGATTACAATATCACATTAAATGGGAAGAACTTTACTGTTAAATTATGGATATATGACAGATTGGCAGTGATCGCCTCACTTCTTTTACAAGATTGCAGATCGATTAAAATCTCAAGAAGTTGTAGGTCGGGTCCTAAAAACTTGAAATCCCAAATAAATTTGAATTTTGTGTAAATCAAAATCATAAACACATAATCTATTTTTCGACACTTCTTATATCTCAAAGTATTTTACTATTTTTTATGCTATTATGAAAAATTTGTGCCTCGATATCTTTCTTCTGATTTTCTTTACTTACTAAAAAATATGTTTTCCTATCATCTTTTCAATACATTCATTTAAGGGAGAGCAAACCCCGATTCGATTCGGTTTTTGAGTAAAACCAGAACCGAAACCGAAAGTACTCGGTTTTAAAAATCGAAAATCGAAACTGCAACAAAAAACCGAACCGAAACCGGAAGTACTCGGTTTTAAAAATCGAAAATCGAAACTGCAACCGAACCATCGGTTTCGGTTTTAAAACCCCGTTCGATTTTTATCGGTTCGGTTTCGATTTTAAAACCGAAAAATATATAAAGGAGACAAAATATTATAGCATACATAACTTGGTCCAAGTTTACAAAAACCAAACCGAACCGGAATTTCGCTCTCCCTAAAGATAATAAGAATAACAAGTGATAATGCTAAAGAAATTATGACAGAAACCAATTTTGATAAACCAATAACTTCATGTTTAGACTTGTTACCTCCACAAGAATTAGGCAACCTTGGGCGCATAGTCCTGGATTCCTTTGCAAAAATGAAGCTGGATGGCATGTTATGAGAGACTGAGGAAACTCGCCTGATAGCACACTGAGTCGGTCCAATTCTATTATATTACATAAAATAGGTTTTAGTTTACTGCTTAATCTAATATATATATATATATATATTCAAATTTCAAAGAAATTAATACAAATTATATATACTAGCTTTATACCCGGGCAATGCACGGGATACTTTATAGATATTATTAACGAATTTTTATGTTAAATTATTATTTTTCTAATTTTTTAAAAATACTTACAATACAATCTTTGCAAATTTCATTAAATTGATGATAGTTATATAATTAACATAATTTTTAATATTTTAATTGTTATTATACTTTTTAAATTGAAAATTCTTATTTTTCTAATTTTAAAATTATTAAATGTATAATTTTTTTATTGTGTTTACTAAATAACTTTATCATACTCCGTATAATTATTATTTGATTTTCTTCTGAAAAGTTTTAAAAAAATGTCTATAGACCCTGTTTATAATTTTTGAAATAAGGTGTATAATTTAATATTACTTTTATTTTTTATTTAATATTATTTAAAAATTAATTAATACTAATAATATTTTTAAAATGACATATATGCCCCTTGACGACCAAACCATACCATGTAAACATGCTTACGCCAATTATATATATATATATATATATATAGGATATAATATATATAATATTTATTTATTTATTTTAATAATCGGTTCGGTTTTAGCCGGTTCGATTTTAACCTATAACCGGAACCAGAATCAAAAGTCTCGATTTTTAAAAAATAAAAACCGCAATCGTCGGTTCGATTTCAGTTTTTTCGATTCGATTTTCGTCGATTTCAGTTCGGTTTTGATTTCAATTCGGTTTTTTGCTCACCCCTGCACTCATTCATTAGTTCATTCATTAGCATAAGTAATCTCAAGATTGATTCCGAAAATGGGTGACCTTTTTGTATATGATCATTGTGTTAAGTAATATCTTAAGATTTTATATGAACTAATTACATATAATATGATAATAGAGTTTATGTTGGTGGAGAAATCAAGTTCCACTCCTTGCCACTCACAATATTCTCATAATTATTATGAATTTAGATGTTCATGATCTACTATTCGACTCAAAATTATGAACTTTTAAATAAAAAGAAATATTACAATAAAACATAAAGATCCAGTTGAATTTTTCTCTAATACCTTAAAAAATTATTACTAAAATGAATATAATGAGCAATATAAAAAACATGGCATTAAACCATTTTTATATTGTTCTTCTTATTTTAGTATTCTAACACTTGACACTATTTCTTTCTCTATAACATAAAATCTATCCCTTTTTTACTCAAAAAGAAAAAAATAAAAGAAAAATCTATCCCATTTCATTCATTTCACTTTTTTTTACCTTCAATCATTTCTTCACTATATTCCCATCATTTTACTCACAATTTAATTTTCTCCATAAAATCTACTTCAATCTCATTCATTTATTTACACTTTTTTATTTTTACTTAATTTATTAATCTATATACCCAACTCATAATATAAAGGAATAAGAGCAATTCCAAGAGACTAGCTATTAGGCCTCCTAAATTAAAATATAAGGATTTTGAGACAAAAATGCACTCCAACAGTGTCCCAATGACTCCTTAAAACTTAATACATGTCTCTTCTTCCTTATTTATAAGGCCCCTTATATTATTTTCACCAATAAAATATTCATTTCCCTTTTTTTTGACATTCTTTTCCTCTCTCTCCTACTTCTTTCTTTCCCTTTAATATTATAGTAATAATAAGGAACATTGTTGGAGTAAGCATTCCTTAACTTATCCTAAATTACTAAGAGGTCAATTGTTTATAATCTATACTATTATATAAAAACCGAAACATTAAAAGTTTGGTTGATCGGTACCTATTGATTTTACTTATTTACCCTTACTTAATTACATATAAAATCCATCCTATTAACTAATTAATTTCCTTATTTAGATTAAACATATTACCTTTTCTATTTTTCACTAATTGATTAATTTTCCTTTTTAGATAAAATACAATATTTTTTATATTATATCTAACTGAAATTTCTCCTTTCTTATAAATACTAAGAGTAATTTTGTTTAATAAAATAACATAATTATATTATAATTACTATTAACTAATCAATTAACTTTTTCAGCCAAATCATATTACCTTTTTGTTGTGGAATAAAAACTAGGTTTAAATTATTGCGGCTAGGGTTTGTGTATTTAATGCTAGGGTTCGTGAGCTTCGTGCTTTAATGGCTGCTTCTGCGTTCGAGACTAAACGGTCCTCACAGAATGCCTACGTATCTCTGTATTTAGAGAATCAAGCCAATAAAACGTAGTTCTAAGTCGAAGGGTCTGACCCTTTATATAGGCTGAGAAGCCTCAGAATTAGGGTAGGGTTAGGAGACTTGGTGGGCAAGTCATCCTTGAGGAAGGTTCTAGACTCCTTCCTTATAGGAGTCAGTTTCCTTGTATGATTGTGTGGCTTGGAGGCTACTTTTCGTAGGGATAACGTCCTTATCTGACTTGTATCTCCCAGCTGTTAATTACCCCCAAATATTAATTACGAAATTAATATTATAATTGGAGTTTGGGCCCGTCTGGTGGGCCCCACGTTTGGACCATTCTAGGTCTAATTAATGCCACATTAAATGTGTCCTTAGGGCTTACTTTTAGCCCATATCATTTGCCCCCCAACTTCTAGGAAAACTGATCAGGTTTTCGTTGAAGTTAAAAAGGTTTATGTACACTAGTGTTTCACATGTATCGCCTTGAATGTAAAGTGTGGAGCGACCTACACATTTACGACGATTTGCCTTATTCGAGGTTAAGCAATTTTTTCGAACAACTTTTGTTATTGAAATTTGCCCTTTTAATTTAAGGAATTATTAATGAAATTCCTCATATTTTTTCATATTTCTCCTAAATTTTTAGGATTTTTCTGGTACCCACGGGTATTTTTCTTTATTTTTGACATATCAATCAAAAATATTAAATTGTGCTTCATGCATAAAATAATTTTAAAAATTATTTTTCTACTTTTGTGGGATTTTCGGAATTTAATTCTGTTTTTTTTCAGCTCATTTTCGAGCTCAAACTTCGAGCTCAAAGTGTTCCAGGTCGTGGGCTTCGAGCTCGTTTTACAGTTGATTTTCGACCAGGAGCCTGCGACCTCAATTCAATGTAATTTCGACCTCGAATAAGTCCCAGGTCGAAAGGACTTTCCATGTTTCTCAGTTCAGTTTCGACCTCAAATTAACGATCTCAATAAAAGAAAAAACGACCTTAAAAGGGTCTCAGGTCGTGTGGTTTTTCTTGAATTCCTAGTGCAAATTCGACCTCAAACTTACGATTTCAAACCCTGTTATAACGACCTCATATTTACGAGCTCGAATAATGTTTTAAACGATCTCAAACTTAGTCCTAGGTCGTTAGGAATTTCCAAATTTTCCAGTTCATTTTCGAGCTCAGAATTTCGATCTCAATTTCAGAGAATATCGACCTCAAAATGGGTTTCAAGTCGTATAGATTTTTGGTGACTTTCTGTTCTTTTTCGACCTCGAATTAACGAACTAGCTCCAGTATATTTTCGACCTCAAAGTGGGTTTTTGCTTGACTTTCCAGGTCGTTTGATCGAGCTCGAAATTGTATTGTTAAATGAGGTCGTTGGCCACGACTTGGGACGCTTGTTTTGCTTTTGGGCCTTAATTCTGGGCCTCTCTTCATGGGCTCTTAATTGATTTTGGGCTTCAACTTTTGGTCAATATGACCTTAAATTAAAACCTCAAAAAGGTTCACCAATATGGGTTGGGCCACGACAGGCCTTTAATTGCTTTAACTATACTTGGGCTTTAACAAGCCTAGTGTTGTTGGGCCTTTTAAAGTCCACTTTGTGTTGACAGCCCATAAGAGTTTTGAACTGGTTATAACCGGTTGATATTCATTTTAGCCGGTTGAAATCCCCGAACTTTTTGCTTATATAAAGGCCAAAGTTTTTACTTTCACTTCATCACAAAAGTTTCTAAAAAACTCTCTCAAAAGTTCCTAACTCCCTTAAGAAATTTTCTCTGAGTTTGATCCTCTTTCTTTGAAGATTCAAAGGCATCCTACAAGTTTTCTAGTGATTTTTCTTCCAATCTTTGAAGATTTGAAGTTTGCTCAAGGATTTCTGGGAATTTTTCCAGAAATTTTCCAGTTATTGTTGAAGATTTGAAGAACATTTAAGGTACTTTCCAGAATTTCTAGTTTCTTAGTTTGAAGATTGCCTTTTTTCTGGGTTTTTCCTTCAATTCCTTTGAAGATTTGAAGATTGTTCTAAAAACTTCTTTGTTCTTTGCAGATCATAATTTTTCTTTGAAGATTTGAAGAAATGGCTGAAGATCGTGCTACTCAACGTTTCCAGAAACTGCAAGTGGCCTCAAAAAGAGGTATCACCATTCGTTCTTCCTCCATGAGTTTACAGGATATGATTTTAAATCGTAAAGAAGATTTTCCATCCCTGTCACACCTTGATTCCTATAATCATAGCAACATTTTCCATGACATAGAAAAAATCACTGACTATAATAGGATGTATAAAATAGAATATCCCTATAGGCTTATCCCAGCTGAACCTGGGGATCGATCTTGCCATTGGCGCCCCAATGCACTTTGTATTTATAGGGGTGCCATTGTTGCAGGGGTTCGATTCCCTTTTCATGAGTTTATCCCTAGGCTTTTAGCAGATGTAGGAGTTAACCCTTGTCAACTTCCTCCCAATTCTTGGAGGGTGATCAACTGTTTTCTGGTCCTTTGCCTTAAAAACAAATTCCCTCTTTCTGTAGCTCTTTTTAGAAAAATATTTCAATTTAAAAATTCTGCTGAATCTACCCCGGGTTGGGTTTACATTAGTCACCGTTCTTCTACTCCTCCAATCTTTCACCCCCAATCTATTCCTGACTCCAACCCAAAGTGGAAGAAGGAGTTTATGTACTTGATATGGGATGGTGGAGATTGGGGCAATGTTTTTCGTAGTACCTTTGGTAAGGTAGTAGATGGAAGTGCCAATGACATTGAGCTGAATGAGGAAGAGACCCTTGCCTACCAGGAGCTCATCAAGGATAATTATTCTACTATGGCTTGGGATCTCCTGAATGAGTTCCAACTTAAGACTTTGGGACTTTCCCGAGTGGGCAATAAGGGTAATTTCCTTTCTTTTTGCATTCCTTTACTTGAATATGATTATCTCATACCCATTATTTGTTTTTTTTGTTTTGTAATTGCAGCTGCAGCTTTTATCAACAAGACCAATGAGCCAGAAGATGGGGACACTGCTAGGCTGAAAAGGGCTCGTTCAGGGAAAGATCCTCGAGCCCCAACAGCCTCGGATGCCTACTTGAGGCCCCATGTGGCTGATGTTGAGGAGGTAGATGGCTCCTCCAAGAGTGCTTGGCGCCCCAACTGGGGTATTAGGAAGAAAGACTCCATTGTTGGAGACTGCAAGCATGCTATGGATTGGTCCTATCACTCCATCACCCCTGGTGACTTCAAGGACTATGTATCTGGCTCCACTCTTGAAGGAGCTGAGAGTGCTGGAGCTCAGGCCTTCGCAGCTGTAAGCTCCTTTCTATCCACTCTTTTATGTACTTGTTTTGTCACCTGAACCGTGGTTTTAACTTTGTCTTTTGCAGGCTAATGCCAACTTCCAGGGAGTCGTATTCCAAGCTAAGACTTGGCGTTCCAACTACGAGACTTACAAGGCCAAGTTTGATGACTCCCAGGATGAACTGGGCTCTGTCAAGGCCACTTTAGCGAGGAGGGAGAAAGAGCTTTTAGAGTCTCAGGCTGAAAATGTCTCTCTCAGGAAGGACAAGGACGACCTGATTGACGAATACCTTGCCTCCCAGGAGTATATGGGCTTCATGGAGAAGCATGACGACTCTCTATTCCCTTATCAGTTTACTCAGGGATGGGATGAAGCTCTTGCTGAGGTTACTAGGAGATTTCCTGGCACCCTTAGTGTTTCAGACTTCCCTAGCCCCCATGCTCCTATGGCCTTGGCAGTGCAGGACACACGGGAGGAGGACCCAGAGGATGATGAGAGGATCCTAGAGCCAGATTCCTCTGCTCACCCTGGTGCAGCCGGAGAGGAGGAGCATACTGGAGATGCTTAGTAGTTGACATCTTTATCTTTCTATTTATGCACTCTGCCTTCGGGCATGACTTTGTATTTTCATTAACTTATTTTGAACTAGTTGGTTATGTATTCTGCCTTCGGGCATAACTTTTAAACTCGTAATCCATTGTCCTTAATGCTTATATTCGCATGTGTAGTCTAACATTTTGTGCATAAATATCAATGAGTAGGGTTCATATCTTATGCGAAAATGTAGGATAGTCTTATTAATATGAAGAAACGGGCACAGCCCTTACATAGATACTCTACTTTCAATATCTCAAGTTTTAAAAACTTGGAATGGTTTCATCAACCTTATTTCTACTTCTATTACATAGGCAAAAAGCTAGGTCCTTTTCAGGAGAGCTTAAACATAGTAAACCTTGAGGTTCAATGCATGCCAAGTCCGGGGCACCTCAACCCCGTCCAAGGTTTCCAGTTTGTAAGATCCTCGCCCTAGTGTCTTCTTGACTCGATACGGCCCTTCCCAATTTGGGGCTAACTTTCCCTTCTGACCAACTCCAGAAGCCTCGATCTTCCTAAGAACCAAGTCACCTTGTTGAAAGAACCTCTCCTTAACCCTGTGGTTGTAGTAGAAAGATGCTTTCTTTTGATGCTCCGCATTTCTGGCATTTGCCTCGTCCCTGACTTCATCAATCAAATCTAAGGCGAGCCTCATGCCTTCTTCATTAGTCTCTGGCTCGAATGCTTCAATTCTAGGTGATGCATGCATGACTTCTAGTGGTACGACTGCCTCGGCTCCATAAGCCAGTAGGAAAGGGGTTTCCCCAGTTGTTACTTTGCAAGTAGTACGATATGCCCAAAGTATAGGCAGTAATTCATCCACCCAAGTATTTCTAGATCGTTCGACCCTCTTCTTAAGTCCATCAAGAATAATCCGATTGGCTACCTCAGCCTGTCCATTAGCTTGCGGGTGAGCTACCGAAGTAAAACGAAGCTCGATAGCATTTTCCTCACAGTACTTTCTGAACTCTTCATTGTTGAATTGTGTCCCATTATCTGTTACAAGGATTCGGGGAATTCCATACCTGCAGATTACGTTCTCCCAAAAGAACTGGGAAACTTGCTTGGTGGTTATCTTGGCTAAAGGCTTAGCCTCAATCCACTTAGTGAAGTAATCAATGGCGACAATCAGAAACTTCCTTTGCGCTGAAGCCATGGGGAAAGGACCAAGAATGTCCATTCCCCACATAGCAAACGGAATGGGAGAGCTGATTGAGGTTAACTTTTCAGGCGGCTGCCTTACAACAGGGGCATGTTTCTGACATCTATCACACTTCTTGACATAATCCTGGGCATCTGTTAACATCTCCGGCCAATAGAATCCCAGGCGGGTAATTTTGTGAGCTAAGGCTCTGCCCCCCAAGTGCTGCCCACAGATCCCTTCATGAACTTCTTCCAATGCTTCTCTTGCCTCTTGGGGCCTTAAGCACTTCAAGTACGGGATGACAAACGATCTCTTGTATAAGATGCCTTCAATCAGGGCATATCTCAATGCTCTCACTGACAATTTTCGTGCCTCCAAGGCATTGTTGGGGAGCCATCCGGTTTCTAGATGAGCTTTAATAGGATCTATCCAACAGCTTCCAACATCGATAGGTGCTACCAACTTAGAATTGATGGTCGGGGCCTTCAAGACCTGGAAGTAAACGCTACCTGCATAATTCTCTATTTCAGAAGAGGCGAACTTAGAGAGGGCATCGGCCTTAACGTTCTCTTCCCTAGGAATGTGATCCAGGTAGCACTCCTCAAACTGAGTCATAACTGCTTTCACGACTCTGAGGTATTTTGCCATAGTTTCATCCTTGGCCTCAAACTCACCATTCACTTGCGAGACTACCAGTCTTGAATCTCCACACACCTTGAGGTTCTTGACCCTCATGACTCTGGCCAATCCCAATCCAGCTATTAATGCTTCATACTCAGCTTCATTGTTGGTTGTAGGAAAGTCCAACTTCAAAGCGTATTCAACCGTGAACCCATCGGGGCTTTGCAAAACCAAACCTGCACCACTAGATTTTGTTTTTGATGCTCCATCAAAATAGAGCACCCAATACTCTTTCTGATCAGGTACAAGTTCTTCATCCTTACTCTCAACCCCAGGGGTGGTTACTATCTCCTGCCCCCCGACTTCTTGATTGCCAATGGTACATTCAACCAAGAAGTCAGCTAATGCCTGAGCCTTGATGGCTGTCCGAGGCTTATATGCAATGTCAAATTCTCCGAGTTCGATTGCCCACTTAATTAACCTCCCACTGACCTTAGGGCTGTGCAAGATACTTCTCAACTGCTGGTCCGTCAGGACTTCAATCTTGTGTGACTGAAAATAAGGTCGTAGTTTCCTTGAAGCCGTTACCAATGCTAAAGCAAACTTCTCAATGGTGGAATAGTTTAACTCAGCTCCATGCAACACCTTACTCACATAGTATATAGGTTTCTGAACCTTGTTCTCTTCCCTTATGAGGACGGTACTCAATGCTTGCTCAGATACCGCCAGGTATAGATAAAGAGTCTCTCCGATGCTAGGCTTGGCCAACAGCGGGGCTTCAGCCATGTACTTCTTCAATTGCTCAAAGGCCTCTTGGCTTTCAGGTGTCCATTCAAAATTCTTTACCTTCTTTAATGTTTGAAAGAAAGGTAAGCACTTTTCACCAGATTTAGAGATGAACCTCCCTAAGGCTGCTACTCGGCCTGTCAACTTCTGCACATCTCTTATCGAACGTGGTGGTTCCATGTCTAAAATCGCCTTGATCTTGTCAGGATTGGCCTCAATGCCTCTCTTTGAGACCATCAGTCCTAAAAACTTTCCAGATCCAACACCAAAGGCACACTTAGCGGGATTCAACATCATCTTATGGTGCCTCAGCACTTCAAATGCCTCTTCGAGGTGCTTAATATGATCAGCCTTGAGTAGGCTCTTGACTAACATGTCATCAACATACACCTCCATGGTTTTTCCAATCAGATGGGCAAATATCTTATTCACCAAGCGTTGGTAAGTAGCTCCTGCATTCTTTAGACCAAATGCCATAACAAGATAACAGAAGACACCAAAGTCAGTTATAAAAGATACCTTAGGGATGTCATCTTTGTGCATCTTAATCTGATTATAGCCGCTGAATCCATCCATGAAGCTTAACATCTCATGCCCAGCTGTGGCATCTATCAACATGTCAATCCTTGGAAGGGGAAAACAATCTTTTGGACATGCATCATTCAGGTCAGTGAAGTCTATACACATCCTCCACTTCCCATTTGCTTTCTTGACCATCACAGGGTTTGCTAACCATTCGGGAAACTGAATTTCTTCAATGAAACCAGCCTCCAAGAGCTTATCCACTTCTTGCTTAATGGCCTCTTGCCTCTCCGGAGCAAAGTTTCTCTTCTTCTGCTTTATTGTCTTCCTCTTGGGGTCAACATTCAACTTATGAGTTATGAGTTGGGGGTCAATCCCTGGCATATCGGCTGCTGTCCAAGCGAACACGTCGCTATTCTTTTGTAAGAATTCTATCAACTTGCCCTTCAAGGGTTCTTTCAGAGATGCTCCAACATAAGTAACTTTTTCAGGATCATTCGGCTCTAGGGGTATGGGAATCAAATCCTCTGCTGGCTTCCCTCTATGTTCTTCATCATCACGGACATCCATGTCTTCAATTGGAAGGACCTGCCCCCCGACTCCATCGGCCCTCAAGGCGGCTACATAGCAACTTCTTGCCATCTTCTGATCACCCTTTTGTTCTCCGACACCATTCCGTGTTGGAAACTTAATCTTCATATGATAGGAAGAGGCCACAGCCTTAAACGCATGTAATCCAGTCCTTCCAAGGATTGCGTTGTATGTTGAAGCTGCTTTAATCACCAAGAAATTCAGCATCTGAGTCGCCTCCTTAGGCTCCTGCCCAATAGTCATGGGCAACTGAATAGTCCCTTCAACGTTGGACTCCACTCCATTAAATCCGTATATAGGCATGTTTGCAGGGGTCAATTGAGAGTCATTGTATCCCATCTTTACAAACGCATCATGAAACAAAATATCCACAGAAGCTCCATTGTCTATCAAGACTCGTTTTACTTCTGAATTTCCAATCACAGGAGTTATGACCAGCGGGTCATCATGGGGAAACTTCACCCATTCCAAGTCCGAATCATCGAACCCAATCACCATCTCAGTTTTAGCACGCTTCGGGGCCTCTCCCACAATGTGCATTACCTCCCTTGCGTATGCCTTTCGAGAGTTCCGAGTTGTACCGGCCGCTGTTGGGCCTCCCCAGATCATGTTGATAACCGGCCCTCGGGGCTGCGTGCTACGGTCACGATCATTATCCCTTCTGTCATTGTTTCTCCTGTTGTAATCCCCTCTTTGGGTTCCTTGATCTCCACCCTTTGTGAAATTGTTCAGCTTTCCTTTACGGATCAAGAATTCAATCTCGTCCTTCAACTGTCTGCAATCATCCGTGTCATGTCCTACATCTCGGTGGAACCTACAATACTGATCCTTATTCCTCTTTGCGGGGTCTCCCCTGAGTGGCTTCGGCCATCGGAAGTCTTTATCCTTTTCAATTTCCAACAAGATTTGACTTCTAGGGGCATTCAACCTTGCATAGTCAGAGAACCTTGGTCCCAAGTTCTTTTTTGGTGGCGAATCAGAGTCTTTGCTAGTTCGGGGATACTTGTCCTTAGCATCGTACTCCTACCCTTGCTTACGCTTTTTTGTATCATTGTTCCCCTGGCCATTGCCTAACGTGACTTCCTTCTTCGTGCTATCCTCGGCCTTGATGTATTTAGAAGCCCTTCGTTGGAGATCAGCCATATTCTCCGGGGGATGCTTTGCCAATGATCTCTTAAAGTACAGGTCGGTGGTACCATGCTCCAAGGCTACCATTGCAACTTTATTGTCCAGATCAGTGATGTTCAGAGTCTCCTTGGTGAACCTCTTAAGATAGTCTCTCAGACTTTCGTTCTTCCCTTGTACTATATACATAAGAGATGCAGAGCTTTTCTCATGCGTTCTTCCACTGATAAACTGACTAACGAAGGCAGCACTCAATTCCTTAAAGGAACCAATCGAGTTTGCAGGGAGCCGACTATACCATCTTTGAGCCATGCCCGACAAAGTTTGAGGGAAAGCCCTACACTTCAAAGCGTCGCTTGCAGGCTGCAACAGCAGTGCGTTTGAGAACGTTCTAACGTGGTTGGCAGGATCACCCATTCCATCATAGGCTTTGATTGTTGGCATCTTAAACTTCTTTGAGATACGAGCATTCATCACGTCCTCAGTAAACGGAGGTGTGGGATCATCAGGGTCCCCAAGCGGCAGCAGATCCTTGGGGTTGCTTTTAGGGGTTTCCACCCTTGTAGTTCTTTCAGGTGGGACGGTAGTCCTTCTTTGCCTCCTTGGAGGCCTCTCCAGATCTATGAAGGGAATCGGTCCTGACGTGGGAGGTGGCAAAGTCTGTTTTGATCTGGCTTGCTCCCTGGCCATATCTTCCTTTAACTTTAAGATCTCGGCTTCATAAGCCTTAATCCTTTCAGCAGCTGTTGAAGGGAGTCCATCATGGATAGTTCGAGTTCTTCCCATAGGCTCTTTACTTGCACGTCGCCTCCTCGGGGCTTCATCACGTTCGTAATCATCGCCAGAAGATGATTCATCTGAATAAGGACCAGAAAAATCGCGATAATCTCGATCTCTAATATACAGGGCATGGCCACTCGGTCCAGCTCCGTAATTGGTCATCCCATACATTGGATTGGTGCTTAGGGGGAGATCCGTAGTGTGGATCTGAACCCCTCGTGTAAGGTTGTTGGGGTCTACAATCAGGGAAGAAATCCCCGGGTTAGTCCCTGGAATTGTGTGGACGATCGGAGGTAGTGTACTCTCAACATGGGTAGTCGTCCCTAGGGGTTGAGAAACTTGATATGGAACGATAATCCCAGATGTTGGAGGTACTTGCTCAGATGTCGGTAGCACTTGTTCAGTACGGGGCGGAGCAGAGCTAAGAGGTAGAGCCTCGGTAGCGATTGGCTCCGTAGTGCTTGGTGGAGTTCTTCGTGTTTGAACCATGGTTGATGTCTTTTTCCCACAGACGGCGCCAAATGTTGTGGAATAAAAACTAGGTTTAAATTATTGCGGCTAGGGTTTGTGTATTTAATGCTAGGGTTCGTGAGCTTCGTGCTTTAATGGCTGCTTCTGCGTTCGAGACTAAACGGTCCTCACAGAATGCCTACGTATCTCTGTATTTAGAGAATCAAGCCAATAAAACGTAGTTCTAAGTCGAAGGGTCTGACCCTTTATATAGGCTGAGAAGCCTCAGAATTAGGGTAGGGTTAGGAGACTTGGTGGGCAAGTCATCCTTGAGGAAGGTTCTAGACTCCTTCCTTATAGGAGTCAGTTTCCTTGTATGATTGTGTGGCTTGGAGGCTACTTTTCGTAGGGATAACGTCCTTATCTGACTTGTATCTCCCAGCTGTTAATTACCCCCAAATATTAATTACGAAATTAATATTATAATTGGAGTTTGGGCCCGTCTGGTGGGCCCCACGTTTGGACCATTCTAGGTCTAATTAATGCCACATTAAATGTGTCCTTAGGGCTTACTTTTAGCCCATATCACTTTTCTTTATTTTGTAACTAAAATATTTATTTTTCCAATTATATCACGGGCGGTTCTATTTAATAAAATAAATAATAATATTATAATCTGTACTACTATATAAAAGCCGAAACATTAAAAGTTTAGTCGGTCGGTCGGTCCGTACGGTACCTGTTGATTTTACTTATTTACCTTTACTCAATTACATATCTACTAACTAATCAATTTCCTTTTACAGGTTACACATGCTATCTTTTCAATTTTTCAAGAACTAAATAATTGTTTTTCAGGTAAAATACAATATCTTTTATATTTTTTCTAACTAAAATTTCTCATTTATTAATCAATTTCCTTTTCCAGTCTAAACATATTACCTTTTCTATTTTTCAAAAACTAAATAATTTCCCTTTTTAGGTAAAATAGAATATCTTTTACATTTATCTAACTAAAATCTCTCCTTTTTAAAAACACTACGAGCAATTTTGTTTAATAAAATCAGTTACCCTTTTCAGTTAAAAGACGTTACCCTTTCTCTTTTCCCTACCTAAAATCTCTCTTTTTCCAATTATATCATGGACGGTTACCTTTTTCAACCAAAACACGTTACCTTTTTCTTTTCTCTTACTAAAACCTCTCTTTTTCCAATTATATAACGTGCGTTTCTATTTAATAAAAATAAAATAATAATATTATAATATTAATAATTAACCGATGACCTTTTGCTAAAATATATTATCTTTTCTATTTTTTCTAATTAAATTCCCTTTTTTCTAGAAATATAACGGTCAACATTAATTTTCTCATTTTCTAAAAACTATGAATAATTTTATTTAGTAAAATAACATAATTAAATTATAATTACTATAAACTAATCAATTACTTTTTTCACATAAATCATGTCATCTTCACGTTATCTTTCTATTTTCTCTAACTAAAATCTCTTTTTCCAATTATATCACGGGCGGTTCTATTTAATAAAATAAAATAATAATATTATAATATTATTAATTAACGATTACCTTTTTCAGCTAAAACGTATCATCTTTTCTATATTTTCTAACTAAAATCCCTCTTTTAATTAAAATTTCACGGACAATATTAAAAACTATGAATAATTGTATTTAGTAAATAATGTAATTAAATTATAATTACTATAAACTAATCAATTACCTTTTTCACCAAAAACATATTACCTTTTTAATTTTCTCTAACTAAATTCTCTATTTTTCTAGTTATATCACGGGCATTCTATTTAATAAAATAAAGTAATAATTTAATTATTACTTATAATTAATCTATTACTCTTTTTAGCTAAAACCAATCATCTTTTCTATATTTTCTAACTAAAATCCCTCCCTTTCTAGAAATATCACGGATAACATTTATATAATTATTATCAAATCATCTCATATAAAAATGTAAGCCTCCAAAATTCATGTTTAAAAAAATTTATTTAAATTAATGAAATTTTTTATATAAAATAAAATAACAATATTATAATATAATATTAACAATTAACCAATTAAGTTTTTCAGCTAAAATATATTATCTTTTCTATATTTTCTAACTAAGAACCTTCTTTTTCTAAAAATATCACGGACAGCATTAATTTTTCCTTTTCTAAAAAAATTATGAGTAATTTTATTTAGTAAAATAACATAATTGAATTATAATTACTATAATCTAATCAATTACCTTTTTCATCTAAAATATGTTTTCTTTTTAATTTTTTCTGATTAAGACCTCTCTTTTTCCAATTAAATAACGGCATTATATTTGATAAAATTAAATAATTATTTTATAAATACTTATAATTAAACGATTATCTTTTTCAACTAAAATTTATCATCTTTTCAATATTTTCTAACTAAAATGCCTCTTTTACTAAAGATATCAAGGATAACATTTATATAATTATTATCAACTCACCTCATTTAAAAATCTAAACCTCCAAAATTCATATTTAAAAAAAGTAAATCAAATTAATAAAAAATCATATAATATTTAAGCTATTATTTTTTAAGGAATTCATTAGTAGTCTCTTGGAGCTTAGAGGGATGGAATACAATTTAGTGGAGAAAAGGCCCTCTTCATCACAATTTAAAGCTAAAATGTCCTAAATATCACAAACTTAAAAAAAGGTCCTTAATATCACAAAAAAACGCAATGACGTGTGGCGTTTATGTTTTTGGGGGTGTAACGCAACTTCATGTTGCGTTTCCTATTTTTTATTTTTTATAGTCACGCATGATTTGTATGCGTTTCTCAAATTTTTTTTAAATTTTTTCTTCAGTAACGCATCTTCAAGATGTGTTTCTCAAATTTATTTTTATTTTTTTTGAAAAATCCGTGCTTTCAAAAATAAAAGGAGCAAAAACGTCACATTAAATTGCGTTTTTAATAACCCAACATTAAGTTGCGTTTTTACGTGATTTAAAGGTCCATTTTTGTGGATTGTGAAATTTAGGATCATTTGATTACAAATTGTGATAATAAGAGGAAACACCCAATTGCAACCATCCATGTTTGCACCAACTTAAAATGGAAAAGAGAAGCTATGTATTTTCATAAAAAGTTCTATTTGCAACATGAAGGGGAACTATTTTGTTTTGTGCAAGAGATTCGTGATTAAAATTTGTGAAAATGCAGCTGCACAATCAGTCTCTTTGCCCAGACGGTCAGTAGTATTCTGTTCTTTTCCTTAAAAAATATTGTAAATGGTAGTATATATTCAAATACCCACATTTGTGTATTACAATTTACAAATAAAGAGTTATAAAAAGGCATGCGCTAAGCTATAAGGAACATATAAAACTCAAAAATATAGGCAAGAAGTAGGATATGCTTGTGATCTGTTTGATGAGAGTCCTGATAGAGACTCTGACAAATAGGAGATGCATGCTTTCACTGGATATGTTCTTTTATCGAAATTGCATTGCATGGACTCTAATGTATACTTGTTTTTAGTTTCTGTTGCCTGATATTATTAGTATTACCAAGACAGATATCGCATTCAGCCTATGACAAACAGTTTGTTTCTTCTCGTAAAGCAATGAGAAGGACTATTAAATTAACTGAACAACCTATTCCTCAGGAGTCAGGATCAAACAACTGTTAAAAAGTCGCAATCCTTTTTATGCCTAAACACTAATGCTGAGAAGAGAATTTTTGTGCTATTATCCAGTATGTTTCGTTCATTAATGAGTACTAATTTAATATACTTGAAGATACTTACATTCTTTGTGCACGTTACTACTTCCAGGCTCTTCATAATTAGAAGTGGCATTAGAATCAGAGCATGGAGGCCTGCTTAGAATTTAAGCAAACGGCAGTAAGGTTAGAAATGGGAATTTCTGGGACTTTTTTTTTTGCTTTAATTCACATTAGAATTTTCTTCGTTTTTCTAGTTGATGATTCACTTTAAGGTTAATATGATTTTGTGTGTCCTGATTGTTTGGTTAGTTTACTTGTCTCTGTATTCCTTACCATGCTCTCGATTATACAAAGCAAAAGAAGCGATTTTATATAATATATCTATATAGTGCGATTTTATATAATTTATCTATATAGTGGAAAAACAGCCTTATAAACTCTAATTACCATACCTTGTTTCCAATGAAACTGTTGTTTTACACCATATATAAAGCCGCTATGTATATAACTATTTACAGCAGAATGTTTATTGTCGTATACATTCTTTTTCTTTTTATAACAGGATAGTCATTATCAGCTTTTGTTCATTCAGACAGTTTAAATCATTGTTTACAAAATTAATCAAACTCTCTAGAACTTCTTCTATCCATACTCTCATTTCTTCATAATCTCCACTGATTTGGCTAAGATATGAGCAACCATGTTTCCTTCACGTTTGACATGCGAGAAAGAACATGATTAAAACTTTGCAGCAAGTATAAAAATGTCTGAAACAATACTTTTAAAACATGACGCCTCTTTCACATCTCTTTTGAGATGTTACAGGATGAAATGGTTTTTATCGTATATACAGTATACTTATGCATTTTTTTGCGACAGGGCATGTGAAGGCATTGTGTATGAAAGTGTAGAGTATAGACCACAATATGTACTGCTGTTTAAACTTTAAACTGTATATGACAATCATATTCAGTGTTTATACCATCTACAACGCAGGTCCAACCCAGCCAGTTGCAATTGCACAAGACCTTCAATGTTGGGAGTCCACTTTTCTGCTAGTCTATTTTTTTATCTAAAAATATGAAGTCCACTTGTTTTCAACCCTTAGGAAGAAGATAATAGCTGTAATCCTATTTTTATTTCATTTAGTAAAATAATTATTAGAAAGTCTGCAAGTTTTGAACTCTCTGGAAGAAGATGATAGCACTGAGATAATTAGCCACTCTAATAAATGTGTCTTTTTTTTTATTATTATATTCTTAAAGATGTCTTTTATTTTTAATCAAGCGCCTAATTTTTTTAGGGAATCTATTTCTGCGTAAACCTTATAAGGGAAAGGTAATACCACAAGGCCAAAGATCAGATAACATCATTCTTCTCTAAATATGCGTTTTCTTCTTACACAAGACTCAAATATTCAAATTTGGCACAACCCCTAATGTCAAATATTGTGTGCTAAATTGTCAGCTTAGTTAGGCACCGTCCTTGACTATTACAACCATAGTATAGACTTTGGTGTCTTAGTTCTTTTATATATAGGACTTGATAGAGCTCTTGTAATTCAACACAGAATATTAATACAGAACAATTTCTGGTGTTCATTCCTTAGCATAGCTAGGGTCTTATTTCTAACATGGTATCAGAGAAGGTTATATCCTAGGGAAGAGTTGCAGAAGAAATCTAAAGTGCAGAAAAAACAAGCTGAAATCGAAAGTGCAGAAAAAACAAGCTGCCAAAGAATTCGAAAAATTCGAACCTACCAAAACAAAAATACAATATATACCATCATACCAGGCTCAATTAGACGACCTACCAGAATTTTTTCGAGCTAAAAACGGCCAGCCACGCGCCCTCACGCGCCTCCGCACGCGCCTCAGATCCGCCCCACGCGCGCCACGCGCCGGCGCGTGGACCCTCTTCCAGGCATTTTCCGGCGACTGTTCTTCAGGGAAAGTTGATCGCCTCCTTCAGCCGAGTTCGTCCATACCCTCCTTGTTTGAATCCAGTAAGATTTATTTCTGAAGATATAGATATATACACGTATATATATATATAGGACCTGGTCTTCAAGAAACATATAGATGTACAATCAGTATACGCTCCTGCATAAGTCATTTTGCGAGGAAGAAAAGGCTGCCCTCGGATAGAAGCTTGAAATTGAACTTGAGGCAGTAGAAACAAAGGGTGGAGCAGATGAAGAGAAAGAGAACAAAGAAAAAAAAGATGAAGAAAAACAAAAGAAGAGTGCAGGGGCTTTAAAGATGCTGTGAATGGGTTTGTTGATAATGGTGGTTTGTTTTTTGAGTAATGACAGGAGGAGTGGGCTGTGCAAAAGCCAAAGAAAAAGCAAAAGCATCCTAAAAAAAAAGGTTGCTAAAGAAAAAAAAAGGAACAGAACAAAAAAAAAAGGTCAGACAAAAAAAGAAAAAAGGCAAAAGCATCTAAAAAAATAGGAAGATGCTAAAGAAAAAAAAATGTTGTCTACCACACAGAAAAACAAAAGAAGAAAAATGATGTGGGAGAATCGGAAGAAAAAAAAAGAAAGGATAAAAAAAAAGTGATTATATGATTATAGATCCGATAAAAAAAATATTTTACATTTATTTTCTTAAGGGAAAGTAGTGTTAATATTTAAAAAAAAAAAAATCGGGATCTTTTAAAAATGTATCACTTTGATTTTAAGAATTTGCCCGGTTATAGATTTAATTGTGTAGTATTCAAGTGGTAGTTGATATTACGGTATCACTCCAATTTTTTACAATGCTGCAAATTAAATAGTTCAGGGGCATTATTCCAATGGAGCAGAAGAAGTAGTTGTATTTCAGACAACACAGTTCACTGCCACGACGACAAAGCAGCAGAAGTAGTAGTATGTATACAGACATACACACAGTTCACTGCTATATCTTGTTGATACTGAGTGATCACAAAGTTGAGTCTCAGTTCCTTCAAAATAATCAGTTCAAGGACTGATTGGTGGTCATCCACCGTTGTGTTGAAAAGCAGCACTTTTTATGTTTTTGACATGGCCTAAAATATACCGTGTGGTCGCAAGTTCGAGTCCCGGTATCCCAAAAGACTCAATAAACTCAAGATCGGTCAAGCCTAAAAATGGGTCAAGTTGGATGCTCAGATTAAGCTCAAGGGCTACTAGTGTCCACTCTTCAATCCCAAGAAAGGTCTTTCATCCGAAGATGGGATTTCGAGTGCGGGGGCGTGTCAAATATTGTGTGCTAAATTGTCAGCTTAGTTAGGCACCGTCCTTGACTATTACAACCATAGTATAGACTTTGGTGTCTTAGTTCTTTTATATATAGGACTTGATAGAGCTCTTGTAATTCAACACAGAATATAACACATAATATTAATACAGAACAATTTCTGGTGTTCATTCCTTAGCATAGCTAGGGTCTTATTTCTAACACCTAAATTCTTTGAGATGGTCTTGTACAATGCTTACATATACAGTGGTAAGTTGTCCAGAGTTGTCGTATATTCTAGCAATTATATTTTGTTTTAATATACAATCTTGAATCTCGATTTAATTAATGGACAATTACTGTAGAATGTGTTAATTTCCTGGCCACAAAATTTTGGAGTCTACCAAATCAAACCTAATATTCAGTTGTTAGAAACCAACCTTAGAATAGAAACTAGAAACCTACACTAAATAAATTATATTTCATTTATTTTAATGGCCCCGCTAGGGGCACCTTCACAAAAAACTTATAAAATTCTTGGCTCTATTCAACAAAAATATATAAAAAAAAGTTACTGTTCACGTGCCACGTCATCGTGTGAACAGTAAATTTTTTAATTTTATTTATTTTTTTGTTGAATAGAGCCAATAATTTTAAACGTTTTTGTATTGGGGTACCCCTAATTTGGTCATTAGATTAGCTTGAAATATTTAATTTAGGTTTAGTTTCTAGTTTCTATTCTAAGTTAGTTTCTATTAGAATAAGATAGGTTTCATTGTTTCAACTTCAGAGAACACTTTAGTTTTTACTTTTTTGGCATTAATTCCAAAATATACATATTTATATGAGAAACAGGATCAATTTTTAAGGGAGAGCACTCTTTTTGTGTTCTACTTCTAAAAGTTCATATACAAGGACCATGTTTGTTTCAAGGAATTATAAATCCAAGACTAATAATAGCTTGTTTACTCAAATTTTAAATTTAAATAACTATTATCCTACTAACTTAATTTCAATCCTCTTTCTAAATCATTTCCATGGGACTATATTACTAAGAAGAGTGTGCAATTAAATAATCCTCCAAATGAACTACAAAGGGGTACAAACTTATCCCTGGGATTGATTTAAGGGATTGACTGTGATAAAAATAGTAAAGATTATAAATAGTGAAGTCTGTTATTAAATATATTAAAGACTGTTACTTGGTTGCAAACAAATAAATTAGAGTTCTGAAGATTCTGTGTTTTACTTGAAAATTCCGGCTGAGAACTTTATTAGAATTCTGCTCTTTCAAGAATCCGGAAATGTATTTTTTGGAGAAAAGTAACAAACGAAACCTAAACATAAAGGGCTAAACCAGACGTTTTTTTCTTTAAGGGTTGATATGTACAAATAGGAATACTTTTATTTTGCTAAGCATAAGAATACTTCGAGGGCTGATATGTTAATAACCCATACCCTATAGCAAATTAACAATTGATCAGGAGAGGCGAAGTATGTGTAAACACCAGATATTAATTTTATGTTTGTAAACTTATTTGTAACTGTTTGAACAAAGTATTAAATATCATGTCTCTTCTGTACAGAAAGGGCTAAACCAGACTTTTTTTTCTTTAAGGGTTTATATGTACAAATAGGAATACCTAAAGGGCTGATATGTTAATAACCCATACACTATAGCAAATTAACAATTGATCAGTAGAGGCGAAGTATGTGTAAACACTAGATAAAATTTTATGTTTGTAAACTTATTTTTAACTGTTTGAACAAAACTATTAAATATCATGTCCCTTCTGTACGATTGTCGGTGTAAGCTCTTTTTACTTTCGGCTGTTGCACTTCTCATCAAAGATGATTTCAAGGTAGAAAACCTTTCTTTCCAGAATGACAATAGTGTCAAGGTCATGTCAATTAAGTCATATATGCAAGGGCACTTGTGTCATATACTATATGATTCTATCTGTTTTGCACAATTCTCTATTTCTCTTACTCTGATCTTCCAAGTCCTAATATACTTATGCCATATATATATATAGTGTCATTCTTGGCTACAAACTTTCAGGACTCGCCCTAAAAATATACAGAATTCACTAAACATACGCTAGGATTACCAAATAACACTGAACCCTTATTTTTATTGTAATATTTAATACAGTATTTGCTTACACATAAATATGACTCAGCAAATAAAATGAGATTATAATTAAGATTCATTAAAAAGCACATTTTATTCGCCTGATTTGTAATCTAAAATGGTTTGCATTTTAACATGAGCCTATATATATTCCGCTTCTCTGCCTTTTTTGTAATTACTACTACTACTGCCAACCCCCCCCCCCCCCCCCCCCTCTCTCTCTCCTCTCTTCTCTCTCTCATTTGATGATTGTCTGGTCTATTTAATGTAGAGTACTAGTAGAAGGCAGTTATGTAAAACTATGATATCAAACACTTATTTTTGATATATAGATATACAGTTGAAAGAAACTAAGGTGGAAATGGGTCGATCACCATGCTGTGACAAGCTTGGACTGAAAAAGGGGCCATGGACACCCGAGGAAGATCAGAAACTACTAGCTTACATAGAAGAACATGGTCATGGTAGCTGGAGAGCCTTGCCTACCAAAGCAGGTAATTCCTTAATACTTACAACTTTTCACCAACCGAAGGAAATAACTTTATCCGTAAGTATGTTATTGTAATGCTATACTAATATTTGGTATTAACTTGATAATGTAAATACATATGATGTTCGTACAGGGCTTCAGAGATGTGGGAAGAGTTGCAGATTGAGATGGACAAATTATCTTAGACCTGATATTAAGAGGGGAAAATTCAGTTTGCAGGAAGAACAAACAATTATTCAACTCCATGCTCTCTTAGGGAACAGGTAATAGTTAATCTGTTTGTTTTTATATTGATGTACGTATGTGTGCTCCACATATCATATTGTTATTAGTAAATTGTAAAAGCTTTTACGGTCTTGATCTATAAGGCAACAAGTTTGAATTAGTAATGCGTTGTAGTACATTCTTTTTTTCCTCATTTATGATTCTCTTATAACTATTCTTGTTTAGATGTTTACAATTTTACTGATATGTTATAAAGAATTCATACATCCAGATATTCAGCATTTCAAGGTATTCATCCAGTTCAACACATAGTCACATTACAGAGCTTAATCTAGTACACGAGGAAGATAAAAGATGGACACAGTTTAACATTAGAAAGTGATAATTTTTGAACTGCTGCAGCATTGCCAGAAACTGTTTGTGCACGTATAAATTCTGGCCTTTAACTTAATGCCGTGACTTGCTAGTTTGCACAGTTCAGTTGTTTATGCTTGTGTATATAATATTGATTATCTGTTAAGACGGCCACTCTTGAATATTCCTGTAAAAATGACAGAAATTTAGTGGTGTACATGATTTTTGGAAATAGAATACTATATACACTTGCTGAGCTTTAATTGGTTTTTGATAACTTCTAGGAATTTTTGTTTTTTTAATAGTCCTTGATTTGAGCCCCCATGTCTTATAAATTTGTCCCAATTTGATTGTCTTTTTCCCTTCTGATCAAACAGGTGGTCTGCTATAGCAACTCACTTGCCAAATCGGACTGATAATGAAATCAAGAACTACTGGAATACTCATTTGAAGAAAAGGCTAACCAAAATGGGGATTGATCCAATCACACACAAGCCTATAAATGATTCTATCTTGTCTAACAATAAAGGTCCCTCCAAGAACACTACTAATCTTAGCCACATAACTCAATGGGAGAGTGCACGCCTCGAGGCCGAGGCAAGATTAGTCAGACAATCAAGACTACGCTCTTCATCCGAACTCAAGTCGCCGGAATTTCCTCCGTCGCCATTGATCTCCGTGAGCAAGCTGGTGATGCCACCTATGCCAACATTACCAAGTCTTGACAAACTAAAAACCATGAGTGATATTTGGACTAAGCAAGTTTCTGCAGCCGGTAGTAGCTGTGGCAGTGAAGTAGAGTCCCCAAAGTCCACCATAAACTATTCTGGCACCGGAATGGGGGAGAGTTCCACCTCGTTTGTGGAGCTTATGAGGAACTCTTCAGGCTCCTGTGAAGATGGAATTATGAAAGATGGTGGGGAAGAAGAGTGGGGAGGACTGAGAAGTATTATTAATCCCATGGATACATGGTCAAATGAGTCCCTTAGGTTAGGTTATGATAATGTGCAAGTTACCAGTGAGAATTTCGGGGACAAGTTTACGGATCTTTTGGTGAGTAATTATAACTCTGGTGACTGGAGTTTCTCCGAGGGCGACGGGGAGTCAGATAACGTCGGTGCTGAAACTAACAAGAATTACTGGAATAGTGTTCTAGACTTGGTGGATACGTCGCCTTCTCATAATGTGGTGAATTCTTCTGCATCAGATTCAGCATTGTTATAATTTCGTTGAACTGTGTTCGAAATGAAAATGCATTCTGAGTTCTTTGTAGATCCCTTGCATTGTTGGTTGCCATGTACGAAATAAAACAAATAATTTACCAATGTAGTAAGGAATATTTTTAGAATTACGGCAGTGTAAATTTAGATAGAGTCAGTCGGTCAAATGCATGCCTTGTTAAAGTGGGAGATGTGTTTTAAATGATGGCCTTTATTGCTGTTAGTTTGACGTCGCAATCTTTGCTTGCTGAAAGGTTCCAATTATTGTTTTATGTGAATATTGCATACTGTATACGACAGTGGCCCTAAATATGATTATCGACATAATCTACATATACAATGTAAGTAATGTGAATACGTTTCGATTATAAATATTTTTTTTTGCCCGAATCGATTTGAATTAAGTATTCTAATCGAAGACAAAATTATTCTTTAGTAGAAGTATCTGTTTTTAGCTGAAACATCTGTTATAAAAATCGGCCGATTTTTGAAAAATCGCCGATAAATCGTCCAAAAAATGGGTCAAAATTTTGGAACCGATTTGACCGTCCGACAAATCGTAAATCAGTACCTCAACCGAATAGTTCCGAATTCCGAAATCTGCAACACTGGCCGAAACCCATGGAAAATCTTTTCTTTTTTAAAACAAACCAAATTGCTATGTTCTAAAGCATGTATCCGGAAGGGTAACCGTAATTACTTTTGCTAATATGGAATACAAAAGGGAAATGTTAAATCCAGAGCAAAATTTTTATTTTCGGAGTAAATTTCTGTGAAATGACAAAATTGTCCTTATTCTAGTCCCTGCATTCATAAAAACAAGGACAATTTGATCTTTTCAAGAAAACTTGCTCTGAAAATAAAAATGTTGCTCTGTATTTAACATTTTCCCATACAAAATGATAACTTTTGAGGCTAACCATCCGTTCCGATCACTGTTCCAGTTGATTATATATTTCGATTACTATTCTGATGATGCCTTCATCAGGTTGGGCATTTTTAAAATGATTTTTATTTGGGGATGCTAGCCGTCAAACACATCTAATGTGAAAACAAGTAATTAGAATAATAATAATCAGGTAAAATTAGTAGTAATAGTAATAGAAAAAGAAAGAGAATGCTAGTGTATATGCGAGTAAGAATTAAGAAGTGTCTAAAATGAAAATATGTGAGGAATGAAGTACTTATACGCTTATGTAACTTTTCCACCGAAAACCTTTTCATCGAAAACCTTTTTCTCTCTCTCCCCTCTCTTCTTCTTCTTCTTCTTCTTGTTGTTCGTAAGTATCTCTTCCTCCGGCGGTGGTTTATCCACCGGCCGGAGGCCCTCTTTCTTTCTAGCTTTCATCTTCTAGTCTTTACTTTTCAATAATCATCCTCCTTCTGTGAGGATTGTGAGAATTTGGTTTGTGTACCCATTATTTGGGTTTATTTGTCTTTTCTTGTGAGAGTTTGGTTTGTCTCTCCGTGTGAGAGTTTAATTTTGTTTTAGTGTGATTTAATGTCCGGGATCGCAGATCTGCGGGATGTTTGGTGTGTTGGATCTTTTGTTTCTTTGAAAAAGATTTATATGGGCTTACAATTATGGTTGGTTTTTCGAATACATCATGTTCATCACTACGTCAAATCGTTAGATAGTCCCTTCAAAAAGGCTGTATTTTCCAGCGATATTAGTAAGGGGCCGCACCAGAGTGAAGATCTTCTCAACGGTTGTAGTTTCGATGAAGAAAACTTAGATTTAATCTTTATCATGTGTTTGTTAAATTTCAATTATCTTTGTAGATGTCGTATGACTTTTAATCATTGAACTATTTATCGTTTCAAAAAAAAAGTATTTATACGCTTATTGGCAAAAAAAAAAAGAAAAAAGAAAGTGCTTATTTTCAACTCCCCGAAGCATTTCGTCGCTTACTACGCCCTTCCTCGTCTCTGGATGCCTAGGTATCCACCGTAAGTCTTTCCTCGTTTGAACCTCGCCCTTAACTTACACGCTGATCGTCCAAATTAGTGTAGCATACATGATGGTTCGTGTAGTCACAATACAAGGGATGGTCTTACCTTAATAGTGATTCATTTATATGTGTTACATCGTTAAAATTGGACAATTGTATTTGTATTTGGTTGCTATAATTGAACGTCCTTGTGACATGGTATTAGGTGGTTGAGGCCTGAGGGTGTCTTATTTTGCTTTACTAACACATACATCCAGTGGCGGAGCCACATTAAGGCCAGGGTAGGCCTGTGCCCCCTCCTGAAATATTTTTTCTTCCCAAATTTTTTTTTATTTTTTTTTTACATAGCCCATATCAAAATTTTCAAAGTCCAGGCCCTCCCTCACAGCCTCTTGGTAAGTTTTTACTTGTTATTTTTGAAATTTCTCCCCTAATGAGTTAATTATTTTGTGTTCTTAGATGATTTATGATATTGTTACTCATTATATATTCAATTGCCTTGTCTTTGTTTAAGTATATAACTAGCGTAAAAGCCCGTGCAAGGCACGGGCATGAACTTATTTCTCGTAATTAAAAATATGATAGACTATAAGATTTCAATTTATCTAATATTTTTATAATTATTTTATAATTTTGCATACTAATTTTTTATATTACATTTTGAATTAGCTTTTAACTTAATTTTAAAAATTTCTAAATAGGGCTTAATGATTCTATAGTTAAATGTAGATATTACCTAAAGTTAAGATATATTATAATACTATTTGAATGTTATTTTTTAAAATGCATGGGATGGATTTCATTATTTCAAAAATGACATCCACTTTTCTCTTCTAAAATTTCAGTTAATGTTATATGATAAAGCGACCTTAATGATCAACGCATGTATAAGAAATTTACAATCAATGTTTTTGATTTTATCTTATATTTATCTAAGTACTCAACTATTATATATTATATTGATCAATTTGTCAAATTATATAAATATTCATATGTACCATACTTCATAGTCGAGTTATAGTCTAATTGATCAATATAAATAATTGTTGTAATTTTGTAATAATTATGATTTAAAATTTTATATATTTTTTGAATTTATTGAATATTAATTATGTTACTTTTTATATATAACATAGATCATATTTTTAGAGTTCTCATATTTTTAACATAATTTCATTTTTTTCATGTATATATATATATATATATATATATATATATATATATATATATATACCAATCATATATTTTATTCGTTGACAGTTTAAATAGTTGGTGGATCAAACCCCATAATATAACTCATATATTTAAATTTTTATATACCTAAAACTAATGTGATGCAATTATTAATTATATATGTATGATTTGATAATTAAAATTTTAAATTTACATATTTTTTAAAACCAAATTTTATTTTTTATTTCAAGAATTTAATATCTACATGGATCGGAGAAGCATATAAATAATTTTTTTTGTACTCGGTTAAAGTATGTATAATCTAAAATGACAAAAGAGAATTGTAGAGTATACTCAATATATTAGAATATTTTTTGTAAGTTTATCTATCCAATATTTTAGAAATAATATAAATCAATATTTTATTTACTCAAAAAAAAGGTAAAAGAAGAATGGACAAGAATAGAAGATGTGGCTTATCTTATAGGATTTTTGGACAAAACTCAAAATTAAATGTAGCAAAGTTGGTTACGGCATAAGTTTAATAGAAGAGGTTTAGTAGTTCGAATCCCAATACAAACACAATTTCACCTTTTTTTACATACTTATAAAAGGATGGTATTTTTGTAATTTTTAAAAATATAAGGGTAAAATTGTAATTTCACGACCATTAAATTGACAACTTTTGCCCTTGTGTCACCTTATAATATATAGTAATAGATTTGAATATATCTGTTAGAATTGTTAATTAGTGATATTGATGATCTCCACGCTCCCCAAGTGTTCGATAAAATATCCCTTTGATTTAGTGGGGAAAAAAAATCCGCGCTTCGCGCGGGACAAAAAATCCCACACTAACCATTTTTGCCCCCCTCACTCCGGGGCCTGGCTCCGCCACTGCATACATCATTTATGTAATAATATTGGATATAGAGTTTTTAAAGCACACATTAGCAAAATTCTCTATTAGTGCATCTTAAATTTTGTATTTTATTATTATTTTTTATAATTCAACCGTACTGATGAAAAATTTATGTCGAAATAACATTGTGTATAAATTTTTATTATATTTGAAATAGTGGAGCATCACTTTTATAATAATACTATTTTCTAGGGCTGATCGCGGTGCGTACGGTGTGATTTTTCCCAAAAACCGCGGACCAACCCGCGCATATGGTTTGGTCAAATTTCTAAACCGCAACACGAAATTTTAAAACCGCATAAACCACACCGCGAAAATGCGGTGCGGTTCGGTTCGGTTCATTGCGGTTTGCACATTTGATAAAAATAATCATAAATTTGAAATATTGTGATACTAAAATAGAGAAAGATGGGCTAATCCATTACAATTGATCAATACAATCTCATCATAAGCCTCTAAAATAAATTACTACTAGGTAATAAGCACTAACCAAGCAAATAGCTTGCAAACTATCCCTTATATTCTTAACAAAATACTAATATTTATATATAATTATATTAAATTAATATATATATATATATATATAATTATATAATATATTAAATATGCGGTGCGGTGCGGTTTGAACCACATTTTAGTACACTAAAATCGCAACCCGCACCACGCAGTTTGTCAAAATTTGAAACCGCAACCGCACCACAGAAAATAAAAACCGCACGGTATGGTGCGGTTTGGTGCGGTGCAGGCAATTTGTGCGGTTTGGTGCGGTTTATGATCACCCCTACTATTTTCTATATATATTTAACAACACAGATTTATCATATTCTTATTGCTATAAATTTATAGTTCCAAATAATTAAATTACACAAAAATTTGTATATTCACATATTTTTGTATGAATTTAAAATGTTAAATTGTTCAAATAATAATTAATTTATCATATTTTAAGTCGCACTAATAGAGAACTTCTCAATTGTATGCTTTACGGACTCTTTTCCCTTATATATTTTGTACATACATGCTTTCATATGTTTATTGTAAAACAAAATAAGTAGAAGAAATGATATTTTGAAAAAGGGTTTACGGGCTCTGAGGATGACTTCAGGTAACACCCTGAGGTTAAGACAATTTAGAATACATAATAAAGGGTTGTTAATGTAAATACAATATAGAATACATAATAAAGGGTTGTTAATGTAAATATATGGGGGTATGAAGATATTTACAGATTTGCCATTATCATTTACAATTAAAAATCACATGTTCTCAGGAAACTTCATGAGGTTATCCTCAGGTCCATTTTTCTCTTTGAAAAATACTGGTGATATGCAGGTAGCTGATTGTAGCTTGCGGCTCCAAAGAGCACACGACTAATCCTCTAGTTGAAAAACATGTATTATGGTTAAAACAAATCTTAAAATGTGTTCTTTGAGGAATTCAATTATTGGTAATCAGCATCTTTGAAGATTTTTTTCGATTTAGATTCGAATTCGGTACGATAATGAAGATCCGAAATGTGAGGTGGGTTGGAGAAAGTGTTATATGCGTGGTTCCAAAATACTTGAATGTGGATCTGGGTTGAAGAAATATGCAAATGCATGGTCCCGTATCTTGGCTTAATAGTTCTTAATTGATGGATGAGTTAGTTGAATAGTTGGCATTGATGATTTTACAAAAGAATAGGAGTCCTCACTGGAAATTTGACAGGACATGATCGACGTGGGGGAAACATATAACATTCAATTTTCTGGTTTCAGAATTACTACTAGTATTAATCTGTTTGTGGACAAGTCTACGACAATATCTGAAACCCCATGAGCTATCAATTTAATACCTTATTCAATGACCAGCCATGCATGAACACTACGTACTAATCTACTACCATTGCGTTTATTGCGTTGTGTAACTTCTTCTCCTCACAAGTCTCCCTCAACATTGCTGGATTTTAAAACGTACTCATCCCTTAAAAGGATGTGTTGGATACTTAAATCTTTTAATTACTTTGAACAAGTGGTAAACAAAATGAGCAACTCAACGGCAATTCGATACTCTGTCTGGTCGAAAAGTATGGAGAAAATGACCCAAATGTCACAATCTTAAATCAAATAATCTAAAATGTCATAACTCAAAATTATGGTCCCCAATATCATATTAAAATACTACATCGTATGGTGTTTTTAATTTTTTTCTTTGTAATGCTATATCGTATAATGTTTAGGGGATGGATGGGAACACTACATCATGTAGCGTTTTTGGGGAAAGGGAGGGGTGAAACTACTTCAAGTAGCGTTAGGGACAAGAGGAGGGCGAAAGCTAATTCAAGTAGCGTTTGGGGGATGCCGGGGGAGGGGGTGGAAGCTCTACTTCCACTAGCTTTTGGGGAAGAGATTTTTAAATTATTAAAATATTTATTTTTTTTATTTTTTTTCATTTAAAATTTTTATCGATATTTTCTTTGGGGTTAAATAATTTTCATTTGGGGTTCAACGGTTACCATTTGGGGTTTGGAAATATTATATTTTTTTAATTAAAATTTTTAAATATTATTGTATTCCCTTAAGGGTTCAACTATTAACTTAATTTTGGGGTTCAACGTTTTCATTTTGGGTTTTAGAAATAACCATATGCGGAATTAGGGTTTAGGACATCCTACACCTAAAACCCTAATTTATTGGCCCCCGATTTTTTAAAAATTAGCCACCAAACTCATTAAGAAAATACAATTTGAATTGAGCATTTGATAATAAGTTTTTAATAGTGTTTGCAAATACATATTTAACGAAAAAAGAAAGAAAGGTAACACCACTTTGAGTAGAGTTTTGAACCCAAAATTTTACTTCAAATATCGTTTTTTTTAAAACAAAGATAACACCACTTAAAATAGCGTTTTTGGTGCGAAACACTATTTTAAGTAGAGTTTTGAACAAGTAGAGTTTTGAACAAGTAGCATTTTGTAAAAGAAAAAAAAGAGCCCAAAATGCTACACGATGTAGCGTTTTCGTTAAAAAATGAAAACACTACACGATGTAGTGTTTTGATGAGATTGTGATATTTGAGACCATTTAATTTAAAATTGTGATATATGGAAACAACACCCAAAACACATTCGCATATCAACAAAAATAATCAATTTATAATAAATTTACGCACCTGCATCTAACATCAATTAGGGTTGTAAAATGATCCGGGTAGAATTGAACAATTCTTTACTCAAATACCGGATCATTTTACTTTATTGTGTCCAGATTTGGTTCCGGGATCATTGTATTCGAATCTAAACCAATCATGGATATTAAGGTTCGAATCTGAACTGAGTATGAGTCAGTACCGTATTTTTTTTCTAACGGGTAGTTTGTGATCCATCAAATACGAATCAAATATGATCCACTAACATTATGTATCATTTTTATTTGAACTATATACTTGTCATTTATTCTAAAATAATTATTATATTGTAAAAACAAAATAAGCACGAATTGAAAACTTAAATAAATGATCTATTAAGTATTTGATAATGAATAATTAAGTGGATAACTCATATTTTAGGAAAATTTAAAGTTATAAATGATATAAAAAAATATAATATAAGCTATTTAATTAGAAATGTAATGAACTGATAGAGTGTGTATTTATATGCACTTTAATAGGATTTTATTTTCATATTTATAGGATTTTGTAAATAATTGTTTGTTTATTAATTATTTTTAGTGTTTAATGGCAAGAAATAAATATTCTTAAATTTGGAGGAAATGGAGCACAAGGAGCTTAATTTGGGCTTAATCATGTGAAAATTCGGATTTATTTACACCTTATGCAGCAAATCTTGTTTGGACCATAACTTGAGTTCTGGATATCAGAATTGAGTGATCTTACAGCCCACGCGAAGGTAACAGAATTTTCTACAAGTCAGAGGTGGTCCAACACTTATAATCCAACTGGAGCAGCCCAACAACAGACCTGAAAGTCAGAGTGCGAATTTTACAACAAAATCCAATTTATTTTAGGATGTAGATTTTATTTTCTAGAAACCCCATTAAAAACACTTTTATATTAGGATATATATATATATATATATATATATATATATATATATATAGGGCTTATTAAAAAAAGGACGTGTATTATTTTGAGGGGGAAGAACAGAGGGAGAATAGCAGCGAAGAAAGGACGAGAGCAAGGATTAAAGGGATTCCATCCAAACTTTACGAGATTTTTCAAGTTGTATTTTCTTTATTTTAAACTCTTGTAATCATGATTTTACCCATTAATATATGCTTGTTTTCTTTATCTATCATGGGTAACTAATTTTCTAATCCGATAATTAGGTAGTATTCATTGGTGATACATGTTTATTTGATTGTGTGTGAAATCTCTACTTTGCTAATCTATCATTGAGGGCTAAACCCAATTAAGGGAGTAGCTAACCTTTAATTGTATTCATAGGGATTATGATGAATTGGGAGAGGAGTCATAATTCTTGTTCATGATTTGGTAGACATAGTTTGATTATTGAATCGGGAGATTAATAAGAGGACTATGAAATTTATAATCCTTGGGTCTTAATAGTTTATAATTGTATGTCAATTGATCATGGGAGTGACTTTTGAGGTATAGTTGTAGGCATTATATTGTATCTTGGGAGAGAACATTATAAAATTTAGAACGATTGTTTTTAGCAAAGTACGAGAAGTAGATATCGCATTACATCAATATCATTGAACCAATTGAAGAACCCTAGTTCTCGGGTTATTTTTAAACCTTAGTTTTACTTGCTTATAATTAGTCAATTTTAGTTAGTAACAAACACACCCAATTATTCTTTTTACTTCTAGATTTTAAGAGTTAACAACCTGAACTTAAATTACTCCCTCCGTCCCACCCAATTCTTAACACTTTTTTTGTTACTTTCTGGCACGTATTTTAATGTGAATTTTAAGGATAGTTGCATAACTTATTTTTGAAATTTTCTTTTTTTGTATAAAAATAGGATTGTTCTATTTTTATACAAAAAAAAAGAAAATTTCAAAAATAAGTTATGCAACTATCCTTAAAATTTACCTTAAAATGCGTGCCGGACACCCTATTTTGAAATGTTAAGAAATGGCCAGGACTGAGGGAGTAATATAATTAGTCCTTCCCTGCAAACGAACTTTTACAAAAACTACATCAACAAATTGGCGCCGCTGCCGGGGAAGGCAGCAATATTAAGTTTAGGTTAATTATTTCTTATTGTTTAGATTTTATCAAATTTGTTTCCAAGATCTATCTTATTGGTGTCCTCTTTTCAGGTGCTACTACTCTTGCATGAGACGTTCTACAAGTGCTGGAAATCTAGAATTTGATCCAGAATTCGAGCGCACTTTTCGAGCTTTAAGGCGAGATACAAAGCAAAGGAAAGAAAGAAACCATATGGATGAACCAAGAGATCGTCAAGTTGTTAATCCTCTTGACCCACCAGTTGTTCTTGATGAGACTTCTATTTGGGATCATGAGACTCCCAATCCTACGAACTGCAGGTACAAGACTCCTGAGATTAGCGCAGCTCAGTACAACATCAATTCGAGCTTAATTCAGATAGTGAGCAATTCAGCTTTTGAAGGGGACATTGAGCGAGAGGATCCACAACGTCATCTTGAGCGCTTCGTGCAAATGTGTGGTTCATTCAAGATCATTGGAGTTACTGCAGATCAGATTCGTCTTCACATGTTTCCTTACTCTATCAAAGGGAGAGCCATGGAATGGTTCCAACAGCTTCCAGAAACTGCAGTTGCTACTTGGGAAAGTCTTTCTACCGAGTTCTTGTCCAAATATTATCCTTCTGACAAGACTCAACAAATGAGGACAATCATTCTGAGTTTCAAAACATAACCAGGTGAAGGCTTGTATCAGGCATGAGAGAGATACAAGGCATTGTTGAGAAAATGTCCACATCATGGTTGTATGGAATGGATGATTCTGAGTACTTTCTACGGTTCTTTGAATGCAAATGTTCGTTTGAGTTTGGATGTGGCAGCTGGTGGAGATTTCAAGAAAACACCAGTTCATAAGGCAAAAGCACTTCTTGAGCAATTGGCAGCAAATAACTATTCTTGGGCACCTAGTGGGACGAGCTCAGCTAAATCAGCACAAGATACTGAGATGATGAACTTGCTAACTCTTAAATTGGATGCTGTTACTCAAGAAGTACGTGGACAAAGGGCGAATGTCAATGTTATCTCTTCTCCAATGGAAGGGTACAATGATTATGGTGCTAATCAGTATTCTTATGCACAACAATTCCCAGAGGAAGCATCTTTTATTCAGGGAAGACAATCATGGCCTGTTCAAAATAACTCATACTATAATCCAAATCAGAGGCCCAATAACAATCTTTCATATAGCAGCAATCATGCGGCAAATCCATCATATGTAGTTCCTAAGCAAAATCAACCTCCTGGTTTTCAGCCGCATCAGCAGTATCAGGCACAACAAAAATATCAACCACCACCAAAAGCAAAGAAAGAACCTGCTGATTGGGAGGTTGCGCTCAATAAGATGATACAAGGAACTACTGGGGCATTTGCCAACATGGAGACCAAATTTGAAAAGGTCGAGTCTAGGCTTGATCAGATGGCTTCATCTCAAAAGATGTTGAAAACGCAAATTGGCCAAATTGCTAATAAGGTTGGTGTTCGTGAACAAGGATCACTTCCTAGTCAATCAGACCCAAGTGGTAAGGAATACTGCAAGGCCATCACTCTGAGGAATGGAAGAGAATTGCCAGAAATTGAGGCTATCAAGCCTAAAGAAAAGGCCCTTGCAAAAGAAGATGAGCTAGTAGAGGCTGAAGTGGAAATTTCAGAGAAGGTGAATGATGAGCAAAAAGAAGAAGAGGTCGTACCGAAAGTACCAGTGAAATCATATGTGCCTCCTATTCCTTTCCCACAAAGGCTTCATAACAGGCAATTGGAGAAACAGTACGAGAAATTCTTGCAAATTTTTCGGCAATTGCATATAAATATTCCTTTTGCTGATGCTTTGGCTCAAATGCCACTCTATGCCAAATTTTTGAAAGAGATGTTGTCTAGAAAGCGGAAACTTGAGGATGTGGAAAATATTACTCTAAATGCAGAATGTAGTGTAGTCATACAAAAATCAATTTCGCAGAAGTTAAAAGATCCTGGAAGCTTCTCTTTGCCATGCACTATTGGAAAAATGGAGAATATTAAAGCCTTGTGTGATTTAGGGGCTAGTGTGAGTTTGATGCCACACTCCATTTGTAGAAGACTTGGTCTTGGAGAGCTCAAGAAGACAAGAATCTCACTTCAGTTGGCAGATCGTACTATCAAGTATCCTTTGGGAGTCATTGAGGATGTACTTGTCAAAGTGGATAAATTCTTTATCCCTTGTGATTTTGTGGTATTGGAGATGGATGAAGATGTTGAGATGCCCATTATCTTGGGAAGGCCATTTTTGGCTACTACTAGAACCACAATTGATGTCAAAGCTGGAAAATTGACATTGAATGTCAGTGATGAGAAAGTTGAATTTGATCAGAACAAAGCTATGAAGATGCCTTCATTTGATGCTACATGTTTCACGGTTGATATAGTGGATGAAATCATAAGTCTTGAAGATATACACTTAGCAGAAGTGGAACAAGCCTTGGATGACAAAAAAGTTGAAGACTCACTTGTACTTGACATGCAAGATACAGGTACACCGACAATTGAGATGGCACTTTCAATTTCAGAGACACCTAAGGTAGAACTCAAACCTCTTCCTTCAAATCTAAGGTATACTTTTCTTGGTCCTAATGATACATACCCTGTGATAGTGTTCGCTTTGCTTAATGATGATGAACTAGATAAATTGTTACATGTGCTTAGGCAATTTAAATCATCAATTGGTTGGACAATTAAAGATATCAAGGGAATTAGCCCCGCTCTTTGCATGCATAGGATTTCTTTAGAAGATAATCATAAACCTGTGATTGAAGGACAAAGAAGATTGAATCCTAATTTGCAAGATGTGGTTAAGAAAGAGATAACTAAGTTGTTAGATGCTGGCATTATATACTCTATTCCACATTGTAAATATGTTAGTCCAATACATGTTGTACCTAAGAAGGGTGGGATGACTGTCGTGCATAATGAAAAGAACGAATTAATTCCCACTAGGACTGTAACAGGTTGGAGAGTTTGTATTGATTATAGGAAATTAAATAATGCTACTTGCAAAGATCACTTTTGTTGAGTATTGAATACGGGTGAATGGATTCTTGAACTTTTCTTTGGCTAGAGTCTATGTAGCAAATAAGTGTTTGTGTGTGCAGAAGTGAAGGTGCGGATAAAGAACAACACAAGACACAGTATCACTTTAATATAATGTATTATTAGATAAAGGTTGCTACAATCTGTGAATACAAATGATAGTATTCTCAGCTTCATTTTTCTCAGAGAGATACAGCTTGTAGTGTATGAAAAACTTGACTCACAAAGTTACAAAGTTCTAATGACTAAGGAAGTGAGGCTGTATCCTTATAGAACATGGATACAACCTACTTACTCCAAATAAGGTAGCTGAACAAATTACTTTCTAGTCTGTCTATCCTTTTTGAGTAAGCGTCCAAACGGTTACAAATTTGACTTTGTAAAGCCTGTTCAGATCCACTTCTTTAGCCCCTTGTCTCTTCTATATCTCTCCAAGCTTCCTTGTAGGCTTTCCAGAGCACGTTACAGATTGTGGTCCATAAAGTGCATTGGCTTGTTGTAGGTTTCTGACTTGTACAATTTCTTCAGTACTTTGTCTCCAAGAATGTATTCGAGAAGTGACTAAGTAGTTGATTCGAGAACTAGAATTGACTTGATCGATAACTCTAAGTTCTCGAACACTGTTATATTGACATATCGAATTACTTCTCGAATAGCTCTTTTCTTCAGGATTCCTTTAGTTGTCGAATAGAACACTTGACTTGTCGAATCCTTGAGATATCGAATAGCTTTCTGAGTCCTTGAGATATCGAATGGAACTTTGACTTGTTGACTCCTTGAGAACTCGAATACTACTTTGACTTGTTGACTTCCTGAGTTCTCGAATAGAGTACATAGACATATCGAATCTCTGAGATATCGAATGAGATATCGAACAGTGTATTCAGAGATATCGAATAGTGTCTTGAGATATCGAATCCCTGACTTCTCAAATGCTGGACTTATCGAATAGACAAATATACTTCTCGAATTGGTACTTAGGCAAATTCTTCATTTCTTCAAATCCCAACTATGATTATTTGACAGTCTTTATCTTCTTGCTTGAGGCATGAACCTTGGAACTTCTTTCAAGCATTATTCTAGACTCTATAAGTACAGTTACACAACTAGGATTTGATGCCTATTACAAGTACAATACAAACAGAAACTCTACAACTAGAGGTTCCCTCAGTTAAGAGGTCATGTAAGTAATGCAAAGCATTACAAACAATTAGGCTTGTTATTAGATGTATACAGGCATGCCTCTGTAACTAACAATCTCCCCCAAATTGTGAGTGAGACCCTTAGTCACAATTTCATGTCTGATAACAAGCCTAACATGCATAAAGATAAAACTTTAACAGTACAGGTATGTAGATTAATTGAGGAAAGTACATAGAAGTGTTCTTACAAGTTATGAGAAACTACTAGTCATATCCTTTTGGATTCATCTCTTGAGCTTTGGCTTGCAGATTCTCATTTTTCATTTTCTCCTCAGCTTCTTTGGCTTTCTTCTTTGCATTTTCCTCCATGGCAAGAATAAATCCTTAAGTACTTCATTCAGCTGTTTCTCAGAATAGGAACTGATGTAGTCCATTCTAATCTTTACATTTCTACCATATTTCTTGTACTCAATGATGTAAGGATTAAACTTGACTCTACACAGACCCATAGCTCTCAATTCATCAGCCTTAGTTTCCATTACAGCAAACTCCTCCTCCCTTTTCTTTAGTAGCTCCTCACTGTTCTTTCTCATTTCTGCCTGGTGATCTCTCTTCATTTTGACAAAGTCAATTAACTCCAGCTTCCATACCCTTTCCACTCTGTCTTCAGAATCCTACATTGCAATTATTCTTTCTATGTCATATAGCTTGCCCCAGTGCTGACATGTTTCTTGTCTGAATTTCTTCTGTCTTCCATCAGTATATTTTATTTCAAGAAAGTCATCAACAATGGCAACATGATAGATTCTTTGAGCCCATATGAACTGCAGTTGGTCTTCATCATAGGTTTCATCCAGAGGTGGTAGGTTCAATCCTGGAATTATTGTCAGTGCCTTTGACTTCGATATCTTCACCCTTCTTGCAACATGCTTAAATTTACTCCTCCTTGAATGATTGCTAGGCAGAAACTTATGACCCTTGTAGGTAGACCATAGTAGTATTCCATTAGCAGTTTGCTTTCTGAAACATACACATGGTTTCTTGACTTGAATCTTCTTCTCTTCTTGAGGTGGCAAAACAGTTGCAGAAGCCATCGAATCAGATTTTGGTAGGTCATTACTAACAGTATTCACCCTAGACTCAGAGTCTTGTGTTGTGGTGAGGTTACTGCTAGCAATGCCTAAGGCTTGCTATTTTCCAATTTTTCTCTCATAGACTTTGTCTTCATCACCATTATCTCTCCTGTGATGTCTCATCCTCCCATCACTTTTGTCTTCAGAGTCATCATCCTTATTTCTCCTAGGTTGAGCCCTCTCTGGAGTTTCACCAGTTGATATAAAAGATCTGAGAATGTGCAGTGCTTCAATTTCTTCAACATTTCTGGTTCCAACCTTCTTTTGTAGTTGATCAATGATAGCAATGACCAGTCTGTGATTTCGAGAACTGAGATCATGGGGAATGACCAATTGCTTGATGTCTTCAATTTTGGTGCCAGACTGATAGATGATTATCCATGGCTTCTTGATCACTTCTGGCAGCCTTGAAGGTTGGCCATTCCTCAAATCATCAAACAGACTTTTGTTGTTCTCATTTCTCTTCTCAATAAGCTCAAGTATGGCATCTATCTCTGAGTGTTTTAGGGCTTGTAGAGTCTTGTATGTTATATGCCATATCTTTGATTTAGATATCATCACTATCTCCTTGAACCATAGATTATTGACTTTCTTGGGGATGACAGTGATGTAGTCAATCTGCTCCTTCAACTCCCTCAGATAGAACTGAGTGTCACCAGCCTGTTCCCTGGTGGCTTTCAGAAACTCCAAGAAGGCTTTATCATAATAAACATTTGAGTTAGCAACTTCTTGTAGCTTAGCCTCAGTAATTACTTTGACTTCTATAGGCTTGGCACTTTCAGATATGGAGGATGGAGGTTTGTCAGATGGCATACTCCCTGCAACCACTATGGTTGTGATAGATTGCTTCTGGCCACCAGGAGTAATAACATGCACAGTTGGTAGAGTAACAACTGGCAGTGAGGTAGGAGGCTCATCAACCTTTGTTTTTCCTTTGCCTGGCACATGAGTTGGAGATTTATTTGCCCTTTGGTGATCACCCTCTCTTAACTTTATCCCTTTTTCCTTGGGTTTCTCCCCCTTAGTATTTGAATTCCTTGTCCTCTTCTCCCCCTTAGGCTTGTTGTTAGTCACAGAGGCTTTAGAAGTGACCTTTGGGGTGGAAGATTCTTCAGGGAGAGGAAGACCCATATGCTTCATCATAGCAGCCAACATAGATTGTTGATGCAGAAGAACATCAGCTGTGGTGGTTGCTTGAGTGTCCAACTGATCATTGAGAAGTGCAACCTTGTCTGTAAGATGAGCATTGGACTTAGTGAGAGTAGCCACCTCCTTTTCAAGAGTATCCACTTTAGTGAATAGCTCATGTGCCCTGAAACCAGAGAGTGATTGATCCTTGAGTCTCTGGACTTCATACTTGGTCATGTCATGAACAGGGACCTCAGTTACCAGCTTATCCCCATATTGATTCTTGAACAGTGTTCTCAGCATGGCATTTGAGTCTGTGGTATGATCAGACAGAGATTGAAACTTATGCCCCAGCCCTGTGACAGTATCCTTGAGAAGGGCCAAGCCATTGTCCATTTTGATACAACTAGACTTGCAGGCTAGAATTTCCTTGACCACAGTTTCCAGTTGAGGAAATTTGGAATCAAAAACACTTTTTAGCTCATGCACCTCCTTGGTTGTGGCTGTACACACTTCTGTGACTTCTGTCTTTAGACCCTTGCCAAGGTAGTGTGCAGCCTTGAGAATTCCCTTGTAACTATCATTGACTGCTTCATACACAGCACTAGGGGTGAGAGAATTGGCATTGGACCCTGGTGAAGTGATGTACTCTTCTCTGAGGTACTGTAGGCCTTCTGAGAGAGGAATGTCATACTTTCCTTGAAGCCAGACATCTATATTGCTTTCTCTCTCAGACTCATCCACAATTTTGGCATGTTGTTGCTCCACATCCTCTTTATGGCACAGGAGAATAGCTTCATAGTCAGGATTTGGCAGGTTGGCAGTGAGGAGGTGTTATGCAATCTTTGTGAACTCAGGAATCTGATCCACAATTAAGCTTTGAAGTGCTTTAACCGTCAATTGTTGTGGAACAGACCCTGATCCTGAAGCACTATCATGGTGCACATGCTTCAGCCATTGTGACATAAAGTCAGAGCTAGAGCTAGGCAAGCTAGACTCCTCAATTACAGATGCAACTTCTATAACCGGATGGATTGACTCTACTACTGGTGTCTCCACAGAAGTGGGATGAGTTACACCAGCAGTTGACATAGGCATAGAGTCTCTAGTGAAAACTAGTGGAACCTCTGTGTTTGTGATGGTGTCATTAGGAGATGCCCCAGCATGCATTCCCTCACCATCTAAATGTGGGTCCTGGGTGGTGAACAGGGTGTCATGCACCAAGTCACTTGAGTTCATTGGCTCATCAAGAGAAAGAATTCTTGATGATCAATGCCTTGCTCCTTAATTGCTTGAGTTGCAGGCTGCAAAGAATTATGAGATGAAGATTCTGGAAGAGTAGTGTGTTGTAGAGTAGATTTTGGCAACTCCCCCTGAGAGATAGAGGGAGTTTCAAGTATGATGTGCTCTCCACTCAGTGTAGTGCCAGCCTTATCACTCCCATGTGCTGACTCAATACAAGAAGGTGCATTGGGGAGGATGCTTGATTCTATAGATGCACCCTGTTGAGAGGACACATCTAGTGAGCTGTTTGCCCCTGATTTTACAACTTCAGCCATTTGTGTGACTGAAGAGGTGGTCTTAGTTTTCTTCTTCTTCTTTGGCCTTAGTAAGGCTGACTCTGGTTCCTCACTTTCTAGACCTAGTTCAACAGCTAATGCTGCTTCAGATAAAATATTTAAGGGTGCAGACATTACTTCCTTTCTCTTCTTTTTACTAACATCACCCTTTTGAGAGGATGATGCAGTTGGTTCAGTAATTGGTAAAGTGTTTGGTTGAGAGGGTTGGTTAGCTAGCCCTGGGTTAGCATTTTGTTCTACTTGCTTGGGCTTAGCTAACTCAGACTTAGAGGCAAATGTTGGCATGTTGTGGGGGTAAGTTCTAAACAAACTCTCCATATGAGGAGTTATGTTAAGTCTTACATCCACATCATTCCTAGTCTCCAAATTACCAAAAATGAGTTTGGTCATGGATTTAGGATAGCCTATTCTATTTTTATTCATCCCATCTAATTCAATCAATTTATCATCTAAGAAGTTAAGGACAGATTGAATAAAATGAGGGAAGAAAATTTCATTACCTCTCTTGGCTGAATTCTTACCAAGTCTCCCATACAGCTCCTGCAGAATGATGAGACCAACGTCTATCTTCTTTCCATATGCTAAGGCATAGCCTATTTGTTGTGCAGGAGTACTGATTTGGTCATAGCTAGATTTTCTTGCAGTGAAGACTTGAAGAAGTGTAGCAAACACATAACTCCATTCCTTCCTCAAATACTTCCTGTTCAAGTGCCCAAGACTGATTCTGTCTGCATATTTGATGAAATCAAAGAAGTCTTCCAATTCAGCATTTGTAGCAAGTGGGTCATACACCTCTCCTTTGGTACCCATCCCAAGTGCCGCATTCATATCCTCTGTGGTGATAGTGAGATTTTTGTCTTGAATCTTGCAGTAGATGATGTACGAGGATATTGCAGAGTCAAGAGCCACCACCTCCACTGTAGCAGACTACCAAAACTGTTCTAGAATGTCGAGATACAGAGTTGGGTTAACAGATAGAGCATTCTTGATGTACGATTCAGACATCCACTTCATAAAGCACTTGAAATTGGCGTTGGGTGCTTCAACATCACTAGTTAGAGCAATGAAATTGGTGTTGAACTTTACTGTTGCCATTTGTGTGAGAGAGAGAGAGAAGAAATCGAAGGTTGAAGAAGAAATTTAGCTTTTGTAGTTAGGGTTTCAGAGGTTTTGGGAGTTTGGATGCTTGAGAAATCGAATGAAATGAATCGAATAGATGTGAAGTTGTAAAAGTATGAAGTACTTGAATTGTCGATTAGATGTATGTTCTGTATCGACAAGTCAGGCATTCGAGAAGTAGAAAACAACTATTCGAGAAGTCAAGAAAGGCTTATTCGATAACTCAAGCAGGTTGTAGCTCACAGCTGGCAGTTATCTAACTTAGAAATAAATCTAAATTAGGTAAAATATGTTTTTATGAGTAATTCTGAATTCTGAATAAAAATCCAAAATCGGTTAAAATTCAGCGAGAAATCAGCCTTTTCAAATGATTCGAGAACTCAAATATAGTATTCGAGAACTCAGTCAATAGAGAACTAAAACACTATATTCGAGAAGTCAAGGAAACCTCTATTCGAGAACTCTAAAAGACTCTATTCGAGAACTCGAGAGTGCTCTAAAGAGACTTGTTAGAGATGTCGGATAGTGAATCACTTGAGAAGTCTGACTTGTCGAATTATACTCATAGAAACTCAATTTTCACTATCTTTTCAAAATTTACCAGCCATATTCATTCACGAATATTCTAGCAAATTAAACAGTGATTTTCTCAAAATTTCATAGAAATTTCAAGTTAACAAGAGAATATGATTTTCCAAATATGCAACAGATTTGAAATATTTATAAATCATATTTCATCCAACATTACTCCAAAAATATTAAGAATTTAGATAAAGTAAGTGTTTACTGTTGCAACAATCTAGATGCTGTATTCACTTAGCCAGAATCTGAAGAATTCAGCATTCCAATCTCACTAACCAACCTTGTGAAGGTGGCTTCATCTAATGACTTAGTGAATATTTCAGCTAGTTGTTTGTCTGTAGAAACATAATGCAACTCAATGGTTCCATTAGTTGCATGTTCCCTTATGAAATGATATCTGATGTCAATGTGCTTTGTCCTAGAATGATTGATAGGATTGGCAACTATAGAGATTTCACTTGTGTTGTCACACATAATTGAAATTCTTTCCAACACAAGTCCATAATCTCTAAGTTGATTTCTAATCCAAAGCACTTGAGCACAGCAACTTCCAGCAGCTATCTATTCAGCCTCAGCTGTAGAAGTTGACACAGATTGTTATTTCTTGCTATACCAAGAGACTAACCTTTGTCCAAGAAACTGGTAGCTACCTGAGGTGCTTTTCCTATCCACTCTGCATCCAGCATAATCAGCATCAGAATAACCAACCAGATTGAACCCTGTGTCCTTTGGATACCATAGTCCCAAGTTTGGAGTGCCCTTCAGATATCTAAAGATCCTTTTTATAGCAACCAAATGTGATTCTTTTGGATTTGATTGAAACCTTGCACACAAGCATGTACCAAACATGATGTCTGGCCTACTTGCAGTGAGATAGAGTAGAGAACCAACCATGCCTCTGTAGACTGAGATATCTACCTTCTTGCCTTTAGCATCTTCATCCAATTTAGTGGCAGTGGCCATGGGTGTCTTTGCAGGTGAGCAATCTTCCAAGTCAAACTTCTTCAATAAATCCTTGATATACTTGGTCTGACTGATAAAGATACCATCCTTCCTTTGACTGACTTGCAACCCAAGAAAGAATGTCAACTCTCCCATCATACTCATCTCGTATCTGCTCTGCATGAGTTTAGAAAATTTCTCACACAGCTTCTCATTTGTAGAACCAAAAATGATATCATCCACATAGATTTGAACTAAAATAAGATCATCACCATGCTTCTTGTAAAACAATGTCTTGTCCAGTTTGCCTCTAGTGAATTGATTCTCAAGAAGAAATTGTGATAAAGTATCATACCATGCTCTTGGAGCTTGCTTAAGTCCATACAATGCCTTAAGCAATCTGTAGACAAATTCTGGGAAGTGTGGATCCTCAAAACCAGGTGGTTGTTGCACATAAACTTCTTCTTCCAACTCTCCATTCAAAAATGCACTTTTGACATCCATTTGATATACTTTAAAGTTTGAATAAGCAGCAAATGCCAAGAATATTCTGATGGCTTCCAATCTAGCAACAGAAGCAAATGTCTCATCATAATAAATGCCTTCCTGTTGAGAGTATCCTTTTGCAACCAACCTTGCTTTGTTCCTTATAATTACACTATCTTCATCCATCTTATTCTTTAGAACCCATTTTGTTCCAACAATGGTTCTGTTCTTTGGTGCAGGCACAAGTTCCCATACTTTGTTCCTTTCAAATTGATTCAGCTCCTCTTGCATAGCAATAATCCAATCTGGATCCAGCAGTGCATCATCAAGTCTCTTAGGCTCAACTTGTGATAGAAAACAGCCATAGAGGCACTCATTCTGAGTTGCTCTCCTAGTCCTTACTCCTGCATTAGGATCTCCAATGATTTGCTCTGCAGTGTGTGATCTATCCCATTTCCTTGAGTGCTCAGCCTGATTTCTCATTCTTGATGTTGCTTCATCATCCACATCATGGTCATTCTCATTTCCTCCCCCTGTGAAGTTGCCACTACTCACAGGTGTGTCTTGGATGTTTGTTTCTTCACTATTGATTGGCACAAATTTTTCTCTTGTATCATCATTCACTTGAGTTTGTTGAACTCGAGTTTCAACTTCAGTTTCAGTCTCTTCATCAGAATCATCTAGATTATCAAACTTCAAAGGATCTTTATCTTCATCATTGGCTTCTTCTAGTCCAGGTAGTTTGCTGTCATCAAATGTCACATCTGTGCTTTCCATAACTTTCTTTTGACTGATGACATAATCCTTGTATGCAATTCTTTCCATAGAGTAGCCAAGAAAAATTCCTTCAAATGCTTTTGCATCAAATTTTCCAACATATTCAGAATTATCCTTCAATACAAAGCATTTGCTTCCAAAAGTATGAACATACTTTAGAGTAGGCTTGTTATGCTAAACTCACGCAAGCGCACGTAGTCACAAGTAATACAATTAAAGTTCGTTCCACAGAGATCTTGGTTAAGTTTTACTCAGAACATATGTCTATGCAATAATGTATGGTTTTAATTCACTGCTAAGAAAAATAACAAATATGGTTTGATTAACTAAATTAAACTAAGATGCAAATTATAAATTAAGAATTAACTAATTGACAAGAATTAAAATCGAATTACTTATATGAGAATAAACATGGAATCCTAGTTTCATTATCTACTTCACTTAGAGTTGCAGCCTTCGATTAAAACATGCGATGGTATTGATATCTGATCGAATAACACGAAAAGAGTAAAAGTTACCTCTCGGTATACTAGTACCAATCTACGCATACATCCACAAAAGAGATAGAAGATGAATAGGCACCTATTATGTTTAGACCCTATATCTCTATAGAATTTGAAAACATAAAGGTTGAAGCACAAGTTATTCACTTAGATCACATAGGGTAGCATAATATCTCTATTCATGCCACAAATCATGATGCTTAACATCAACTATCCTATGCTAGCATGGCAAGTTCTAAATCTCAAGATCCACTCTCGTTTAGCAAGAGATTAACATATTAGATGTTCGCGACGCACCTAAATTCAATAAGTACAACCATACAAGGATATCAAGAATTCACCACACATAAATCTCTAAGGCATGCAAACTACTAAGCTACATAGATAAATCCACTAGGATCCCACGACAACGATTAGTTCATAATAGAACCTTTCGTCACCATGGGATTTGATGAAAGCATGGTAGTAAACAAGATAATAAAGATGAATAAATCAATAATGAGATAAGGTTTAGCGAACAAATCCGGAAAAGTAACAAGCATCCAAAAGATACGCCTAACAAAGAAATACAAGAAAACTATTTCTAGATCTTCTTGTCGTCACAATCCTCGCCTTGGCTTCTCTTCCTTCTGCTCTGAACGAAATTAGTGTGTAGGATGTGTATATGATGATTTTTCTGTGCCCCAAGGTGTGTATTTATAGCCCCCAAGTGCCTCCTTGACCAAGCAATTACCGTAATTGAAATAGGATAGAATTCCGGTAATTTTCCATCTTTGATTGAAATAGAATTGCAATTCCCTTGTTTAATTATGATTCTGGAAGTTTCTGGCCGTTCATGATACTCCATAATGATTAGGAAAAGAATTCATGGCAATTTCCTCGTCAAAATCAGATTCCAGCAACATTCTGCCATTTTTCCCGCAGACAGGCGCGGCCACGCGGCCCTATAGCACAAACCAGGCGCGCCCGCGCGCAGAGTATTTCTGAAATTTGTCCAACGCGCCCGCGCGCTACCACAGTATAAACTGGGCGCGCCCGCGCTCAGTACTGAATATGCAGACTGTCTTTTTCTCTTTTACTGATTCCTTCTCCATTTCCTTTTGCAACTTCAACACTTGATCTTTTGAGCTTAAAAACACCATATAATCACTGACAAACCCATACTTGCACCTCGAAGTCTATCCTGCACAATTCTCACAAAATACATTAAAACACACCAATACTTGAGATACAAAACACCAATTTAAGCCGAAACGAAGCGATCCAAGTGGATATAAATCCACTTATCACGCCCCCAAACTTAAACCGATGCTTGTCCTCAAGCATAAACAAACAAAAATATATACAACTAGCTAGTACCACTTCCGTAGGTGATCACGGTTGCATTTAGCATATGCAACAAGCCCTTTAAACCCCTAGGCAGCCCTAGTGGACGAGTAAGGTCTCGTGAGGGCCTATAGCGAATGTACCCACAAAATCCATTTAACCTAATGCAATGCAAATGCATGAATGCAACTAATATGAAAAATGCAAAGATCCCCTTCAAACTCACCAAAACCAACGAACAAGCAAATATCTCAACGAATGCAACAAATCCAAGCAGAGCTCGACTAAGTCCCCGTATACTAACAAAACATGAACAGAAACGTGCGTGTATGCAATGCTCATCAGAAATACCCTCAGAACTAGGTCAAAAATCATACATGCTTTCCGTCAAGACAATCACAGGTTTATAACTAGAATATACTGTAGACACTCTATAACCTAGGAACACCTCCACCCTTATCCAAGGTAGACAGAAACTCATGCTTTATTACTATACTACGACACTACACATACAATACGCATGCTTATTTAACCGTGCAATGAATGAGACCCCAAAAGGCTTATGCAATAATACCCATGTAGCGAGTGTTGGGTCAGTGGATCCCAGACTATAAAGCCTTAGGTCACTAGGACTAAGTCCCCTCAGACTTAATTACTCGAGTATTAAAGAACTCACTCTGGTTAATTTTGCATTAACAACAAAACTTGACTCTTTTTTTTTTCTTTTTTTCTTTTTTTCTGATTTTTTTTTTTATATATATATGCAATCTGGAATGAGCCTTTCTCATTTCCAACCCTAGACTACTCATATAAATATGAGCTGGCTACTAGCCATTTGACGCCTAGCCATTATTAACAACTAGCATGAAATTCCTGTTTTCCCCCAAACTTAGATTTTAGTGTTCCTACGCTATAAAGGGAATAACGAAAATTCTAAGAATAAACAAGTGATTAAATCTCAAAACATCCAACATGCATGACTCCAACCTAACCCCAAAAGCACCCCAATGAGACTGTGTAAAAATTTTGTTCCCGAAACATGCAAGTCAATTACCTAGGAACTATAAATCAGCCCTCTACTCATTATCATCACACTCAAATCAACATCTACCTATCAATCAGAATCAGCTCATTTTAAGGGATCATGAAAAATGCATGCCATGAAAATGCAACTAATATGAACTCACATGGTAACAAATAAACAATAACAAAATGTCCTATATGAAACAAACGTAGATAATACGAACATAAAATGCATGACTTACAACTAATATGCAAAACATGATATCCTACATGAACACAATGAAACCTATACAACATATACAATACTTTTCCCCCAAACCACCCCCAAACTTAAGATATTCAATGACCTCATTGAATGGAAATAAATACGAGGGAAAGTAGAAACGTACCTACGCCGCAGCGTCATCACCCTCCTCGGGTGGAGAATCAGGAGGTGGATAAACAGTGTCCGATCCAAAGACTGGCCACTCAACATGAGCACCACTAGCTCCAAATGCAGTACTGAAAGCCTGTGTCAACCTCGCTGAAAAACGGCTCTGGCTCTCATACAGTGCATCCATCCGCCTCATCATCCGCCTATCATGTGACGCACTCGAGATGGCAACAGGAGCCTGCTGAATTGGAGGAGCTCCAGCAATCTCATAGCCCAGACCCCTAGGATGCGGAATGCCGCCAGGCCATTCCACCAACTTCGACAGATCAATGGGTCCAGCTGGCATCTGAATCTGCTCCTCAGACGACCATGTCACCCCAGCCATCGAACACATCCTCGTAACCATAGAGCCATAAGGAACTGCCCCTGTAGACCCCCTCAAGAATCGCAGCATACTCTGATTCACCAGATAACCAACATCGATATAATGCCCATTCAGAATAGCCCACAACAAGATAGCTCTCTCAACTGTCACCTCATGCGTATGCGTAGTAGGCAACAGATTAGCACAGATAAATGAATTCCAAGCCCTAGCATATCTGATCATCGAAGCAGATGCGAATGTAGCCTTCTCAGCCGACCCAACCTTCAATTTCCATGTCGTCCCTGGCACACACAGACGTGCCACAACCTCATCTAAATCAACCTCGGACCTGGCCTTAAAAGTCCAGTCCTCCGCCCCAACAGGTCTATCCGGCAACCCAAGCAAAAGCCGAATAGCACGAGCAGTATAATCTATAGTAAACCCACGGATAATCGAATAACCATCCCTATTTTCCTTAGCATTAGCATAGAACTCCCGGACTATACTCAACGGGACAGCGGATGCAAGCTCACACAGATTCTGCCAACCCCTTTCCTCAATCATAGCCACAATCTCACCATCAGCAGCAACAGGCAACCAAATCCTATCCTTCGCCACAGACCGAGTCATCAATTTCACATACTCAGCCCGAGCCTCATCAGAACGAAACTTACCCATATCCTCATCCCCCGAACTCGAGTCAGAACCGGACAATGACCGACCACGGGAACTACTACCAACAACTCGTGCTCTCTTTGGTGCCATAATAATCAAGAACAACAATAAAAAATCACCACAAACTGCCCAAATTCGAACCAACAATCTGCCCAATATCCACAATACCAAAAATCCCCAAAATACAAGCACTACAATTCGAATTAAAAAAATATGAGAAGAAGAGATTACCAATTCGAACAGTAGAGGTAGTACTCGCAAAATCAGTCCCCCCAAACTCGAAAATCACAACCTCCTTTGAAGTCCAATTAGGGTTTGAAAATTGAGATGAATGGGTGTATGTGTATGGAGATGTAAGTATAGGTTTGTGTATGTGTATGATTATGATATGAGATGGAATGGAAAGATGTTGATTTAGGGTGTTATATAACTGAAGGATGAGAGGAATATTGGTGAAAATCGAATTAAGAGAAAAAAATTAGGATTGGGACACTTAAACTCAAACTGCCAGAACTGCTCTTTTTTTTTCCTCCAAGGTTCCGCGCGGCCGCGCCCAATACAGCACACTCTCCGCGCGCCCGCGCCCAGCTGATTTCCAAAAAACAATTTTTTCTTTTTTTTTTCTTTTTTTTTTCCTACTGAACTCTATAAAAATACTTAAGTAATAAAATACCATGGGTTGCCTCCCAAGAAGCGCTTGTTTTACGTCATTAGCTTGACGTACTCCCGAAATTTCACAATTCTGACAACACGGAGGCAACCTTCTCACGGTTCACCGTTCCTCCATAATAAGGCTTCAGTCGATGTCCATTTACTTTAAAAGCATCATTGATAGACCCCCTAAATATCTCCACCGCTCCATGTGGAAATACCTCCTTAACTGTAAACGGACCAGACCACTTTGACTTGAGTTTTCCAGGAAAAAGTTTAAGGCGAGAGTTGTAAAGCAAAACCTGTTGACCCTGCACAAATGCCTTGTGCACCAACTTTTTATCATGCCACCTTTTAACCTTCTCCTTGTACATTTTTGCATTCTCATAAGCCTGCTCACGAAATTCCTCAAGCTCATTCAACTGAAGTAGACGTTTTTCACCCGCAGCTGAGATATCCAAATTTAACTTCTTCAATGCCCAAAAAGCCTTGTGCTCTAACTCAGCTGGTAAATGACAAGCCTTACCAAACACCAACTGATAAGGTGACATCCCAAGAGGTGTCTTGTAAGCAGTTCTATAAGCCCAAACCGCCTCATCTAACTTCAACGACCAATCCTTACGAGATGGATTCACCACATTCTCAAGAATTCTTTTGATTTCACGATTCGAGACCTCCGCTTGACCATTAGTTTGGGGATGATAAGCAGTGGCAACACGATGCGTCACATTGTACCTTGCCATCATAGCAGTAAATTGACGATTACAGAAGTGTGTCCCCTCATCACTGATTATAGCTCGTGGAGTCCCAAAATGTGTAAAAATCTGCTTGTGAAGAAAATTCAGCACCACCTTAGCATCATTGGTTGGTAAGGCTTTCACCTCAACCCATTTAGACACATAATCCACAGCTAGCAAGATGTACTGATTATTGCAAGACGAAATAAATGGACCCATGAAGTCAATCCCCCACACATCAAAGATCTCAACTTCGAGAATAGAATTCAAAGGCATCTCATTCCTCCTAGAGATATTACCAACCCTTTGACATCGATCACAACTCATCACAAAATGATGAGAATCCTTAAACAGAGTCGGCCAATAGAATCCCGCCTGAAGTACTTTCTGAGCTGTTTTATTACCACCATAATGACCTCCATATGTGGTAGAATGATAATCATGCAAAATACTCTCCGTCTCACTATACGGAATGCACCTCCTCAAAATCTGATCTATACCAAGTTTGAACAGGAATGGCTCGTCCCAACGGTACCACTTCACATCATGTAAGAACTTCTTCCTTTGAGCATAAGAGAATTCCGGAAGGATGACATTACTAACAAGATAGTTCACATAATCTGCAAACCCTGGCTCTTCACCTTGCACCCCAAAAAGTTGCTCATCTGGAAAAGATTCATTAATTAGAGATTTAGCATGTGAATCCTTACCTTGGTCCTCCAAACGTGAAAGATGATCAGCTACTTGATTTTCCGTGCCCTTCCTATCCTTGATTTCCACATCAAATTCTTGTAATAATAAAACCCAACGAATCAATCTAGGCTTCGAATCCTTCTTCGACATGAGATATCGAATAGCAGCATGATCCGTATACACAATCACCTTCGTACCAAGCAAGTAAGATCTGAATTTCTCGAAAGCATAGACAACTGCTAGCAACTCCTTCTCTGTAGTGGTGTAGTTAAGCTGAGCCTCATTGAGGGTTTTACTAGCATAGTAAACCACATGAAAAATCTTGTCCTTCCTTTGCCCAAGCACAGCTCCAACAGCATAGTCACTAGCATCACACATAAGCTCAAACGGTTCCTCCCAATTGGGTGCGGTAATGATAGGAGTAGTAGTTAGCTTCTTTTTCAACAGCTCAAAAGCCGCAAGACATTCATCATCAAACTTGAAAAGAACATCCTTCTCTAACAAATTGCACAACGGTTTAGAGATTTTCGAGAAGTCTTGAATGAATCGCCTATAGAATCCCGCATGACCAAGAAAACTGCGAATTCCTTTAACTGAAATAGGTGGAGGAAGATTCTCGATTGTCTCCACCTTGGCTCTATCCACTTCAAGCCCCTTACTAGATACCTTGTGCCCAAGAATAATTCCTTCTTGTACCATAAAGTGACATTTTTCCCAATTAAGCACCAAATTTGTCTCCACACACCTCTTCAAGACCAAACCAAGATTATGCAAGCACTCATCATAAGATGTACCAAAAACTGAGAAGTCATCCATAAAAACCTCCACATTCGAGCCAATCATGAAAATAGCCATCATGCACCTTTGAAAAGTGGCAGGAGCACCACAAAGTCCAAAAGAAACTCGATGAAAAGCAAAAGTGCCAAAAGGACATGTGAATGTGGTCTTCTCTTGATCTTCCGGAGCAATGCAAATTTGATTATAGCCAGAATAGCCATCAAGCAAACAATAATACTCGTGACCAGCCAACCTGTCTAGCATCTGATCAATAAAAGGCAGAGGAAAGTGATCTTTTCTTGTGGCTTTGTTGAGCTTCCGATAATCCATGCAAACTCTCCACCCCGTGACTGTTCGAGTAGGGATGAGCTCATTCTTCTCATTAGCAACAACCGTCATGCCTCCTTTCTTTGGCACACATTGAACCGGGCTCACCCAAGAACTGTCTGAGATAGGATAGATAATACCAGCATCTAACCACTTTAGAATTTCCTTCTTCACCACCTCCTTCATAATCGGATTGAGTCTTCTTTGATGTTCAACAGTCGGCTTAGCTCCTTCTTCTAGCAGGATTTTATGCATGCAATAAGAAGGGCTGATTCCCTTGATATCTGCTATAGTCCAACCAATTGTTATCTTGAACTCCCTCAAAATACGCAATAGCTTTTCTTCCTCGACATCTGACAGATTAGAAGAAATAATAACAGGTAGCGTAGAGGTATCACCAAGAAAAGCATACCTCAAGTGATTAGGCAAAGGTTTGAGTTCAAGAGTAGGAGCCTCCTCAATAGATGGTTTAAGACGGATTTGTGACTTTTCCAACTCCTTTAACCCAAGAGACTCGAATGGCATGTCAAATTTTCTCTTCCACGAATTTGCATTCAACATCTGAACTTGCATCATTTCATCTTCATCTTTCACCTCAGAGTTCCCACTTAATGCTTTTTCCAAAGAATCTGTTAGCAACAAATGATCAAGATCCTTGACTACCACGGAATCAACCAAATCAACATTGAAACATTCTTCTTCATCAGATGGAAGCTTCATAGCATTGAACACATTAAAGGTGACATTCTAATTTTGTACCCTCATAGTGAGCTCTCCTTTCTGCACATCGATCAAGGTACTACCCGTAGATAGGAATGGCCTTCCCAAAATTATGGGAATCTTCTTATCTTCCTCGAAATCCAAGATAACAAAATCAGCAGGGAAGATGAGCTTATCAACTTTTACCAAGACATCCTCAACTATGCCTCTAGGATAGGTAATTGAACGATCAGCCAACTGTAGCGAGATGGTAGTTGGCTTTGGATCCGGTAGACCAAGTTGCAAGAAAACTGACAAGGGCATGAGATTGATGCTAGCTCCCAAGTCACACAAGCACTTCTCAAAGAATAAATTACCAATAGTGCATGGAATAGTAAAACTACCCAGATCCTTCAGCTTTGGAGGCAATTTCTGTTGTAGAACAGCACTACACTCTTCCGTTAAGGCAACGGTCTCTAATGCATCGAGCTTCAACTTACGCGAGAGAATACCCTTCATGAACTTGGCATAGCTCGGCATCTCTTCAAGAGCTTCCGCAAAAGGTATGTTGATGTGCAACTTCTTGAACACTTCTAAAAACCTCACAAATTTGTTATCCAAATTCTGCTTCTGGAGTCTTCTAGGATATGGAGGAGGAGGGTAGATCTGATTATTCTTCGTAGACAACTCCGGAGAAGCCTTCTCAACAGATTCCTTGCTCTTCTCTTCTTCACCTTCAAACTGATCAGCTACCAAGTCAGATTTCTCAATTTCGGGCAATGCAGATTTTTCGACTTGCTGATTCTCCACTTCTTCATCCTCGTTAGTGGCTGATTTAGGATCTGATGTGACCCTTCCTGATCTAAAATTTACGGCCTTCACCTGCTCCTTGAAGTCCCTCCTACCTGGATTTGCTTCCGTATCACTAGGAAGAGTTCCTTGTGGCCTACTACCTAAGGCACTTGTAATCTGTCCTATCTGAGTTTCCAAGAGCTTCTGACCAGCTTGTAGGTTCTTTAATGCTATACACATCTCATTAGATTTATCATTAGATGATTGCCCCACATGAGTCTGAGGTTGTTGCTGCTGAAATCCCGGAGGTTGATATGGTGCCCTATAAGGTTGTTGATAGCCTTGATTGTACGGTTTCGCTTGCTGATAAGATTGTTGAGTATTCTGATTGTTGTTCCAGCTGAAGTTAGGATGATTCCTATTATTAGGATGATAAGTGGCTGGAACCGGTGCAGCAGGTCTCTGGAAATTACTCACGAACTGTGCTGATTCAGAAGAGATAGCACACTGATTCGTCTCATGTGCGCCCGCACATAACTCACAAACACTAGCCACCTGCTGAACTCCATAATTAGCAAGAGAATCCACTTTCATAGCAAGAGCCTTCAACTGAGCCGTAATCATTGAAGCTGTATCTACTTCCAAAACTCCTGCTACTTTGCCTTGAGAAAGTCTCTGGGTTGGATTCTGGTATTCATTAGCAGCCATCATCTCAATAAGTTCATAAGCTTCATCATAACTCTTCGCCCAAAGAGCTCCACCTGATGCTGCATCTAGCAAAGGCCTAGATTGTGCTCCCAACCCATTGTAGAATCCATTAATAACCATCCAATCAGGCATGCCATGATGAGGACACTTCCTTAGCATCTCCTTGTAGCGTTCCCAAGCCTCACACAATGACTCGCCAGATTGCTGTTGAAATTGAGTCAACTGATTCCTTATTGCTGCAGTTTTCGCCATAGGGAAGAATTTAGTAAGAAACTTCTGAGCAAGATCTTCCCATGTAGTAATAGAACCAGGTGGTAAAGAGTGTAGCCAGCTCTTAGCCTTATCCCTCAGAGAGAATGGGAAAAGCCTCAACCTGATAGCATCATCCGTCACACCATTACACTTGAAAGTGTCGTAGATTTTGAGAAAGTCCCGAACATGCATGTTAGGATCCTCCGTAGAAGCTCCCCCAAATTGGACTGAATTCTGCACCATCTGAATTGTGCCCGGCTTGATCTCAAAGTTGTTCGCTGTAATAGCTGGCCTAACAATGCTAGACTGAATGTCATTGAGTTTCGGCTGAGAATAGTCCTTCAAAGCCTTAGCTGCTGCTGCATCTGCCATTGCTACTGTAGTTTCAGACTCCTCTTCCTTATTCTCTAAATTCTCTACAAGATCGTCTTCTGCCAGTCTTTGTAAACGAGCTTGCGAACGTGTTTGCATACAAACTCAAGTACCTGAAACACCACGAAACAAACAAACTAAGTAAGAATCCGAGTCAGTGAACGCTAACGACCACTATTGACAAACACATAAACTGAAATAAAAACACCGATGATCCCCGGCAGCGGCGCCAAAAACTTGTTATGCTAAACTCACGCAAGCGCACGTAGTCACAAGTAATACAATTAAAGTTCGTTCCACAGAGATCTTGGTTAAGTTTTACTCAGAACATATGTCTATGCAATAATGTATGGTTTTAATTCACTGCTAAGAAAAATAACAAATATGGTTTGATTAACTAAATTAAACTAAGATGCAAATTATAAATTAAGAATTAACTAATTGACAAGAATTAAAATCGAATTACTTATATGAGAATAAACATGGAATCCTAGTTTCATTATCTACTTCACTTAGAGTTGCAGCCTTCGATTAAAACATGCGATGGTATTGATATCTGATCGAATAACACGAAAAGAGTAAAAGTTACCTCTCGGTATACTAGTACCAATCTACGCATACATCCACAAAAGAGATAGAAGATGAATAGGCACCTATTATGTTTAGACCCTATATCTCTATAGAATTTGAAAACATAAAGGTTAAAGCACAAGTTATTCACTTAGATCACATAGGGTAGCATAATATCTCTATTCATGCCACAAATCATGATGCTTAACATCAACTATCCTATGCTAGCATGGCAAGTTCTAAATCTCAAGATCCACTCTCGTTTAGCAAGAGATTAACATATTAGATGTTCGCGACGCACCTAAATTCAATAAGTACAACCATACAAGGATATCAAGAATTCACCACACATAAATCTCTAAGGCATGCAAACTACTAAGCTACATAGATAAATCCACTAGGATCCCACGACAACGATTAGTTCATAATAGAACCTTTCGTCACCATGGGATTTGATGAAAGCATGGTAGTAAACAAGATAATAAAGATGAATAAATCAATAATGAGATAAGGTTTAGCGAACAAATCCGGAAAAGTAGCAAGCATCCAAAAGATACGCCTAACAAAGAAATACAAGAAAACTATTTCTAGATCTTCTTGTCGTCACAATCCTCGCCTTGGCTTCTCTTCCTTCTGCTCTGAACGAAATTAGTGTGTAGGATGTGTATATGATGATTTTTCTGTGCCCCAAGGTGTGTATTTATAGCCCCCAAGTGCCTCCTTGACCAAGCAATTACCGTAATTGAAATAGGATAGAATTCCGGTAATTTTCCATCTTTGATTGAAATAGAATTGCAATTCCCTTGTTTAATTATGATTCTGGAAGTTTCTGGCCGTTCATGATACTCCATAATGATTAGGAAAAGAATTCATGGCAATTTCCTCGTCAAAATCAGATTCCAGCAACATTCTGCCATTTTTCCCGCAGACAGGCGCGGCCGCGCGGCCCTATAGCACAAACCAGGCGCGCCCGCGCGCAGAGTATTTCTGAAATTTGTCCAACGCGCCCGCGCGCTACCACAGTATAAACTGGGCGCGCCCGCGCTCAGTACTGAATATGCAGACTGTCTTTTTCTCTTTTACTGATTCCTTCTCCATTTCCTTTTGCAATTTCAACACTTGATCTTTTGAGCTTAAAAACACCATATAATCACTGACAAACCCATACTTGCACCTCGAAGTCTATCCTGCACAATTCTCACAAAATACATTAAAACACACCAATACTTGAGATACAAAACACCAATTTAAGCCGAAACGAAGCGATCCAAGTGGATATTAATCCACTTATCAAGGCTTCTTTCCAGTCATCAAGTTATAAGGTGTCTTTCCAGTGTTTTTGTTGATGAGGGTTCTGTTCTGGATATAGCATGCAGTGCTCACAGCCTCAACCCAAAAACATGTAGGCATTTTTGTATCAAGTAACATTGTTCTAGCAGCCTCAATTACAGTTCTATTCTTCCTCTCAACAACTCCATTTTGTTGTGGAGTTTTTGGAGCTGAGAATTGCTGAGAAATGCCATTCTCTTTATAGAATGCTTCAAGTTTGGCATTTATGAACTCTGTTCCATTATCACTTCTCAGTGCAATCACACTTGCATTGTTGGCCTTTGCTTCCTTGTCAACTTTCTTTATATGCTCAATGATTACTTGTGGAGCCTCATCTTTTGATGCAAGAAATTCCACCCATGTATACCTTGTAAAATCATCAACCATCACTAAGGCATACTTCTTTCTTCCTAGTGACATAATATTGACAGGCCCAAACAAATCCATATGATTGAGTTGTAGGGGCTTGGTTATTGATGTCACTGTCTTTGACTTGTGGCTTGATCTTTTCATCTTTCCTTTTTGACAGGCCTCACACACTCCTTCTTGACAGAATTCAAGTGTGGGCATGCCTCTCACTAACTCTCTTTTGACTAGAGAATTAATGGCTTTGAAGTTCAGGTGTGATAGTTTCTTGTGCCACAGCCAACAATCTTCATTTGATGCTTTTGAGTAGAAGTAACAAATTTTGTCCTTGTTTACAGAATCCATATTAGCTACAAACAGGCTTCCCTTTCTTACTCCAGATAGAGCAAAATCACCAGTCTTCTTGTGGGTGATCAAACATTCATCTTTGTCAAAATCCACCTTGAATCCCCTATCAGTAAACTGACCAACACTTAGCAGATTATGCTTGAGCCCCTTGACTAGTGCTACATCTTCAATGATGACATTACCAACTTTCAACTTGCCATATCCCAATGTGTTACCCATGGTGTCATATCCAAAAGCAACCATTGGGCCAGCCTTTTCCTCATACTGTGATAGCAGGGCCATATCACCAGTCATATGATTTGAGCATCCACTGTCCAAAATCCACATGACCTTCTTTTCACTTTCTTTGCCCTGCAAACACAAAGGTATTACTTTTCCTTTGGTACCCAAACAAGTTTGGGTCCATGTGACTTAGAAACAGTTTTATCATAAACAACATGCTTGTCAACTTTCTTGGCATTAGTCTTCTTGTCACTGTTAGAAGTCTTGGAACCTGAGGTTTCAGACTTAGGTGACAGAGGTACCTTCCTAGCTTTAGGAGGACTCGAAGACTTTAACCTGGTGTAGTGTGTGTGAGAATTGTGACTGATACAACCATCAATGAATTGCCTTCTCAGATTGAAACAACTAGTCATAACATTCATATTGCATGGCATACAGTCAAATTTATCACAAAATGGTGCATCTCTATGTCTTAGAGGCACAGAACAATCATAGAAAGGTTTGGACACACTACCAACAGGTTTCTTGCATGCATGAGTTAAATGATTGGTACTGAAACAGTCCTGACAAGTTTTCCTAGGGGCATTAGGCATATAAGCATAGTTGTTATCCTTGTTAATCCCTAACTTGCCATTTATGTTCTGTTTCTTCTTAGTCACTTTCTTTTCTGATTCACTCTTCCTAGCTGAAACAAACTTAACAAACTTCTTAGGTCTTGGCCTATCAACTACTGGCTCATTGGCTTTTGACTTGACACTCTCACTCTTGGAAGATGCTTGTTGTTCATTTGATTGTGCCTCATCCTCATCATTCAACATTTGTTTGATGAGTAAGGCATCCTCATCAATTTCAAATGTTGGTTCCTTAAAAATTGGATTTTCAGTCTTTTTCAAAATGTGAGGCACTTCCTCATGAACAACTGTGTCATCTTCAATGACAGCATAGCCTTTTCTCTGTTTAAGAGTGTCATAATCAAGTCCAATAGCAGCCTTGGGTTTTGCTTCAATTTTCTCACAGTAGGATTTCAATAGACCAGATGATTTCTGGAAAGTTTTTAGTTTGAATTCATTTTCAGCTAATTCATCCCTAAGAGCCTTTTCAACCTGACTAGCACACAAAACCTTATTCTGTAGATATTCAACTTCTTTCTTAAGGTTTTCTACTTGCATAGCAGTTAGCTCAAGTTCCTCATTCTTTTTTATTAACATTTCATTTCTAGTAGACAGTTTAGCAATCTCTTCATTAGCAGTAGTCATACTAGTATGAATGTTAAACATTTCAACAGATAGTTGTTCAATCATGCATTTATACTCTGAAACAGACATGTCTATAGTAGTGAGAGATGGTACCTGAGGGTCTGATGGAGATGTGTCATCCTTGGAATTGGCCATCAAGGCATAATTGCAGAATTCTTGCTCCTCTCCATCACTGTCAGAATCATCCCAACACTTCCCTTCAGCTATGTAGGCCTTACCTTGTGTCTGCTTTTTCAGAAGGGCCTCATACTTAGCTTCAAGCTCAAGATATTCTCTATCCTTCTTTTTAGGCTTCTTGCATTCACTGGCAAAATGCCCTAGGTCATTGCATCTATAGCACCTTACAGATGACCTATCCACATGGCTGGTTTTAAACTTATTCTTGTTTGGTTTCACAGCTGCCTTTCTTTTGTTGAATGAATGGTTTTGGGTTTTGGGTTTGAAGGGTTGATTCCTTTTGAATCTGATGTTTGGAAATTTTCTGGCCATGAAAGCATATGAAGTGTTTTCCATCCCATCTAGTTCTTCAAGAGTGTAAAACTCTTCTTCCTCCTTCTCCTCAACAGGTTCACTTACCTCAGGTTCAGTTTCTTCCTCTTCTACTACCTCCTTTATCCTTAACTGGCTTGTGGATGCTTCTAGGTCTTGAATAGATTTGTTGACAATCAAGGCACATGATGTGTTTACCATTCTGCCTTGATTGGCTTGGATAGCCCTTTTCTGAAGCAACTCAAGCTCATGAGTTTTTAAAACTCCATAGAGCACATCTTATGTAACTTTGTTCAAATCTCTTTCCCTTAGAGAAATGACCCTTTGCTCTAGATGGTTTGGTGAGGATAGCAGAAACTTCATGTTTAACTCCTTGGTACTGTAAACCTTGCCATTCATCTGCAACTCAGTAACTAGCTTGTGAAATCTCTCAAACATCTCAGTAATGCTTTCCTTGGGCTGTGCCATGAAAGCCTCATACTGTGTGACCAGTAACTGTTTCTTATTTTCCTTAACCTCATCAGTTCCTTCACACAACACCTCAATGTGATCCCACATTTCTTTGGCAGATGTACATGATGCAATGTTTGCAAACATTGACATGTCCATGGAATCAATGATAAGCAATATGAGGTGGTTGTCAAGAGCAACCTTCTCCCTTTCTGATTCTGTCCATTTTGATGGATCCTTGGCCTCATAAGATCTTGGGATAGTTGTGATTCCAACAGTCTTCTCTGGTATCTCTTGTTATGGAACAAAAGGACCATTCTTAAGAATCTCAGGATACAAAGGATGAGAGGCTTTGATGAACAACATCATCTTTATCTTCCAGAGGTTGAAGTTATCTTTGTCAAACTTAGGGACTTTCACCGTTCCTGTAGTCTTTGGTGTATTCGAACTCATAATCGTTTTTCTGTTTTTGAATAAACAGCCCGCTCTGATACCACTTGTTGAGTATTGAATACGATAAAAGAATACAGAGGGGGGGTGAATGGATTCTTGAACTTTTCTTTGGCTAGAGTCTATGTAGCAAATAAGTGTTTGTGTGTGCAGAAGTGAAGGTGCGGATAAAGAACAACACAAGACACAATATCACTTTAATCTAATGTATTATTAGATAAAGGTTGCTACAATCTGTGAATACAAATGATAGTATTCTCAGCTTCATTTTTCTCAGAGAGATACAGCTTGTAGTGTATGAAAAACTTGACTCACAAAGTTACAAAGTTCTAATGACTAAGGAAGTGAGGCTGTATCCTTATAGAACATGGATACAACCTACTTACTCCAAATAAGGTAGCTGAACAAATTACTTTCTAGTCTGTCTATCCTTTTTGAGTAAGCGTCCAAACGGTTACAGATTTGACTTTGTAAAGCCTGTTCAGATCCACTTCTTTAGCCCCTTGTCTCTTCTATATCTCTCCAAGCTTCCTTGTAGGCTTTCCAGAGCACGTTACAGATTGTGGTCCATAAAGTGCATTGGCTTGTTGCAGGTTTCTGACTTGTACAATTTCTTCAGTACTTTGTCTCCAAGAATGTATTCGAGAAGTGACTAAGTAGTTGATTCGAGAACTAGAATTGACTTGATCGATAACTCTAAGTTCTCGAACACTGTTATATTGACATATCGAATTACTTCTCGAATAGCTCTTTTCTTCAGGATTCCTTTAGTTGTCGAATAGAACACTTGACTTGTCGAATCCTTGAGATATCGAATAGCTTTCTGAGTCCTTGAGATATCGAATGGAACTTTGACTTGTTGACTCCTTGAGAACTCGAATACTACTTTGACTTGTTGACTTCCTGAGTTCTCGAATAGAGTACATAGACATATCGAATCTCTGAGATATCGAATGAGATATTGAACAGTGTATTCAGAGATATCGAATAGTGTCTTGAGATATCGAATCCCTGACTTCTCGAATGCTGGACTTATCGAATAGACAAATATACTTCTCGAATTGGTACTTAGGCAAATTCTTCATTTCTTCAAATCCCAACTGTGATTATTTGACAGTCTTTATCTTCTTGCTTGAGGCATGAACCTTGGAACTTCTTTCAAGCATTATTCTAGACTCTATAAGTACAGTTACACAACTAGGATTTGATGCCTACTACAAGTACAATACAAACAGAAACTCTACAACTAGAGGTTCCCTCAGTTAAGAGGTCATGTAAGTAATGCAAAGAATTACAAACAATTAGGCTTGTTATTAGATGTATACAGGCATGCCTCTGTAACTAACAACTTTCCTCTCCCATTTATTGATCAAATGCTCGAAAGACTTGCAGGTAATGAGTACTATAATTTTCTAGATGGATTCTCGGGATATTTTCAGATTCCCATTGCTCCCGAGGATCAAGAAAAGACAACCTTTACTTGTCCTTATTGTACTTTTGCATATCATAGATTACCATTTGGTTTGTGTAATGGCCCATCTACTTTTCAGCGGCTCATGACGGCCATATTCTCAGATTTTATAGGAAAAGCCATGGAAGTCTTCATGGATGACTTTACTGTATATGGTTCTTCCTTTGATTCTTGGTTAACCAGTTTGTCTCAAGTGTTGCAGAGATGTGAAGACACTAATCTTGTTCTTAACTGGGAGAAATGTCATTTTATGGTAAAGGATGGTATTGTGCTTAGGCACAAGATTTCGAGTAAAGGCATCGAGGTAGGCAAGGCGAAAATTGAAGTGATTGAAAAATTACCACCACCCTCATCTGTGAAGGGGATTAGAAGTTTTCTTGGACACGCCAGTTTTTACCGTCGTTTTATCAAAGATTTTTCTAAAATTTCTCGTCCTCTTTGTAATTTACTTGAAAAAGATAGTGTGTTTGATTTTGACGAGAGTTGTCTTGTTGCTTTTAATAGGTTGAAGAAGGAGCTTACTTCTGCGCCTATCATGCCAGCCCCTGATTGGAGCTTGCCTTTCGAGCTTATGTGTGATGCTAGTGCCTATTCGTGACTTAATGTCAAAGAAGGATGCCAAGCCTCGTCTAATCCGTTGGATTCTCTTACTCCAGGAGTTTGATCTTGAAATCCGAGACAAGAAAGGTTCTGAAAATCTGGTAGCTGATCATTTATCCAGGTTGGACCAGGGAGATGGAGTGGTAGGAGTTGATAGGCCTATCAATGATGCATTTCCGGAAGAAACACTTGTTGCTGTATCTATGTCTACACCATGGTATGCAGACTTCGTGAATTATATAGTGGGTGGAATTGTGCCAAGTGACCTCACTTTTCAACAAAAGAAGAAATTCTTGTTTGATGTGAAACACTACTTCTGGGAAGAACCACTTCTTTACAAAGAATGTGCCGATGGTATCATGAGGAGGTGTGTGCCACACGAGGAAATTCCCGATGTCTTGAAACATTGTCATGCTTTAGAGTATGGCGGTCACAATAGTAGCGCAAAAACGTTGGCAAAAATTTGGCAGTCCGGATTTTATTGGCCTTCAATGTACCAGGATGCTAGAAACTTTGTTGCAACTTGTGATAGATGCTAGAGGACAGGAAATATTTCAAGACGGAATGAGATGCCTTTGCAACCTATTCTTGAGGTTGAGCTCTTTGATGTTTGGGGCATAGACTTCATGGGTCCGTTCCCAGCGTCTTATGGGAACAAATATATTTTGGTGGGAGTTGATTACGTTTCTAAATGGGTGGAGGCAATTGCTAGTCCTACAAATGATGCTAGAGTGGTAAAAAAAGTTCTTACAAAAGCACATCTTCACACGTTTTGTAGTGCCTAGGGCCATTATCAATGATGGATGTTAACACAAAATCACGCAAGCGCACGTGGTCACAAGTAATATAATTTAAGTTTGTTCCGCAGAGATCTGGTTAAGTTTTAATCAGAAAATATGCCTATGCAACAATGTATGGTTTTAATTCACTGCTAAGAAAAGTAACAAATTGGGGTTTAATTATCTAAATTAAACTAAGATGCAAATTATAAATCTAAGAATTAACTAATTGATTAAAATCGAATTACCACTACGCCATAGATGGCTTTCTACAACACTTAGGGGGGGGTGTTACCTTCTCAGGTGTTACCATAGCTATGAAATTTTGGACCTACTACAACACCCTAGTTTCGGTGTTACCATATCCTTAAAGGTATGTTACCATAGATGTGGAAGGTGTTAAACTTAGTAACACCAGGAGTTGTGTTACCTTAAAGTATAATTAACATATTTTTGAATTTTATTTATAATTAACGAATTAATATTTATTAAAATTTAAAATTCAATAATTTTAATCAAGTCATTGAATTTATTATTATAAAAATAATATTCTATCAAATAATAGAATCATTCATATTTTTACAATATTAATATATTTTTTAATAATTTTATTTAAAATATCTTAAAATAAAGTAATATTCAAAATTATTAAAAATTGATTAAAATCATTAATAAAATTATTGGAGAAAATAATAGGGTATAATAAATTTAAATTATTATTCAATAATTAAAATGATAATGATAATATTTATTGTCATACATTTTTTATAAAAAAATTAATAAATTTTATAATATTAGAAAATGAAAAAAAAGTGACAAATGAAAAATTGAAAAACAAAATGGGGATTGACTGGGCGGCAAAAGAAAATGGGATGGCTGAGGCGGGCAAATCAAAATTGGTCAAAAATGAGAAAGCGGGCAAAACATAATTGGGGAAAAACAATTAGGTCACTTACCCTCTCTCCAATCTCACTCACCTCTCTCTCTCTCTCACGCTCCCTCTCGAAACCTCTCGGCTGTTCTTCATTTCTCCGACGAATTCATTGTTTTTTCTCCGATGAAACACTACTCTATACACTACACATCATCTTATCATCGATTTGTTTCTTAGAAATCTCAAATCGATTCAAAATTCAAATGGGTTGGGTATATAAAAAGGATTTTTGATATACAAATCGTTATCGTCTTAATCGATTTCGATCTATAAATCAAAATCAACAGTTATATATATATACACGACATATACACACACGCTCACAGTCTTTTGAATTTTATTTACGATTTATTCTAAACCCTAACATGTTATCGAGAGTTTTATGCAGGATTGATGAAGAATTGATCAAATTGAAGAACTGATCTAATTGAAGACATCACGGTGATTTATGGGTAAGGTAAGACCCCAAGAAGACGATGAGGCCTTGGGCTAAGGTATAAACGTTATTGATTTTCATTGGCGTATTCGAACTCTGTGATATCTTGACTCTTGTATGAATTTCTCGTGATGCCTCGAATCTGATTAAATCTCTCTGCGAAATTCATGTGTTCTTAAATATCTATGTGATTACTTGAAATTTTGTATTATTCCAGCATTGGCCCAACATGAGCTTCTTACATCTATGCTGCTAGTAAATTGATAATATAATGGATTTGGTTCTTCTGCATTTATTAAAGGTCTGGTATAAACATATACATTTTACATAAAATTTGTAGAATGTGAAGTGCTCTATTTTTGTATTTCCTTCTGAATATGGATAAGCAAAATATTCAAATATGATATTACGTAATGAGCTGTTAAATATATGACTTGTGATTTTAACTTATTACCGCTTACCTTTCTAGGTTCGAGATGCCTTACAATATCTGGTGTGGTGGATGCAATTCTATGATTGCCAAGGGTGTAAGGTTCAATGCAGAGAAAAAGCAAGTCAGAAATTATTATTCCAGTGGGGGCATGACTTTAGACCAGATTATCAGGTTATGCTTTGTGGACAAAAAAACAAACTGACTTATTTTTTGTTTTGGTCAACTTGAAGTAGTTTACGCCATATTTCAGGGTCTTGGTATCTTAAAGCAAAAGTTCCCAGAAACACCGGTGTTGGCTTTAACTGCTACAGCCACGTCAAGTGTCAAGGAGGATGTTGTGCAGGCTCTTGGTCTTGTTGATTGCATAATTTTCCGTCAAAGTTTCAATCGTCCAAATTTACAGTAAGCTCCCTATCTAACGTCTATGATGCTAAAAGTTGCAGGGACGTAAAACTTTACAATGTTGCAGGTACTCTGTAATGCCCAAGACAAAAAAATGCATCTAACTTTACAATGTTGTTTTTGACATCAGTAATGAAGCTGTCAAAAACTTTACAATGTTGCACGAAAATGGAGACGATGATGATGAAGACGACATCAGTGTGGCAACTGGTGATGATGACCGACCCGGTAGTTTGGATGACAAAGTAAAGCAAAAAGAGAAAAGAAAAGGACTTGATCTTGCTACTACTCTTGAACGTATTGAGAAAAACTTTGTCATTACTGATCCAAGGCTACCTGATAATCCTATAGTAAGATCATGCATGCAATGTACTATATTTCTTATGCGTACTTGATTCTATGTTCTATTATTGACCTTAAGTGATGCAATTTCGGTCCATTAGAATCAACAAAAAAAATGAAATTCAAAATATATTGACAATTAATGGCTCTTAATTTTCCAGATATTTGCATCAGATAGCTTCTTGGAGTTGACAGAATATAGTCGTGAAGAAATTGCAGGTCCAATTTTATTATCTATTTTTATTTTCAGATTGATTATTTTAATGCAGTAAGTGTTGAAGGTCTAAACTGAATTAGTTACATTGTTAATAATAGTCCAGAATCTAGTCGATCGAAGCACATTCATGAACATTTGTTCCATGCAAATTAATCCATAGGCTTTTCCCACATATTCCAACTTTCATCATTTGACTTGTAGTTAAATGATATAATATGTACTACTGTAATAGGTTTCTTCAAGGGCCCGAAACTGATCCAGCCACTGTAAAAAAAATAAGAGAAGCAATTGATAGCCAGAAGGAAGTTACTGTTCAGCTTATTAACTACACTAAAACTGGTACTTAATATTTCTTTACAATCTCATTTTGATATATACAGTCTATACACCGTAGCTATTAATTAATTACTCTCCCTGACTATGGACTTTCGAGTGTTGATAATTTGCAATTACTGGATTGGTCTCAATTTGTTATTGTCTAGGCAAAAAATTCTGGAATCTGTTTCATCTGCAGCCTATGCGTGATCATAAGGTATTATATAGGAGTTGTTTGTATCAGTTTAGCATGGCTGATTTTCACATCTATGATCATATGTATTGTCAATTTGGTTATGTGCACAGGGAGACGTGCAGTATTTTATAGGAGTACAATTAGATGGAAGTCAGCATGTTGAGCCGCTTCACAACTGTATACCCGAGACTACTGCTAAAGAGAGCGCAGTACAGGTCATAACAATAAGCAAAGTATTTCATCAACATTGTACTTTACAATGTTGTTTTTGACAGGTAAAGAAGCTTCGTGCTATTTTTCACTCGACAGCTTCGAGTCCACAAGAAGCAGGCCTTGTTTTTTACACATCTAACTGCAAAAACGCCAAGGGGATTTAGATCTCATCAACCTTGGTGAAATTGTTAATATTTGTGGGGGATAGATTAGTTTTTGTTGGGATGTTTAAGTAAATGTAATCGGTTGTACAATTTGTAATTTTTTCTTCAAATTAATGATATTTACAGTTTGTAGTTTTATTTTAGATTTGACAATTGTGTGTTTTTTTATTTTTTTTGTTGTATCTATGCATTTTTTATGAATATTAGAGAAGGAAATGGTAGAAAAATAATTAAATTTGAATCATTAATTTAAAAACAGATAATGTTGGTGGGGTCCACATGTGGGACCCACATAATTTATTAATAATTTTGCAAAATTATAACATCTGAGGTAACATAGATTTGGTGTTGCTATAGAATTGCTTAGTGTGTTACCTTATAGGTCTATGGTAACGAATTTGCCTATGTTAGCTTATGTGTGTCGAGGTGTTACCTTAGACCCCAAAGGTTACATAGAACAAAACTATCCCAGCTAAGGTGTTACCTTAGCCTTTTTTTGGCCTTTGGTAACGTTTTTTAGGGTCTAAGGTAACACAGTCGTGGTGTTACCGTAGGCTGTTTATGGCGTAGTGTACTTATATGAGAATAAACATGGGATCCTAACTTCATTAAATACTTCACTTAGAGTCGATGCATTTAATCAATACACATGTGGGATTTAATATCTGATCGGACAACACGAAACAAGTAAAAGTTACCTCTCAGTATACTAGTACCAAACTACGCATGCATCCACAAAAGAGATAGAAGATGGGTAGACACCAATTATGTTTAGGCCCTATATCTCTATAGAATTTGAAAACATAAAGGTTTAAGCACAAGTTATCCACATAGATCACATAGGGCAGCATAATATCTCTATTCATGCCACAAATCATGATGTTAAAACATCAACCTATCCTATGCTAGCCTAACAAGTTCTAAATCTCAAGATCCACTCTCGTTTCGCAAGAGATTAACAACTTAGATGTTCGCGACGCATCTAAATACATGAAACACAACCATACGAGGATATCAAGAATTCCCCACACATAATCTTTAAAGCAATCAAACTACTAAGCTACATAAATAACTCCGTTAGAATCCCATGACAACGATTAGCTCATAATTGAACCGTTCATCGTCATGGGATTTGATGAAAACATGATAAATAACAAGATATGGAAGAAAGAAGCAATAATATTATTAAATTAAAGAGTTGAGAAAACAAGTCTATGATCCAACGTATACAAAAGATGAAGTAGATCCAGATCCTTGCTTGTCACTGAGCGTTGAATCCTTCTCTCCTTTTCTCCCTTGCAGATCTAAGCTATGTTACAATAATAAAGCAATCCGAATTACAATGCTAAGATGTGTTTAAATAGGCTCTAGTTTTCTTGCCCAGCAAGAATTTATCTTCTATTACAATTAGAATTTAATTAAGGTGCTAAAAACTGCCCAAAATACAATTAGAACTTGAAAAGGGCAAAACAGTAATTTCCCTTCTCCCAACAGTCTGTTTGTCGTGCTGCCTGCTCTCACCACATGCAACCTGCTCGTGCGACACCTGTTCCATGTTGTAGAAAATCTCTCAAGCTTCGCGTGGGCAGTAAGATCGCTGAAAACGGACTTCTAGAACTCCAGATATGGCCAAAACAGTGTAAACTGCGCAACCTTACCGAAAAATCCGAATTTTAATTAATTTAACCTCCAAAAACGATAGAAGCATCCACCTTAATCAACATTCTTGCAAACCTGCACAACTACACAAAACACATCAAAACTACAACAAACTTGAGTCCAAAACAATCAATTTAAGCCGATATGGAACGCTCCAAGTGGATATAAAATCCACTTATCAATGGAGGGTCTCACTTTTGCAATAAATTAATTGAAGATCTTTTGCGGAAGTATGGAGTGATTCAAAAAGTTGCTACACCTTATCACCCTCAAACTAGCGGGCAAGTAGAGATTTCAAATCGAGAGCTTAAACAAATTCTTGAGAAAACGGTGGCTAGCTCCAGAAAAGATTGGGCAAGGAAGCTTGATGATGCTTTATGGGCTTATAGGACCGCATTCAAGACACCTGTTGTCATGTCTCCTTATAAGTGGGTGTTTGGAAAAGCATGTCATTTACCGGTGGAAGTGGAGCATTAAGCATATTGGGCGACAAGATTCTTGAACATGGAATTACAAGCTGCGGGACTAAACAGGTTGATGCAACTCGGTGAACTTGATGAGTTGAGACTCAATTCCTATGAAAACGCTGCAATTTATAAGGAGAAGACAAAGAAGTGGCATGACAGGCACATTAGATCAAAAGAGTTTGAAGTTGACCAACAAGTTCTACTGTTCAACTCAAGGCTGAAACTCTTTCCCGGAAAATTGAAGTCAAGATGGTCTGGTCCTTTTAAAGTTGTCAAGGTGTATCCGTATGGTGCTGTGGATATCACTCGTGAAGGTTCTGATGTTTTTAAAGTGAACGGACAAAGACTTAAGCCTTATTTAGTTGGTGATGATATTCCAAGAGGAGTCAACTGGCTTTTCTCAAATCCTCAAGCTTAAATAATCTTTAATGGCGTCGAGCTAATAATGTTAAGCAAGCGCTTTTTGGGAGGCAACCCATGATTTTGTAAGGTTAGTATATTTTTATTTTTATTTTATTTATTTTATTTTATTTTTATTTTTATTTTTTTTACTCCCCATGATGCCTTGATGAATTTTGTGTGAAGTTTTGTAGAAAATTTATAGGCTCAACAAGAAGTGTCAGTCTACCCGCGAGATGAATCAGAATTTCTTGGTGCCCGATATGACTCTAGAACTTATAAAATAGAAAGAAAAAAAAAAGTGACAGAGGCAAGCGGGACTGCAGTGCGTTTTTTCCAACCCACGGTGTTTTAACCCCTGGAAGAAACAGCAACTCTAAACCCGCGGTGTGATTTTTAGTACATGCAGTATTAAATTTTCTGGTCCGCGCGCGAAGTCACCAGCGCTTGTACTTCACTTGTCACCTGTGCTAAAACATTGTACCATTACTTTGTTTGGTTGTCATTCGTATTAAGTAGTTTTTTTATATTAAATAGTTTATTTGTATTATTATTGTTATTTAATTATTATTTATGTAAATATTTATAATATGTTATATTGTATTATACTAATTTTATTATATTTTAATATTTTTATTATGTTATTCATATTACATTTTATATGTTATTATTGTATAATTATTTATATATATTATTATATTTTATTTTTGTTATATATTATTATATTATATTTATTAATTTATTAATTAATAAATTTATTTATTTTAATAAATTTTGGCAAATTACTTATACATTATATATATATATATATATATATATATATATATATATATTTCTTAATATTATAAAATCATAAAAAATTTAAACTAATGTAAAGATATTGTAAAATAATAAATTTGTAAAGATTTTACTTTGTTATTAACTAATGTAATATTTGTGTGTACATGTTCCTAACATATATGTTTAGCGCATACCAATCGCATTTTCAAGCGGAGCAACGATTATGTGGCAACTCTGCTGTTCACACCAAGCATTTTTAGGGAAGTTTTCTTTCTTTTCTTTTTAGTATAGTTATTGTATTATTATTATTATTATTATAGAATTAATTGTTTAGTGTGTCAATGAGGACATTGACCCATTTAAGTGTGGGGGTGTGTTTTCACTTTTCAATAATTGTATAGAGTAATTAAAAAAAAGGGTTAAAAAAAATAAAAATTTGAAAAATCACAAAAATAATTCTGGCCTCGTAAAATGAGTATAAGAATTTTGTGTTATTGACGCTTTTGTTTGAGAAGTGATATGCTTTGTTCTTGTGCACACACATACATTAGCAAGTTGAAACTAGTAGGCTTATTTAATGTTGTAAGTGATTAAAAGGACATGAATATGTGCAAGATGATTTGGTTTGCATGCTTTGAGTACAAGTAGGTGCGTTAAAGAGAATTTTCCTTGGGATTGATTATGCTCTACCATCGAGTGAGCTTTTGAGCCTATATGCATATATTTTGAATTTTATATTCGTTTGCTTGAGTGTCCGCATGTTGTTTGCATTGCTAGCAGTTGTTTGAGACCTTTCTTGAAACGCATGACATTATTTGATGATAATATGATAAAGGCATTTAGGGATAACCTCATATTTCCTATATCACCACACCATGTATACATGATCAATTAGTTAACCCGTTGAGCTTAATCCTATTTTTTCGGTGACACACCACATTACTTGCCTAGACCTTTTCTTGTATTGGCCATACTTTAACTTGAACCTAAATTGTCAAAGGCTAGTAGGATGCTTGAGGGAGTGATATGGTGTGCAAGGGGGGGGGTTTGATTGATGGTCGTTACTTTGGGAAAATATGGGTTTTGGTTGTGTGCTTGTTAGTCGAAATTTATAAGAATATGTGGGGATCATTGTATCTATTTATATATTACTTCCTTAGCTCTCGAAAAAAAAAATTCAAAAAAAAAAAAGAAAAGAAAAAAAGAGAAAAAAAAATTATTTATACGAGAGCATACTTATGTTTCTATGATCCCTCTTCATTCGACTAATCAAGTTATTTGTTGAAAGAGAATAAATAAAAATCAAAGTGGGGGAATGATAGATAGGGAGTTTATTCATTTATTTTGTTGGGTACTAGACTTTGGCACTTCACCTTTTTTTTTTTTTGGCTTTACTTGACATAACTTGTCCCTAACTCCATTACAACCCGAATAAAGACTTTTTGATTATCATCATTGGTGTATGTTGTGTTAAAGTTAGGTTGATATCAAATGTCAAGCATGCTTATGATTTTGTTGGAATGGAGTGATACACTTACCCTTGTTTTTGAGTGAATATTCTTTTGTGAGTGAAAGGTGAGTTATTACTTGTTTTGGCATATGAGATCCCAGGTTTTGACTCAAAGATGTACTCTTGTAGGCTTAGCATGGTTACCAACTTATTCTTACACTTGACATGGACTTTTGAGAGCTTACACATGTTCTTTGAGTAGACTATGTGAATACTTGCATCTTCGACACCAAGTCATTGCATTATTCACTTTGATTCTTAAGTTGATGTGGCATGAGAGGACTTGTGTGTGTGGTGTTGTATTGGCATTCAATCTTTTACATGAGCTAGATGGATTTTGTGGGTACATTCGCTATAGGCCCTCACGAGACGTCACTCGTCCACTAGGGCTACCTAGGGGTTTAAAGGGCTTGTTGCATATGCCAAATGCAACCGTGATCAACTACGGAAGTGGTACTAGTTAGTAGTTAATATTTTATATTAGTTTTCAAGAGGACGTGCAAAGTGTTAAGTGTGGGGATATTTGATAGAGTGTGTATTTATATGCACTTTAATAGGATTTTATTCTCATATTTATAGGATTTTGTAAATAAATGTTTGTTTATTAATTATTTTTAGTGTTTAATGGCAGGAAATAAATATTCTTAAAGTTGGAGGAAATGGAGCACAAGGAGCTTAATTTGGGCTTAATCATGTGAAAATTCGGATTTATTTACAGCTTGCGTAGCAAATCTTGTTTGGGCCATAACTTGAGTTCTGGATATCAGAATTGAGTGATCTTACAGCCCACGCGAAGGTAACAGAATTTTCTACAAGTCAGAGGTGGTCCAACACTTATAATCCAACTGGAGCAGCCCAGAAACAGACCTGAAAGTCAGAGTGCGAATTTTACAGCAAAATCCAATTTATTTTAGGATATAGATTTTATTTTCTAGAAAACGCATTAAAAACACTTTTATATTAGGATATATATTTATAGGGCTTATTAAAAAAAGGACGTGTATTATTTTGAGGGGGAAGAACAGAGTGAGAATAGCAGCGAAGAAAGGACGAGAGCAAGGATTGAAGGGATTCCATCCAAACTTTACGAGATTCTTCAAGTTGTATTTTCTTTATTCTAAACTCTTGTAATCATGATTTTACCCATTAATATATGCTTGTTTTCTTTATCTATCATGGGTAACTAATTTTCTAATCCGAGAATTAGGTAGTATTCATTGGTGATACATGTTTATTTGATTGTGTGTGAAATCTCTATTTTGCTAATATATCATTGAGGGATTAACCCAATTAAGGGAGTAGCTAACCTTTAATTGTATTCATAGGGATTATGATGAATTGGGAGATGAGTCATAATTCTTGTTCATGATTTGGTAGACATTATTTGATTATTGAATCGGGAGATTAATAAGAGGACTATGAAATTTATAATCCTTAGGTCTTAATAGTTTATAATTGTATGTCAATTGATCATGGGAGTGACTTTTGAGGTATAGTTGTAGGCATTATATTGTATCTTGGGAGAGAACATTATAAAATTTAGAAGGATTGTTTTTAGCAAAGTACGAGAAGTAGATATCTCATTACATCAATATCATTGAACCAATTGAAGAACCCTAGTTCTCGGGTTATTTTTCCTCATCGTTAAACCTTAGTTTTACTTGCTTATAATTAGTCAATTTTAGTTAGTAACAAACACACCCAATTATTCTTCTCACTTCTAGATTTTAAGAGGTAACAACCTGAATTTAAATTAATATAATTAGTCCTTCCCTGCGAACGAACTTTTACAAAAACTACATCAACATGAACTAAAAATGTACTCCCTCCGTCCCGTCCATTTGTTATCGTTTCAAAATAGATTATCGACACGCATTTTAAGGTGGATTTTAAATATAGTTCCATAACTTATTTTTGAAAGTTTCTTTTTTTGTATGAAAATAGAATAATCCTATTTTTATACAAAAAAAGAAAAATTTAAAAATAAGTTATGCAACTATCCTTAAAATTCACCTTAAAATGCGTGCCAGAAAGTGATAAAAAAGTGTAAACAAACGGATGGGACAGAGGGAATAATTCATATTCGGGTTTGAATCGAATACGGATCATGAATCATATTCGGGTAAGATCATTTTGTTAAGAATAACATGAGACTTAATCTCAGCGGGTAGCTCATATCCAAATCATATTTTATCTAGGTTTAAATTTTCCTCCAGATTTGGATCATTATTTACCATATGAATATGAGACATGTATCATATTTTTGGATTGGATATAAGTTGAGATATCGAATAATTCGGATCAATTTACTGCCCTACATCTTAGGTATTTTATTTTGTATATAATACTTTCGGAATAAATGCGTTTTGAAAAGAAAAATGAGATTCATCATCCCAAAATACGTTATCTTATACAAATGTGAGTCCCCAATTTTAAACACATACTCTATCTCATCCATTTTAATTTCAGAGTTGGTATTTTATGTTAGGGAGATGATCAGGAACAAGGGATTGATGCTACATTTCCCGAAAAATTATCGATAAACAATAAAAATGGGTTCATCCTGCATGTATACAAGTAAAAAATTTTCTATACACACATCTTCAGAAGTTATCGAAATACATTATGTTTGAGCAATCATTGACCAACTCCTTTCATGTCCTGTACATCCCCAAAAAACTACTCCTCTGTCTCTAAAAACGTTTCTCATTTACTAAATCGGGATTATCAAAATACTTTTTCCCTTTCTATTTTAAGCCATAAAATAATATTTCAATACCCACTACTCCTTAAAAATAATATTCAATACCCACTACTCCACCCACTAATCATTACAAATAATATTGAACACCCACTATTCCACCCACTACTCCAAAAAAAACAAAATTCAATACCTACTATTCCACCCACTACTCCTTAACAATAATATTCAATACTCACTACTCCACCCACTACTCCAAAAAAAACAATATTCAATACCCACTACTCCTTAAAAACAATATTCAATACCCACTACTTCTTACAAATAATATTCAATACTCAATTTTTCTTAAAACCCGTGTTTTTAGTCAAACGGGCAAAGTAAAAAGAGACGGAGGGAGTACTAACGAAGAGGCCTGTCTATCTTTTAACTACCATCCACAACTGTTAATAGAGAATTCACTGGCTCGTCATGGATACGATTCAGCACAGTAAAACTTTCCCCCACAAATTCGGTGGATATTAATATGGCATTCATCATAAAGTTCAACCCAGTTCTTCGCGCAATAAATATCATAGACTGACTGACGCATAAAAATTGGGGCCGATCGATTTTAATAAATCTCATTCATAGTCCTTAGTCCTTCCCTTGTATACTTGTTTTTGTGTTACTTCCCTGTTCTCTCCCACTCATTTGGATCAAATCAAAACTTTGCGTTTTATTCGATATATTAGTTGTTGTAAGGAATTACGGGCGGAAATTTCGGGTTCTGGGCCGGGTTCGTGTCGGGTCAGATTGTACTTGATTTTTTCAAATTGATTTTTTCCTAACCCTAATCCCTACCTATCAAATTCGTGTCGGGTTTCGGGTCATTTCGGTTTTATCACCTCAACTTTTTTTTAGAGTAACTGAAAATATATTCTTATATTATATACTCTCTCTCCCAATTTATAGGGAATGATTGATTTGCTGAAATTTTAATGATTTTGCTGAAATTTTAAGAAAAAACAATTCATTTCTCTTTCATTGCACGTGAAATTTACAATTCAAATGTATAATACTCCTTCTCTATCCCGATTTATAGGAAATGATTGATTTTGCTGAAATTTTAAGAAAAAATAGTTCATTTCTCTTTCATTGCACGTGAAAGTTACAATTCAAATGTATAATATGAATTGTACCCAGTTTGTGAGGTGTAAAAAAGGGCAATATTGTTATTACTATGAAATAATTATAAATCAACTAGCGAGTCTTTAGCATTGCACGTGAAAGTCACTTTATTGTACTTATATTTAGTTATTTTAAACATAAAGTATTTTAAAAGCACGGTTATAAAAAAAGGGTTCATTAATTTTCGGATCATTTTCGGATTTCGGGTTCGTGTCTATTGTACCTGGTAGTTTCGGGTTGAATATTTATTGACCCAAATTCGTATTTTCTCGGATTTGGTTCATGTCGTGTTTTGGGTTGGGTCGAAAATTGCCACCACCTATAAGGAATACTTATTTATTATTTATCATCCTTACTTTTGAATTCAATCACATCTTTCCAAAATTTTTATATGAAGAATATCACTTTCTTAGTTTATAAATCATATTACAAAAAAAACAAAATATTGATTCATAATAAAGTATCTTTTATTTGTTTTTAAAATGTGACCCAACTAAAAAATGGATATTAATAAAGAAAACTTAACAACAATAATTTTATGGAATTTTTGCAAGACATAAATGAAATCGATCAATCAGGAAATTTGAACAAAAATATTTTAAAATGAGAAAAAGAAACGTGACCCCACCTAGTGGGAAGCATGGAATATTTTATATTTTAGTTAAAAAATTATTCAAAAAGAAATTTTCCATAGGTCCCAACCATTATGCATTATACATGTTCTTTTTGATTGGTTAAATTGATCAAAATTTGACTAAAATTTATATGTATATAATTGATAAGAATAAAAAAAATTATATCATTAAGGAATACATATAATATATTTTAATATATAACTCTTGCATTTTAAAAATATTTATTTAATAATTTTTAAAATTTAATAAAAAATTGATCAATTTAATTATTAACAAATTAAAAAGAACAAGTTGTACTCTTTTATTGTCATTCATTGTGGGAAAAGTAGAAAGTACTCCCTCCTGTTCATTATATAAGCATTTGACTTTTCTACACGTAATTTTAGGTACTTTGACTACATAGCTAAAATAATTATTTTTTAATTTTTCTTTTTTGATTAAAAATATAGTATTTTAATTTTTATTTAGAAAAAGAAATTTTAAAAAATAATAATTTTAAAAGTTACGTGCAGAAAAGTCAAATGCCTTATATAATGGACCGGAAGGAGTATTATAGTTAAAAAATTAGTCAAAGTCATCTTACTTGCACTCTATTATTGTCACTCATGTTAAAAAATAAAACATGTAAAATAATTGCAAACTAATGACATAAGTGTAAATTTTAATAGATACTCGCAAACTAGTTTTTGAACATGTTGGTTCATTTATGAAGCTTCAAGAAAAAAAGAACCCCTCGTTTGAAAAATTTTATTTTTCCAAAATAAGTTATTTATTTTGGAAAAAAATATGTAAATATTTTTTTTTCTGAAATAAGTAACTTTTTTTTTTGTAAGATAACAAATATTAAATTTCTCATACACATTTTTTTCTAAAAAAAGTATGTAAATACAAATATTTTTCCAAAATAAGTAATTTATTAGTTCGAGTTAAAATTTGGCAAACGGGACCTTAAATTCATTGTAAGTTTACCTACTAAATACTCAATATAATTTTGTGTCTACAAATATCAACAATCAAACCTACACTTGATTTCGTTAACTAGTTCTTATACCATGTTTTACTTGATAAATATGTTAAATTTGTGTCCTAAATTTGATTGCAATTTTTATAAATGAAGGCATAAGCTTAGTAAAACATATTCAAAATGATAATGAAATGAATATTAAAATTGTGTCTGCAATTATATTCCTAATAACAATGAGCTTGCAAGTGCAAAAACTGCAAACTTTTATCGCACCGACTAAAATCAATCTGGTTTTAACTTTAATTTTCTTTATACCAAAGTGATTATATACATGATTAACAAAACAAACTATGCAAGATATATCTAGCGGAAAAAAGATAACAAACATGCTCCACCTAAATTTCAATATCACTTTTAGGCAAACTGTTTGCTTGCTTAGCTGATTGGTGGAGCGATGAGGACCTTGGTGGGTGGTGAGTGGTGACTTGTGAGAGTTTCAACGTTTCCAAATGAAGCAGGCGAAGACAGCAATATAGCAAATATTACAGTCACGGATAATATGCTAACATGAGGGACTAGGAGACCAGCATAATCTTTGACAGTTTTCACTTATCAGCTGAGAAAGGACATTAATAAAAGAAATGATCATCTCAACTCTCAACAATTCTAGGATATATGTTGGTACATATCAACATGAGAATGACTGACAAAGGCACAAACAAACACGCAAAAGGTTCACCTGTAGGCTCCTATCTAATTAGACCAGCTGGGAAACAGGCAAACAATGTTCTACACAAAAAATTAAGCAAACCAAATCCTATGCTTCAAAGAAAACAAAAAGGGTACACGAAGAGTTTCATGAAAACAGACTATAAAAACAGTAGTACAAGGTAATAAAGCAATACTTGCGTCCAAACAAGCAGAGGTATTTCAGGAAGATTGGGTGTGTTATGTGCCGGTGTCATATACTGTAAATTAAAACGCCACAAGAATAAATTTAAGATATTCAAATGTGAAGGAAATACAGGCAGCAAGCAAAATAAGTTGCAAGCTGCAAAGCGAATCCCATCATTTAATTTTGCACTACATTTTTAAACAGGCATCAGCAAACTTTGTTTTTCACAGAGCCTTAGTACTAGTGCTTGTACACACACAACCCCAAGTCCCCAATAGCATATTTTACCATATCCGGGCATATAAATTAATATACAAATCAAATATCAAATATTTCATGAGTAAATAGATATTCATAAGAATAGTCTCATTCTTCAATATACACAGTTCTACTGAAATATTAGAAGATTCAAACAATTGTTAGCAAATAATGGCCTCAGAATTGCAGAATTAGTCAACAAGTAGTGGCTTAATAAGCCATTCAGTCCCGAAAGATGGTGTATTTTAATTCTGATTTCCTCACAGGCACCAAATTGAATAAGGTAGAATGTAAACATACTTGAAATCAATAAACACTTCAATGTGCAATCACAGACATATACAAATTCACTGAAATCCCCCAAAATATTTAAAATGTATCATCACAAGCACTTAAAATTTTTATAGAACAAATAAAATATGCATCTTCTATGATTATGCTCAGACAGCCAAGGGGTTGTCTTCAGAACTGGGGATTAAACCCAGCTCAGAAACTCTAGTCCACATAAGCCTCATCACAACAATAATCAATATCTGGGCAATATAACATACTAAAACTCTAAAGAATAAAACAGATGTAAGCATGTAATTCCCATGGCAAGTCCCAAATGATAATTGCAGAGATTCTGCTTCACCACAAGGCAATAGGATATGAGAACACTTTCATTGCCTTCCACAGATGGTAATCATTAGACCGCCATCATGTCAGAGCAAAAGCTTATTTTTTGACGATCGTTAGTCAATCGGGTTTTGCGAATATTAATTGAATCCACCCCAACTTTATAGACAAATCGTCAAGCTATAACTTGAGGAAGTGGACATGTTCATATATGCGCTTAATAACTAGTTTGGATAGCTACACTTAATTTTTTTAGAGTCAAAATTAAAAAATTTTAATTTTCAAAGATACAGAAGATATAAAAGTAAAACAGAGACATAGCTACGACAATAAACAAGTAAACATGGAAACCCCAATTGACAGAATAAGCTACTGAACAGATAAATTTGAATACAATAAGATTGAACTCAAACTTTATTAATTAGATAAATATCTAAGAATACACTTACAAATGCAGCTTAAGACACCATCTAACTTTATCCTTCTCTTGTTTGATTACATTTCCACTACATAATTCTATCAGTAAGAGTTTATATATAACGCTAGGCTATTCACCTGAACGAATTAAAGTACGATAACAGAACTCAATAGCAAAACTGAAGTAAAATTTTTTAAATAAAACAGCAATGAAGCACTGCAAACAAAAAAAGTAAAATAACACCAATCTATATCTTACCAAATTCCGATTGTTTCACAAGTTTAATCTCCGTCCAACTCAGCAACACTCTGTCAGTATAAAAAAACAGAAAAACAAACACACAAACAGTGTAATTAGCAAAGAAAAGCCTCAGAATTGCCTTAAGTCTGCAAAGCAATGAAACACATATAAATTATTGAGTGAAAATGTTCAGACAGCCAAGGGGTTGTCTACAGAACCTAGGAAATTAAACCTAGGATTCAGAATCTCTAGTCCACATAAGCGTCATCACCACATTAATCAATCAAATCAATTACAAAACATAGTTAAAAAACTGTAGATATATAAAAACATGTATGTATGTAATTCTCATGGCAAGTCCCAAATGGTAATTGCAGAGCTCTGCGTCACCACAAGGCAATAGGATATGAGAATGCGTATCATCAGCTCTTTTCAAAGCTAAACAAATACTATTCAAGGCAATCAGTATTTGCAAAACCCAATGCATTCCAATCGACAAATACTATTCAAGGCAATCAGTATTTGCAAAACCCAATGCATTCCAATCGTCAGATAACAGCTCTTTTCAAGGCAATAGTATCTGATAATTTGAACGCATTGGGTTTGCAAATACTGATTCAATTTGCCCCAATTTCACTAGTAGCTAAATCGTCATAACATAATAATTACTGTAAAATAGTACTCCGTATTGAGTATTTAACAAAGAAGAAACAGATATGGAGGCGTCGATGCTTTTCTAAAACCCTTGAGGCTGCTTATGTATATATAGGCCCATGCATTTTGTACAATTAGGGTTTTGTTAGAAAATTACTACTAGTATTTTTGAACTACTACGACTTATCGGCCCAGCCCATCCCATTTTTTAAGCCCATATATTAAATACTAGTACTGTAATAAAAAACTTTTTGTTCCTTATGTATTACGTAAAGTTTTTGACTGGCCCATCACATTTCCAAGCCCAAATACTAGTATCAAACAAAAAAACTTATTTATTTCTTAGGTATGGTCATGGTTCTAAAAATCCCCGATTTAGCCGATTAATCCCCTGTAAGATAACCAACCGATTCGATTTTTGAAATCCAATTAATCCTGTGAATATATTTAAAATGATATGTTGAATCGTAAATTAGACTAATATATTAAATATTATTATAATATCCGATTAATACTCCGATTAATTTTTCCGATTAATCCCCGATTACTCGATTAATCTTAAATCGGTACCTCAACCAATTTATACCGATTACCGATTTTTACAATCATGGGTATGGTTCCAAATTTTATAAACTTGTACCTCAAAATTTTGTACGCATTTTTGTAGTAAAGGCATCTACATATCACTTGCATTTGTATATTAGCAATCTATTAAAGTGAATTTTCGAGAATTGCTTCTGCATTATTTCTTGGATTAACTTGCCATGTTTACTGAATTTTTACATAACATGTATATATTTATACTATTATATAAAAGCTAAAACATTAAAAGTTTCTGTTTTTTGATACCTATTTTTTGGTACATGTTTTTTGGTACTTCATGAATTTACTTATTTATCCTTCATTATAAAGAAATATAAATACATCTAAAATAAATAATAACATAATATAATTAATGGTAATTAGTCGAGATATTACCCTTTTATAAACACCTAAAAACATATCATAACTTTCCATTATTAATATTTCCTTTCGAATTAAAACATGTTACCTTTTTAATTTAAAACAAATCTTACAATCATTAATATATACCCGAAAATATCACACCATAATTTTCAAGAAAAATATAACAACATAATATAATTAATGGTAATTAGTCGATTAACATAATAAAATTAATGGTAATTAGTCGATTGCCTTTTTCAAATTAATATAATAAAATTAATAGTAATCAGTCGATTGTCTTTTTTATATTTACTTTTAGTTGAAGGTATTACCTCTTATAAACACCTAAAAAGTATCATATCTTTTGATCATTAATATTTCCTTTCAAATTAAAACATGTTACCTTTTTAATTTTTGATATTTACTTTTAGTTGAATATATTACCTCTTATGAACACCTAAAAACATCAATCCTATCATATCTTTCGATCATTAATATTTTCTTTTGCATTAAAACACGTCACCTTTTTAATTTAAAACAAATCTTACAATCATTAATATATACCCGAAAATATCACTTCAAGTAAAATATAACACCTAAAATAAATAATAACATTATATAATTAATGGTAATTAGTCGATTGTCTTTTTCACGTTTACTTTTAGTTGAAGATATTACTTTTTATAAACACCTAAAAAGATCAATTGTTCAATCATTAATATTTTACATATTTAAAATTTAAAATATATACGATATCGATACTATTAAAACACCTAAAATAAACAATAACATAATATAATTATTGGTAATTAGTCGATTGCCTTTTTCACATTTACTTTTAGTTGAAAATATTACCTTTTATAAACATCTAAAAACATTAATCATATCATATCTTCCAATCATATCATATCTAGCAATAATTATTATATACCCAAAAATATCACGCCATATCTTCTAATCACTAACAAAATATAATAGAAATTTGAATACTACGAATAATGACCATAAGATTTTTAGTAAAAAATCAGAATTGTTAGGTCTAATGACTAAATTATTATATGATTAAATTAATTTACTAAAATTTCAATGTTCGAATTCGATCAACGAAATATTTATTTTAAAATTTTGTAATATAAGTTTTAAACCATGCATATCATTAATTAAATTTATATTAAATTACTAAAATTAAAATTTAAATAAAACATTATAAATAATGATTATATAAAAATATAATTGTAGCATAAATAAAATTTATTACATATCAAAAGAAATCTGTGTATCACACGGGTTAGGGGTGAGCAAAAAACCGAATTAAAACCGAAACCGAACCGAAACCGGTCAAAACCGAACCAAAAAAACCAAAACCGAACCCGAACCGGCGGTTGCGGTTTTTGATTTTTAAAAACCGAGACTTCCGGTTCCGGTTATAGGTTAAAACCGAACAGAACCGATTATTAAAATAATAAATATATAATTTATATAATTTACATGTATTCTTAAAATCAATAAATATATTATATCTTGAATTATAATTAAGCTTCAAAACATTAGTTTTTTTAAAAGTCACTTAAAATTTAAAAGAGGTTACGCGGTTAGCATTAAAGTGCAATATCTATACATTCAGTAACATCCTCTTTTCTTTGGTAGCAGTCCTTGCATTCACTTATCCAATCTTTCTGCTTTGTCAAAGGTTCTTGATCAGTGCTTTATTTGTTTAAAAGTCAAGAACGTTATAATTAATAAATTTAAAATTTTTTAATATATTTATGATTTTTCATTCGGTTTTATAACCGAAACCGAACCGTTAAAAACCGAACCGAGTTTTTTAAAACCGAAACCGACGGTTCGGTTGCGATTGCGGTTTTCAATTTTTAAAACCGAAGACATGCGGTTTCGGGTTCGGTTTCGGGACAAAACCGCCCCGAACCGAACCGTGCTCTCCCCTAGCACGGGTTATAAGCTAGTATATTATATAAAAGTCGAAACATTAAAAGTTTTGGTACCAATTTTTTGGTACCTGTTTTTTGGTAATTCGTGAATTTACTTATTTACCCTTCAATTAAAAGAAAAATAAATTCGATATCTATACTATTAAAACACCTAAAATAAATTATAACATAAAATAATTAATGGTAATTAGTCGATTGCCTTTTTCACATTTTAAAGATATTACCTTTTATAAACACCTAAAAACATCAATTGTATCATATCTTCCAATCATTAATATTTCTTTTGAATTAAAACACGTTACCTTTTTGTTTTATAAGGAAACATTAGTATAATTCTTCATTAAAAAGAAAAATATATTTGATATCTATACTATTAAAACACCTAAAATAAATAATAACATAAAGTAAATAATGGTAATTAGTCGATTGCCTTTTTCATATTTATTTTTAGTTGAAGATAATACCTTATATAAACACTTAAAAACATCAATCGTATCATATCTTCCACTCATTAATATTTTCTTTCGAATTAAAACACGTTACCTTTTTGGTTTAAAACTAATCTTATCACACCATATTTTCAGTTATTTATTAAAATATATTAAAAATCGATATACATTATTTATAATAAGGAAACATTAGTATAATTCATAAACATGAGTTTATTAAATTATACTAAATTAAAATTAAAAAGTTTTTAGAAATAATGATTTTATAAAAACATAATTGTAATTTATACTATTATATAAAAGCCAAAAAATTAAAAGTTTGGTTCAACGGTACCTATTGAATTTACCTAATTACCCTTACTCAATTACAGATCTATTAACTAATCAATTTTCTTTTTCAGGTTACGCACATTATCTTTTCTATTTTGAAGAATGTTAGTAGTATTTTTGTGTGTTCGTTCTCAGGGAAGGACTGAATTGTAATATCAAGTTCAAGTTTTTATCTCTCACAATTTAGAAGTGTAGAAGAATGTTTGGTGTGTTTATAAACTAAATTAAACTAAACAAAATTAAACTAATTATCAAACGAGAATAAAATATATGAGGAAAACAATCTAAGAACTGGGGTTCTTCACTTGGTCTCAATACATGCTCAATCTTAATGTGATATCTGTGTTCCTACCTTGCTGAAAACAATTCTTCTAAAGTTATACTGCACCCTCCCAAGTTACAATATAGTGCCTACAGCTACACCCTAATTGTCACTCCCGTGATACAATCAAAGTATATCTATAAACTGTTAAGTGCCAAGAATTATATGTCTCACAATTCTCCTATTAATCTCCTGATCTAATATTCAAATTATGTCTGTTAAATCATGTACTAAGATTGCAACTTCTCTCCCAAGCTTATTACAATCCCTAGAATACAATCAAAAGTTAGCTACTCTTCTAATTGTGTTAAGATCTCATTAACAGATCAGCAAAGCAGAAAATCACGTAATCAAGCATGCATGAATACCAAGGAATACTACCCAATCCTCAGATTAGAGAATTAGTTACACATAATTAAAGAAGAAAACAAAATAATAATGATAATGAATAAAAACATAATATTGAAGAAAGAAATGAAGATCGAAAGTACCTTAATACGATTAAAAGCTATGAATTGTTATGATTTACAATGGTATGATGTGTTTATATAGGCTCTACAAATCTTGCCCAGCAAGATATTGCCTTCTATTACAATTAGGATTTAAAGAAGGTACCCAAAACTGCCCAGAATACAATTAGAATTAGAAAAAGGGCAAAACAGTAAATTCCAAGCCTTCTTTAATGAGAAAACGTGCGCAACTTTAATTAGTACGTTTCTTGCACTTGTTTCCTATCCCAGGTTGTAGAAAATCTCTCAAGCTTCGCGTGGGCAGTAAGATCGCTGAAAACGGACTTCTAGAACTCCAGATATGGCCAAAACAGTATAAGCTGCGCAGCCTTCCCGGAAAATCCGAATTTTAATCAATTAAATCTCCAAAAACGACAAAAGCTTAGATATTCTTGGAAACCTGCACAACTACACAAAACACATCAAAACTACACAAACTTGAGTCCAAAACAATCAATTTAAGCCGATATAGAATGTTCCAAGTGGATATAAAATCCACTTATCAAACACCCCCAAACTTAAACCGATGTTTGTCCTCAAGCATAAACAATTACAACTACCTAATTAGTACCACTTCCGTAGGTGATCACGGTTGCATTTGGCATATGCAACAAGCCCTTTAAACCCCTGGACAGCCCTAGTGGACGAGTAAGGTCTCGTGAGGGTCTATAGCGAATGTACCCACAAAATCCATTTAACCTAATGCAATGCAATGCATGAATGCAACTAAATATGAAAAATGCAAAGATCCCCTTCAAACTCACCAAAACCAACTAACAAACAAATATCTCAATGAATGTAACAAATCCAAGCAGAGCTCGACTAAGTCCCCGTATACTAACAGTACATGACAGAAACGTGCGTGTGTGCGATGCTCATCAGAAATACTCCCAAAACTAGGTCAAAAATCATACATGCTTTCCGTCAAGACAATCACAGGTTTATAATCAGAATGGACTGTAGACACTTCATAACCTAGGAACACCTCCACCTTTATCCAAGGTAGACAGAAACTCATGCTTTATTACTAAACTACGACACTATATACAATACGCATGCTTATTTAACCGTGCAATGAATGAGACCCCAAAAGGCTTATACAATAATACCCATGTAGTGAGTGTTAGGTCAGCAATCCTAAACCACACGGGCTTTAGGTTACTAGGACTAAGTCCCCTCAGACTTAATTACTCGAGTATTAAAGAGCTCACTCTGATTAATTTTGCATATAAACAAATAACTTATTGACTCTTTTTTTTTTCTTTTTTCTCTTTTTTTTTTCTTTTTTTTTTCTGCAATCTGGAATGAGCCTTTCTCATTTCCAACCCTAGACTACTCATATAAATATGAGCCGGCTACTAGCCATTTGACGCCTAGCCATTACTAACAATTATGAATAACTAGCATGAAAATTCCTGGTTTCCCCCAAACTTAGACTTTAATGTTCCTACGCTATAAAGGGAATAACGAAAATTCTAAATATAAACAAGTGATTAAATCTCAAAACATCCCACAGGCATGACCCTAACCTAGCCCAAGAGCACCCCAATGAGACTGTGTAATAAATTTTGTTCCCGTAACATGCAAGTCAATTTCATAGAAACTATAAATCAGCCCTCTACTCATCATCCTCACACCCAAATCAACATCCACCTATCAATCAGAATCAGCTCGTCCTAAGGGATCATGAAAATATGCATGCCATGAAAATGCAACTAAATGAAAACTCACATATATACGAAAATAAAACAAAATGTCCTATATGAACCCACGTAGATAATACGAACATAACAATAATGCATGAACTATCACTACTATGCAAACATGATATCCTATATGAACACAAAATACAACAATATATACAACTACTAATCCCCCAAATTACCCCCAAACTTAAAATATTCAATGCCCTCATTGAATGGAAGTAAATACAAGGGGTAGCAGAAAACATACCTGCAATGCGCCTTACACCACCTCATCCACGCTAGGAACCATAAGAATCAATACCCAACTCACAAGAAACTCCACCAATAATTTCCAAGCAATAGCACACCAAAAATAGCCCAAATTCCAATACAAAATCCCAATTTACAAGAACACAAATTCGTAAATAAAATAAAATTAGAGAAAAAGATTTACCCAATACGAATCAAAGAGGTGAACTTGCAATTAATTTCTCTTTAGAATTGAATTTTTAAAGAAGTAGAAAAGGAATTGGATTTGTATGTATAGGTGGGTATATAATAATAATAATAATAATAATAATATATAAAAATAAATATGAATAATAATAATAATAATAAATAAAAATAAAAAATAATAATAATAAGTAAGAATTAGAATAGAAATAGGTTTAGAATTTTGAAGAAAAGATGGGGGTTTTGGAATTGATATTGGAAAAGAATTAGGATTTTAGGTGGAGAAATAATTAGAAAAGGGGTTGGAATTAGTTTAGGAGATATATTAATTATAATATATATACATAACACATAAACACTCACGATATAAGAAAACAAACATGGCCAAAAAAAAAACTTACCTGGTCGCTTGATGCATGGGCAGGCGCGTGATGCGCGGAGCGTTTCTGTCTAACCTGGCGCGGATGGCGCTTCACGCGCGGGCAGTTCCTGTTCGTCTGGGCGCAGTTGCGCTGGTTGTGGCGCCTCATGCGCTGCAGCCTACTGTTCGGATTTTTTTTTTTTTTTTTAAGAAAGAAATAAAAATCCTATACTATTCCAAGGTACAAAAATGCTTGGGTTGCCTCCCAAGAAGCGCTTCTTTAACGTCAATAGCTTGACGTTACTTTCTCAAATCATGGTGGTTTCAAAAGAATAACTGAACCATCTTCAACAGACAAACCATTCATACGAACGTTGACATCAGGTTTGCTTGATTTACACAAATCTCTTCCATCAGATTTCAACTTGATTCTACTACCCAACGGCCAAATTTTCTTCTTTTTCTTCTTCACACCTCTAAGATGCTTCTCCGACTTAACCGGCTGAACAAAAATTTCTTCTTCCTTATCATCGGTTTTCCACCTTCGCAACACGTTATCATGCCCCTCTTCAAAAATCACTAGCTCATTATTCAAAAGGACATACCTCAAATTAGCAGGTAGAGGTTTAAGTTCCACCTGTGGTGCCTCGGAAAGTGTAAAAACCATGTCAACTTCTGTGTCTCGAACAACAATTTCTTCTTCTTCTACTACATCATCTAACACCCGTTCTGCTCCCAAGAAATGTTCATTTTCGAGCTGCACAATTTCATCAACTATGTCAACAGTAAAACAAGTTGCTCCAAAAGGAGGCATCTTCATTACTTTGTTCAGATCAAATTCCACTTTGTCCTCTCCAACATTCAATGTCAATTTTCCAGCTTTAACATTAATTGTAGTGCCAGCAGTAGCCAAGAATGGCCTTCCCAAGATAATGGGCATCTCGACATCTTCATCCATCTCTAACACCACAAAATCACAAGGTATGACAAATTTATCCACTTTGACAACCACATCTTCAACGATCCCCAACGGATATTTAACAGAACGATCCGCTAACTGAAGTGAAATCCGTGTCTTTTTAAGCTCTCCAAGACCAAGTCGTTTACAGATTGAATATGGCATCAAACTCACACTAGCCCCTAAATCACACAAGGCTTTCGTGTTCTCCATCTTTCCAATAGTGCAAGGCAAAGAAAAGCTTCCCGGATCTTTCAATTTCTGAGGAATGGCCTTTTGGATGACTGCACTGCATTCAGCATTGAGTGTAATGGTTTCTGCATCCTCAAGTTTCCTCTTCTTTGTCAACATCTCCTTAAGAAATTTAGCATAGAGTGGCATTTGATTCAAAGCTTCAGCCAAAGGAATATTGACATGCAACTGCCGGAACATAGTCAAGAACTTCTCGTACTGCTTCTCTAACTGCCTGTTGTGAAGTCTCTGTGGAAATGGAATAGAAGGAACATAAGGTGGTGGAGGAACATACGGCTTTTCTGGTTCTTCTTCCTTCTTCTCTTCATCTACTTTTTCTGACTTTTCTGCATCGATCTCTACTATCTCACTTTCTTTTTCAGCATCCTTCTCTTTTGGCTCGAGAACCTCAACCTCGGGCAACTCTTTCCCGCTCCTCAAAGTAATTGCTTTGCATTGGTCGGGTTGACTAGGAAGTGATCCTTGCTCACGAACACCCATCTTGGAGGCAATCTGTCCAATCTGTGTTTCTAGCATCTTTTGAGATGATGCCATCTGCTCTATTCTTGATTCCATATTAGCCAATGCCCCAGAAGTTCCTTGCATAATCTTATTTAGTGCAACCTCCCAATCAGCTGGTTCTTTCTTTGGCGGAGGTTGATACTGCTGTTGTGCTTGATATGGTGGTCGTGACTGAAAACCAGAAGGTTGATTCTGCCCTGGAAATGCATAAGAAGGATTAGCCGCATGATTATTACTGTAAGAAAGATTGTTGTTTGGCCTTTGATTTGGATTGTAATAGGAGTTATTCTGAACAGGCCACGGCTGTCTTCCCTGAATGAAAGATGCTTCTTCTGGAAATTGTTGCACATAAGAGTTCTGATTAGCACCATAATCATTATACCCCTTTATAGGTGAAGAAATAGCATTCACATTTGCTCTTTGTCCTCTCATCTCCTGAGTTAGAGTATCCAATTTTTGAGCCAGCATGTTGATCATCTCAGAGTCTTGTGCTGCTTTAGCTGAGCTCGTCCCACTAGGTGCCCATGAATAATTATTAGATGCCAATTCCTCAAGGAGTGCTTTAGCCTGTGTAGTTGGTGCCTTCTTGAAATTTCCACCAGCAGCCACATCCAAACTCAAACGAATATCTGCATTCATGGCCCCATAAAAAGTACTGATGATCTGCCAATCTTCCAAGCCGTGATGTGGACACTTCCTCAATAGTGCCTTGAATCTCTCCCATGCCTGATATAGACCTTCACCCGGTTGTGCTTTGAAACTCATAATCATAGTCCTCAATTGTTGCGTCTTGTCAGAAGGATAATATTTGGACAAGAATGCAGTAGAAACACTATCCCATGTAGCAACCGTAGTGTTTGGAAGTTGCTGAAACCATTCCAAATCTCTTCCCTTAATAGAGTAGGGAAACATATGGAGACGAATCTGATCACTCGTAACACCATTGATTCTGAATGAGCCACACATCTGCACGAAACGCTCTAGATGTCTGTGTGGGTCTTCTAATTCAATATCTCCTTCAAAAGCTTGATTGCTGATCATCTGAATTAAACTCGGGTTAATGTTGAATTGGGTTGCACCAATCTCTGGAGTTTTGTACATGCAATTGGCAGGATTAGGTGTCTCATGGTCCCAAATAGAAGTCTGATCAACATTAACATTTGCATTAACATTTGCATTAACATTTGCGTTAACATTCTCAGCGTCCGTCATCTTAGCTTTCTCTTTTCTTATCTTTCTCAAGGTACGCTCGATTTCAGGGTCAAATTCCAACTTTCTAACGCAAGATGAACGTAGCATACACCTGAAAATCACCAACAAAACAACTTGTGGAACCAATTAAAATCTAAACAATAAGAAACAATTAACCTAAACTCAACTATACTGCCTTCCCCGGCAGCGGCGCCAATTTGTTAGTAGTATTTTTGTGTGTTCGTTCTCAGGGAAGGACTGAATTGTAATATCAAGTTCAAGTTTTTATCTCTCACAATTTAGAAGTGTAGAAGAATGTTTGGTGTGTTTATAAACTAAATTAAACTAAACAAAATTAAACTAATTATCAAACGAGAATAAAATATATGAGGAAAACAATCTAAGAACTGGGGTTCTTCACTTGGTCTCAATACATGCTCAATCTTAATGTGATATCTGTGTTCCTACCTTGCTGAAAACAATTCTTCTAAAGTTATACTGCACCCTCCCAAGTTACAATATAGTGCCTACAGCTACACCCTAATTGTCACTCCCGTGATACAATCAAAGTATATCTATAAACTGTTAAGTGCCAAGAATTATATGTCTCACAATTCTCCTATTAATCTCCTGATCTAATATTCAAATTATGTCTGTTAAATCATGTACTAAGATTGCAACTTCTCTCCCAAGCTTATTACAATCCCTAGAATACAATCAAAAGTTAGCTACTCTTCTAATTGTGTTAAGATCTCATTAACAGATCAGCAAAGCAGAAAATCACGTAATCAAGCATGCATGAATACCAAGGAATACTACCCAATCCTCAGATTAGAGAATTAGTTACACATAATTAAAGAAGAAAACAAAATAATAATGATAATGAATAAAAACATAATATTGAAGAAAGAAATGAAGATCGAAAGTACCTTAATACGATTAAAAGCTATGAATTGTTATGATTTACAATGGTATGATGTGTTTATATAGGCTCTACAAATCTTGCCCAGCAAGATATTGCCTTCTATTACAATTAGGATTTAAAGAAGGTACACAAAACTGCCCAGAATACAATTAGAATTAGAAAAAGGGCAAAACAGTAAATTCCAAACCTTCTTTAATGAGAAAACGTGCGCGACTTTAATTAGTACGTTTCTTGCACTTGTTTCCTATCCCAGGTTGTAGAAAATCTCTCAAGCTTCGCGTGGGCAGTAAGATCGCTGAAAACGGACTTCTAGAACTCCAGATATGGCCAAAACAGTATAAGCTGCGCAGCCTTCCCGGAAAATCCGAATTTTAATCAATTAAATCTCCAAAAACGACAAAAGCTTAGATATTCTTGGAAACCTGCACAACTACACAAAACACATCAAAACTACACAAACTTGAGTCCAAAACAATCAATTTAAGCCGATATAGAATGTTCCAAGTGGATATAAAATCCACTTATCAAAGAACTAAATAATTTCATTTTACAAGTAAAATACAATATTTTTTATATTTTATCTAACTAAAATTTCTTATTCATTAATCAATTTCCTTTTTCAGTTTAAACATATAACCTTTTCTATTTTTCAATAACTAAATAATTTCCTTTTTCATTTAAAATAGAATATCTTTTACATTTTATCTAACTAAAATTTTTCCTTTTTAAAAACACTACGAGCAATTTTGTTTTAAAAAAATAACTTAATTATATATAATTGCTATTAACTAATCAATTACCCTTTTCAGTCAAAACACGGTACCTTTTCTCTTTCCTCTAACTAAAATCTCTCTTTTTTCAATTATATTATGGATGGTTACCTTTTTCAGCAAAACACATTACCTTTTTTCTTTCTTCTTACTAAAACCTCCATTTTTCTAATTATATTACAGGCGTTTCTATTTAATAAAAAAAATAATAATATTATAATACTAATAATTAACCAATTACCATTTCAGCTAAAAAATAACATAATTATATATAATTATTATTAACTAATCAATTACCTTTTTCAGCCGAAACACGTTACCTTTTCTCTTTTCTCTAACTAAAATCTCTCTTTTTCCAATTATATCATGGACGGTTACCTTTTTTCAGCAAAACACGTTACCTTTTTTCTTTCTTCTTACTAAAACCTTCATTTTTCTAATTATATTACAGGCGTTTCTGTTTAATACAAATAAAATAATAATATTATAATACTATTATAATACTAATAATTAACCGATTTCCTTTTCAGCTAAAATATATCATCTTTTCTATTTTTTCTAATTACATTCCCTTTTTTTCTAGAAATATAACGGGTAGCGTTAATTTCTCATTTTCTAAAAACTATGAACAATTTTATTTCGTAAAATAGCATAATTAAATTATAATTACTATAAACTAATCAATTACTTTTTCCACATAAATCATGCACGTTACCTTTCTATCTTCTCTAACTAATTTTTTTTTAATTATATCACGGACGATTCTATTTGATAAAATAAATTAATAATATTATAATATTTTTAATTAACCGATTACCTTTTTCAGCTAAAACATATCATCTTTTCTATATTTTCAAACTAAAATCCCATTTATAATAGAAATACCACGGACAATATTATTTTCTCATTTTCTAAAAATATTACGAGCAATTGTATTTAGTAAAATAACTTAATTCAATTATAATTACTATAAACTAATCAATTAACTTTTTCACCTAGAACATATAATCTTTTTAATTTTCACTGAATAAATTCTCTATTTTTCTAATCATACCACAGACATTCTATTTAATAAAATGAAGTAATAATTTTATAATTACTAATAATTAATTGATTATTCTTTTTAACTAAAACCTATCATCTTTTCTATATTTTCTAACTAAATCCCTCCTTTTCTAGAAATATCACGAATAACATTTATATAATTATTATCAAATCACCTCATATAAAAAAAGTAAGCCTCCAAAATTCATGTTTTAAAAAAATTAATTTTAATTAATGAATTTTTTTATATAATATAAAAAAAATTCGTGCATCGCACGGGTTTTAGGCTAGTATTAAATAAAATTTATAACATAATAAAAGAAACACCATTTCAATAAATTTTATTTATAACATAATAAAATTTTATTATAATTTTATAAACAAAACCAAACATACCCAGTATATCCAGCTTACTAAAGTGAGAGTCCAATAATTAAATTGTAACTCTAAACCAAACATACCCGGTATATCCTGCTTACTAAAGTTCAATAATTAAATTGTAACTTAGCTTGGGAACGGACTAAGGTTTTGTTCGTTTTTTAGTTTGACAAGGATTCTATACTATACTATAATTCTATATTATACTATATTAAGTAAAAGGGGTATAATTTGTAGTTTGGTTATCCCTATTTATGGTTATCCCCCATTCACAATCGTTAGATCTTCAACTCAAATAGATCATGACGGTTAGGTACAATAATACTAAAAGCTGGAGATCTAACGTTCGAATTCCGCCAACAACATTTTAATATAAAATTAATACTAGATTATGTTATATAGAAAGGTTGAAGGTTCGATTCCCACCAACAGCATATTAATTTGGATTTAATACTAAAAATTATTTATATTAAATTTCAATTCTGTATTGTCAAATGGTCAGGAAACAAATCAGCTAAGTGTTTTAGCTTACCTTTGTTTTTTAACCTGGTCGTACCGCCAGTTGGGGGTTTGTCTCGGCTGTGTGTTTGTTCAATTTAATGAAAACCTTTATTTTTCTGGCAAAAAAAAATTAATAAATAAATAAAAGTAACCCGTGCTTTGCACGGGCTATAAGTTAGTATAATTAATAGCAAGAACACACTGGTTACAGAGTCTTGACTATTGTCATGGTATGATTGTTATAAACGTTTAATCAGTTTCGTCTTTCTGAGTGTTTTTTCTCTGTTTACTTTGCTCAATTGTTATGGAGGATCAGAATCAAGTTTTACGTGAAATGGAGGACAGCTTTTCAAACTTCAGAATAGAGGATGAGGAGGAGGGAGAATAACGTATGAGGGCAATATAGAGGAGTGTATCTCTGAGATCGATGTCCGATGGTGTCTAGTGGGAAAGTTCTTGACGGATTCCCCAATTGATTTCCAGGCGATGCAACATAAAATGGCGTCGTTATGGAGACCAGGAAGGGGTGTTTATGTGAAGGCGCTGGAAAGTAACAGATTCATTTTTCAGTTCTATCATGAAGTGGACCCTTGGACTTTTCGTCGGTTCCAGTTAGTATTTACTCGTATGAAGGATGGGGATGATCCTAGGTCGCTGGCCATCAATAATCTTGATTTATGGGTTCAGCTTCATGGAATGAGTCCGGGATTTATGTCACAAAGAGTAGTTCAGGACATTGGGAATTATATTGGAAAGTTTGTGGAGTCTGATAGTAATAATTTTGTTAGAGTTTGGAGGGAATATTTGCGAGTTCGAGTGTCTATACCACTGGATAAGCCATTAAAGAGAAGGATGGAGCTAAGAAAGAATGCTGATACCTGGTGCTAGGTGAATTTTAGATATGAGGGTGTGCCAACTTTCTGTTTCATATGTGGAATGATGGGGGCATAATGAGAAGTTTTGTGAACGAATATTTGATACACCACTGGAAAATATAGAGAGACCATATGGTATATGGATGAAGGCGGAACCAAGGAGAAGAAATCATGTCATCGGATCAAAATGGTTACGTCAAGGAGGCGAAATTCCGGTGACTGGTGGGATGCCGGAAATGGAGATTCAAACAGGGAAGGAGGTTACCGTGATGGGTGCAACCAGTAAGCATGATCCCGTAATTGTAGGAACTGAGATAGATAAGGGTAAGATTGGTGGAGTAAAAAGTGGGGGAGATAATAATGGAGTGAATTTAGTTGAGAAAGTGGCGCCTAAAATTCAAATAGGTGGACATATTTTAAATGAAAACAAAGACGGAGAGATAGTTATGGATCATGGGCTTTTTGTCCTGGACCCAAAGCGTAGACGGGTGGAAGAAACAGACAATGATGAGACAGCCCAAATACATGGCCCAACAGATGTGACAATGACGGAGATGTACATATCATCAACACAGAACCAAAAAAATGAGATAGAGGCGGGTGCTGCAATGCAGGCCCGCCTAGGATTATGAATGTTATTAGTTGGAACTGTCGAGGAATAGGTCTCCCCTCGAATTTTTGGTTCCTTAAAGACATGGTTCGTCAAGAGAGACCATATACTGTTTTTCTTTGTGAAACTATTGACAGTAAAGGTAGAATGAAGATAGTGCGCAGAAGCTTGAAGTTTGATGGGTTAATCTCGGTGGATGCAGTGGGTAGGAGTGGTGATTGGCTCTGTTATGGAAGCATAAGGATCATGTTACGTTGAAGAGTTTGTCTCGTAGCCATATAGATGTGGAAGTTAGTGTTGATGGTAAGAGTACATGGAGACTTACAGGAATTTATGGAGAACCTGATCGTCAGCAAAGAAGAAAGACCTGGGATCTTCTTAGGAATTTGGCTCGAGATTCTAACCTGCCATGGTGTGTTATAGGCGATTTAAATAATGTTGTAGCTCAGCAAGATAAGAAAGGTGAAGCTATGTATCCTAATGTGTTGGTCGAGGGTTTCAATAATGCATTAGCAGATACAGGGTTGATTGACATGGATTTAGTTGACCATCAGTTTACATGGGAGAGGGGCAGGGGAACAACAACTTGGACTGAGATAAGATTAGATAGGGCTTTAACCACAGTGGCATGGTTGAATATGTTTCCAACTAGCAAATTGTATAACCTGGAGGGCTCTTCTTCGGACCATAGTCTAATTTTATTAATCCCTGAAGCGAGTAAAAATTTTACAGGTCAACGAAAGTTTCGATTTGAAAACGCATGGTTGACTGAACCAATGTGTGCTCAACTTGTTCTTGAAAGTTGGGAGATGTGTGCTAATAGTAAAATTCAAGACAAAGTAAAGTTCTGTGCAGAAAATTTAAATCAATGGGGAAAGGAAATAACGAGTAAATTTAATGATCGTATCAAGCAATTCAAAAAGGAGATGAAAAAGTGGAGAAAGTTCAGAGATGGTTAGTCCATAAGGAGGTACAAGGAGGCGAAAGATGGGTTATTATTGGTGTTAGAGCAAAAAGAAATCTTTTGGAGACAACGAAGTAAGCAATTGTGGCTGCATTCTGGCGATAAAAACAGCAAGTACTTTCATGCAACAGCTACTGCTCGGAAAAGGTCGAATCAGATTTCTCGGTTGAAGAATGCCGAGGGAACTTGGGTTGATTGGGATGATGGCTTGGCAGATCACATAACGCAGCATTATCAACACTTATTTACTTCAACTCATGTTAACTGGGGTGAGGTTGTTGAATGCATTGATACGAAAATAATAGAGGAGCAAAACTCAGAGTTATTAATGCAGGTGACGGAGGACGAGGTTAGATCAGCGTTATTTCAAATGGATCCTGACAAAGCGCCTGGCCCAGATGGGATGACACCAGCGTTTTACCAGAACCATTGGGCGATTGTTGGTCACGATGTAGTTGAGCTGGTCAAAATGTTTATGCAAGAAGGGATGCTTCCAGAAGGTCTTAATGATACTAATGTGGTTCTCATTCCAAAAAAGAAATGCACGACTACGGTGGGAGATTTAAGGCCGATATCTCTTTGTAATGTATTGGTTAAAATCATTACGAAAGTGATGGCGAATAGAATGAAAAATATGTTGGATGGAGTTGTTTCGGAAAATCAAAGTGCTTTCATTCTGGGAAGGCTGATCACTGACAACATAATGGTGGGTTATGAAATGATTCACTATTTAAAACGGAAGAGAATGGGAAAGAAGGGTAGTATGACGGTAAAGATTGATATGAGTAAAGCCTATGATCGGATAGAGTGGGAATATCTTCAAGAGCTAATGAGCACGATGGGCTTTCATGATTGGTGGGTTCAATTAGTCCTGAAGTGTGTTAGCTCAGTCAATTATACTATCACTCATGGGGCGAGAGAGATGGGGCTAGTGGTTCCTAGCAGGGGGCTCCGTCAAGGAGACCCATTATCCCCGTATTTGTTCATCCTTTGTGTGGAGGGTCTCTCTGCGTTGATTAGAAAATATGAGTCTCATCAGCTGATTAAAGGTATCAAAATCTGTCGAGCAGCTCCAAGCATTAGTCATTTATTTTTTTTGCAGATGATAGCTATTTGTTTTGTAATGCTGACGATAGTGATGCGTTAAATCTCATGGAGTTGCTTCAAGTATTTGAAGAAGCATCAGGCCAGCAAGTGAATCTCATGAAGTCATCGGTGGTGTATAGTTCGAATGTCACGAGAAGTTGTAGAGATCGAGTCTGTCAGATTTTGCAGGTGAGAGAAGCTGATGATAATGTCACCTATTTGGGGCTTCCAAACATGGTGGGACACAACAAATCTCGAGTGTTTGGTTTCTTGAAGGACAAAATGCGAAATCGAGTTCAGTCGTGGAAGGAGGTTTGGGTCTCTCAAGCAGGTAAGGAGATTCTCATTAAAAATGTGGCCCAGGGTATGCCTATTTATTCGATGAGCATGTTCCTATTACCTCAGGAGATTATTAAAGATTTTGAACGAAGTTTATCGAGATACTGGTGGGGAATAAAAGAAAATACGAACTCTGGGATTTCTTGGATGAGCTGGGATCGTTTAAGTAAACACAAGGTAGCGGGGGGTGTTGGCTTTAGAGATTTTCGGGACTTCAATCTGGCTTTACTTAGAAAACAAGGATGGAGGTTGATGTATCTTTCGGAAAAACTATCGAGTAAATTGTACAAAGCTCGATATTTTCCTAAATGCGATTTTCTTGCATCAGAGCTAGGGAATAACCCTAGTTTTATTTGGAGAAGTATTTGGGAAGCTAGGTTGGTGATAAAGGCAGGAGCTAGATGGAAAATTGGTAATGGTGCTAATATTGGAATTCTGGGACAACTGTGGCTTCAGGATAGTGTTAATCCATGTATTACGACTGAGCTGATTGGTTTGAACGATGCTACAGTATCTTCTCTAATGACAGATGATAGTGGAGGATGGGATCGTGAAGTTATTGAGGACTTGTTTAATACCAGGGATCAGCGATGTATTTTGGAAACAGAGATTGGAGGTTGTGGGAGGGCGGATGAGTTATATTGGATTGAAACATAACTGGTGATTATACGGTAAAGAGTGCATACCAGTTACTCCAAAAACAGAAAGGAGATTGGTACACGAATGCTAGCAGTCAGATATGGAGTTTATTGTGGAAAGTTTGTGCGCCAACTAAAGTTCTAAATATGGTTTGGATAGCTTTATCACATATTCTTCCCACGAGATCAGTGCTACAGTCAAAAAGAGTTCCTGTTCCTACCACTTGTCCAATTTGTAATGGTGATGAAGAAACAGTGATGCATATTCTCGTTACTTGCCCCTTTGCTCAGCAGTGTTGGCATCATAGAGGGTGGTCTTTACTCAATGCAGGTGACGACAATTTTGGAAGATGGTTGCAGACAATGTTTGATCAATAAGAAAAGGGACGTCGTGGTGAGATTGTGACGATGTGTTGGAGTATATGGAAAGCTCAGAATAATATGGTGTGGAACCAGCAAAGAAGCACAGTGCAGGCTGTTGTGTTCTCAACTATGAGGTACCTTGCAGGTTGGAGAAAGGCTCAAGTTTTTTCAACAAAGACTCTATACCAGGATGTTATCCAGGGAGATGGAGTAGACTCTTGAGTTAAACCGAAAAAAGATGAAGTCAAGGTGACGGTTGATGCAGCAGTTTTTAAGGAGCAAAACAGGTATGGAGTGGGAATGTTGGCTCGTGATGATGAAGGAGCAGTTGTGCAGGGTCGCTCGAATAGCTATGAGGGAGTTGTTCGCCCTGAGTTTACAGAAGCTAGTTTACAGAAGCTATGGCGGTGAAAGAAGCACTTAGTTGGGTTAAGTGTATGGCATGGCAGGGAGTGACAATAGAGTCGGATTGTTTGGGTGTCGTACAGGCCATCCGTAGTAAGGTTACTATGACCTCTCCGTTTGGTACTCCCTCCGTCCCTTATTTCTTTTCCTACTTTCCTTTTAAGGATATTCAAATTACTTTTCTTGTTTCTATTTTTGGCCATAAATATTAATATTCAATACCCACTACTCCATCCACTACTCTTTAAAAATAATATTCAATACCCACTACTTCACCCACTAATCATTACAAATAATATTCAATACCCACTACTCCACCCACTACTTATTAAAAATAATATTCAACACCCACTATTCCACCCACTACTCTTTAAAAATAATATTCAATACCCACTACTCCACCCACTACTTCAAAAAAATAATATTCAATACCCACTACTCTTTAAAAACAATATTCAACACTCACTACACCATAAACAAATAATATTCATTCCCCACTATCTTAAAACACGTGAAATTCAACAAACAAGAAAAGAATTTAGGTACGGAGGGAGTAGTATTATTATGGAGTGTCGTAGGTTGATTGCTGAGTTAAACATTGAGTTGTTTTTTATAAAACGATCTGCTAATATGGCCGCTCACCATTTGGCGAGAGAGTCATGTTTATATCCAGGTCGTGTGTTCGATAGGAGGAATGTTCCTATTGAGTTGATGAATATTGTAAGTGCTGATTTATTTGAGTAATATATTCCCTCGCTTTTAGTCAAAAAAAAAATAGCAAGAACACACTAAGATTTTCAGATTTTGTAAGTTTTGTTTTTTTTGCAAGGATCATAGTTCCGTGCTTGCAATGCTAAACCACATCAATCCCTAACATAACAACAAAGATGATTCTAAAGCCTGCTCTGGATTTCAAACGAAAGAGACTAACACGGACTAATTGTTATTGTCATTCTAAGAAAGCAGGTACGAGAAAGAGAATCAAAATTATATGCTAGGAATATGCTTGGGTATATTCATAGTTTTTCTATTTGGTGGTGTTTGTCTAATTGGTTGAGCACGTCCAGCAACTTCCAAATCCATAATTATCTTCTAATTCTGTTTTAAATAAAGCTAATGGCATTAAACTATTATGCTGTTCCGGAGTGTCCCTGGTAGAGGTAGCGTTTAGTCATGTAATAACAAGCTATAGTACAAACACTGTAAATTATATATGCTGAGAAAGCGAAAACAACCAAAGATCCTAAATCCCATTGAAATATTCCACTTGATTCATCGTTCTTTCAGACATTCCATTGTTACATTATAAGAAACTTAATATATTGATAATTTGCGACAACCATATAAATATACGTTCATGATCCTTGCCTTGGCATCGATACCTAATAAGTGAATTACTTGCTTAAGGGATGAAGTTCGGAAAAGAGTTAAGGATCCGTATAGAACAAATCCTACCGGAATGGAGAGACCATTACTTGTGTTACAAAACCTTGAAAAAGATTCTCAAGCATTTCCCATTTACAGATGATGTGGAGAACCGGTTTCTTTTGAAACTCCATCAAGAACTTGTAAAGATTAATGATTTCTATGTGGACGAGGAAGAAGAATTTGTCATCAGATTTCAGGTGAAATTTTAGGATATGTTTCATCGTTAACTTCATTATCATTTTGTTTTTTGTTGCAGAATTGCAACTACAGTATCCAAATGTTAAGATATCCTATAATTGCTTTTTGCATTTTAATTAACAAAGTAACTACAATAGGCAGAGATACGGTCGTTACATTATTCTGAACTGCAACAGGACTTGAACGAGAGAATTGAGAGAGTAAGGGAAATCATTAGAAGTGGAACGCTTAGAAGTGAACTCGGTGATGTAATAATTGGTATTCTTATTGATTTTTACAACATTCAAGGGGAGTTGGTGGTGCTCAGAAACTACTGCTGCTTAAATTATCTTGGTAAAACAATTATCATTACAGTTCCAGTTTCTTCCTACGATGTAACATGAGCCGTGACCCCTTTTATTTCATTTCTTCAACCAACAGGACTCACAAAAATATTGAAGAAGCATGACAAACGAACCGGGGGCAGGGGATCATTGCGTATTCCATTTATCCAACTGGTCAGTCAACAACCCTACTTCACAGCAGAACCTCTCACGCGACTATTCCAAGATTGTGAGGCAAATCTTCAGTTTCTCCTCTGATGCAGAAGCACAAGAAACCTGCCTAAGTTCTTAGGAAAGTGAGATACTTTGGGAGGAATTTACGTTCAAATCTTTGGACTAAAAGCTTGTGTATTAGCATATGAAAGTTTTAGCTACATCAATTATGAAACTCGCAGGTGGGATAAAATGTAGCTTGATACTGATATAATTATGTTTTACTGAGTGTTGATATCAGCAGAACTGTTAGAAGCTCAACTTGTTTGCACATGATTGTGAGTAAAATCTTCTTTTATTCAACTTTCACCTTAGGTAGTAATAGCAATTGTTGCATATCTACCAAAAGCCTACACTGTTTGGAAAATTGCTAAGTTAGGAGTGAAAGTTGAATTTATCAACACTGCACAAGTGCACATTACAGGATATTCTGCCTATCTGAGATAGCGGAAGTCCAAACATGTTATTATATAGTATGAACATCCTCGTAGTAGAGTACGAAATCATAAAGCTGGGGATATTAATTCATTGTTATCTCTTAGCTTCAAAAAGCTCTGATATTGTGATGGTGATTTTTTATTTCCCCTGTACTAAGTCTTTGATGCATTATATTGTACATGCAAATCAACACTTTCAGTAGACTTAAGACCTTTCATACACAGAGAAGCTTTCACCATTGGAATATGAACATTTGGTTCTTGGCTTTACTTGTATTGTACCATACAACGAGTACAAGTTGGTAGACAACTTTACTTGATGTTGGGCAAGAAAAATTCGATTTTTAATTCGAAATGGAAGAGTTTTATATGTAGAACAAGTTCAGTAACAGAGCTGAAGAGATTCCAGACACCAGGCCAAATGGTCTAAAAACTGTCAACCACAAGAACTATTGTTGTGAATATGAAGAACCAGTTAGTGTCCTTGTAATTTAAAACCAGTACAATAAGTACATCTTTTTAATGAAAAAATAATTTATTGAGGTAAAAAAAAAAAAAATTGAGTGTCCGAGACGCGAGACTCATAAAATGCATTATTGTGTGAATATTTAGAACTTTGAAATTAAAATCCGATCAATAAATTATCATTTTTTAGCTTATGAATAAAACTCATGAATCCTTAAATAGAGTAACAGAAAAATTCATATTAACTTGATTCTTTCATAAATAAAAGTGCTGACATGTAAAACGTTGGTGAGGTTAGTTATGTTTTGGCGGACAAACTAACAACCAGATCCTGAGTCCATGCACAGGGACAATATTGATTCTTCTCTTCCTATTCTTAAACTTATATTTCTATGATCTGATTTTCGAACCCTAAAATCATATTTCCATATGCAATGTGGAGATTTAGAACCATCATAATTCTTGTGATTTTGATATCTTGGCCGTCGTCGCCATTGGTTTGGGCAATGCGGTTTGATCTAAGATCAGGAAGCACAAAATGCATAACAGAGGACATCAAGAGCAGTTCCATGACTGTTGGAAAGTACACCGTCATTACGGATACCAAGCCTACCCCGGACTCCCATAAAATTACTATCCGGGTACTTACTCCGTTTCATTTATCATTCTCATGTTCATTTTCTTCTTTTCCCTTTCGAATCTTAGCACTGATTTTATGTAAAAAATTTCCAAAATAATAATGTTAAGGGATTTCTTTCATGGTAAGGGTCAATTGCATAAATCCATATACTAAATTGTGAACCTTCGACCTCTTGTTACCGACAGAAAAAAGGTATCTGGTAGACCACAATACCATAGATGATTGATAATGTTGATGTAGAAGAATAAAAATTTTAATTCCTATTGTCAAAAACTTTCCTTGGTGTTGGTTGATTGATTCATCGTGGTAAAGTTATTGTAACTAATTCAGTTCTAAATGATCGTTAAACTATGCTATGATCAAAAAGAAAATTGTTTATTAGTATTGTATTAATTTAGGGAAAAGAACAAAACATAGAAGAAAAGAGAGGTGGAAGGTTAATTGTTAGTAGTGTGAATCCTTTCATGTAGGTGACTTCTCCGCATGGCAACAACTATCACTATTCGGATCATGTGGATTCAGGGACATATGCATTTACAGCGGCTGAATCGGGTGATTATATGGCTTGTTTTTGGGCGCCTGATCACAAGCCAACGGTCACTCTCTCAATCGATTTTGACTGGAAATCTGGCGTTGCTGCAAAAGATTGGTCCAAGGTTGCTAAGAAAGGGCAAGTCGATGTAAGCACTTTCACATCTCCTCTACATTCGCATAAATTGCGCTATATAAAATTTTGATACAACCGGTATGTATTACTACGTAGTGTTTTTCAGGATTTGATACACACAACATTATGCAAAAAACATATAACACTAACAAAAAATCCAGGCACGGGTGCTTAATCCTGGTTCCGCCACAGTGATGATGACTGTTTCAAGCAGTTAATTTCCTTTTACCTGTTATAGACTTCACAGTTAATGTAAGTTTTGCAGACTATAAGCTGCATTGTTTTATGCTTTTCTCCCTAGGTTATGGAAATTGAGCTCAAGAAATTGTATGATACTGTGATATCCATTCATGACGAGATGTTCTATCTCCGTGAAAGGTACGTAAGAAAAGAAAATTCATCTACACAACTTTCGGCATCATGGATTTGTTAATTTTAATATTTTACACGTGTTGGTGTTAGCAGGGAGGAAGAAATGCAAGCACTTAATCGATCAACTAATTCAAATATGGCGACTTTTAGTGTTCTATCGCTCTTGGTTTGCTTATCGGTGGCTGGATTGCAATTATGGCATCTTAAGACATTTTTTGAGAGGAAGAAGCTCCTTTAGTTTTACATCTGCTGGAACATCTTTGTTCTGGACCTTTAATTCTTGTACTGTGAGAGGTTGAGGGGTGCTGACTGACTATCTCAATACAATTTTGAAGTAAAATCATAATAGCACATCGTTATTGCACTAACATAACACATTTGAAAAGATTAACGATAACTTAAAAGTGTTATACACAATGCAAACACATGCCCTTTCTTTATTTTGTGCTACATTGATACTTCGTTTAGTCTCCAACTCGCAGAAACACCGTAGTAGTACAAATCCATGAAGCATTTGGTTAAATAGGTCTCTCATTAGTGCGATTTGCTATTTACATTCCTTTTCATATTGCTAAAATTATTCAAAAATTAGTACAAATCAGACTCCAATTCTAAGATAAACTGGTGTAATATTTGTCTCCGTTGAATCAGCTTTCAAGCGATGCTACAACAAATACCAACTCTGATACCACTGAAAGTGTATAAGTAATAAGACTCTTCCTGGGTTTGGTTATATTAAGGTTATTTAATCTGCGGATTTTACTTTCGGTGATTTCGTATTCAGTTTCTTAACTTGTATACAGCAAAAACAAATGGCCAGTAATGAACTTTAATATGATGACCACAGAAACACATTGGTAAGACTCCCTTTTAAGTTCAAATTTTCCCCGGTATTCCGGTTTCTCCATCATAAATAACTATCGAGAACACTATAATATCTAATCATCTGGATTTGTTCAGCTATGGTTGCTACAATCAACACATATTTAATCTGTTGGTTGTTGCTAGGCTGTTATTCAATTGCGGGCGAGGGAAAGTGTTGCAGCAAGTTTGGTATTCCAGTAACACTTACTGGAATCATCATGCTGTTTAACTAGCATTGCTTATGTTTCATTTATAGTTCAACAAAATGCAGTACTTGTCCAACATTACTCTGCATATTATCTAAAATTTAATGCACTTAATTCAGTAATGTATTTAAAAGCTTTCATTCCATAAGATGGTCATTAGACTCTCATTACCGTACCTGTCAATACTGAAATTTCCAATAAAATCAGAAATCTATTCAGAAACTATCAGAGCATATCAAAAACAAACAATAGGTCAGGAATTTATTTATTGAAAATAACACACAAACAGTGTACTCAGCACAACTTTATTTTAGCCACACCCTGCCTTTTGGCACAATAGCAGGTGGCTCAAATCACAGAATGGAAGTAATTTAGAAATAAAAGCATGCCTCCGTTGTGTAGTAGATAGATATGGCATGAATCCAGCAGATATATTGAGGTCTTGCTCAATCATCATAGTGCTTGCGGTGGTGGCGGTGTTTCTTCTTCTCATCATCATCATCTTCAGAGTCATTATCACCCTGCCAATTTAAAATACGGAGCAAGACAAATCAGAGAAAAATTTCTTAATTATTTACACTTAACAGACAGTTCACAGACTATAATACTACCACATACCTCTCTTAAGTCTTATGCCCTATCATATACAATCCATTAAAATTCAACAGCATAATCATTAAAATGAAACAAAAATGAAACTTGGCAATCCTATGCCCTATCAAGCCATGCCATTTTGGCATCAGAACCCCAACAAAACATAAAATAAAGAGGTCAAAGCACAATAGGTTTCGGAAAATAAGTAAATTAATAATTAAAACTGAGAGCTTGAAGCAAATTCTCAATTTAAACTTTCAACATCATAATCACCCAAAAAGTTGATACTTCGCTATAACTTAGAGCTTGAAGCAAATTCTCATTTTAAAAGTTGATAATCCTCATATGAGCCGTGAACAAAATTTTGTTTACATTATTCTGTCCATATATAATATAAAACAGCAGTGTACTCGAAAGCAAATTGAGAAACTACAACAAAATTAGAGCAGACAATTTTTTCCATGATATTAAAAATTGCACAAACACAACTTCTAAATTGCATCTTCTGCAGTGTTTAGGATATATGAAATGTTTTCATGTTTAATTGGTGTAACACTGTAACTGGTTCATGTAAATTGGGCACACTGTATATAGAAGTACACAAAATTTAAGAAAATAGACTTGTTACTTAAAAAAAATGTTAGAAGTGAGTACAAAACTAAAGTTAAAACAAAGTTTCTAACCTATTGAACAATAATTAAATCATGGAAAGTCTTGATTAGAGCAAGTTATCAATCAAGGCTATCTGTTACTTCCCAGTTCCTACTCTTCTTGCCTCAAACCCATAGGTATACTTTTTCAAGTATGTTATTACAGGAAAAGATGGAAAATGTGAGTCGTCGACTCGTCATTGAATTTGAGGAACACAATATGCACATAAGGTTTGCACAACAGGAAAGTGCAAAACAATTGTCAAGCCTACATATAATACTGTATAATCCTCATAAGAGCAAGTCCAATGTGAATGCTAAAATGGCAATGAGCATTGCTACATTTTGAAACCAAAAAGTGACTAAATTTTTCCGGGGGGTGAAGTGACAAAGTACACTATAATTATATACATGGTGCTATAGCTATGCATAATGCATTAGACTTGCCCTTAGGCTAACATATTTATAGGTATTGTTATATTTAAGTTAAAGCCCATATACCAAAGGCTTTTCCTTCTTTTCTTCTGTCTACTAGTTGACGACAGATAATTTTGTATATCTGGTTCTAAATTTAAAGCCTAACATCAAAAGTAGTACTACGAATTAGAGTTGTTCATTTGCAGTCACATACGTTATTCAAAATGCAACATTCAAATAAATGTAACATGAATTCTGAAGGTTTGATGATAAATTTAAAACTCACATATTTCTTGTGAGCATATCTTTTCTTTTTCTCATCATCACTACCATCGTCACCGCCACGCCTGTCGTAGCTAGGCTTCCTATACTCTCCTTCCTCGGAACGCCCATATCCGGATCCTCCATACCCTTCACTCACACGAGATTCATGACCCCCATACTCAGTCCTCTCTGACCTCCCACCATAACCACCACCAGACCCATATTCAGAACTGGGCTTCCTCCCATACCCAGATCCATACTCTTCACTCTCAGTCTTCCTCCCATACCCAGACCCATACTCCTCCGACTCATTCTTCCTCCCATAATCACTCTCAGTCTTCCTCCCATACCCAGACCCATACTCCTCCGAATCATTCTTCTTCCCATAACCCGACCCGGTTTGTTCATGCTGCTCATACTCACTCTTCCTCCCATACTCACCACCACCTCCACCGGACCCGTACCCAGCACCACCTCCACCGGACCCGTACCCAGCACCACCTCCACCGGACCCGTACCCAGCACCACCTCCACCGGACCCGTATCCACCACCTCCTCCACCCGACCCGTATCCACCACCACCACTCGACCCGTATTCACCACCAACACTCGACCCGTATTCACCACCAACACTCGACCCGTATTCACTATCATGACCCGGCTTCCTCCCATACCCACCAGATCCACCACCATAGTCACTCTCATCAACACCCCCACCAGAAGCACCAGGTCGGGTCGCGGGTCGGGTCGTGGGTCGGTTATAGCTCTTATACTCATCATCAACAGCCTGACTACCATAAGCAGAAGGCTTAGCATGAGTATCATATTGAGGGCGATTATAATCAAACCCACCACCACCAGACCCCGATGAATTCGCACGGTAACAAGTTTCCTCAGACGGCGGCAAAGGGCGGCCGTAGGTCAGATGAATATCGTAACCGCCACCATACGGCGTCGGATCGTACTCGTCGAAATCATCGACTTCGTCCTCGCCGTGATGACCTTTTGGATAGTACGACATCGTTTGTTTTGTTTTTTTAGATCTGAGAGTGACAAATGTGTGTGTAAGGATATTTTATGTTTTTATAGTGGGAACATGTGGTGTAAGAAAAGCGTCGGTGACGCGTGGACATGATTAACTGAAATGTTTGATTATTTCCCCATCTAGTAATTTTCTTTTCGTTTGTCTTAACGAGAGATTATCGGATCCACTTGTGGTGACGTATTTTTAGGTCGACCAGTTTTTTTTTTTTTTTTTTTTTTGTAGAAAACAGAAAAATATTGAAAAAGAAGTTAGATTAGAGGATTTTAGATTTTAGAATTTTTTAAGTTGTCAATGAAATAACATGAGTACATGACTTAGAATAATTGAATAAACACTTTTGTAATTCTTCGGAATTGTTTGGTTATAAAATTTGAAAATGCAAGAACTTTTATTTGTAAAATGTCACATTGAGTGTGAAATATAATATCGGGGGTTTCATCATTTGATCTAAATAAAGAGAATTCAATAATTAATCCAAAATAATACGAAATTGTCAGTCAAATGGTTAAAGATTACTTGCAACAAAGGAAACAAGTGTTGAGAATAAATAAAAGAGAAATTTTGCAAAAGTAAATTCAAAGAAGCAAGTATAAAATAATATAAAAAAATTTGCAAACAGATACTACAAATACAATCATCCCCTCGCTGGGATAACCAAGTTGCAAACAAATACTATGAATGAAGTGCTAGCACTTGGCAGCATACACAGAGTAGCAAATACTACCACATTCAGACACCCAAAAACTACAATTTCCATACTCAATGTCATTGATCAATGAATCAATGAGAAATTTTACAGACACGAGCCGCTCCTTTTTCTTTCTTTTTTAAATATAAGTCAATAACAGATATTCGCACAAACATCTTCCATTCACGAACAAATTTATTGTTAAACTTGCACACTAGGAAACCACTCAGAAAATTGATATACGGAGGAGCGCTAGTAAACTCGAACAATTTAGAGCCTAATTTTTCAATTTGAAGTACAGAATCAAGATGATTGCCAAAACAAGTACAGCAACTACGGAGCCAATGATATACTTGTTCCTGCTCATCCGTTTTGACATAGCTGTTAGAACTCTCTTGCTTTTACTAATATTGTCATCGACTCCATGAAGCTGCAACGATTAAATAAAATCAATAGATTGCAAATTTGCAATAATGTGAGCCCAATGTGGATTTGCAAAGTGCCAATAAATTTGCTGCACCTTTATTCCTCAACTAGGGAATTTACTTTACCGTTCTATATACTTCTGAACCTAGTTAAAGTTGCATAATATACTCAACCATCCTTTAAGTTTCATTTGCCATTGCCTCCATATCCTAGTTTATTAATTTTCTTCTGTTATATATCACTTGTTACCTTGATTCGTCCATTTCTGTCCTACAATGCTGCTTAAGACATAGACATACTATAACAGATATTTCACTAATACACATAAAAAATTGTTCATCAACAAATACCGTGTTATTGGCATGTAGAAGTGATTGTCGCTGTTGGTGCAGATCATGGAGAATCGAAACCCCAAGTTCTTCTGTTTCCAGCATTGTCCGTCTACTTTCCCTGACTCTGTCACTGGACTTATTGAGTCTCTCAGTCGACATTAGCAACCTCCCTCTTTGATCTTCTGATACCTACACCATTCAGTATAACTGACGAATAATAAAATAGCTTTTCCTGGATAAGATGAAAACTAATTCTCCATATTTTTATTTATTTGTGTTTAACATGTTTTCACCAGACATTATGTACAAGCAGAAGATACATTTCCATGATGACTAGCTTGTATATGTTTATATAAGCAAAAAATTCTGAAATTTGCAAATATATATACACCTATAAGATACTACTACTACTACCAAAACCATCCGCCAGACCCTACAACTAAGACCAAGGCATTCACCAAAGACACAAAAGAAGAAATTTATATGCATAAAATTGGTAAAGTCATACCATATTTGCATCAGCCAAGCCAGACTCCAGCAAGTCATCCCTTGCAGCCTGATTTAAGTTGGTTGATGAAATTCGTTTGAATTCACTTTTCAAGTTGTTCAGATCAGATTTATATTCTCTCAACTTAGCAAGAAGCAAGGCCTTCACATTGGGCTGCAAACTTCTTGCTTCCATATCCATCTTACGGATCTGCAGATCCAATTAGCCAATACAAGTTTTAGTTACTAGTTGTATAAACATAAACTAGTATGCCATTTTGGGCAAAAAGCTCATTTACCAAAGATTCAGCATCATCTAATCCTGCTTTCACTTCAGAAAGTTTCTGTTTCTTTTGTTCTGAAAAAAGGAAAAAAATATTAAGTTTGCAAGACACCTGTCCCAAATACTGGCAAAAATAGGGGCCGCGGTAAAGACATTAAAAGAGACAATGTTTCCCCCTTGTCTTCTATTCACAAATTAAATCCAAACATGAAGAAATCATTATAATATAATCAAGGAAGATATACTTGAATGATCAAAGGTATCTGCAAGTACTGCAAGTGTGGGTTGTGTACACATATAGAAACATACACACGCACAAATCTCTCTCTCCCTCCCTCTCTCTCTCTCTCTACACACACACACACACACAAGCTTTTTGACTATCCTGAAAGAGGTCCATGTCACAGACACTGTTCCACACCATGAACTCGTACAGAACTTGATAAGGGGAAAGTGCATATGTCAATTCTGCTTTACTCAAAAATAGTCTAGATGGTAACCTATTGTTTTTGTTCATGTTATTATGTCCAGTGTATCTAAAGAAGAGATGTAAACTAGATGAACACACATTATAATTCTATATTTCCTAGGTTACAAGGCCTTCTTTCGAAGTAATTTTTTATCGATTTCCGATGAACAATTAAGCCGAACCTCTCATTCCTGCATAATTATTTGCACAGTATTTGATCTTATTAAGGGGAAAAAACTGTGAAATGCCAGCATTACAAGACCACTAACATCATGAAACAGCTAAACATAAGAATAAATGGAAGGGGAAGTCACCGTTACCACATAAGTCATTACGACTTTGGAATAAGATATGAAATATCAGGCTCATACAAGTTTACAGCTTTACAATTTTAACCATAATCAGGCAGACTGTTAACTCAAAAGGTAAACCTCACATTAGAAATTAAGTATAAACATACAAAGGCCAAATCCCCATAATAACTTAGAGCAAATCCAATGCTAAATGTCAAATGGCTATAGCTATTGCTATAATATGATACCAAAAAGTGTTTTTTGGTGCTAAAATAGCACTTGCACTCCAATGCTAGTTATATTTTACAATCAACAAAATTCCAAATTTAGCAGCATTTTATCCAACTCTTTCACTTTCATTTAAAGAGGACCAACTTGCACTCCATTTTTAGTTAAATTAATGATGTGGAAAGAATAGCTATAGCCATCTTTGGTTCTAAATATACAACCAAGTATCCATTTATGCATTTATGCATTTATCCATCTAAGAATAGCTATGCATTGGAGTTGCTATAGTTAGTATTGGACTTGCTCTAAAAACACATCCATGTTAAGAAGCCTACCACACATCATCATCTAGGGAATAGTGCATTATGCAGCAATAGATTTCTTAGCAAATAAAATGCAATAATATAATTAAAAGCATCAATTGAGAAACCAACTATTTTGCGTTAAACATGTACACCGTGGTTTTTCCTTTCTAGCCTGTATCAGTGCCTACATGTTTCTGCATGCGGAAGTAATTAATCTTAGGATCGACATGCCTCTATACACATACCTAATCAACCACACCACCGAAAAATAACATAAAACACATAGTACATAGATAAAGGTGTACATCGAACACACAATTTTTGCACTAAGACATGAAAGAACATGTGTCAAATATATCGAAACAATCGTAATTCAATTAGATAGGTTTTCAGCTCACCTCCATCTACAAGACTAGCAGAAGTACACCTTTTCGACAAATTAGACGAAAGTTCACAGTATTGACGTTCATAACTTTCAAACACCTCACTCATCTTCTTCAATCAAATCACTTATGCACCTCAATTCAACAATTAAAATTCGCTTAGGGCACGATCTGTTAACGACATAAATAGCGAAAATTTGAGCATAAAATTAATGGAAAAGTTTATAAGCTGAAGGGACTAAAGTGATCGGAATGTACCTGAAAGTGATCGGAAAAGTAGCCGGAAGTTGATAATTAATGAGAGTGGTGGTGGTAATGGATCAAATGATAATGCGATGACAGCAAGAAAGAAAGAATAAAAGAGGAACATTCTCTTGTTTTTTGTTTATTTTTTAAATACTTAAACGACGACGTGTAAAAGCGGTTAAGGCCCCGTAAGAAACCATGACCATATAAGTTACCCGTATTGATAAGGTTTATAACTCTATTTTTTTTTTTCTTCAAATATTCACTTTTTTCAATTTTTTTCTAATCATTATTTTAAATTTTACTTTAAACTCATTTTAAAATAATAAAATATAAAAAGATAGATACATATAAAACATAGAGTGGGACTCATATATATATGTTGTGTGAGATGACAGCAAACAGTAATGAAGATGATGATAAACAATACTTAAATTTGAAGACAAAAAGTTGATTGCTTCAAATATGAACATGGTTGTAAAAATGGGTAATCGGCATAAATCGGTTGAGGTACCGATTTAAGATTAATCGGGTGATCGAGGATTAATCGGAAGGATTAATCGGAGTATTAATCGGATATTATAATAATATTTAATATATTAGTTTAATTTATAATTAAACATATCATTTTAAATAAATTCACAGGATTAATCGGATTTTAAAATCGAATCGTTTGATTACTTATAGAGGATTAATCATCAGGGATTAATCGGCTAAATCGCGGATTTTTAGAATCATGAATATGATGATAAAAAATCAGCTTGTGTTGGAACTATTTTTCATTACTTTAATTTCAAAAATAAAGATAAAGGGGACCGTTTGAGATGCCTTTAGGAATAGCATACTTTCAATTTGTATTTTTCAAGTTATTTTTAAAATAAACTTTTTATTATTTATAATTATATTAAAACTAAAAAAAATTATTTATATTTGAAAAGGTTAAAATTTTGGAAATAATTTTAGATAATCTATTTTATAATACCAAAAAATATGTGCAAAAAGTTGAACGAACAATCAATGAATGAGGGCAAAGGTAGAATTACGAGTATATTCCATTATTTATGAGAAGGAACTGAAATTTGAAAGTTACTTCCCTTCTGAAAATAGAAATGGATAGTTTCAAAACTACCCATGTTAATTATTAAATTTTTAAATATATACTACCAACCTTTCTAAAATTCTAAAAATACCAAATTTTGTTTTCAAAATTCCAAAAATACTACATTCCTCAATTGCAACTTTTGCAACTTCGATACTACAAATTTCTGATTGCAAGTTCCGGGGGTTCAGATGTTATTTTCGACCACTTTTTTGGAATATATATATATATATATATATATATATATATACTGTTAGATATAATTGATGTGATTTAATGTCAGTGTTTAAGTGTTGCAGGTAAAAAGAGTTTAACTTATTGGTTGAAAGCAGTTGTAACAGAGTTTGAGTATACGCTGATAGCTGGAAGCGCAAATGCTGACAGAAGAAAGCGTAAACACTGCTAGCTGAACACATGGAAGCGCAAACACTATTAGCTAGAAGAGCAACAGAGTTTGTTAAAGTCTGTCTACTGGAAGCGTCTACAAGTCAACAGAGTTTGAAGATTAATTTAATATTAATATGGAAGCGATATCTTTGAAGATTGGATAGCTGTCAAAGAGATCGAGTTGACTTAGAAGACGTGTAGCAATCGTAATTGATATCAATTGTATAGCTTAATTTTAGGAGAATCAATTAACGATTGTACGTAGCTGTATATCTTATAAATACAGTTAGGTTAACCCTAGAAGGGTATCCATCGTGAATGAATATCATTTTTGTAACCTAAGCAGCTCTCTGTGATATTTTACATCACTGAGAGAGGAATTATTAATTCCAAACAGTTTTAAGAGTTAAAACGTGTGTTCTTGTTATTTACTCATACGGTACTTGATTATATATATTGTGTATTCGACCTATCAGTGGTATCAGAGCCAATCTGTTACTTTATTACAGTTTAAGATCCAAACACAATAGTAATCAATGGCAGAGATTCCTCCTCCATCAGGTTCTGAGAAAGCACCTACTACTGTTAGTAGGTATGAAACAATTAGGGTTCCAATACTGAAGCCATCAGAATATGCAATCTGGAAGGTAAAGATGACTATGTTTCTGGAAGCCACAGATCCAGAATATCTTGATAGAATTTATGAGGGTCCTCATAAACCTACTAAGTTAACTGCTGCTGCTGCTGGCGAGGAATCAAAGGTGGTTCCTAAGGAAAAGAAAGATCTAACTGCTGAGGATCTTTCATCTATTGCTAAGGATGCCAAAGTAAGGCACTTACTTCACAGTGCTCTTGACAATGTTATGTCGAACAAAGTGATTAACTGCACGACTGCAAAGGATATATGGGATGCACTTGAGGTTAGATGTCAAGGAACTGCTGCAATTAAGAAGAACAGAAGGAACATACTCACACAGGAGTATGAGCACTTTGAGGCAAAGTCTGAAGAAACCATGACAGAAACATTTGATAGATTCTGTAAACTGCTCAATGATCTATCATTGGTTAACAAAGAATATGATCTAGAAGATTCAAATCTCAAGTTTCTTCTTTCTCTTCCTGAAAAGTGGGATGTGAAAACAACCACCATAAGAGACAACTATGATCTTGCTGACACTGAGATTGATGAAATCTATGGACTGCTCAAGACTCATGAATTGGAAATGGAGCAGAGAAACAGAAGATCAAGCAGGAAGTCAAAGACTGTTGCACTGAAAGTTGAAGAAAAATCTTCAAAGAAGGAAGCATCAAGGAAGAAGGCAAAAGGAAAGGCCTTGGTCATTCATTCAGAAAGTGAGTCATCAAACACTGATGTTGACTCAAACACAGATGGAACATCTGATTCTGAAGATGATGAGGAGATGATGCAAATGGTTGCATTGATGGTAAAGACCTTCAAGAAGATGGGATTCAAGAACTTCAAGAAGGGAAAGAGATTCTCCAAGGATTACTCAAAGTCTGACAAGAAAAATTTCAAGAAATCTGAGGGAAAGGACTTTAAATCTGGTAAGAAAGACAAGTCTGAGATTCAATGCTACAAGTGTAAGGAGATGGGTCACTATGCTCCTGAGTGCAAAAAGGGTAAAACTGAAAAGGCACTCTACACCAAAGGCAGAGATTGGGCAGACACCTCAGATTCAGATGAGGAGGTGAACTATGCTCTCATGGCCTCTACTCAGAATGAAGATTCTGAACTAAAGGTACCTCCAACTACCTATGCTTATAATACAGATAATATAACTGAATTGAGAATTTATCTTAAGGCATTACACATCAGTTATAGAGATCAGACTTTAGAAAATGAGAGAATCAAAAGTGAGTGTTCTCAACTCAAAGAAAGAAATAAACTTGTTGAGGAACAACTTGAAAACATGAATAAAATTCAGAAAGAAAGAGATGATGCTGTGTTTATAGAACAGGAGTTGCTAGGTAAGTATAAGCAACTAGAATCTGAATTAGGAGATGCAAAGCACATTATTAAAACTTGGACACATTCTGGAAAAGACACTCAAGAGGTCTTTCAATCAGACACAGTAGGTCTAGGTTACTCTGAGGATGATGTGCTTAGGTTTCAGAATACAGTCAAGATAAGACCACCTCTTTCTACTAAGAAATTTGGAACATTTGTTCATGGGACTGTTAAAACTGAACATGGAACTGTTGACCATGAGCCAGTAAAAACCTGTGTAAAACAGGTTAATATTGGTTCAATGACAGATAAACAACTTAAGCATAAGCTTAAAGAAATAAAATCTGTCAACAAACAGAGAATGCCTAGGAAAAACAGAAATGGTAAGGTAGGCATAACATCAGGAATTAAACCAATGCTTGCTACATTTGCACCTAGAAAAACTTGTTATAACTGTGGTAGCACTAATCATCTTGCTAGCTTTTGCAGGAAGAACAAAGACATTAATTCTTTACCCTCCAAATCTGGAGTGAAAAAGGATAATGTCAAACCAAGACCACAAACTCTGTGCAAACATTGTGGAAGTAGTTGGCACTCAATTTATACTTGCAAGAATTATCATGCTATTTATCATAATTATTATGAACTGAAACCTAATTTGAAATGGGTTAAAGTTGATTCTGCAAGTACTAAGAATGAAAATGTTAGTTTAAACTCTGATAATGCTAAATCCGCTGCAAAAACTAACAGATTCAATAAAGCAAAAGGATCCAAGCAAGTCTGGATCCTTAAAACTAACAATCAGTGATTGTTTGTGATTGCAGGGCACCAGGGTAAGTACCCTAGTCGTGGACAGTGGATGTTCAGGACACATGACTGGAAATAAAGCCATGCTATCAGAGTATGAGGAGAAGGCTGTCCCAAAAGTTTCCTATGGAGATGGCAACATAGGACATACTCTGGGATATGGCAATATTAATCTTGGAAGTGTCATCATCACAAATGTAGCTCTGGTTCCAGGACTCAAGCATGATCTGCTTTCTGTGAGTCAAATCTGTGACAGAGGATATCATGTAGATTTTCAGCCTGAATATTGTCAAGTCATCAGTAAATCTACAGGGAAAGTTGCTCTAGTTGGAAACAGACACAATAACATCTATGAAATAAAATTGTCAACAAACTCTGATGGCAAAGCAGTGTGTCTGTCAACAAGAATGTCCAGTGAAGAGAGTTGGAAGTGGCACAAGAAACTCTCTCATTTGAATCTGAACAACATCAATGAGCTAATAAAGAATGATCTTGTAAGAGGTCTACCAAAGTCATTGTTGAATGTAGAAGGCCTGTGTGATTCTTGTCAAAAGGCCAAACAGAGAAAAGTCTCTTTCAAAAGCAAAACTGAGTCTTCAATTGTTGATCCTTATCATCTTCTACATGTTGATCTTTTTGGACCAGTGAATGTCATGTCACTTGGAAAGAAGAAATATGCTCTAGTCATTGTTGATGAATATACCAGATTCACATGGGTATATTTTCTTGCAAAGAAGGATGAAACTGCATTAACACTGACAGAACATATATTACAACTGGACAAAGGGTCAGAGAATCAAGTGAAGATTATCAGAAGTGACAATGGAACTGAGTTCAGGAATTCAACAATGGAAGAATTTTGCAAGAGTAAAGGAATCAAACAAGAGTTTTCTGCACCTGGTACTCCACAACAAAATGGTGTAGTGGAGAGGAAAAACAGAACCTTGATAGAGGCTGCCAGAACCATGCTAGATGAAGCAAAATTGCCAACATATTTCTGGGCAGAAGCAGTTCAAACTGCTTGTTTTACTCAAAATGCAACACTGATCAACAAGCATGGTAAAACACCATATGAAATGGTGAAAAAGAAAAAGCCAAATCTAAAATATTTTCATATTTTTGGATGCAAGTGCTTTGTGTTGAAGACTCATCCTGAACAGTTGACCAAATTTGACCTAAAGGCAGATGAAGGAATTTTTGTTGGCTATCCACTGTCAACTAAAGCATTCAGAGTTTATAATCTGAGAACTAGAGTGATCATGGAGTCTATACATGTGTCATTTGATGACAAGAAAATAACTGGACTTGAAGATGTTAATGAACATGATCAACTGCACTTTGAAAATGAAGATTTATTAAACTCGGATGAAACAGATCTTACAAACAATGTTGAGGTCAATTCTGAACCTCTACTGGTAAACACTGAAGAGACTTTTCAATCAGAAACAAGGGAAGAACCAGTTGAGGGGGAGCATGAAGAATCACATCAAAGTGATAATTCAAATACTGATAGTGACTCAGTTGATAACTTTGAATCAAACTCTGTTGATTCAAACTCTGATCGTTCAAATTCTGAACAGTCACATTCAGGGGGAGCATCAGAAAATGAAGAAAGGCACCAAGAAAATCAGGAGAGCATGGATCAAGGGGGAGGATCACATGATGACAGAAGCAATCTGCCTTCTGCAAGAAAATGGACTAAGTCACACACACCTGATTTGATTATTGGTGATCCAGATGCAAGAGTAAGGACAAGAAGTGCAACAACAAATGAATGTCTATTTCATGCATTCTTGTCACAAACTGAGCCAAAGAAAGTAGAAGAAGCACTTAAAGATGCTGACTGGATAACAGCAATGCAAGAAGAGCTAAATGAATTTGAAAGAAATGAAGTGTGGACCCTTGTACCAAGGCCAAAGAACAGATCCATTGTTGGTACTAAATGGGTTTTCAGAAATAAAACTGACAGTGATGGTGTTATCACAAGGAACAAAGCAAGACTGGTAGCTAAAGGCTATTCACAGCAGGAAGGAATAGATTATGATGAGACTTTTGCACCAGTTGCCAGATTGGAGGCAATAAGGATGTTTCTTGCCTATGCTTCTCACAAGAAATTCAAGGTTTTTCAAATGGATGTGAAAAGTGCTTTTCTGAATGGAAAACTTGAAGAAGAAGTATTTGTTGAACAACCACCTGGTTTTGTAGATCCAAAATATCCAGACCATGTCTACAGGTTAGACAAGGCACTCTATGGACTTAAGCAGGCACCAAGGGCATGGTATGAAACTCTTGCTAAATTTCTACTAGAAAGTGGGTTTCACAGAGGTACTATTGACAAAACTCTGTTTTACTTTCAATCTGGTAGTGACCTGCTCTTAGTTCAAATATATGTTGATGACATCATTTTTGGATCTACTAATGATAAACTCTGTAAGAGATTTGCCAAGCTCATGCAGTCAAGATATCAAATGAGTATGATGGGAGAGCTAAGCTATTTTCTAGGCTTACAGGTGAAGCAAACTGATGATGGAATTTTTATCAATCAAGCAAAATATACCAGAAATCGTCTCAAGAAATTTGGCATGCTTGACTGTTCATCTGCAACAACTCCCATGGCAACTGCAACAAAATTGGATAAAAATACAGGGTCATCAGTAGATATGACAAGTTATAGAGGAATGATTGGTTCTCTACTTTATTTAACAGCTAGTAGACCTGATATCATGTATGCCACCTGTCTGTGTGCAAGGTTTCAGGCAGATCCAAGGGAACCACACTTAACAGCTGTGAAGAGGATTTTCAAGTATCTCAAGGGCACTGTAACTTTAGGGCTGTGGTACCCAAGAGAATCAGATTTTAAGCTACTTGGTTATTCTGATGCAGATTTTGCAGGCTGTAAGATTGACAGAAAAAGCACAAGTGGAAGTTGTCAATTTCTTGGTGACAGACTTGTGTCTTGGAACAGCAAGAAACAAAAATCTATATCAACATCTACAGCTGAAGCAGAGTATATTGCTGCTGGTAGTTGCTGTGCACAGATTCTATGGATGAAGAATCAATTGCTGGATTATGGGTTAAGGTATAGCAAAATACCTATTTTTTGTGATAATCAAAGTGCTATTGCAATGACAGGTAATCCAGTACAACACTCAATGACCAAGCACATCAGCATAAGGTATCACTTTATCAGAGAGCATGTAGAGGAAGGCAATATTGAGCTTCACTTAGTGCCTACAGATCAACAACTTGTAGATGTCTTCACCAAGCCTCTAAGTGAAGCAGCATTTACAAGACTGGTCAATGAACTAGGGATGGTATCTGGTTTTGACTAAACATGTTGGTTAGACTCAAAATTTTCTTATAAAATATGCTGCTCATATTTCTGTGAATTGCTAAAGTGCTATGTGAACCTTGTTTACTAAACTCTGTTATGCATACTCTGTTCACATGTTTTTATTCTCACACTAGTAAACTCTGTCAGCATGATTGTCGGTCAGACGCTGTTAATATGTTTGATAAACTCTGTGAATTCTGAAGTTGATTCTTGTCTGAATGAAAATACCAATGAAGAAAAATGTATGAAGCATGATTCTCAGTGAATAAATCAAGATTCTTTCTGAGTCACTGTGATCTAATCAGAAACTGTGTAGTAAGTTAACACAGCATGATACTGTTTCATATTTAGAGCATCTCTTAGTTTATTTGATCCTAAACTCTGAATCTATGAATACTGTGTGTATTGCCTCTCATGAATAACTTCTGATATTGATGAATTCTAAACTCTGATTAGTAACACTCTATTTCCAAGAAATACATAGTTCCTGATGATTCCTTGTTTGCACTTGTGAAAATTTTAAAACTTGAGATGTGTCATTGTTTAGTTTGATGAGAAACAGTTCATGTCTGCACCCTGTGAGATCTTGAGCCGAATAAGTGATTGATACATTTTATATCAATCAGATTTTATTGCTGTGTGATGTTCATCAGTAAGTATGTTGCTCTAGAACTTGCATTAAACCATTTTGAGACTACATGATATATGTGTGCATGAAAATGATAAAGGCACTAGGATTTACCATCTTTCTTCAAACACTGTTCAAAACTTCTTTAAACACTGTTCATAAACACTACCCTTAGTAAACCCCTTTGAGCCTAATTAACTGCTCATTTTTCTTGAATACTGAAGTATTAAGAGCAGTTATATTCTTTTGATAAATAAAAGGCAAGCAGGTGAGTGTTTCTCAAGAAAAGAAAAGTTTACTCAGTATATATATAATATAAAAAAAAAGGGTATATATACTGATCATCTTGTACAAATATGTACTAACAGTTTGACTGAACACTTTAGTCTGTTAAAATTGTTCAGTTCGAAATTCACTCATGCTAAAAACATCTCTTCTCACCTGTTTGATCTTACTACATTACAACCCTGAACAAAGTCCTTTTGATTTGTGCATATATGTAATCGAAGTAGTGTAGATTTGGTGGAAATTCAAGCTTATGGTAGTATCTGCTTTTACTGATTGAATTTGAGCGAAAACACTTCACCTAAACACTTGTGTGCTGTGAGAGTTTGTGAGAAAATCCTTGACATGTAACTCACTGAATGATGCTTTGATGTCTATCTCCTGATCTTTTTGTCTATAATGACTGTGTGCTTACTTGGATAATCATGAACATCAATGGGAACAGGGATATTCAGATTTCTGTATTTAAGGAACTACAGAGTTTAGCATTCATCATATACTCCGTGTTTCATATGAGAGTTTGTGCATTCAGTGTTTATTGATTTGATTTATGGATTTTATGAAATATTAGATGCTATAAAAATTGATTTGGTAAACTCTGCTACTTACACACAAAAATAATCACGACTGTGCATTTTTGAAAGGGTTTTTGTGATAAAGTTTGAAAATTTGACAAACACTGATGGATTGTGTTACGTACTCTAAGGTAAATTTTCATTAAGATAATTTGAAAATTTTGGAGTAAATGGAGTGGTTGACAACTGTTAATTAGTGTATTTAGTGGTAAAGTGTCTTGATACTCGGAAAGACAGCAGTAATAATGGCTTTTACTGCGCGTGAATTAAGTGAACCGCTGCATGTTTGACACGTGTCCCACTTTCACCCACTCACTCATCATTATGTACCACTTTCACACTTCTCAAGGAACAGTTGCGTGTTTTCAAGTAAAAACGTTTGAGTTTAATTTTTAATTACTACTCAAATTACTTTTTGTTCCAATCACTACTCACCCACTCATATTCACTTTACCAAAACAGAGAATTCCTTTGTTTTTCACTTTGGCATTTTCACAAACACCTTTCTTGCATATCATTTTCACTGTTGATTTTTGCTTATTTCTTGATCTAATGGCAACAAAACCTTTCACTTCGTTTGGTCTACGTTTTGTGCCTAACAATTATGCAGCTATACTTGAGAACGACCGTGCTCCGGAAGCGTTTCACCTACTGCAAAACTTTCTTCGCGACTCTGAGATTGGGCAAGCGTTGGTTGAACCGGCTACTCTATCTGCTTCTCAGGTTGTCACCTTCTGGCAAAACTCAAGGTATATAGAAGGAGGTGAAAATGGAACTCCGTCTATCATCTTCTCTCATGAAGAACAAGAGTTTGTGATTACTCCACAAACTGTTCGCGATACAATGGATTTCGACACACATACTTCGTATGCTGTTGTCTCTGAGCAAAATCTGAGAGAGATGCTAACAGAGATTGGGTATATGGAATCCCTTGCAAAGCTGGGCAGTGTGAGGAGGCCGAATCTGAGAAAAGAGTGGAACTTTTTCTTTGACTGTATCACCAGGACATTCCAGAAGAAGGTCACCAACCGGGATGCTATTCCAATGGACAGTCTGCAAATTGGGTATTCTCTACTCTATGGCAGTAATTTTGATTTTGGTCGCTATGTGTTAATGAATTTGGGTGATAAGTTGTCAGAGTCTACTACAGTTTATTTTGCTAGATTTTGTCAACTTTTGTTCAATGCATGTGTACCTGGGTTAACAGTTGATGAAGCTGATGAGATTCAACCCTTTAGAGTCACTAAGAGAATATTCTCTGATATGACTAACAAAGATGTTGGTAAAGACATACCTCCTTTTGTATTGCCACTTGCCTTACAGAACTTTGTCAATCAACCACAAGATCCCCAATCACCGCAACATGACCCACAACAAACACAACAACCAGAAACACAAAATATGCCTGAACCTTTAGCCACTGATCGTACAGAAACCATACCATCTCAACCTATACAATCACCTGAGCCAACACCAACAACCACTGTTAATCCTACATCACCACAAACACAAACTGAACAAATGAATCCTGAAACAACAAACCCTGTCACTACTACTCACCCACAACCACCATCTAAGTCAAAAAGGAAAAAGCATGCTGCAATTAACACAAAACATTCTAAGGCTAAACAGACATCTCCAAAGGCTGTTTATTCCAGAAGGTTCAAAGAAAGAGCAAATAGACCTTCAACACCACCAGCTGAGGACAGTTCTAGTGGAGATGAAGAACTGATTGCAGTGCCTCAAGCTAAGAGGAGAAGGCTCATTCTTACTGATTCTGATGATGAGCATGTTGATGAGGCTCAAGAGAAAATCTCTATTGATATTCCTACTGGTGAGACAGAGGTTATCATAGAACCTATTATAACAGAATCAGGAGCAAAGATTGCTGAACCAGAATCTGCTAAGGTTCAAGAAAATGAAGATGTTAGAGATGCTTTGCCTACAATGGAAGAGTTTGTTGAAGCTTCAGAGGTGATTTCACAGCAAACACCTAATGTTGAGAATGCTATACCTGCAGAGGTTGAAATGCCTGCAGAGGATGCAGTTCCTGTAAACACTGATTTGCCTGCAGAGGATGACATGCCTGCAGAAGAGGGTCACAGAGATGGTTTTTCACCAGTGGATGATATTCTTGATTCATTCTTACCATTCTCTGATCCTATCTCACCTGTTGTTCACTCTGAAGCAACTGGTGTAGCTGATCAGCCTACAGTTGTCATCACTGAAACTGTAGCATCCCATACTGAGCTGATTTCTGATGCTCATCACATTCCTGAAAGAGGTGATGAGGTTGATCAACCATCCAAGGCCAATTCTGAGCCTATGCAAGTTGAAGCTTCACATGGAAACTCTGTTGCAGAACATGAGCAAATTGAAGAGAATATTGATGTTTCTGTCAGTGATTCTTTTGAAGACAAAAGTACAGGAGCTGAAACTGCACAATTTCAACCTGATGGTAAGAAAACAGGAGAAAAACCAGATTTTGATGGACCTTCTGTTAATGAAATTGATGATGATTATTTGACAAAGCAAACTGCTGATTGGTACAAGTCAGATTGTATCTTTCCTCCTGAAAGAGCAGCTAATTTTCTACAGGCACATTCCTCCAAGATTTCAAATCCTGATATCTTTACTTGTCTCCAAGGCACAGTGATTCAGATCAAGTCTTTGAATCACAGATTTGATGAAAATAAGAAGGCCATTGTGGATCTTCGAACAGAGGTTGCTACTCATGAAGAGAAATCTCAGCTAGCTAATGCTAAGCTTTTTCAACAATTCTCCAGAGCTCAAGCAAATTTTAATGACAGACTGAGCAAAGTTGAACAGAATCAGCTTTTACTGACTGAGAAGGTTGATTCCATTGCAAACTCTCTTGAGTTAATCACCTCAATTCTGATTCAAGATGGTGATGATGTCAAAAAGGGGGAGAGAATTGCTAAAACCAAGTGTAAGCAAACTCAAACTCTGTCAAAGAAAGATCATCTTGATGATGAAGGTACCAATGCTGATAAGGGCCTAAGAAGTGCAAATCCTAGACAAGGACATGGAAGGTCTACGAGGTCAAAGCCAAATTTGGTGATAGATACAAATATTCAGAGTACTTCTGGTTCAAAGACAAAGGATTTGTCATTCACTGACAATCCACAAACAGATGAAGAATTGGCTGCAAAACTCTTTCGTGAAGAGAATGCTGAAGCTACACTTGAGGACATACAAGCTGAAGAAAAGCTGTTGCAGAAAGAACATTTAAAAGCTCAAAAGTCCAAGAAAGTGAAGAAAACTGTTAGAGCTTCAAAGTCTTCAAGGCCTGTAATGAAAGGAATTGAGATCAAAGAAAAATTATCTGGTATTCAAGAAGAAGAAGAAGAAGAAGAAGAAGATAAAGGAAAGTTGATTAGAAAGTCTTCTCTTGATGCCAAGCTGAAATTAAAAGGAGTGATGGGTGAAGAGAGCAAGAATAAGATGATAGTTACAACCTCTGTTGATACACATGTTGTACAAAAGAATGAAGACACAACCTCTGTTGCTGCACAAGTTGTGACCACACCACTATTGTCTTCTCAGTTGAAATCAAAGTTTGGAAAAGGAGTTCTTCATGATTCAAGTCTAGCAGCTACAGCTCCAGCTACAGCTCAAATGGATTTCACTGATGGTAGAGCCTTATCTGGTAAAATCGGATACAACAAAGGAGGCATAGGCTCACATAGGGATAAAAGACAACATGTTGTTCCCAGAGATCCTTCTTCACTGGCTGTTCCAGGTCGTGGTGTCACTCAAGAGAGTTTAGACAGATTGGAGTCAGTACAGCTTGCCTATCAGAAGAGTTTAGGGAAGGATTTTCTGCTATATTTCATGGCTGATGGAACAGTGTTCAAGATTGCTGAGACTGATATTGATTTAAAATACTGGGAAGAACTAGAGTATGTTCTGTATATTTTCAGAGTAAGAAATCAAAGAGCTCAGTCAGTTGCAAATGTGCTTAAACAGAAGATGATTCAGAATCTTGCAAGAAGAAATATGAAGTACAACAGCAAGTATGTTCCGAAGTACAGAGATTGGAATGGGAATCTGATAGAAATGGAAAAGGGGACTACAAAGCTGAAGACTGATCTTGGAATTACTGTTCTGGATTTTAATGTGAAGTCTGAAGAAGTGAAGTATATCAGATTGGGGAATGAAATGAGAAGAAACAAGATCTATGATCTCAGAGCTGCTATCTTTCAAACTGATGAGAATGATCCAGATTTAAGAGAGATCAAGGAAGCTATGCAGATTGAACTTGAAAATGCTGAGAGGAGATTGTTGATTGATTATCTCAGAACAACTCCAGATCTTGAGGAGGTTAGGTAGACAGAATTTGTAAGTAATTCGAATTTTTTGTAAATTTTGCTAAGTCAAGTTTTAAACTCTGATTATATGTTAAACACTGTGTTTTTATTTGTTCGTTTTGACATCATCAATTACTGTGAACTTGTACATTTTTCTAATGAACAAGTTGGGGGAGATTGTTAGATATAATTGATGTGATTTAATGTCAGTGTTTAAGTGTTGCAGGTAAAAAGAGTTTAACTTATTGGTTGAAAGCAGTTGTAACAGAGTTTGAGTATACGCTGATAGCTGGAAGCGCAAACGCTGACAGAAGAAAGCGTAAACACTGCTAGCTGAACACATGGAAGCGCAAACACTGTTAGCTAGAAGAGCAACAGAGTTTGCTAAAGTCTGTCTACTGGAAGCGTCTACAAGTCAACAGAGTTTGAAGATTAATTTAATATTAATATGGAAGCGATATCTTTGAAGATTGGATAGCTGTCAAAGAGATCGAGTTGACTTAGAAGACGTGTAGCAATCGTAATTGATATCAATTGTATAGCTTAATTTTAGGAGAATCAATTAACGATTGTACGTAGCTGTATATCTTATAAATACAGTTAGGTTAACCCTAGAAGGGTATCCATCGTGAACGAATATCATTTTTGTAACCTAAGCAGCTCTCTGTGATATTTTACACCACTGAGAGAGAAATTATTAATTCCAAACAGTTTTAAGAGTTAAAACGTGTGTTCTTGTTATTTACTCATACGGTACTTGATTATATATATTGTGTATTCGACCTATCTCATATATATATATATATATATATATATATATATATATATATATATATATATATATATATATCCAAAAAACTGTTCGAAAATGATATCTGAAAACTGGAACTTGTAATCAGAAATTCGTAGCATCTCAGTTGCAAATGAGATTGCAAGGCCCCGTCAGGGACACTCATAATTGGTGGATTTGGGTTGCAAGGTCCCGCCAGGGACACTCATAATTGGTGGATTTCTGATTTGCAACTTTCAGTTTTCAGTTCCAAAAGTTGCAACTGAGATTGCAAAAGTTGCAACTGAGGTTGCAAATGAGAAAGTGACATCTGAACCCCAGAACTTGCAATCAGAAATTTGTAGTATCGAAGTTGCAAATGAGATTGCAAAAGTTGCAATTGAAAAAGGTAGTATTTTTGAAATATTGAAAACATAAAATTATAATGAGGTAGTATTTTTGAAAAAATGATTTTATAGAAGTGAAATGATAGTTGGATGATAGTAAAATTGGAAAGAATTGTTAAAATCTTATGTATTTCTGTAAATATCTCAAATAGAAAATGGTACTGGAAAGCAACTTTCAAGATGTTCTAGGAGCATTTCCAAGGATATTAGGTAATTTAATTAATTAAAATTATATAAAATAATTGTTAATTAAAATTTATTGAATTAGTAAGTTGGTATGCTTCAATATAATATTAATTACAGTAAAAATCAAACCAAGCATATCCGGAGTATAGCTGAATTTGGGGAGGGTAATGATATTATATAATGAATGGGGGCATGGTTGTAAAAATCGGTAATCGGTATAAATCGGTTGAGTTACCGATTTAAGATTAATCGGATAATCGGGGATTAATCAGAAGGATTAATCGGAGTATTAATCGGATATTATAATAATATTTAATATATTAGTCTAATTTACAATTAAACATATCATTTTGAATAAATTCACAGAATTAATCGGATTTCAAAAATCGAATCGGTTGGATGCCTTATAGAAGATTAATCGGAGATTAATCGGCTAAATCGGGGATTTTTAGAACCATGAACGGGGGTATGAATGAGTTATCATCCTCCAAATATAGCTATCTTGAATCGTGTTTTGTAAAATATACTTAACACAAGCACATCCTTGGAGATTGTTTTTGAATGGCTATTTTCTATATCAAGTGATAATTAAGATTTTTTTGCTAACAAGTGCATCGGTTGGAAATGTAGAGCATCTTCGATAGAAGTTGTTAATCAAGTTGTCAACTTTGCCAAATCATCAAAAAAAATTAAAATTTTTAATTGATCTTCAATTTTGCAATTTTGAATAGAAAAATGATCCAATGGCAACTCTAAAAGTTGTATAAATGGTCCCCAATATGAGTAATTAAATAATGTAAATTTGAAGAAAGACATGTAAAATAGGTATATTAGTATATTTTTTTTAAACAAAAATATGCACTTTAACCATTTGAGGAAGTTGCCAACTTTTGGCAACAATTGTTGGCAAATGGCAACCTTAAGGCAACTTTGGCTCTCCAATAGGAAGACAACCAAAATTGCTTACCACATAGATGTTGTCAACCTTTTTGGCAACTCCTATTGGAGATGCTCTAAGGGGCCTGGTCTATAGTAAACGTATGATACCACAAAAACTTTTTATGGTACGTGTAGGATTTTTTTGTGAGAAAACAGGGGGTCCATCTATCTACGTATCGTAGAAATTTTTCACGATACGATATGCTGTAACATACGTATGCAATTGACCGCCAACCATGTGGTAAAACATAAAAATTTTCGTTGTGAATGGAATCAGGTGGATTAAATCCACTCTTTTAAATCAAAAGTGGACCTCAAAGTGTACGTGAGTTTATTTAAACCCGTTCGCTGGTTTCATAAATGAAAATTAAAATTTTAAAATGATAAATATACTTGTGAACAGTAAATAAGGTTTCACAGTTCTTTCCCACATAATGCATCAAACTTTGAGAGAAAACAGTCCGAGCAAACAACTCTTACAAGTGACGAGTTATCAAGTGAATCCCAAAAGAGTATCCAGTAGTTCTCTGTGAAACTTTCCATTCCTTGTCAACTGTATACGACTAGAACCGGCCATTTAAGTACTTTCTTATGGAGCTCATCATATAAAGAATGCCGATTGAATTAGCTAATCTGGTCATGTAGCATAATCAGAAATACAGACACTACAGATAAACACATATCATAAAATAAAGCCGACTGTCTCATAGTCATATTATTAGTAATATGTTACACCTAGCACAGCAGCAGCAGCAGCTCCATGTGGCGAAGTTAGCAACGTCGTAGACCAATCAGGAATAAGCATAAAGGCATCTTTTGTTTAGTTTCAACCATGTAAATTTTATATGCACATACAAGAATATATTATACAGAGTTAGTAAATTATAGGTAACAAAAACATGGAAGATATTGTAGGCGATGAGGCCATTTGTCTCTTGTTTCGTATATTATTGTATAAGACTTGCCTGCGTCTCTTTCAGGCTTTCAGCTTCATCTCCTGTGCACATCATGGTGTATCCTTTGTTGGTCTCTCTTACCAATGACCTCTTAGGAATACAATGTACATTAAAACACACAAAAGAAACTGTACAAGTAGTCGCTATCTGGAATCAAGTATTGGATTTCCGCGCATAAAACAAGCTGTAAAATTTAGAAAACGGCATAATCAAGTCTAAGCAGTGCACTGTCATAATTAAAATTATTTCTTAGTAGAGAAACGGATGCAAGCAATGCACTGTACTCTTTGGATTGACCAACATTACATTTTTGTTTAATTAAAGAGAAGCTTACAAGTGGTTTCCTGTAGCTTCATTATAATTATAAATTAAAATAGGACTAAGAAGAAGTGAACAAGCAGTAGAGACCTATTCAACACTCATTTCTTAGTTGACAGAATCTTTACTTTTCTGCCACTATATAAATCCATACATCTTGAAGTCTACTATACTATAGGTACAGAAACATATTGTAGCAAGACAAGAACAAAAAAAACCAACTTGAGTACTGAGCACAAACAGAGAGAAAAAAAATGGGTAGGAAGAGAAAGGCTGGAGAAGCTGTGAATGACCATGATATAAGCTCTGGTGAAGTAAACATGGATTGGGATAAATTGGTTAAGGAAGCAGCAGCAACTTCTGCTGTGCTAGGTGGAGCACGTTGTGCTAAAAAGCGTTTCATTGGGGTTAGACAAAGGCCATCAGGACGATGGGTGGCTGAAATAAAGGATACGATTCAGAAGATTAGAGTGTGGCTGGGAACGTATGATACTGCCGAAGAAGCAGCAAGAGCTTATGATGAAGCTGCTTGCTTGCTTCGCGGGGCTAATACCCGCACAAACTTCTGGCCTTGTTCGCAGACCTCATCTTCAGCTCCTGCCCTTCCAGCAAAAATTTCGAACATTCTTCTTCACAGGCTCAAAGCCAGAAATAACTCTTTAGCTTCCTCATCTAACTCTTCTGTCCCTGTGAACCATGAAGAGAAGGTTCAGCAAGGATATGAAGAGGAGGTGGCTGAATTTTCAGATACTCTATTCACTGATTTTCTAAATGATATAGAAGATTATGTCCCCAATGACGAATTGCTCAATGCTAGTGCAAGTGCTATTGAACATACAAACACTATCGAGTACACTAACGCTAGCTACGACTCATATTTAACAGATCAAAACTTTAATGGTGCCGATCAGGGGAGAGACCTTGATTTGGTCCATGATTGGATTGATCACTCAGATCAGTCCTCAGGTGGGCAGTGCTCAAGTGGTGAGGAAATTGTTGAAGGCAATACTGAAGAAGATGTAGGAACTGAACTATGTTCCACCGATTTCCAATTTGTTGATGAACTTGGATCAACTTACTGCTCCCCTTTTGAGATCACTGAAGAGATTGCATTGCCTATTGAGCAAATGGTATGCGAGGGTGAACCAACAATGATTAGCGAGGCTATGAGAAGAATGAAATATGAAAGAAAGTTCTCAGCTTCTCTCTATGCATTCAATGGGATAACAGAGTGTTTAAAGTTTAAGCTTAGATCAGCTAATGCCACCCAAAGAATTGGATCTGATCAGCTGAGTAAACTTCGTAATGCATGCAACAAGAATCAACAGGATCAGAAGGAAGCTGAAGAAGAGAATGTCAAGAAACCAGAGGAAGGATTGGAAACATCAAAATATTTGGAATCAACGTTTCATAGCAATGATAATGAACTGTCACTGTGGAGCTCTCTTGATCTTCAGCCCATATGCTTCGTTAATTATTGATTAATCTCCTTGGCAGTTCATTTCTGTTAAGGCCAACTACTTAATAAGCTGCCTTCATATCAATCATCTCCCTTGCCCACCGATTTTCGAGAATGTAAAACATTTGATGTTTCAACAATGAGAAGAAATCCATTGCGAAGTGAAAACTTCTAGTTAGCTACTTAGACTGTTAGAACGGTGTGCCATGCACAATACAAAATTTATAGTCTCACCTTGACTGATGAAAGTTGTATAATTAATTTTTACTCAAGTGTACAGATTTTCTGTTCATGATCAAACATTAAAGGCTTATGTAACCAAATTACATGCATTTTAATTAAACTTCTATGCTCATTGTAAAGTAATGAAGATGCAACTTTGAATAAACATTTCTATTTAAGAAATGACATGTATGAACAATACTATGAATTGATATTTAATTACAGTATTTGAACCTTGTGCTGTTTAATTACATAATTAACAGGTTGCAGCAAAAGGTTAGTGAACACTGGTCATACTCATCAACTTGCTTCTCATAACAGTTTTTCTACTCCTTTATCATTCTCAGCAATGACAATTACTACATCAACTTTCCAATAGAGTAATATCGTTTACAAGATCTTTAGTAATGACAAGATTCCATTGCGAAATGAATAGTTGGCTGTGTCAAAAGCCCAAACTCCTGGCACGTGGTTAAAAATGACCCCAGTTCGAATGGCATACACAGCCGCCTACAATATAAACTTACGAAAACAATAGTAACACGTAGGACGCGACCTGAGTGGAAGACTAGTTACATACAGCTCAAGCTTTACTTCGCAAATGTCACTAACAATTTGCTGTCTAAGCTGGCCTTTTCATCAGACTAATGGTTTAAAGAACTCGAAGTTGAGCAAGAAAAGCAGCGCAAAGATCCAGGAAGAGAAATTGTGGTCCCTGGACCCTTTGTAGGTCAAGCAGATACTTGTCCTCGCGAGTTTTATAAAGCTGGAAAAAATGGTCTTGTAAGATATCCATTAGCACATAGATGGCAGTTCAGGAACTAGTTGATTAAATACCACAAAGTAGAACAAAAAACAACATAAATTATATTCGCTTTCTTACTCTTATATCAGTAAGTCATTTGGGATCACGTTCCACACATATCATGGGCTCAAGGCCATAACAAATGCATATCAAAAACTTAAATTTAAACATAATTCAAGTAGATTGCTTATCAACGGGCATTCAATCTTAATTTGTTAGGAACACCAAAGGAGAATTTAGACCTCGATAATATTATTAGCAATCCAAACAAAAATGTCTAGGGAACATAATAATGATAAATAACAATTGGCAATATTGAGAGTGCATCAGAAATAAAAATAGTAGAAAAATAACCTGCACTTCAAATTTAACCACATTGGGCAACCTTGCAGCACCGTCACTCTCAATGATAGTAGAGTCATCCCCAAAGTAATGATTATTGCGCATTGAATTTTTTACCATCCCTTCATGATGCCCAGCAATGCCAGGAATCCACCTACATTTCATGTTGTAGTGCCCTATTTTTTTCCAGCTAACATTCAGTTCTTGGAGAGCTTTCAGAACCTCCGTCATTATCTCACGTGGATGAGCTCGGGACTTTAACAAATTTAAAGTTCATAATCAGTTGTTTCCATCCAAAATTAATATGTTAGACATTTGCAAAATATTCATTTTCTAGGCCTTATTTACAGAATCCTTAAATTAATAAATCAAGCTTTCCGGCATGGGTTAAGCCTCGTGGATAACCCCTCCCCCCCAACCTCTCTCTCTCTCTCTCTCTCTCTCTCTCTCTCGGTTATAAGAGGTTGAGAGTTCGAACATCGGTAGAGGCATGCATGTGTGTGTGAGAGAGAGAGTTTTCGAATTCCTGTAATTGACACGCACACACACTAAAAAAAAAAAAGAAGCTTTTCCAGCATGAAATGCTACTGGTGTGCTTTGCGTGTTTCCAAGATTTACATTCCAGCAATAAGTTTTTTTTTATATCGATAACCCCCAAACATAGAACAGCTTTACCTGTAGTCCGAGAGCCCATTTTCTGTCAACAAGAACCTGCGGTCTTGAACCTGTTCCTTGGTAATCCATATATCCTGGAATTCTTTGCCCTAAAGTTGGTGATGTTTCACTCTGATTTATACGGGTAAAAGCATCCTGTACGATAAATATAAAACATTCTAAAAAATCGTGTGAAATTGCATATTAATGCATTATACGGGTAAAAGCATCCTGTACGATAAATATAAAACATTCTAAAAAATCGTGTGAAATTGCATATTAATGCAATGAACAATGAAGACAACATGTTCCTTGTTAAATATATATATATATATATATATATAGTACTATCTATTTCAATTAGGTAGAACTTATCTATCATGTACTTTAGCAGAGAACTTAAAACGGAAAGAGCCAAAATAATCCAATATTAACTAACCGTAGACTCCTGGAATTCAGCTCCAAGATAGCCACTGGAGGTACGGAATCGGTTGTCTAATAGCAAATAGTACGCCACAGTACCCTAGAGTGAATGCAAGAAATCAGTAAACCAGTAGTCTATGATAAAGTGGACTTACCATCACAAATGCCTACCTCATTTTGAACTCGACTACGAAGTGACTCAACAAGGCTGCTCCTGTCAAATCCCATTTTCAGAACCTCTAGAAGAATCTCTTCATCAATCTATAGACACAGTTAATTAATAAATTCACATCTCCATAAACATGAATATGGGAGTGTCGACAAAAATGGGTACAAGAAGGAATATGCAATAAAACAAATAGAGTACACCTTTGTGCAAAAGGATTTAATGGTTAAAAGGTTCTGAATATACTAGTAAACATTCCATTTCTCCCTATTTATAATTTACACTTAGAAAGAAAGAAATTTAGCAACAAAAAAATTATTTCCTACGCATGGCAGAAGTTACAATAAACAACTATCCAAATTAATAAAAAAAAACCAATTGGCCAATAATCCACCTCCTATCAGCAATGGTTCTTTGAAATGTCCAGAATGCTAGACTCTGACTTCGGCATTCAATACAAATTTCAATCAAAATAATGTTACCTTAGATCAATAAAGAGTCCACATACCTTTTTGGCTTGCTTCAGTGTATCTGGTGGTGGCACAGCTAAGTAGCGCGGGAGATGAGCTTGAAACCATGGGTGAGTCCGTATTTCAGGAATCGTCATGCGCTTCATAGGATCAACCACCAGCATCCTTGGAATTAAATCTCTTGCACCAGGAGATAAATGGCTGGGAAGGGTATATATTCCACCCTGAATAAAAATTATGACACTCCAAGTTAAGAGCATTTACGATCACAATTCAAATGACGACCAGCTTTGATAGGATAATGTTTGAGATATTCAAGAGAATTGGTAAATCTCATAAATTTGGAATCGGACAATGATACCCTGTCAAGAATTTGGTACAGGTCTTACAGTACCTATATTGTTCTGTTTGGGACATTAGAAAACAGTTCCTGTTAGCTGTTAGTAATCAAGCCTCTTGCTTTTTACATGCTGCTGGAAACACTATTTTTTTACCAATACATAGGCAAACAACAACAGAGCTCAGATAAGGTTTTTGAGGCCAGAGTAAATGAAAGATGGTTAGACAAAATCAGTAGAGTGACACTGCCACTGAGATCTGATAAATAAAGTCTTCAAGTCACAGAAGGAGCCCAAATAAAACCATGGAGTAGCTAAACTTGAGATTTTGAAACCCTAGAATCCAATAATCTTTCGTTAAATACTTAAAGCATCTTATCACTAGCTTAAGCTGATAATATTCATTTGGACAAATGGACAGTAACTGATTAAAAGCAGCAGCAAACTCAAACGCCTATACTTGAGAATCAAAAGATTATCAAGAGACAAACGAACCATCTAATATCTATATACTGTACCTTGAAAAGAGAAGGATCAGGCAAGTTGATTAAAACTGAACAGTCGTACTATGGGGAAAACTCTGTAACGAAACAAAGATCGATAGCAATTTACATAAATATTCAAACGATTTGATTAATAAGTAGGAGGAAAAATTTAAGAAAATAATAGTAACCATTGAAATCACTGGAGTCCTCGGAACGACAAATCGACAATGTATAATTAGGAGAAAAAACCGGGATTAATGCCTAGTCTTTTGAGAAGACATACTATATACTCTTCAATCCCCAAAGAGAAAGATCCAAAATATTACAAGTTCAAGTCAAATGCACATATAACAGTCTGATGCAATATAAGCACAACTAAATTTTAATGTTAATAAACTAGCAGGGGTAAAAAAATCAATGTTAACCAAGCAGGAATTGATAGATAAATTAAAAAATGTATATCAACCATATGACCAGAATCACCATAAAGTACCTTAATCTTCTTAAAGAGGTTAGGAATGTTTTCATCATCAAAAGGTAGGGTGCCACATAAAAGGGCATACAAGATAACACCACAACTCCATACATCAACCTCAGGTCCAGCATACAATTTTCCAGATATAACCTACATTAATCCATATACAACTTTAAAATATAAATCTCACACTAAAAGAAATTGTAGGAACATAAATAGTTCATAAATGAGAAATTATGTAACCTTATTAGTTCTTTACCTATATGACTATAAACACTCTCTCCAAAACAAATTCCATATGTCTAAAACATATTTCAAACTATTGATCAGTATTATGGACTATCAGTATCAGTACTCAGTAGCAATCAAAATCTTCTTGTGTCTTCCTCTAGTGGTACAATATTCAGAATATATTTCTGATTTCAGCATAAAAAAATATGATACACAAACCCTGTTGCTCTTGATATGGCTTACAGAATCTTATATATCATTCAGAATCTAGAAGTGGTTGGGATTTACTAGACTTACTACAGATAGTAATTTGATTAACCAATACATGGTATAGTGCATGATGCGGTGTTGATGCGCAATACAGGATAAATAGAGTGACTGATATGCCTTCTAATAACATATCATTAGTTACTAAACTACACTCCATACCTCAGGGGCAGCATAATTAGGACTTCCACAACTTGTCTTTAGAAAATGACCATCACGCATGATATTGCTCAAACCAAAATCAGCAATCTTTACATTACATTTTGAATCCAAGAGTAGGTTCTCAGGCTTAAGATCTCTGTGGACAACCATATTCCTGTGGCAGTACTCCACACCAGATATTATCTGCTTGCAAAGTATTTGCAACATGTGATTTTAATGTATACTTATAAAATATGCATTGCATCATAAGAAGATGATTCAGGTCATTCGTGTCAATTATTCAAAAGAATCACTAAGGGATATCTCAATGACAGAAAAAGTACACTAGTACCTGTTGGAAAAAGTTGCGAGCTTCGTCCTCCTGCAATCTACCCTTCTCCACAATGTAGTCAAAAAGTTCACCAGACTTCACATATTCCATTACAACATATATATCTGTTGGTGTCTCTATAACTTCATAAAGACGGATAATGTGGGGATGCATGAACAATCTTAGAATTTTTATTTCTCTTCTAACTGCAAAAACGAGCCACGCCCAAGCCCAAGGTTAATACCGGATCCATATTAATTGTTTACCATCATGCAACAACAGAGTCGATGAAATTGTTTCATACACTTGCGTAACAGGGTACACATGTAAGGATATTTCAATATTTATTAAAAAGTTGAACAACGCACAGTAGATAGATAAATAGATGTATAATCAGTACTAGATTAACAAATTAGTTTTGACTGCCAACTGTGAATGTTCAAATTATTTAGAAGCCCAAGTGATCGCAAGCCTTAGTACCTCGAGTTATATTATTAGTGTTTTGATTCATCATTCATGTCCACAAGTCATGTAAACTCCACGCATTTCTTAACTTGAAACCTTAATTATTAATAAAACTGATATACTTCTTTATAAATTGCGATCCTTCAGACTATCTCCATTCTTCTGCAAGTGAGATGTCCTTGGGCTACTGAGATCTCTTCAGATAATTCATTAGTGCCTATCTTTCATTTGTTTCGGACCACTATACCTTCTTCAGTTCTGCCCACCATCTCAGTAAGCTTTCTAGACGTAGACGAAGTTCTATAAAGGCATAAGTCATAACCATTCATATTAACTTAAAGCTGTTGAGTTGTGTATGTTATTATATTGGTACATTATCTGATTCTTTACAGCACATAATTAATGAGTATACTTGTTGTTTCACATAAGATGCCTCAAATGGTTTTTTACAATGTTTTAAAACAAAAATGGCCCTAGATAATTTGAATAAAGCTAGGAAAATTTATGTATATCACTGAAGTACCTCATTCCAAATTGTACAATTGGTATAAGAAACCATCTCTAAGTCTAAGCATATGTGAGACCAGTGGCTAGCAGAATCTTTCTAGTAAATAGTTTCAGAAAATCAGGGAACACATTGTTAATTCACATTGGTCTATCCGATGCGCAGACAAGATGAACAAAATGCAAACTTTCTTTCTGTTTTTAGGGGAGGTGAGGAAGTGGGGATGTAGTAAAGGTGTAAGGTGTTCTTGTAGGCATATCAGACTCACCCTTTTCTTCCATCTCCATGTTCTTAATCTTTCGGCGGTTAAGGATCTTGATAGCAACTTTGTGCCCTGTCAATGCATGTTCTGCAATTTTGACCTTACCAAATGAACCAATCCCCAGAGTTTTCCCAAGCTTGTAATTCCTCAAGAACATATCCACAGTACTACCACCCTGTCCAGCTGATCCATCCATTCTCTTGGCCTAAGAAAGTCATTCATAAATAAGAACAGAAGCTTAAAACCAATGCACACAAAAAATGTGAACACACATGCTTTTAGCAGAAAACTACAAGTAAAATTTATAGAGATGAACTAGTATAGAGCCATTATTCACACAAATTCTGAAATATGTTATAGATGTCGTAAGATTAAGGTAAATATCAAGGGTACTGAAGATACAAGCAAGCCACCTTGCAAGCATCCACGGTTCATAAAGGCCACTACTTGTTCAAATGATGGTTATACTATGCTAAATTATTACAAATTAACCTAAGAAATGTCTATATTGGCAGTAAATATCAACTTCAGAACTTCTGTTGGTATCAGTATCTTCCTTTATCCTGTATAAGGATATCTTGTATCTATTTATCAGCAATAATAAGCTAACTTCGATACAATCATAGTCTGTTATCCTGATCTGACCGTCTAAAGGCAATCATAAGAAAGAATACAAGAGTGATGCTAAATCCAACATGCAACCTACCTATGTTTCGCAATATATACATAGCTGCATTTAGCAATGCCCTTCGCTAGAGGCAAGAATATTAATAACGTAAATAATGCAGATGTTATCTAGCATTTTTAAACGACTTGTCACATTTGCTGTAAAATCTCAATAAATGTATATTCTCCAATAGGCTAGCACATTCTCCTAGCGACAGTTGAAAATTGAAAATTCTCGTTTAAGGCTACTAAAAAGCTCGTGTAAGGCAGATGCAAAAGGAACCTCACACAACTCATTAAGTCACTAATTCACTTTGAAACTACTAAATACTTTCCATATGCCTACAGAGTAACAGTTATTCGAAATCCAGCAAATACAGAACAGGACACGAACCTACCATATCTAAAACTTCGAAGTAAACATACACACACTATCACACATACAGATCCACAAAATCATATACAACACCAATCTACTAATCAACACTTTCAAGCAAACTAAACAAACTGAATTCTAATCAATATTAACATCAAAAACCCTAGACTAACCCTAACCACCAGAGATCTAAATCACCTATCATCTATTCAATTCAAATAACCGAAAACAACATATTTCAATACTTATCGAGTGCAAAAATTACGAGATTAGAAAGAAACAGATTAAACAAAAATCAAATTAATGAACAAATGCTATCAATACAAACTTGATTACACGAAAATACATTAAAATGGAGTTAAAATCAGTGCGTGTGTGTGTGTATGGACATATACATACACAGGATGAATCGAGAATATATGTACCTGAATTAGGTCAAGTGAAAGGGGGGAATTGAGAAAAGCTTGTAAGGAGAAAAATGAGTGAATTAATGGAGTGGGAGGATGGGGCCTCTACTTTCCTTGTTCCTCTTCCGCTAATTTTTACTCCCCCCAAATCAACACTTTATACCTTTTTCATTTTACACTTCCCACATATTTTTATATTTATTTAAGTATTTTAGAAATTTAATAATACAAACAATTTGTCATTTTAATATCTAGAAAAGTTTCTATTTGTCATGTTAAGATGCATTTTAACTTGCCTCAATTATATAACTATACACACAGTTATTAAATGGAATAAAAAAAATTGGACATGAAAGTAATAAAAACTAGCATTTCACCCGTGCTATGCACCAAAAATACAATTTTAAAATTTCAAAATAGTTACAAAAATATATAGTGTATCAAAAAATAAATTATTTTATTATATTTCATTTTAAGAATAACTAACTCGACATGCATCTCAAGTAAATTTTCTCAAATTATGTAAATTATGTGTAATTGTGTGGACGCATGTTAAAAAATTTTGAAAAATTATGTATATAAAAAAAATTAATATCAAAACACATTTACTTGATATATGATAAAATTTACCAGAGATACATATCAATTTTCTTAATCCATTTTTTTTTCCCAAGTAAATAACGACATTTTATGCTATTTTTACAGAAATTTCGGTTCAATATAATCATATTTTGAGGATCAGACGTAGAGAACAATAAAAACATAATTATTAATAGAAGAATAATTAAAATACATATTTTTCATTTTATAAATGCAAATAAAATGAATTTGAGCAACTTTTTGGGAGTAATTCTAGAGTTCCCAAAAAAAATTCCAAAAAAAAACATTGAATAAAATTTATTAATTTATTAATATAAACTTATTATTTTAATCATTATTTATAAAAAAAAGATAATTTTATTAAAATTTAAGTATAAAATTATCGTCAATTTATACCAATTGCAATAATATTATCATACAATTATCATGACATTCACATCCCCGCTCAAATATTCTAAGCCCCTATTTATTGTTTTTTGTTAATTTTATTTTTCATTTGACTTCTCTTATTTTTTAGAATCTTTCAACCAAGTTCATAAGTTTTTTTATCCATATTTTAAGTTTTGTTATTTTGAAAATTTTGTATATTTAAATGTGCAGTACAATGGATTTCTAAAATTTTTATTATATTAATATTCAAAATATTTTCATGGGTCACGATCAATTTTTCAAATAGATATTAAAAATTTATAAACACTTATTTTTAACTACCGTTATAAATCATTAGACTGTCTCTTAAAAAAGGTTGCTTGTTCATTATTGTGCAAGATCCATTAAACAAACGTAATTATGATAAAGGAAAACTTTCATCTAATCTAGTTTCCTATGTGTTTGTTCCATATCAGTTTTACAAATTTTATGTTCATTTATTAGTGAATTGATTTATTATAGAAAAATAAACATTATCAATTAACCAAACAAATTCAATATATCTCGTTCTTTGAGTAAGATATGACTGTTAGAGTTTATGGTGATTGCCATCAGCTTGTTTTTAATGACAACTTAAAATGTGTATATTCAATTTGGGAGTTTGTATGTTGAATTTTTTATTCTTTTTTATCAGAATATAGAATATAAAATATTTTTTTTTTTACCCATAAATATGGAATGAAATTTAAGTCGATTTGATGGTACCCAATCCGAACCCCAAAATTTTGGATATACTGAACCCAAATTTTTGAATTTAGGTTTGGATATAAATTTTAAACCCGAAGTAGTTTCGATTTGCATTTGAATTTAAGTTGTACCGAACCGATATCCTATCTGAAATCCGAAAACGGATCCACTATCGAAACCCGACACATAAATAATATAATATTTTAATTTGAAATTATTTTATGTAATATTTTAGATATAAGACATATTATTTTTTTATTTATATTCAAATATTTCATTAGAAATAGTCAATACTAATTTAGTAAATAGAACTTCTATTTCTGAATCTCAAATTTTATTGATATATTTAAGATGTAAATTTTTTTTACTTTACATAAAATTTTCATTTCTGTGTATAAAAACATTTTTTTAAAACATATTTTAAATTATACTTATTTTTTTTTGCTAAATAAATTATACTTATTATGTTAGTTTGTATAATATATCATATTTGAAAACTTAAGTTAATCATTTTAATTTTTAATTTTTGTATAAATATAATTAATATTGTTTGCGTGTAGCAATCATTTTACTTTTGACTACATTATTACAAATTTCGGATACCCAAAAAAATCAAATCTAATTCGAAATTCGACGAATTTGGTTTTAGATTTAGTTTTGGATTTGGATTTATTTTTAAAACCCAAAAATCTATTCGGGAATCTCCGGATCTAAGTTAATTTTCAACTCCCCGAAGTGAGTCTTGGAAACGGGATGATGCCGGAAAATAATTTTATCCAAACATTAATTGGTCGTGTATTAGCGGATATATGGATGTGAGTTTGGAATTTACAAAATTTGGATCAAATCCAACCCGTTATCAACCAAATGCGTAAAATAAGATATTTGAAAATGAGCATGATCACCTATCTTTTTTCTATTTGACTAACATGTTAAAATAAAAAACTGTACATGAAACTAAAATCAAATGTGTAATATATAAACACGTAATCACATTATTATATATTTGTCCTTGTAATTTAATTATCGGATTAAAAAACATGAAATTCTTTTTTCATTTAACAGTGAGTATATTTTTCCGACATATATTAAAATAAAGCGCTTACGTAGATCTAGAAAATCGTATGTGTTTTGTACATTCATGCCATGTGTCTTTTGGGTCTTGCATGAGAATGACATGAAATTCTTTTATGTACCCATAATTCGAACACAAAATGCTACTCCTCCGTCCCTTTGAATTCTTAACATTTGGGACAAAGGGTTCGACATGGATTTTAAGATTTCTATAAAGTATAGTTTCATTAATTATTTTAAATTATTTTTTCTTTTGAATAAAAATTTAATGTTAAAACTTTTATTTTTTAAAAAAAATTAAAAAAATAAGTTATGGAGTTATATTTTATATACACCTTAAAATGTGTGTCGAGTCTTATATCTCAAATGTTAAAAACTGAATGGGATGGAGGGAGTACTAAACTGCGCAATTTTTTTTGTACACAAAACGAAAATAATATGCGAAAAGAAAAAATAGGACAATTACATGTAATGTTACTGTTGGGAAATTAGAGTTTCTTAGTCTGCATAAACACCAATAAAGATCACAATATGAATTAATCGTTAACACTCGTAAATAATAGAATTAAACTAATAAAAGGAAATGGGGGTTCTTGGTGGGTGAGGCACGTGTAAACGCTGCCCTAAGGAATCGTGCCCCTTCTCGTGCAAGGTTTTATCGGCAACTCCTTAGCGGTACAACACCCAAATTATTTCATCCTTTTCGTGCACGAACAAATAAGGATATCAACAATGATTTTCCAATGCTCCAAATAATACCCTTAAAATATCAATCAAATAATCATGTAATAGCTAATTTATATGTGTATGTGTACATATATGATTATAGAACGAACAACTAGTGCTACTAGAATGTTAAAATGAACAGAGGATGATAGTAGCTAATCGTATATCCTTTTTTATCTATTCCATTTTACATATATAGGATATTAGATAATAACTGAAATATATCATTTAATGCAATATTCCATATATCAAAAGGGCAATATTTTGTAATAAAAGAAATGAATTGTAACGTAGTAAACAACGGGTGTAAAGTAACGGGTGAAAATATATATCTTTGACTAATTTGATATTGCATTGCATATGTACATTTGCTAATAAAATAATAAGTTAAAATAGATATTCAAAATTTTATTTTTTTAAACATCAGATATTAATAAAATATCCAACAATCCCCCCCAAAAAATAAATTTTTTTAAAAAAAACAAAGAATTATATAATAAATACAATATGGAGCTTATTTTATTATGTATTCAATACGGGTAGCTTCCGGCTTGGAACCCGCACCTAGTGACATTTACCGCAGTTTGAAGAAACTAAGTGGACTACGCCTGGAACTTGAATCTTTTAACCAAACATTGACAAATGCACACATAATACGGAAAATCAATTGTTAGGGCTTGCGCTATAATGGCCATGCGCAATGACCGACTCATGAGAGTTTTAGAGATTAGCCCGTACCTCATAGTTGCGGCCACACAACTCCTCTCACGTAGGTAAGTCCTCAAAGGCACTAGTGAACGGAGAAGTACCTCGCAAATTCTGCCTTAAGACTTATTAAGAGTGTAAACACTCAACCTTACCGTTCACTATATGAGCACTTCATCATCATAGGAATGGGGAAGAAGAATGTATCTATGTACATCTTCTAAGGAGTGTAACTCCATATATTGAAGGCTCTCACGTAATCATCTATCCAGCTTGTTTCTACCCTTGGAACTTATATAACAAGTAGGGTTGCCACTGTCGATGATACAATATTATGGGCTTAGCCCCATTCCCCTCGATGAATCTAGGACCTCGTATATTCCTAGATAGACCCATTGTCTTATGGACAAAAAATTAGGGTCATATATATATTTTAATATCATGAAGCATGCTTCCAAATCTTCAACCGATCTTTTCTTTGCCAACAATTTTCTGTTACAACTTACAAACACCAAAAACTAACACAAAATGTTAGTAATAACACAATATTATCGGCGATAAGGTTTTTGATGTGTACCACATTTCCGATATATCATTTAATAGTTATACTGGCTTCAAGTCTTTGACCAATCCTTCATCATGCATTTCTGTTACAATTTAAAATCACAAAAGCTAAACACAATGTTAGCAATAATATGAAATTATCGAGTGGTATCAATCCTTGTACCACACAAAATATTGTCACTTTGCATTACTCGGATTTCAGTCGACCATTTTTATCAACATAAACCTGTTTTAACTTATAAATAGAACAAACGCTGAATACGTTATTAGTAGAAATAATATTAGCATCAAATAATGTAGAAGTCTGTATTTTTCTCAATTTAAAATCAGTAACACTTTTGCGTATAAGCTGGGATTCTGTTATCAACTTTACGTATCTGGCCATACTCATATCTCTTGTGCAGGACTGTATTGCTAAGACTCTATTGAACTGAAGTGATCGCACCAAGAATCATTTCGATGACTAAACATTTGTTTAAACCTGAAGCTTCAAATAGAACATTAAGCTCCTTAAAAATGTAACAAAATAAATTTGGAGGCAGACCACCAAAATTCAAGAATAAACTATTTCTTAACTGTTCTTAAGTTTTAATATCCCTTAATATGTATACGTAATAACGTGGTTCTGGAGCAATTTCAATAATCTAAGAAAAATGGATCTGGGGTTTCTGGGACTAGACTGTTGAGTCAGCACAACACCATAGCCTAAATGAACTAAAGCAACTGCAATTTATAACATACCTCATATGACAATCTTGCCAACACCTTAAATGTCTCAGGATATTGTGATTTAAAGGAATCAAAATTTTCGGCAAAAACACATTATAAACTATTTCATCCAATTTATCTGTTAACAAGAATGTTCCTCTATGACCAGTTCATACATAAGAAACGATACGATAAGAAATCATGTACCATATTGATGATCTAACGGCATGTTTGTGAGATTTTCAACATATAATAAAAATATTTAAATATGACTCACCAGTAGAAGTCTATGCTAGGAAAGAACACAAACACTTATAATGTGAATGGTTTATTACAATAAACGAAAGGTTACTACAACTCAAATTAGTAGCTATCAGCGAGGCTATCCTATGGCAAGAACCTAAAATCACATGCGGGGCAAAGGCGCAAAACTAGCTTAGAGCTAATCCTAAACTCTATAAATGTTATATAGGGCAAGACATAACAACAAGCAACTAATAAGAACAATTTTATGAAGGTTTAAGGCTTGCCAGGACACAACACTTATCAGAAACGTTGACTGCAATTGCCTCACAAGCACAGGTTTTTAATCTCAAGCAATACAAATAATAAAATTAACCCACTCATCTGGATCATAATATCATACTCTTGCTAATCAGAACTAATCAAATTAATCTTTTAATATCAATCTCGACAAAGCCAGAGCATCTGCAAGCCTAGGACGAGCTCCTAGGATCCTAAATAATCTCATGACTATTTTATCTACAGGCCTTTTAGAGCTCATCATCTAGACAACCATGATAATAGCATTGCAAGCTAAAACTAAAGGAAAACTCTTGTACATTAGTGATATATATTGACAATTATATAAAATTAGAAGAACAAATTGCTAGCCATGACCCCTGACTAATCAACCATTATAATATATAGTAAATAAGAACTACCAAACCAAATATTATGAACACATTTTTAAATTTTAGCCTGTTAATAATCTACATAATGACTGTCAAATTTGGCCATCTAACGAACACAACAGGCAAGGTATTTAAAACTCATCACATTAGGATCAAGAATTAAACACAGAGCTCAAAACAAAACATTGTTTTATTTTTGGAGATAAACCAAATATATAAATTAGAAGGCATGCTTGACATGAGCATCTCATCAACCATGAAGAATAATAATCATAAAGGAAAACATGCCTAACTAATCCTTGCAACAGGAACTAGTGAGCACATAATTTACAAAGCTACATAATTTCACAGCTTGCTTAATATAAAATAATATACCATAGATAGCACTTGAGCACAATTCTTGTCACTATTTTAAGTTTATATATAAAATAAAGCAGCCCTAATAAAAGCCTCACTATAGTAAACATGCACCAGAGAATTTAACATGGCATGTAAAATAGTTACTGCCGTGGATATATCATACCACAACTATTCTCAAAATCTCAAAATTTAACAAAGGACACATATATTAATCTATTACGAGGAATTAATGTAGGGCTTGACTAATGTTGAATTTAAAATGTAAAGTTCAGCAAATTGTAACTAAGACTGAATATGCGATCAACTTTAAAAGACTATCTTAATTAGATTTCCAATATAATTACATTGAAAATTAAAACAGGGAAGTAGGAAAACAGTTTACATAACATGGACTTAAGGTTTTATACTTTTATCTAAACCACTAACCTCAAATAAATAATTGAAAGTAAGCTATACAAACACATAACCAGAATTAATGTGAAAAAGTAGAGTGAGAGTCGGAAAGTTTAAATATTGAGTCATTTGCTAGATAAGTTTCAATTACAAACATTAGGATTTACCGGGTCAGACAAAGTAAACAAACTAGAGACAGAAAACTTTACCAATTATTTGGTGTAAATTGAATCCGAAATTTGCAGCCCATATGGACAGTGGACTACAACAACAGAAGATACTTCAACGTCATATTTCTTCCTGTGAGAAAAATCAAATTAATTAGAAGGTTAATACAATAAATCAAAGGCTAAGAAACTAATAAGATAACAAATTCGATTCCTTAGATTGTTGGGAAATTAGAGTTTCTTAGTCTGCATAAACACCAATAAAGATCACAATATGAATTAATCGTTAACACTCGTAAATAATAGAATTAAACTAATAAAAGGATATGGGGGTTCTTGGTGGGTGAGGCACGTGTAAACGCTGCCCTAAGGAATCGTGCCCCTTCTCGTGCAAGGTTTTATCGGCAACTCCTTAGCGGTACAACACCCAAATTATTTCATCCTTTTCGTGCACGAACAAATAAGGATATCAACAATGATTTTCCAATGCTCCAAATAATACCCTTAAAATATCAATCAAATAATCATGTAATAGCTAATTTATATGTGTATGTGTACATATATGATTATAGAACGAACAACTAGTGCTACTAGAATGTTAAAATGAACAGAGGATGATAGTAGCTAATCGTATATCCTTTTTTATCTATTCCATTTTACATATATAGGATATTAGATAATAACTGAAATATATCATTTAATGCAATATTCCATATATCAAAAGGGCAATATTTTGTAATAAAAGAAATGAATTGTAACGTAGTAAACAACGGGTGTAAAGTAACGGGTGAAAATATATATCTTTGACTAATTTGATATTGCATTGCATATGTACATTTGCTAATAAAATAATAAGTTAAAATAGATATTCAAAATTTTATTTTTTTAAACATCAGATATTAATAAAATATCCAACAGTTACTCTCTGCCCAAGTTATCTAAATATGTTACAATATCATTGAAAACAACATTGAGATGCTACAAAATAAAACTAAGAGTAGAGTACATCAAAATGAAGCCCTTTTTTTAAAAAAAAAATTGTTTATTGTTAATTAATATCTCTGTTTGATTGGAATCTATCTACCAAGTTATTAAAATTTATACCTTTATTTAAGGTTTTGTTGATATTAAAAATAAATATTATTAACCAACCAAGTAAATTCGATATGTCTACTCTTAGATTAGGATATAAGAATTGAATACAATTACTTGAATTCAAGAATGCAAAATTAAATGGGCACCTTTTATTAGAAACAATATATAATTTTATATGTATCGACCTATCTAGTCATCAATAATATTGATTTTTAAACGATTGCTATAGCCGTTTCTCTCTCTTATCCTCTTTTAAAAAATATTAAACTAAAGTTTAGGGGTTGATATCTGCGTTTTGGTTGATGATAAGCCCATTTTTATTGTTTTCCTTGATTTTTCTTTGTTTTTCAATAAATATCTGTCTTTATTGAGAGTCTAGTACCACGTTGGTGGGTTTTATCTACTGATATATTGGATTTTTTTACTTTTTCCTTGTGAATGATAACTCCCGTTTCTTAATCTTGATTTTACTTTGTTTTTCAATAAATACATCTCTTTATTGTGAGTCTAGTAACCCGTTAGTGGATTTTGTCTATTCATATATTGGGTTTTGTTTTTCTCTTTTGCGAGTAGGTTCCTTTATTTTGGCATCTGAGATCTTAGATCTACATGATTTTGTTATATTGGTTCATTTGGATAATATAGAATCACAATTATGGTCAGTTATTCGAATACGTTCTCACAAATCACATATGTATTTCCTTCACGATTAGAATAAATTGTTGGATTATTTCGCTAGAAAGACTATATATTTCAGTGATATAAGCGAGTGATGTACCACAATTTAAGATCTGATCAACGATTGTAGTTTGGATTAAGAAAATCTTGTTACCTTTATATGATCTATTTTAATATGTGTTTGAAGGTGTATGACTTTTTATTGATAAAGTATTTACCTATTAAAAAAATAGTGATTTAGAAGAAAATTTGAATGATGATTTGTGTAGATGACATATGCCCTTTTATTGATAAATTAATTACTTAAAAAAATAGTGATTTATTAGATTTTTTGCGCTGAGTTGACCAATTTGCTATGAAAATATTCACTAACAATAATTGATTTTGTAATGAATTTTATTTTTTGGATAAATAATTTATACACCAAATAATGTCTAATACTATTTGAGAGTCTATTAAGTATTTTGAATAATTCAAATATGTCGTCAAGTCAATTTATTCGTCCCATTAATTATAGCATAACTAAAAAATACCGATAAGTAAAATGTTAATGATAATTGGTTTAAAATTCATTTTTTAATATTTTAATTGGTTGAATTTAGCTTTTTTTATAACTGATTAATTTAAAAATTTATATAACTTAAATTTTGAAGGTGTGATTAGAATAGTAAGTAAATATTTTTAAAATTTTAAAATATTTAATTGAATAAGAGTAGATTTATTCAAATTTGTTTTCACCTTATGATTGTTGATCGAGTGTTTGAGATATAAAAATATCATATTTTATAATAGATAAATAGACCCATGCATTAAAATAATATATTTTTGTTAAAAAAATTTAATAAATACGCAATTTTGAAAAATGGCTCCATACATAGAGAGTGGCGCAAAGAATAGATGTGCTAATATACAATAATATAATTGTGATTGATTTTTATAAAAATTACTTCGTAATATATAATAATGCAATTATGATTAATTGTAAATCAAAAGAGTGAAAAATTCATATTGCAAAAATCGCTTAATATTATATATTTTTATAATCCTAATTGATTTTAATTTAAAATATTAATTTATTATTAATATTTTTTGACATTAAAAAAATATGTAAAATATGGATATGTTAAATCAAGTCATTACTATATTTAAAATAGAATTGTTAACTAATCATATGTATTATAATAGGATGAGAATGGTAAATAAGGAAAACTTTTAATATAATATTATTGGTCTAAAATTTAGGAATGAACTCTGATTGATTGTAAAATAATTTATAATTTTCTGATTGGTTAATTGCATCTAACTATATACCTGTTGTGTTTGTGTGTGTGTGTGTGTGTGTGTAAAATCGATAACAGAACATTTGTGATCATCAAGATTAATAATTGTGGTAATATTTGTTTTTCTTTAAGTTGTACACATTGAGTTTTAAATCTGCTAGGGTATGAAAAAACGTGAATTAATATTATTATTGTATTGATTTGATATTTTAATTGTTGAATTATCATTATATATTAAAAAAAATATATGCCCCACTCGTGTACAAAAAATTTTAATATTATTGTCGGAGGAAGTAGTTGACAAAAATATCCTTACTTTGGCTTTTGGTGACTCGTGAGGATTGACGTATCAAATTAATTCATTATAAATATTTTTTGATGTTAAAAAAAATATGTAATATGTGGATATGTTAAATTAAGGTATTACTATATTTAAATTAGAATTGTTAACTAACCATGGTTAGTATAATAGGATAAGATTGGTAAATAAGGAAATCTTTTAATATAATGTGATTGGTCTAAAATTTAGGAATGATCTCTAATTGGTCCTAAAATAATTCATAATTTTCTGATTGGTTAACAACATGTAACTGTATACCTGGGTAGACTCAGGTATTATAATAAAGGATTGCCTAAACTATTTTGTCAAATTAGCAGTTATTATATGACTACTAACTTAAAACCAGTGCAATACACAAATTTTTTTAATATTATATAATTATTTATTAATTTGTATTGATAATTTTAAGATACGAATTTTGTTATCCATGTTCGTTAAGGTTTCAAGAAACTGAAACAAAATTTTTAAATAATATAATTTAATTATAATAATTATATTCATGGTGCTCATGATATTTTTTCAAAAAAATTGGAATTTTAATTAGAAAATATAGAAAAGATAATTCATTTTACTTGAAAGAGGTGATCAATAAGTTATTAGTAATTACAATTTTTTATTAAATTGACATGTAAATTTTAGCTGGAAAATAAAATTAATTAGTTATTAAAAAAATATATAAGGTAACATGCTATACATAAAAAAGAAAATTGATTAATTATTTATAATTATATTTTTTTCATATCTTAATATGTTTTGGCTTTAATATAAATGTATAGATAGATGTAAGCAAGGATATTTAGGTAAAAAAAAAAAATACTAATATATAAGCTAGGGTAATTAAGTAAAAACACGAACTACCAAAAAAACATATACCCAAACTTTTAATATTTCATATATTATAAATTTTAATTAGATAATATAGAAAAGGAATACATTTTATCTGAAAGAGGTAATGGATAAATTATAAGTAAATTACAATATTTTATTAAATAGAACATGTAAGTTTTACCTGGAAAAGAAAATTGATTAGTTGTTGATATAAAATATAACATGCTCATCAAAAAAAAGATAATTGATAAATTATTTATGATTACATTTTTTCATATTTTTTAATATTTTGGCTTTAATATAATTGTACATATAGATATAAGTAAGGGTATTTTGGTAAAAACTTACTAATATATAAGTAAGGGTGTTGACTATTTATTTTTAATTAATTTTATTTTTTTAAATATTTTGATTTTAATATAGTAGTATAGATAAATATAAGTAAGAGTATCCTGGTAAGAACATACTAATATGTAAGTAAGGGTAATTAAGTAAAAACACGAAATACCAAAAAATAAGTACCAAAATTGTTAATATTTCGGCTATTATAATATAGTATAAATTTTTCCTTTTGAATACTCTTGCATACTTTTAGGTTAAATGGTACAAATTTCAATGGTATATATTTAGAATTTTTAAATTTAAATGAAAAAAATAGTATTTTTTTTGTGCTAGAGAAGGGCAAGCTCCAGCAAAAGAAATACTATTGATTAACTCATATTGGCATCGTCACTCCTGCAATATCATCCCTAAAAATGAGTCCAACTCTAATGGAGGTATTTCAAAAATTATCACATACCCTTTACTTACCGGATAATCTGCTATTTTGTTCATCTCTATGAAACAAAACAGTGCAAATCCCAATTTCGATCCTGGATCATTCAACAAATTTTTATAATAATTGATAATAAGATTACATTCTGCATCATTCACCCTGATTCAAAACTTGCAAACATGACTTACGGTCAATTTGGACCATTAATTTCTCAATCTTCAAACTCTTAGCAAATTCGAGACACCTTACTAGTGCCATCATCTCAATTCTGTATGTAGTGCAATGACCGAAATTAGTTGTGCAATGATTGATAGGTACCCGCTATAAGCTGACAGCGGGCATCTCTGTAATAGTACCAACCCGCTACCCGCTGTAACACCTCCACCTGTAACAGATACTCACTAATTACACATGTGTCATTTCATATTATCTTTACTAAATTGCTCCACTTGACAAACAAATATCTTCACATAAATACTTGTGCAAAATATCTTGTTACCTTGCTCACTAAGGCAGGGGACCGTAAAGGTATTTAAGAGGACACAAAAGCATTTAACTTTAGCAAAAGCGGCTGTGGTAGGATCGAGGTATGTGGGGAAGGGACACTAATCACTATTCCAATGGTGGCTCACTGTAGCTTTGACGGCACAACAAGTGGGAAACCAAGTGGGTAAACAGTGATTGGGAGTCCTAACCTATAAATACCCCCATTCTACACATAAGGTAATATATACAATTTCAATAGCACAAACTTATTACTCATTCTCTCCCTTCACACAGATACATTTTCACCCGTTTCGATTATTATTATTTCGATTACTGATTCTCACACCGGAGGTGCTTGACGGCCACCACCCCCGGGCAACCATTGTTTTGCAGATACCCAAACTCAGGCGAAGTATCCCCGGAACAGTGCTCGGAACAGTGATCGGAAGCCATTAATCGGCCGTGAGAATTATCATTTGGCGCTAGAAGGAGGGGGTTTTTTCCTTAAGAAAAGCCTCCACCAGCTCTACCATCTCAGCACTGGGCAAACCAATATGCGTGCGTCCGTTGTCAAAAACGGACCCGCTGTAAGAAAAACGTCCGCTGTCAAAAACGGACCCGCTGTCAGAAAAACGTCCGCTGTTAAAGAGCCCGCTATAAAAAAAAATGTCCGCTGACAACAAAAATTCCGCTGTCAACAAAATGTCCGCTGACAACAATGTGTCCGCTGTCAAATGGACATCCAACCTACAAGTCCCTAAGCGGGCAAGCAACCATCTACAAAAGCAAAGTCCCTAAGCGGGCAAGCAACCATCAACAAAAGCAAAGTCCCTAAGCGGGCAAGCAACCATCAACAAAAGCAAAGTCCCTAAGCAGGGAAGCAACCAACTACAAAATTACAGAAGTCCCAATGGGCCAGCAACCATTCACAAATTACAAAGTCCCTCAGCGGACCATTACACAATTACAAATCCCAAACTTTACAAAGTTCCTCAGCGGACCATTACACAATTACAAATCCCAAACTTTACAAAGTCCCTCAGCGGACCATTACACAATTACAAATCCCAAACTTTACAAAGTCCCTCAGCGGACCATTACACAATTACAAATCCCAAACTTTACAAAGTCCCTCAGCGGACCATTACACAATTACAAATCCCAAACTTTACAAAGTCCCTCAGCGGACACTTACACAATTACAAATCCCAAACTTTACAAAGTCCCTCAGCGGACCATTACACAATTACAAATCCCAAACTTTACAAAGTCCCTCAGCGGACACTTACACAATTACAAATCCCAAACTTTACAAAGTCCCTCAGCGGACCATTACACAATTACAAATCCCAAACTTTACAAAGTCCCTCAGCGGACCATTACACAATTACAAATCCCAAACTTTACAAAGTCCCTCAACGGACCATTACACAATTACAAATCCCAAACTTTACAAAGTCCCTCAGCGGACACTTACACAATTACACATTGCAAACATTACAAAGTCCCTCTGCGGACACTTACACAATTACACATTGCAAATATTACAAAGTCCCTCTGCGGACACTTACACATTGCAAATAATACAAAGTCCCTCTGCGGACACTTACACAATTACACATTTGCAAACATTACAAAGTCCCTCTGCGGACACTTACATAATTACACATTTGCAAACATTACAAAGTCCCTCTGTGGACACTTACACAATTACACATTGCAAACATTACAAAGTCCCTCTGCGGACACTTACACAATTACAAATCCAAACTTTTACATAGTCCCTCTGTGGACACTTACACAATTACACATTGCAAACATTACAAAGTCCCTCTGCGGACACTTACACAATTACAAATCCCAACTTTTACATAGTCCCTCTGTGGACACTTACACAATTACACATTGCAAACATTACAAAGTCCCTCTGTGGACACTTACACAATTACACATTGCAAACATTACATAGTACCTTTGCGGACACTTACACAATTACAAATCCCAAATTTTATAGTCCCTCTGCGGATAGTTATTACAGCACTACTTACAAACTTTACAAGGCACATCAGCGGACAACTACAGAATTACAGTTGGAAATTTCGCAAAGTTATCAGCAGACAATTTGATGGCTTCCTTTTCAAAATCCCTTGAAGGACACTCTCACAACCACGGATTTCAACATATTACAAGTCTTGCAACAAAAGACGGAATCTTAAGACAAAAATTACGAAAGATGTTTGTTGCGGCCAATCGACAACAAAATATCAAGGCATAAATACTCAATACAGCAAGGAAGAAAAATAAAGAACTAAGTCCCCTAAACGGGCATAAAGACAACTATGGATTCTAAGCTACAGTTTTCATCAAGAAATAGCAAAGTCCCCTTGACGGGCACTTACTACAACAACGAGCCAATAACTTCAAAGTTACAAGGGATGAATACTACAAGCAATCTGCAACAAAATATCTACACACTACACAAATACAAAGGCAATATGCTCAAAGCAGAACAAAAACAAAAAACAAATGGATGCAAGGGAGAAATAAATTTTTTATTCATAAAATATTTTCTTACAAGCATGTTATTACAAGGATTAAAGATTCCTACATCTAAAAATCCTTCATGCCTGGGGAGCTTCACTCTTAGCTTCCGCGCCCTTCTTTTCAGAGCTTTCACCCTGAGGAGGTGCGCGAAAACGGAAGTCGATTGCATCCGTCTCAGGTGCATTCTTGCTCTCTTCCGCAGCGCGAGTACGGGCGATTTTCCGAGCATGCTTCTGGAATTCCTCGGCCATGTACAGATCGCCCTCTTCCTCATGATGATTGGCAAGGGCTAGCCAAAGATTCTCACTCTCCTTCGAAAGAGAACGCTCCCGTGCCCCAGCGAACGGACTGAAAAAATCGTCCATCTTAGAAATATCCATGCGGTGGTGTAACAAGAGGGATTCTTTAACAGATACAGAAGGGGATGATCGGAATCAACAAGAAAATTATCCTATTTATAGGGGGTAAATGAAGGTTAAAGTCATCACCGGTCAAAAAATTACAATCCCCATGTAGAAGGAAATAAAGACACAGTCAAATTTTTTGACTCCCATGCAGTATTAAATGCTGAAGACAAACTCCCACAGTCAAAATCACAAAATCAAGGTAACCATTTTCCCACACATATTTACTACAAACTTTGACACAAAAATACAAACACAAATTCAGTTATAGCTTGAAGCAAAATTACCAAAATTACAAAAATTACCAAAATGTCAAACACAAAAGTATCTTAGAATGTGGAATTTCCAAAGTTCGAAATCAAACCAAGATGTTTCCAAATCACACAGCGGACATACCCGCTGAGTGACTTAAAAACAAGTCAGACAAAAGTTCATAGCAACAGTTACAAAAATTAACCTAAGCCCAACGAGACCCGCTCAAGGGACCTTCCATACCCCTTAGCGGCTCAGGATCTTCATCTTCATTGTTATACGCAGTAGCAATGGCACTAAGGGGCTCGACAGCAACACCAGACTCAGCGGGCGTTCCGTTAGCCTCTGTCAGATCGGTATCAACAATAGCAACATCCACTTGCTTCCTTTCAGCCTCAGCAGGCTTCGCGGCGGCATCCGCTTCAACATTACTTTCACTATGAAGAGCCGCTATCGTTGATAATGGAATTGCACCCTCTATAACCAAAGGGTTCTTAACGGGCTCAAGTCTCTCAGTAGGAACCATCCCGCTCTCTGCGGTTTGTGCGCCCACTTCACCAATAGCAACATCAGACTGACAACCAACACTCTTTCTCTCAATTTTCCCAAGGCGGGCCTTCAGGGCTCTGGCTTTACGTTTGGATTTCTTCACTTTTGCCTTCAGCCTAGCTATCTCAGTTTGTAGCCGGGCCATCTCAGGTGCGTCCTCAGCGGGATCCTGCCGTTGCCGCACTACGACACCGCCCGCCACCACTGTAGCAACCTTGGCAGCTTCAGCCTTCACAATTTCAGCAAATTCACCACTATTTCTGAACTTTAATATGGCAGCGACCTCAGTTGGACGAGAATCAAGATGAGTCTCAGCCTCCTCAGCACGCTCTTTCTCAAATTTTAGTGAAGTGGTCAAATTTTTTACTTGCTCAGACAAAGTAGCATTGGCAGCCTCAAGTTCTATCTTATCTTCAGCCAAGAACCAACGCAAGTCACGACTATAGTCATAATTGGCCTGAATGTCCACTTTCTCACTTTCTATCTCATGCAAGGCTCTAGCAGTGTTATCTTTCAGTATCCTCTCGGCGGCCAGCTCTGCCTCTAGCGTATTGATCCTCTTTTTCAAAGCAAGATTGCTACCACGGTACATGTTTCCACGGGCCATCAGTCCTGTATACATACATTGGTTCTACAAACAACACAAAACACAAAAACTTACACTTCAACAACGGACATAACCAGAGGAACTATACGAAAAAATCAAAACAAAAACTACATACCATGGCAGCATATTTCTGGGATAAGCGGCACATCCGCTCCCAACTCAACTCATTTAGCCTCACAAGATCATCATCAGTCATGGAATCGACGGTGAAGGTATTGGGCCTTGATTTCAAAAGAAACCCATAACCTGGCCTGGAACCAATTTCTGCATCATCCACCTCATCGTCGCTACTTGTATAAAACACTATCTCCTCCTCACCATCATCACCATCATCCTCAGTACCATCCTCAGAACCATCCTCAGAATCATCCTTGGTATTTTGTTCACAATAATCCTCGCCACCATCCTCACTATCAACATCGTCAGAACCCTTCTCAACGGCTTCCTCCATAACAAAAGTATCATCAACAACAACCTCACTCACTTTAGTAGGCTCTATGCGTCTACGCTTAGAAGTACCAGCCTCAACAACAGACTTCCTTTTGAACGACGCAGAGGAATTTCATGACTCTCATCAGCAGTCACCTCCGTTACTTTCACTGGTGGCTCTTCCTCTCTCACGGCGGACACTTTCTCTCCGCTGTCAATATCCACAACTACTTGGCCTACGGTAGAAACCACCTGGACAGGCTTAACAACAGAACCACGTTCCTGCCTTCGAATAGCAGCCTTTACACTTGGCGAGCGAATGTCAAAATCATCATCACTATCTCCGACCACATGAGACACAAGTGTTCTCCTAACTACAGCACCATCACTTTCACTTTCAGAATCAACAGCAAAACCTCTATCAACAGATGGCTCATCTTCCGTAGCAACGTCCCTATCAGCGGATTTCTCTGTCTCAACCACAAATTCGTCTTCAACAGGATACTCATCACCTTGGGCATCTTGCAAATTTGACTCCAGAAGAGTATCCATTTTCCTTGCGGACACATCACCCAACAACTCGGACAAAGAATCGTCCTCAGAGTTTATACCACCCCCAATTTCTTCTTCCTCAGATTGAGCGTTACTCCCGGGCACTTCTCCCTCTGCAACAACGGGTTCCTCATACTCAACCCGCTCAGCGGTTTCCATACCAGCACCTTGCCCTGAAAGATCAAAGGCATCTATGATGTTTTCCGCAGCAAACATCCCACGAACCCGCTTTGGCCTCGGTGGTTGGAGAACCATGAAATCAGCATGCATTTTAGACTCCTGCTCAATGGCCAGTGTGGGATGAGGATCCAACTCAGCTTTACGAGGATCCAACACTACAAAAGTAAACAGAATGATTTCAATAAACGGAAATAGCAAAACCCAAAGACTCAAGTGAAAACAGAAACTTACAGCAATGTCTTCTCAAATCGGCCGGGTCAATCAAATTCGACTCAGTCCACACCTCACCCAACGCCTTTACCAACTTAACTAAAAACTCTATCTCCACCTGGCTAAGACGGTTACGATCCGTTCTGTAGGCACACTCAACCTTCTTCACAAAATTCTTATGCCAGGCGAACTCCCCACCACCAACCACCAAAAATTCCTCTTGCCAACCCGCCATACCCTTGGGGAACGCAAAAGGGCGGTATCCATCCAGAGCTTTTCCAATACGTGTTTGAGACTTTACGAATTGGAGCTCATAGAAGGGTTTGGCACAGCTGGCTTTAACATCAAAGAGACAGAAAAAGGCCCTAAATGTAGGCTGTTTATTCAAGTCCTCGTTACTAGCTATAAACCAGTTGATTGCCCTTATTGAGTTGGGAGACATTTGAGCCAACGGACAGCGGAAGTACAATCGAAATAAATCCATCAGAAACTTGTGCGGCGGCAATCGTAAACCCGCCCTAAAATGACTTACGGGAATACAAACGGAGTCATCATCAAAACGATGGTACAACTTCTCACCAGGTCCTGCCCGTCTCCAGAAATAACCATCTTCAATTCGAAACATTCTTTCGACATAATCCCCCCAGTCATCACCTCTAAACGTGATGTCCTGTTGCAAATGAGCAAATTCGGCAAATCTAGCATCCATATCTGCCCTCGAATACGAGGTTGGCAACACGTTGCTCGCCCGCCACAAACTCTCAGAACTTTCAAAGTACTGATAGCGGTTTCTCCGCAATACGGCCGAATAACTCAACGGACCTATGTCCGCCCAACGGCCATACATGTTCACTAGCGGTCTTCTCTAGCCAGTGGCGGGATCTACGAATTCATCACCCATCTGCAGACATTGACACAATTCATCAATTACTACCGCTAACAGCCAACACGCCATCAACAATGACTGGTACACACATATATTTTATAGCAATTTTTTATTCTAAATTATCAAACAAATCAAAACAAACGATTCATATTCCATTCCCTCCATAAACAACAAAACCCTAGAATCAAAAAGCAAAACACACACCATATACAGAATGTAATAACCCTAACTTCAGTAATGCTACAGTGATCACATGAATAGTAAATTTTGAGGATTTAGAGAAATGGTATATAGGTACTCTATAATGGAAATGGAAAATGAATAAACATAAACCATATTAGTGTTGTACAATGGAAATAAGTGACTCGAAATGACGTTAGATTTCAGAAATTCCTGAAACATGGATTTTGAGGATTTTGATTTCGAATGAGCTTCTATTGGACATTAAGGAGCATGGAAACATTATAAGAATTATATATTGAGGGATTAGTGAATTTAGAATTGAGCCAGGGGATTTTTAAGTTAAGAGAATACCAATGGAATTTGGGTTGTTAAATGATCTCAAAACCACTGAGATAATGAGGTACATTCGTAACGAACCACAATTAGACGAATATGGAGATTAAGCAACCAAGATTAGTAATATAACAAGGATACATACCACATTATTTATCAATGTACTTAGCATTTTACTTAGAAAATCTAGAAAACAAGAGATGAGATCATTAAGATTACATCATCTTCCACTAAACCAAATTAAGGGTAGATTAGTCTTTTAACACCTAGATTTTTTTTACCAAGCTTCCAAGACAAGCTACACAAACAAGTAAGTAGTAAGATTAAGATGAGATCAAAGAAATAAACACAAAAATCTCTCCCCCTTTCCTCTTATACTACATTCGGCAAAACCTAGAAATAAGAAAAAAAAAAATTTACAAACCCTAGCTCTCTTCAAGATTAATTCAAGAGAAAAATTATGGAGGCTCTTGGAGGTTAGAAAGGATCATCTACAAAGTTTCATAGCAAACCAACACCATTTAGTAAGGTAATAAAATCTCCAAAGTTGATGGATGAATAGTGATGAATAGTGATTTCAAGAAACTAACTTGGTTTTTATGATTTCTTTAGTTAATTCAAGCTATTGTAAGGTTGTTCAAGGTGTGTCCAAGGATTATTAAGGATTATTAAGTGTTCTTCAAGCTTCAAGGAGGTATAATAACCCTTGCCCTTTTGTATTTATAGTAGATATTGAAGTGATTAGTAGTTAAGTGTTGTTAATGGAAAGTTTATGATGAATATGTGTTATGAATGGTTGGGTTTGATATGAAATTTGTGTTGTGAACTTGGAACCATGGCTGGAATGTAGTCCACATGGTGTGGGGTTTGATTATGGTGTTTGATGATGGTTTTGGAGTGGTGAAATTTTGGAAAGTATGAAATTACAGCAGTTATAATGTCCGATTTTCGTTAGGACAAAAATTACCCTGTTTTTAGCCACTGTAACCATACGGTACCTTACTGTTTGGACCCCTAAGTGACCATGAAATGATAGAGCTTAGTTCATAGATCGTTTTGATATAAGGTGCGTTAAAATCTGATGAACGGTTTAGGAGAAAAGTCAGTTTTAGTGAAAGACGTTCGATAACCGAGAAAACGTAATTGTATCAACTTTGAGGTTACAGTTACCATAGTTAGACAGTCTTACAAGCCACGAAATTTTGGGATAGTGTGGTAGGGTAGTCAGAGGACCCTTGACAGTTGACGTTACATTAAAATTCGAAATCCATATTTTCTGAGAATTTTTACAGTTAAGTGTGGTCGTTAGGGAAAATGGTGAAAACCCCTGAACTTCAATTGAACTTATAAATGGTTAAGTCCTTGAACCTTTGGGGTAATAATAATACGTTAAACATACATTGAAGTGTAAAGGGTGTTGTTATACGAGAGGGTAGTGAGTAAGAGATGTGATATTCTAATGACGGTCCTTTTGTGTTTATAGAAATTCCGGAGGAGGAACCAGCCCTACTGTCAGGATACAGAAACCGAGGCAAGATCCTTCTATCCCTACTTTAAAAATTATTTATCTTCGGAATGATAATGATATCATGGCATATATTTATGTATATGTGATGCTTTTGTTGCTATATTGCAAAGAGTATATTTTCTTGATTTTGGAAAGTTAAAGAGAGATGGATATGTTTTCTGAAATAATGAATATAGAGATGATTACGAATGGAGCGAATATGCTCTAAGGTAAAAGAGATATGAAAGAGAATGGTATCAGTTGTTATCTAGGGTTATATGGTTTATAATGCTATATTATAAACATTCTTTTGGTGTATGATATATACATATATTTTATAGAAATAATGTGCGAGAATGGAAATGTGAAATGGTGTTGATAAATTGAATAATGATCTTATAATAAGGGGGATTAGCAACAAATTTGCATAAGAGGCTATGTCAGGGCTGTGTGCGACATAGTCTAGTATTCATGATTCGGCACGAAGATGCCAAGGGAGGATGTTATGCAGGTGGCCTTCCTCCAGGAGGATGTTATGCAGGTGGCCTTCCTCCAGGGATGATGTTATGCAGGTGGCCTTCATTCCTTCTACTAGTAGTAAACAGAGAGCGGATACGGTCAGGCGACTGATCATCGTCCTACGTATCTGGCGCCAGTATATATCCCCAAAACTTGAAAGAAAGAATTGAAAATGGTTTTCAGATTTCTATAACTGAAAACAGAAAAGTGATATGAAACGATGAAATTATTGATATAGATGAAGAGAAACTGATTTTATATTAATTTATAAAATTACTGTACAGGAAGGAAATGAGAAGATGATAGTGAGAGATTTACTCAAGTATTTATGTTATTTTTAGATATTACACTAAAAGGGTATAATTGGTTGTTATAATATTTAAGAAGAGAAACTGGTACTGTATTACCTTAGATTTCTTTCTTATAATAGTAAGTGGGTGATGTATTATTAAATAAGAGTTTTATTCTTCCTTAAAGTTTATAAATTGGTTACTGCTTACATATGTATATACATGTATACTTGGTTACATTTTTCAATATTATCTTGCTGAGCTATTATAGCTCACTCTTGCTACTTATCTATATACAGCTAGGTATGCCCATACTACGCAGAACGCCCCGCAAGAGGGTAAGGGAAAGGCGACCTTCTGAGAGCTCGTTAGCATCAATCCCCGAGGTAGATGACCATCGCAAGGGGTTTAGTGGGCTTATGTATATTAAGTGTGTAAGTTTGAAAGATTGTAATAAATTTGGTTGTTGAAATGCTTCTTGTAGAAGCATCACTCAACAATGTACTGAAGTATGATTCTGGGTTGTAATAACTTTTTAATTCTAAACTCTTATTATGGTGAATGTTGTTCTCTGAGCATATGACTGGTGTGTGTGTGTATTACTGTGGGGTCAATTGCATAACTATTAATTATATAAAAAAAAAAACCCAAGAGATATTGATTTTGAATGGAAGTTGGTTTGTGATGGCCCAAATTCATGACCCCGGATTTGGGGCTGTCACAGTTGGTATCAGAGCTGAGAGTCATAATGCTCAGGAACAAGAGTGATAATAATATTGTATCATTTATAATATTAAATTTTGAACTTCCATCAAGTTCAGGGGTGGTATATCGCAGGTAGTATTTATTTTAAGTATTGTTTATAATTTTATAGACCGTTACTAATAGAATTTTATGTTTTATTATAGGGAGCAGAGATGGGTGAGCCGAGTCGAGACCCCCAGTGGCTAGGATTGTCCGAGCAGGAGCTTAGAGACTTGTTGCTGGTAGGTGTAGAGGTTCCAGAGTATGCTATTGATGACCTCAGGGAGAGACGACGGGCGAGTGCTAGAGAGAGATATGAGCAGAGACTGAGGGAGGAGGCTGAGGAGCGCAGGCAGAGGGATGCTGTGGCTATAGTGCCATATTCTGGTAGACCATATGTAGGACCTGATGGGGCCGGACCTTCCCGAGTGCGGACGGATATTCCTGAGGAGGAGATGCCCTTACGTAAGAGGCCTAGGCTATCTGTTATACCTGAGGAGCCGATTGAGTGGAGGGACATTCACGTGACTCCTACTCCTGTCCCACCTGTCCCAGTGCCATCACCAGTTCCATCTCCTCTACCTAGCCCCGACCCTTTTGAGGATCCAGTTGAGCAGTTCACTCCACCGGGACACTTTATCTTGTCAGAGGATGAGTTGGAGGATGACCCTTCCGAGGATGCGGACACAGAGCCTATTCCTCCATCTCCACAGGCAGTTCCATCCCCACCATTTGCACCACCACCACCTCCACCAGTGGATGCACCCCCACTTGTAGATGTACCTCCCCCAGATGCTATGCCACCTCAGGAGGCACCTATGTTTCCAGCTGGTCAGTTGCCAGCTATTTTCTTGTCAGAGTACTTTGCTCTTCAGGGACAGCTGGATGAGTCCCGTCGGACTATAGATACGCTTATACAGAGGTTAGACAGGACGAGAGGAGGAGGAGGTGTGATACCAGATGGGTTGACTTTGAGCATAGTTAGTATCGAGCTGCGGGCACTCGGTGATATTAGGACGATGTTGGGAGACAGAGGGGATCCAGTATGGAGGGCTCGGATAGTTGATACAGTCACCACTATGGTAGTGCAGATCAGAGAGGTTATCAGGGCGGCGTTACCATGATTAGGAGTAGTAGTCTGGGATACTAATCAGACTAGTCATCTTGTGGATGTCATTTTGGGGATTAGGTTAGTTGTTTACTGCCTTAATCCCAGTCTGATTAGAGGGCAGCTAGTAGTACTTTTGTTATAGCGAGTTAGTATGTATAGTTATGCTTTTGAGTTTTCGAACCTTGTACTTATGATGTATGATATTAGTAGTAAAAGACGTTGTACCCAAGTTGTAAAATATTATGTAAATTAATGAAGTTTATGTACTTTGCCTAATTTTATCGTATTTTGATATTAAATGTTGAGATTTAGAAATGTTGATATATATGAGGTGATTGACTTAAATGAAAAGGTTATTGTGCTAAAAGTACTAAGCTTATTTGTCAAAGTTGTATTATAATTAAATATTACTTGTGTGAATTTAAAATACTGGGATGCATAAATAAGATTAACTAATGATATAGTTGTGCATATATGGAAATGATGTATATTGTACCCTAAATTTGGGTGATTAATGAAGAATATTATTATATACAGAATCATGCCGCCTAAGCGTAATAATAGAATGAATGCAAGGGAAAATGAGAGAGAGGAAGCAAGTCAGAATAGGCAGGATGAAAACGCTCATAATGAACAAGATCATGAGGAAGAAGAAGATGAATCAACTGGTCAACAGGGAAGTCAGGATGGTAACCCTTTTAACCAATTTATGGAACTTTTGAGGCAGAATTTAGCTAATCCACAGAATCCGCCACAACCACCTGTTCTTCCCAACCAGGCAGCTAACTCTTTTCGTGCTTTTAAGTCACTAAAACCCCCAGAATTTGAGGGAACCACTAACCCAGTAGCAGCCAGGGCATGGCTGAAAGAGATGGAGAAAGCTTTTGAAATACTGAGAGTAGAGGAAGATCAGAAGACAGTCTTTGCAGCCTATCTCCTAAAGGGAGAGGCAAATTATTGGTGGGAAGCTAAGAAAAATCTCGAGGGAGCGGGAGTGATAACTTGGGAGCGTTTCACTAGGGTGTTTCTAGACAAATATTCCCCTAGGTACTTGGAGAACCAGATGGAAATAAAATTTTTGGAGCTAAAGCAGGAAAACCTATCAGTGGCAGAGTATGAAACTAAGTTTACCGAACTGTCTAGGTTTGTTCCAGAATTCGTGCGTACTGAAGAGCAACGAGCGAAGAGGTTCCAACAAGGATTGAAACCATGGCTACGTACTAGAGTGGCACCATTTGAGTTGACCGAGTATGCTGCGGTAGTTCATAAGGCATCTATTATCGAAGCTGAGAGTGAACAGACTCAAATAGGACGAGAGAGTAAGAAAAGGAAATTTGAGGGTCAGAAGGGAGGTTCAGGTGAGGGAAGCTACTTTAACAAATTTGGTAAGGGACAAAAACCCCAGTTTGGAGGAAAGTCAGGGAATAATAAGACTACCAGTGAGACTGTGAATCAGGGTGGTAGATCCACAGGAACTTTTCAATCTAGTCAATCTCGAACACCATTTCCAGACTGTAACACGTGTGGTAAGAAGCATTCAGGAGTGTGTAGAGCGTTAGAACTAAACTGCTTTAACTGTGGACAAAAAGGACACTATCTTAGTCAGTGCCCATCGGCTAATACCAATCCTAAGAGGGACATCAAGTGTTACCAGTGTGGGAAACTAGGACATATTGCCAGAGATTGCCGTTCAGGGGGATCATCCGTGCCAGAACAGAGTGTGACTGCTTCAAACAGGCCTACTGCTAGAGTGTACAATATGACTTTAGGGGAGGCATTAAGAAAGCCGGATACAGATGCAGGTGAACATTTTTCTAGTATTTAAATTTTTAATGTAAACGTTTGGTTAGGAATCAATGTGGTCAATGAATGGTATAGGTAGGTTGATAATCTAGATAAGGAAAATCAGTATCTGTTAGGGGTTAGAAATTCTATGAAAAGGAGAATAATAGTATTTTGGGGGTAAACCACAGACTTGTTTATATACGAACAGGAAATATATATTATAGGTAATATTTTCTTACAATTGTTTCAAAGAATCTTATTCTAGTCGGATTTCTGGAAGATTTTACAGAGACAAGATATAATAAGACTTAAGTATGTATATTTTATGTCATGATAGAGATCAACATAGGGATAAACCATAAGTGAGATATACTACCATTCAAGAGAGGCCAATGTGGTGGCCAATACCCATAACTAAGAAAGGGATGTTGATGAATGACAAGCAAGTTTATGTTGGTGTAGTTTTGCGCAAACAAGTTAGAGATATTATGAAGGAAAAAGGATGGAGAAAGTGGTATAGAAGTTATAAGGTGTAGATGAAAAGGTATCTATGGACATTTCTGACGTGATTCCGGGACGGAATCCTTTTAAGGAGGGAAGGATGTAATAACCCTAACTTCAGTAATGCTACAGTGATCACATGAATAGTAAATTTTGAGGATTTAGAGAAATGGTATATAGGTACTCTATAATGGAAATGGAAAATGAATAAACATAAACCATATTAGTGTTGTACAATGGAAATAAGTGACTCGAAATGACGTTAGATTTCAGAAATTCCTGAAACATGGATTTTGAGGATTTTGATTTCGAATGAGCTTCTATTGGACATTAAGGAGCATGGAAACATTATAAGAATTATATATTGAGGGATTAGTGAATTTAGAATTGAGCCAGGGGATTTTTAAGTTAAGAGAATACCAATGGAATTTGGGTTGTTAAATGATCTCAAAACCACTGAGATAATGAGGTACATTCGTAACGAACCACAATTAGACGAATATGGAGATTAAGCAACCAAGATTAGTAATATAACAAGGATACATACCACATTATTTATCAATGTACTTAGCATTTTACTTAGAAAATCTAGAAAACAAGAGATGAGATCATTAAGATTACATCATCTTCCACTAAACCAAATTAAGGGTAGATTAGTCTTTTAACACCTAGATTTTTTTTACCAAGCTTCCAAGACAAGCTACACAAACAAGTAAGTAGTAAGATTAAGATGAGATCAAAGAAATAAACACAAAAATCTCTCCCCCTTTCCTCTTATACTACATTCGGCAAAACCTAGAAATAAGAAAAAAAAAATTTTTACAAACCCTAGCTCTCTTCAAGATTAATTCAAGAGAAAAATTATGGAGGCTCTTGGAGGTTAGAAAGGATCATCTACAAAGTTTCATAGCAAACCAACACCATTTAGTAAGGTAATAAAATCTCCAAAGTTGATGGATGAATAGTGATGAATAGTGATTTCAAGAAACTAACTTGGTTTTTATGATTTCTTTAGTTAATTCAAGCTATTGTAAGGTTGTTCAAGGTGTGTCCAAGGATTATTAAGGATTATTAAGTTTTCTTCAAGCTTCAAGGAGGTATAATAACCCTTGCCCTTTTGTATTTATAGTAGATATTGAAGTGATTAGTAGTTAAGTGTTGTTAATGGAAAGTTTATGATGAATATGTGTTATGAATGGTTGGGTTTGATATGAAATTTGTGTTGTGAACTTGGAACCATGGCTGGAATGTAGTCCACATGGTGTGGGGTTTGATTATGGTGTTTGATGATGGTTTTGGAGTGGTGAAATTTTGGAAAGTATGAAATTACAGCAGTTATAATGTCCGATTTTCGTTAGGACAGAAATTACCCTGTTTTTAGCCACTGTAACCATACGGTACCTTACTGTTTGGACCCCTAAGTGACCATGAAATGATAGAGCTTAGTTCATAGATCGTTTTGATATAAGGTGCGTTAAAATCTGATGAACGGTTTAGGAGAAAAGTCAGTTTTAGTGAAAGACGTTCGATAACCGAGAAAACGTAATTGTATCAACTTTGAGGTTACAGTTACCATAGTTAGACAGTCTTACAAGCCGCGAAATTTTGGGATAGTGTGGTAGGGTAGTCAGAGGACCCTTGACAGTTGACGTTACATTAAAATTCGAAATCCATATTTTCTGAGAATTTTTACAGTTAAGTGTGGTCGTTAGGGAAAATGGTGAAAACCCCTGAACTTCAATTGAACTTATAAATGGTTAAGTCCTTGAACCTTTGGGGTAATAATAATACGTTAAACATACATTGAAGTGTAAAGGGTGTTGTTATACGAGAGGGTAGTGAGTAAGAGATGTGATATTCTAATGACGGTCCTTTTGTGTTTATAGAAATTCCGGAGGAGGAACCAGCCCTACTGTCAGGATACAGAAACCGAGGCAAGATCCTTCTATCCCTACTTTAAAAATTATTTATCTTCGGAATGATAATGATATCATGGCATATATTTATGTATATGTGATGCTTTTGTTGCTATATTGCAAAGAGTATATTTTCTTGATTTTGGAAAGTTAAAGAGAGATGGATATGTTTTCTGAAATAATGAATATAGAGATGATTACGAATGGAGCGAATATGCTCTAAGGTAAAAGAGATATGAAAGAGAATGGTATCAGTTGTTATCTAGGGTTATATGGTTTATAATGCTATATTATAAACATTCTTTTGGTGTATGATATATACATATATTTTATAGAAATAATGTGCGAGAATGGAAATGTGAAATGGTGTTGATAAATTGAATAATGATCTTATAATAAGGGGGATTAGCAACAAATTTGCATAAGAGGCTATGTCAGGGCTGTGTGCGACATAGTCTAGTATTCATGATTCGGCACGAAGATGCCAAGGGAGGATGTTATGCAGGTGGCCTTCCTCCAGGAGGATGTTATGCAGGTGGCCTTCCTCCAGGGATGATGTTATGCAGGTGGCCTTCATTCCTTCTACTAGTAGTAAACAGAGAGCGGATACGGTCAGGCGACTGATCATCGTCCTACGTATCTGGCGCCAGTATATATCCCCAAAACTTGAAAGAAAGAATTGAAAATGGTTTTCAGATTTCTATAACTGAAAACAGAAAAGTGATATGAAACGATGAAATTATTGATATAGATGAAGAGAAACTGATTTTATATTAATTTATAAAATTACTGTACAGGAAGGAAATGAGAAGATGATAGTGAGAGATTTACTCAAGTATTTATGTTATTTTTAGATATTACACTAAAAGGGTATAATTGGTTGTTATAATATTTAAGAAGAGAAACTGGTACTGTATTACCTTAGATTTCTTTCTTATAATAGTAAGTGGGTGATGTATTATTAAATAAGAGTTTTATTCTTCCTTAAAGTTTATAAATTGGTTACTGCTTACATATGTATATACATGTATACTTGGTTACATTTTTCAATATTATCTTGCTGAGCTATTATAGCTCACTCTTGCTACTTATCTATATACAGCTAGGTATGCCCATACTACGCAGAACGCCCCGCAAGAGGGTAAGGGAAAGGCGACCTTCTGAGAGCTCGTTAGCATCAATCCCCGAGGTAGATGACCATCGCAAGGGGTTTAGTGGGCTTATGTATATTAAGTGTGTAAGTTTGAAAGATTGTAATAAATTTGGTTGTTGAAATGCTTCTTGTAGAAGCATCACTCAACAATGTACTGAAGTATGATTCTGGGTTGTAATAACTTTTTAATTCTAAACTCTTATTATGGTGAATGTTGTTCTCTGAGCATATGACTGGTGTGTGTGTGTATTACTGTGGGGTCAATTGCATAACTATTAATTATAAAAAAAAAAAAAAAAACCCAAGAGATATTGATTTTGAATGGAAGTTGGTTTGTGATGGCCCAAATTCATGACCCCGGATTTGGGGCTGTCACACAGAATATACACACATATACAACTTACAAACATCCCATAAACACTACGAAATCTAACCACTGAGTTCAAACGAATCGAAAAACGGATCAAAACTATCACAATCTCAGTACCAAATACACAAACAACAAACACAAACTCACAGATTACTAACCTTTACAGATTACACAATCGAATCCAGATTACAAATACTCGAACATGCAAAACCAAGACATAAACACATAACCCACTCACATATACCACGACAAGAACGAATGAAGGGACAAATTAAACAATGAAAACAGGAAACAGAAATCACAAAAGAAAAAGACAAAGAAAGTATACCTCGAATCAGGAGGTTATATATGGCTTCAATGGCAGAAATACTCGGCAAATCCAGTAAAAGCGTAGCAACACACTCGAAGAAGACAAAGAAAATGGAGAGACAAAAGTAGAAAAAGGCAGTAAAAAAGATAACAAATGATCCACAACCCCATCTTTTATACGCGTGCGGCGCGTGTCATGGGGGTGAAAAACTTACAACCAATTCGTGGATAGCTCTGATTGGTCCACGTCATTATTACAGCAAACAATAACCGCCTCGTTTCCAGCAAAACTGCCCACTAAGTCTTAACTTCCCACTTACTCCTGACACATTACATCACAAAGGTACATTCTCTTTCCACCCAAAGGTCACTTCTCATTAATACGAACTACCACTTATCATTTCTCTTATTATTGACATTTAATATTATTCCATCATTTATTTCGAATTTCTCATTTATTACCAATTATTGCATTTATTATCAAGCGGTTACAAAAACGTTTCAATTGCACACCCGCCAAGCACCAGAACCCGTAGTCAAACATTCGCCTATTTTCACAAATTTTTTCTAACTCCTAAGTGTTGTCCGCCAACACTTGGGGGCATATTTTCACAAATTTTTTCTAACTCCTGAGTGTTATCCGCCAACACTTGGGGGGCAAATTCTTTCTAACTCCTAAGTGTTGTCCGCCAACACTTGGGGGGCATATTTTCAGAAATTTTTTCTAACTCCTGAGTATTGTCCGCCAACACTTGGGGGGCAAATTCTCACAAATTTTTACATCCCCCAAGTCATGACCGCCAACACTTGGGGGACACACATAGTATCATTTTCAAAAAATTCCTCTCAAACATTACGGCATCTTTAGTTTCTCCTCCTCCTGTCCGATAAACCGCACAGAAGGAGTGGGGGGCAATGATAGGTACCCGCTATAAGCTGACAGCGGGCACCTCTGTAACAGTACCAACCCGCTGTAACACCTCCACCTGTAACAGATACTCACTAATTACACATGTGTCATTTCATATTATCTTTACTAAATTGCTCCACTTGACAAACAAATATCTTCACATAAATACTTGTGCAAAATATCTTGTTACCTTGCTCACTAAGGCAGGGGACCATAAAGGTATTTAAGAGGACACAAAAGCATTTAACTGTAGCAAAAGCGGCTGTGGTAGGATCGAGGTATGTGGGGAAGGGACACTAATCACTATTCCAATGGTGGCTCACTGTAGCTTTGACGGCACAACAAGTGGGCAACCAAGTGGGTAAACAGTGATTGGGAGTCCTAACCTATAAATACCCCCATTCTACACACAAGGTAATATATACAATTTCAATAGCACAAACTTATTACTCATTTTCTCCCTTCACACAGATACATTTTCACCCGTTTCGATTATTATTATTTCGATTACTGATTCTCACACCGGAGGTGCTTGACGGCCACCACCCCCGGGCAAGCATTGTTTTGCAGATACCCAAACTCAGGTGAAGTATCCCCGGAATAGTGATCGGAAGCCATTAATCGGCCGTGAGAATTATCGATCAAAGCTGAAAATCTAACCTTTGAAGTAACCTTTGTAATTATTATGTCACCACGTCACCACCATTCACACATATCCAGGTGCATCTTTCGTAGTCCCCTCGTTATTAAAATATAAAAATAATTATATAAGGATAAGAGATACAGGGACACTAACGTACGAAGAGTTATCGTTGAACGTTGAGTAACAAATTCAGTTTTTGAAATACATTGCTCACTTTTAATTTTTCTGCTATTAAACAAACTTTTTACACTTACTTATTTTAAAATTAAACTAGATTTTTTTAACAAAAAAATAATTTATTTTATGTAAAAGAAATTAACTTGCAATTTTATCTATTGTTGTTGATCGTTTCTAATGAAATAACATTTAAATCAACTTTGATTCCTATAAAACACAATTTGGCTCAATAAATAAAGAAAATTATGATTTTTGGAGCACCTTTTCTCATTTGATAGTTTGTTCGAGCAGACTCAATCTCTATAAAAATATTGTAATATACCTACGATTATTATATTAAATTTCAAATATAAAAACCAAATATAATGTAAAAGTTTAAAATACAACTAGTAGATTAAAAAAAATGTATCCTTTTTTTTTTTTTTGAAAATGTATCCTAATTAATTTCATGCAGGCAATGACAAAAATTTGATCCTGTTTTGTTGTCCTAAGCTACCAACGTTAGTTACAAATTATGATCATACAATTATAAAATGCATAATGCATGTACAAGTGTACTATTGTTGTGTAGGTATACATACATAGATAAAATGAATATTTAAAAAAATGGGGATGCACTTGTCATCCTCCTCATTCTCTCTTCTCTAAGAGGAACTCCAAGAGGCTCTTTCCATTCTCCCTACAAATTATATTATTAAATTACCTCTTAAGTATTTAAGATATACAATCAAATATTTTCTCCAATAATCCTCCTTAACTTACTCCTCATTTATTTTTTTATTAATTAATTATATCCATCTGAATTCCCTTATCAGGTGCTCTGAATTCGCTTATCAGTGCTACACACACAAACATATTAATAAAAAAAGGAGTAGGGAGAGGAGAGAGAATCCTAAATGTAGAGAGGCATCAGCAGGCTCTTAAAATATAGCAGAGGTTTAGGAGGTTGTTGGAGACGTATTTCATCTCAAATTCTTCAAAGTATAACTTAAGAGTGTAGATAGAGAGTGTCTTGGAGTTGCTCTAATAATAATTACAGGAGAGGAGAAGAGAAAGGGTTTTGAATTTGCATTCGATACGTTTGATTTACTCTCAATCTCTTTTCCCAAATTCTTTTTTATCTTTTTCATTTAATTACATGGTTGCAGAGAGATGTGGGAGAATTTACATAACATTATTGTAATAACCGTAAAATTTCTGATAATTATTTTGAGCTTCCTCTGAATAAACTTTGTAAAAATTTGGAGTTTTGAGAATTGCCAGAAAATTAGATGTGGTTATTAGAGGTTGATTTTTTTTATTAAATACTTTCTTTTCTCTAATTTAGTACCCCACTTGTTATTGGCAAATTTGCCCATTCAGCTATTTTCTTTTTAGCAAACTTATTACGACAATCATTAATGTTGAGAGATATTATTTTTGTGTGTGTGACGTAATAATTATAGAATATAAATAAAAGATTAGCAGGATGTTATGCATATTTTCTAATATTGGGTGGTGATTATCAAACCCAACTAATGACCTAGCCCATTTAGAATCCAATCTATTGTTATTAATGGAGTTTTATAACCTTTGTAGAGCTAATTGAGGCCCAACTAGTATTAACCCACTAAGGCCCTAAATATTTTGCCTAAGTACTTATACTAGATAATACCCGTACATATGCACGATTTTAAAGATTAATTTTCGTATTCAATTCTTTACATTTGTAAAAAAATAAGTTAAGTGATGGACTAATCAATAATATAATTGGAAGAGACATCTAAAAAATATAAAAAGAAAAGAGTGAACAAATTATGAGGACGTATTGAAATATAAGTTTGTAAGTAATATATTATCGAATACCATTGAAAATAATTAACATGTAATTATTACTCTGTTTATTACAATTAATTTTTCATTGAAATTTAAATTAGGTAATTTTGAAAAAAATATAATTTAAATGATTACAAATTTTATTCATAATATTTAATTTTCATTTATATTAGTTATATTTTTGACATTCTAATAAAAATTAATTTAATTGATTAGGTGCTAATTTTTGGATTAGTCAAAAATTTTATTCTCGTATTCATAATTTATTTTTTAAATTATGTTTATTGACATTTTATATATTTAGAATGAATATTAATTTCTCTTGTGTTTATTTTTATAAATATAGTATAAGTGGGAAAATAATAATTTTATATAATCAAAACATTTCAGTTTATACTAAAATAATATTCTTTGCGATGTATAGTATTTGTCTTATACTAAAATGGTTATAAATTGAAATTGATTTTGTGTTAGCAGTAGAGAATACTTATTAATCAATATCGTTTACACTTTTAACCATGAAAATAGTCTTGTTAATCAATATCGTTTACACTTTTAACCATAAAAATAGTTTTGAATAAAATAAAAATATTAAATAAAGTTTAAACAATTTTTTAATACTCGTGGTATGATAGTGACATAAAAATATAGGCACCTCATCTTTAGTAACATTTTTTCGCAAATATTTTAAGAAGCCAAGTCGTTGATATTAGTTTTAACATCAATTTTAATCAATATATGTTTCTTACGGAATGATATTACACATTTCAAGTTGAACTTTAGCAAGTTCAAAAATCTCAAATGCAAATATAAGATCAATGATGATGCATCATCCTTACAATCCTTATAGTACTAACAATGCTCACACTCACCTGAAGTAATGTGTTATTTTGGTTAGATCTTCTAAGTTCAAAATATTCGAAAAATAGAATGATCTCCACATTGTTCAAATAAATTTTAGAAGCGAGTTATACAACAAAAATATAGATTATTTATCTAAAGATGTTATTTATAATTTTAGTAGTCGTGAAAAAACGTTACTGTGTATAAGGGAAGTCGTAGACATAAATAAATAAGCATGAAATACAATTTTAATGAGTATTAACTTTTGTTCATCTTGCACTATTTATTTATAAAGATAATTTAACATTTGATAAAAGTGTGATAAATATGAGATAGAACAAATACTAATTTAAATGTAAATAGAACTAATTAATGAGATATTTAGGAGGGAAAATAAGAATTGAGGGGGGAAAATGATAAAATAATTAAATAATATATGAATGGAGAGGAGAAAGAGAATAAGGAGGGAAGAAAAGTAGAGAATAAAATAATTGTGTATGTAAAGTGGTAGGAGAGAGAAGAATTAGAAAAATATAAATTATTTAATGAATGAGGAGAGAGAGGAGGGAAATTGGGGGTAGGGGATTTTGTTTTAGTATAGGATATAGATAGATATTAGAAAACAAAACTAGAGGTCATCTCCTCCATTTTCTATCCGAACAAAACAAACAACACCCCATCCACTTTTATCCTATCCACCATTAAAAGACACCTCTTTCAATAAAATGATAAAAATAAATTATTAATAAAATGATAAAAATAAAAATAAAATAGAGGTTGTAAAAATTGAATTTTTAAAATAGAGAAAAGAAATGGATTAAAATCTTGGCCATTAAATTTTGAATTCATTATTTTAGGGAATTGATTAATTAGAATAAAAGACAATTTTGGTATATTAAAATGGGGAAAGAAAATGGAATTAGTGAGCTTAAATAAATTAAAGATTATTTTGGTAGATTTATATTTTACAAAAGGTAATTAAAATAGAATTGTTTTTATGATTTACCCTTTTGTTAAAAGATGAGAATAAGGGTTATGGATTTAAGTTAAATAAAAATGGATTCCTTGATTTTGAGAATAAATAGAGACTCATATTATTAGCTCTCTAAAATGAACTTAATTAAATAAAGAGCTTTTATGTACATTATAGAGACTTGATACGAGCCAATTAATTTAGATGTACGATTTAAATAATTATGTGTTAATAATTAATTAGGAATAATTAGAGACCTTTTAAGTGAGAAAAGAAAATTTTCCCTTACGAGTAAATAGAATCAGATTTTCATGTATAACTTTATTTCGGTTAAGGCGATGCCATAAAACCCGATTTATAAAGATTAATAGGAAAAGCGAATAGAGCCTCCATTTAAGTGTAATATTTTGTGAATGATACGTTGGTGAGATTTTAAGATTACGAGTATATTTTATTACTTGATTATCAATGACGTGATTATCGATTTATTTTGAAATTACGTGATTAATTTCTTACTCGAGTACTAAAATCATTTTGATAATTATTAAAGGAGATTCTTTCTGAGAATTGAGACTTTCGCTCTCGGGTAACGCTTTTTAATTATTCGGTACTTTTAGCGTCGAGACAGAGGCAAGTTCATTCCTACCCTAACTCTCAGAAACTTTGTATTTTTGTTCATATTATTTCAATTCTTGATTATTTTTGAGCTATCAATTATGAGATTTATTTGCTTCTCTTTATGATGCAATAATTCTTTTGAGTATTATTTTCTCTTTTATATTACGATACTGTTAATTTAGTTTACTTGCGAATTACACTCCCTATAAGCGTAGAGGCAAATTCGTTGCTATTGGGTCGATCTCATTAATTCGAGACGACTATTATTTGATTCAGTGAAACTAATCTCATTCATTCGAGATAGTTAGATTTATTCTTTTCGGTTGAATTTATTGTACAAATTCAACAATAACTTATTGATTATCTTTTAGTTGATTCATCTTTCGAATCAACCGATAGAAGTTATAAAATTTGGATCGTTAGAGTGTTACTCATTGATCAAGTAAAAGCATTCTACTTAACGTTCATAAATTGTGAAGTATTACAAATATTCGAGTGGTACTATCTGTTCAGTACGACTCATCATATTTTGTTTTGAGACTATTCTCATTAGTTCGAGATAGTTGCCTTTCTTGTCGAGGGTTGGCACTTTGTTCGTGTCAGCCAATTTAAATATGTTTATTGAGAGTTACATCAATCCATTGTTCGGATTGGTGATAAATTGAGTAAAACTGGCAGTCCGCCAGATCAATTAAATATTTCCTTTGAAGTTTATCTCAAAGTATCAATTCATGAAATATTCGAGAATTCTGTATTCTACTGGTCAATTTTGGGAAAGAGGCCCATTATAGAGAAAGAGAGACTCGTGAACCGTTTTAAGGACACGAGAATATCTAGGCACTATGATGCCAGGGTTGATATAATCACCCATTATGATGCTAGCATTCATACTATATATTATATTCGTTGATATCGTATTGTAGCCGTGATCGGGCGAAGTGCGGTGTCATTGGAGGACGGTATTCCCGGTCGGATAGTTGATCGCCCCGCCGAGATACCGAAAGGATGGAAGACCAGTTATTCAATTATCTTGAGTCATCAGAGCTTCACCAAATGAGTCTTTTGAGTATCTATTTTCGAGATGAGTCTTTTGAGTACCTATTTTTGAGATGAGTCTTGAGTCAAAGTGTTAGATTTCTGATATCCGATTTTCATTTAAATTTAGAGTATTTCTTTGGATAAATCTTATTATATTTACATACCGAGCAAGGAGAGAATTTGCTGAGCACCATAGTTGCTCACTCTTGCTTTACAACATTTGTTCAGCTGTCAAGAAAGAAAGATGTGAGACGTCCAACCAAGGATCCAGAGGCAAGGAAAAAGCTCCAGGCTATGCTGACAAGGACTAGAATGACCAGCTGGAACCCTTTTTGCTTTTCTACCTTTATAGACTTTTACAAGATATTATTCGGAGATGTAATAATCTTATTGTAATAAAGTGTGAGACCGATCTTGGATCTGTGGAGTGGGACTGTTCCGCTCCGTTGTAATAAATATTTGCTTATTATTAAGCTAACGTGTGCTGCAGGATATCGAGACAATGTGACGACCCGGATCCCCGGTCAGGGCGGACTTTGGGGCGTTACAATTATATGTTACAATAATATATCATCAATTGCTCGAGGATCTCTCTTCTTCTAGTTTCTTACGCAAGGTCGATTCTCCTTTCCTCCATACATGCATCATGCATATACAGCCAGATATAATGTACCTTCGTATGATCGTATATTTGCATGCAACTATACCATCAAAAGATCCTCTGCTTTTTTACATTTTATTTAATAAATTTATTAAATCGAATTCGTAGAACTTTTCTTATATTTAATTCTATGCTAGTTTGTCCAATATGGTCTATTTAAATTAAACATTTGAATTTAATTTTATTAATTCTATATAATTTGCTCACACAATGGTTACCGTGGTTCGAAGTTGAGAGTTTAAGCTATTGCAATGTATAACAAGTGTGCTAACATTATTAAGAATAATCATAGTTTACCATTGTTCACTTGTTAATGTTTTTAATCGGTTGTTTTTGTTACACATAGACATGCACTAGGATTGAATGATTTATTTGAGAAAATTCCTACATGAATTTTATAAGGTATGCCATTTAGATAGCACTTTGAGCTCTTAAGTGTACCCGTGTTTGATTGTAACTATTCAAGTTAATGTCATTGTTTAAAATCATGGAATTAACAATTCTGAATATTCGACTTTTTAAGTTTACTAACTTGCATGTACCAAGTGGGTAAAAGAAATGAATATTACCTTTTAGAACTTACAGATACAATTTCCTCATTTAAGTCTAGAAGTTTCCACCTTCTCTTTGTTGGCATGTGCACATGTTGGCTGCTATTGGATGAGCCGGTTAAGTTCTATTCATCTGACAGATTAGTGGTGCAAGTGTTTTTCCTAGAGTAACATAGAAGAAAATATGATTTTTTTTATTTGCATAAATAGATTTTTTATTTTAATTAATTAATTAGTAAAAGTTACTAGTTTGGAAGACGAACTACAAGAAAAACAAATATACCTTGTCAATTTTTTAACCGAACTTTGGCTAACTTACTCTCATAAGTTGATCTTGAGCTGCAAAATGAACCTTTGATATTCTTGAATTTTCAACTAGCTTAAATCCTAGACATTTACAAAATTTTAGGAGTAGAGCAATTCTATAACTTAAGAAGCCATGAATGAAGGTCAAATAACTTTGCTTTGCAGCAAATTTTTTTACGTAGTTGCTTCAACACATGAAATCTGTACTAGAACCATATTTTGCTCCCATTTATTGGATTGGTAGGCAAGATTGGTGAACCAATTAATCCTTAGTAAATTATCATAACGTGTTCCTCTAATGGTTATCGGTTCGAGCATGTGGAAGTTATAGTGTACATGCTTAGTCAAGTCATTTTGTTGCACTCACTTTAAGCAAGTATAGTCATGTAAGTTCATTGTACAAGCCTTATTATTTACCCTACTAGCTGTTTGGTTGTATAGCTACTACATTAAGGCTATTTTGCCAATTTTTTTGCATCTTGAAATGGCTCCTAAATCAAAATATTTGTTTCATATGCATGCCTTACAGGCATGGTAACCTCCCAGTTGATATTATTATTAGTGAAACCATGGGTATTGTCATGATATTTCTATAATTCAGAACCATCACTGCTTTAAGATAGCTCTTCAGTCGATCCAAAATTTATATGGTGTAGTTTCATTTGTACTGTATAGTCAGGTCATCCTTCGATCTTCTTTGAGCAGTTATACTCGATATACTTTTGTTGAGAATTCTGGTTTTTTTAATTTACCAGTCACTGCTAAATATACTTGTGTTTATCTACGATCTGAACTTAAGCGATCAATATGGGTACTTGTTCTTCAATATTACCTAAAAATCATAAGTCTCACAGCATCATCAGTCACCATCCTAGAAAAGTTGGCGGTAAGCTCTTGAAAATTGTTAGCAACAGAAGAAGGAAAGGAAAAAGTGATGTTTCTGTAAGCGACTTTCTTCAAACAACCACCACATGTAGAAGATCTGAGGTTTCCAGTTCAACATATCATCTCACACAATTTCAGTGGCGTCATAAACAAAATGATGGCAGCGGTATATTCTTTATCCAAATTTAGTATTCTTTTTTTAAACAATTTACATAACAATGATAAAAAAATCGATCACAATCGATTATTAGTCATTCCGACTAGAACCTACCAAAGTAATGTTTTTTGGAGAAGAATGTGCATACCAATTTCTTAATATGGACGCAACTAATGAGATTGGAGTGAACAATATGATCTCCCAAGGTACACTTTCTCAATTCTAAGGCACCCGTACATATCTTTTTGAATATAAGTAATATCTACTTCAAGTTCCAATTGCCTTTTATGTTACTGCTATGTGTATCCTTTAGTTCAAATATATAAATACATATGACCTTACTAAAGATTATACAAAAGATTAGGATCTTTGATATATTGAGTAATCTACACAGCTTATAATATATCCCCCCACTCCCCGGGCACAATTTTCACACTTGTAAACATCAGAGTAAAACAACTTTACTATTAAAACTTTAATTAGAACATATGTCCCCTGATAATCAAAATTGACAAATTGGAAAGTGAAAAAGCCACAATTGATGCTTTCCTTAATGAATTATTGAAGTGTTAGAACAATTGTGATGTGTTTGGCCATGTAAAAATAGATCATTGAAGTTGTATACTACATCTTGGTTGTCAACGTAAAATGGATGTATCCGTACACATCCAAACTGAGTAAAGGTGTAAATTTGATCCAGTCCATTATGTCCTTCGACAAATATAAAAATATAAGATATGGTTCATCCATGCTTGCACCCTTCCACTCCGCAAATGTATAAATCGTTATCGAGATGATGATATTTCGCAAACATCACCCTTTTCCTTGGAGTGGCTTTGAAGTATCTCAGAATTCTTGGTCTGCATTCATGTATGACTCTCGTGGGTCATCGAACATGGTGTTGTAACCTTATCCTGACCTCATGGACACTAACCACCAACCTTGATGCTTAACTCCTCACTCCAAATAATGCTTAAAGTGAAAGGGTGTTAGTCACAGAGGCATGTCTGTTTACATCTAATAACAATCCTAATTGTTTGTAATGCTTTGCATTACTAACATGACCTCTTAACTGAGGGAACCTCTAGCTGTAGAGTCTCTACTTGTTTTGTACTTGTAATAGGCATCAAATCCTAGTTGTGTAACTGTAATTATATAGTCAAGAATAATGCTTGAAAGAAGTTCCAAGGTTCATGCCTCAAGCAAGAAGATAAAGACTGTCAAATAATCACAGTTGGGATTTGAAGAAATGAAGAATTTGCCTAAGTACCAATTCGAGAAGTATCTTTGTTTATTCGAGAAGTCTAGCGTTCGAGAAGTCAGAGATTCGATATCTAAAAAGACAATGTTCGATATCTCTGAATGAACTGTTCGATATCTCAGAGATTCGACTTGTCTAAATACTCTATTCGAGAACTCAAGAAGTCAACAAGTCAAAGTGGTATTCGAGTTCTCAAAGAGTCAACAAGTCAAAGTTCCATTCGATATCTCAAGGACTCAGAAAGCTATTCGATATCTCAAGGATTCGACAAGTCAAGTGTTTTATTCGATAACTCAAGGAATCTTGGAGAAAAGCATTATTCGAGAAGTGATTCGATATGTCAATCAGACAGTATTCGAGAACTCAGAGTTATCTAATCCTAGTTCTCGAATCAATCACTTAGCAACTTCTCGAATACATTCTTGGAGACAAAATACTGAAGAAATTATACAAGTATGAAACCTGCAACAAGCCAATGCACTTTATGGACCACAATCTGTAACGTGCTCTGGAAAGCCTACAAGGAAGCTTGGAGAGATATAGAAGAGACGCTAAAGAAGTGGATCTGAACAGAACTTTGCAAAGTCAAATCTGTAGCCGTTTGGATGCTTACTCAAAAAGGATAGACATACAAGAAAGTAATTTATCCTGTAACCTTATTTGTAGTAACCGAGTTGTATTCATGTTCTATAAGAATACAATCTCACTTCTTTAGTAGAAGAGAAGTTTTTCATACACTGTAAGATATATCTCTCTGAGAAAAATGAAGCTGAGAATACTACCATTTGTATTCACAGATTGTAGCAACATTTATCTAATAATATATTAGATTAAAGTGATATTGTGTCTTTTGTCATTCTTTATCCGCACCTACATATTTGCACACACAGACACTTATCTGCTACACAGATTCAAGAACGAAGAAAAGTTCAAGAATCCATTCACCCCCTATGTATTCTTTTACTGTATTCAATACTCAACAAGTGGTATCAGAGCGGGCTGTTTATTCAAAAACAGAAAAACGATCATGAGTTCGAATACACCAAAGACCACAGGAACGGTGAAAGTCCCTAAGTTTGACAAAGAAAATTACAACCTCTGGAAGATAAAGATGATGTTGTTCATCAAAGCCTCTCATCCTTTGTATCCTGACATTCTCAAGAATGGTCCCTTTGTTCCACAACAGGAGATACCTGAAAAGACTGTTGGAACCACAACTATTCCAAGATCTTATGTGGCCAAGGAACCATCCAAATGGACAGAATCAGAAAAGGAGATGGTTGCTCTTGACAATCATCTCATGTTGCTAATTATTGATTCCATGGATATGTCAATGCTTGCAAACATTGCATCATGTACATCTGCTAAAGAGATGTGGGATCATATTGAGGTTCTATGTGAAGGAACTGATGAGGTCAAGGAAAACAAGAAACAGATACTAGTCACACAGTATGAAGCTTTCATGGCACAACCCAAGGAAAGCATCACTGAGATGTTTGAAAGATTTCACAAGCTAGTTATTGAGTTGCAGATGAATTGAAAGGTATACCCAAGGAGTTGAACATGAAGTTTCTGCTATCTTCACCAAATCATCTAGAGCAAAGGGTCATTTCTCTAAGGGAAAGAGATTTGAACAAAATCACATATGATGTGCTCTATGGGGTTTTAAAAACTCATGAGCTTGAGCTGCTTCAGAAAAGGGCTATCCAAGCCAACCAAGGCAGAATGATAAACACATCATGTGCCTTGATTGTCAACAAATCTATCCAAGACCTAGAAGCATCTACAAGCCAGCTAAGGATAGAGGAGGTAGTAGATGATGAAGAAACTGAAGCTGAGGTAAGTGAATCTGCTGAGGAGAAGGGGGAAGAAGAGTTCTATACTCTTGAAGAACTAGATGGAATGTAAAACACTTCATATGCTTTCATGGCCAGAAAATTTCTAAACATCAGATTCAAGAGGAACCAACCCTTCAAACCTAAAACCCAAAACCATTCATTCAACAAAAGCAAGGCACCTGTGAAACCAAACAAGAATAAATTTAAAACCAGCCATGTGGATAGGTCATCTGTAAGGTGTTATAGATGCAATGACCTAAGGCATTTTGCTAGTGAATGCACGAAGCCTAAAAAGAAGGATAAAGAGTTTCTAAAGCTTGAAGTTAGGTATGAGGCCCTTATGAGAAAGCAGACACAAGGTAAGGCCTACATAGCTGAAGGGAAGTGTTGGGATGATTCTGATAGTGATGGAGAAGAGCAAGAATTTTGCAACTATGCCTTGATGGCCAATTCCAAGGATGACACATCTTCATCAGACTCTCAGGTACCATCTCTCACTACCATAGACATGTCTGTTTATGAGTACAAATGTTTGATTGAACAACTATCTGTTGAAATGTTTAATATTCATACTAGTATGACTGCTGCTAATGAGAAGATTGCTAAACTGTCTACTAGAAATGAAATGTTAATAAAAAAGAATGAGGAACTTGAGCTAACTGCTATGCAAGTAGAAAACCTTAAGAAAGAAGTTGAATATCTGTAGAATAAGGTTCTATGTGCTAGTCAAGTGGAAAAGGCTCTTAGGGATGAACTAGCTGAAAATGAATTCAAACTGAAAGCTTTTAAGAAATCATATGGTCTAGTGCAATCCTATTGTGAGAAAATTCAAGCTAAACCCTGAAAGAGTTTGTCCTAGAATCCAATCATGTATGATGATTTAGGAAGAACTTTCTTGTACTCTTATTTGATTTCATTAATATTAATAAAAGACTTATTTGTTTTTATAACGGGCTTTCTCTATTTAAAGTGTTTTAAATAAGATATTCCATGGTTTAAAGTAAAGCTTCTAGAATTATAATGAGATTATAATAGTGATATCTAGAAGATGATAACTCTAGACCTAAACAGTTCCTGATCATAGGATAACTAATTTGAAGTTAGTGAATCCGCAAAGATTGGTACATACTATGCTTGCTCCTTTCAGGAGGATGTCTGTTCTCATAGGCATTTGTGTGGTGACACTATAGCTAGTATGTAGGTGCTTATTAGGGAATAAGTTCACTGAACATGACTCGATAAGTTGAACAACTAATGGAGTTTACTCACGTGTCGATAGTTGTTCACTAAGTGATAGTTGTACAAGTGTCCTTAGACTTGAGATCGTTAGAGTAATCTTGTATATAATGAACTGTGCTTTGGTTTAGTCCTTAGTCTCAAGGACATCCATTAGGTCTATTCTGGGAATAGGGATTTTTGTATGGAGATAGTTAACGGTCAATAAAGGATCTACCCCTTCCAGTAAGGAAGTGAATATCCTATGTTATTCTTAGTATGCGAGTTCTGGAATCTCTGGCCAGAGTGAATGAAATTAGAAAGGAGTTTCTAATTTGCATTAATATAAACTTTGCATTATGAATAAGAAAATCATACGATTAAATTTGATAGGCTTGACACGAGATCCATGCCTTGTATTTAATCGGGATATTGTAGTGTGGAAGGAATTGATTGTACGGTAACTAGTCACTGACAGGTTCTTGGTATTCTAAGCAGTGAATTCATATTATCCGGATAGTCGCGATATGTTGAGAAATATCACTCACGATGTAGAATAAATATAATTAATCAGTTAATTATATTTAATGAATTATTGGAATTCATATAAATAATAAATAAAAAGTTTAATATTATTTATTTCTACTACCGGCTTAATATTGAACCTACAGGGTCACACCATAAAAGAATATTTTCTTTGATGAAAAGATTTAAATTATGAGAGAGAGAATTATTTTCCAAATAGTTTAGAAAAAGAAATAATGATTAAAATAGTTTTAATTATTATTAGAGCATTTTATAAGATAAAATGTGGGGCTAATATACATATAAAGATAGAGTTCATTCTATATAGACTTGTGTTTTTGTGAAAAACCTAAAGGGAGCTAGCCTCCATCTTCTTCATCTCTCTCTCTCTCTCTCAAGAAGAAAAAGTTTCATTTTTACAAAGCTTCGAGTTTTATAAAAAGCTTCATCGAATGATAATTCTTGGTGGATACCGGTAGAGTGTTCCACTCTGAGAAGCAACTGCTAGCAACCATCTAGACACCATCTTCGATTTCCAAGGTATGGTTACGATTTCTCCGCTTTTTCGTTTTTATATGATTTTCTATATGTGCGATATATGGTTTTTACGGAAATAAATTTTATACCACGCTTCCGCTCGTCCGTAAATTCCTTCAATGGTATCAGAGCTAGGTTCCGCATATAGAGATTCATATAAAAAATTTCAGATTTTTTTATGCATGTATGGATTTATTATGATTTTTGCGAGTATATTTAGATTTAATTATGGATTAATTCGAAATATTATTTGCATGAGATTTTGACAACTGATCTCGGTTCTACAAGTGTTGTGGATCATCTAGGTATTTTTTTCATAATTTTGTGATGTGTAGATTATTTGTTATGAATTTTTTTTTTAAAATTGTTTTGATTAAAATCCATAAAATAATCATGCATGTGAATAATATGAAATTAAATTTCGTACAAGGACCCCATAGCTACCTTGTAAAGGATGCTGCTGTTTGATTTCAGGAATCATGTTATTTTGATTTTTTATTAATTTATTAATTAATTTATTAATAGTAAAATAAAAATAATGATAATAATAATAGTTATTATTAATACTACAATAAAAGAAGGCGGTTTTTGTTTTAGTAGTAAAGGCAACAGTTACAAAGCACCTGACATTTGATGTATCGTACAACGACAATCATACAAAAACAAAAACAAAAAACAAAAAAAAACAAAACAAAAAAAAAACGTTGTTGCTGCTGCTGTTCTTGCGCGTGGGCACAAACGCGCCGGGGGGGGGGTCGCGCATTTATGAAATGCGTTATAGTTCTGTCGTGCAGGAGGATCATGCGTTACACAATTTAATGGCTTTAAATTGTTGTAGCGCATTTCAGTCAAGCGTTACAGACCTTCAGCCCACATTAAATTTGATTTTTTGGGAGTTTGGTAACTCCGTTTTGGGCGTGCAATATATTGTTGGATTCGTTTTTCCGAGAAGGATCTAATGGAGTGGTCAAATATTTTTTATATAATAGTTTTGAACTGTTTATATTCCCGGAAGTGTTTTAAAGCATAATTTAATTGTTTTAATTGCTTTTAAATACTATAATAAATCCATACATCAATATATCATTGTGTGACATGATATTACTTGCATGCATACATGTTTGTTTATGTTTATATATGAGATATATGCCTATGTTTACCATGCGATGATAGATTTAGGTGAACTTAAATCAACATAAGGCGTGCTCTAGAAAATCTAGAATAAGAATCGTTTCTTGCCTTAATAATAATATTATGAATACAATCATGAGATTCTTGTGTTTTTGAAACACGTAATTAAATATGAATTTTCAATATTGAGAGAAAGGATGATTTTGTCAAAAACAGATTTTGATCTGTAAGAAAAGAGTATTAAGTGACGCCTCTTGACAATGCTCCCCCCGATCTGGGAATCATCCGATTATCGATTTTTGATTTGAAATATTTAATTAAAGAAAAAAATCTCTTTATAATATGATTATGATTGTTAAATAATATTAGTTAATTAATAATGGCTGATAATTATTTATTTATGAAATAAATAATTAGTTAGCAATTTTATTAATTGATTAAATGAGATTTAATTTATTATTAAATAATTAAGATGTGATCTTAATATTATTATTTATTTATTTAATTTATGAAATTATATTAAGGGAGAGATTAATTTTCTAAAGAGTTTAGAAATAGAAATAATGATTAAAAGAGTTTTAATTATTAGTTAATAACAAAAAGATTTATTTTCTAAAAGGATTAGAAATAATTTTATTGATTAAAAGAGTTTTAATTATTAATTAAATTGGTTAGTAATTATGATACTTTATAGAAAAAATTTAGTTGAAATTTTTGTCTATAAATATATTTATAATTATAAACCTTATAATAAAATTCCTCTTAATAATATCAAGTAGTAATTGGCCAATGACACAACGGGCTTTGTGTCGGTCATAGCCTTCCAACATGGTAGAAAAGTAGTTCTTATTTTTAAATCATTGTCGTTTCGTGCTACAGCCGAGGGCTTTGATTTCGAAATTAGAAATACTTGTCTATTACATAGAGATGTGTACAATGAATTAGAATCTAATGGTCGTTACATGCTACAGCTGTGGGCCGTTGGAGACTGATTCAATTGTATGAAATGTTGGGTTAGACTTGACTTAGAATATTGAGTTTGTCGTGCTACAGCCGTGACTCAATTATTCAAGAGGCTAAAGTTTTATTAGGGAATAACAAAAGATGTAATTGACAAGAGTTGTCTGCCTATTGAACATCACATGGCATTTCGTGCTACAGCCGAGGTTGTGTGATGGAATGTAGGATCCCTATTCCCACTAGCATTTCGAATGCTTATTTATTCACTTAGGGGGTTGTATAAATTAGATAAACTAGTGGGAGCCACTTATGAATAAAGACCCGTTTCATATAGTGTTTTAATAATGAAATTGAATATTTGCTAAGTGTTGTTATGTGTTTATCATTTACAGATTTACTATATACATTAGGTCTTCTGCACAATCACTCCGTAGCATACTAGATGCTCACATATTGACTGGTCCCAACTATGCTAACTAGCTTCGAAGCTTGAGAAAAAGTTCTCAAGGGCTGAGAAGTTGGGATATGCTGTTTGTTTTCACTGTAACAAGGTGAGGCACTGAAAGAGGAATTGTAAGGTTTACCTTGCAGAACTGAAGGTGAAGAAGGCTAGTGAAACTGCCGCTTCTAATTCAGATATGTTTATGATTGAAGTAAACATGTCACTAAATCAAGCTTCTACTTAGGTATTAGATACTACTTGTGGTTCTCACATTTGGAATTCGTTGTGAGGACTAAGGAGAAGTAGGGCTCTTGGGGAAGAGAAGGCGATTCTACGGATGGGCAATAGAGCAAGAGTTGCTGCCATAGCTATAGGGTCAATTTGATTTACATATGCCTACGGGCAAGACTATTATATTAAATAATTGTTATTTTGGTTCCCTCGATTGTGAGGAATATTATTTCTATTCCAATGTTAGACTTGGATGGATTTTCATTTATTATTCAGAATATTAAACATCCAATCCTCAGAAATAATGTTCTTTATGGTAGTGGAACTTTAAATAATGGTCTGTATCTATGTGACATAGAATATGTTTTACTTCATATTAAACAAAGAAAAAAAAGATGATGAAAATCCTACCTACTTATGGCACTACAGACTTGGTCATATTAGTGAAAATATACTTCGGACATTGCATAAGGGAAGGTTACTGGAACCTTTTGATTTTGAATCATATCCTACATGCATGTCTTGTCTATTGGGTAAAATGACCAAATCTCCATTTAGTGGACATGGAGAGAGCGCTAGAGAGTTGCTGGTATTGGTACACATAGATATATATGGACAAATGTCTACGCAAGACATGGATGGATTTTAATACTTCGTGACTTCCATAGATAATTGATCTAGATTCAGATATATGTATTTGATGAAATACAAATCTGAAGCCTTTGAAAAGTTAAAAAAAAATACAGTTATGAAGTAGAGAAACAAACCAAACATAGTATTAGAGCTCTTCGATCAGATCGAGGAGATGAATACTTGAGTGGCGTGTTTCTAGATTATCTCAAATAAAATGGTATAGTCTCCCAGCGGACTCATCCGGACACTCCGTAGTTGAGTGGAGTGTCTGAAAGGAGAAATTGAACTTTGTTAGACATGGTTCGATCCATGATGAGCTATGCAGATCTTCTAGTATCACTTTAGGGTTATGAATTGGAAACCTCAACATATTTACTGAATAAGGTGCTTTCCAAATCTGTTCCTCAAACTCCACATGAGATATGGAAAGAAAGGAAACTGAGTCTTAAACATGTTAAGATTTGGGGATGTCTAGCTTATGTCAAGAAAGTTGACCCTGATAAGCTGGAATCTCGATCCATAAAATATAGGTTTGTGGGATATCCTAAAGAGATTTTATGGTATTGCTGTTACACCGATCATAGGGTGTTTCTCTTCAGACATGTTACCTTCTTAGAAAAATAGTTTATCCTTGAAGGGAATAGTGGGAGCAAGATTGAACTTAAAGAAGTTCATGAAACACAAACTACTACGGTTCAAAAGGAAACTCCTGTTCAAACTAAACAACCTTACGTGGCATAGTGTTGACTCAGAGAAATGGTAGAGTGCCATGAAATCCGAAATGGATTCTATGTATGCCAACCAAGTATGGACCTTGGTTGAAGCACCTGAGGATGTTAGACTTATTGGGAGATAAAGGGTATACAAGAGAAAGATTGGAGTAGATGGCTAGGTGGAGACCTATAAGGCTAGTCTCATGGCAAAAGGATTCAGACAAAGGCAAAGGATTGACTTTGATGAAACTTTTTGCATGTAGCCCTACTCAAATCAATTCGAATTTTGCTTGTGATCCATATATGGATTAAAACAAGCTTCTCATAGATGGAACATCTATTTTGATGAGAAAATCAAAGAGGTTGATTTTATCAAGAACATAGATGAACCATATGTCTGCAAGAAGGTTAGTGGGAGCGCGGTAACATTTCTTGTATTGTATGTGGATGACATACTTCTTATAGGAAATGACATACCGATGCTGCAATCAGTCAAAGTGTGGCTATCAAAGAACTTCACTATGAAGGACTTGGGAGAGACATCGTAGATTCTCGGTATGAAGATCTATAGAGATAGATCGAGAAGAATGATAGGTCTTACCCAAGGTACATACATCGAGAAAGTGCTTAAAAGGTTTAGCATGAAAACTCCACGATAGGTATCATA